>OX038870.1:7881750-9200750 GCA_943789525.1 Agriphila geniculea
CGAAAAATTAAAGCTGGATTTTTAGAAAAAAAAAACATCAAACTGTATAAAACTTATTTCAATAGGGCGCCTTCTTGAAGCTTTCTGCGAATAATTACAAAAGCGGTTTATATGTACACGAAAAAGCATCTCTAGAATTTTTTTCTAAGTCTATGAGTAAAACAGTTGAACTGCGAATACAGCTTTTATTACATACGCCATATGGACATGCCGACATGGTGTAGCCCGATGTGCCGTCAACTGTACATAGAAAACTCAACTAGATTTTATTTAATTTAAAATATCTATTGCATCGTTCGTTTTGGATGCATAAGTATTAATTTTTAATCTATTTTAATCTATTGTCTTTTATCATTTTGATTCCGATTATGATAACTTGATCAGAGAAAGCAGCAGGATATTTTTTTAAATTCATATGATTAAATTTTTAATCCGTAATTATTACATAATATTGATGATTGCAAATAAAGGAGTGCAGTTACTACTTATCTTAAAAAAAATATGCACTACTATTCTGAGAACTATTTAATTTCCTTTAAACAATTTCATTGGTCAAAAAAAAACTTGGGCATTATGAAGTGTTATGGGTAATATTCTATTTGTAAGCAAGTAAAAACTAAGTATAACTAACTTTTTACTTATGTTTCTTGTGATCATTATTCTTGTCAATATAAAGGGGTTATAAAGGTTTGGAGGAGAAAAAAGTTAGTTACTAATAAAATAACAAATAATAAAGAAAACTAAATTTCCCCAGCCTTTAAGTTAAAGAATCCAACAAAAAATTGCACAATAGCTAGTGCACTATATTAAACGTGGCGTGACGAGTTCGACTTTAACTTACAATTAGATCAAAGTACGTATTTACGTAAATATGTAACTTTTTTCGCTTTCCCATAAAGGTCCTGCTGCCACAACCGCGCAGAAACTCGTATTTGCATACACGATCTGGGTAGGTAATGGTCTCACGCGACTGTAGAGGCCGCTTCAACACGCAAACTTCTACTTAGCTGTCAGTTTTAACCTTAAGCATAAAAAACAATTTTTCAAGTGAAAAGCGCCATGATACGGCATATTAGGATCGGGCAGGGCGTTATTATATGTTCGCGTTGGATTGAAATTGGTTTCGTTACTCAAGCGAAAGAGCTTGCGTATACTTTCGGCATTTGGCAGTAGATTGATGAATGAAGAAATGTGGTACCTTCCAGAAGGTATGCTAGGTACTGAGTAATTATTAAAATTAAACGCAAGAGAGCCGATTTCAAAATTAATAAAATTGTTTTTGAACCGCCTCGAATCATTTTCACTCTATTAAAATATAAAGTTGTTTGAAGTTCATTACTTCAGTTTGAACAATGTAAATATTTTGTTATTGTAATATCACAGTCTCTCTGTTATTAATACCTCCTCACTTCAAAGATTGTTAATAATGTATGATCAATTTCATTTCTTGTAAGTTATTTATTGCCACTTTTAATTAACGAAAGTAGGTATGCTTTTATGTTATTAAATAGTGTGCACGGTATTCTTTGTAAGCAGTTGTAATGATAGCAATAAAATTATTCAAATAAAATGAGCCTGAATAATAACTTACACGTGTATACCTATTTGTCTTTATTTAATGTCAATATCGAAAGATGATTTATAGTAGGACGCTCAAGGTTTAGCCTTAAAAACAGTTGATAAACGATGCATAAACCAAGTGGTGCCGCTCCTTGCGCCATTAATAGACGTAGGTACGTGTACCCACACATCGACTTTTCGCAAAACGTCCACATGCCAATCAATGGAATATCGAATGAAATATTCAAAAGAGATTTTCAACGCTGCCGAAATTTGATTTATGCGGCTAGCTGCTAACCGAACGGCTACCGAAACGAAGTTTACTTCGTAACTCTAAAGCGAAAGCTGTTGCCAAGCTTCGAGATTAGCTACAATCGTTACAAACTTGCGAAGACATTAATTACGTACATGTGTTGCTTGCAGTGTGGCCAACTGCGACCGTCTGTCTACTTTGATCTTTCATGATCACGCTGCTTAAAAATCAAAATGTCTACAAACTACAAACTCCGTAAAAAGAATTCTACAACTCCTTTTTTAGACAAATATTAAGCCTTATAAAACAATGTCAGGTTATTTACACAACTTGTAACTCAAGAACGGCTAAACGGATTTAGATTAAATTGAGCATACGTAGAGTTTAAAACATAGGGTACTTTTTATTCTGATCAAAAGTTACTCTAGGGTCCTCGTGGACAAAGATGATCGACCTTTACCTCCAAAAATACTAACAATTTATTTAAAGCTTGATTGCAGTTAATATTGGTCTAAAAAAGGCCTTCTAATAATATATCATTCGTTGGTAGAGGTTGTGTAGAACAACTCCCTCGGCCATCATGCCCATCATCCAAATTTTCACATTTCCTGAGCCCAAAGTAGAGCAGCCCAAAAATGGTTAGAAATTCGAACACAGTGTACAGAATTAAAGTTATAAAGAATTTTATAAGTTTCATTTTATTTCTGAACATTTTTCACCCTGAACAAGTTTCAGGAGAAATCGCTAAGGTCATCGCATGCACTCTAATGCCTTCGCATGCCTTTTGGGTTATTTATTCACTGATCTTGTTTGAGATACGTAAGTACATAAAATGTTCATTGATTTTAGAGGGCTTTTCAAAATAACAAAAAACTGTAGGCTCGATAGATGGCGTTTATAAAAAAAAGTAAATGTCAACTGGAGAAACGTAAGAAAACTTTTTAAGGCGGTTATATGACCGAAAGTGGCGCCCTCGAAGGTTTTTATTTAATAAGTTTTTAAAAGATAAAGATTTTAATAATGTTTTTCGTGGAGATTTTAGGGCCTTGGTCTAGTATTTTTAGAAGGTATCACTACATGCCCTCGTAATCATTCGTAGAAGTAGATAGCAAATGTGTCAAAAACGGCCACTTTTAGCAGTTTTTCTATCTACTTCTAGCAGTGACTACTAGGGAATGTAACGATACAGTCTAAAAATACTAGACTGTGGGCCCTAAAATCTCCACGATAAACATTATTAAAATTGTGTATTAGAATTATAATATTAAATAAAATTCACCGCGGCGCCACTTTCGCTCAGGGTACCACCTTAAGCACGGGCTGTTTATTTATTGTTTGGTACTAAAATGGGAACTGCTCTCACTCTCCGGATGTTAGTGGAATTCCCTAGTCTTCACTTCAATTTTTTTATTAAAATATTATTTGTACATCATGGTTAATATAGAGAAGAATGATTGACGGCTTTGTTGCTCAAAGCAGTTCTTACAGGCAACCGTCAGTTGAGCTGGATTTAAAACAAATAGAAATGGGTAGTCTAAGGTGTTAATATACACAATCCTATCTTTTTTATATTTATTATGTAAGAACATTTTTTTTGCTGCTGTTTGAGTTTTTCTTTTATTTGTTTGCCGGTATTAAAATTGCTATCATATCGCTATTGATCATATAAACATAGCAATATCTTAAAACTTGATGACTTTTAATTTAATTAATAGCTATTTGTATCTTATCTTTATATCACCTCCTAAAATAGTGAATATTAAATTGTACTTAATCTTTTAAAAAACAGCAATCCTTTTAATTAAGCTTTTGATTTCAATTATAATAAAGTAACTTACGCAACTCTGCGTGCTACTTCTTCCAGTTTCAAAATTAACTCACGAGTATGATAGATGCGACTTTTACGGACAAGCTTATCAAAACTTAAATATGCATTTGCTATCTTATCCTCACCGATGTGATGTTCTTAATGCGAAAGGAGCTCAGAGTATCGCTTCGGAGTTTCTGAAAGGAAAACCGACCGTAGCGGCCAAATTATAAAGGTGAAATTTGGCAAACGATCCCCTCCCTGGGGGTGCCCTGCGCGTTGGCTTTGCGTCGCCCTTACTCCGAGCCCCGTCTATTTTTAGACTGCTGAAAAAGGTGCCCATCTCATCCCAAAACTGTATTTTTATTTTCTTAAGTTCTCTTTGATACGAAAAATAAAAAAAAGGTTTAGGATTTTAAGTAGTTCACTTTATGTTTTCGGTGAGTAGAGGTTATATCACGCTTATTTATTATTCAAAGCAAAATTGCGAACAGTTTACTGTCATACTACGTACACGCCTTACGCAATGGCGTCCTGTATTATCTATGATGGCGTATCTTAGGTAAAGTGAGAATGTTACAAGGAGTTTGTAGAAAATTTGAAAATATTTAATGCCTCAACTTTTGTAGTTATGTAAAAGGATTTACATTTTCTGTTTTGATTCGTCAATGACACTTTTAATGTTCGGGATGTTTTAAGGTATACTTTTTTTAACATTTTATTTCATATACATAGTACTGCCCTATAAATCGAAAACACTGTATCTTTGAAACACCCGTTTTGAGAAAACGGCGTTTAAAAGTTTTTTCGTATTTTTGACAATTTAAGTTATAACTTTTAATTAAAGTGTATAGTATTAGGTATCAATCGAAAGATATTTTTATGATCGATATAGCCATGTAAGTTTTAGGCCAATACAGTGAATATTCTTGCAACAATACTCATAAACGTGTATTGGCGTAACAAAGCCGTAAGAAATTTTGCTATTTGTAATACTAATACTGTATCTCCAGTACATTTTCCTGACTAATTTAAAAGATAATGTATTTAAGGCATTTTTATTGCGTGAATTATTAAAATAGAACTTGGAATACTTGTCAGTGTCATTAAATTCGACGTTCGTATGATCTATTGGCGCCAATATGATTTTTGTTGCGGCTGCTATTATTTTCCTTTTTAAATGAAATACTGTTTAATTTTGACGCCATAGTAGCACTGGTGGGATGGTTATAATGTTGTACACGATTCAATAAAATTAGACCACTGGTTGCAATTTTTTTTACTGCGACCACTCGCATACATTTTTGCGTGATCGTGACGCAACCCTGGGACTACCACTTATCGTAGAGCTACTCCTCCATGCTAAATGCTACTTGCACGATAGGTCCGACAAAACTGGTTAACCATAACACGGTAACAATTTGTCTCGCGAAATCAGTAAAGCCAAAACACTGTAATTTGAATTAGTGTGTTTTGGCATGACAAACTATAAATAAAATTTAATTACAGTGTTTTGTATGTACTTATATCTCCTTATATATTACATAAAACTTATTTTTTTATAAAGGGACATAAAATACAATTAAATAAATCGATTTGGCCCTATAAACCCAAAACACTGCAACTCAAGTTACAGTGTTTTGGCTTTACAGGGCAGAGTAGGTATTCGTATATTGATTCAGATCATTAGAGGGACAGGATTATACACAAACGCTTTTGTTTAATTGTTTCAACTAATGATACTTAAGGAAATTTGAAATATTGCGGCCTTAAGATAGATGACAACTACGAAAAGTTTATCATATCAGGATTCATGGAAAGTTATCATCATCATTGCAAGAGGTGTGCCGCGCCTTGGGTAAGTGCGTAGAAAACCTTCCTCTTACTCCCTCTCGCACGTACGTCTATCGCCGCTTTCTCTCTCCCCGCCACGACTGTCACCCAAGGCGCGGTACAACGCTTACGGTCAAACAGTGACGTGGTATGACTTAATAGTGCCATCTGTTAAGTCATACCACGTCGTACATAAATAAAATGTCAGCAAGGGGTATATTTTTAGATGGTTATCCAATCTTAAAAGTTAAATTAAACTTTTTGTCGCGCAGGTTATATTATAACCAATACGAGTTTCACCTTGAGCGAAAGTTGTTGTTTTATATCTGGCCACCGGAAACGGTGATGCGCCCACACAAACTCGGGCCACCTTCCTGTGCGGATTAAGTGTACATGTAAAATGTAACGAGATACACATTTTTTTGAGGAAATGTGCTACAAATGTGGTACTTTATAATTATGTTGAATCCCCTAGCTTTTTGTAATGAAACGAAACATTACCGAGCTTTTGATAGTTTAAGGGTACACGCGGACCTGACGTTATGATCTCAATTTATTAAAGTCGATTATTTTTTATCAATACTTTATACAAAGGAAACTAATGAAAAAAAAATGCCATGTAGGTGCCAGCTTATGCCTCTTCGTAGCAGTCAGAAAGGTTATGAAAATCGTCAAAAGTTAATTGAAACAGTGAAGCACACTCACGGATGAGTGTTTTATCGAAAACGGCTGAAGCGTCATCGAGGCTCGTCAAATTATGGCGCTTTTCACGATTCTACTCAGCCGTTATAGACGTTATTGCTACGGTATAAGTAGTCTTAAGTGAATAGCACTGGAGAATCATCAAGTAGCCAATCCATACTGATTTTCTCACATATACAAATACTTAGAAAATATTATTTGATAGTTTGGTTTTTTAGCGCAGCAATGTATCAATGCAGCAGTAATATACTATTATTTTATTACACATGATTGACATTTATCCATTAAACTATAAATAGCTTTGCTCATACACTTTACTTTTCAAGGCATAACTAGTCTGTTGTGCTCTCACTCGCACTGAGAATTATTGATATTTGTTCACAGTAAACAATATATATTTCTTTTCTATCCATTATGATAAGAATCTACTAAGCTTTAAATATTATTACTCCAATCCTTTTCACTATGAGAAATGAAATTAAAAATAATACGTGCTATCACAGATAATACTGGTGCTATTTTGTTTTTATTTTCCAGATAGGTAGTCAGACAACACCTTTTATATGAAAAGTGGATAACCACACATATCGGTTTCAGCTTGCAACTTTTCCTTGCATCCGGCGAGAAAGAATATCATTTCTATTTTCACCGAAGAGCACTAGAATGTTCAGATAACTTCGTCAAAGGGTTTTTTTTTTCATTTTTATTGTAAGCTTAAGCACTGGCTGTTTTTTCTGACTATTAGTGAATGAAAGCTGGTTTGTAAACTTATTAACGTGAAGTTCCATTCATGCATTCGTTTGAACAATTAAAAGTTTATATTTTTTTTTCGGATAGAGTAACACTCCGAATACGTAAAGTCAGTGGCAAATGTGAACAGCTGACTGCTGAATTTCGTCGTTTACAGTATTTTGGTTGTATTTTATTTTGACAAAGAAAGGATGTAAGTTTTTACCATTGAGTAGTCTGATATTTTTACATACCTGCTGATATAAATCTAAAAATATCAGCACAGCTTATTAAAGCCAATAAGTATTAGTCCAATCGATAAAAGAGTTTGTAGAGTGCGTGAGGATACATAGGCGATTTCTTCAGAAACTTGTTTAGGGTGCTTAAGGTGTGAACATACTAAAAGTCCTCTCGTCTAAGAGGTGAGCCTTAGCGGGGGTAAGGGTTTAAAGGCCCCACTTTTGGGTTTTTCGCAGATATCTCCAAAACGGTGCGTCGTAAAGATGTGTCCAATGAAAGATTACAAGATTATCTACTTTTTATTCCATATTTTTTTCCAATTTCCCAAAAGTTTTCGAGCTACACGCTCTGGAAATGTGAACATTTGGATGATGGGCAAGGTCCAAGTAGTTGGTCAACACACTATACCAACGAGTGATATCGTCAATGGGCGTGAAAGACCGCGTAAGAGCAGTTTGCAATACCGCGTATTTACGAATGTCCCAATAAGGGCTTATATTTATTTAAAAATTAAATGAAAATCTTATGAAATTATCGGTAAGTTTCGTAAAATTACGTCACTCCTATAAAACAATACCTACTCAAAGAAGCTACAAACAAGTTTAGTCAAAAAAATGCATTTAAAGATATTAAGTTTTGACTTCGCTTTGTAAAATAAAAATTGATACGTGGTATTGCAAACTGAGCGGTATTGCAAACTGCGCGGTCTTGCACGCCCATCAACGATATACCATTAGCTTCCTAATGTAAATACTTGTATTTACAGCAACCATACTTTATACAGGGTCACTGGAAATATGACGTATTCCTGTTAAGGGGTTGTAGATGAGGTCAAAACAAATATTTTTTGTCATATAACTTTTTCTCAAAAAATTAATAGTATTTGAGTTAATTGAAATTAAGTATTTTTTTACCAAAAGTACGTTTTCAGACACAAAAATTTAAAATAAAAGATAACTAATTATTCGATTCCGGTTTTATTTTTATTTTGGGATAGAAAACAATCTAAGTGTTGATAATAAATAAATAAAACTTTATAAAATACAAGTGTTTATAAAAAATTCAACCCTTAAATGCATTTATTTTTTTTATTTTTTCAGATTTTGTAGAAATAGCTTCAAATATCTTTAAAAAAATCCTAGTAACTAAGCGTGCATAATATTTTAAAAACATCACCATCTATCCAGCTTTCAGTTGAGGTATAAAACTTAATAATAACTTAAATAAAAAATGAGAAATTAAGACTTAACTAAATAGCAGTCCCATTTCATGTAGCAAAAATTTCCTACTTCAAGCGCTTCGGAGGTGGCCGTATTATCCTACTTATTCCATAAATGTGAAAGTTTGCTTATTTTGATGATTGTTAATCAATCACGCATATCGGCTGAATGGATTTGGATGAAATTTGGCACACAGATAGTTTATAAGCCGGATTAAAACATAGGAGGATACTATTATTTTGGTTAAAGGTTCCCTAGGGATTTTCTCGAATGTGAATGCGGATGAAGTCACGGGCGGAAGCTAGTTTGCCATAAATGATCGTGCTTACTAAAAATACTTTCGTCCGAGTGAGTTTAAAACATGATTGTTTTCCGCCGATGAGTCAAAATTTTATACAAACTGTATCACAAATAACCATGCATATCAGCCATTTTTAATGCCCCGCTGCTGGGGAACTGGCCTTCCTTTTGGCTTGTGGATGGATAAAGCGGACGGGCCATACCCACCACGTGGGCCCAATGTGGATTAGTCAGTGTTAACGACTGTAAAAGTAGCCAGAACCAAGGGCTCAATGTAAGGTACATTGAGTTAACACCGACCAATCCGCATTGGGCCCACGTGATGGGTTATGGCTCGTCCGCTTTATCCCAAATGGAAAGGAAGGCCTGTTCCCCAGCAGCGGGTCATTAAAAATGGCTGATATGCATGGTTATTTTTGATGCTGTCTGTATAAAATTTTGACTCATCGGCGGAAAATAATCCTGTTTCAAACTCACTCGGACGAAAGTATTTTTAGTAAGCTCGATCATTTATGGCAAACTAGCTTCCGCCCACGACTTCATCCGCATTCAGATTCGAGAAAATCCCTGGAACCTTTAACCAAGATAATAGTATCCTCCTATGTTTTAATACGGCTTATAAACTATCTGTGTGCCAAATTTCATCCAAATCCATTCAGCCGATTTGCGTGATTGATTAACAATCATCAAAATAAGCAAACTTTCACATTTATGGAATAAGTAGGATAATACGGCCACCTCCGAAGCGCTTGAAGTAGGAAATTTTTGCTACATGAAATGGGACTGCTATTTAGTTAAGTCTTAATTTCTCATTTTTTATTAAAGTTATTATTAAGTTTTATACCTCAACTGAAAGCTGAATAGATGGTGATGTTTTTAAAATATTATGCACGCTTAGTTACTAGGAATTTTTTAAAGATATTTGAAGCTATTTCTAAAAAATCTGAAAAAATAAAAAAAATAAATGCATTTAAGGGTTGAATTTTTTATAAACACCTGTATTTTATAAAATTTTATTTTTTTATTATCAACACTGAGATTGTTTTCTATCCCAAAATAATAAAAAATCCGGAATCGAATTAGTAGTTATCTTTTATTTCAAATTTTTGTGTCTGAAAACGTACTTTGGTAAACAAATACTTAATTTCAATTAACTCAAAAACTATTATTTTTTTGAGAAAAAGTTATATGACAAAAAATATTTGTTTTGACCTCATCTATAACCCCTTAACAGGAATACGTCATATTTCCAGTGACTCTGTATACATGGTTAGTATTTTTGGAGTTATAGGTAGGTATACATAAATAAAAGTCGGGTTATTCACATCATTTATAACTCAAAAATCATCTCACCTCCTAGACGAAAGGACCTTTAGTATGTTCACACCCTAAGCACCCTAAACAAGTTACTAAAAAATCTGTGTTTGTATCCGCTCGCGCACTCTACGCTACACCCTCTTTTGAGTCATTCGTTGAGTGGACTATTGTAATGCAACTAAAATGAGCGGTCTTGGAAAAACAGCAATTAAAGTAAAAAAAAACTAGAATTGTTGTTTGTATGTTAGTACGCGTATCACGCAAAAACAAGTTTTACTGTATTATTAGAAGTCGCTGGCGGACGCTATTTAATAAAAAATACCTTGGACTTGTATATAGATACGTCTCAAGTCGATACTGCGTCACCATGATCTACCCCACGATCTACAAAAAAAAATGAAAACCGTGCAAGCACTATGCAGAAAACCGAATTCTCAAATAACATTTAGGTTAAAACATGAGGACCATTATGTTTAATAGCAGTACAGCCATGTCGCTAAATCAACAAGAGACAAGGCCGAATATTTGATCAAATTGCCACTCGGAAATTCAATGTTTATTTTGGCACCCGATTAAAGTTAATTTTAATGCAGACAGGAACAATACCTATATGTAACGTGACAGGACTGTTATTATAACCAATTAATAAATAACAATACCAATGAAATAATTTACTGGGTTGTTGAATAATTATAGGTTGAATAAATAAATTCATTTTTGACGGTTAGTCACTCAAATCGTTTAAGTTTCATCACCGATTACCTACTGTCATTTTTTTTAATTCACCTTTTTATGGTATGGCTGATGGTCTAACTACATTACTCGTACATTTGAAATATTAAAACGTTTTATCTTTTTTAACTTATACTAGATCTTGCTATGAAAGAGCGATTTTATGGTGTTTTAAATCAACCTCACTATTCTTATACCCACTTGTTTTTTTTAAGTAATCTAGAATTTGTTCCACCTTAAACTAAAATCGAAATATTTGTTTTCAGGGGTGCCGGTGGGGGTGGCATGTTCGGAGACGTCAATATATCAGCTATTTTGGATTCATTTAGTATAAGTTACGACAAAAGAGTAAGGCCTAACTATGGAGGTCAGTATAATTATATAAGACATAAGTTATACCTATTACTTAGTAAAAACTTCAGCAACCGTATCAGCTTTGTATTGTTTTAAACATGAATGACTCAAACATCTAATCATGTTTGGAATTGATATTACCTTTTTTTTAAATACCCATGGAAAAAACACCATTGAGATGCAAGATAAAATTTTATTATTCTATAAAGTACAAAATAAGGGTCATTATTAAACCTGCTAACAGCACTGTTAATAGTACGTAATGAATTTTATTAATACTTAAATTAATATTATATTCGTCAATATAATATTATGCATGATTATTGTAAAAAAATAATGTTGTTTACTAACATATTACGAAATCATAACATCAAAAAGATCTTAAAAATCATATTGTCTTTTGTAAAGCATATTGTCTCTTGTAAAGCATTTATAATTGTAAAAGGTAATCACTTGTAACAATACTTATGTCATCAGATTGTCTCTCAGTTTAATTTCCATATATTTTTTGCTTATTACCTTATTTGTAATAATGAATTTTTCATTTAAATATCATATTTGAATTTTAAAAGTTCAAAATTTGTAAACGTGAAAATATTATTAAAGGAATAGGCAATATCATCAAAATCACAATAAAACTTGAGAAAAAACAAATCTGGATAGCTATGACTTTAATAATATAAAAGAAAGTGATAAAGAGACTTTAAAAAAGGTGGGAAAAGCTTTGTCACCTTCAAGGTAACGAGAATTGGCGTTTCAACCGGAAAATAAATCGTTTAATATTTCACAATGCTGTGTGAATTTTACAGCTCAATTTCTTTGCACCTTAAGCGCAAGACATTAATTTGCTCATTTAATGAAAAAGTGTCTAATATAATAGATTTTGAATACAGGGTTATTTGCAAAACACCAAAAACTTCGCAGAAGTTGTTAACTAACATATTTTGTTCTACGATTTTCCGAAAAAAAAAACAAAAGTAAACAACCTTTCTAACAAAACTCGGTCAGCTGTTTGGATATTTGTATGGAAAGTCAATTATTATAATTTTTGGAAAATCTTGTCCATCAGCCATTTTTGATGTCCCCACTGCTGGGGCACAGGCCTTCCTTATGGGTGGATAAGGAGGACGGGCCATAACCCACCACGCGGGCCCAATGCGGATTGGTGGGTATTAACGACTGCAAATTCAGCCGGGACCAACGGCTTAACGTGCCTTCCGAAGCACGGAGGAGTTCGAGATAGTAAATTTTTGGTCACCCATCCCATAACCGACCCTTGCGAACGTTGCTTAACTTACGCAATCGCTGGGCCAGGCGCTAAACCACTGCGCCACCGAGCTCCACAATTGGAAAATCTTAAAACTAGCATATAGCTATCCGTGATGTTAGTAATCTACTCCAGCAAGGTTTTTGGTGTTTTACAAATAACCCTTTATATTTTTTGTTATCTGCCCTGAATATCGAGGGCAAAAAAAATCCGTCAATATATTATAAAAGAGCTGATTAGTTTAGTGTTAATAAAGAATTAGAGACATAAGTTAACTCTTGTGATGTGTTGTATGTTGCGTCGTTTTCAGGACCACCCGTGGAAGTGGGGGTTACCATGTACGTGCTCTCCATCAGCTCTCTGTCTGAAGTGAAAATGGTACAATTTCAAAGCAATATTAAAGACACAGCGCATACATAGCAAGATTTCGTCCCTTAGTATGATCACCAGCATTAAACCGTTCATCGTAGCACCCGTGTCCACGGTTCGATCGCATTCGTAGGCGCGTCGCGATGCGTACGGCGGCCAACGTTGTGTCCGCATCGCGCGAGTGTCGCGTGGGTCGCGCGGGAGCCGGCCGCTACAGTCCGCATGCCGCCCAACGTCAAACCCCGCACGCTCCCCGCGCCTCTCACGACCCCTCCCTCCGCCCGCGAAGGCGATGGGGCACGTCACCGTCCTCTGGTTTGGTTTTCACGGCGCGAAGCGCGCGCGCTACTCACGATTGGGCTTGATTGCAGGTCCGCCAGTGGAGGTGGGCGTCACCATGTATGTGCTCTCTATCAGCTCCGTCTCCGAAGTGCTCATGGTACTCGCCACTGTCAGCTCACGCTTGTCTCGGTCGCTCCGGCCGCGCCGCCGCCGCGACCGAGCAGCCCCAGACACGAGGCTGCGAGCATGTCCGCGTTTTGGTGGAGCAGTTCGCCCTTTATCCGTCCACTTGCTCTCTTATTATGTGCTTTGATAAAGTACCCTGAAACATACATATTGGAAATAAACATTATGACATAATAAGAAAAGCAAAACCTTGAACTCTTTCCAGTTGTGTGTCCGGCAGTACTCGTAACTCCAAAGTCACTGCTATGTGAAAATTAAGTGATGAATTCTGTTCGTTTTCCTATCGTATACCTTACTGATAAAAGAGTAATTTGAAAAAACGGCAATATTTTTGTTGGTTCCATTAAAATCATAAATGATTTTGTGTCATAATGAAACATGAAAATTCACAAATCATTATTTTAAGTGAATTAATTTTCAAATAATTTATTTTTATTATTGTCAACCATTGAAACATAATCTCAATTGTCTTTTAACAAACAGATAATCATCACTTTTGTTATTTATATGTGGTTTCTGTTGATTTACAATTTATTTTTCTCAGAAAAGTTTTCAAAGAATAAAAAAATATTCAATTCACAATTTATTTAATTTATTTTTTAAGTTTCATTTCGTGCTCTATGGATTTGCGACGACTGTTCAAATCTTATCGTGATTCATTTTGTAGTTTGTTGTGTATGTACGTATATGTGTATCTTCAGAAATACTGCCAAAACAATCGTTAATCTCTTTTTTTCCGTAACTTGGAACATCGATGAAATGACCCACCGTAAATAATCTTACTCTTTGAAATAGCTTCATGACTTACCTCGTAAAATCAATGAACAAAAAATGGTAGAATGTTTTTGGAGGACAATAACGGTTTGAGGTCAGCATTCGATTTTCCAAAGTATCCAACTGTGAGCTTGGTAGGCGTACATTTGGGTGAAGGACCCCAAAGTGGAAACCAAATCAAGGTTGGGAAGGTCACAGTGAGACGTGGCCCATGGCCCAAGGAGGGGAGTTGCCTTTACAAAGTCGCGAACCCGCGCTTCAAGCTCATTAACGAACGTGTATTTGTTCCACAAACCCAGTCCGAACACTGTTCGTGGCAACTTGTATAACGTATTCCAGATTGTTAGCTTCAATTAAACTGAGGACTGCCTTATCGAGCCGTGGGTGCCACCCACTCGCCTTGCCCTCTACAACCACTTAGAACACCTAACTACTTGTTCATTCTTAGACCTCACCTGTGTATCGTAGGCTTCATTTCACACTTACACTATGCACATTTTTATAATTGTTTTAAGCTTACCGCTCCACTTGATGTAGTGTTGTGTCTATATCATAATGTTACGTGCTCATATTGACCAAAAGAAGTTAATTTCTGACTTGTACAAACTACAGTTCTCTTCAGCACTTCATCTCAATGCATAGAACATTGCGTAGGGTGAAGTCGTTTATGAACAGCATGCCGATGTTAGATGTTTGTAAAATAGTACACTGTATAAAGAGGTATCCTAAAATTACTGTATGTTTGTAAACATGTTTAGATATGTATGAAGATTTTACCAAACCTGTATAAAATGTAATATTATTTTACTTACTTGTATTATTTTAATGTTAGTTTGGTAAAAACTTTATAATCGGAAAGATGACAATATGTAATTTAATTTTCATAAACCTTTAAAAGCAAAAAAATAATATTTTTATTTTTATTTCTTCTCAGGATTTCACGCTGGATTTTTACTTCAGACAGTTTTGGACTGATCCTCGATTAGCATACAAAAAAAGAACTGGAGTGGAAACCTTATCAGTTGGTTCTGAATTCATTAAAAATATATGGGTGCCTGACACTTTCTTCGTAAACGAAAAGCAATCCTATTTCCACATAGCAACCACTAGCAATGAATTCATACGTATTCACTATTCAGGTTCCATTACGAGAAGCATCAGGTACGAATACAAAGTGATTGTCCTTCTAGACGTGATTACACAGCGCGTCCGATATTAACGTCAATATTTGTGTGACGTTACAGATTGACAATCACCGCATCGTGCCCCATGAACCTTCAATATTTCCCGATGGATCGTCAGCTTTGCCACATAGAAATCGAGAGTTGTAAGTATCTTGACAATGACACTCGTGAAATACTCGTATAAAATAACAGCGTGTGAATTATTAAATGTATAGTAATATTAATTGTTGCAAAATATTTGTGATTGAAAACTAAAGTGTGGTTATTTACAAATATTTTAGCTTTTTTGAGTGATTTATAAACAGCACGCTTTGAGTGTATAAAGTCAAGATCTACGTGTCAAGCAAAGTATATTATTTTCACTATCTTTTATTTACTTATTAAATAATTACAAATAATGACAAACAAGACGTTAGTCAACGCTTTACGATGATAGAAAAATAATTATCGCAATTTGAAAATATGCGTGTGTATTGTACTCACCCAAGGCAATCATTAATTTGACTCTACCACAGTGCAAATTTATCACTAGGCTTACAAATTGTGTTGTATCCACTTTCTTGTATCACAGATGCTACTCAGGGTTATCCTGTGAGCACAAAAGTACAACTTAACCGTCGACACGTGCTGTGATTCCCTCGTGTTTTCATATCTTGGAACGTCTCCTTCTCGCATACAGCACCAGCAGAAGGCAGACTCGTAATAGTAAGCCTTTGTTCATACGAGCATAAAGCAAAAGAACTGATACTAAGACATCGACGCTGCGAAGGCTGAGCGGGCCAAAGGAGGCGGGGGACGGTGGTGCTTACGGGCTCTTCACCGCTACGAGGGCTGAGCGCGAGCGTACCACACCATACGACACACCCTCGCACCACCCACCGATGCGCTTTCGCTACCAGCCCTACCGAACCTATTGCACTTGCATGATAATTTATGTTTGGCTTTCACGTAACACATTTTTATTTTAATCCAGATTAAAATTAATATTTTGTCACTAACCATCTTGTAGGCATAGAAATTATTTTTGCCTTTAGCACATTAGATACTTAGAATTTGGTAGATTTATATTTTTCTATCATCCATGTTGAACTGAATCGAGTGTTTCGTAAATTTTACCAACACTCGACTCGACTCATTGAAGTTTCGCCTTTTGCTCTCGCGAGTCCCATCCTCGACATCGTTGTGGCACTTGAGGGAAACGCGATGCTCCGCAGCGTAAGTGATAGCGTTTTGTGTGTTTGGCATGTCTCCGGAGTCGGGTACACAATGAGAGACATTCGATACCACTGGAGAGACGGCCTTTCGAGCGTCGGAATGAGCAACGAGGTGCAATTGCCGCAGTTCCGGGTACTCGGACATCGCCAGCGTGCTACTGTGGTTACACTCTCTACAGGTAACATGTTGCAAATTACCGCCGTCCTAGCACTATCCGTCCATCGCTTCGCCACTGACCCCGTCTCCCACAGCCCGTGTGCAGACGATCAATACCGCGATACAAGCACACACGCTAAACACGACATGACAACCGCACGACGAGACGCGCAAAACTGAGCTCGTCACTCCCTCGCTCTTACCCCGACCGATTGACGACTCGATGTAAAAACCCATTGCGATGGGCCTGGGGTTATTTCATTTTTGTGTCCGCTGCGCACAGTCGGCTACACCATGCGGGACATCCGATACAAATGGAACGAGGGGCCAAACTCTGTCGGTGTGTCGAGTGAGGTGTCGCTGCCGCAGTTCAAAGTACTGGGTCACCGCCAGCGGGCCATGGAGATATCCCTAACCACAGGTACTTGACTACGCGGGGGTTATACGACCGAAAATTTTGATACACCACAAAGTGGAACACTGGACAGAAACAGCCACGAATCTATTCACGTCCTGCTTTTGTATTGTTGCACAAAAACACTTTGAGTGGTGTGACTTAGTCATTATTGTCGATTATTATTATTGTTTTTATGTTCTTTGAAATTGATACCTTTTATCACTATCGATTATGGATGACTACTTCAACATTGCAACGCAAACAGTTGCCTTAAAATTTGCAATGTCCTTATTATGTAATATATTCAAAACAAATATTTTCAATACCCTTTTTTCTATTAACTATTTCTAATGCATTTATTATGACACTGGTTACAGGAAACTATTCGAGACTGGCTTGTGAAATACAGTTTGTTCGTTCTATGGGATACTATCTCATCCAAATTTATATTCCATCTGGTTTGATTGTAATCATATCATGGGTATCATTCTGGTTGAACCGAAATGCAACGCCTGCTCGAGTGGCGCTGGGAGTCACCACCGTGTTGACTATGACTACGCTGATGTCATCAACAAACGCTGCCCTACCAAAAATATCTTATGTCAAATCTATAGACGTCTATCTGGGTACCTGTTTCGTCATGGTCTTCGCAAGTTTATTAGGTAATAATTTTACTATAATTTTGTATATAAGGTTATTATTAATATTTTTGTTGTTAGTGCTAAGCGAAATTAATTTTAAGCGAATGCGATCTTTTTCTGATTTCTCTTTATGAAAATTTAATGCTGCGCGAATGTTTGTAAGCCATATCGCAATACTTTGTATTGTCACAAAGCTTTTCAAATGGATTTTTCTATCTTTCTAGAGTACGCTACGGTGGGCTATATGGCCAAAAGGATACAAATGAGAAAGCAAAGATTTGTAGCCATACAAAAAATTGCTTCTGAAAAGAAAATGCCACCGGTTGATTGTCCACCAGTAGGGGACCCCCACACACTATCAAAGATGGGAACTATAGGCCGATGTCCTCCGGGAAGGCCTTCGGTAAGCTGTTCGGTAATTTCATTTGCTATATCTTTTTATCGCATTGTTTTGGTGTTCCAATATTTTTTGTTGCAATATTATTAAAATCTTTCAGGAGGTGCGGTTTAAAGTGCACGATCCAAAAGCGCATTCGAAAGGTGGTACTCTCGAAAATACTATAAATGGAGGGAGAGGAGGTGCAGAAGAAGAAAATCCTGGTCCACCTCCACATATTCTGCATCCAGGAAAGGTAAGAGAAGATTATATTATCAATAATGTCAAGCGTTGTATCAACAACAGTTGTATTGTTACTATGTAGTTATACACGGCGAATTTGCTCGCGAAATATTTCTGCTGTGCGCATATGTATAACAATAATTGTACCTGTAACCTGCTGGCGATAACTGTAAATCTAGTTTCAACTTTCAGCAAATAAAGCGACTAATTTGCTTTCCAGGATATAAGCAAGCTTTTGGGGATGACTCCATCAGATATAGACAAGTATTCTCGCATCGTATTCCCCGTTTGCTTCGTCTGCTTCAACTTGATGTATTGGATAATTTACCTCCACGTGTCTGACGTCGTGGCTGATGATCTGGTTCTTCTGGAAGAGGATAAATAGAGGGTCTACTATACTATCCACTTGTTTTCCCAACGTTTTTGATGAAATAATAATTTGAAACACTCCGGCAGATTTCGTATGTAGACGCTAGATGACAAACACAGCCGAGTTAGTAATATAGGTAAATGTAGGTCTCGTGAAAAGTAAACCTATAAACACGAACGATTTTGTAGATACTAAACGTAAATATTAGCTATTTATATACTAAAATTATAAATAATAAAAGTAAATTAAAATGTAAATATTTAGAACTTGAAGGATACGAATAAATTATAATTTAGTCTAAGTCTTTAAATCTCTTTTTCTCGTGAGTCTGAGGTAGAAACTAAAACGACTGAGAATCTATGTTGTAGGAGTCGTAAATACTTACAATGCGATTTATTTTATACGGAATCGGATTTATGTAGGAAGTACGTATTGTCGCTGGGACAACTAAAATACTAGTTACAGTAATCACGTGTAATCCATAAGATCGAATATTGCAAGATTGTTAACATCACAACATTCAACGTTACTCCAACTAAACTTATACTTACTAAAACTTGAAACGAAAGCATGTGATATTGGATTTCTTTGTTAAATTCATTAGCGAAACATAGTTACGATAAAATAATAGAGAAAAATTCAGCTGTTTCTATGTAAAGTTAAGAACAAGTATTAACTAGTGACAAACCAAGAAAGTTTCAAATTATTATTACTTGAATGGTAAAATGAGTGGAATACCAAATAATATTACCTTAAAAAATCTGATGCTCAACTTTTTCTGCTTGATTTATTGAACATTAGTTTCCGTAGAATTTCATACATGTTCAAAGTTAAGTTAATTTATGCAAATTCTGTTGTTGTGATTTTAGCTGTAGGTATTTTAATTTTGATAGTAGTGATGAAGACTTTCAATTACCCTTAGACATAACCATTATCATAATAATTTAATGATGTATAAGGAAAGATATTGTTTAATTCCAAGTGCTTTAGTGTCTCGGGCAATTGATTTTGCTTTACATCAGTAAATGCATGCTAAATTACCAAGGTTATTGGTTAAGCCTGTTTTTTTATACGTGTTCATTTAATAAACATATAAGTGTTACAATTATTTATAAAATTAGTAGCAATATTCGCTGTACTAAGTGAACCTGGTTGTTGTGCTGGTTTACTCAGAATGGGACTTGCCTTTTTCAGACTTCGTTTGAGTAGTACAATTATTTATTTGTTATAGCCGATCCCTTAGTGGCATGCATGCGCGAATAAAATATGATATCTCCAGAGCCCTATTTCATAACGTGACAATTTGACAATTGTCATGACAATTTGGTTTACATTGCGGTGTAGTTTATGAGGAGTTTGTTTTATTTTCTAATTGGTTGGCAATGGATATGAAATTGTCATGGGAGGTGACAAATAATCACGTTTGTAATTTCGGGCCCAGCATGTACTCTACCCGAATAACTCATGACAATCCAAATAGCTAATAGCTTTTACAAATCTTGCGATTCGCGAGCGGACGCGTATGTGATTTATTAAAATAATTAAATAATTTATTTCGTTGCATTTACGTCCGATCGTGAAGACTGCATTTGTAGTATGTAGTGTGTACTTATCATACGTTGTAGATACCAAGAAGTCTTACACGCACTTTATATAAATAACTCTGTCATGTAACTTGTAAAACTTTTTTGATATTCGTTTTCCTGAAAATGAAAGGCATTCGACCGTTAATGAATTTATTAAATTTCACAGTCGTCAATAATGCGGGAATGTGTGTGTAAGACGATTTAATTATTTATTCAAAACTTGACGAACTGTTTGGCTTGGGATATGACTTCAGGCTGTATACTCGTATAGTTGTGCCTGACTTAAGTATCAGCTTTGTAGCTCATTTATTACAGTCGCGAAAAAGGATTTATGAGATGATAGAATTATTAAATAGATTTTATAGTAACATGCATTGCGTAAACACGTAACTTATGAGTTATAGGGCTGTCTGTTATTGAATATTATATAACACTATATTAGCCAACATATATGCTAAAATCGTGAGAGCATTTGTGAAAGCAATTTAATGTTCAACGTTTTAATTTTTTTTTAACTTATCGTGGTAGTAATACGAGTATAAATGAAATTGGAAAATGAAACTTTAAAGTATGTTAAGACGTATCCTTCTTTGCGACCGTACGTCACATGCATAATTATTTATTAGAACAGTTACTAGAAATAAACTAAAAGGTTAGTTATAAACTACACGATTCAATATCGTTTTTAGAAAGAAAGTTCTTTTATTATTATTTTTTTAATTCAGAAGTTTATTCTCTCGACTAAATCTTACTTCTTCGTGGTCAGTCAAATTATGTAATCAACAAAACCTTTGCATTACTAAAATACTACTAGATTAATGACAAAAAAACTGAAAATTATGTATTTAATTTCGATAATCATTCATATTCCTTTCCCAAGAATTCGCTATTAGTTCCATTATAATCAACCCGCACTCTAGAACATGCAATGCTTTTTACAATAGATTAAAATAGGCTTGTCTGCTCGATTAGTGCCTAAAGCGCCCTGTAGTGACAAGCATTGAGCATTGGAACGGTTGTCAATGTAGGGGATTTGTTCAGTCTCATCGTATTTCGAAACAGTTCCAATGCGATGGGATTATGAACAAGTTTCCCTACTATAACAACCTTGTCGAACCCTCGAATATCTGACAAGCAGGGCTCCTTTCTTCAGCTGCGACGAATGCAATACAGGATCAGTGGGCTCCTAATCGTATCACACCATTGAAATGTACAAATTACTGTTCGTTGGAAGCTGTAATTATGTATATGTAGTGATTAATACTACTGTATGGAACTAGATTAGATCTCACCACTGCCTCCGAATAACGCAAATGTAAAATGTAATTTGTATACATTTGTTATGTTTGAGCGAAAATGTAACGTTATTTATGTATGTAAAAATATAAAAAAATACTAGTACCCGAAAACTAACGATCACAACAAGCCCTCTTATTGAGTAAGTGTCGCATTTAGATAAAATATCCGAAATTAAGATATATATCTAAGTCATAATTTAATTATTGGAGTATCGTGTAGTGAAATAGTATTGTGAATATGCAAATAACCGACCGCGCGAATTCAATGTTGACACCAAAAGAAAAATATTGTTCAAATTAATAACTCAGAACGCTAGAATACATTATTGCGCATACGCAAGGTGATTAATAATATTATAGGTGAGATATTTTAATATAAATTTCGCCAATATTTTTTACTGGATTGTCAGAAATAAAACAAAGCAATGTTTTATAAATAATATACATTTGTCGTTTAGTGGAAAGTTATAGTTGTTACTTTTTTTTATTTTTAAGTCAATTTATGGAACTATCGTGTGAAAATATTTGCTATGACATATTTACTAAATCGTTAAATGTCGACATATGATTTCGTATTATAAATAATAAATAATTGTAAGTATCGTATTGTAAATTTTAGTACTTAAATAAACTGTACATTTTAGAATATTTACGTATACCATATGAAGCATTCAATATAAAAGCACTTTGTAATCTGTGTAATCACCCTTTTAATAGCAATCGAAACTTTGCATTATTTTTTAGATTATTAAGATTAAGACTTATAGTTTTCGCTGCTAGTGTGAAAATATAGTAGGTATCAAGAACATGACTTAGCTTACAGCTTCGTCTTTCCGAAACGAAATTCTAAAAATATCTAGTTACTTAGTATGAGGAACTTAGAATAAGTATAATGATAATATTGTCGTATTTAGCGTTAAAGTAGTATTGGGTTGGATCAAACTATGAAAGATAAAGACGAAAAGTGTAATATAAGTCTAATGATTCATTTCATTTGTATCAAACAGTTAAGGAATTATTTGTTATATTTTAGATTTTATTATGTATAATGTTAAACGTTATAAGACTTTCATTTTGAAAATGTTATCATGTGATTTGTTAAATTATTTCAAATATTTATCAGAATTGTTTATCTTGTTAGATGTCAATATTCTCTATATTTTATTTGACCGAGACAAGTAGTGAAGTCCAGATAAAGGAAATAAAAGAAATAAGTATATGAATTTTACACAGGTAGATACCTATACCTATTATAGAAATTTCCCGAAATGCCATGTGATTTGCTATATGGATTTTGTATAATCAGCTAAGCAAATGATGGCACCGTTATGGAATTTAAGCATTCAGAAAATCCTTACAAAAGGTGTTACATCAAAAAGCGACTGCCATTTAAAATAAGATAAATATTTTTTTAGTGAGTCTAACCCCACAAGGTGTAAGCTTGGCAGGATTGACAGGCTAATACATAGTGGGGTTGCGCTAATACGTTGTAGATACTAGGAACTGTTTTAATTGTCTTCAATAATATTGAGGTTAAAATATGTTCAAACTTCTATCGAAAATAGCAATAAAATTATAATTATTTAAATTTCACGTTTAGCTGTCTCACTTTCTTTTAAGTCAAACTTTTATTTACTCAACTATCCAAAGAAAGTCACTTAGCTGTTAAGTAGAATTCTTAAAGAAACAAATACGCTTTGTGAGGTAATGCAATGTTACTGCAAATAAAATTAATTTAAGAGTCATTTAAGTTTTAAAGATCTCTGATTGTTCCTATTAGATATAATTTTGTTCACACTACATTCCAATAACACGTAGTACAAGTGCAAACAATTACATAATATTTATTTAAATATATTGAATAACATAGAAAACCTATTAATTTGGTGTATTTTTTAACATGAACAAATGACTTACCTAATTATCTAAAATGCGGTAACAGTAATGCAGCAAAATTAAGCTTAATTTTCTGCTGTGTATTTTGCTTTTTGACATTGCATTTTTTTGACTAAACGATTGTTAATCATTTGAATCATTCAAATGACATTGCATAAAAAAAACTATTTCTGAAGTTAAGGTCCAGATGACCGAAATTGAACCATCTTTGAGGATTCAGACACTCGTACGGAAAAATGCTTTGAAAATCTCGTTTTTTGAGTAAAAAAATACTTTTATTTGTTAAAGTTTTTTTTTACTTAAGACAAGTTTTAATGTAAGTCATCCAAACAATAACTGAAGTTTGATTTGTTGTGGCAAATCTATCTTTACGGATTTTCTGTAAATTGTTTAATTATGTAATTAAATACTATGTTCAGTTCATCGTTTTGCACAATTTGCTTAAGTTGGGTTTGAAATGAGCTAGCCTTAGAATGAAAACTCTACTAAGTGTATTGCAAATCATATACGCCTTATGTAAACATTATGAGTATGTTTCAATATTTGTATATTCTGTACTACGTTTTTCAAACAATGGAAAATTTCATCCTAAGAAAGGCAAAATACTTGGTAGGTGAATTGCACTTGTGCGAGTAACCACTGTGATACGGCCACTACTTTGCTTTTCCTTCGATGGACACAATTTTTTATCTAACTTAACACATTTAGTCACTAGTAACAGTTTCTAACAATGGTTTTTTATAATGCAATATCAAGGAATTTAATTATTGCCTGAATACTTTAACTGTCACTCACAATTGCGAAACCAACTTGATAAAATAAATTTATATCATTTGATTGATAAGATGATAGAAAATTAGTCAATAGATTTAGTATTTTCTGTCATTTTACCGCAACACCTTATTTAAAAAAAAAATTAATAACCCAACAAAACTACATAAAAAACAATGCGTAATATTTATAGCTAAGTTATTAACACTTCATTGATTATTCTACAGTAAATTGTACTATTAGACTCGACCTATGTAACAGCTCACCCTTATGACATTCAATCGGTACTAATACTTCATACATCACGGTACCTACCAACCCTTAATTAAGTACTTATGCACGTTATATCTTCGATAGAAAGTAGATTTTGTAAGAAAAATAACTAATTCGCTCAAGTTATCGTTACCAATAATGATTACGTATTTTATTAACTGAGGCTAAAGCAAACAAGACCTGATAGTAACACCAGCAAATGATAATATTTGTAGAACAATTTATTTATATTACAAATACAATACAGAGCTAGTTTTATTAATATTGCAAAATAAATAGTTTTAAATTATAACACCGACACCATAAAACCTTAAATCTTACTAAATTAATATTT
The DNA here is from genome assembly GCA_943789525.1 of Agriphila geniculea. Taxonomy (NCBI): domain Eukaryota; kingdom Metazoa; phylum Arthropoda; class Insecta; order Lepidoptera; family Crambidae; genus Agriphila; species Agriphila geniculea. Next base: position 7,906,416 of record OX038870.1, read on the forward strand.
GATGGTATATGCGATTAATTTATACTTAAACATACAAAGCAATATTCCTTAGCACAAATTGACATTAATTATGTAAGCCTATACTAACCTGTTATACGCTTTATATTTAAGTAGTTTAAGCATATTCAATGTGTTTTTAAATCGCGAATAATTTAATACTAACTGTAATATTTTTAAAACAATTAGATCTAAATTATATGAAAATAGGATCATAAAACTTATCAAAACTATATTTCGCGAAATCAGTTTTACATTATTATTAGCTACATTATAATTATTGGTGTACCTACTTATGAATGATTTATTAATATGTAAAAATTAATGAAATGGAAAAAATAAATCATTTTTCAAATAAAGTTTGGTTTTATTTATGAGCATTAATGTGGACGTTAACATGCTGTCTTTATTTTAGGTAAAACAAATCTGTTAAATTATTTTAGGAATTATTGTTACTCACTAAAAACTATCGAGTTAGTAAGGATGAGTTGCACCAAAACGCTGTCAAAGTTATCGTCAAATGATAATGCTACTTATTTATCACGTCAAACTTATCAAAGGACATCATGCTGGCTGGCAACCTCTTTTTTGGCTAACTTGTACTTTAACAAGCTTGTTATTGTTGAAGTAAGCTGGTGCAACTGAGCCTTAAACTGTTATATTTATTTGTATATTGTTATAGTAGTTAAGTAGTGTATGCTAACGGTCAATTATGTTTTAGAACTGCAAAGTGGCAGGACCAAAATGATAAAATTATAGGTTCAATAACAGATGTGAAGTGAAAAAAAATCTTGTACACTGTACAGACCTGGGTACTTCATTTTTCTAAGCGAAAATTAGTTGAAAGTTTGGTTGTTAAACGAGATGAAAGATCTAGGTGAATCTAGATTTTTCATCTCGTTTGACAACCAAACTTTCTAATTATTTTGTTACTTTTACTTGTTTCGTTTTCGTAATTCAAAATTCCTTCTATTTTAATTGTATTACTCACCACCTTTTAAAAATGTTTATTAATAATAGACACAGTGAATTTTTAAATATTAGTTATGCAAAAACAATTGATCTGATTCAATGATATTAGATTTTTTTTAAAAGAGGTAGATAGGTTACTTGCGCCTTCACACTGGCAGCTGAATTCTGAGCTAATTAGCACACCCTGAGCGCAATCTCGCGAAAGCATTGACATTTTGAGTTGTTCCCGAGAAACTTAATTTTAATGCCATCCTGTGTTATGTTAAACAGAAGAAATTTTTCAAGTAAGCTTCCAAAAAATCTATCACATTTCATGCGCGTGTTTTACATTTAAATTGATTTTCGTTCATATTTGTAGATTAGAAATACAAAAATGTATCCTAAAAATGTCTGTCATAGATTATAAATGTACAGAACGGAACAATGCTACGACAGTGCTTAAGCATTCGCTCCCATTCACCAAGAGAAGAATAATATATAAATAAAAATTAAATTAAATAAAAATTGTAAACTTCAGCTTTAATATGTCATAAAAATTACTAAAAATTTTTAATCCGAAAGGAAAACGCCCATAAAACATCTCGCCTTTTGGGCTTTTGTGCCTTAACAAAACAAAAACCATAAAAATATTTGATTTTTTTATTCCCAAAAATGTTTACAAAACTATTAGTCTAAGCCTGGGACTGAAAACAGTTTTTATTAGTAGTTAAAGCATTTAAAACTTTCAATGGTCCATCCATCTTGTCTTTATTGAAAATGTTGCCACAGAATAAAAGTACAGATCTAAAATAACAATCGATTTCTGAGTAGGTATACCGAATCCGATTCTTTTGTTGATAGTTGAGTATGTGAAAATAGTTTCATAGTCATGTTGAATTACATTTTTGATTCATATGATTGTATTTGAATGCTTTCCTCGCGGTAACTTCTTAAGAAAAATAAAAAATAAAAACAAACCCAAATAGTAATCGATTTTAATATAATACCATCATTACAGACACATTGACGGTGACGGAAGGAAACGAGACCATAGAGCAAGCTATTCATTAAGAAGAAGAAGGAGGTTTTAATTTTTTTTAAAAAGCTCTTATAAAAGCTTTTACTCAAAAATGCTTGTAATATGGTCATTATATTGAAAACCTTCTTTGAGCAAAGTCGGGGTTGCCGCGCTCCTCCGATGGTGAAGCGGCAAAGTTGTATGAGATTTCATTATTGTCTTGTTTTAGCTACCAGCAATTTCCTTTGAGAATCCATTATTGTCGAGTTTTGTTTCAAATATAGAACGCCACACCTATCGCTCTCTCGGTCACACTCGTTGTGGTAAGCGCGGTGAGCCGCCATTTTCAATCCCATTCTTTATCTGCGCGGGTGTTGTACATTGAGGGGAGAAAACCCTATTACACAGGTGATATTTGTATTTTTATGTAAAATTTGTATGGAAAAATATAAAAAACTCGCACTTGACCGTTTTTTGACCTTTCATTAAATACCTTTTGACCACTTCGGGGGTACCTTAGGGGGTCGAAAAAAACCTTATTTTTTGGCTCCGACGCACCGTTTCTGAGATATTTGCATTTTTGTATTTTTGAACCTGAACTTGTTACTTGCATTTTATTCCCAAAACAAGACGTTTACAAAAAAAACATAACCTAAAAAGGTTATAGAAAACTTGTAATATAAATTATACTTGGGTAAGATATCAAAAACTAATTACTGATTTTAATTAAGGAATCTATCAGCTACTAAAATCAATTAAAATTATTAGGGCACAAAAATATTTAGAGTGAGATGTTGTGCTTTTAGAAAATGGGCGATCTCCTTTGATATTCTCACATATCTCAAAAACTAACATATTAATGTGCATTTTTTTTATTTGATACATAGGAATATTATCTATAAAACTAATAACTTCGAAATTTAAGGCTCACGCTCCGCTGCGCTGCGCGCTTGCCTTAAATTTCTAACCTAACCCGGGACCTACAGGAGTAAAGCAGATTCGTCACACCTAGTTTTAGCCAACAGCTATCGGCTACACCTAGTTTTAGCCGGTTAAAACTAGGTTTATCCGCACTTTGGGTATTAGCCGTAACATATACATATACAGGGTTATTTGTAAAACACCAACAACCTCGTAGGAGTAGATTACTAATATCATAAACAACAAAATTTTTCTAAAACAAAAAGAAAACGATTTTCCATACAAATGTCCGAACAGCTGATCGAGTTTTGTATGAAAAGTCGTTTTTTTTCTGTTTTCGGAAAAGTAGTAGAACAAATGTTGTTGTTTATGATGTTAGTAATCTACTTCGCTTGAAGCTACAGCGCTTGAAGTAGGAAATTTTTGCTACATGAAATGGGACTGCTATTTAGTTAAGTCTTAATTTCTCATTTATTATTTAAGCTATTTTTCAGTTTTATACCTCAACTGAAAGCTGAATAGATGGTGATGTTTTTAAAATATTATGCACGCTTAGTTACTAGGATTTTTTTAAAGATATTTGAAGCTATTTCTAAAAAATCTGAAAAAAATAAAATAAAAAATGCATTTAAGGATTGATTTTTCTATAAACACCTGTATTTTATGAATTTTTTTTATTCATTATCAACACTCAGATTCTTTTCTATCCTAAAATGATAAAAAATCCGAAATCGAATGAGTAGTTATCTTTTATTTTAAATTTTTGTGTCTGAAAACGTACTTTTGGTAAAAAAATACTTAATTTCAATTAACTCAAAAACTATTTATTTTTTGAGAAAAAGTTATGTAACAAAAAATATTTGTTTTGACCTCATCTATAACCCCTTAACAGGAATACATCATATTTCCAGTGACCCTGTATATTATATTCGTATAATTTTTATTTTCCAGTATTAATGATTTTTATATTAAGAGTTGTAAATATGACGTGCCGAGCGAAAAATCCAAGTCTGAAGACAGCGAACAGTCAATTTTGAAGTATTATTTTTCGGAACAAAAATAAAAATTTGACATAATTTGAAATTGCGAATTAAGTTTTTACCCTGGGGAAAGAGGTCCCGAACGGTCAAGTTGCAAGCTTCTAATACTACCTTACTATCTGCGGTTAATAAAATCACTTTATATAAGATAAATAATTCAATTTATTTATTACAAAGTTCTTACAAAATGTTAAATTGAGCCACATAAAACTCACAATTTACGTATTTAATAATTATAACACTTTAAAATTGTTTCTTTACTTCACAATAAATTCTAATAACCTCAAAATTCGACATGAAATAGACATGCAATTCGTACTTATTTTTAAGATTTTAAGGACGATAATTAGAAATATTTAAACTTTGTCCTTATAGTTAAAACTGAGCGGTTCAATTTGGGTTTAAAGGTTAGATGTGTAAAAAACACCTATCCACTTAAATAAAAAGTCAAAATTTAATCGATCAGTTAAAACTAATAATGGCATTTAACCAGATTTCACTGGTTAACAATCAACAACAAATACACAACAATGCACTATTTTAACACTTCATTATATAATTATTTTGCAAAAACTAGCACTTTTAATAATTATCATTCAAAATTGGAGTTAAAGTGACGTTCTATGAATAATCATACATAAAAATGCTAAATATTTTAATATTCTTCTTTAAGGACAGTCTCTGGACGGACAACCAATAAGTATGTGTGTATTAAACCACGTTTTATTCGGACTGACAGCAGAATTTGGAACCTGAAAAGAGAATTAAACATATTTTATTAAACTTTAATCATAAGTCCTTTAAAGAAAATATAGCGCTAATGCGAGAAAAGTGTCGGCAAAATTTTGTAGTGTGTGCGCATGCCCCATAGTAAGACGTGACGATTAACGCATTGTTTTAATATTGATGGTCATTATAACTATTTAAAAAAGTTACAAATGGAACATTATCTGAAAAAAGATATAAAAAATTTCGATCGCGTATGTAAAAAAATATAATTACCTAATTTAGTTCAGTAAACGAAAAGGTGTAGAGGGAAATATTCGAAACACAATTTTTGACTTCGTAACTTTGTTTGGACCAGTAAGGAGGTGAACATATCAAAAGTCCCCGCCCGTAGCCCCTATGCCGGGGGGAGAGGGCGGTTTGAAGGCCCCATTTTTCGGATTTTCACATATATCTCGGAAACTATGCGTTATAGCGACATAAATCTGATTAAATTTTCTACAAGTTTTATTTTGTCAAATTTTCCGATATCTTTTATAGTTTTCGAGATATCCGCTCCTGAATATCTGTCAACATGCTTAAGGTGAAGCTATGTTAAAATTCCGGGAAAAAATTATTTATAAATGACTTTTTTTTTAATCTGTGAGGTAGTTTCAATAAAAAGCCCCTCACATAGTAACGAACAACGAGTATGTTTTATAAATACACACATCAACTTTGTCTAGGGATAACAGGTGTTATTTTCATACAAGCGAGGTAACTTTGAAGCCTTGGTTTCCTGCCAGGGATGTACTGTGCTGTGATCTGATGACGGCTATCCAGGGAGTGAATGGAGGTGATTCAGATCGCTATACACACCCAACCGATCTGACCAGCATTCTAAAAACGTAATGGACATGTTTAAAAAAACCACGAAAATAATGCTAACCTGCACATGCAAAATATACCAAAATAGACGACCTCCGTGGTCGAGTGGATCGCACGCCGGTTTTCAAGGCGTCACCATCTCTTGAGGTCCCGGGTTCAATCCCCGGCTGGGTCAATGTAGAAAATGAACTTTTCAATATTGTCTCAGGTCTGGGTGTGTGTCATACCACCGTTGTTTCTGATTTCCATAACACAAGTGCTATAGCTACTTACTTTGGGATTGGAGCAATGTATGTGATGTTGTCAAATATTTATTCATTATTTATTTATTATTTATTATTATACCGGTAAAAATACTGATTCTCAAAACACGTTTTATAATTTATCATCACAATAAATGTAAAATTGTACCTATTTTATTAACATTCTATTCGAAGGCAAAACTGTTTTCCCGATGGATGCGTCAAGTAAAATAAACCAAAAAAAACACGCTTTACCTAATTCTCCTAGCAAAAATGTAATGTATGGAAATCCTCAAACTGAGAACTCTGACCCATTAATCTTTTAGAATGCTGATCAGATCAGTTGGGTGTGTATAGCAATCTGAATCTACTCCATTCAGTCCTTGGATGGCCATCTTCAGATTACAGCACGGTACATCTCTGGCAGAAAACCAAGGCTTCAAAGTTACCTCGTTTGTATGAAAATAACACCTGTATCCCTAGACAAAGTTGATGTGTATAGTATAAAAGTTTAGACAAATTGCGTTATATTTCCTTTAAAGAAAATTACTTACCCTTATATTATTCCGTATGATTTAAGAGGCTTTAATATGGTCATTTACTTCGCCACTCTCGTATCGTCTCCACATTTTATAGTAAAGATCCTCTAATCCCCGAGCGTAATGTTCACAATCAAATAATGTACTGGTTAATCGAGCATTTGACACTTTTGCTTTCATATATTTGAGGCTGAAAAATATTCGGTCATCAGTCATTTTTAAATGTCCCCAATGCTGAGGCACAGGCTTTTCTTAAGAGGCTGGGTCATAATGTGCATCTGAGCCCAAATTTTAAATAATTGCGAATCAAATTTAAAGGGAATTTATAAAATCAAAAAACTTGAAGCAAATTTCAAACAATTTCTTAAACGTGAATTAAAACTTTTATAACCGAATGTGTTGGGCCCTCAATCCAGACGGTTGCAATTTGATTCGCAATGATTTAAAATTTGGGCTCTCAGGTCGGATGCACATTGGGAACTGAGAGTGAAAAAATATTAACATGGTTCAAAGATTGAAAAAAAACGTATCTTAAGCTATGGCCTACGGACAGGCTTAATATGCCTTTCGAAAAAAGCACGTTAAGCCGTAGGTCTTGACTGCAGCTGCAGTTATTAATGCATACCCATTCACCAATCCATTTTGGTAGGATAAAACCTATTCTCCCTATCCATGTATAAGAGGCCTGTGCCATGGAAGTGGGGAATTGGGGATATTAAAATGGCTAATATTAGTAAAAAGTTGAACACAAAATGCAACATAATAGGTAAAAGACAGACTCTTAAACTCTCCGGTAACGATCATTTGCGATTGACATTTTTTACGTAATTGACGCTCATATAACATTTGCATTGACGAAAGAATTGACAATCGCAATTGACTGTTACCGGCCGCCTTAAAACTTCGAATGTGGAAGAAATAAAGATTGAACAGTCTGAAACCTGAATATTATATTGTGATTTTAAGAAACTGTGCAATTGACAATTAAAATATTGTATTTTTGAAGTAAAAGTTTGGTTTGCACAAATTATTACATCTTTAAAAATTTTATTACAAGTACGTTTCTAATATCGGAAACTGTCTGGTAGTTAATAGCTATATATTCAACACTTACTATTCAGCATTATCACCCAATCGCACAGCAATATCCTGATACTCCTGCCTGTTTCTTGCTATTAGCTCGATGCAGTCTAATGTTTTCAATTGGGACGCAGCAACTCTGTAATAATAAACGAGTAGGTATTATAAGTTAATGTTAAATGGAAAGAAAAATGAAATCATTATTAGATCTACAAGTTATATTTTAATATTTTAATAATTCAATGATTAATATTGAAAAGCAAAACAAAACGGTCACGTGGGCATATATTGAGTTAAGCGATTCGATACAACCCAGTCACGGCTAAGGTTTTTATATGGCTATTATTGTGATAATTAAAGGCGATACAAATTTTCTTTCTTCATACTGACGTAAACGCTACCCAATGTTTATGGAAATATTTTAAAATTAAAAATGGATCTAAAAAGAAATAACCTAGATGCTAGAGTATCTCCAGGCAATGTAACTACTGGTGTGCCAGCCCATAACACATCCATTGCTGTAGTATGACCATTACAAAGCGGTGTATCTAAGCAAACATCTGCCAGTTGAGCTCTGCGAACATGTTCTTCTTTGCACGCAATTTTTGAAAACAATACCCGGTCCGGAGATATTCCTATAAACAAAATCAAATATGTTGAAAAAATAAAATATTTGATAATAACTTAAAGCACAATAATATTGGTAAATATTACCTGAATTTTGAACATATTTGTGAATATGTGGTTTACCCGCGGCAGGAAAACTTAGTAGCCATAGAATACTATTTGGTACCAATTTCAGAATATTCACCCATGTATCCATTACTGAAGGGTCTATTTTATATAGCTGGTTGAAATTACAATATACAATTGCATCTTCAGGAAGACCGTATTGCTTGCGTGAAGTAAATATGACGGTGTTTAGAATTTCTTCGCCTGATGCAACTTTATTGTTGACTTCCTTTATTGACATACCATTATCAATAACAGCATCTCTCACACGAACCTTTGAAACAATGATTAAATAAGTTCAATTTTACTAGCAGTTAAATTACCCCACAATCTAGGATAATAAAATTTTCATTACCTCAACGCTTTTTAAATTCCACAAAGAATCGACTACATGACTTGGAATGTCTACAGTTCTACAGAAAACTTCTATCGGTGGATATTGTCTAAATTCAATATTTTTTTTTCTTTCACTAACATCAAGCATTTCTTCAATTTGAACATTATCAGGACTATTAATCACAGCTATGAAATCCTGTTCAGTTTTGGTGTTTGTAATAACTTTGTATTGTTTTTTCAAATGGGGAAACATTTGCTTATGGTCGCCAATGAAATAAGTATGAGACATAAATGCAAACTTTTCGGTGAAATCAGACGCCGTTACAAGTGGTGACGATATTTCATCAGTTATTAGGTAGTCCATATAATCAGCTCCACTAGTCCCTGGATATCCAAGCCACATAACTTGAATGGCTGCAGGTTTTAAAGCAAATATTTCATTTCTAGCGCCCTTTGTATAACCATTCATGTTCACTAAAATATGAATCCCATCACTATTTATTATTTTTGCAGCTTCATAACTGTTAGTTACCTTCGATAAATCAACGAAATTTTCGCTTTCATTAACTATTTTACTGCGGAATGTGGTACCGTCATTTGGATTAAGAGCGTAGCAAAAAATTTCTACTTTGGTCCTATCATGCAAACCTGGAATAGATTGCATCAAATGTGATGTTGGATGATTACCGAAGTCACTACTAACATAGCCAATACGTAATCGTCCATTTAGACGTTTTGCATGTCCAAATATAGCTCCGTGAAACATGTTTATCTTTTCCGTATATAAGTTAGCGTGTCTTTTAGCTATTTCCTTTCTCGCATTATTAGACAATGGATAAAGTATGGAATGATGTGGATGTACAGACGTCAACTTGTCACTCTTCAATTGGTCGTCTACAATGGCAATTATTCTATCCATTCTCTCGTCGTAGTTGTTCCAATCACATATTATTTGTAAGCAATGTGCTAAATTGCAATAAGCATCCGGAAAATCTGTCTTCAATTCTAACGCAATTCTGTAAGATTCTATAGCTTCGGTGATATTTCCCATATCTTTATATATGCTTGCTAAGTTACAGTGAGCATCAGCGAAGCATGGATTTATTTCTATAGCTTTTCTGAAGCACAACATAGCTCCGGTTGCATCTTGTAATTCTCTCAAAGTGTTTCCCATATTACTGTAGGCATCAGCAAAGTTTGGCTGAATATTTATAGCTTGTCTGTAATGAATCAACGCCTGGTGAAGTTTGCCTGTAATAACGATGTTTTAAAGCTTGTAAAAAGCTAAATTGACTTATTAATTTAAAATATTAAGTCATGTCTGCTAGTATTTATATTGGGAAGATTTATTTACAAATCCAGAGAGTAAATTTACTGGTAAATTTAAACAACCCTGTCTGTTATAAGTCTGTTCTTGATGACTGTTCTAAAAATTGTGTATATTTTTTATTTTATCTACTGTATATATATTATATTTGGATAATGTAATCAACAATCCGTTACTTTTGGATACAACTAATTACGAGCAAATAGTAAAAAAAATCAACTCTTGAGATTATAATTTAACTTTTTGATTATGAAAAGTAACTTATTGGTGTAATATGTAAGATAATTAAATGGTTTTGTATCATTTTCCAATTTTAATGGCACTGCCTCTAATTGACGCTAATTTTTTAAGACGATTGGCTAAGTGATATTCATGATAATCTCTTCTTTAATTATTTCAATCATCAATATCCTACCTTGCTGTTGCAGAAGTGAAGCATAATTACTATGAGTCGCAGCAAAATGAGGGAATACTTCTAAAGCTCTCGTATAAAGTTGAGTAGCTTCTTCAATATGGCCTTGTTCCCTTTTGACATTACCCAGATTGTTGAGAGTATCAACATGCGAGGGACATAATCGTAAGGCCATATTATAACATTCTTCTGCTTCAGAAACGAGGCCTTTTTCCTTGAGTGCATTAGCTAGATTGCAATAGGCGTCTGGAAAATTAGGCTGAAGTTCTATGGCGCGACGATATGTTTCTATAGCTAAGTCGATAAATCCCTGTTTGTAATATGTGCAAGCTAGATTGCCCTGAATCACTCCGCTGGTAGATGTTAATTTTAGTGACTGGAGATACACTGCTACCGCCCTGGAATAGAAACATTTAAGAGGTTAATAAAAATGACAATATTTTTATTTGGCCAGTTACAAAAATAATTTCATAGATGGATGGATAGTTAATGTTTATTTGTTGCAACGCGCATAAAATATCTGGTACAAGAATAATAATAATAAGAAAAAAGAGATAACTTAATCGTGATGTAAGATTGTAAGCACCCAGTGGTGGTAGCACCTGTGGCGTTAGTACCCGGTCAGTTTAATTTGATTTAGTGCAACTTTTAATCAAACGTACCTACTGGAAGAATTTATTCGAATCGGGTGCTAACGCCACAGGTGCTGCCTGGGTGCTTACATTGCTTACACCACGAACCCTAAATAATGATAACTACGTTAAAGGTAGTGCGGATGTCTGTATTGCTTTATATTTTTATTGGCAATGATTATTGATATATTAACATACGCCATTAATAGAGTATAATATCATACCTACAGCAAATTGGAATATATTATTTGTCCGAATTAAAAAGTAAATATTTTTCAGAGACGGATTTTTTTGATAGCGGTCAGAATATTAAGACAGCGTCATGGGGGTTCAAAATAGGTAGGTTGGACGTTGGGGATGTGTCATTATTACCCGAATACCCTAGTGAAGATATTACAGAATTATTTAAGAAAAATAACTTGATTTGCCTATCGCTTAAGTCCTAACCTAGTCCTAGTCCTAACCTAGATTACAAATATAAAATATTAGTTGAAAAGAGAAAGCCTCATTAACTTATATAAATACCTACGTTTAATATGGTCTTAAACGAGATATTTTTTTCCTTTTTAATCTACTGTTTTATTAGTTCTTATATTTTGAATAGAACTTTAAAGGAACTTAACTAATATCTATGGAAAAAAAACAGAAGAATAGAAAATATTCGTGAATATATAGGTAAAAAATGACATACATAACGTAACATATGCACCTTACACGGACTGCGGAGTTGGGTCAAATCTACCTTTTTGAAATTTGAGCAATCGTAGCACCTTCCTAGCGCAGTTAGTGCCCAACTGATTTCTTGTCAAAAATGTGTAAAGAAATTCAACAAGTCCAGTTATTGAGAAGAAGGGCAATATAACAATATGTTTAATTTTAATTCTAGGAAAAACAAAAATTTCGGAAAATTTTGAACCAACCCCATGACGCCGGGTTAATATTCAAAATGAAAAACACTACGATATTAACTAGCTATGAGTAACTATAATATGTAAAACTGACTCTTATTGACAATATCACGTAATGTCAAGAATGTAATATCCGCCGCTTCTTAGCTTTATTTTATTAGGCGACGAATCCGTACTCATTCTTTTCACACATGTGCACAGTTTAATCCCTTTTCTCTTACTAGCATGTAATACCATGTAAAGCATAGTATTCATTTAGAATACTAGTATTTATTATCTTTTTAAATCTTAAGGAAAATTTTCATCTTACAAAGGGAATATGCATCATTTTTTGGTATCAAAATCAAAAGCATTGCGTGAGAAAATCAACTGTAATATTAAAACTTATCTCTTGCGTTTTTTTCTCGTGATATAGTTACTTGAAGTTAACATGCAGCAGCACCCGCCGAAAACGCACTATACAAAACGTTCATGATTTGTGGCGTCACCCATCACATTTCGGGCGCGTTTATTATGGAGTTAGCCAAGAATTTTCAATTATTTCCCTAAATTTTGCGTTTAAGTACATTCGTGTCATACAAAATATTACTTCTTATTCGATATTCTACCTGACTGTTAAGTGCATTACATACGAAAATGAAAAAAAAAAGTATCGTTATTTTCCCCTGATTTCATCGTGTGATAAAACTAAAATAATACATTTTATTTTTATTTTTCTGTTCTATCGTGTTTTTATATGTGTCCGCAGCGATCAAGCTCAAATTTATCAAAATTGGTGACTTATGCATATTCCCTATTATTCTACCAAAGAGTTTGAAAAGTTGTGACCCAATCATTTTGTTTGTAGTAGTTCCACACTAAAGAAGTGCCTAAGTTAAAATGAGAGGTGAGCTGTTGCTATTTTTCTAGTATGTACCATGCCTTACAATGTCACTGTTTAATTAATACAGAATGAACGAACAGACGCGTTAAAACTTTTGCCAATCACTTTACGTTAGTGAATCAGCTATAAAAACAAAAGTAACTTTTTTATGTATACCTATGCCTATTTCACTCACTTTTATGTAGGTAATACGCGATAGGTATCTACCGGCATAGCATGCATTGTCTTCATAAGTATTCAGTCATAACAAGATTAAAATAATAACAAAGCAAATGTGATGAGAGATGATTTTCCATAACATGCGCTCGTATTATAGAATTAAACTAAAATCTGTGCTTGGGTACAGTTAAAAAGGGATAATGCTATTCATCGTATATAGAAACATCCTTTTCTAACTGTACTCAGGCAGAGATTTGAGTTTGAGTTTGATTGTATAATACAAGTCTTATATTGTCATATTATTTTCTAACCTAGTAATATAAAAATAGTCACTATTGTTGGCACTATTAGGTCTATTACTTAGAATAATATATTTCATATAATATACTGCTATATCTCATGTACGACTGTTTGTTGCCACAAATAAATGAAAAAAAAGTCTTAGGCTCGTATTACACAACGAGACTCAAGCACTGCTTGCTGCTTGAGTACAGTTAGAAAGGGATGGTGCTATTCATCGCATATAGCGCCATCCCTTTCTAACTGTACAGAGATTTGAGTCTGAGTTTGATTCTATAATACCAGCCTTAGACTTGATAATAATAATGGAAAGGGTACAATGGCAGCCATCTCAAATTACGTAATAATTCATAATGGACTTCAAATCATTATAGTTAGAAGAAACCTTATTTCATAACTTTATGTAAAAAAAATACTATCACGTTTTTAGTACACCGCCGTTTTGTATTTATGGTATGACTCCAAAGCAAATGTGATTTATGTTTTGTGATTGCTGTTTTGGAATACGAACCGTGGTAAAAATAAAATTGTGCGTCGAAATTTAAAACGCAACTTATTAAAATTGGTTATATTTTTATATTTTAGTTTAAATTTTTGCAAAATAATAAAAACTAGATGGAAACTCAAGCAACGTTTTTAGGGTTCCGTACCCAAAGGGTAAAAACGGGACCCTATTACTAAGCCTCCGCTGTCCGTCTGTCTGTCTGTCTGTCTGTCTGTCACCAGGCTGTATCTCATGAACCGTGATAGCTAGACAGCTGAAATTTTCACAGATGATGTATTTCTGTTGCCGCTACAACAAATACTAAAAACAGAATAAAATAAATATTTAAAGGGGGCTCCCATACAACAAACGTGTTTTTTTGCCGTTTTTTGCTCGATATTAATAACGACAACAGGTAGACAATTGAAATTTTCACAGATGATGTATTTCTGATGCCGCTATAATAATAAATACTAAAATCAGAATAAAATAAATATTTACAGGGGGCTCCCATACAACAAACGTGATTTTTTTGCCGTTTTTGGTACGGAACCCTTCGTGCGCGAGTCCGACTTGCACTTGGCCGGTTTTTTGAGTATTGGCTAGAGATTCCGTGGGTACTTAATTAAAAGAAAACAAGCATTATCTCTCTTCATGGATGAATTACTTTTAATAAACAACTTCTAAAATATAAATATAATATATATACAACGTGTTACAAAATAACCCCTCCTGCCGAATATGGTAGATAGGGACCATTAAACTGAACAACTTTTACGATGGGACTAGTTTTGAAATCGCGAGAAAAAATCTTTTATATAAACATTAATAACAAAAATATCAAAATGTATGAAACAGCTGTTTTTTTTGTGATTTCAGAGTTGGTCCCATAGTAAAAGTTGTTCAATTTAATGGTCCCTATCTACTATATTCGGCATTAGGGGTTATTTTGTAACACGTTGCATACAGGGTGGAAATAATTAACGATAGTTACAGGGAAAGTACCCTAAATATTGATGATGGCTTTACTAAAAGGAAACATTTCTTTACTTTTTTAAAATAAATAAAACTGCACAACAACATTCTTTGAACTAAACTACCATTTTTTTATCTCTCTTAGGACTGCCTTCAATTTAATATAAGTACTATGTTTTCTAGAAAAAATTGACCCATAACATTGACCCTATCGATTGTCATCATAAAAGTACAATATGTTATTTTTTGATATTTTATACCGATCGATTACCGGCTGAGAAAAGTGATTTATCAAAAATCTTTTAATGCAGTTTTACTTCTTTTTAAAAATAAGGGTATGGTTTTGGTTACTTTCGGTAAAATTTGCCATCATCAATATAGGGTACTTTCCCTCCAACTATACCATATTTTATTTCCACTCTGTATTATTGAAAATGCTAAAACTCTAAAATTTAATAATCTTCTTACTAGTAGGTACTTAAATTTCATCCATTTAGAACATTTCAGCAGGTAACATTTTTATAAGTTAATTATTAACAACAAAATTTATCAACAGAAACAAAACCCTTAGGTATTCTGATTCAGTACCAATTTATTCATTGAAAAAGATTTAAAAAAAGATATTACATATAAACAAACCCAAATTTATTGTGGTCGCATAAATAGTAAAAAAAACCGATCGCATTGCATCACATGGAATGTTTTGACAAATTAATATTTTATATATCCATAAATGAAATTTTAGTAAGTATAAAACCAAATACAAAATTTAGCGAACTGCGTAATTGCGTGATAAATCAATATGATAACATCGTTAACATAAAAGTAAATGACGCATAGTAACAAAAATGCTCTACAAATTATTATACCCTTGTCACGGCATGTTACAACACACCTTTATTTCGATGGAATGAAAAGAGGGCCATTAGTTATTTTCATGCTAAGGTAATAGCATTGAAAGACACCCACGACGTTGGAACTAAAGAAATCGGTAAAATCTTCAACATGGTTCCAAATCAAAAGTATGCTCAACTAATTAAATTCTTAATAATATCAAAATTGAATAATATCATTCCTTGGTCCATGATAAAACTCACCAATAAAATTGAATTAAAATACAGTACGTGCCGATTACGTTCTTAGAATCCCAAAAAGTTTTTCATTTCGAAATTGAAATTGAAAAATCCTTTATTCAAATAAACTTATTTGAATTGTCTACATTTTCCTATCACCATTCGAAACTTTTTAGCTGACAAGAAAGAAAAACAAGTGACTCGTTGAAGTTTTATTAAATTTATCGAAGAAGCCTAAAATGATTTTTAAGCTAACAGTTAAGATTTAATTCTTATAGAACTTGCGACCTAATCTTCCTTTAAGATATTTTTTATTCTCTATGTCGTAACTAACCTAACCTTCGTATAAGATAAACACGCACTACTGAACATACCATCACCACTATTTACCATTAATTAGGCGTAATAGCTAAGCGGCAGTAATTAAACGCCAATCAATACACATTTATAATGAAAACCACAACATCACGATTTTGTCCGTGCTGATATTATGCTTCAGATTTTTAGAAATCGATATTTATGGAGATAAGTATTATTTGAAAGAATAAGAAATATCTTTTCTATGAAAAATGTCTGAACGATTAGAGCCGTCAAAAATGTTTTGTATTATTATGCCAATCTTATAATATGTTTAGGTAAAATTGGAATGAAAATAAGGAAAGATACCCACATAATTATATCAGTACCTATAGGCATCAATATTTGATGTTTATGATGTACCGATCAACAAACCACTTACTGGAAAGCCTCGGCGTAAATTTTTGTAAAAACGATTTCAGAAATAAATCTATTTTATTTTTTATTATCCTATAAAATAGAATATATAGATTGTTGGGTTCGTCGGAAAAGAATTGTACATATTCTACATTTAAGTTTTTAGTGCTGATATTTTGTAATAATTACAGATGCTTACGTTTCAGATAACAAATAATAAAAGTTACTTAGATAAAAAGCCGTTCTAAAAATCAGAAATTTTACAACCTAAGTAATTATAAATTCACGGGGAGACGCGTATATTTTTAGTAGTGTTTTACCATCATTTCGTAAATTTATAAATTATGACTCCATAATTCTTGCTGGTTAATAATATAAAACTAAAAGAAATTAAAAAAGAAAATGCTTATAAACTAAAACATATTGACTAAATAGACCGACAAAAAAAATATTCGCAAACAGCTTCAAAAAACTAACCTTTTGATCTTATTTTTGAACCAAGTGATACAGCCGTTGGAGAGTTCCGATGCTTGCGCCGTGAGCCTGGGCGGCGCGATGTTGATGACAGTGTACACGACGATGCATTGGTAATCCATAACACGGGCATGTCCTTAAGGCGAGCAAGGTTGTACTGATGGAGTCGGCCGCGTACCGCCGCGACGCGCCAGACGACGCGCCCGCGCTTCTCGCCAACTTCCCGAGACAAGCGTCAACGCAACCCGTGGCCTTCGTAATCCCGCACGTTTATACTCTCAAATAGCGAACATATTTCACACGATCTATCGGCGACATTAGCTCCATGCGCACGCGCCGCCATCAAAACACTCCGACAGTAAAAAACTCTTACCTAACGCTACGTTTTCGAGCATCTTTTATTTAAAAATCAATACCGATTTTACAAAAAAAATCTTCGGATTTCTTTAATTAAAATAAATATAGTAAAATCTCTTAGGTCACATAAAAGAAATCAGCTGTTCACAGGGATCAGCTGTTGTTACTCGCTAGTTTATTTTCATGCATATTGTTTACATCGCGACGCGAAACTGTCATGGGTATAATGCTTTTCGTTTCTGTAGCGCGAGGGAGCTGTGATTTAAAAAGTTGATACTGACGAACCGCGCGATAAAACTTTAAACAGCCATAAAATGTTTACGTGTGGCTATTAAGCGTACATGTGCGGAACGGTAATATTGATTTACGTAGGTGGCAACGGCGGCGGCGTCGTGACGCGGCGGGCGCTCGACGCGACTGCCCCAAGTCAGGGTTTTTCTCACTGGAAACTGGATACGTCACGCTGTGACTCCAACTCTTGTCACTCAATCCGCATTATCACCGAATAGACAACAAAGTACGACTGACGCTAACGTCAGCTGCCACCGCCTTGATATCTTTCCTTAGCTGGACCACCCTTGCCCCGCATTGCTCCAGTGACCTATTTTTCGGAAGTGCCATTATTTAAGTGAGCCATTGTAAGGACCCCTGAGGATACACTTAGCAGCTGTAACGTAATTTTGTAATTGAAGAACATTGCAGCCCCAAAAAGTAATTGTGATTTTTATCTTAATTGAAATATTTGCGCATACATAGTATAAATTTTACGTACCTAATATATATTCAATACCTACAACGTCGGTTTATCCTTAATTTTCCTATTTCGTAAACAATGTTTAGCCAATTCTTTATTGAAAATGATCATTTATACATATAATACAACAAATGGTTTTCCACACACAGAATACGTTAGATATTGTTAATTGTTAAATGACAATTTGATTTAGTATGTTAACTGTCAAAACTGTTAACTAGATAGGACAAGTACCTGAGAATAAACAGACTGTGCCCAAACCACAAAAAAAGTTTTTCAGTTCAGTGACCCAAACACACTTTAAAACTAAACCTCACTAAACACACACAACATTTTGTCACATCAAAACTTCATCTCTAATTTTTATTTCAACAGCAATCTTCTATTATTTAAACATAACCCCTTCCTTGCAGTCTTATGATGACTGACTTATCAACGCCCAGCCCAGCAGAAAGCTGAAATTTTGCACACATGTTTTCTTTGTGATTCCAAGAATTTCCAATTTCCAAATTCCAATTTATATGTTTGACTCAAAGACCGAAATCGGTAATTGGGTGAAAAAAAAAAACGCTTACAACGCGTTGTGGTCACTGCCAAATAGCCACAACATAAAATTCGTGTCGTGGCTCTTATAAAAACGTCCATGACGCGTTCTAGGTATTAGTTAGCGCAACCATAATGCGACGGACAGGTATTGTAGTTTTCTCTCACTAATATTCTATGTTCAAAAATTCATAGCCTTATTTTGTTGATTTAAAAGAGAATCAATTGTCATAAGAAAACTTGAAATCTACAGTTTACATAAAATAATTTTATTAAATTATTATCAAACTTTATTATTAAACTTTATTTAAAAAGATCAACTTACAACAAATGACGAGATGAGCCATTGTAAACTACAATTTTCTTATATATTTTTTTAAGACAATTGTTTTTTTTTCTTTTCAAATCAACTTAATAAAGTTTCGAATTGTTGAACACAGAGTATTAGTAATAGAGACTACATTACTTGTCTGTTGTGGTATGGTTGCACAAATTAATGCTCATGGCTTTTCTTTTTTGCCACAACGTATTGTGGTCGTTTGGTATGATGACCACGACGCGAATTTTGCTTTGAGACTTTCTGTGATTTGATTACCACAATGAGTCATTGGTATTTTTATAAGAGACACAACAGGAATGTTGCTTTTTAGCAGTAACTACCTCGCGTTGTGAGCGGTTTATTCGCTCTTAGTGATTTCAGACTTTAAGTCTAACATATATACAAGAAAAGAGGAAGGATATTTTGAAATTTAACCCCTTATGGGATGTAATAGGGTTCAAAGTTTGTATGAAAAAACTACATAGACATTTCGACATGAAACTTCGTAGAATAGTACTTCTAAAAACAAATAATTTAACACGTATTTCGTGGTTTTCCAAAAATTAACATTTTAAAAGGGTTTATGGGGTTAATAAACCTAAAAAATCTATATGGATCTCGTTATTGAGTCTGTAGTATGTTGATTGCGAAAATAGCATTTATTTTGAAGTCCAACACGATGGACATGATTCAAATGCTAAAGGACTGCAATGGTGGTTCAAATTTAGTACCTATAGAAAAATAATACGGGAACAAGAATGAGAATGGGTATGAGAACGGGAACGGGCGGGACCGGGAACAAACAGGAACGGAAAATGGATATATTACTAAAATATAACACACCACATATAGTTTATAGGCTGGTATCAAACATAGGATACTTAGTTTTTATACCGGTCCAAGGTCTCCTAGCACTGACGTCCATTATACAAGTACGCTGGACAGGCGAATGTCACCAACCGTGTACTTGTAACTAATTAGTTCCAAGTACACTCACTACTGCCATAGTAGAATCTACTGCTCCCAGCGCCAATATGGCGATTTTCAAATCGGCACAAAAAATTGCTGTCATTTCATGACAATAGCCTGTCCAGCGTACTTGTATAATGGACGTCAGTGTCTCCTAGAGACTTTACGAATGCCCACGTGGACAAAGTCACGAGCCAAAGCTAGTCAATATTAAAAGTTGAAGGGATGTTCCATTTAAACAAATTACCTTAACTGGGCTAATTATCAGTTGGTAAAATTGGTGACAAACCTGCAAAAATTTCAATGTTAAATGCTAATTTTATCAACTCTTGTCGCTCACTTGCCAACTTTCATACGATTTTGACAGATACGCAAGTAGTTATAATTAAATTCAAGAAACATTGCCAAGGACTTTGGTTTAATATACGGAAGAATGATCTTCCGTGTGGCGATCTACGTGCGTTGACAATAATAGACTTTTGCGTATAATGGAACGTTTATGATAAGAATTTATTTCGTAAAAACTTATACCGGCAATACACGACCTAATTTTGCATGGTTGCAACATTTAAAAAAAAAATAACGGCATTAATATTTTGGCAGCTTGCCTAAACCGATTACAAAGTCAGTCGCGTCAGACATTATTATGTAGTTTCGCCTCAGTGATGAATTGATGACTCTAGATAGCATTTGGAATTCTGTAAGAATTAGAGTTTTACACAGTTCAAAGTTTTAATCGTTTTCTATTTATCTTTTCACTGATAGAGATGAATTTTAACGCTTAATTTCAGTTGAAAGTTTTTGCGAAATGATTCCCCTTTTCAAAGATAAAAGAGAATTTTCAACTGTAAGTAATTAGTGAAGTAAATAAACAGTGGAATTAGAGAAAAACATTGCTTCATTCGAATGAAAATTATTTTTTTAGTTTTCTTTTCCTTTCATTATTTTGATAATAAGCGTCGCCGCTGACGGGCGATTAATCGCTGGGCGATTTTTTGTCGCTGAGAATAGAACATACGGAGTTCTATACGTAAACTCTCACGAGCTACTTTTTGTAGCTGCGATAAACGCGGTGATAATCGCGGCGTTTTTTTGTCGCTGCTAAGTAAAACCTTTGTCGTGTCATTTCGTGGACGATTATCACCGCGATTAACGCCGTGTTTATCGCAGCTACAAAAAGTCGCCCGTGAGCGGTGACGCTAAATCAAGTTTTAAATTCAGATTTATTTACGTAAATTAGAAAGAGTTATTTTTAACCAAACAGTTACCATAATAGCAGCTTAGATCGTTAAATCATCTTTGTTACTAACAGCTATTGTATACAACTGAAACCAGTGGTGTGGCTTATAACATTCGGTTTACGTTACGTTCCAAAGTTTGGCTGAACGTTAGTTTAGTTCGTCATCAATTTATTTTGAGATCGTTACCGAATTCAAGAAGCTCTTTGATGTGAAATCAGTGTTGGTGTTGGCATATGAGACCCTTTTTTTGTAGGTATTGCTTGTACGTAAATGTTGACTAAAAAGAATCTATACAAGCGCGATATCGTGACAAATCAAAGTCTGCCTCATCTACATTAGGTTATTACTGAGGAGCTTGATAGCGCAGTGGTTGAGTGCATTGTTCTGCGTTTGCCGCAGTTAAGCAACTTTCACAAGTGTCGATTATGGAATGATTGAACAAAAAATTTACCATCTTCTGCGCTTCGGAAGACACATTAAGCTGTTGGTCCTGGACCCAATTGGTTGGTTATCATGACCCATTCTCCTTCCACCCGCAAAGAAGGCCTGTACCCTGCCCAAACAGTGGTAAGTTTAAAAATAGCCTATGAAGATTTTTTTATCTATGGACTGTCTGCGCGTTTGATCTTACTTTCACCTGATGGAAAGTGACAAGGAGGACAAAGATGGAGCACGCACAGTCAGTAAACTGCCAATTTACTCTGGTCTTAAAGACGCCTAAGTTGTATTATTCGGGGAATACTAACGCAAAGAGGATTACTAAGTAAGAACAACATTAAAATACTAAAACAAAAATTCCTTTCTGATTTGCTAAATATTTAATGATGATAGGTAACTACATTTTAAAATAAATATTTGAATATCTTTAACTCTTAACTTCGAGAAAAACTCCTTATTATTTGACTAAAGTAAATGACACATTTTGTAAATAAGAAGACTCTAATATATTTTAACTTAGTAAAGTTGATACATTATTATTTGTCAATTAGATCATACGTAGAGTAGGTAGCGTACAGGAGTAACATTTTAGCTTATTATTATTTATAAAACTATTTTCCAACATCTGGTTTCGGAGATGCTCCTCTGTCGGAGTTTGGTGTACTGCCTCCAGATGTACTCTGTGGGCTTCGTTCATTTACCTGTAAAAATAAATTTGTTAGAAAAGAAACGACTTCATCAAATTAAGGCTTTTACGACATTTATATTGACGCAAGATCTCAGTAAAGAGTAGAGTATTATTAGAACGTGTGTTTTTTACTGTATCATAAGGAAGAAATTCAGTATAAAAAAATTGTAGAGATATTTTTTTTGCTAACACGTTTTAATTAAGTGGCTTTCACGTATTTTTGTCTGTTTCTTTGTTTGTCCACAATGTTTACGAACGGTTTTATACTAGCTTCCTGATGAGCTACAAACTTGAAACTTTGAATATTGGTTAGAACTGAAAGACAATGCAATATTATGATGTCATGGAGCTGATCTGATGATGGAGTTGGAAGAAGGCTACAGAAAATCTGTAATAAGACCTTACCACCCCATCGAGATTGGGCTCGTTTGATTTCTCTTGATGAGTACCCTGTTTGGAAATAGTGTCCAGGGTCTGATGATGAAGCCGGAAGAATGCCACAGAAACTCTATAATAATACCACACAACCCTATCGAGTTTGTGCTTGTTTTATTCGTCTTGACAAGTACTCCGATAAGAGAGGTGATATTTTAGTTTAAGCTCGTTTACTTAAAATCAGAAATTAAGAATTTTTGTATAAAAAAACATGTTTTTAAAACGGACTAAAAGGCATAGAATAATTTCTCCCGTAAAGATGTACAACTCTATTCAAAAGTTTTAAGCCTAAAACGTGGGGCGCATGCAAAAGACATTGTTGATAAATCTTACAAAATGTGCCCCACGTTTATAGGATTTTTTAATTTTTAATTCTGTATAAAGTAGTAAATCTTTACAGTAGAAATTATTTAATACTTTTTAGTCCATTTTAAAAACGTGTTTTTTTGACAAAATTATATAAATACTCTAAAAAAACAACAAGATCCTAATCACTTCGGTATAAATGTAACCTATATCCTTTTGCTATCCGGCGCGATATGTCTCAGAATCACTTTTTGAAACGATGACATCGAATGTAACTATATCCAAAGTTTGAGTGTTTGGTATGTTAGGACAAGCAATCCTTAACTATTGAGCATAGAGCCAAAACTGTTGCGCACACCATTAACCCATTTCAACAGTAGGTCAACAAAAACTTGCTAATGATCCTATGGGAATGGTGTAGGTATAGGTATATTATTATCAGATATGTTGTTGTTAAAATTGATTACTAATCAAAACTTTAATGATCTATTTGTGCCGTAATTTCTTATGACTATTTAACACAGGGGAGATATGAGACTTTACATTAATATGAGGCGAACCTTCGGGACTAACAAAGAATAAATCCAATTTACGGACTGCATTCATTGTTTTAGACATAATCAGTTTTTATGATAATAAATATTAGTCAATAATAAACTCTATTTAATGAATGGTAAAGGTCCAATAATCCTGTTTTGATTCGATTATTTATTCATTTTTATTGACTTTTATAATTTATTTTGTTTTCATTAAACATAGTTGTAACAAGGGCCTCTTTTTTTAGTACACACAAAAACAGCATGTTACTTACTACTGTACATACAGGGTGCATTTGTAATCACCCTCCAAATTTTAAGGATGTTGTCAGTCCATGAAACTGAACAACTTTCTCTATGAAACATGTGTCGAAATACGCCAAAAAATTTTGGTCATCCCATACTAAACTGATCACGTGATCTCTTTGTTTTGTATGACAAGTCAATTTATTTTTACATATTTGACCCTATGTTTCTTAGAGAAAGTTGTTCAGTTTCATGGACTGAACACATCCTCAAAATTTGGAGAGTGATTTCAAATGCACCCTGTATTTAAGGTAGATTTATGATTCATGATCAATCATTTACGTACCTAAGTAGCGTTTCGCATCGAAAGCCGCCCGCATTGCGGACCTTACAAAATAGGATCAAAGAAAAGATTTTCTGTAAGGACGACCTATTATTAAGGCAATAGAACTCAAGTTGAAAACACTTCGACCTTAAGTGAAGGTAATTAGTTCCAAATTAACGGTCGAGTGGTAAAAGGGTCGGTTTGATCAAGCTGTCGCAACTTGATAAACATGGCTTCCGTAGTAGATCAGTGTTTGTTGTAATAATACAGGCGATGAGAAAAACTCTACTCCGCCGGAGATTAGGTGTCAAAACAAAAGTTAAATGGATTAAAAAATATATTTGGCTAAGACTATCCTAATTATGTCTTTAACGTTCAAACTCAATTCATAATTTGAAAGAAAGTGGCAGAACACACTATTAGCCAAATAGTAGTTAAAAGATATTTATCATTTTTATTTAATTTATTATTTAAATTCTAGTTCACTGGTTCAGGCGCAAAAAGGTACCTAATAGACAGAGTTACTTTCACATTTCTACATATAATGTATGGATTTGTTTTTACGGCAGAATAATATGTGATGTTTACGAACATAATTTATATCAAAATTCTTTGATGTAGCGATCAAAGGCATGCGATATTTATACGTGACTGAATTCCCTATATACGATTCGTAATTTACATTTTGATTCAAATCTATCTTAATTTCGGAAAAAAAAATCCAGAAGTGCAATGACTTAAGTATCTTATATACATCTTACATCTTTTTTTAATTTTCGCTCATCCGCTGGAATGTCCGCACAACTACACTTTTGCAAATTTTACAGGAGAAGGGTTTAAAGGTTTGTTGCTTTATGCCTTAAAATGTATACATTTAGTTGTGCTCCTGTGATGTCTCTAATATTCTACAGATCTTTAAATTTAAGACACAAAATATTTGAAAAATAAAATATACACACTTTTTTATATTTAACATTATTTATAATGTTCATTTTCTAAAAATGTTAATTTTCTGTAGTTGTGATGTTATTAATAAATGTGCTAATAAAATACAGAAAAACGTTTTTGTATTTTTATTTAAACAAATAATATTGGAGAGCGAACTTACCAAGCACTTTTTTTTATAAAATACTCCAAAATCATGATGTTATTAATAAATGTGTTAATAAAATACAGAAAAACGTTTTTGTATTTTTATTTAAACAAAAAATATTGGAGAGCGAACTTACCAAGCACTTTTTTTTATAAAATACTCCAAAATCAGAGGAGTTTGAATAGCACAATTATCTTTAGGTATAAACGCATAAATAATTACAATTTATGCGGATAGTAGTACTCCAAACACGTTCACCCTCAGCGGAGCTCCCCGCGAAACTGCAAATTGGCGGTTCACCCTCCAAAAGTGGCAGAATTTTCGTCTTTGGAAGAATAACACTCTGCCATCTAGGGAAAATTATTGGTAACACAGTTCTGAGATTAATCCTCCAGGTAAATATACACTTTAGGAATAATTTGGCATTCTTATTCTCATAACTCAATTTTGGAAAAAAGTGTAGTTGTGCGGTTATGTCACAGGATGAGCGAAATTTTCAATAGATAATTATTTTTGTGAAACGAGACTGTCAAAAGTGAACGACGCTTTTGTTCTTTACACATTGCCACTAAAACAACGTATGTCATGTACTGTACAATTTATGATATAATTTAGAGGAACCATGTACACGCTTACACACACACAACGCTGTTTCCTAATACATTAATTAGATATTGTGTTACATTAATAGCCATTTATATAATAATTAATTATTCCATTACCTGCAAACCCGTGTGAAGCATATTAGCAATAGTTTCGACATCCAATGTAGAATCCTGCGCCGATATTTTCTTGATAGCGGATGACACGATGCAGATATCACCCCTGAGTTCTCTGACGAGAGCGGTTATCTTCTGGGCGTTGCTTAATACTTCTACGCTTTGAGTGTAGGGGTTATACCGGACACCGAAGGGTCGCTGTATACTTTCTGCAAAGGCCCTGGAGAAATAATAAAATATGTTAGTATTTTACCTACTTTTAATTACTGTCTCGTTGGGTAAAAGGATGTGGCCATAATTTCCACGCTTAGCAAGTTGTTTGGAGATCGCAGTATTGGACTTTTTTAATTATAAAACGCTGCTGCCCTATTTCTGGTCCACGATGGTGTTAACCACTTCTAAGTCACATTCTAGTACACCTTTAGGTCCACGGTGGTGTTAGCTATACCCCTAAGTCACATTTTATATACCTATAAGATCCACGATGGAGTTAGCTACCTTTCAGTCACATTCTAGTACACCTTTAAGGTCCCCTGTGGTATTAGCTATACCTCTAAGACACATTCTAGTACCTATACCTCTAAGGTCCACGGTGGTGTTAGCTAGCTCTAAGTCACATTATGTATACCTTTAAGGTCCACGGTGGTGTTAGCTATACTACTAAGTCACATTCTAGTATATCTTTAAGGTCCACGGTAGTGTTAGCTACCTCTAAGTCACATTATAGTACATCTTTAAGGTCCACAGTAGTGTTAGCTATCTCTAAGTCACATTCTATAACATCTTTAAGGTCCACGGTAGTGTTAGCTACCTCTAAGTCACATTCTGGTACACCTTAAATAAACAAAACTGACAAGAGCGGACTCTTCTTTGTCCGAGTCCCAAATGCCGCCATTTATATAACTACTCCCCCCTTCATGTCGCTAGGCCCCGCTGTCGTCCAGGTGTGCTGCCAGGGTTGCTTACTGTTAAATATTGCTTACATCTAAAGATAATAATATCGCTTAAATATGAGTATATTTTCTTTAGTTTGAAATTATTATTTTATACTAGTTAGTAGATACAAAAATAAAATATTTGCTTTTTCTGGGTAAGTACTTACCTACTCCTGAGTTTGTATAAATATGTACAGTAAATAAACATTTAGAATGGAAATCAAACTAAATTTTGAACAAAAATGTACTTTCAAAACACACTCACGTACGGAACGCACAAACAGGAAACGCGCGTGCGGCGACGCCGGCCGTAACAGCCCGACTGAGTTTCCCGTTTAACGTGTAGGCTAATATCGTGACATTGAGCCTGTTCGGAGCGGAATTGTCCGTTCTAGTCAGTTTTATTTATTCTTATGGTGTTAGCTCCATCTAAATCACATTTTAGTATATCTTTAAGGTCCACGGTAGTGTTAGCTACCTCTAAGTCACATTCTAGTACATCTTTAAGGTTCACGGTAGTATTAGCTACCTCTAGGCTCTAAGTCACATTCTAGTACACCTTAAAAGGTCCACGGTGATGTAAGCCATACTTATAAGTCACATTCTAGTACACCTTTAAGATCCATGGTGTTGTTAACTACCTACCTCTAAGTCACATTCGTCCACCTTTAAGGTCCACAGACCTCTAAGTCACATTCTAGTACACTTTTAAAGAGTTGGTGCTATTTTACTATGTCGTACTCTTGTTAATTGCGTTTTTGGAAACTTACTTTGGTATAATATTTAGAAAAACTGGTCAATTACATTAGTTCCTTTGACAGTATTCTTGAATTATACGACTGGTTATGGAATTCCAAACTTAATAGGTGATACACTTATAATACTTCTTGATAGATCACATGAAAAGTTTGTTTTCTACACGATTGCAAATTCATTATTTAGTTATAGTATACGCTTGAGATATCACGAGTTTAATATGCCCGTTAAGGATTATGTTAATAACCTAGTTACTTGAATAATAATTTTCGGAGCGGCTTCTAACTACCCAGTAATGAGCTCGAGTTAATTTTAACATCAAAAATTTGGTTGACTGAGTTTAACAGATTTATTTCTATATAATCTTGCTTTAGTCCCGAAAGGATTAATCTCGAGATATTTATATAGCTATTTAAATAACTTTATTATACAAAAGACACGATTTACTTAATTCTTTATTTTTTTTTACAAAAATTATTTACTATAGAACGCAACAACTTTATCATATAATTTGTGTTTTAGGAAAATAATGAGTTACCTTGCCTTATTGTTTAAGTAATATACCTACGAGTAGCTAACCAACAAAGTTTTCATTGGCCGTTACATTAGTCTAAGGCTGACTTTCCACCAGAGATCTGCTACGTAGCTGAGGGCCTATTTCAAAACAGATGAGATGTTCGTCCTACTCCATAACATTATTACATGTATAAAGTTAAAAATCTTGTAAATCGATCAACAAACATCATCCGATTGTCGTGATTATTTTTTGTAATAGGCTCTCTGAGCTGTGAGTTCATACCTAACTACGAAACTATGTAATCGTTTCCATTCCACAAATAAGAATGAAACGAGAGACATTTGCAGCTCTTCGTGGCAGCTTTTTAATAAGGCTTTTAAGAATACTTAGAGATTTATTGTTTAAGTAGTAATATCTAACCAACAAAGTTTCGAAAGGTAAACTTAAGAACTAAAAGTCGAGCTGCAGTTACCTGCAGTATGCTAATTAATTTCGTTCAACTTTTGTAAACAAAACTTGCCTACAGTACTTTCATTTTATAAAATTCCCTAAGAAGTTGACTGTTTAATAATAACAAAAGTCTTCATTGCTTACACATTAAGTACATGAAAAATTACAAATAAAACATTAAATAATTCTAATAACTATAATTCACATTAATTATACCTTATTCAAATATGCCACCCCGGGTCATACCAGGCGTAAAGGTCCCATAACACTGACGGCATTGCCGCGCTGAATGGCGATTGACAACCTTTGCGCCAAGTAGGAACCGGAGTGGGCGTCGCATCGCCTCTCACGTAGGCGGTGACCCAACTCCTTGACGAAGGCTACTGCCTCCGACCCCCAACATCCCGTTGCCTCAAACGCGAGTGGAACGAAAATATAATTAGAGGCCAGGGCCGCATATTTATTCCGCTTATTAACGGCTGCGGTTTCAGCAGCAGCGCCGGCTGACCGCACCGTGCGGCCCAGGTGTGAAGCAGCGAAGGTGCTGACGCACGTGGCATCCCACAACAGGCATTTCCCCCTCTGCCACGGCACCAAGGTTAGCCCGTCCGGTCTTTTACCCTCCGATCGGCTAAGACCCGGCGGCTCCAGCACGCATGGTACATTGGCAGAAATGAGTGCCCTGCGGACTATGTCATTTAAAGCGTGGTGTCGAGGGAATCTGCCCGAGCATCGACAACAACTCAAAGCGTGATGGCCGCTTGCTTCCACCATGGATCCACAGATGCATAAATGTGGTTGACAAACATCGCAACCCAGACGAAGAGCCACCGCCACACGCATAGAGTCACCATCCAGAAGTGTTCCTATGTGGGGCGATGGTAAAGCGTGCAACCACGCTCCAGACTCCGGCGTCGACACCGCCTTGACTCGAGCCAACTCTGCCCCTGCAGCCCCACTGATAAGTCGGTCAAGAGTTTCTCTCGCTCCCAGGTCATCCCAAGCCCGCTGTACATCTGGGGTCTGAGGTCCGGGTGTCGCGGGAAACAGCGCGGCCCACTGTACTGAAGCATCGTCGACAAAAGGTATGCCGACCCTGCCTCCATGAGATGATAATATGTTAGAGACAAGGTCAGCGACCCCATGCACCGATGCAAGGAAAGCCGGCAAGCTCAGATCCCGCGCACGCCTCAGCCCTAATCCCCCGTAACGTATGGGTAGGGAAGCTTGGCTCCACTGATCCTCTGAAAGGCAGATGTTTAAAATATTTTCGGTAATATCTTTCAAAGTATTGTCGAATGAATTAACGAAGCCGGGGCAAAGCCAAATCGGAGCCGTCCTCAAAAGGTACATAATTTTAGGTACCGCAAAACAGGTTCTTAGAATAACAAGAGCAACGTGCGCCGAGATACTGTTTAATTGTTTTTATTACAACTTATAATTGTAATTTAATTTGAATTTTCGGGACAATTTAGGGTAGGTTAGGTTAGGTTAGGTCTGTAAGAAAAAAAATAATGCACTAATAGTGGCGTCTCTAGGTCGGCGTTTAGGATTGGTCCTAAGGACTTTAGGATGGATTTAAGAAGTGGAGCCACCACGATTTTTGTAGTAAATTTTTTGAAGTTTTGGCTTACAGCCCAATCTCGATAGATGTATTAGTTGAGCTGCTATGCCCAGTTTGATATCATATTCGTATGAATTTAGGGTATCGAATTCATTTTTGGATTCATATTTGTACGATTCAGTTGTTAAACTATTTAAAAAAAATAAAAACAAAAATAAAATACTCGCTTGACTAAAGAAAACAAATTCCATTAAATACACAAATTGGAATATTTGAAAAAGAAAAATACCTCGTAAGAGCTCTATTATCCTTTTATTTTGAAAATAATAATAAAAGAAAATATTTTTGTTTGGTTAATTAAAAAAAAATAACTTCGTTACCGTTGTAAGGAAGTTATTTTTTATGAAAAATTAAAATTTAAAAAATGAAGTCGAAACTTTTTTATGATAGGCTTAAATTTTAGCAAATTTAGTTAGTTTTATAAAAGTAAAAAGTAGATATATCTGAAAAGCGCTTCCTTAAGGTAGTTTTTTCGAAAATACTGAAACAAGTGCCAAGTTTTGCCAGCAATACAGGGTTTCCAAGGGTTAAAACCCAACAACCAACCAACATCTGAAAAAAATTTAGTTACATGCACGCTTGTGATATTTGCCTTTTTTGTCGATATTGACTGGCCTTTTTTTCTAATAATTTACTAATATTTTTTACCTCTGTGTTATACTTTTTAAGTTTAATTCAAAACAGTTACATAAAAGTGTTTTAATGTAAATATATTTAGAATTGGCTATTTATAACCTTTAATTTGATACCCGTATTGTTATAATAAAGAATATTATATACACTTCTAAGGTTTCCACGCGTACAGTTCATTAGAAATAAAACACTTTTTACGGATTACAGCGCGTATATTGGTTAATTCAGATGTTATTTTAGAATAATTTAGTTTTGATTTGTTGGTTTTTTGGGTTTCCCGACGTTTCCACACCTTTCCAGGGGCCGTGGTTACGAGACCGACTGAAGTAAAAAGCTGCTCATATTTTTATGAAATTACCCACTCGGAACTTTATAAAAATGCCTTTAAGTTTATTAAATTATTTTATAGCTGCGTTCTGATTTTAACAATAATTATTGAATTAAATTGATTAAAATTAATTAGAAAACACGATCTAGCTACTGAATCTACCACCAGTTCATAAAATTGGGAGGCCTCTCAGAGAAAGAACTGGCGAAGAAAACTCGGAGAGGTTTTGTCGACCTCCCTTTTGATCCCTATCTACAGAACGAACTTACTGTATCTTAAGTAAAAAAAATGTAGTTGAAAATATTGGTTATTGTGTAATGTTTAGGTAACTTCTTAATAAATTGGTTTTTTATACCAGAAATGAATTCTACGTCATTGATTTATCCGAAAATGATACCAAACTTGGCTTAGTATCTAAACTTAGGCAGTTATTAACCACGGACTTCGTTAAGGCAGAATTCCCCCCTCCCCCCACCTGCTTGAAAAATCCAGGTGGCTCCACTTCGTAAACCCATCTTAGGAACACAAGGATCAATCCAACCGAAGAAAGGAAATCTTTGGTTCACGGATAGCCGTATTCTTCGTTTTTTTGCCTTCTACAAATGGGGCTAGTAGTGATCCTATTTTAGAGGGGCATTATGTATGTTTGTGTGATCAGCCGGAGCATCCCGAGTCATTGTTGTTTATATTTTTTTATGTATTTTTTATTGAGTTCCTAATAGTAATAATCTTTAATCGTGCGAATAGTAATAGTATAAAACGAAAGTAATTATGTTAATAATTCATAAGTAAACGTAGGTAAGCATTATATTATTTATTACCCTTGGTCTGTTATTTTATGAGTGTGATTTTATTTGTTGAAATCATTGACACGATGAAGAAAAAGGTTTCCCTACTTAAATCAAATTAATTACACCTTGATCCACAATTTATTATTGACGTTTGTGAGTAATCGTGAACTCGGTCGCAATCCGTGGTCTTATTATAGTCTTGCTGAAGTAACAAGCTAATAATTTATCGAGTTTGCTTGTAAAATGAAATTGCTCTGCCATCGACGCAATTTCATGATTGAGATCTGCCAACGAGAATCATGTTTGTAAATGACTTGCTACAGTAGCGGATTCAGGATTTTAGTTTGGAGGGGCTTGACCGCTGAAAGTCTACCCTCTTCATCTTCAAATCTTGACATTAACGTGTAATAAAAAAGTATCAAAGAAACAGTCTACTTTTGAAGTCAGTTAAGATGATGTTTCAAAAGGGGAGAGAGCCTTCGGTACTCTAGCTCACCCCTGGATTTTCCACTGACAAGCTACCATTATTGGTTCCAGGCGTACTTAGTCAAATTATACTTTGTTGTAGTTACTTACAATGAAAGTTATTTTCACGAATTTTGTAATGTACTCACCAAGAATAATATGGTTGAAGCTGAACTGAAACTTTCCTCAAGATCAATTTTCGCGTAATATTAAATTTATTATTAAACTTTGAAATTCGACGCGTTCAAGTTTATATTAACAAACCACCTCCACACCGCTTCTAGCTTGTATGGGTATGACTTTAATCTTTGATATATTTTTTTTTATAAAATATCTATTAAATAATGTATTATGTTAACTAAACGCAGTGACATTTTCGAAAAACAACAATTTATCTTTTCGAAGCTCTAAATAAAATTTTAATTCAAAAATCCTTTGAAATAATTTCTTTAGATGTAGCAAAACAATGTAATAAGTATACAGGGTGTCCCAAAACTTT
Source organism: Agriphila geniculea (assembly GCA_943789525.1). Classification (NCBI taxonomy): domain Eukaryota; kingdom Metazoa; phylum Arthropoda; class Insecta; order Lepidoptera; family Crambidae; genus Agriphila; species Agriphila geniculea. The sequence continues at coordinate 7,939,173 of OX038870.1, forward strand.
GCCACACGGAGGGAAAGTACCTTAAATATTAAAGATGAAAAATTTCACTGAAAGAAGTCTTCATTTTGTTTTTAAAAATAATTGGAACTGCATTAAAAGATTTTTGAAAAATTTCCTGCCTTAACGAGGAATTGAACTCACCAAAAACGAAAAAAAAAATCATTTTTATGATACCAATCGAAAGAGTTACTTATAAGGATTATTTTTATTAAGTAACACAGCATCTTAACCAAAAGAAAGAAATTGAAATTTAACATTTAAGTTTTAATTATTACGGATTGTATCAATTTGTATGAAATCGTATGCGATTAAAAAAATCGTTGAATGCAGTTCCGTTTCTTTTTAAAAACAAAATGAAGTCTTCTTTCAGTAAAATTTTCTATCTTCAATATTTAAGGTACTTTCCCTGCGTGTGGCAATGTTTTGGGACACCCTGTAAAGGTTAATAAGCAAAGTGTTGAGATTAAAATAATACAATCACTCTCAAACCTCATTTTTTCTTTGGCTTCCTCGAACGAATCGGTGTAGTAGTAAGCGTTTTGGTATGCAGTGATGATACATTCTTCATTCACGGTGACGTCAGGATCAAATCGCTTTATTTTATCAGGTGTTATGAGAGCATGTTGTAGTTCAGCCACGGACGATAGGAGTCCAGCTCCGTACACGCGATAAGACCCATCAGATTGTCGACAAAGTCCAAACTCCACGGTAAAGAAGTAAAGCTGGAAAGAAAATTGCTTTTTAAGATGATACACCTTAGATTCAAATTAACAGTTTGAACGAAGTGATCCGACAGAGCACTAAAGTGATCGACATAGCCCATAGACCGATGGTTCTTGAGTGAGGACCGCGTATCGGCAAACGTAGTTTGGGACGCCCTCAGACAAGGTGGGGTGACGATTTTCGCAAGGTGGCTGGCAAAAACTGGATGAGAGTAGCCGCGGATCGTGCTCGGTGGCGTACACTTGGAGAGACTTATGTTTAGCAGTGGACGATAATAGGCTGATGATGAATAGTTAACTTACAGTAGCCAGTTTGTCGATATCTTCGTCAGAGGCGCCGAGTGAGGCTAATCCAATTTCTTGGGAGAACTGGGCGAAACTCGGATTTGCAAGTAGAGGCATGTGACCAAGTAGCTCGTGGCAACAATCACTAAAAATATTGTTGAATTATTAAAAATGTCTAAAGAAAATTAACAATTTATGGTAAAGGGTAGTATAATCAACAGGGTAATTCTTGATATTCTTAAACTTTTTAGCTAACTGCCTAATTTGTCGGATTCAAAAGCGAACCAGGTACTGAATTGCAATGAAGCTTATAAATATCCCGAATTGGGTCGTCCTGAATGGCTTGAAACACGTGGCGAGGTGACTCATACATCACCGTACAAGTTGGATCAATAGGTCTATTCAACTTCAGTTAAAGAAAGTGGATAGTATTATTAGCAGACTGGAATACCTGCGATATTAATTTTTCGAACTCATTTTTATAAATCCTACAGTAAGTAATACAAGTACCACCTGTATTAGTGTTGGTCATACAGTAAAAAATTAATTCTTATATTTTTCTGAATAAATGAATTAAAAACACATTTATGTTAGAAAAATAACAATATTGTAACTCCGTGTGGCCCTAAAATGTTTAATTTGATGACTCAATTCCAACAAAGTCTATTAATGTCTTGTCTTCATTTTCTGTACTTTATTAAAAAGCTGTCGCTTCTAACGTACTACAGTAATAAATCGTTACCTATGGGAAACCTGTGCCAACTATAAATATTAAAAAAGCTTGCGTAACCTCATTTATTAAAGCGACATAAGTCAGGGTTACGGTTTTTTATTTTTGTTTTTAAATTCTATTTTTATGCGCTCTTGAACTGTGAGTTTTGTGGTTATTTCACAAGTGTCTCTATTCTCAGTTTCTATGATTTTTTTTCTTATGATGAAACTATTTTTCGGTTTCATTCTGACATTTGTGCTCGTATTTATTAAAAAGAGTATTAGTATGCGATGGAAACTTGATGAAAAAAGACTAATACGTAATTAATTCATCAGTAATAAGGGTTTCAAGCATGTACTTACGGCTCCGGGGTATAAAAAGGATCAGAAGAGTGTCGAATGTACTGCGTGCAATGAAATACCCTGAACGCGAGACCCGAAAGAAAATCCCTGGGAGAAAGGTACCCGGCTACTGGCCGCAGCTGAAATCCGGTTTTACGCTTCAAGAAAGCGCTAACATCTTCAAGCTGAAAACACAATAATTATTTACTATCTACATTGTATTTCCTAATAACTTCAAAGTGGAAATCCCGAATGTTAGGTAGAAACTTAGTTATATCACAAGGAAATAAGAGGAAATAAGTCCAAAATAGATTCTGTAATAAAAGAGCAACTTTCCAATTAAATCTTACACCATTAAAAACTAATTTCGTGTGATCAAGCCTCAACACTGAACTATGAAGTGAATACACCAGACTCCAAGTCTCTAATTTTATTGACTCGCGAAGTTGGAACTTCTAATAAACTCTGTTATTAAATTCTAAAGTACCTTGAAGATTTTCCAGAAGTTATTTTCAGATAGAATGATACATCTTGATTTCTGTGTATAGAAGTAATTTACTTGTTTACATAAACCGAATATGAGTTTAGGTTAGGATATAATTATAATCCGAAATATGATTTTATGAAACAGTGATCCTCGGTCTATGATCATTTAACAACGTTTTTTTGCCCATTACCTTTACTCCTAGAGCTCCATCAATTTCATTTAACCCGCGTAGCGCTATGTTATAGGGTGACGGCTGAAAATTTGCGTTTTTGCTTCTAGAAAAAATCACGCTGAGCCCTAATTAATCTATAAATTACGTGTAAAGCAGCATAAACGAATTGTCATTAACCGTACTTAAACAGAAACAACTAAGTACCTACCAAAACATTTCTAATTTTAAATAATTACAATTTGAAATTCCCACGGTCTTTTGCAAAGTAAACGTTAGACAGTTATATCAAACCATATAGTGTAACAAAATTATCTTTTTATAAATTGAAGGAACTCCTTTGTCCCGGCGAAATTAGACAATGACGACTGAACTACTACGGTAAGTACCTTACTTTCAGTAAGAAAAGGTTAGGTACAGGATACAGCTCACCTGCGCAGTAGATAGATAGATAATTGTTTATTTCCATCACAATGACAACTTTATAAAAAAAAAACTGTGTGCCGTATCGACGGAAAAAGGCAAAAACTCAGTGATTCCTTTGCTTTTATTAAAAGTAAAGCACTGATTTTCAATTTTCAGTAGCAGTATGGAGACGGTACCCTGCCCCTCACCAACCTAATCGTTGTCCTTTCAACACAACCTAGTAACCCCACCAGCAGCAGTAATTATTACGCTATGGCTAAAATGGGAACTACTCTCCCAAATTACGAATGTTCTTGCAATTACCAAGTAAACTACAACATTTACATAACGGTAGAAGTGTCAGACCAGAATATAATAACCGCCCTTGAGTCTAGCAAGTAAACTGGTCCAACGGTGCCAATATTGCCATTTGGCAAGTAATCAAATACCTGAGGTAGGTTGTCCTCTCTGTAGCCGCAGTACTTAACAAGCTGCGGCCAATTTTCAAGATACTCCTCGCAGGCGTGCTTCTGATAAAGTTTGTGTAGTTCTCGGAACACGATCCCCCTGAAATCGACAATCTAACTTTAATAACTATGCAAAATGAAAAGCAGTCTCAATAAGTGAATGAGTTTTGAATAGCGCAAATACTTCGCTAATAGAGATGAATAATTTTCATTCTCTTATTCTGAACAGATAAACTAGTATGCTGAGGCCCTTAAAGCCGTCAACTAGCGCCGCCAATTCATTTATTTTTATTATACGTAAACCAAATCAACATTAAAAAAACCGGCCAAGTGCGAGTCTGACTCGCGCACGAAGGGTTCCGTACCAAAAACGGCAAAAAAATAACACGTTTGTTGTATGTGAGCCCCCTGAAATATTTATTTTATTCTGTTTTATTTGTTGTTATAGCGGCAACAGAAATACATCATCTGTGAAAATTTCAACTGTCTATCTATCACGGTTCGTGAGATACAGCCTGGTGACAGACAGACAGACAGCGGAGTCTTAGTAATAGGGTACCGTTTTTACCCTTTGGGTACGGAACCCTAAAAAAGGAAACAACCATGCCCTCTTAAATTGTCTCTTATATTTTTTGAATAACTTTTTAACAGTTTACATTCTTTCTGTAAGTTTTAAAATCCATTTAAACCAAAAATGGCCACTGTCATTTCAATTGTATTTAAAACTACTACAAAAAATGAAAAATATTAAGTTCTAAACATATTACAAACAATTAGGCAAGGCATGGTTGTGTCCTTTTTTAATATTTACTTGGTTTACGAGTAAATAAATAAATGTATTGGCGGCGCTTTATAAAGTTGAATGAAGATCATCTATCTTGAAGCACTTTGTATCTTGTTAAAAACCATAATAATATTTTTTTTTAAATACATCATTGTACGTATTATAGGTTAAAATAAACGTGTCGTGTATCACGAGCCTTACTATAACTATTATTAGAGGAAATATAATAAGCACACCAGCACACGCAAACAAGTAGCACTTTATTGTCACATTCACACCAGTGCGCTTTCATGTTCATCTTACGTTCTAACATCAAAAATAGTAATTAAAAGGAGCGGGCTTAAACAGAAGATCAATCAAAACTATCAGAAGATGAATCCTTGTGATTTGCCTACAAGTCACTTTTGTTTATTTTTAAATGGATAACGCACAGGTGTAGACAACAATCTACATGCATCTTCCTTATTAAGAGGTATATAGTTATTTACTAACTATACAGGGTTATTTGTAAAACACCAACAACCTCGCAGGAGTAGATTACTAACATCGTAAACAAAAACATTTGTTCTTAGACTTTTCCGAATTGGAAAATAGACAAAAAGATCCATTTACCATACTAATGTTCGAACAGCCGATTGAGTTTTGTATGAAAAGTCAGATATTTTTTTGTCTGCTTTCGGAAAAGCCGTACACCAAATGTTGTTGTTTATGACGTTAGAAATTTACTCCTGCAAGGTTGTTGGTATTTCACAAATAACCCGGTATACTTCCTTACTATTATTATAAACGCGAAAGTCAGTTTTTTTGTTACGTCTTCACGTCTTAACTGTCAACCGATCATCATGAAAATTTGCGTACACCTTTTCAGGGGTACCGAGAAGGACATAGGGGGAGAAGGACAAAGGTACTTTCATCCCGAAAAAAGTTCCCGAGGGATAGAGAAATAACTGTCCACGCAGACGAATTCGCGGGCGGCCGCTAGTATGACAATAAATGTTGCAAACGCTTGATGTAAGACAACTTTGATAGTCAAAGACCCAAGATGAACTTGAATGCGCACTGGTGTACATAAACAAAGGAGCACACTTAATAGGAGAACAGCAGGTGGCGGAATAACTATGAGACTCACACGCAACGTTACTATACTTACCACGTCTTGATTTCCGTTTCTGAATATTGAACTTTGGGAATCGGTTGACCGCTACAACATATGAATAAAGTATAGTATTCTTCTATTACTAAAACTTACTGACCAGTAAAATAAACATAGTCATTTACTTATAGCCATTATTGCTGTTAGAGATTGCCTACCATGTATAATTAATAAGTTACAAATAGCCTAAAGGAAAGGTTATTACTAAAAACCTGCTTTTTTAGATACTTTTATGAAATAAACGATATACCGGCATATTATATAGGTAAGTACATCGCACGTTACGTTAATATTCTTTATCTACACCTATGCTTTAAATCCTCTATAAAAAGTTCTGAAACACTTAGCTAACTTACCGCGCCCACACCCGAAGAAGTTACATTATTAAATTCAGTACAACATTAAAACACTTGTTTGGATGGACTTATGATGGACGCGCGCGTGGCCGCCGGCGCGGGGGCGCGATATGTTCTCGCTCAGATATTATGGCTACCATTACACTGGTTGTTTGAATGTTGGCTATAAGGCTAAAAGCTACTGTTTCAAAACCATTTGTAAAGGATTCATATCATGGGTGTAGATAAAATCTTCTATGCAACTGTACATAATTAAGTATTAAGACACTCACTGTGATACTATTATCGGGATTAGGATTGATCACCGAAAATCAGTTCACCTAATACTATTTTGCCGACAGTCATATCACCGAAGGGTCATTTCACCGAAAAGCCATTTGACTGAAACTTATTTCACCGATAGTACATTTCTTCTAACGCCATTTTATGGAAAGAGAAATAAAGTTATCTCAATTAAAAAGTTTTATAAATAATTTAATAATAGTAATTTAAAATAATTTTAAATAAAGGTAAAGTCTTTACTTTGCTAAATAGGTATTTTTTTATTTTAAATAAAACTTTTTAATTGAGATTACTTTATTTCCCTTTCGATAAAATGGCGTGAGAAGAAATGTACTATCGGTGAAATAAGTTTCAGTCAAATGGCTTTTCGGTGAAATGACCTTTCGGTGATATGGCTGTCGGCATTAGGTGAACTGATTTTTAGTGATCAGTCCTAATCCCACTATTATCACACGACATAATACCCCCCATTATACTACAGTTGCATAAATAACTATTGCAAAATCTTGGAATCCTGATCCTGAGTAGATACTCTTAACTAAATATTTTGTTTTCCTACATTGATAAAAGAAAATCCTTACTAATATTATAAATGCGAAAGTCCGTTTGTTTGTTTGTTTATTTGTTTGTTTGTTTGTTACGCCTTCACGTCCTAACTACTGAACCGATCATCATGAAATTTTGCATACACGTTGTCATGGGTACAGAGAAGGACATAGGCTACATTTTGTCCCGAAAAAAATTATTGTTCCTGAGGGATAGCAAAAAAAGTTTCCACGCAGACGAAGTCGCGGGCGGCCGCTAGTTTACTTATAAAGGAATATAGATGTGTAGGTACTTACTATTTGTAATTGTTGGCGATAGCAGCAAACTGCTCACGTCTCTTACGATAAACCGGGTCCTTGAAGCCAGGGTGGTCGGCGTCCAACTCGGAACCATACATTAGCACGTTCTGAGCTCGGTCCAGATCAGAAATTTTTCGAGGAAACCATGGCATTTCACCGAAATCTATAACAAAATACAACATGTTACAGAATAAGGGGCTAAGGTTGCCTGTCCATTGACGTGGAGCGAGGCGGCGGAGCGAAGAAATATTAACCAATAGGATTGCATAAAATCTCCGCTCCTCAATCCTATTGGTTAATATTTCCTCTTTTCTCCGCTCCCCCACCTCTTTTCGCGTTAATGAACAGGCAGCCTAAAGCACAATTATAAAAAACCTGGTAACCAGCACTACTTATTTGATTTTTTTTTATTTTTATTATAAACTGTATACTATAGATTGAAATTAATTTGATTGATTATCAAAAACATTAATCTATTTCTCTTTGCAGTTTTCCATACAAGTAAAAAACTCTCAGCCATGTGGTGATTTTCAGAGTTTGTAATAGTTTTTATTTCAGGGTTTGTATTAGTTGCATGGTACCCTATCTACCATATTCGAATTTAGCCTTAAATAAACTACATCACATTGGTTGCTCTCATCCCAAATTAGCTAAGCACTGTAGTAGAAAAGTATTTTTTTTATATACACAACGGGATAGTACTTGGCCTTCATCTCACCTGATGTTAAATGACGATAAGGCCGAAGGTGAAAGCGCACTACACCCGGAATACTGGCTATCTTACCTCTAACTGCCGGAACATAACAATTTTTGAATTGTTGTTATGGCGTCAGACTTAGGTAAGATGGTGGTAGCTAGTCAGGCGGACTTGAAATAAGCCCTACCACCAACTAAACCGAGTACAAATTGTACCCCCCTGAGAATCGAACCTGGTACCTCTGCGTCTTACACGGGTGGGCGAACCACTAGACCACAGAGGCGGTTAAAATTTAGTTACAAAATTAATTTTAAATAACTCAAAGAAATAAAACATACATAAAAACCGTCGACTTGATAACCTCCTCCTTTTTATGAAGTCCGTTAATAATATATCAATCTCTAGATTAAATCTGTGAAAAAAGTGATTGATTTTCTTGGAAAAGAAGTGGCAGAAAATTTGATGGAAGCGGTAAAGTTATCAATCTGAATTTAAATCGAACAAGAAACTTTGTTTAACTTAGTGTATGAATAAATCGAAATTTATTTTTTATCGTGCTTACATTTTTGTAGGCAGTTGAATTTGATTCGACTGGGCCTTAGTGTTTCGACAAAGATAACTACTATAACGATAATTATATCTATGATAACTACTTACCTACTCATAGTATAAAACAAAGTAGCTTCCCGCTGTCTGTCCCTATGTTTGCTTAGATCTTTAAAACTACGCCATGGACTTTGATGCGGTTTTTTAATAGATAGAGTAACTCAAGAGAAAGGTTTATATAACTTCTACCAACAATATAGATATAAGTACTACTGTGTAATATTATAATGCAATATAGTAAGGATACGGCGAACTCAGTGTGTTCACACTGAGTTTGCCGTATCCGCATAATTGGCTTGGCTGCGCAACCTTTGCATCCGTTTGTGTTATTCGTAGAATTCAACCTGATATTCTAGGATCAGTCTTTGAACTCTAGGCAGCTAGGAGTCAAACCGTCTGCAACCAATACTGCAAGGCCACTAAGTTGCACCACAATATGTTTGAAGTCCAATTAGCTTTAGATATTAAGGAATTTGCAGTGAACTGTGTAAACTATTGTATTTATACTGAAATAAAACTTTTAGGTTTATTTACATTGCGGTATTATTGGAAATTAGTGCTGTTTTAAATACAATATTTTTTGTAACGCTGCAACGGCGCGCATTGACTACGATACGTTTTACCTCAAAATAAATGATTATGAAATGAAAATGAAATCTTCAAATCTATTTATTTTTTTATATCAAATCTAACACAAAGACTTACCTACTTTAAAAGTTATTATTTCATTAACAAAGTCAACTGTTATTTTAATGTCGATCACTGAATTTCTGTATCCATATAATGTAGGATTTAATATTCTGACCATGGGCCTGGCAGGTAGAGTTCGTGTTAAATTAAAGTTTTGTTTAAATGATTCGTAACAATATAAATATATATTTCATGCAAATATCACGGGTATCTCTCATATTGTTAAGATAGCGCTATGTGACAGAGAAAGTAAAAAAGATATTAAATATTCCAACGAATCTTTTGGGTTCCCTTTATCTCAGCGGCCAGCATTTGCCGAAATAGAAAAGGACTGCACTCGCAAATATAAGTTCTAAGCGAGCTCCACAAATATGTACGATGCACACCGTACGAAAAAATAAAATAAAATTAAATACTTTAAAGCTCGACAAACAAGACTGCAGATCAACAGTTAAGTACTCTAGCTAGAGCATTGCCAAAATTTTTAGCCTAAAGGCCAGACTAACTCCTCCACGAAGTCCCAACGGCTCACCTAGTTAGCTCATCGTACCAAACATACTGTAAAATACAGTATGTTGTTACGATCTGGCCCGCAAATTGTTGGTGCTTGATTGCGGGTTGGATCTGGCCCGTGCCGTAGTTTGGAGAGCCCTACTCTAGTAGTGCTACAAACGATATGCAGCATATACTTTGACACTACATAAGTGCGATAAAACTCATAATGTGATACTGAGTCGAGTAAAGTAATTTTTTTCTGGGATATAGTTTAATAATTAATCAAAATTAAAAGATTACCAAAGCTAGCGGCAGCTGATAAAGGCGTAGGTGGTGGAAACTCCTGGCCTGATTGTGGAACTACTTCGAAGTCATGTACTTCGCGTTTCAACATCCTCTTGAGCTGCTCCATCCGTTGGGGGTCGCACTCCACATCCACCAGGATATCCGACTGCGAGGATAAAGAATCCATAAGTTTTTTGTAATCTTAAAATCCTAAATGATGTTCAAAGTTGATGGAGACCTGAAAGTTCTGTCTATGTTTACACTTGCATTATGCAAGTGCAAGATGCACATATACAGTATAGGTAGGTACATACTCAGAAGAGATCAAGAGTTATATTTTGAAAGTATCACAATTTCATTAATCTTTATGAAAAAAACCCTTAGTTCTGCAACTTTAATCTATTAAGTGCTGCTGATAATGCAGACCTTATAAGCCTTACAATTTGCATTGCTAACCAGCGTAAACAAGAATCTTCTGTAATGTGTCTATTAAATCAAAAAAGTAAAGAACGTTAGGAAGTTCTTTTAAATTTAATATTTCACCAATAATTTTTGACTTTACTTTTTGTAAGGTATTGCTAAATATTTTTTATAATATTTTTTATTATTAAAAAATAAACCCCGAAGTACGCAATAATGCAAAGAAACGAAACAATTAATAACGATCGCTGTGCTTATCATTTTGCATTTTATTTCAATCATTTAAACATATCGCAAACTATCCAAAACAACTATTAATACAATAAAGACAGATCAAATCTAAACAGATGGTTATAGCTATCTGTGAGTAAAAGGGTTTTTTATTTATAATATTTCGATATTTTTCCTCAATCGCTTATGCAACGAACTCTTATAACTAATAGCTGATAATAATGTAGAAGATAAAAACATAAACCAGTAGAAATATTTAAGCAGAACTTTCTCAAAGAAATATTAAACTTACTGAAGCAAGTGCTGTCATAGATTTCCTGGACTCGATGTGGAGAACATTGATGCCCAGGTCCTGGAAGACGGACAGGGCCCGGACCAGACCGCCAACCTGGTTCTTCAGAGTGAACATGACTGATATCTTCTCTCCTTCCACATTCTGCTGCTGCGCCGCTATTTGCAAGTCCCCAAGCTTAGGGTGATGTGGGGACTCGCTCTTCACTTGCCAATCAGCACCATTTCTGTACAACCACAGTCCAAGAAGACCTTTACCAGATCCACTCATTTTTTACCAAGTGATAGGGCAATTGATTAATTTATTTGGTGGTTAAGGTCAGTTTGCAAGAGATGCGTCGTTGCAATAGCTAAGAGATACTGTGGCTTCCTAGGGGCTGTGCTCGCCTTATAAAGAGAAGAGGCGTGGGAGATCTGTCGGAGGGTGGGTATATTTGATTGGCTGAATCAAGTGTTCGGAGTAACTTGGAAAACGTTCGCTTTCCATAGCCTTAAGACACGGACACACTTTGCCCTTTACTTTGCAACTCAGTTCTGTTATTGTCGATTTTCTTTTTAGTTTTAATGATGCTATTATTTATTTGCCGATACTGTGAATGTGTAGCAGGTGTTTTTTTTTACAATTTATAGCATTAAAGCTTAAGTTCTTTCACCATCGAAAGACATGTTAAAAATTTCTTATAGGTTAAAAAATCTCGAAGAAAGCTAAGTAGAAAATATTTTTTTTTAATTAAAACTTCCGTTTTATATCGTATTCATAGTAATGAATAAACAAACATCTTCATCTATCTTCGTCAATTTTTTTTAAAAAAAACTAATAAGCCCTGTATACACAAAACTGTCAACATTTGTTTTATTTGCTTTGTATCAAAAGGTGTTCTTTCTTTATTTCTAGAGTTTAATGATAATTTAAGTACCTTTTAATGACTATTTTACTAACAGATATTAGAATAGGATAAGAATCTTCTTCTTCTTTTATGAATATAAATTGTTTGTTTGTACCCCATGTGTTCTTATTCTTTATTTGTATTGATTTTGATTTTGGAACTTTGGTTCTCCTTCACATGCTGTTTACAAAAATATATAGTGGCTTAAATAAACAAAAAAATACAAATTAAATCAAACATTAGTTCAGTACAGCAAACAACGACCTAGGACTTTTAGAAAACACAACTTGCTCCTTTATTTATATCAGGCGCATCTACCCGCAGTCTAACACTCACACATGGACGTGTTATCCGCTGTGTGCCCGCTGCGGCCTGTTAGCCGATAGTCACTGTATCTATTACCATTGTTAAGCAGAAGGAGCGTCCCGTGTCATTCATTATCTGGAGGAGGCTCCCGCATTATTCAGCCCTACAGCCTTGGTCTGGCACCCGCTAAAAATAAACCGACTAAAACTTGTCGATTTCTTTGGTTGTGTTGGCTATGTTATTTTTATATTAAAACACTGGTATGGTAAGTAACATCTGGAAGATCGCACAGATAGTACCAAAAAAATAGGGTCACTATATGGTTTCCCAAATAAACGAGCTAATTTCTGAAAGATTTTTTAATATAAATTCAATCAGGGTACTTATTGTCTAATTTTCAAAATCTATCGCAATCGTTTTCATTTGATACTTAGATGAATGTGACACAATGCTGCATTTCTTTGGTAAGTTTTTATTAGTGCCAAAAAGAAGCATTATAATGTATCACATAGTAAAAGCGATTGCAATAGATATTGAAATTAAACAAAAAGTACTCAGATTATATTTTTGATATTGTTCCAAAGCTGTAATATACTACTTGTGGAATTTACTATAGTTTACTGTATTTTCTCTTGTCAGTTAGAAAGAAATTGGAGTTTCATACAGAAATACGTGAAATTTATCATTTTTCAATACTAAATAACTAATACACGGTGAATATGATAAATTATACAGTTGACTATTACAGCTATTGAACAATATCAAATTCAAACAAAATCAGATTAAATTTATAGAAAAAAAACCTTTCATTTAACTCGTTTGTATATGAAACGATATTATAAAGGCCACTATTTTCTTTTGAGCAGTATAAAAGTTAAGTAATAATTATAATAGAAAAAATACTAGAAAATATCTACTCACCCGTAGCAGCTCAGACGGGTCGATTTATTCTAGTATTTTTTTTTCTAATATAATAATTGACCGAGAGCGAGCGCAAAGCATCTATGCCTCTGATTGGTTAAAAAATCTTTCGTATGTGTTTCCGCCGGCTGTCCGTTTGTTCTCATCTACAGGTTGCATTTCTCATCCGATTCTCGTGCGATTTTGTGAACACAGGTTTGATACTTATATAGAATTTTTTCAGTCGGGCCAGTTATTCGAAATTTTTGAAATGGCGGAGATATGATAAGAAAAAACATATTACAGTTTCGAAAAATGATCGAAAATGCAACAACACTTTTTTGTTAGTGGCGCAAAGTAAATTTTATTTTTTATTTTTAGAAGACTCAAAAGTTCATAAATAAAAACCAATAAAAAGAAATTCTAACCAATATCCGTAATTTGAAAATAAATAAGGTTTGACATTGTGACAGAATCAAGGACTGCGTAAATTACTTTTACAGTATACATACTTATTATTTAAAAAAACTAATATCTATTCTGTGTTATTTGTTTTTGATAAACATACAATTTGAGCTACTTTTTAGTCCTAGGTTCTGTCACAAAGTCACAACCTTATTTATTTTAAAATTTTGAATCTATTAAAAATAAAAAACAAAATTTACTTTGCACCGCTAACAAAAAAGTTTTGTTATACTTTTGATCATTTTTTGAAATTGCTGGAACATGTCTTTTTTTACATATTTCCGTCATTTTGAAAAATTTCGAAAAACTGGCCCAACTGAAAAATTCTATATAATTATCTTATATATTTGATATAAAATTATATCAAACCTGCTCAGAAAATTTCATGAGAATCGGTTTAGAAATGCGACCTGTAGAGGACAACATCCAGCGCCGGAAAACCGAACTGAAATACGTTTTTTTTATATATCTCCCCCATTTTGAAAAATTTCGAAACATTGGCTTGATAAAAAAAAACTATATAATTTATAAAGCGGCTTACAAATTTTTACGAGAATCGGTTGAGAAATGCGACCTGTAGAGGAAAAAAAAACAGCGCTGGAAAGTCGGACTAAAACAGGTTTTTTTTACATATCTCCGCCATTTTGAAAAATTTCGAAATACTGGTTCGACAAAAAAAAATTATATAATTTTCAAACCTGTTCACAAATTTTCTCGAGAATCGGTTGAGAAATGCGACCTGTAAAGGAGAACAAACGGACAGCCGCCGGAAGGACATACGAAAGAATTTTTGCCCAAGCTTAAGCAGAGACGCTTCGCTCGCACTTCGTGCTCGCTCGGTCAATAAGGATAAAGCATCTATTATGTAGGTATGAGTATAAATATGTGGTGTTTAGGAGAAACCTGTTAACTCCAATTTGGTAATTTTTAGTTGGCTAAAACAATGTTATGGAAATTCTTTCTAAATTTTTTATCTATTACTGATTAATCCACCTTAGATAGAAGTGATAGAACTGAGCTGGTAAACACATAGTAATACAGGATTCATCCATTTCGTTTTTGTAAATTTGTATTAACTTTTCTGTAATACCTATGTCCCTTTTGGACTTAACAGGTTTCTCCCAAACACCACAGAAATAAAATGTTGGTAGATAATCTGAACAGCCCCTATCCTAGTGTAATGTGACTTGTCACGATTATCTCAAAAGGACATTTTGGTTGACGTCACACTCCACATTGTCACTGGTTTCAGTTCGTTACGCGGCTATAATTAGCATGGCCTTAATTTCACATGAATCAGAATTATAGCGACAACATGATCTTTCAACATCCATTATTAATTTACAAGGCTTGATGTTGGAAAATGTTTTTGGGTGGTAAGTATACAACGTGTTAAGAGGGCTCTACACTCGAGCCGCGAACCGCGGCCGCGAATCACGGGCGCGGTTTGCGCATGAAAACGGTGCGAAAAATATAGCCCTCCAGACTCGCGCGTGAACCGCGGCCGCGAATCACGGCAACTTTAGTTCGGCACACAAGTTCTTTGACGCGGACCAAAAAACCGCCACCGGACTGGGAACGCCGCGAAGCGCGAACGCGAAGCCGCGAAGCCTATACGCGAAGCCGCGAAGCCGCGAAACACTCCACACTCGCGGTTCGCGGCCTTCGCGGGCTTTCGCGACGCGAGTGTGGAGCCCTCTTTACAAAATAACACCTAAAGCCGAATGTGGTCGGGAAAAAAATCAGCTGTTTCATACATTTTGATATTTTTGTTATTAATTTTTGTATAAAACTACTGATCTTTTTCGCTATTCCAGAGTTGGCCCCATAGTAAAAGTTGCGGCAGTAATGCGGAAGCATTAGGGGTTATTTTGTAACATGTTGTAAATATTGCAGAAGATGCACAAGGCAAATGCATTCCTATTTAGGTAGGTACCTTTAAAAAAATATTAATAAGAAATTAAATATTAATATAAGCTTCAAACATAATCGGAATCTACTGCAGTAATCGCCGTTTATTAGCTTGTGACTCTCAATAGATAGAAGATTGACAGAGAAATTGCACTTTGAAGATTCGCTTTGCAATTAAAAAAAATATAAAATATAGTCATTGCTAGAAATTAGATTTCTTCTATAATTGAAGATTCCCAATAAAGTAATATGTCTGTGTCTATAGTAGCCTTAATTTTACGAATTTATCGCTGCGACATCTCTCTGGTGGCTCATATCCATTATTATATTATTATCTATATAATTACTGGTTTAAATAATTGGATTGTATTTTTTTCAGTGGTGTATCAACTTTCAAACTCGATCAATTGAACCACAGAACATTAATTATTGACAGTAAAAATTGCATTTTAGTAAATCGTATGGCAGTTGTTTCGACAAAATTACATTGAACCTTGAGCTATCTAACCGTCTGGTAAATATCAACTTAATGCTTGTCAAGTCCGTATCTGTCAGTCGGCTAACAGGGTGCTCCTGTGAAATAAAAAAATAATTATTATGAATATCTCAGACACATAGTCAATTTTTGTTAGAATAAATTTATCTAAATTAATTAGATACTAATCTACATTGAAGAATTTAAAATATTAAGAATTCAAATAATATACACACATCAACTTTGTCTAGGGATACCAGGTGTTATTTTCATACAAACGAGGTAACTTTGAAGCCTTGGTTTTCTGCCAGGGATGTACTGTGCTGTGATCTGATGACGGCTATCCAGGGAGTGAATGGAGGAGATTCAGATCTCTATACACACCTAACTGATCTGACCAGCATTCTAGAAACGTAATGGACATGTTTAAAAACCGCGAAAATAGCATGAAAATGTATGGAAATCCTCAAACTGAGAGCTCTAACCCATTAATCTTTTAGAATACTGATCAGATCAGTTGGGTGTGTATAGCGATCTGAATCTACTCCATTCAGTCCTTGGATGGCCATCATCAGATTACAGCACGGTACATCCCTGGCAGAAAACCAAAGCTTCAAAGTTACCTCATTTGTATGAAAATAACACCTGTATCCCTAGACAAAGTTGATGTGTATATTTTAAGTAAAAGTCGATATACCAGATGTATGCGCAAACAGTGCGAAAACATTATACAACGTTTAACTAATATAATAATGTACTCTATAATAACCCCTAATGCCGAATATGGTGGATAGGGACCATCAAACTAAACAACTTTTACTGTGGCACCAACACTGAAATCGCGAAAAATAAATCTGCTGTTTCATACAAAAATTTATATCGAAAATATCTAAATGTATGAAACAGCTGATTATTTTCGCGATTTCAGAGTTGGTCCCATAGTAAAAGTTGTTCAGTTTGTGGTCTTTATCTACCATATTAGGCATTAGGAGTTATTGCGTAACACGTTGTTTAATGGAGCCTTGTGGCTTTTTCTTATTGAATCGAAAGGAAAGTTACAGTATTTTCATCATCATCATCATCCCAATTTTTTTGGGGTCAGTACAGTGCTCCTTCTTTTCCATTCATTCCTGTTGATCGTCCTTTCCTCATGTACTCCCTTCACAATCACCTATATTGTTTCCTTTTGCTTTCTAGCCATAAACATTAATTATTATAATTATCTATAAATCAATTTTAAAACTAATTATATTGAATCAGTCTATTTTAAAAAGAGGTTGTTAACAGATGCAAATAAAGAACGCCCCCGACGGGCGCTATTAATTTGATTTCCTCCGAGACGCGGCAAGCGAGATTTACTTCAATAGGGGTTTATTATCATTTGCGAACAACACTCCTTTTTGAGCGCAATCAAGCTTGAAAACCTTCCTGTAGCGTTGCTTGTTATTTCAATAATATTAATCAGAAAAAGTGGTAATATCAAATATAGTTTTCTATAGTATTTGACTTTGAGGGTTTATATTTTATTATCTTTTATACCATGATTAACAGCAAATAAATGATAATCTTATCTTATCTTGATCAAACACACCTATGCTTATTTTTTATTGTATTCAATTTTTTTTTCATGAACCGTGGAAGATATTTGACCAATAAAAGAGCGCTGCGTCCTCTCGCTAGGGCGCGCAACAAACTCGTAAACAATTTATATAAAATCAATATTTAAAAAGAACAATTAGTTTCTTGCCACCTCTTTTAATTGGTAAAAAATCGATAGGTTTATGAAAAATCTTTTTTTGCAAAGAGCTAACATAAAGTTACAAAAATTGTGGAATAATTTCGTCTTTCACAATCAGTTACCAATCAGCGAAAGAAAAATCTTCTCTTTAGTTACCAAAGTGAACGAAGGGAAAGTTACATACGTACTGTCAGTATATTACTGTAATGAGAAGTTTCCACAGGGCGTTTACTCCGCTAAACTTAATACTCATACACAAGTAGACGTTTAGAAATCTTAAGCTCTTAAAAAAAATAACTTTATCTTCATTGTATTTCACACAGAAGCAACTAAACATAATTATGACAATATTAAAGAAAATCTAAGAAAAATATATCTACATTGAATTATGAAATAAATAATAGATAAAAACATATAAAAATATTAAATGGCCTGTACTTATGGTCATTAGTCAGTCTGCAACAAAATCATAACCCTTCCTTTTGGCTTTGCCGTTGTTGGGTAATAAATAAACCATTGATACAAATCATCATCATCATCATCATATCAGCCGTACGACACCCACTGCTGGGTCTCCCCCAAGGATTTCCACGACGATCGGTCCTGCGCTTCCCACATCCAGTGGCTTCCGGCAACCTTCACCAGATCGTCGGTCCACCTTGTCGGGGGCCAACCCACGGAGCCGAGTCCGGTGTGCGGTCGCCATTCAAGAACCTTTCCGCCCCAACGGCCATCGGTTCTTCTCGCTATGTGTCCAGCACACTGCCACTTTGACTATTGATACAAATAACATACCTATACTTACATAATTAGGTACATAACATATCGAGGTGCGATATGTGTAGTGTTACTACGCTCAATGGAAATAATTAAAAATATTAGGTCGTCATTTCATAATACTTTTATGAAACTATTACTATACTATTATTATTAAGTAATAGCACAGTGGAAAAATATCCAATCATAAAAGTATCCAACGTCAAAATCTTCAATCAAAATCATGATAGGTAAGAAGGGGTTTGATAGACACCGAAGGAAAAAAAACTTATTCGTTGATAAGACTGTGATCTCGATTCGGTAAAGAAGGCACTAACTAAAGAAGTTTTCTTAAGTCGAATTTAAAGAAATAAAATCATAAATATTTTAAACATTTTCAATATTATTGAATATTTAGATTCTAGGCATTCACAATGTTTATATTAAGATAATTAATATAATAGAAAAAATACTAGAAAAGAAATCGACTCACGTCCGTAGCATTGTATCCCGTCTCTGAGCTGCTACGGGTGAGTCAATTTTTTCTAGCATTTTCAATATCTTAAAAAAATTTATGAAGGAGACTTGTGAGATCCCAAATTCCGTAAAATTTTGTATGGAAAATGCAAGTCATTAGAATAGAATAGAATATAATTAATTTATTTGCCACAAACATGGTATATTTGATGTTATAATGGTTTAGGAAAGGTCTCTCATATTTACCCATAACACAAGCATGCAAATATTGGGTACAAGTTATGAAGTTATAACAGTAATAATCTATAATTATTTATGTCATGTCTATTATTAAAATTATTAGAACGGTTTTGTTACATGCATATTTATTACAGTCGGCAATGTGTTAAAAATAAAAACAGTAAATGAAAAAATTATGTCAAAATTAAATTTACGTCACAATATAATCACTACAGTCATGTCAATTTGCTCAATTATTTATAGTAATAGTAATAATAAATAAAATTTAATCTAAACCTACTATTTAACCATGTCCAAAATATTCTATATGATGTCAATATTAATTAAAATACACGTGACTTCGAGCAACAAAGGCTTCGTTTCGTCAAGCCCGTCTTACTCTAAGACACGTGATAACACAATATGTCATGATTAAAAGACAGACATTACTGAGTTTTATAGTCTAAATATATTTTTACAGTATAAAAACAATGTTCTAACAGCCAAACCGATACTTTTCTTTTAAATATATTAAATGGCAATTTCTTTATATCAGCAGGTAGTTTATTAAATATTTTTATGGCCTGAACATTAACATTTCGTTTGAAAACATCAAGTCTACAATTCGGTATTAACAATCTGTCCTTATGTCTTGTGTGACGTGCTAGTACATCAGAATGCCTGGAAAAGTAGCGTTAGCGTTCTGCCTCACAAATATACAGATTTCTTTCATATTCATACAGGCGAGTGGGAGTATTTTTAAATCATTAAATAATGACTCACAGCTGTCAGTACTCCATGCATTTCATAATAATATTGCCCTTACACATTTTTTTCTGTAATCGAAAAGCTACCAAAATCTCGACCGAGTTACCCCATAACAGCAATCCGCAGCTCAGGACTGATAATATGTATCCATGGTATGCACTAGTAGCTGCTTCTATTGATACCGTTTGTCTTAGGCGCCTTAATGCATATACAAATCTGTTTAGTTTTGAGCATACTTTGTCAATATGTGCTTTCCAGTTACAGTGTTGGTCAATCGTAGTGCCTAAAAAGTCAGTTTCTGTTACTGCATGAATATGTTCGTTATTGTAAGTTATGTCCAATTTAATTTCAATTTGATTATATGTCTTAAATTGTATCATTTTAGTTTTTTAAAACTTCCTATTGTTTTCCTAATGTTTTTTTTTCAAACTTAAGGTGGCACTCTGACAGAAAGTGGTGCCTCGGTGAATTTTTTTTAATATTAAAGTTCTAATACACAATTTTAATAAAACTTTACGTGAAATATTTATGGCCCTAAAGTCTAATATTTTTAGACGGTATCATTACATTCCCTCGTAGATAGCAAAACTGCTAAAAGTTACCGTTTTTGACACATTTGCTATCTACTTCTACGAATGACAACGAGGTAAGTGATACATTCTAGAAATACTACACCATGGGCCTTAAAAATTCCACCTAAAGTTTTATTAAAATTATTTTATATTATCAACTCCTCTAAGGGCGCCACTTTCAGTGGTATATCCACCACCCTAATAATAAAAGTTATGTCCCAACCGTATTCGGTCACAGCATTGACCTCTATATTATTACACTGCTGTCAAACTACTCTTGTGCCTATTTGATTTCCGCCGTTTTGGCGCTGTAGGACGTAGCGTGAGCATAGCGTGAGGGACATGGCACTAAAGTCTGAAGTCTGGAGAGACCAACTCGCCAACCATTTTTTTTGTACACGACAAAATTAGTTCTTTAGACTCACGCTAGTGGCGTTTCAAATAGGCACAAGAACTTTGATGTCAAATCATACAGACAGCCAGTCCAGTTAATAAGAAAAAAAATCATGTCAGTGGGTCACAGCGACTCGGGATCTAAGGAGAGTGTCGATCATGGGCTTTCAGGTGACTGGCATAATATCTAATTTTTCCATTTCATTATTGCCGCAAAGCTCCTTCGACATAATTTATAACATACTGTACCAAGAACGGTATGGAGTAAAAAAACTCACCAGGGGAATGGTTTGGAAGATAGCCAGCAGACGCTACGTGGACTACTAAATCGAGTCGTATTTTAGTTATTATTAATCACTTTTAAAATTATGGTACAGACGCGTCTAGTAAAAGGATTTTTAATGACTTTGATCTTTGATGCGAGAATGAAGCGAATGACGTAGCTGGTTTTATAAAAGATTCGAATAGGTACGATAAAATATAAAAAAAATTTGTTAATGTGTATTGATTTCATGTTTTTAGTACATTTTGGTAGCATATCCACTCTCTTAAGTCGCAACGCATCTAAACATTTATTAATACTGCAATTCAATGTATAACAAGCCTGTTTTATATAAAAAAAGAAAAAAACCGGCCAAGTGCGAGTCGGACTCGCGCATGAAGGGTTCTGTACCAAAAAACGGCAAAAAAAATTACATTTCTTGTATGGGAGTCCGCCTTAAATATTAATTTTATTCTGTTTTTAGTATTTGTTGTTATAGCGGCAACAAAAATACATCATCTGTTAAAATTTTAACTGTCTACCTGTTGTTTTTATTAAAATCGAGCAAAAAACAGCAAAAAAAATCACGTTTATTGTATGGGAGCCCCCCTTAATTATATTAATTTTATTCTGTTTTTAGTACCTATTTGTTGTTATAGCGGCAACAAAAATACATCATCCGTGAAAATTTCAACTTTCTAGCTATCACGGTTCATGAGATACAGCCTGGTGACAGACAGACAGACAGACAGACAGCGGAGTCTTAGTAATGGGGTCCCGTTTTTACCCTTTGGGTACGGAACCCTAAAAACGAAAGTTAAAATTTTATTTTTTGAGATCGATTACATAGACAAGAATAAAGAATATTACATCATGTGTAAAAAAAACCCTGTCAGATCCTGAAAAAGGTGATAGTGTTGCTGAAACTGAACAACGTCCTCCATGGAACATAGGTCGAAAAATAAAAAAATAAATACTTCCATACAAAATGTATTGGTCAGTTGACCGGCTTAGTGTGGAAAGGCGAAAAAAATAATTAGTTTTTCGACCTATGTTCCATGGACAATGTTGTTCAGTTTTAGCAACACCACCTGTTGCAGGATCTGACAGGGTTTTTTGATACATGAGGCATAATCCTTTTTAGGGTTCCGTACCAAAATGGTAAAAAAGGAACCCTTATGGTGTGACTCAGTCTGTCTCTCTGTCTGTCTGTCACAGCTGGATATCTCGAGAACTACTAATGGTATCAACTTGAAATTTAGAATAGTTTGAGATGACATTTGGCCAACTATTTTGCAAATAAGAAAGAAATAAAAAATTAAATATCTTTTTAACAACAGGGACTGAAAAGGGGTCTTAAAACTTTGAAGTGGAGCTACTAGGGCATGTGGGGTATCATATGAAAGAGCGCCGTTTGCACGTTTTCAATCATTTTTTCTTTTTGTTTTAGGCCGCATAGTTTTCGAATTATAATGACAAATGTAAAAAAATACCATCCCCCCCCCTATCTCCGAAGTTTGCAAAGAGAAAAATCTGAAATAATTCTATGTGATAACAGTTTAAATAAAGATTACAGGAAAAATAAAACGATGTCTCAATATAGCACACTTTTTTAGAAATTATCAAATTTCTAAAATAGTTAATATTAGTTCCACTATCGGTCAAGAGATAGCGCTAACCTAAAACTGCAATACTAATTTTATTATTCTACTCTGCAGTGTGGTTTAATGGTGCAATTATGATGGTACGGAACCCTCGGTGCGCGAGTCCGACTCGCTCTTGACCGGTTTTTTTTATGTTATAATGGGTAATATGCTTGATTTATTGTGTATATAATATGCCAGTTACATAAATACATATACACATTATACCTACCTACTAAATACCTACAATAAATACAATACATTGCCTAAACTCTAAAAGAAATCTTTTCTCGTTGAATAGAAGTTGAATTATTATAAAGTATAGCCTATAGCGTAGATCGCCTGTTTGTGAAGGCTCGGACCCTCATCCCCGCCGACTGTGGCTGGGCACGTCTGTAGAGCTAAGTCAACACGCTAAGCTGTTGACCGGCCACACTGACGCAATATCGCAGAGAACTCCTTTAGAGCCGGGAAGTACTGTGACTTTAAAATTGTAGTAAACGAGGGAAAACTATTTAAAAACAGACTTCTTAGTTATTTATTTTTAGAATTTCTGAAGTTTTGTAGATAGGCTGCTCTAAAAATTAACTCATCTCTGAGATCTAAGTCAACACGCTAAGCTATTGTCCATCTGCACTAACGCAACACGGCCGAGAACTCGTCTGGAGCAGACAAGTAAACTGCAACTCTCTAAAATAATAAATTTAAGGAAAATGAATAACAACTTTTTATTGAGAAACTTTTTCTACGTTAAGTATTGAAACTATAACTATTACATTTTTACTTACAATCTCTCTGTCAAGGGTTCTGAAACGATTAGCTTACTGTCTTACAGAATACGAGCGGGAGGAGCTCGCGCTGCGCCGCGCGCCCACGCGCAAAGTGTTGTTACATTATGAAACTCAGTACAACATTATAACACACCTTCGGATGATATTACGACGAGGAGGAGGAGGAAAGTTGAAATCAAAGACAAACTTAAAGTCAAAACCCTTTATAGAGGATACATATCATAAGTGTAGATAAATATCATGGGTGTTTTAATCCATATGTATTAAAATATTGTTTGTTTCCCAAATAACAATAAAAAATGGGAGTAGATAAAGTCGTGTTTGCAACTGTACATAATTAGGTATTAAAACACTCATATGATACTATTATCATACTCGGCTTTTAATACCCCTCATTATAGTACAGTTATATATAACATTTATAAAACCAAGCATTTATAAATTGTTATATATAAGGTCCTTCGTAAATAGTGAACATAATTTTAAGGGGTCAATGTACTCATGCATACAAACAACTTTTACTATGGGACCAACATTGAAATCGCGAAAAAAAAATCAGCTGTTCCATACATTTTGATGTATTTAATTTTAAATTTTCCATGACAACTTTTACTAGTCGTTTGTATGCAGATAAGGATACCCCTTAAAATTATGTGCACTATTTACGAAGAACCTTATATAACATTTATAAAACCAAGTTTAAGGCGATATTGCTTTTTCATGAATAGGGTTGTAATGTTTCTTATTTACTATTAAGTTACCTTGTAACTTAAATTGAAAACAAACTAATTACTTATCAAAATAACCCTCTTCACAGAATACAATAATAGTTGTTTTTGCGCCGCGCCGTAGATTGAATATGCGCTAAAAATAATTTAAAATAAGGCCGTGTAAGAATAATTAGTAAGAAGAATAATTTTTAATAACCGCTTTTTTTAACATGCCTTTAAAAAAACAGCCTTAAACAAAATTCGTTTATTTATCTATGTTTGGTAATATATAGATATAGGTACATTTTTAATGATTGGTACTAAAAAAACGTAGTCTTGTTTACGATATTCGCTTTGACACTTTTTCAGCTTTAGTATAGTTTTTAAACTTTCCGGAAAAGCGTCAAAAATACGTTTTTTTCACAATAAACAAAATCAGATTACGGTTGCACCATCCAAATAACCGGGGGGCCGATTACGAAAATAACGTACGCAATTGCGTAACGCAGTCACTTGGCCACGATAGTCGTCCGCAGTTCGTTGGTTGTAGTTATAACAAACATTTTGAATTTGGCTATCGTAGCCCATAGACTACTGAACAAACGATGTCGGATACGCTATAAAGAAACTTTCAAACTCACGCATCATTTCGCAATATCGCATACGAAAGTGATTTGTAATAGGAAACAATCAAAACGAAGCACGGACGCAGCTGCGTTTATCGCATTAAACTTGTCGTAATAGTCCCCATGAAACCAATCTAAAATTAAAATTTAATTGACTGTTTATTTAGAAAACATTAAAGCGTTATCTTTAATCAGCGCCTTACATGTCAATAAAATACCAACTCAGTCATTGAGTGATATTCAGCGTTGCATACACACCGCTAATTAAATTTTCGAAGGGGTTTCCCGTTGATGCATCAAGTTCACTGCATCGGGAATATGCCTGTGTGTGAGAGGGTGTTTCACGCATGCGTGGTGGGCAGCGAAGGGTTGGACTTGCGCAGTACCCCGCCGTTCATCTAGTTGCGAACCCTGGTCGATATAGTTGCGGGGAGCGAGTCGCGCATGCGGCACCCTCTACGGCCGACGATCAGGTGTAAACGACATGGCCGATAGCGAATTTGAAGAATTTCGTCGAGTGTTCGACAGATTACCTCAACACATTAAAGCTCCAACCCCCTTTTATTCGTGAGTAGTGATTTTTCCATAGTTTTTGGAACCCCAAACCTCACCGAGTTGCTGCATAAAACAAAAGATTGTGGTGACCACTCGTCTCGTGAGCGAACCTGAATTCTCAGCTCGATAAATTAAAATCCTAGTGAATTATTTATTATTTTATGGCAACTTGATCCTTAATTACTTTTGGTTTATCCACAGATTAGTGCCAAATGTGGGATTGGATGATGAATCACCGTCTTCAAAAAGTGACGGTTCACCTGATGATGAAAGAGGTTGCGTTGGTGAGGCTGAAGGGCCAACAGTACAAGATGAAACTGTTTCGCCACAACCACAGCTGGACATAAACGGAGCACAACGCAGTCCCAGTCATCAAACGTTCACAAATGGGCAGCGGAGAAGAAGAAAACTACCAGAAATACCAAAGGATAAAAAATGTTAGTATTATCTTTTTTCTCAATTTATATTATTTACTGGCGTCAAATAACTTAAGTACTTCGTAAGTCATCGGTCGATATATTTTGGGTGGCACTTACATTTAGTACCTCAAACTATTTATAAACTGCAACTGCGCTTTAGCGACTGTCAATAAAAGGTGCACAAAGCGAAAATTTACAATTTCTCTTCAAATTACTATTGGAAACTTAATAAATTTGTCATTATTTACTTGTAAGTATTGCTTTTATTTATGGGGGAGGGGATGTTCATGGTTTGTCTCACAAGTTTCGGTAGACTTCCTATTAATTAAGTTGGAAGTAAATTTCATATAAATTCTGTTCCTTAAAGTTAACTGGAAGTTATGTTTAACTGTAAACTGTGAAACAGGCGCATAAAGTTTTATCTTTCTTGTTATATGTGTCGTCATGTTCGTTCATGTAGGATTGGAGGAATAACAGCTGTTTGACATAACATTTTGTTTGACAGTAACTATTATTTTGTAATTAATTGCATTATTTCATAAATATTTGTATTCATTGGGATATTTTAACTGTTGCCAACTTTGTTTTTGATAACTCGTCATGTAAATAAGAACTCTATATTTTTAATAATTTCAAATGTGGGGTTCTTATTTTTTTTTCAGGATTCTCTAATTGTTGTTTACATATTAACAGCTGTAAATATTATTTTCTGATAAACAGAAAAGAAAAAATCGTTCTGAGATATGAGGTTATTCATCTAATTCATACTTACCATTTAATGTTGATTCCACATTGATATTATATGCTTTTCAATAAAAATAAAGTACACGAACAAGTTATTTACAAAATGATTTTTTTGCAATAGATATATAATTTAAAGACTACTCAAAACATATTTCAGTCCAACTTTCCGGCTGTTTGATCTCCTTTACAGGTCGCATTTCTCAACCGATTCTGGTGAAATTTTGTGAGTAGGTTCGATAATTATATATAACTGTTTAGTCAAGCCAATTTTTCCAAATTTATAAGGAAAATATTCACCCATTTTGAAAAATTATCAAAATTAGAAGCTCCATCTAGCTGCGAATACTCACGTCCCTAATACTGTGTGTTTTGGAAACTTCATGGCGACATTTTATTTTATTTTATCGCGAGGTCTACAGCTCACGGAGCCACTAGTAATATTATTTATGGTTATCCAGTTTTTTTAATACTTACTAAAAAATCTTTTTTAGCAAAAATAAAAATAAACAAAAATTTTACAAACAAGTACACTTGTTTTAATTATACCGCAGTGTTGTCTCACTTCGAACAAATATCTATTGGGAAATAAAACTATATTTTTTTAAGATTTTTTACTGTCTGTGGCTTGTATTATAGACTCAAACTCAAACCCAAATATCTGTTGAGTGTAGTTAGGAAGGGATGGCGCTATATGCGAATAACATCATACCTTACTAAGTGTACTTAAGCAGAGATTTGAGTTTGACTTTACCAATATAATACGAACCATAGTCTATAAGTAAAATATTTCTTGAAGTAATTCTTCACGTATTCCAGCGACTATATTAGCATGCAGTCAGCCTACACCGGCGTCGCTGGCTGAGGAACTCGGCGCGCTTGCGGGCGTGCTTACCCGGCCGGGCTGCCACGGGCGACCGCTGCTCGTCCTCAAGTGCGGCTACCTCCTCGACGAGGACTCCAGCCCGGATTCAGAACGACTGCAGAGCCTGGGAGATGTCGACAGCGGACACAGTACAGCACATTCGCCCATCGACACAGGCCCGAAGAGCTTATCGCCGACGCCGTTGCAACAAAACGGTAAGTAAGCTTTTTTCTAGCCTGTATTTTTTCATAAAGTGGATATAACACAGACATTTTAGACTTTATTTCTGAGCTAATAATGTAATGAAGCGTCGTCTGATTCTTTCTTTTGGATTGGAAGGTCTTTGTTTTGGATAAATACAGGTGTGCTTTAAACTTGTGTTGATTAGGAAGTCTCGTAAATGCTAAAGCTTAAGAATTAATTAAACAAAAATTTACAATTTCACGTTCCTCGCAACTATCAGAGTCCATTGAAAATGAACATCAAAAATAAAAAGTACTATTAATAGAATCTGTTCAGCTATCTGTACCCCTAGCACGAATATTTATCGAGAAAAAAAAAACGCGCGTAAAAGTACTTGATAGAGCAATATTGTCTATGAGAAATTTCATTTCGCTTTTCGGCGATAGATGGCTCTGTACAAGTTTTCCATACAAAATTACTCTATCGAATGTTCTTACGCACGTTATTTCTTTCGAAAGCTGTTCGTGCTGAGGGTAGAGTCTGTCTAAAAAGTCTGTTTACATGAGAAATTAAATTATTTATAAAAACTTATACTGGTAACCCTGTTGGTGCTGTCAAAATTGTAATTGTAAGCATATTTATTTATTTAGATGGGTATTGATGGGGTGGTTGGGGATTTAGGTGAATAATAAAATTACCTTTGAAATTACCCATGTAAATTGACTTTTTAGACAGACTATACTGCTCTTCTATTGAAATCGGACAGAGTTCAATTTTAAAGATTTTATTTATTTCTTAGTTGCTGTGTGGGAGCACCTTAAAATAATACATTTATTTTAAGGTGCTCCCACACAGCAACTAAATTTAATAAAAAAAAATATTTAAAATAGAACTCTGTGTAAGTGTACTTGTTTTATTACATTTAATACGTCTTTCCCTATTAGTACAGAGTAGCCCGTAGAAAATTTAAATCATCAAAAAGGTTACCGTTTGCCGTTGTGATATAATTAATTATTACGAAATTATAGATACTTTAACCCAAGTTTTACAGATCACAACCCGCCGTAACCTATATTTGTATATCTCCAAAAATGATATTTTTTTATTTTTCGAGGTTTAACACATAATTTAGCTATTGTCGTGTTCTACAGCTTGGTTTGATTGCCAATTTGCCACTGATAAAAGTAAGACTATAAAAAGTAGCCGTACACAGATTTAAGACCTTGATGAAAATGGTTGGATTTTATCTGGTCGTAAATCTGTGTATGATAACTTTCAATAGTCTTACTATTATCAGTGGCAATCAAACAAAGCTGTAGAACACGACAATAGCTAAACCATGTGGTAAACCTTGAAAAATAAAAAAATATCATTTTTGGAGATATACAAATATAGGTTACGGCGGGTTGCGATCTGTAAAACTTGGGTTAAAGTATCTATAATTTCGTAATAAATAACTATATCACAACGGCAAACGGTAAACTTTTTGGTGATTTAAATGTTCTACAGGCTACTGTACTATATGAAATTGCCGATTTGAATGGAGAATTTTAAGGAAGTTGCATTTTTGATACTAGCATTTTCCATGTTTAATTTAACACCCGTATATATCCATTTATGATAAGACGAGCGTAAAAAATAAGTTTCGGCTAAGTTACATACAACCCCTCCAGTCATTCTTTTTTTGCTCACAAAAAAGTCACTAATAAGATATTTTTAGGGTTCCGTACCCAAAGGGTAAAAACGGGACCCTATTACTAAGCCTCCGCTGTCCGTCTGTCTGTCTGTCTGTCCGTCTGTCTGTCTGTCTGTCTGTCTGTCTGTCTGTCTGTCTGTCTGTCTGTCTGTCTGTCTGTCTGTCACCAGACTGTATCTCATGAACCGTAATAGCTAGACATCTGAAATTTTCACAGATGATGTATTTCTGTTGCCGCTACAACAACAAATACTAAAAACAGAATAAAATAAATATTTAAGGGGGGCTCCCATACAACAAACGTGATTTTTTTTCCGTTTTTTGCTTGATATTAATAACGACAACAGGTAGACAGTTGAAATTTTCACAGATGATGTATTTTTGTTGCTGCTATAACAACAAATAATAAAAACAGAATAAAATTAATATTTAAGGGGGGCTCCCATACAACAAACGTATTTTTTTTTTGCTGTTTTTTGGTACGGAACCCTTCGTGCGCGAGTCCGACTCGTACTTGGCCGGTTTTTTTAATGGTTTGAAAGCTTAAATATCTGAAAAATAATAAAAAAATATTTTTTTAGATTTTAGACAATGCTATTTTAATGATTAGAAAAAAATACTATAAAAAAATCCACTCACCCGTAGCGGCTCAGACAGGGATCGACACCAAGAGTTGCGGGTGATCACTGATCACTAAACATTTTCAATGTTAAAATTATAAAGTGTGAGACAGAGTTTATGAATATTCATTATTGTAGTATGGGTATTTTGATTTATGAAATTTGTTAAAATAAATAGTCCATTTCCTGATGATATACTATAGGTATCTCTTTCAGTGTCCCCGTCGTCGAGTTGCAGTATCAGCGGCATTAACTTTGCAGGCAACATGTCGACAGTACCACACAGTCAACTCGAAATGTTAGAAGCCACTCATAGAGGCCTACACAAGTTCAATCCGAGACACCACGATGAGATAGAAGTCGAAATAGGAGATCCTATATACGTACAAAAGGAAGCTGATGATTTGTGGTGTGAGGGTGAGTTAATATTTACCTTATAAAAGGCATAAGGTACCTGCTTGATCCTGCATATATGTATACCAACAATTTGAAGTCTTAACACTTGCAATTAATTTCAGGAGTCAACCTTAGAACTGGTCAACAAGGAATTTTCCCATCGGCATATGCCGTAGATATGGACTACAATGATTTCGACCCAGCAAATGCCAAAGTCAAGCGAGAGCGATATTTGTTAGGGTATGTTGAATTACGCAACTTGATGAGGTTTCATTAATTGATAATGACAAAGAAGCCGTACTAACACATAGATGTAACATTATCTTTCGTGACAATGGTAACTTTTAAATATTTTTAAACTTTATACGAAACCTCTTCCAGATACATGGGTTCAGTAGAGACCTTAGCTCACAAAGGGACTGGAGTTGTTTGTCAAGCTGTGAAAAAGATAGTAGGTGAAAGCAACGGTGACCCAACATTACAACCATGCATATTAGAAGTATCTGATCAAGGACTACGTATGGTCGATCGATCAAAAGCAGATGTGAGTAACAAAGCAATAATAGAAACAATAAAATTCAAAGGCTATGATAAACTTTATGTTCTTGTTTCAGAGAAATCGAAACGCACCTTGTATCGATTACTTCTACTCTTTGAAGAATGTTTCGTTCTGCGCATTTCACCCACGAGATCACCGGTATTTAGGCTTCAT
Organism: Agriphila geniculea; assembly: GCA_943789525.1. Lineage (NCBI taxonomy): Eukaryota > Metazoa > Arthropoda > Insecta > Lepidoptera > Crambidae > Agriphila > Agriphila geniculea. Next base: position 7,969,982 of record OX038870.1, read on the forward strand.
CACGAAACATCCGACATTACAGCGATTTGCGTGCCATGTCTTTAGGGGCCAAGAATCTACAAGGCCGGTTGCTGAAGCTGTAGGGTAAGATTTAGCAACTATACAATTTTAAAATACAGAGTGATCATCACATCATCTTCCTGTCCTCCTCGTAATTTATTTCCTATTAATAAATTTTTCACTCCGTTCGTTTAATTACTCACACATTTCATCTAGCTTTCATGCGGTCTTCGTTTTCATATCCATCCAACAACGTTCATGTCACTCTTCTAGCAGTGTTATAGTGAATTAAATTAATAAAATCTTCTAAATTACTTAATTTTCTTTATTTACCTTTTCAGACGAGCTTTCCAAAGGTTTTACCAAAAATTCATAGAGACGGCGTATCCAATTGAAGATATTTACATCGAGTGATCTGCAGCAGACTACATTTATTTTTGAACAATATTTTATGGTTGAGAGAAATGGCACGAGTTTCTTAAAATAATTGAATATAAATAATTGATTAAATATAAAATCAATTTGAAGTTGTTGAATACAGAAGAGAGAGGCAATGCTTATTATGTATGAGATGTTTTGATTATCCTTTACATAGAAAGAGAAAGAAGAAAACGTGGGATTGTTTTCTTTTACATGATTTTAATGCCAAGAAGTGACAAACAAATTATTGGGTTCATCATAGTAAAATATCAACTATCTCAAACTATCATTGATACTTTATTTTCAACATTATTCTTGTGAATATTGTTGATTGCATATAAAAATATTTATTTGTTTACTAAAATTGTGTAACAAAAGTTAAAATAAATATCACGGAGAGAAAAACGGAACCAAATGTAAATTATCTTAATATACCTACCGGATTAGGACCGGACCTATAGGATTGACTACATTTGAATTGATAATCAATGATATACTTTTTTTTATGAGCTCTATACTATGTCAACTTCCTGAACTGATTGACACAGTTTACTTTTTTTTATCTAATTAATGGGAACTTTTCGTACTTGCTCTTTTATCTGAATCCAAAAAACATGTAAATAATATAAATTAGGTACTTAAAAACATAATATTTGAAATACTGTCAGTCTCAGACATAATTATACATTTTATACCTTTACTTGCTATGCTTATAAAAAGTCAACATTATGATTTACTATACTTTCCCCATAATTTACTAACATAAAACTGAAAATCAAATTAGTGTAGCAAATACTTACCTTTCGATGCATAGTGCCAGAAACGCAAATTACCGTACACGCTAACGACCATGTTTCCTGATGTGTCCTGATTACGAATAATTGGAATGCTATGAATTTTAATTCTTGAACGATAATGTTTACTAACTATGAGTCGATATATCATTACGTATTTTGAGCCTTGATAATATATTAAAAATAATACTTAGTAACATTAAATCTAAGTAAGAAGGAATATATCGTACATTTGCAGATGAATAATAGAGATATTTGTATTGATACCTGTAGATTGTTACATGCATTGCATATTGTTGTTAAGTCAAGATAAATATTATTTTTTGTTGTTACAGTAGTTAATCTGACGACAAATAGTTATTTCAAACAATTTAAATGAAAGGAATAATTATGTATCTACTTACGAAAATGTAAAGTTTTTGATAATTATGGTTTCTTTAAGATTGTATTTGTATATATGACTGTCGAAAATATTACTACACCATATTTAAGGCCCTAATAAAGCATTCTGCCGTGTCATACACCTATCTAACTTATGTTGAGATAGGTGAGTTAAGCGTAACTAAGCTAAATCGAATTATTGGGGTATTATTTATATGGTATGCTACAATATATATTTTTTACGCTTATTCATAATATTATTGGATATGGCATATACACGTGACTTGTATTTTTGGGTGTTTTGTAACGGCGACTGGCTTTATCTTTAGATATAATAGTTTGGCGTTACAAGCAATAACTTGCTGCAAATGTACATCTCTCGCAACTTTAGTTACGTGAGATAGGCATTATACGTTTTCTATTGATCGTGAGGTTTCTTGTCGATTTTACGTTAATTTTTGTTTTGTACTAGAAATGTTATTGATCGATTACGTTTTCTGCTGATCGTACCTACTTTTATATGTTGATTTTTTATTTGTACTGGATATTGCTTTTGCTCTAGGATGATGTCTAAAAAAATACAAAATTCTGTTAATTTCATCATATATGAAAAAAATACTTCTAAGACATTTTCCCAAAAATAATATTTTTTGAGATAGGGGTGACACGTCAGATATTATTCGTTTAAGCGAAGCTTCGATAGATATAATATTTCTTCAGTGAATCATTTCCATACAGTATGTAAGTAAACTAACTAAAGACAATCCTTTAACCAGGCTGTGTGTAGGTTGGGAAGAAACCAACGGTACAATTGTTTGTTTATATTTTAATTATTTCAAAAAAAATATATATGACAAGAATTATATATTTGACAAGAAGTATCATCAACCTGTCGACTCAATTAAAAAGAGCAACAAAACAAGCATTATTATCATGATTTGGAAATACCTATCAAGTGGTTGCTAACTAATTGTATCTCCTAAAATAAAATAATTACAATCTTTAGTATCATTGGTTTGCAAATTATCATCAAAAGACTTGTTATAACACTTATTGTTTTCCCTTTTTTAATTTTATTTTTGTTATGCAAGGGCTCAAGTGATATTAAATGGAGCATTTACTTCATGTGAAGATGATGATGATATCAATTCTCAATCACTGTGATATATAATCATGCAACTTCTGGTTTAGGCGAAGAAGTCACGTTAAAAACTAACTTCATGTTATAAGTATTAAACGATTTAATCACTATTTGTATTAACGATAGTGGTAGTGAATAATATCGGTTTAGGTATGTACAGAACTTTATACATATAAAGGCACAGCGATTTTAATGAATGTGTAGATGACAAGTATTTAGCGGTTACTGCTTTGCGAATATCTTTTCTATAATCTAGTACTACACTGTAATATGTTGTTAAATTGTAAATATTTTTTTTAAACGGTGGGACAGATTCGTATCCATATGACTCGATATGACTTCCAGTGAAATCTGTTGATAGGTAAGGTAGCTAAACTTATTATTTTGATACTGATTATAAAAATACGGCCCTCAATGTTATTTGTCATACTACTACTGCTAGGAGAACGAAGAAACATCTTAATTAAGGTTACACAAAACAAATTCACTTGTAAAACCAATTTTTGTTTTGAGAAAATAAATTACTTGAATTGTAAAATGGTATGAGTATGTCCCGAATGTTGTAAATAGAATAATAATTATCTATGTACAATTTGCACATACTCGAAGAAAAACGGTATATTCAACAAAGCTGAATGGAGCTGTGAGTGAAACGAGAACTAAATATATTATATTTATTTTTCCAGTATTTGTCAGCATATTCGACATAATCGCATAAGCATAAATATAATATGTGGACTGAAAGGTTTGTTTTTATTAAAATTTCCCGTCATAATAATAATTCCCAAAAGTACCTCTGCAGGTTTATGCCGGCAGACCAAAAGCTAAGCTAAGTTATTTTATCTTAGCTTACAGTTTAGCATTAGGCTCATCGTGACTGTAGAACCCTCTTCATTATCAAGACAATTTTGTACAATGAAATTATTTGGTATACATTCAATACATTGCGATATCATCTGTAAGTAGTTTTATCGTGGACCGTCGGCCAACCAGGGTCATTTTCGATCTACTGCGTATTGGGACGAGACCAAATTGGCAAGATAGCCATTAGCTTGGAGTTAACAAAAATCATTGTCTGGGTTGCGAAGTAGGAAGCTTCTGGGAAATATGCCACCCTGAACATGGTCACCCATCGCTAAAAAAATATCAATCGCATATTTAAGTAAATGGTAAACGAGGGTCCTGGGTGGCATCATTACCTGAACTATTTTTTTGTGTTTTCATATCGATCTAATAAGGAACAAGGATCACAAGAGTATATATGTGAAATGTACTTTCCTGGCCTGACCTCCTAGACGCTTCCTGAAAACGACGCAAGACTGTGGTTTTATATACGCCTGGGACCTGCCTCACCACCTGAATGTAATTATACATACCAATATGTAGTCGATTATTTTTTGGAAAAAAAGTCTCTATGTTTCTACCCTGGCTGCGCGCATGCTTCCTGAAAACTAACCAAGCCGATGTCTAACATGTTTGTAATGATGCCACCTACGACCCTGATCAACATTAATATCAATATTCGATCGATTATTTTTTGCGATCGGAGATCATTGTATGGGAGGCCATATGTTCAGGGTGGCATATCTCCCAGAAGCTTCCTACTTCACAACCCAGACGACAATATTTGATAACACCAAATTAATGGCTATCTTGCCAATGTGGTCTGGTACGAATATGCGATAGATTGAAAATGAGCTTCTGGGCCGACGGTCCATCGTTATATTAATTTGTAGATTCAAATTGCCTAACACAACGTATACCAAAATTTAAAACTATTTAATAGTTATTGTCGTCAAGGTTTTGTAGTGCGCTTCCAATTTCGGCCTTATCGTCATTTACTAACATCAGGCGAAATGAAGGCCAACCAAGCAGACTGTGCAGAATCGAACATACATACAAGATACGCGCGAAAAACATAACCCTCTTGCAGTCGGGTAAAAAGGGAAAAACATGACTTTACAAAACAAATAGGTACCTTATAGCGAATTATCAAGACAATGCTATTGATTTAATTGATGCTATTTATCGCCATAGGTTATATTCATAAATATTACATACTACTATTTTAGCAGTACTTATAAAAAACCGGCCAAGTGCGTGTCGAGCCACGCGCAGTAGGGTTCCGTAGTTATCTTATACCATACCACATTAAATACCACTATAATTTGTCGTCTACAAAAATAACTTTGTTTTCATAGTGTTTGCATAAATGACACAGTTATATGTACGGTTTTGGAAAATATGATATATCTCTAAAAATTATCACTATATCTCGTTCAAATCAATTTTCGTTGAAAGTATTTATTATATTTAGTATATTTTTTTAGATTTTTCACTCTCTTATTTTAAAGTTAAAGGGGGAGACGACGACGACACTCATTTTACCACTTTGGCAGTGTATATCTTTCAAACGGTTGACTTTGAGAAAAAATAGTCTTAAAAACCTCAATGTCATTTTTAAAGTATAGGTTTGATGAAAAACATTTTTTTCAGTTTCAGTTCCATGTATGGGGAGCCCCCCCACTTAATCTTTTTTTTTATGTAAAACCTTAGAGCGGTTCACAGAATACATCTATTTACCAAGTTTCAACTGTGTAATCTTAATAGTTTCGGAATAAAGTGGCTGTGACATACGGACAGACAGACAGACAGACATGACGAAACTATAAGGGTTCCGTTTTTTGCCATTAGGCTTAGGAACCCTAAAAAGGTAGATTAAAATAAAACATGGTCAACAAAGTAGCCTACTTCCCTTTTTTTAATCATTGTAGTGGTATTGCGTGTTTATGTTTGAGAGCTATCCTAAAATCGAATGTAATTAAAGTTAAAAATGTAATTTTAAACTAAAAATCTTAATGATTGATTGATCGATGGATTTTGACAGTTGAGTTTCGAACGCATCCGCGATACTATTGACCGAGTGAGCGCAAAGCGCGGGCGAAACATCTCCGTTTCAGTTTGGGGAAAAAGGCTTTCGTATGTTCGCATGTCCGATTGTCTGTCTGTTCTGCTAACAAAATTTCACGAGAATCGGTTGAGAAATAGGTCGCATTTCTCGTGTTTGTGAGCAGTTTCTATATTAAACCTACCTATATTACCTTTTTTTCGTGCCAGCTTTTTGTAGTTTTTCTAAAAAAAAAACTTATTTCAGCTATTTCGAAAAATGTTCAAAAATATCACAAAGCGAGGTCTAGAAGAGCTCACAGAGCCACTGTATATCGTGTTTTGGTGTTCAAGGTAGGCCGATAGCAAAAGATTTTCAACTTGTAAGAAGTAAGTACTTTCAATATAACGCAGGGTTCATCGTCCATGACCCTTTAAGCGCCCTTGCACTTCACCCTACAATAGAAAGAGATGAATAGTATTGCTGAATAAAGATAGGTATATGGCTAGACAGCCCAGCCCAAGAACCTTATGAATATAAGGTTCTTGGCCCAGCCTGAAAGTGAAATGATTTTAGTCTACATCTAGGCTTGCAACGCAACTGAATCGGGACTTTTACTTTTAACGCCATCTATTGCCAACAGTTGTAGTTAAAAGGAGCACGTGCTTTACGGGCATGCGCCGAACGTGGCCACATGGTCAAAGCTGTAAGTTTGCAAAGCTACTATTTGAATTTCATTCTATCGATTTTTCCGTAAGCAGTAAACCGTCATAAATTGCTGAAAGTATCAAAGATGACTTTCATTACTACAAATTTAATAATCTTTCCATTCGTTTACTTTGTTCTCGCACAGATGGCGCTAGTGTCTACACCAGCAATAGGTTTATCTGCAAAGTTTGCGTATATTTATGCACCCTAATCGTGACGCACAGTAGGTGAATTAAATGTTGAGCAAATATCGGGTACTGTTTAGGAAACGACAGCATTTTTTAAAGACGTAGGTACTATAAAATATACCTACAACTTGTTACAAAATAATTCCTAATGCCGTAATATAATATGGTAGACAGGGACCATCAAACTGACAACTTTTACTTTTTTCGGCATTAGCGGTTATTTTGTAACACGTTGCATATCTACCTATACTGTGCTCTACAAAATAGCAAAATCTTAGCTACAAAAATTTTAATACCGGTCTAAAGGAGCGTTCCCACGGCCTGCCTGTAGCAGGCCGCGCCGAGCCGAGCCCGTCTGTCTACCCGCAGGTCGTGGGAATCGACAACGTCTGGCGCGCCGGGCCGCGCCGGGGCTCGCCGGGGCTCGCCGGGGCCTGTGCAGAGCATTCCCACGGCGCTCCGGCGCCTGCCGCGGCGCGCGCCCTGCGCGGCGTCACAGTTTAATAAAATAGTGAAATACAGTAGGTTTAGGTATGATAAAAGTCAAGTTTTAAATGGCGGCCATTCCAACATAGACATAGACACCCCAACATGTGGGTGTTTTTGTCGATAAAATTAGATGTATTTCACGCCTTTAAATTATCGCTACTTCAAGACCAAAGGCACTGTACATTCAGAAGGAATCGAAGCTAATTGTTTCTTCTTTTAATATGTGTAGGTAGGTTTTTCGAAAATGAATAAAAAACAAAACTCATAAAAATTGGATTTAATCGTTTGATGAGATTTGTATTCATTCATATTTGTCCATTTTCAAAAATAATAATTTTTGGTTAGGTACGTAAGATGGTAAGGGTCAAATTCAAACAACAATAACTCTCGAAATATGAACCGACTTATGGTGTAATTAGGTATTTCAAGGACGGCCGAGTTACAATACTGATAGATATCATTACTGTGACGCACGGCAGATGCCGACAGGTGGCAGGCGCCGGCAGGCCACGCTCCGCGCCGCGCCGCGCCGATCCTTTGAAGTTAAGGCTGGTTTACATTATCTTAGTATTTAGTAGAGTGCTTAGTAGCGTGCGAGTAGATTCGAATGCGAGTGTTTTAGTAGTTTTGGTGCCTTTCCAGTGACCGTTTACACGCTTCCAGTAGAGTGTCATTTTCGCCATACCTAATACCTATTATTTAATTCAATTACACGTCACGCGTTCACCGGCAAATGCACTCTACTAAAGACGCTACTAAAATGTCGATTTACATGCTTCCAGTGCGAGTGCGAGTAAAATATCGCGCGGGGGGTGAGCGGGCGTGCAGGGGGTGCTACTGGAAAGCGAGTAGAAAGGCTACTAGAACGTTACTCTCTTTAGTCATAAGACGACCGTTTACATGTTTCCACTAAAGCACTCTCCTAAAGCACTCTACTAAAGACTAAGATAATGTAAACCAGCCTTTACCGACACCCGATGGATCGGGCAGACGACGGCGCGCCACGGCAGACGTCAACGGACGCGTCGATTCCCACGACGTGCTGGCTCGGCCTGGCGCGGCCTGATCTATGACACCACAGGTCGTAGGAACGCTCCTTAAAGCTGCCAGTTCAGTCGCTCTAAACTGAAGTCTGTAAGCGTTCAAAAAACGTCTTGGATCATAACTACGATTTCAGTACCCTTAGCACGAACAGCTATCGAGAAAAAAAAACGCGCGTAAAATTACTCGATAGAGAATTATCTATGGAAATTTTAATTTCGCTATTCGGCGGTAGATGGAGTTGTACAAATTTCCAATACAAAATTGCACTGTCGAATGATTTTACGCGCGTTATTTTTTTCGATAGCTGTTCGTGCTAAGGGTACTGGTTACCTACTTATTTAATTTTCAAAGCAAAATGAAGTTATTTTCGAACTGCCTTATACTTAGGTACGTTAATTAATTCAACTCTTTTCGTGGTTCATATCAATGAGTTGATATGATCAAAATTAAGTACACTTCAATTTTATCTAATACTATTATTTTGTTTAATCGATTAGCCTGATCTTATTATGATTGAAATATTAGTTTCTTATACCCATAATGGGTGTTGCAGTTAATCTTCTTCTTCTTCTTCTTATCGAATGAGGATAAGTGGCCACATCTGGTGTTAGAGTTTATCAAGCCGCCTGTAAGGCCTCTAACTTGGCTTAACGACTGTTATCAGAAGACAACAGCCGGGACCGACGGTTTAACGTGTCCTCCGAAGCACGAAAACGCTCAGTTGTAATACCACTTTAACGGTTACCCATCCGACACCTGACCGGACCGAGCGTTGCTTAACAAACGTGATCGAGTGCGATCAGTCTGTCAAGTTCCGCCATGAGCGCTTCGTTGCAGTTAATTAAATTAGGTAACTTGTTTAAACGGTTGTTTTACGAATAATAAAAATAAATGTATTGGCGGCGGCGGCGGACGGGTACCTTCGGACAAATACTAAAATAATCCGTCTTGGCTTTAAAGCAAAAAAATTAATTCAAAAAAATTAAAAACCCGCCTGCATAAAAAGACAAGTCAACTGAAAAGATGGAAACAAGATAATATATTAAAGGCAACATTATAACATGCAGTCGGAGGCATGCATAAAGAAAGTGACATTATTAATGATTTGAGTTATATGCCTCCGACTGCATGTTATAATGTTGCCTTTAATATTTAATCTTGTTTCCATCTTTTCAGTTGACTTGTCTTTTTATGCAGGCGGGTTTTTATTTTTTTTGAATTTATTTTTTTATTTATTTCTTTTTAGTTATTATTTATTACAATCATGATATACCTTTTTGAAATCCTTATAATGAATCCTTTAATTTGACACCCATATTGCAGTATTCTAAAAAAAAAAAATTTTCCACTTTTTATAATAGTTTTTTTATAACGCCACTTTCTTAAGAACACTTGGGCTGGCAAGACAAATCTAACGATTTGTTAATTATGGAAATCCGTTCAGCCCTTTAAAAGATATGAGGTAATAAAGAATATTACATACAAACACATATACAAACATACATACAAGATACGCGCGAAAAACATAACCCTCTTGCAGTCGGGTAAAAAGAAGAAAACGGGAACAAGGGTTTGAAAAAAAACAGAAATGGAAAATTATAATGAAAATTAAGTGTAACAGATTGCAGGCGTCCGCATCTTTTTTTTAAGTCAATAACAATAATAATTCTCTTATTTGTAAAGACAAGTAGGTATGTCACATTTTTTACATGCCACAAGGCTGGTTGTTCACCGAAACAAATTCTTTTAATGTCAATTTGTTAACGCCACAACAAAACGTGCCATAGTTACCCATAGTGATAAACTACTGGATTTCATAAGGGTAAATAAGTATAGCGCTATAGCAGAAAATATGGCATGAACTCGATCAACTCAATATTGGTTGTTCGATGAACTTTCTATTAGTTTTCCTCTCGTGCTACCGTTGAATTTATAATTAGAATATCACTGTTCAATGTCACTGGAAATCTAATTTATTATGCCGGAAATTGAGAGGAACCATCGAACAATGTTATCTTCTTATCACGAAATCTTTGTCCGTAAAAAAATTGTTCACAATGATTACGGCCTCTGTGGTCTAGTGGTTCGCCCACCCGGGCAAGACTATAGTTGTAAAACAGCGGTTGTTATCGGGTAGTTATCCGAAGCAGCCGGTAATAACGTATAGACAGCGGCTGACAACCGGCTGCTTATCCGACTCAATACCAAAAGGTCTTAAAATTTTTACAGTTCCTGATTCGAAATTGATATAATATACGAGCCGTTATATTCAAATAGGTATTTTTACTAAATTAATTACCTACTCAGTCATGGTTTAAAACATAAAATGTTAAATATTATGAATTAGTTATTTTGCAATGTCCTTCAACAAGACAGATAAATGTTGTGTTCCGGCATTTAGAGTTAAGATAGCCATTTCCTCAGTGTTGAGGTTTCCGGGCGTAGTGCGCTTCCATCTTCGGCCTTATCCTTACTTAATATCAAGTGAGGTGAAGGCCAAGCACTATCTCGTTGTGCATAAAAAAAGATCAACTCTACAAAATTGGTTTTCAGTTTTTGTAAAGACAAAAAATAACGTTATTTCACTTTTTAACGTTAAGGACACGTCCTGATCATATTAGTCATCTTTACACTATGTCCCGACTTTATAAGCTGATAATGATAGCGATATCGAAAACAATGACCAATGTGTACCACACATAGTCGCTGCAAAAAAAGAGCCAGAACGATTATTTTCCATGACGATTTGCGAAAATGGGGAAAGGAGCTGCGTGATCAGATGATTAGTTGTACGCTCTCATAGCAGAAGCAGGAAAAATTCTGGTTTCATTGATGCGCTGCCAGACGCGCTGGCGAACGGCGAGCGTCTCAACAATAATTTGAACAGCGGACATCTGTGAAACGAATTTGGTATCGTGCGTTTCGTTGCAGAATACTGCGCTTGGGCAGAGCGCTGTCCGTCGTCACCGCGCGTTTTCCTAGCGGTGCTCTTCAATGGCCGTATACAGAGAGAAAGCTGGTAGCTGACTGGCGCTTATCGGCGCTGGTCACAGTTAACATAAATCAAGCAAATTGAAGCAGAAATTCGTACTAAACGAAGTCAGCGCTGACCGGCGCGTGTCGGCACTTATCAGCGCTTATCGGTGCTTATCAGCGCTTGTTCAAATAAAAGCCTTCGCTGGTTACCTGCGCGGACCAGCGCCGTTAAGCGCCGGTCGGTTACCAGCTTTCTCTCTGTATTACGGCCAATAAGATGATTGAAACGCGAGTGCGTTTGCACGCGTCTGGACAGCGCTGCCCAGACGTGTGCTGACTATGAAACCAGCTCAGAATGGCTCCCAAGCGCTGGTGGTATTGTGCTGTTTATTTCACAGTCTGCGAATATATTCAAACAAAAGATCTATAATCTGACATTAAAGTAAATTAGAACTTTCTATACCTGCCTGCGTAGCTTGACCGATTTATATCGCGTTTTATCACGTTTAGCTGTCAAAAAGACAAAGGAATGTGACAGTTGAGTGTCGATAAAATGCTATATCACGCGATATAAATCGGTCATGCTAGTGGACCGTCGGCCAAGGAGCTCATTTTCAATGTATCGCATATTGGGACCAGACTACATTAATAACCTTAAGATAGCTATTAGTTTGGTGTTATCAAATATTGTTGTCTGGGTTACGAAGTAAGAAGCTTCTGGAAGATATGCCACCCTGAACATATGGCCTCCCATACAATGGTCTCCAATCGCTAAAAATAATCGATCGAATATTGATATTAATGTTGATCAGGGTCGTAGGTGGCATCATTACAAACATGTTAGACATCGGCTTGGTTAGTTTTCAGGAAGCATGCGCGCAGCCAGGGTAGAAACATAGACTTTTTTTCCCAAAAAATAATCGACTACATATTGGTATATATAATTACATTCAGGTGGTGAGGCAGGTCCCAGGCGTATATAAAACCACAGTCTTGCGTCGCTTTCAGGAAGCGTCTAGGAGGTCAGGCCAGGAAAGTACATTTCACATATATGCTCTTGTGATCCTTGTTTCTTATTCGATCGATATGAAAACACAAAAGGTAATGATGCCACCCACGACCCTGTTCACCATTTATATAAATATGCGATCGATATTTTTTAGCGATGGGTGACCATGTTCAGGGTTGCATATCTCCCAGAAGCTTCCTACTTTGCAACCCAGATGATGTTATTTGATAACACCAAGCTAATGGCTATCTTGCTAATTTGGTCTGATGCTAATATGCGATAGATCGAAAATAACCCTGGTTGGCCGACGGTCTTAGCTATTACGGACGGCAGGACTAGCTATTATGAATTGAAATATTCGTGAGGGGTGAGAGTGATGTATTTCTTCAAACCATTTGATTCCAACATTTAAACACATGAATTCCCTAACATTTATTGTGCTACCTTCGCAAGTACTTAAAACTTCCATAAAATATTGTTTTAACTTTAACTGCTCTAACAACAAGTTTCACTTTCAATTTATAATTACATTTTCACTACCTTCATTCTGTGAAGGCATGAGAAGGTCATCTCGCTATAAACTTAACAACTTTACCTGCTCTTGAAAGGAAAGCAAGAACGAGGTTCCACGGTCGGTATCTAAACTAATTAACTGCAGTGTTATTATGAACGCCGACCTTCATTTCTGTGACCTATATACCCAACCTTCAACCTACAATATTTATTCTGTGGATATCGTTTCTGGGGGGGGGGTATTACAATGTAACTTTACAGAAAGAGGAAAGAAAGATAAAGAGAGCCTACCTAAGAAGGAGGATTGTATCTAACTAGAGGGGAGTAAAGAGGAAAGATAGAAATAGGATACAATTACTGTTTATTTACAATCAGGACCTAAACACGTATAGCGAGAACTTAAATACTAAAAGTAAGGGGGTATAAGAAGGCAGTACGAGGACGTTTTTCTTCTGGGGAGGGGGACGTGGAGTCTAGAGGGAATTTTCTTGAGGAAGGGGTGTAAAGGGGATGAACGCCGCGACGCACCGGGTCACGATAACGGGAGCACTCGCGACCGGTCGGAGCGGATGGTGAGACGAACGCAGGGCCGCGAACCAACCACGGTCACTGGGGCACTCGCTGACACGTAGCTCGCGAACGCCGGAACACGTAGTCGCCCGTAGCGGTCCCGAAGCGGGAAGATCAGACGTAACACGATGGGCCGTCACGGAGGTCCCGTAATTCGCGCCGGTCAATGGAAGTGAGGAGTTTGAGACGTTTGTGCACGGTGAGTTTTCTTGACACTGGACACACTGATAATTATTGGCGCGGCGCGGGGCTTTCTTGAGTCCCGGGCCTTTGCCTAAGGCCAGGGAACGGCCAGAGCTCGCACGTACAATGCGCTGTTGAGCGTATGAATAACTGACGTTTTAATTTTGACAATCCTTTTATACTGTAATGAAACCACAGTAATAACGGTGAAATACTTTTACTTTCTTCACAGGAATACACCATGATTATTATTAACTAGGTTATAGCAACAATACGTTAACAGTTTTCCCTAACTACTTCTCTTCTCGACGGTTGGACAGTGAGTGAGCCTGCAACTGGCTTTCGTTGACCGTTCCGCCGATTATCCCCACCACATTACCTCCTCATTCCACTACAAAATGGCGGGAAAATGTGGCGGGAAGCAGTGGAGCCAAGCGGCGGTGTTGCCAGGCTAATAAACGAAGATACTGCTATTATCCTTTCAATTTCACTTAAAATCATAATAATAAAATGGATTTATTACTACTCAACGACAAAACGTCACATTCGTCCATCCTGACGTCGTGCGTGTCCTCATGCACGGCAAAATATCGTCACATTCGGCAGGTTGTGTGTTTAATTATATTACATTAATTTGATATTTATAAAACGTTCAGAAATCTTATGTTATACAAAAAATTTAATGGTTTAATTTATTGTTTTATTTTAATTTTGTGAATTGATAAATGATAAAAAGAGAATCTACTGAATCTACCACCATTTCACAAAATTGGGAGGCCCCTTCAAGAAAGAAATGGCGAAAGAAAACTTGGAGGGTTGTTGACCTCAGTCTTTTATATTTATTTATTTAGAAAAACTAATTGTATCATTAGATCCTGCTGTGTGTGTTTGGGGCTATAACTTTTGACTAATGGGGCCCAAGCTGGGATGGAATTATCCAACTATCACCTCAATTGAAATTAGGATATTTATTGATTTCAATTTAATAGCCTTGCAGAGTATTCTAGAAATAAATCTATGTTCCATGATCCCGAAGCTATGACATTTATAAAAGCCTGTAATATTGTATAAATTCTTAGAAACCCACAATAAAGCAAATAAATGACTTTCATGTAATTAGCACTTATTATTAGTTCATTCTACTACATTATGAATTTTATTATAATGTTAAATGAATACAAAAATAAAAAGAATATAGCAGCCAACGACAGGGTAAACAAACTCAATCACAAATTGCAGATTTTTGACAGACTGATACCCATCTGAAATTATCAATGATTTTAATACAAAGTTCAATTTTATTCAATTAGCAATAATTATTACTATCACGGGGAATATAAAAGTAACTTCCTTTCTTTGCTTTGTTACTACATAGTAACTGTGCACTTCATACACAACGTTCAACGGCTATATAGGTACAATCTTGAGTCTTATTAAAAAGGAGAAAATAAATGTTACCACTTTACAGTTTGTTAAGGTATTAAATTTACAGATACACAATATTTTATTAAATTATTCATTAATTAACTACACATGTAAATCATATTATGACTAAACTTGTGTTGCAACAATAAATTATGATGCATTCTTATTTATTTACTTCATAGTTCGCAGCATGACTTAGGTAAGGTACCTACCTAATATATTTATAGTGTCTGTGTTACCTATAATATTTAATTTAGTTAAAACTACCTACTTTAACAGGTCTAAATAAGATTTAAATAATATATTTGATAAATCAATTCATAGAAATTCTGTTCTATTTCTAAGTTCAACCAGAAGATAATTGTAGCTGAAACCTATAGTCTGTCGCAGCCCGTTCCCGTCGTGGCGTGCCACCAAAACTACTGTCAGCCAATAACGCAACCGTCGCGTCGTCGCGTCGTTTCTACGAGTCAGTCATCAAAAAATCTTCCGTAGCACATCCTTCAGCCTGCTGCCGCCACCTAGCGTCCTCTATAGCGCATTGGCATCTTGTTAGATGCCACGTATTTCTGAAATAAATAAAACATAATCGACAGTAACCGTTCATATATCATAGTACAAATTTCAACCAAATAAACATCAGGGTAAAATATTTGAATCTATACATGAGAATTGGGATGATGACTAATGAATATAATAACGAAATACTAATAAAAATCGTAAACATATTAAACTTTGAGAGTAGCTTGTATACTTCTTGATTTTGTATATTGCATATTATTTGTTTTTTGACCCTTCAAAGTTGGGTGGACAAGTCTAAGTACGTAAGTCCAAAGACAAGTCCATTAACAAAAGTATAAAATTTATTACAATAAATGGTACTTTTAATTAGTCCGTAAAATGTATAGTAAATTTGTCTAAGAAACCATTTTGATAAACACAATATTTACTATGGCTGCCGAACAAATTTCCTATACGCAGGCGTGACGTCATAAGTCATAACTGAGTAGCCGTTAGTATGGAGCGTTTTTGGGTGAGTCCATTTGTGTGCATTTCAAACTGTGATATCTCGGGCAGTTTTCATGCTAGCGAAATAATTCTTTTACCAATGTTTCTTTTTTTGAGAGGTAATTTGTGTAACATAAAATAAATAAAAAAATATCATGCCTATTGTTTGAGATAAGAACGATATTGTAAACTAATTTGTGACATACAAATTTACACATACAAAACGATAGATATCCATTTAATTGCATTGTTCTGAAATTATAATAATATCAAAGTAATAATTACAATTTTGCTTTCTTTATTTGATCATAATAAAAAAAAAATAGTTATTGCTATAGACAGATTAATAATGATAATAAATTTATTAATATATCACGGTCTGAACTGAAGCTGTTGAATTATCATGATAACTCATTCATTTTATTTCACAATTTGTGGTTCTCAGACACTTTATATATAATGTGTTCAATTTTAGTAATGGCTAATGTTGATACTCGGGGCTACCGTTTGCCACTATGTGGACACGACCTGCCAAAGCGCCGATATTCCAGCCAGGGCTACCGTTAGACATTATGCGGACAGGGCCTGCCAAGACACTGATACTCAGGGCTACCGTTTGCTACTTGTAGACACGGCCTGCCAAAAGGCTGACATTCAGGTCAGGACTACTCTTTGCCGCCATGTGTTCACGGCCTACCAAGACTTGGATATAGGCCAGAGCTATCAACTGAGGACACACATGGCCCATAGATGCGACACACTTGGCCGCTTAACCATTAAACTTTAGGACACACTTGGCCCATAGACGCGACACACTTTGCCGCTTACTAAGTACTACACTTAAGGACACACTTGGCCCTAGACGCGACACACTTGGCCGCTTACTAAGTACTATACTTAAGGGCGCACTTGATCGGTATTTCATTGTAGCTAACACCTTGCTATGTACACTACCTAACCTTGTACGACTTATTTTCTCCAACATCAATATATTGTATTCCAGTAGCATCGAACTGCAGCCTAATACCATAATTCTCCACAAAAAAAAACGCGGACTACATAGAGTACTCATCTTGCGACAGAACTTTGTACATGTATAATTGAGTACTGATTGTTCGTGAAAATACCCCAATATATTTATTTAAGGGCCTGTGCATTAAGCTAAACAAAAACAACTTTAATAATATTTTACATATGACAATTCGATTACGAAATTAATAAAATTGCTTAACGTGGTCAAACAAGCGTATTAAGTTAAACGTAGCCTTGTACACTGAAGGCGTATCTAGCTTAATGAAGGTGTCTCTAGCCTTAAATTATGACCTGAAGGTGTATGTATCTAGACCAGTGTTGCTTTCAAAAAGCTGTACAAAACTGTAAAACTTCTTAAAAAGCTGTAAATCTACAGTTCCTTATTTTGTTTTATTTAATAGCAGTAATCAACAAAACAACATAATAAAGTAAGAAAAATATACTTGTACTTGTAAATCAACTTTAAATCTTAACAAATTAACAGTATTTCTACTAAAACTTCCTTTTTATTTTTAAAATCTTACATATTTTTATTAAATTTCTTTAAATGGTCATTGGTAGTTGACTATTTTATTGACTGTTACTTATGCCGTACCGTACGGTACCGTAGTCTTTGCAAAAACCAGGTTGGTATGGGTTATCAGCGAAGGATAGATGACGCTAGAATAATAAAGAAAAAAACAGTAGATTTGGATATCTGAACTAAAAACTGATATCGAAAAAACTGTAGATCTACAGTTAAAACTGCAGAGCTGGTTACATTGATCCAGCCTAATGAAGGTGCTTCTAAACTTACAAATTGAAGGCGCGGCTAGTCTCTAAAGCCAAAGACATACATTTTTATTCATATTAATATCGAAAGCTAAACCTTATTTGTAAGCCGGAGGCACGTTAAATAAAGATTAATAACTTTAACATGAATGTTTTTCTATCACTCGTTTGACGCCAATTAATGCAAATGACAAGTCTGCGCAGCGACAACCACAATTTATGGTGACGTGCCATAGTACTAATAGTACTAAATACTACTAGTGCTAATAATACTAAGAATGCTAATAAAAATCTGAAAAAATTAATGTGTTTTCTTACCATATATTTTTAAGAATAAAATAAATAATTTTGTTCCTTTGCTCCCATATCCGTTAAGAAAGGGTTAAGATCTTTTTAGCTGACAGGCGCAATAAACTTATCAACTTTATCGGAAATCAGAAGTGACAATATTTGCAAATATATTACGTCGTTAGGTACTGTATTTAATTTTATTTAAAGCAAATAAATCTTATCTTGTAAACTAAAGGTACGTCTAGCTCAGTGAACTGCAGGCGCATCTAGCCAAACTGATGGCGCCTCTAGCCAAACCGATGGCGCATCGAGCCTTATCTCAAAAATATTAAGAAACAAATCCACTTTAAAGAGGCGTACAACATTAGAAGCTATTCTGTTATTCACAAAACCACAAAACCAGAAAGCTGGCTAAGGTTTCTTTTTTTAATATAGATTTAGGATTAAAGATTTATTATTGGTTGGCACTTCAGTAATAAACTACAAGATTAGACGTCACTTTACGATATTATTTTATTTTAATCGAATAAAAGTTTGAGTTATCACGTTTCTATCAATCACAACCGAGTTCTATAATCTATTTTTCTTTAAACCAAGTAATACTATGTGAAATCTTTGTTCAAAAGAGTTTATTGGACGTTGTACAGCCCCCCAAACAAGGACAACTAAATAGTTTTCAACATTTAAGAGCCCGTTCACAAAAATCGCTAGAAATTTGCAAAATCTTATCATTTCGACGTCGTTAATCTCAAAAAATGGTTTATTAATAATTTCTGTGGTTGATCTATGATGGATCCATCTATGTCAAGGTTATTTTAATTTAAGACCTTTATGTCATATAGGTACTTCTTTTAACATTGTTTTCGTCACCCTGTTGGGTAAGCGCTCGGAAGCAATATTTTAAAGCGGCGACCACTATGTTTAATTAAAAAATAAACATAATATGAATGAATGAATGAATGAATTATTTTATTTGCACAACCATACATTACGAAATTATTATGTAGGTAGCTTACAATAAAAATTTAGAAGCAGTAAAGGGTAGGTAGGTGTACCCACCCATCTTATCTACGTTAAAATTGTTACAAAATAGTGTGGGTACCCACCGCAAACAACTTTGTTACAACAATAACTACTAATGGACCAACAAAAACTATAAGTAGAATCAATGGCACGGCAGTACAAACTACTACCCACACTACCCAAACTAGAATAAGCTCCGTCCATTTAAAATAAAATTAAGTACTTAACTATCATTTGAAAACTATATAATATTCTTTGCAAAACTAAGAAGTTAGAACAAATAATGTATTCCAAAGTAAACTTACATCACTTAGGAATAACTACATAAATAAAATCAAAATTATAACCTCAATTGACAATTATACATTAGATCAAAATTGAAATCTTTTATATTATGCATTAATAAAAGGAGATAGGTTTACAGTTTTAACTGTAAGGTCACTTCTTTAAAACAAAACTTAAATTAATTACCCATATCGGCAAACATTTTGTGAATAGCCTCCGAATAGAATAAGAATACTACCTTTGAACTAAAATAAAAACTGTATAACTACCGTAATGGTATTACCAAAACTTTTTTTTACGTCAACATAACTTAGTCACGTTTATGTTAGTATCATTATATTCTGTGCCTAGGTGCTAATTCAGTGAGTATCATGTTAGCCGTTTTATTCTCCGTACCCGTGTATATTCCCAGGGTACAGTGTCAAAGACGATTTAACTACTAACGGCAATTACAAAGCAATGAAACACGAAAAACAAACTTAACAATTTCGTCCGAGATGAAATTACACAGTAAAATAGATACTAAAAATATACATAGTTCCTATTTTCATAATTCATTAACTACATTTCCAGAGTTTAAATCACGAAAGTTACAGTTGGGCAGTAAAGATAAAAAAACTTTCATTTCACGACCTAGTTTTATAAAATCATGAAAATTACTATTCCAATGTCAATGCACTATTTCATCATGGAGTGTAGTTTTGTGTGCAGTGTATGCACGACCGAAGTGTAGCCTCGACCACGTGCAATGATTGTGAATAATGGTATGTATGCACCGCCGAAGAGTTGCCTCGGCCACGTGCAATGATTGTGAAGTGTTTATACACTGTCGAAGAGTTGCCTCGACCACGTGCAATAATGTTTGCGAGTAATTGTGTGTATGCACGGCCGAAGAGTAGCCTCGGCCACGTGCAATGATTGTAAAGTGTTTATACACTGTCGAAGAGTTGCCTCGACCACGTGCAATGATTGTGAATAATGGTGTCTATGCACGGCCGAAGAGTTGCCTCGGCCACGTGCAATGATTGTAAAGTGTTTATGCACTGTCGAAGAGTTGCCTCGACCACGTGCAATGATTGTGAATAATGTTGTGTATGCACGGCCGAAGAGTTGCCTCGGCCACGTGCAATGATTGTGAAGTATTTATGCACTGTCGAAGAGAGAAAAATCTCTTGAGTGTATTAAAACTTGAAACTACCCAACTTAATTTCGTTATTTTAGCTCGGTTTGAAACGTTAGAAAAGTAAGAAATTCGTGAGCGTACATACCTTGGTTCTTCCACTGCTGATTTGTAATGAAACCACAGTAATAACGGTGAAATACTTTTACTTTCTTCACAGGAATACACCATGATTATTATTAACTAGGTTATAGCAACAATACGTTAACAGTTTTCCCTAACTACTTCTCTTCTCGACGGTTGGACAGTGAGTGAGCCTGCAACTGGCTTTCGTTGACCGTTCCGCCGATTATCCCCACCACATTACCTCCTCATTCCACTACAAAATGGCGGGAAAATGTGGCGGGAAGCAGTGGAGCCAAGCGGCGGTGTTGCCAGGCTAATAAACGAAGATACTGCTATTATCCTTTCAATTTCACTTAAAATCATAATAATAAAATGGATTTATTACTACTCAACGACAAAACGTCACAATACTAACTAAATTTTTTTGAAAAATCGAAAGAAAAACATAGAAGAAAAATAATACAGCATTTCAAAATGGGAACTCGTGTATTCGCTCGGCAGCAATACGAAAGAGCGGGACGAACAATAAATTGATAGACAACCTATGCAAAGTGTGAATAGCATTGAGAAAAAGCAAATAAACTCAGCTGTCACATGTAAACAAACAGCTGTCAAAATAAATACAAAATTATAACCTCACATTTCTACTAAGTATGAAATTCAACAAAATTGTATGAGAAAGGATGAAACTATAACCCTAATAAGAATCGCCGTAAAGAGACGAATACATTGCTGCCAAGCAAATGCTTATTTTCAAGAAATTTGGAAAGTTATGGCCAAAAGTACTTATTCTCTAAGGAACTTAAACTAATTAAAACTACTAGATAGAGTCTTAGGCTTTTGACGTATTAAACAAAACAGGCCAACTTTTTTAAGGTGGTGTGCATTTTTAGCATCATCGCGTCCAAAGAGTATTGTAATAAAAACTATGGCCGGCTCACACTACTGACAATGTGTGCGTGTTTTGGTCACCCAACTGTTGGGTGATATTTTTTCGACGCTGTCGTAGCTTTGACTGTCTATCTTGACATATAAATAATCTAAACTTAAAACTAAGAGTTCAGGAGCGACAGGCAGCACGCTACAACAACCCCTTAAATTAAAAGAGATAGATTGATAGCCAGTCAGAAAACTGCCAGGAAATAAGAGGTCATAATGCGGCCCCTGGGCAGTTTTTTGAAGATGTGCAAATCGCACGTCCCTTAGCAAAGAACATGTTTGCATTCACATTTATGATAATTTTTTTGATTAAAAGTACGTAAACTTAGGCGATCTATTAGGCGGATTTAAATATATTACAGTGCATCTTGGTTAGTTTTCCCATGGTTTTCCCGTGTCAACTTTCCCGTGTGATAGCCATCGAAAAATGCGCTTTTGACAGTTGATTTCACAAATAGAATAATGTCTTAGTCTAAATAAGTGTAGATTTTTCAGGTTGACTATTTAAAGCATATTTAAAATCCATTTGAAAAATGTCCACTGCTCAAAGTCTCAATACCATTCGAGGAGACGGTACTTCAATTTGACAAATATGAGTAGGTCTGTACCATTGACCTGCATATACAGTGTGTGGCCTAGAACCGGGGATAATATTAAAAACGGAGGCTCTTTAGGTCACTAGTAATTGAATCATTAAGGTCCCAACTAATTAAAATAAAATCTTTACTTTTAAATTTTTTCTAACAAACTTAATCGTAAATTCAATGTAATGCAAACAACAGTTCCGCTCAACTCAATCGACAACACGCGTACTACTCATCGTACTTATTCGGAGCTACTCGGAACGTCTTGTTGACAATTTATGGGTTGTCTGACACAACTTGTATCGGCTGATAGAAATGAACCACTTTCTAGTCAATAGTAAATTATTTATTGTACAAATACTTAACAAATACAAACACAAAGCGGAAAGCTCGTCTGCCGCTCTGCTGTATGCAAGCAGTGTACCGACTGATAATGTTATTGTGAACGGTTTCTTAATTCACGTTGAATAGCATCATTGTGAAAATTTAGTGTCTGTTGCCCTTGTACAAGAGCACGGTTATAACCACGCGAACATTCCTCGGGTGCCTTCTGTTTGGAAACAACGCCAGGGCACGTGATGCATTACCACGAGCTTTTCTGCACAATAATATCATATTCACAAATGGTCTAGCCATTTTCACATTACAAATTGTGTTAATAAATCCAATTCAAATATTAAATTAAAATTAATTTAAACTGTAACCAAACAAATTCTCGTGACAACATTTTGACCTTACTTATCAAAATTATTATTTTTTACAACGTTTTTAAAAGATCATAGGTAATGTAAAAAGAGTAAACCACGTATTGAATCTTTAATCCCTGAAGAAGAGTAGATTGCAAAACCAAAAATAAGAAGAGAAGACTGACATGTCATGTCATGATGGATAAAATTTAATTATGTAAACAGATTACTGTCATTGCGATATTTAATAATTACATACTTACTACAGATTGTAATTAATTTGAAACTGATTTTATGCTGTGGGAATTGAAAGCAGTGGGGTCCGGTTCTATTCAAGGAGTTAAAAGTAAATTCTCTAATGGATAGTGATATCATGACGTTTTGCAGTTAGTTTTTTATTATTCCCTGTACCACGATAAGTTCGCAACGTTAGCGATAATGTCGTTTTGGAATAATACACTGATTATGAATCGTAACTTTAAATTTTTATTGTGTGTAACGTATGGGATTTAATTAACTGGGAACTTTTCAGAATAAACACTAATACTCTAGAGAGTCTCTATTGTAATATTATCTATTTGGACGATGCTTTTTGTTCAGATAAAAACGTCATGTTTTGCGTATAGATATTTATTGAATAATGAAATATAAAATTATATGATAGAATTAACTTATGTCTAGTCAGCGCTCCGAATATTGGTTGCTTTAGAATGCTACGCGTGTGTTCCAATTTTGATTTATTGCTTAATTGTATATTACAAAGTGCAATATACTTCATCTCCCCTGAAAAAGTGGAAGGATCATCCCCTCCCTGCAAAAGGAACAAACTCGTAACAGTTAAAGTAAACCAAACTTTAAAATGAACTAAAATTAAACATTATCTTATTTCAATACAACACTACAATTTTATTTCGTTAAATTGCATTATAACTAACACAAAACCTTACATAATGAAAAAAAATAGAAATGGAAATGGAAGCTTCATATTTTACCTACTTAATTACAATCATAATATTACCTATTCACTTAATCGGTTACGTAAGTTACATAGCAAATGTACAACTTATTTAATTAAGTATCAAATAACAGATAGTTATTTATTAAATAATTTTGTGTTGTTCTTGTGCACAATAACAACTTTATTATCTTTTAAAATTTCTACATTTGACGTCAAATCTCTTAATACCTTATAAGGACCTTTGTATATACTATCTAACTTATTTCCTACTTGGTTCTTTAATAATACTAAATCGCCGTCCTGATAGGTAACAGGATTACTAGTTGCATCGTAAACTAATTTCCTTTTTTCTTTAGCTTGAATTAAATTTCGTCGTGCGTCAGACTGTGCTCGTTGTAAACGATACTTGAGTTCTTTGGGATAACTGTCATAGTTATATAAAGGATCGACTTCTGTTTGCAAGTTCTTTGGAAGGTTACATACTTTTCCAAAGACTAACTCAAAAGGCGTATATTTTGTCTCGCTATGCACTGTGGTATTGAAGGAAAAACACCAATAAGGAATCCAAGTACTCCAGTTATGTTTGTTATTGTTACACTGGATTCTAAGAAAAGCTCCTAGGGTCTTATGAGTATTTTCTAAAGCTCCTACGGTTTCGTGGTGGTAGGCTGTTGAATTTAGCTTTTTAATTTGTAATAACGAACATATTTCAGACATTACTGATGACATGAATTCGGTTCCCTGGTCAGTCAATATTTCCCTGGGAATGCCATATCGCATTAAGAAATTATTTGTAAAAGATTGGGCTACTGTAACCGCATCTTTACTGGATAATGGGTATGCTTCTACAAATTTTGTTAAATCGCATTGTATTGTCAACACGTATTTATTGTTAAAGTCATCAATATCGAGTGGACCCATAATGTCCAAAAATATTTTTTCGAAAGATGAGTGAGCTGTGGATGTTATGGTTAACGGTTGTTTAGTATGTTTGTTACTATGCTTATGATATTGACATTGGTGGCAATTTTTAACAAACTGTCTTACGTCGTTACTTAAACCTGGCCAAAAATAATATTGTTTTATGTTGTTAAACATTCTATTAACTCCTGCGTGACCACTAGTAGGTAATAGATGAAAATCGTTTAGTATTACTCTTTTTTGCTCACTGTCATTTATTCTTAATACATCTTTTGTTATAAGAAATCGCGGGGTTACGGGATTAATTTTTTTTGCTGCTTGTACAAGACTTTTAATTTTTCTCTCAATGCACTTTTCTTTTATAATAAGTACCTCATGTATGCCTATTTTTTGACACAATGACTCTAAGTCCCTCGCTAACACCTCTGGGGTAGATGACGATCGGGTACTCAGATATATCGCTGATTGCGACGGTACATAAACACAACAACCCGCGTTAGAAATAATATTATTTTGACACTTCACATAATTATCATATTTTATTTGATTGAAACATAATTCGATGACGTTATCGGGTTTTTTGAGAACTTCTACCGCAATAGGTTGATCAGACCTGTTGCTGTTGGAGCTCTCTGGAGTAGAGTTGGTAGGGGTGTGGATTTTCTTACTTTGTGCTCTAGTTAAAACTGACACAACATTTTCTAGTAATGATTTTAAAGTAGTAGATGTTATGGGTATACGACTCAATGCGTCTGCAGCTGCATTGTTTCGTCCTGGAACATACTCTATTTCAAAATCATACTCTTCTAAAAATAATCTGAATTTTGTAAGTCTACTTGTTGGATCCTTTAAGTTAAATAAATAAATTAATGGTTTATGGTCGGTTAAAATTTTGAATTTACGTCCATATAGATAGGGACGAAAATGTCTTACTGCCCAAACAATTGCTAAAAGTTCCAACTCAATTATGGGATACCTCGTCTCGGCGGGTTTCAAATTTCTACTTGCATAGGCAACGACTTGGCCGTTCATGTTAGATAAAACTGCACCTAAACCTGTCTTACATGCATCTGTTTGTAACCGAAAAATATTATTTTCTGAAAAATCGGGATAAGATAAAACCGGTGGTTGAACTAAAGCTGATTTCAACTCTTGGAATGCTGTTTGACACTCTGTTGACCATTGAAATTGTACGTTCTTTTTCCGTAATTTATTAAGAGGATAAACAATGTTTGCAAAGTTAGGTATGAATCGTCTGTAATAATTTGCAAATGCGACGAAACGGTTAACGTCGTCACAGTTCATTGGCACTGGATAATTCTGCATGGTGGCAATTTTACTTTCATCGGGTAAAATGCCATTAGAAGTAATTTTGTGCCCTAAATATATTATTTCGGTGCGTAAAAATTCGCATTTCATAGGGTTTAACTTTAAATTTACTTTTCTAAACCGTTCAAGTACACTAATTAAATTTTTGTTATGATTTTCTATGGATTTACCGAAAATTACGCAATCGTCCAAATAAATAAAAGCTTTTTTTATAATTCAAACCTGACATAGCAATGGTCATAAGGCGCGAGAATACACTTGCAGATGTCTTAAGTCCCATAGGACAGCGTTTCATTTGATACATTTTCGTATCTGTGGTGAAAGCCGTTAGTTTACGAGAATCGTTATCTAAAGACAACTGGTAGTAGCTCTGCGAGAGATCTAATTTTGAAAAATAAATATTATTTGCGAGTGAATCTAGGATATCGGTAATATTAGGCAAAGGGAATTTGTCGTCCATTATACGATTATTTAATTGTCTGTAATCTATAACTAGTCGCCATTGTTTTTCATTTGACCTATCTGCCTTTTTCGGTACGAGCAAAACAGGACTAGACCACTCTGATGTAGCCTCTTCGATAATATCATTTTCAAGCATAACATCTATTTGTTTCTGAACCTCCCTTTTTAAGGCATGCGGTAGTCTATGTGGTTTGACATAAACTGGTGAAACATTAGGTTTTAAAGTTATAGTATGGGTCATTAAGTTAGTACAAGATAGTTTGTCGCCGGGCAGATGGAAAACATCCGCGTACTTGGCGCATATACTTTCAATACTTCGTTTTTCTTCTAGATTAAGTTCTGATAAGTTTAATAATTCCAATAACGTTTTTATACGTGAGACAGAAATGTCCTCTTTCTCAAAATTACAAACTTCAAAATCGTT
This sequence comes from Agriphila geniculea, assembly GCA_943789525.1. Lineage (NCBI taxonomy): Eukaryota > Metazoa > Arthropoda > Insecta > Lepidoptera > Crambidae > Agriphila > Agriphila geniculea. The sequence goes on from OX038870.1 coordinate 7,996,669, forward strand.
CAATGAGTAAGTTTTTAAATCGGTGAGATCTAGATCTACTTCTTTATCGGTAGTGTTTAATATTCTTACTGGTATGCGACCATTACAAGGTTTCGCTATTAAACTTCCTATAAAAACTCCTTTCTGTATTTCTTTAGATAAACAAACACAATCGTCGCCTAACAACGTAGGTATATATTTAATTACCTCACATCGTGGCGGTATCAAATGTCTATAGTGACTCAATATAGGTATAAAAACATAATTATTATCTTTTGTTAAAATTAAAATATTTTCTTTATAGTTAATTATTGCTTGATAACGTTTCAAAAAATTATCACCTAAAATCCCATTTGCAGAACAGGACATATTTTTAAAAACATACATCTTTTCTCTAAAAACTAAACCATGATAAGATAAATCTAAATAGATATAGCCTTCAGATACTAGTTTACCACTAACTCCTTTTATAACTAACTTTTCAAACGCAATTAAATTCATTAATTCTGGATAGTTGCATAACCATTCGTATTTTAAAACACATATGCTCGCTCCGCTATCAACTAAAAGATCGATACTACTATTACTAACGTTAAAAGTGACAGTACTACTATTATTGTAATTTAAAACATAATTATCAGTAGGGACGAAAAAAATCTAAGTTATTATTTTCATTCTGAGAATGAGCTGGTGACTCATTCTCAGTCGAATATTCGTGGCTAGCGTGCTGCACACGTTGAAAAGGAACAGCTGATCGCGGCGGGCGCGGGCTCGGCCGACCGCGGTCGCATGAACGAGGCGATGTCCCATGCGCGGCACGGGGGTCTCGTGACACATACTTACCTTGGGGTTTCGCGTTACCGGCACTAAACCTTTTGTTTGTGCTAAATCTATTAAAATGATTATATTTATTAAAATTATTACTTGGGTAACGTGTATAATTAGTAGGTGTACGGGAAAAATTTCTTGGATAGAATTTCCTGACGGTCATTACTTCTTCCTGTCTGGTAGACATTGACTGTTCGTCGAGTGCAGTCCTTATAGCCTCGGGTAAGGAATGAAATTGACGCGATGCTATGATAGTGCTAAGTTTTTGATTCACTAATCCATCTGAAAAACGTTTGATAGCAACCTTTTCATTGATCGGACGCAGCACTTCAAACTTAGTAGCGTCGTCGTCTGCTTGTGTTATCGTCAAATTTACAAAAAGTTGTTCTAGCTCTGAGCCGAATGACTCGATTGACCTATGTCCTTGACGACAGTTTTGCAGTTTGTGCTGGATGGCAACAGCTGATTTCTTTTGAATTAAATGCGTATTCATGTCATTAATTAAATCGGTAATAGTTCGATAATTACTCTTTAACCGTAACTTTGCGCTAGGGGAAAGCCTAGTTTTTATCACGAAATCAATTAATTGCATATGAGTGGCATCACTAATCATAGAACTATATAATTGTATAGAATCGATAAGAGACTTAGTGACGTGTTCTTGACCCGTCATTACTGGTAAAAGTGCAATAGCCGTTTTTAAATCGAACTTGTCTTTTTCTGCCATTTTTGAACTACTTGCAATACTTGAACTTTCTAAAGAAATAATTTGACTATGAATGACTTGTATGTCATTCGCAATTTTATTAATTAAAGTAATATCTTGAGTTGATATTTCGGACTTCTCAACTAATCCTACTCGAGACAAAATATATTCCAATTTCGCGTACTCAAGTTTCGCTTCATTAAACTTTGCAAAACCTAATTCTTTTTGACGTCTTTCTGGTCTTAGTTTAATCAAATATTCCTTAATATACAAAAGTTTCTCATGCAATTCATGCAAATTAGAAATAATATTTGACATTTTCTAATGAGAATAATAAGAATACCTACTTTAATACCTACTACGTAACAAAATATTAAAAATTACTTACAGCATTATAATGTTAAACGAATGAATAAAACAGATTTATCTCTGCATGACGAGGATTCTGTAACCGGGCAGCGCGACGTTGCTAAGGGTGGGCGGGCGTGCTTCTCATGCTCCTCTGGTGGGTGGACCTTCAGACTTCGACGGCTTCATTTACTGGACCACTTGATACAGCTGGCTGAAGATCGGGCTGGGATTTCCCTTGCCCCTCGTACAATGGGCCGGGTTTCTACCCTGGACACCTCCTGGTTTAAGCTGATGGTTGGGTTACTACGTCGACCCAACGGTCGACGTAGTTGTTAATGCCACAATGATATGGTATTTCTCAGAGCTGCGCTGTTGAATTCTCTTCTCAGTCTCCAATTCCATTCTTTGCTTTGTGGAGCCTCCATGTTATTATTTCGACTTTACGAGGAATGCGATGAAGAGAAGAAAAGGGCAACGAAGACTGCTGCTGCTGAATCCATGTGTCCAATATTCCTCACTTTATTGATGTAATTTCGAGTTCGGCTGGCAAAGGTCGCCATGTAATATTATCTATTTGGACGATGCTTTTTGTTCAGATAAAAACGTCATGTTTTGCGTATAGATATTTATTGAATAATGAAATATAAAATTATATGATAGAATTAACTTATGTCTAGTCAGCGCTCCGAATATTGGTTGCTTTAGAATGCTACGCGTGTGTTCCAATTTTGATTTATTGCTTAATTGTATATTACAAAGTGCAATATACTTCACTATTTTCTATATTATCGCCGGTTCTAGGCCACACACTGTATTTACACCGGACAGGCTTATGTCAAACTGTTTTTGTGCCTATTTGATTACCGCCATGTTGGCGCTGTAGGACGTAGCGTGAGCATAGCGTGCGTACATGGTACTAAAGTTTGAAGTCTGGAGAGACCATCACGTCAACCATTTTCATATTGTACGTCAAAATTAGTTCTTTAGACGCACGCTAGTGGCGTTTCAAATAGGCACAAGAACTTTGCTGTCAAATCATACAGACAGCCTGTCCAGTTAAATAAAAAAAAATTTTTACATGTCAGTGGTCTGTACAACTATTGTGTCCATAGAAATAGAATGTCAAAGAACAACAATGTCAATAAACAGGTGATCCGAAAAATAGTGCATACATTTTATATGAGATACGTAAAATATGTCTTAGATTCATAAAATATGACTATATACGGCAAAGGAAATTAATAAACTATGTTCCATACTGTTTTCTTCGTCGATAAACGAATAAATGTAGAGAAATTTGGTTTTAGAGAAATGTGTGGCAATATCTTATTTACCTGTGAAAAGTGTGATTACTTGGATTATTTCTTTTTGTTACATCACAATTACTTAGAGCACAAGACCCCACGGCTCCACGATACCTTTATTTTAAATTATAATTAAGATTAACAAATATTTTAAACAAATTGTGATTGCTCATTTGCTAGGCGTGACGCTAGGGGCTCTTACTGTAAAAAATGTTGGCACATGTCACTTGATCCTTAGTCTCTTTTTTACATAGACCGTGTCCGTATGATGTTAAGTTCTCTTTTCCACGCTTTGTTGGTCTTCTTGAGCGCAGCGAAAATTTTTCTATGTCTATGATTGTGTCTCTTTTGATATGCGTCACGTCAGTAGTGACGCCAACAAGGAACATTTATACTCAAAGAGCGTTATTGAGTCCGTGATTGCGATCTCTCGGTCATCGTGTCATAACCTTTTTAAGGTTCCGTACCAAAATGGCAAAAAAGGAACCCTTATGGTGTGACTCAGTATGTCTGTCTGTCACAGCTGGATATCTCGAGAACTACTAATGGTATTAACTTGAAATTTAGAATAGTTTAAGATGACATTTGCTCAACTATTTTGCAAATAATAAATAAATAAAAAAAAAAATCTTTTTTACAACAGGGACTGAAAAGGGGTCTTAAAAATTTGAAGTGGGGCTACTAGGGCATGTGGGGTATCATATGAAAGAGCGCCGTTTGCACGTTTTCAATATTTTTTTTTTGTTTTAGGCTGCATAATTTTATTTATTTTTATTTATTAGTTCTGTACACACACAATTACAAACAGAAAAGAAATGGACAGAAGAATTGTACAAGGGCACAACTTATTAAACATTGAAATTTCTTCCAGCAGGCCCGGGACAGGAAAGAACATTGAGAAGGGCAGACAGTGTGTACCTCAAAAATATATGATATATAATATAATATTATGTATATACACTATAATATACATACACAAATGAATAAAATAATAATAAATACCTACATATGAATATACTACACAATAATAATATTATAGTGAGGACAGATGTAAATATAGATAAATCGAATAATGTTAAGAACAAGTAGTTAGGTAATGCTCCTTTGCACGTTTTTTGAAGAGAGAAAGCGTTTCACTGTCTCGTATCTCAGCTGGCAGCGAATTCCAGAGACGGACGGCATGTACGGAAAAGGAATAGGAAGCAAAGTCTGAATGATGTGAAGGAAACTTAAGAATGGATTTTAGGTGGGATCTGCACGAGGTATTGGGTGGATGAAGAAAGGAGAAACGTTCACGGAGATAAGAGGGGTAAGCAGGGTTGTAAAGGACGTTAAAGAGGAGACAGAGGATTCTTACATTCCTGCGCAGACGTATGGGGAGCCACTTGAGTTCCTTCCGGAAGTTGGAAACGTGGTCGTACTTACGTAGACCAAAAATAAAGCGTATAGCAGCATTTTGAAGGCGCTCAAGTTTGTTCAATAGCAGCTCAGTAGCGTCTAAGTAGCACGAATCAGCATAGTCGAGAAGAGGTAGAATAAGTGATTGAGCAAGAGAGATTTTAGTGGGCAAGGGTAGGAAACTTTGGAGACATTTAAGGGAGTGAAGCGAGTAGTAGACCTTGCGACTGACATCAGCGACATGGGTCGTCCAGGAAAGATAGGAGTCAAAGATGATACCTAAATTTATAACGTTGTCACTATATGGGATAGTAATCCCATCCAGCACCACAGGTGGCAACTGAGAGGGACGAGCTAAGTTACGCATGTGCCGACTACCGACGATTATAGCCTGCGATTTGTTAGGGTTCACTAAAAGTCCATAATGTTTTGCCCAGGTAGTGATGCGATTTAGATCTTCGTTTATAAGAGCTATGGCTAAGTCCGCTTCTTCGAGTTTAAAATGACGGTAAAGCTGCAAGTCATCTGCGTAGAGATGAAAGTTGGAGGAGATGACTTTAGAAATAGAGTTGATGAAGATGGAGAAAAGCAGTGGTGAGAGAACGCCTCCCTGAGGAACACCAGCAGAGAGTTCACACCCGTCAGATAAAGTATCCTCGAGGCGAACACACTGCGTGCGCCCTCGAAGATAAGAATCAAACCAGGAGACAGTTGAGGAAGAGACATTAATAGAGCGAAGAGTGGCAAGAAGTAGGTCAAAATCGACAGAGTTGAAAGCACTGCTAAAGTCAAGCAGAATCAAAACAGTCAGTTCTCTGTTTTCCATGGCCCAGCGAATATCGTCAGTGACATTTAATAAGGCAGTAACTGTGCTGTGGCAAGGGCGAAAACCAGATTGGAAGCGGTTTAAAAGACCATTGGACAGGAGAAAAGAAGAGAGTTGCTTATGGACGATGTGTTCGAGAACTTTAGATAGGAATGGTAGGATAGAGATGGGTCGGAAATGGCAAGGTAAGGAGGGATTGGGAATTTTGGGTAAGGGAATAATATGGGCTGATTTCCAGATCTTGGGATAGCAGTTTGAAGTGAGAGAAAAGTTAAGAATAAAAGTGACTATTGGGAGGAGAATGGGTAGAATAGGGATGAACATTCTCGAGCACAAATTATCCTCACCAACAGATTCTGATGAGATAGCCATTATGGCACTTCTAACATCAGTTTCGGAAACCGAAACCAGGTTGAAAGGAGAGCAGTTAGGTCTGGAGAGAGAGGAAAGTTGTCCTAATGAAGCATCCTTCACACTGGGGTCTATACTAACTGGAGGAAGAGAAAGATGCCTGTTCAAAGCGTCGAGATTAGTGCCATTAGGGACAGAAGAGGTAGGTTTACCCACACCGACGGAGCGTAGGAATCTCCAGGCGTCTGCCGGATTGCAATTGGAAAGAGAGTCGTGGAAAAAGCGTCTCTTAGTGTCCCTACACAAACGACTGCAGTGATTTCGAAGAGATTTGTATCGAGCCAAATTGCTGTCGGATGGGCATTTTTTATATCTCCGTTTGGCTTTATCCCTTTGGCACATGAGCTCTTTGATTTCAGCGGTAATCCAAGGAGCGGGGGATCGTTTAATCTTAACTCGTCTGAGGGGAGCGTGTCTATCGTACAGGTTGAGGAGTAGTGTGTTAAATGTAGTGACAGTATCGTCCATGGTATTAGCAGAAAATACAGGTGACCAGTCGATGCCGTTGGCGTCTTGTCGCAAGGCCTCAATGTCAATACTCTTAAAATTTCGGCGCAAGATGATGAGGGGCTTACGTTTAGGAGGGCGAAGTTGATATGAGAGAAAAACAAGATCATGATAAGAAAAACTAGCTGAAATTTGACCGTGAGAAACCACTTTATCAGGAGAAGATACTATCATAAGATCTAGAAGGGAAGGCGTACAGTTAGGGAAATGATGTGTAGCTGAAAGAGGAAGAGTCTGAAGATTATAAGAAGAAAGGATATTTTGGAGTTTAGAAGAACGTGCGTTTGATTTCAGAAGGCACGTATTAAAATCACCCATTATTATTATGTGTTCGTATGCAGGCCTTAACTCTTCCAGCAAATTGTCAAAGGAGTCAAAGTAGTCGATAGATAGATTAGGAGAATAGAAAACACCAAGAAGAAGTTTGAAGTGACGAATGGATATTTCTATGAAGAGATGCTCGGCAGATGCAGAATACGTAGAAGGAGAAGATCTAATAATCCGAAACGGGATGTCAGTACGAAGGTAGATGGCAACTCCACCTCCGCCCTTACCAGTCCTATCGTTTCGGATGAGGTTATAGCCTGGGAGAGCAAATTGTGAAGAGGGAAGAGAAGGTTTTAGGAAAGATTCAGATACTAAGAAAGCGTCGACCACTGAGCTGCTAATAGACGCCAGAAGATCCGAATGATGCGCAGGAATGCTTTGCACTTTGACGTGTGCAAGATTAAAGTTGTGCGGGAGATTTGAAAACTTGGAAACTAAATTATCATGCAGCGTCCCGGAAAAGCTGGAGACACTATCGGAAGCACTGACGAAACTACTCTGTGAGGAGGAGCAGGAGAAAAAACTATCGTCTATATCTAACAAGTCCATAAAAGTAAATTAAATAAATATAAAATATTAATAAAATATATCAGTAAATAATAAACTTTCAGAAGTATGTATGTAAGTTTAAAACAGACTATTAATACTGAAAGATAAAATAATAATAATAATACTATAACGGAGCCTACACACATGCTGCTTACAGAGTGAAATAGAGATTACAAAAGTTAACAAAAACGGAAACATACACGGATTAAAACATACAATGTGAGTTGATACGACATTCGGCAAGTCAAGCAATACTTAAATTAACAAGAGGATAGAGGAGAAAATTAAAATTAAAAAAAGGAAACGTAAAATAACATTACAGACAAAGTTTAGTTGGTCTGTGGTGGCATCGTCAAGTATGGCTTAAAAGACATATTCCAGTGCCGCGAACCTTAATTGACACTGACAGATGACAATGATGAATGACAGTAACAGCTGTCAACTTATAAGAAAATCGTGTTTTTTGTCAAAAAGTCACCCACCAAAAAGTAATTTTGAAAATTAATTAGAAGTGGAATGGATATTAAAATAATAAAATAGTCACCTACCGGCGGCACCGGCAAAATGTTAAGTTTAAGAAGATACCACCACATACCACACAACTACAAGAGCGGTTTACATATCCAAAAGAATGCAAATCGGAATCCGTGCACTGAGAAAATGTCAAACACTTTTCAAATAGCGTTAAAATACTATAACTATTTATATGAGCTAACTAAACACGCCGTCTCGTCTTCCTGGCACCCCGCGTAGTAGGTTCAGCTGCCTTGGGTGATGATTGCTCTTCACCCGCACTCTGTGGAAACAGCGCTATAACGGCTTGAAGCTCGGTGTCGGTTTCGATTCGTTTTCTGGTTTTATCAGGCAAACTGATAACTATCCTGCCTTCTACCGACCAGCAGTTCTTGATGCCAAAGTGTTTACGTGCAGAAGTGAATACACTATGACGAAGCCGAGTGAGAAATTCGGAAATTGTTACACCAGAGCCTTTGAGTGCAGTCTTGTTCTCCCAGACTAGACGACGGTGTTCGAAGTCGCAGAATCTGACCAGGACAGGACGTGTTTTGTTGCTGGAGGACCCGAGCCTGTGGCAGACTTCTAATTTATCTTTGGTTATGTCCGGCAGTTTCAATTTACTGGTAATTACTCGATGAACCTCCTCTGTCAAGTCACTGCCCTGGGTCTCGGGCAGACCGTGAATAAGAAGCACTTTGCGTCTCATAGACATTTCATGCCTGTCGTAGCAAATCGTTAGCAAATCCAGCTGAGATTTAATGGATTGTAGTGCTGTACATATAAAAGATTTGAAGTCTGAGAACTCACGTGCCAGAGTTGCGATATCAGGGCTTACAGCGGCAGATTGACTGGATCCTGCAGTCGCCTTCAGTAACTTATCCTCGTACTCACTTAGACGTGATTCAAACAGCTTCTCCAAATTCTTCAAGTTCTCGGACAGATTGTGTTCCATAGTGCAATAGTATAATGTAGTTGAAAAGTGATAAATTAGGAAAGGTGTTAAGATTTAAGAATAGCAGCTGTGAGGGAGCCCTCTAGGTACTTATTCCATAAATAGAGGTAAGAAAAATATGTAAAATTGTGATTTTAAATTAATTTAAAGCAGGAGCTAGTAATCAGGTGACTTTCACTTGCGACTACCCACGAGCAAAAAAAAAATAATTTTCGACTTATGATGAAAAATGTAAAAAAAAAATACCGTTACCCCCCCCCCCCCCCCCCTTATCTCCGAAGTTTGCAAAGAGAAAAATCTGAAATTATAAAATTCTATGTGATAGCAGTTTATATAAAGATTACAGGAAAAATAAAACGATGTCTCAAAATTGCACAATTTTTAGGAAATTATAAAATTTCTAAAAAAGTTAACATTAGTTCCACTATCGGTCAAGAGATGGCGCTGACCTAAAACTGCAATACTAATTTTATTATTCTACTCTGCAGTGTGGTTTGATGGTGCAAATAATGATGGTACGGAACCCTCGGTGCGCGAGTCCGACTCCCTCTTGACCGGATTTATTTTTTTTAAATCTTTTTGCCGTTCGAGTCTGCAAAGGTATTACATGATATTTTTTAATTTATAATAGGCTTATATTGAACGTAATAGGGCCCATGTTAGAACTACATAAAAAGTTATTTAATTTGTTTGTTAAAGAACTGCCAGTGACTAAATATATCTCAATATCTGCTTACCATTCTTCTAATTACCATTTTTTACCATTCGAAAACAAAGGAACGGTAATTATATAAATAAAAATGGTAATGTGACTTACCACGGGATAAGGTACTTTATGGCCTGGCCATAAGATACATTTTCCCGTGGAACGTCATCATAATTATATATGACAATATATATATATATATTGCATGCATCACAATATATATATATGTATCTATGTGGAATGGGACGTAAGGATGGATTAAAGAGAGCAAGAAGTAAGATTCGATATTATATTTTTTTACTGTGACGCAGTCAATGAGAGGAGGAAAAAGACGTAAGACGACTGTAACGAAGTGTTATAATAAATAAAATATTCTTCAGCATTTTCTGGTTTTGCTCCAATCCTATAAGTGGGGGCCCCTCCGGGATCGGGATCAAATTGAAAATGCCTAGAGGGACGACGAAAGAAAAGAATAAGACGAGAAGAACTCATCAAGATCAAAGATTTAGGCCGCATCATCATACTCAGGATCATCATCATAATTATCAAAATTCTCAGCGGACATGTTACAACTGCGGAGAAAGGAACCATGTTGCGTCGGAATGCCCGAACAAGAAGAATGGTACAAAGTGTTTCCGTTGTAACTCATTCGGCCATTTAGCCAGAGAGTGCGAGAAGGACGGAAGGCAAAAAGTGACCGAGACAGCTGAGACACCAGCAACGACGAAATGGCGACTTGAAGTCGGCGGTGACAAGAAAAGCGGCGCAGTTCAAGGAGCGAGTGGTGCAGCGACATGGCGACGTGATGTTGGTGGCACTGGAGCGAAGGCGATGTGCGTCAATGTTCACTCTAGATCTGACCAATCGGAAGACAGGGATGTGATTTTGCAAGTTGGCAGCAATGGAAATGAGATCAACGGCAATGAGAAGAATGAGTACAGTGATTTACTCTCTGAAGTCTATGAAAGGGATGAAAAGCTGTCATCAGTGTCATCAGTGAACGTCATAGAGTAGAGACACTGTCAGTGAACGTCATAAAGAATGAGACACTGTCGATGGAAAATGAACCGCTGGCAGAAAATGACAACGGCAACGGGAATATTTTACTCTTTGAAAGAGACGAGACGCATCTCACATCAGGGAAGAATGACATAAAAATTGAGACGCTGTCAAACGCCAGCAATAAACCGAATAATAAATTGCGAAAGCCGCTAAAGTTTAAGGACAAAACGGTTCGAGGAAAATTATTTATCTTTGCATCGAATAAAAGTCGAAAATATTAAGTATTTTATTATTTAAGGGCACTCGTTATAACAATATATAAGGTCCTTCTTAAATAGTGCACAAAATTTTAAGGGGTCAATGTACTCATGCATACAAACAACTTTTACTATGGGACCAACATTGAAATCGCGAAAAAAAATTCATCTGTTCCATAGAAAATCGAATAGATCAAAATGTATGGAACAGCTGATTTTTTTTCCCGATTTCAATATTGGTCCCATTGTAAAAGTTGTTTGTATGCATGTGCACTATTTAAGAAGTACCTTATATATAAAATTTTCAGTGAGAAATAACATTTTGAAAACAATATTATTAATTACTTTAAACTTATAATATAATGGTATTTAAACCTAACCTAACAAATTTGATCTTATATTTTTTTTTTAATTTAATATCAGCATAATACATTATTATTATGACAGAACACATCGAAGTAACATATCGATGGCTTAGAGCGCACATGTTCTAATTACAAAAAGTTTATTTTTCAGGAGAGCATTTTAAAGTTGAAGCATCATTGTAAAACATCAAAATAATGTAACATAGTCATTTCGACTTGAAACTTCGTAATAGTACTTACTTCTAAATAAAATAGGGGATGAGGATGGGGACAGGAAACTAATATCTCTGGACCCAATTCTTCGTATTATATAAACTAGCTTCCGCCCGCGACTTCGTTCGCGTGGCTGTTTGAGAAAATTCTTAGGAAACCTTTAACTATGATAAAAAGTATTCTTTCTATGTTTTAATTTAATCCAAATCGGATTAGCCCTTTTTACGTGATTGAGTGGGTCCCGCACGTGGCAAATTTCCTACCTCGTAAGGCAGTGCGTTTGGTGGGGACTCGCCTAATCTAATTTTCACGCGGACGAAGTCGCAGGCGGAAGCTAGTTGGTCCATATAATATCCATACAATTGAATTGACAAGCTCATTTTTTTAAGTCGGTTAAAAATAAAAAGTGTTACTTACTTACCTTTTTTTGGTTATTTTTTTAACGCAAACAGTTGAATTATAATTCTTGTTAAATTAAAACAGCAATACAGATCACATAATTTATTTGATCACAGAACTAAATTTCGTATAATGTAACTACACGTTTAAAGTCAATCAGTTTGAGCAACATCATTAACCACACCAATGTTATAAAATCGAAGAATTTTACATGGAAGAAATCATTTATTCATATAAACTAATTCATACCTTACGGAATAGCTATCTATAAATTAAATAATCAATAAATTATCAGTCTCAAATTAAACAACAGAATTGATTGGGAACTTTTAGAATATAGTGGATTACTCCTTTATAGTAAATTATAGGTATAAAAAGAAGATGCCAGTGGAATTAAAGGACTATAAGCGTCCTTCTCAAGACAATGTTATAATAATTACTTTGATGGGATCAAAGAGCAGGGTTAAACAATTCAGCAAAGAAACTCGGCGGTCTCTTTACTGGCTGTATAAAAATATTTAGAGGAAGGCCAGGTAAATTAATATATTTAATTATTTTTCCCTAATAATATGTTGTAGTAAAGCTAATCGACTATTGTGACGAAATAGTTATTTATGCAACTATTGTATAATTAGAGGTATCAAAACACGAATGTGGGTTTATCACACAAGTATTTTAATACCTAATTATGTAAAGTTACATACAAGACTTTGTCTACACCCATGATTATGAATCCTTTATAAAAGGATCTGAAACAGTTAGCTTATTGCCAACATTAAAACAACCATGTCATACCAACCATTTTTTCTAAGGAGTTGTATTATGAAATTTAGTACAACATTATAACACTCGTTTGAATGATATTATGGTTACTATGACACAAGTAGTGTCTTAGTTTTAATGTTGGCAACAAGCTGTTTCAGAAACTTTTATAAAGGATTTAAAGCATGGCTGTAGATAAATATACTAATTTAAGTATACTTTCAGTGACAATAAATAAAGGAAGATCATCGAAACTCCAAAAAAGCATACAGATAATAGGTATTAGTATTACTCTGGCAACTTTGGAAGTCGGGGGATTATTTTGAAAGCCTCTTGATTGTGTTTTGTTTGTGTACGTACAGATTTACAACCACTGCTCTCAAATTCGCTTATCCTAGCACACTTGTGTGAGTTGCTGTTCAATATTTTATCCTATGGCCTCAAAATATTATCAATGTCTGAAATATTTAAAATAGCACATGGAGTGACACTTTACACAGAGAATTTAAACCTAGAGCAAAAATAGTAACCGCAATAGAAATAAGAACAAAATAAAGAACAGTTTTAAAGTTTACAGACTTTTGATTCCAAGCAGATCGTTTTCAAAATATTTTTAATATACATACCTACAACCCGTTAAAGTTTTACAATAGTGTAAATTTAGTGTTTAGCAGGGTTAAAGTAACTAGCAATATTTTGCATGAAACATTTTAATATTTTGGATCTAAAACATTTGAAAATATTTCATATTATGACTTCCGAATTCCGAATTGTACTTAACGATTTAGTCAAAATAAAATTGACACTGATAAATCAGCAGATTATTAAATATGAAATTATTTATGTCAAATGGGGAAGGCAACTGTCAAATTAACTAACAAAACAAAGGACTTTTACTTTAAAAATAGTTTTATAGCTTATGATCAAATTCTGTTTAATAGGCTGTAAAAATGTTGGTTTACAAAATTCCGAAAAATCTGGATGTTAAAAAAGTAATAAATGCTGTAAGAATAAAAACGTCTTAATTTGGTTTTTATTCCGGCACTTGCAATGTAGTCTTTTATATCCAATTTGGGTCAATGGGTCTTTATCGGTAAAAATACCACATAATAATAGGTCTTTACCTATGAAATTGCCGATTTGTTTGGAGATTTTTCAAGAAGTTGCATTTTTCATAATAGCATTTTCTTTGTTCATTTAACAACCATGAACACTCATGTAACAAAACTTTTATGTACTAATGTTTGAACACTATGCTAACTTATTTCCATTTAAGATAAGCGAAAAAATAAGTTTTGGTTAAGTTACAACCCCTTCGGTCACCCTTTTTTTTGCTCACAAAAAAAGAGTCACTTTCAAGATCTTTTTTTTAATGTCACGAAAGCTAAAATATGGACTTTATTTTTACTGATAGTTAACTATCATGATCATAATTCGATGTAATATTCACGATTTTGTTAAAATTTTAAATTATAGAAGTTATTACTTTCTCTGTATGTGACAAAATATCGGCAATTTCATAGGTAAAGACCTAATATATACCTATTTTCCTATAGTTTATAAACGAAACGTCTATTGTCAACGTACGCAACCATGCCATCCCCATTAAATGTTTTATAAAATGATCTGTAATTTTATCTTTCGAAAATGAAACATATTATTTATAAAATTGAACATATAAATGTTTCTACTTTAACCCTGCAGGTACCTACATACCGTCTAGTTAAAGCTACATCATTAACACGCTAGTAATAAAAGTATGTGTTCATAATACTGACAGCACAGTATTTTTCTTAGTGTGAAACCAAGCCTGCTCCCCTAGCATGACCACCGGAACGCGATATCATAATAATATAATCTGTCTAAAAAGTCTGTTTACATGAGAAATTATTAAATTATTCTTATGAACTTATACTGGTAACCGTGTTGGTGATGTCAAAATTCTAATTGTAAACATATTTATTTATTTATTTAGATGGGTATTGGTGGGGTGGTTGGGGATTTAGGTGGGTAATAAAATTACCTTTGAAATTACCCATGTAAACAGACTTTTTAGACAGACTCTAGCGATTTTATCACGTTTAACTGTCAAAAGACAATAGATTTTGACAGTTGAGTGTCGATAAAATGCTATAATATCACGCGATATAAATCGTGTTTCGGTGGTCTTACTAGGGGGGCTGGTTAGTACAAACCGGACTATCCACACGGATACATTCGTCGTCGAGTGAATTGAATAGATCCGCTGGATGATTCACGCTATGTCATACCTGGTCCGAACCGAATCTAGGTCGTAGTACCACAGGTGAGAATATAGTTTTAGCACGGTCAACTAATATCCAATAATAAATTTGTAACCGAGCAGCGGCCGAGCAACGGATAACGATCGGAGACAACAAGATCAAGCTACGGCCGTATCTCGACCTCGCGGACCCAGCATCGTATAGAGTGAGTCATCCTTAATACATTTTGCCGACATAGACTTCCGCTTAAGTTATCCGCATCGCACTGAATCCGCTTTATAAGAAACAAGTGAACCAAATGTATGTAACCAATATTTTAGTATGGCTCTTACTTTTATTTTCTTCTATAACGGGACGGTGTGTTTTAAGCTACAGCTGTATTATATTTTTTAACTGATTTGATGCGGAGTTCACACGAAAATCATTTTTTTACAAAGGTTTAAAATAAATGTCTTAAAGCACTGTGTCTACTTCAACCAGAAATTAATACATACATGTAATATTAAAGAGCTGAATGAAGAATAGGAAATAAAGATTAAGTTTACTTAGCACAAAGAAAATATATATATGGAAGATTAAACAGAAACATAACAACCAAGTCTTTTTATACCCAAAGACATAAAGTATAAATAATATAAAACTTATTCTGTGATAAGAAAAAAAATCTTCACAGATAACCAGTTATCTGGCCATGGTTATCTCCGAGGAACAAGGGGATATTTCTGAAAAACGAATACCACTTTTGGTGGGGTTAAAAATGCATGAACATAGATTTAGATAAATTTTTAGCGACACTTTATCCGTAAATACTTAAGAACAAATTCCACAGATCTCTAAAACATCAATAAAGCGTTTTACATTTAACCTAAAGACAAGTATAGGTCCTCAAAGTACAACCTTTGACTTACATACTATTAGGTTACGGTCACAATCGTAAGCAGTTATTCATAATCGGATAAATGATAGATTCCATTTAAATTAAACTCTAAACACATACTTTCTCATAATAAAATTAGCAACCAATACAAGGCGCATTTGTTACCACTCTCCAAATTTTAAGGATGTGTTCAGTCCATAAAACTGAACAACTTTTTCTTAGGGACATAGGGTCAAATATGTAAAAAAATATTACTTTTCGTACAAATCAAAGAGATCACGTGATCAGTTTAGTATGGGATGACCAAAATTTCTTGGCGTATTTCAACACATGTTTCATGGAGAAAGTTGTTCAGTTTAATGGACTGAACACATCCTTAAAATTTGGAGAGTGGTTACAAATGCACCTTGTATACATTGTTAACAATTTAATCACTCGCCATTTATTGAAAGTTAAAGCCTGTGTCAAACCGAATGCAGCACATCGCCACAGCGCGTTTCGTTGCATAGCGTGACGGCAAACGACGTTCTATGAAATGCTATGGAATATGTCACACCGAATGCGCGACTGATGCACAGCTGGGGCGCGTTCAGAACCTACGCTTCGAATGCAACTTTACGTTCTAACGGGGCGTTCCAAATATTAGAGTGTGACGTTCCGTTGACACAACATTCACGTTCCTTTTTAACCATCGAGATCAGTCTTTTAAAAACGCTCTCATGTTTATTTATACCACCAATTGACAATGTCATTTGGCATTATTTTGTATTTTGATGTTTTTGTATCTATGTTTCAAAAAGTTCATGATTGCTCCTCATGAAAACAGATTTTATTTTATTTAGTCTATAAGAAAGTTTAAATTATCCGTATTCCAAATGAAAACGAAGACTTTGTAATGACATCTAAAGTTGTTCGGTCATTCCGAACCTTAGAGTGAATTAATAAATAACCAAACAACCGCACTCTGAATCTCGGAACGCAACCCAGCCGTGCGGCATTCAGTCGGTGTGACATGGCGTCACGTGTCAACGCAACGCTACGCGTTGTGTTGGATCCGGTTGGACCTGTACCCCTACTCAAACGGCCGACATTCTATTCGATCGCTTACCTAAAAATTTAAACTAAGCCATAAACTCAAAAATTACGTGTCGTAGGATTGTCAATACCACACACACAATACAATAATATCTGTGATTTACTAAGCTTGCGACATGTGACTTGATCGTCTAATTGCTTATTTTTAAGCTTTAAGTTAGCTAACTAATCGAATGTTGGCCATTTGAGTAAAGGGGCTGTAATGTTTAAAGGATCCAGTTATGATGTCAAAGATGCATAACATCAGCACATTAAAATGTGCACACTGCCTTAGATTAACATATAGTTTAATAAATTCAATGCCTCACAGAAACAGATTAACTGACAGTGGCAAATAGTCATACCACATTATTGAAACTAAATAAAATTATTAAACAAGAAAGTAAAACAGTTACAGGAATACCTTATTTAAAGGGAAACAGTTGATATTATTATTATCATATGTTGTATTTCAGCATCGCATCACTTTCAAAACAAAATTCAACTAACAATACAATTATTAGGAATGTAGTATTTTCACAATTTTATGAATAACATAGTAAGTATTCAAATAAAATATTTTTATCACGTCATGTTTTATGTATTATGTGTATAATACAAAGCACAAAGGTTGCCTATTACATTTTGACGCAAAACAATATTTTTTATGTTAACAACTGAGTTTAAATATTCCAAATATTTATTAAATTTAAATCTACTAAATTAAATACCAACATTTTACAACCGTACATTTTGGCACGTAATGTGGCGTAAAACTCATTAATATCTTCAAATATAAACAACCTGGTTTTTGATGATTTTGTGAGGTGCGCGTATATAAGCCTAGTATTTCAAACTATAAAGTGCTGTAACTTAATCATTTATGTTGGTATTATTTTAACAAGTGACAACAAGTCTGTGTTATCAAGTTGACATTTATTCAATACTTGATGGATAGAACATTACACCAAGTCACTTGCTTTGGTTGTTTTTTAATTTAAGATAAAAAAACCTTACCGTTATTAGTGCAATAAACTATACTTTCTGTATTTCAATAGATTAGTACATCTAATCTTGAAAACATGATATAATAACTTCCTCGAATATCCCCTTAAGTCTAAGTAGTAAATTATCTTACATTCTTTGTATTGATTTACTCACGTCATATATTTTTTAATTATTCTAAATTTATTTAAGTGTGATTTAGAATTTGGTTTCGCACAAGAGGTTTACAAGCGGAACGCGGCATTAATGTCCTAAATAAAATATGGGAGTCACTCACACGTTTAACTTTGGTTTGTGTAGAAAAATTTACTCTTCAGCATCAGTTGTTCCCGACAATCCTATATAATATAATATATCGCATTTCGCTTGTTCCCCCTGCGCTAAAGCTACCCAACTACCTTATTCTCTAGGTGCAATATAATGCGAATTCACATCTTACACAATTCTGTCATTTTCAAAATGTACATCTCTTTATATATATTGAAGTTTAACTACTCATTATTTAAATTACTCTTATAAATTTGGCTGCTTGTTACTACTAATCGTAATAT
Source organism: Agriphila geniculea (assembly GCA_943789525.1). Classification (NCBI taxonomy): domain Eukaryota; kingdom Metazoa; phylum Arthropoda; class Insecta; order Lepidoptera; family Crambidae; genus Agriphila; species Agriphila geniculea. Next base: position 8,014,777 of record OX038870.1, read on the forward strand.
AACAATATTATATTTTTTTCTAAAGTACAAACTTAACATCTTTTAATATCAAATAATTATCAATCATAAATTCTTCGGTCAATAGAATTCTCATGAATACATTATCATAGTCATGATAATTTGATGGAAACAAGGATATGTTAACTGCTTCTTTGTAACTCTCGTTCAGTAACAAACTTTCGATCAACATTACTGGCTGTAGTTACATACAATTAAACCACAGCACATTAGAACTGAAATGGAAATGACTCAGTCTTCATGAAATCGTGAGCAAAAACTAAAAAAAAAGTGTTTTAGGTACAATGTGAAATAATTGATGTTATGGGTTTTTAATAATCCTAATTAAACTGTAGCTCAACTATAATAAAATAGGAGGCGTTATGACATCTTATGTTACGTGTACTTAGCCTACTTATTACAATTTCTAGACGAAACGTCAATTATTTGCACTCCTTTACCTAAAACTTTGTTTTAAATAACATTGAGCAAATTCCGAAAAAAACACATGTTCCCAATGAAAGTGACTTTGTAAATGAAACGGTTAACATTTTATAAAGCTGAAAAATTACCGTGTAAAAAAATTATTTGAATTAAACAAATCATAAGTCCATGTGTTGCTAGAATTTCAATGTTAATTTTTTAAGCATGCTTCCTTTTTATGCATTTACTTATTTTATGCAGTTGTGATGGAATGTCGACCACACTCTTTACAAGTGAAGTCCGTGTTTGATATGAGACACTTATTGATTATTTTAATTGACGAAAAGTCACCTAAGTAGATTAACATAATCAGTTAAACATAAAACATTCATTAAATTATTGGGGACGGTTGAACAATAATTTTAAGATTATATTTATACACACAAAAACGTTTCATGTACACAAGACACTGAGAACAAAAAAAAAGTTTTTTTTTAAGTTAAATAGATTTTAATTATTATTAAAGTGAAGTCAGCAAACATCATTCCAGTCAATTTTAATCAACATTTGAGTTCTTTTCCAACCTTTGCTTTTTTAATACTAGGTATCATGATAATATTATATTACTGACCAGTATCATAGAACTAATCTACGAAAAAATAAATAGTTATTGATATTCTCTTCAAATATTTATTTAACATAATGTCAAGATATTAATGTTATTTTATTCTACGTAATAAAAGTGTTCCGTGCACTAGATAATATTGGAGTGTGTAAGTGTATATTTGTTTTATAATCGAACAAAATAATATTTTATTTATTTTATTAAACTAGCGCAATTATATTTGATGTTCGGGACCTTAGACAGCAGCGAATACCAATATATACATTTATAAAGAACTTCCATTCATTCATCATTCATTCATGTCATTTATAGTTATTCAATATGACTTTCCCCTCTCCATTTTGGTCATGGTTACTCTTAGAGCATTTAACCAATTGCTGTAAGTGGTTACTTTTTCAATCTGAACTTTATTCTTTATAAACTAGATACAAAAAAATACAACGACTACTTACTTCAAATTGTTTTATTATTCCATTAAAATGCATTTTAAAATTAATATTTTTTTTCCAGATCTTATTACAGAAGTTTTCACTAATCCTTTTTAATGATAATACTAGATAAAATTGACTCACCCGTAGCACCTCAGACGGGACTTGAATCCGCATCCTTGGGATTCCGGCCCAATGCACTGACCAATTATGGTACCGAGTCGCAATTCAGTCGTCCAAAAATGTAATGGCTAATACTGTTTACCAAAAGATTTAGCGTCGACGTTCAGTTATATAATTTTAAATCTTTTATCTGATTTAAAAAAATACAAAGTAAAATAATAAAGATTTGACGTGTATTTTTTTTTTATTTTTCTAGATATTTAAAAAACATAGAGTACAGACATTTATTACCATTTTAGTTGAGAGAAAAATTACTAGTTTCACCGGAAGCAAATATTATCACTGATGATGATGAGCGATGATTACTGATGTTCAACTTATAAGGGAGTCAAGGAGAAATTATTTCGGAATATAAATTAAAGTCTTCTATTTTTTCAATCCACTCGTGTGATAATATTGGTATTCGATATTGTTTATCCTTTCACCCGTGACTATCCTAGCCGTATAAACTTTTTTATACTTAATATATATGTATATATTTACAAGTATATATATTTTCTCTTATTACTTTATCCCTGACTATAATAATTCTACTGACTTTCAAGTCCTCTTCATTTCCATAGATAAATTAGGTCTTCATGTTCGATACAACTTAAAAACAATATTCAACCGAAGGAACTAGACTACCTTTATGTATCACTGCAAGAAGAGGCACAATTTATAGATTCTACTATTTTCCTCAAATTTATTTCTAAACAATGGATTTCTTAATCCGTTATTATGAGAAATAATATAATGCATCTATAATTAGATTTTCCGATTGTGAAAAATCTTTTATCAATTAGTTCAAAACATAAAGATGCAGTTGCGTCTAACTAGGTACATATTTAGAGATACTGGATTTTCTCGTACTTCCTATAGCTATTTAACTCTTCATCCATCATCCTACTGCTACGTATCAATTGCCTTCGAACTTCGACGTGATATAAATTCCTTTCTAGACATACTGTAATTATTTAAGGAATCTAAAATAGCAATCATTTGGATCCCGTTCATTATTGTTTGTTTCAAGTCAGCTACGATACTTTGACTACGGTAAAATTGTTTTTTCTTTCTAAACGTGAAAAGATTTTATATTATTATAAGTCTTTAGTATTATTAATGATAACTTGACATTTTCAAAATGAGTACGTAATAATAACAAGCACTTGAATTTTTTTGCTACTTGCATTTAGTAAGTAATAATGTAGGTAATACATAAAAAAGTATGTTGAAAATAATAGCATTCAATCGTGCAAATCTTCTAATAAGTAACTAATTACAGATTAAAATATTTATCGTTAAAGAACTCTGTTGATTATATATTTAATAGCGATGATTTCAAAAGTATTGGTTGACTCACATTATTATAGTAATAATTTAATCATCTCTAAAGAAACTCTCAGTGCCACTTACAATACAATATACTTATAATATTATTGTGTGTTGCAAATTTCTTATTAATCATGATTATAGTGCTAAGGGGATTACAAATTGTTATATTAAAAAGCACTTGCCAAAATCTTGGAGGGTAGATGGATGAGCACCCTAATTCCTACGCCTGAGTCATAGACTGATGTAGAAGGACCGATTAGCCGTGACAGTTATTTAGTTTTCTTCACCGAGAAGCACCAAGTCGTCAGCGACGACGTCGGATACGTGCAGATAAATAATCCAGTACATAAGATTAAAGCATACAAAGCACACTGGGAACACGATGCGTGAGTACTTGTCAATGTCCGATGGGGTGGTGCCGAGGAGTTTGTTGATGCCCTGCAAATATTTTTAGCTTGACTTTATGGATGCTTACATATCTGACCGAAAGGTGCGTCGCGATTCACCGCTCGTGTAACGCCAGCACCCCTACTCAAATGACCAACATTCTATTCGTTTGAACGCTACGCTTACTATTAAAACTTTAAAATAAGCAGTAAACTATAAAATTACGCCCTTCAGACCACTTTGTAGCCAGATTTCGTAACTGGCTTCAATACGTAAATAAAAAATTGAAGTAGGATAATTTTACTCCCATTTCGTAGCCGGCTTCGAAATAGGATTTTTTATTCCCGTATTGAAGCCAGTTACGAAATCTGGTTACAAACTGGTCCGAAGGGAAACTACGTGCCGTAAGCTTGACAATTCGATACAATACATCGAAGTCTGTGATTTACGTAAGTTTGCGACATGTAATTTAATCATCTATTGCTCATATTTAAGCTTTAAAGTAAGCGTAGCGTTCAAACGAATAGAAAGTTGGTCATTTGAGTAGGGGGGCAGAACAGATAAATATACATTGTAAAACGTTCTACGTTGCCCGCAATTCGTAAGCAAACGACGTTGTTATGTATAATAGGTATACTATGGTATATGTCACACCGAATCCGCGCGGCTGCTGATCAGTCGCGCGTTCGGTGTGATATAATATACCATAGCATTTCATACAGTACAACGTCGTTTCCTGTTACGCGCTGTGCTGTATCCGGATTGACCCAGGGCTTTAACCAATGATACATCAGGCAGATTAACAAGCGCCCACTTCGAGCGAATAAACGCGACCGATGATACGCCTGACGTATCTTCGGTCAGATATGTAAGTAGACACATGTTTTCTGACAAAAAATATCAACTTTAAATTCGCTCTGCGTTAAAAGGCAAAAGAACGTCGCTATGCAAAAACTTAGAACATTCGCTTACATTCCTATTTCAATTCGCAATGCCAGCAACATTAGAATGTAATTTAACATTAGTCATATTACCTTTGATGCTTGCAGAAGATGTGGAGGAGGGGGGGCTTCCTCTTCAGGTTGTGGCACCGGCGGTGGAGGAGGCGCACGAGCTCCATTGATGGTATTTTCCAGAGTTCCGCCCTTTGAGTAAGCTTTCGGATCATGGACTTTGAAACGGACTTCCTGGATGGACAAAAAAATACCAATGAGCACGCAAAATAACATGTTTTCTTATAGTTTTAAACAATGTTAGCTAATAAGGATGATTACTGTAAAGTTAAACCAGTCTCTACTTTGAAAGGGTAAATCCTCATGTTTAAGGTACTGTTATGAGAGTATCACTAAGTCAGCTGTATTAAACACACAGTAAAATATTTACCGATGATCGACTTGGTGGTAAAGTTCTAGTAAGAGTGCTGGTCCTTGGAGGTGGCAAAGGTTCCGAAGTTCCAGGTGGTCCATCTATATGCATTTTCTTTTCGGCAGCCATCTTTTGCACAGCAGTAAATCGTTGTTTCCTCATCTGTATCCGTTTTGCCATATAACCAACAGTAGCATATTCTGTGAAAAAGAAAAGAGTTTTAATATTTACTGATACTCAATAAAAAACCCGCTGAGCGACAAATTAATAGAAAAAATACCATTTCAAACTTTTAAGCTATCGTTACAATCGAAATCAACATTATCGCGTACCTATTTTATTATGTTATACATTACACATTATAAGTAAAAAATGCATTGACAATTAATATTAAATCCTTCATATAATGATTAGTACACATAATAAAATTCAATCACGTCAAAGTATTTACAAATGGTCGTCAAGTCGCTTTAAGGTTACCTAGTAGACTTGCGAAGACCATCACGAAGCAGGTGCCTAGGTAGACGTCGATAGATTTCACATATGAAATCTTGGGCAAAGCAGCGTTTGTTGAAGACATTAGGGTGGTCATGGTCAAAACAGTGGTCACACCCAACGACACTCTGGCAGGTGTAGCATTGCGGTTGAGCCAAAAGGACACCCAGGATATGATGACGATGAGGCCGGATGGAATATAAATCTGGATCAAATAGTATCCCATGGAACGTACGAATTGTATTTCGCATGCCAGTCGAGAGTAGTTTCCTGCAAGGAAAAACCTAAAATAAAAACCCGTTACTGATTCTTCCTACGTTATATTAAAAAAAGAATTTAACAATGGCAGTTAGACGCCATGACATGATGGAATTGATATTTATTTAAAATTTGTCAAGGGATAAGCAAAAATGCATGCAAATGTGGTATTGAAGTTGTCAGAAGTAGTTATAAATTACTTATTTGACGATGTAATTACACTGTAGGGTTTGTGTTGGTGCACTCAGTACCTGTAGTGAGTGAAATCTCCATGGCTCGTTGGCGATGGCCCAGCACCTTGAACTGCGGAAGCGACACCTCGCTCGATACGCCCACAGAGTTTGGCCCCTCGTTCCACTTGTATCGGATGTCCCGCATGGTGTAGCCGACTGTACCATGCAGAGGAACGATAAAATAAGCACCCATTCCACTGGGTTTTCATAACACTTGGAGAGGTGAATGAACATATTAAACCGTCAACTACCAATAATGAATGACGTAATGGTGAGTGTTGGCTCTTAATGTAGTTAAACCAGAAAGCGCTTTCAAATTTATTTTAGAGTTAGAATATCCATCTACTAATAGAAAGCTTCGGAGGTTTGTACTTTTTGATCATCTGGCAGCCATTTATAATGAATCATTTAAATTTTGAAGCAAAAGTAGGGTAATTCCAATTAAAATGGGGATGTAAATATTTCGAGCTAAAGAAAGCCAAATGGTGATGATTTTATTGATGAACTCACAGCTTTCAATCTCGATGTTGCACAACTGACGGTCCATCGGAAAATATTGTAAGTCCATGGGGCATGAAGCAGTGATTGTGAGTCTGTGAAACAAGAGGGCAAATTAATTTTGTATTTTAACAAAAATAACAATGTGTTGCTACCCAATTTATCATTACCTTATACTACGCGTTATAGAGCCGGAATGATGAATGCGTATAAATTCGTTGCTTGTAGTAGCAATGTGGAAATAAGATTGTTTCTCATTGACGAAGAAAGTATCGGGCACCCATATGTTTCGTATAAATTCAGATCCGACCGAAAGAGTCTCTACACCTGTCCTTTTCTTATAAGCCAGCCTAGGATCAGTCCAAAACTGCCTGAAGTAGAAGTCGAGTGTAAAATCCTGAAAGATAATAGCGTTTGTAGAACAATGGCACGTTTTGTAATCGTATGTACCTATGTATATGCATACAATGAATGGTAACTAGCAATAAGCCACGCTTGCATGGCTTCCATAAGCCTTTAGCTTCTTAATGCGGTTTTAATGAATTTACATGAATCAGTTTGCAACACATTCAAGGCTAGTGAACATCCATTGTATATCTTTCTTACGTTGTTATCAAATTATACAACAGATCTGACAGAAAGCATTGTACGCTGAATATAATAAGCCATTTTGAATACTGTTGGCACTTTGTTGTCTAAACATGTTCGTGGGGTTAATACTATTCGTATTCAAATGTCTTTCTTTCAGTCAAATCAGCTTATTGTGTTTCTTACATACATAATTTCTGATATATACTCATATAGCGACCAAATAAATATTTTAATATCATCAAAGAATTTTTGTTTATTTTAAGTCTTTATTCAAAGTCTACTTTATTAGTCCAGTTTAAAAATAAATATATTTTATTTTTTGTCACATTATATAAATATAATTTCAAGCATATCAAAGTACACGCACCATTTTATTGTTCAAACTAATTTGATAAAAAATATTAAATTATTAAATTTACAAAATTGTTTTAAAATTAACAAACATCCACCTTAATTAGAAATATAAAGCAAAAAAAATGTGAACGTAGGAAAAATTATGATTGTTTAGATTGTTATGTTAAAATATTTTTTAAAGGATCACAATCGTATCTGTTATTATTAAACTAATTAAGCGAATGCGGAATACGTGTACTTTAATATCGTTTTATTAATAACTATTAGTAAAAGTTATCCGGTTAGGGTCACGTCCTGAAGTGACTTTGACAGTCCCCTTGATTTGGCTTCCACTAGGGGTCATACACCCTGGTCTCAGTTGGTTTTTTTTAGATTGAAACCGGTATCAAGGGTTTTGGCGTCATTTGTACACACATGAAATCACGTTCCGAAATAGCTCAATCGTTTTCACTGCGTGACATTTAAGGTAGTGCCAACATATAAGTGGACTTTAAACTCTTTCACCATCCAGAATAGGAAAAGTAAATTAAACCCTGATTATAATTTGGGGAATGACTAGAAAGCACAGGTATGATCGGTTCCCATAAAACAACAAAACAGAACAGATAAACTAAAGCAAACACCCGAAGTATCCACGTCCAACCGGAACTCCCTGACAACGGAACAAACATTAAAACATTCATAGCAAGACTACGTAAAGTAAGAAATTTTTAAGGCGAGTGGCGGATCTGAAGTGCTGAACGCCATTCTGAGAGACAAGAGTAAGAAACCCACAGTCACAACAGATACCTACTCAAAAACATAAAAAGCTTAAATAAAACAAAAATAAAAATAAAAACAACAATGGAGCAACGACAATGTCTTGCTTGGAGAGGTGCTTAATAGCAATGTACATTTTAGTATGTTGTTAATTAGATAAGACACGCCCGGATGGGCACACCACTAAAACCAATTATAGGAGAAAATGTACAGTTTATTCAAAGTGATCTTAATTTTGAAAGTAGTGCATCGCCTTCCGGGCGGTCGGCTCCATAACGCCGGCATGCTCGCAGCCTCGTGTCTGGGGCTGCTCGGTCGCGGCGGCGGCGCGGCCGGAGCGACCGAGACAAGCGTGAGCTGACAGTGGCGAGTACCATGAGCACTTCGGAGACGGAGCTGATAGAGAGCACATACATGGTGACGCCCACCTCCACTGGCGGACCTGCAATCAAGCCCAATCGTGAGTAGCGCGCGCGCCTCGCGCCGTGAAAACCAAACCAGAGGACGGTGACGTGACGCCGAAGCCCAAGATCAAACCGACACCCGTCTCCTTTCAGAAACGGGCCTCTGCTCGATCGAGGGTCCCTAACCTAGATGCCCTTCTGTCATTTTTCAAACTAACATGACACTACATTAAAGTAGTTGTACGTTACTAAATACCATTTTCACTTCAGATAAGGAGCTGATGGAAAGCACGTACATGGTGACTCCCACATCCACTGGCGGTCCTGAAATATTACACGAGTTACATTACCTGAAATCAGGCTGTGATTTGGAGTTCACATATAGCCATTATCTACAAATAGGAAATGGTAGCGCTTATTCAGTCACCATCAAATATTCCTTATGATCCTTGTAGTCGTTTTTGAAGGCTATATTTAGTCCTTAATAATAAAAAGTGACTGTATTTTATGGATCGACTTTAGTTATTAATGTTCAGGGGACAAACCAATTAAGTTAAAGGAGCTGAGATTGGAGCACTCCAATCTCAGCTCCTTTAACTTAATTGGTTTGTATGCACACGCATATTTAACTAGGTTACGTTGTCGACATTGTAATAGCCAAATGTCATCTAATTCCTTTGATATAGATCTGATGTGGATTGGCATTTTTGGGATGCATCCATATTGTTTTACAAGATATCCAAATCGCCTTTGTTCAGCTTTGCTTCATGCTTAATACTTCCGGCGAAACTGTTGATAGGAATGTTACTCAAACGACTGTTGTTTCTGCATTTATGGCAACATGGCTTATAAATTACCTACATTACAACAAACATTTAAGGGGCCGTACAACGTCAAGAACACATAATTAAGCAAAGATTTCACACAGTATTACTTGATTTATTGGTCCCAACAATAATGTAGATAGTGATTATATTATTATTATATTAGTACTCAGTCACTTGAAACTGTAATTAAAAAAACCTTAGCTAGCTCTCCAGTTTTGAGAATGACAGTTTTCCAAAATAATACATAATTTATTAGTAATCAATTTTATTAACAACGATATGTTTTCAATAATTTCGATAATTTCGACTATGAAAATTTCTTTCAGCGTTTTACTCCCCTTTAAGATCAAAAAACATTAAATAATAATAATAAAAAATAATAAGGATATGCTTTATTTTCTTCACAATTACAATGTTTATACATTTAAGGTCAGATTGTATCAGTGTTTGATAAGTAATGTGGAGACTGGCGCCTGAACTAAGGTTAGAAACCTGTTTTACAGGTCACCTTTCTCCAATTCCCGGAAAAATAACATTAAAACCTATAAGTAGTTATAAAATATCAAATAAGTAAGTAAGTATGTAATTAATGATGAAAGGCGTGCAAATTGATTTGTTCTTTTGACAGATTAAGTTTGCAAAATATTATAGGTACCTACTTATTTTAATTAATAGTTAACTTAAAATATGCACTTTTGTAATCGAAGTTCATAAAACACTCATGGATTTCCATTTTTCTGACTCTTTAAACATGGGACTCTTCACATAGAGTTGAAGGCATCATGATAGATATGATAATAAAATGGTATACTTAGGTATTGTTGGCGTTTTAACGTAAGTTTATTCGTTGATTTGGCAACAATATTTTGAATAGTCCTTTGCTTGATGACAAGAATTGAATTAAATTGAAAAAAAATCCACCAGTAAAGATTAAACATACGTACGACACAAAAAGTAATCAAACTAAAACGTCAACGACACAAATTTTTCAGGCTACTTAGTTTTAATGCTTTGTTATCTTTAAACTGAAAAAACTTTGAAATCTTGAAGTCGAAGTTATTCAAGTTAGTTATTCATTATATTACCTCAAATAATACAAAAGCTTAAAATGTAACTTCGAGTTTACAAGGTAAGTAAACTAGGTTTTTTTTAAATAAATATAATTGATAGAGTGTTCAATTAAAAGCTATCACACAACGCAAAAGCTTCGCGAAAATATGTACAATCAAATAAAACAGTATCAAAAATGTAAATGAAAACTTTACGCGCATGTGAAATAGGTACTTATACAAAAGTGTACTGACCTCCGTAATTTGGCCTCACTCGTTTGTCGTAGCTTACACTGAGCGAATCCAAAATGGCAGAGATATTGACGTCACCGAACATCCCCCCTCCTCCTGTACCCCTGAAAGCAAAATACGGAATGAATATACCATAACCTGCGGGCAACACCGAAAATGTCAAATTAAATCTTGATATCGTTAAATTCTACCTACAAAGAGTAGATTCGAGATGAAAGAGAATATTGATTTATACAAAATGTTAACTTGTTGTTACATGAACTCTTAGTTATAGTACCTACGGCAAAAGGTTTGCCTCGGTTGACTCGGTTTGAGTCAATCTGAATGCTCAACTTTATCGACTTTTGACAATTTTGTGAAGCTATAAATGTTGTTACGAAGAACATAGGTAAATGCGGTTATAAGAACTTGAGCTTTGAAATCAAAACTCACAATAATGTTTCCAGGAAGTTCTCATTTGTGATTAACTTGATAATATAGATAAGTATTTCATTTTATATTTATATAATATTTTTAATATTTGCATTTTTGTTTAAGTAAGTATTTGCATTTTAGCATGCATTTTTATTCATAGAATAAGTAAATCAATTTGTCTATTTAGTTTGAATTACTTCAGAAGAAGCAAATAATTACAATATCGAGACAATACGTAGAAAAAAAGGGCTGTCTGTTTAATTATTTTTGCGTCGGTTAACCGCATAAAACGCTCGTATGGAATATTTTAAACATTCTCTTTGGTAGCGACGGTCGTGACGTAAGTATCTCTGACGTCATAGGCATTTGTTTCTATCGGGTCTTTCCGATGTTATGTAAATGGAAATTAAAAGTTCTTAGCTGTGTTTGCCATATGTAAAAATATGTTTTGTCGTTGCAATAGCTCTGCGCTTTTGTTGCTTCAGAGAATCTTATTTTTTTCGCTTTCTTTATTATTTTTGATTAAAAATCTAGTAAGTAAGTTCTTTCACAAAAAGTAAATTTTCTAGAAATAAAAATCCCATTATTTCATGAAACGTCCACGTAATAAGAAATATAAACATTACCCTTTCCTTGCAGTCGGGTCAAAAATGTGTTGTATTGTCTGCGCTGAGGCGGCAAAAACCAACATCGCCACCGCCGCCGTTCATTCCTACAACGAACCGAGCAACACACCTCTGGTTTGCTCGATCATTCTAAATCTGTATCACACGGCAGCTTATTTCGGTACCATTCGCCGTTTGTCCACCGCAGCCGTCACCGGGCCATCAACGGAAAAGATGACGGCACCGATAAAGCAGTACATGGGTACATTTGATTCGGTTTTGGCGTCGATAATTTAGGAAAAGCCAGCTTTGAACATTTAATCCGCTGCTTCCATTTTACCAATTGTTTTGATGACGCCACCGCAATCACCATAATATCCAACTATTATCCGTCGTTATTATCTCGGTGTGATGAAATAAGGAACATTTTCAATTTGCTCAGTAAATTTCCAGTGACTTATATGGTATGAACAATTTTACCACAATACGACGCTACAAACAAACTTATTCATAATTATTATTATGCGACAATAATTAATATGAACTAGCTGTTGCCCGCTACTTCAATCGTATTATTTCGGGATAAAAATAGCCAGTATGTTAATTCAGGTCCTAATGTATCTATATACCAAATTTCATACAAATCTGTTCAGCCATTGAGTTGTCGAAACTTTTTTTTTACTTTTACCTTTTTATTTTGGTTTTACCCGCGTGGTTCCCGTTCCCGTGGTAATGAATAGGAAAAAAATATTCTATTTTTAATCTAGGCTATCTACTATCTGTGGGCCAAATTTCATCCAAATCCGTTCAGTAGTTTTTGCGTGATTGAGGAACAAACATCCAAACCCACAAACTTTCACATCTATAAATATAAAATTCAAAGTCCTGACTGACTGACTGACTGACTGACTGAGATATCAACGCACAACCCAAACCGCCGAACCTAGAGACTTGAAATTTTGCACACAGATACCTTATACAGTGTAGGCATCCACTAAGGAAGGATTTTTAAAAATTCCATCCCTAAGGGGATGAAATAAGGGATTAATGTTTGTATGAAAGTCCCTCAGTTTTAAAGCTAGGATCTTCAAATTTTGTGTTTAGGCTGATGATTAAAAATTATTAAATATGTGTCTCAGCGTTTCCCAAAATTCTACTCCGAAGGGGTAAAAAAGGGGATGAAGTTGTGTTTGGAAGAAAATTATTCATTTTTGAAGTAAAAATCGCTAAATTTGTAATTTAAGCTTATGGATGGAAATCTAACGCAACGTATATTGTTATTGGTAGAATTTCAACCCCTATGGAGATGTAATGGGGTAAATAAACCAAAAAATATATATGGATGTCGTTATTGGGGTTTTCTGGGAAGACGATTGTGAAAATGATATTTATTTTGTAGTCCAACACGGTGGACATGATTTAATTCCTATTTAATTCCTTAAATGAAAGGGGTTTAAATGGGGTTCAAATTTTGTATGGAAAAAGAATATAAAATAGACATTACAATTTTAAACTTCGTAAGAGCACGTCTAAAAATAAATAGACAAACATATATTTTTTTATTTTGAAAATCAACCCCTAAGGGGGTAAATGAGGTAAGTAAACATGAAAATCGATATGGATATCGTTCTTGAGGTTTTATGGGATGGTGATTGCGAAAATGACATTTATTTTGAAGTCCAACATGATGGATATGATTTAACCCCTCACGGGGTAAAAATGGGTTTCAAATTTTGTATGGAAAAAGAAATAAAATAGACATTACAACTTTAAAATTCGTAGATGCACGTCTAAAAATAAATAGGCAAACATATATTTTGTTGTTTTGAAAATCATGCCTTGGGGGTAAATGGAGTAAGTCAACATGAAAATTGATGTAGATGTTGTTTTTGAGGTTTTGTGAGATGCTGATTGCGAAAATTACATTTATTTTGAAGTACTACACTGTGGACATGATTCAGCCCCAGGAGACGGGGACGGAAACAGACACGGGACGGAAACAGACACGGGACGGAAACGGGAACGGGAACGAGATACCTACTAATATCTCTGGACCCAATTCTGATTATTGTAATAAACTAGCCTCCACCCGCGACTTCGTCCGCGTGGATATTAGAGAAAATCCTTAGCAACACGCGGCAAACGTCTTGCCTCGCACAAGGCTGCTGGCTTGGTGGTGACCCACCTAATCGCGTAAAAACGGCTAGTTGGATCCTGGTTGAAGGTCCCCTAAGGATTTTCTCTAATATCTACGCGGATGTAGTCGCGAGCGGAGGCTAGTTTATAATATTACTAGCGGCCGCCCGCGGTTTCATCCACGTGGTTCCTGTTCCCGTAGGAAAGCGGGATAAAAAGTATTTTATATTTTAATCTAGGCTATCTACTATCTGTGTGCCAAATTCCAACCAAATCCGTTTAGTAGTTTTTGCGTGATTGAGGAACAAACATCTAAACATCCAAACCCACAAACTTTCACATTTATAATATTAGAAGAATAGTAGGATAAATTTTATTCAAATTAAAATTTTCGTTATTGGTTAATTATCAGTATTATCACTGTATGGAGCCCACTTATAATGGTAATTACTGTCAAAAAGCAAAATTACAAATTAAAAGAAGATAAAACAAATTGTACCTACTTATACAATTTAAATTAATACCTACCTACACCTGAATTCTGTACCTATAGATATTAATTGTATGGATCTTCATTATCGCATACAATTCCTGGTTGTGTGCTGATAATATACAAACCAAGGTTCAAGGTCACTTTGACTTTTATTGTGGAAACTGGATGTTTGTTTACTGATACTCAGGCCGCTATTGAATTGTATGCTACAATAGCCAGTCAAACAACATTTTGAAATTTGCGTTCAAGCATTTTGGCCGAAACAAATTAGTGAACACTGCGTCGTACTTACCTATTCAATGCTAAGGTCACTTATATTGATAATATAAAGATATTCATCGGTTGCATTGCATAGCTAGTCAAATCCGCGTGGGTTTTACAATTACTGTCAATGTTACTGTTAAAATGCGTAAATCAGAGTACACATTAACTAGACTTTAAGAAATATTTCGCACTTTAACTGACTTGATCAGAACGGATTCCGTACTTTATCGTTAACATCAACATTAAGGTTAGCTCGATGTTGTAGTATTTGAGACTGTTTTGTCTTAAAAAGTCGGGACAGCTTAGCACTATCGGTCATACATTCAATATAATTTGGACATATACACGATATTGTAGGGAATATTGTACCTGACTCTTTCAATTTATGACCCAATTTCACTATTGATTTTAAGAGCAGTCACTATCACAACAACAAACAAAAAATGGTTACAAAAATTGCCAGTTATTATGTACTTAATGAATAATTCCTCGTAGATATAATTGTGTGAATGAGCTGGGTGAAGTGGGTGAAATATAAAATCAAACTCGGTATTTAAACTAGAATAACTAGAACGTGATTTTCAAAAAATAATTTATTGGTGAAAATGACCCTTAGACGGCTTGAGACTGACTGCTGCCGTACGTCAGCAGGCCGGAAGTCGTACTGAAAACGCGCGTTTTTGTTTTTTCCGCACGACTTCTTTTATATGAAAAAAAACCGGCCAAGTGCGTGTCGGGCCACGCGCCGTAGGGTTCCGTAGTTACCTTATACCATACCATATTTAATACCACCTATCATTTTTCGTCCGCAAAAATAACTTTGTTTTTCACAGTGTTGGTATGAATGACAAAGTTATATTTGCGATTTTGGAAAATGTGCTATATCTCAAAAACTAATTACTATCCGCCTTACTAATAAAGAACTGCAACCCACCCGTTTTACAAGTGTGTAACTATGACAGTGATAGATGAGTTATAGATCGCGTATACAGTCGGTTACTAATAAAGACTTTTATTGTATTGGGTAGTTACACAAAGGTTAATACGAATATCACTTGCAACACTGGTGCTCACGTTCTAAAACAACATTATCTTTAATTATTTTCTGGTGAAATATAAATAAATAAATAATTTAAATCTTATATTGAGGCATATTTGGTTAAAATCTTTAAATTGTAATGGGTTTTTTAATTTTTTGGTTTTAATTTACTTATTTTTTTCGTGAACTGTCTATCGTGTTTTTAAACGATCACAGGAAATGTCCTACGTTGCCATGACAATAATAAACAAACAAATATTTTCAAATGTTCAAAATGTAAATACACAACATTTTAAGCGTATCTTTTATTATTTTCGGTTGTTTTGTGTTTTTCTCAGTAATAGCCAAGATTTGCAAGCTTTGGAATACCCACCTCATTTTCACAGTTTGTGATTTACGCTCACGAGTTGCATAATAATGTCATCCCAATGGAATCAACGCTGGAGAGATGTAATTCTTGCCAATTTTATAAATAATGTTTATTATTTATAATTATTAACTTGTACTCGAAACAATCTAACAAGCACCAGATCATACCTAAGTCAAGATCATGGAAATAAGATCGAGGAATCGAGCACATGAAGGAAACTTATATACCTACCTACCTACCCTATCGCAAAGATTTCAATCTTTGCGCTATCCTAACCTGAAGAAAGCTGCATCGATTAAAAACTTAAGAACAACGAAGAACTATTTTCTTCTAAAGGTTATGTATGTCTATAAAATAAAATATATCGAGTGAAAAACTAGTGCATTTTTATTCAATATTAGATAATTATGATCTAGCATTGCAACGGTTGGTTTGTTAATAATCTTATTAAAATGATAATGGGATTATAGAATCAATCTATTTTGCTTAATTTATAAAAAGGAACTTTGACAGGACTTCAGTAATGTACGGTTTCTTATAAAAATTGTAGGCTGATTGACCAGTTTCATTGCTTTGTATGCTAGTAAAGACTTCTCATATCGAATTGTTCTAGAAACAACATCGAAATAATGATAAAACTTTATTTTTATTCATTTTACGTATTTACACATCAGTTAAACTAGGTCCCGTGAGTGTATAGTGACAGTTTAAGTTTCCATAGTAATTACCCACTCGTTACAACAGGCGTATGTCACGGAACTGTCAAAATTTGTTTATTAGTCAAGATTTCGCTGTATCACCCGTACACAACGCGGGTAAATGTTTATTAGTAAGGCAGTATATCTCGTTCAAACCAATTTTCGTTGAAAGTGTTTATTAAGATCTACATCATATATTTTTATTTTTATTTTTCACTCTCTTATTTCAAAAGTTAAAGGCTGGCACACATTTTACCACTTTGGCGGTGTATATCTTTCAAACGGTTGACTTTGAGAAAAAGTTGTCTTAGAAACCTCAATGTCATTTTAAAGACCTATCTATAGATACTCAACACGTGTTGTTTTGAAGATTTTTTTTTTCAGTTTCAATTCCATGTTTGGGGAGCCCCTCCTTAATCTTTTATTTTTCTTATTTTTGTAAAAAATCCGTCAAGCGGTTAACATAATACATCTACCTACCAAGTTTCAACTGTGTAGTCTTAATACTTTCGGAATAAAGTGGCTGTGACATACGGACAGACAGACATGACGAATCTATAAGGGTTCCGTTTTTTGCCATTTAGGCTACGAAACCCTAAAAAAGATGTACCAAGAGGACCAGGATGTATATACCGGCGGGCTGATTATCTAATTAGAAACCACCTAGCGACCGGTTGCAGTTCATAGATGATAGTGATCCATTGCTACTTCTTTTTGGATTAAAAAAAACATACCAAAGAAAAGTAGCAATGTATGTGGAATGAAACCGGTCGCTAAATAGTTTCTTTTTAGATAATCAGGGTGCGGATGTGAAAGATGACCAGAACGATTACCGGCCTACTGACGTGCGGCAATAGTACTTAGGTCTCTATCACTATACATACATAGATTAAAAGAGTCAAAAAGCGCGTACCGCTACTGCTGATAGCGCCGCCCGATGAAGCCCGACTATACCCTACCGAATCTGAAATTGTTGGGGTCAGTTTATGAAGGGGGTCGGTGTGGGGGAAGGTTACGTCTGAAACGGCTACGATATATTGTACGAATCTAAATCCTGTTTCATGTTCAGATTGGCCAATAGTCTGGTGAGTTTGAAACAGGAATGCAAGTTTGAAATGCCTTCATTTATCTATCTATCCCTTCTGACGGCGTGAAAGCATCATCAGTTAAGCGGGAAAGTCTATTCCATTTTATTTTCATTTCCATTCCATCCATTTTAGTGCTGAACGGAAAGGGACAGAACAACGAAGCTTAAAGCTCACTTAAGAGTCATCCTAACATGGCACCGTGACACTGAAAGCATGCACTTAATTATTAAAATAGAGCACTAAATGTAACTATTTTTAACCGACTTCAAAAAAGGAGGAGGTTCACAGTTTGTCGGAATCTTTGTTTTTTTTATGTGTGTTACTCGATTATAGCAGAAGTAGGTGATAACACCACCACTATTGTACGGACTCAGTTGCCACAACTGAGTCCGTACAATATTCCATTCTTCTCCCATGTACAAACTGATACGATGGCACCTCAGACTATAGTCATGTTGACCTTGAGACCGCCTTTATGCCCTATGTAATAAAAGCTGTTTCGCAGTTCGCAGTTTAACTATATAACCTGACTTACTGTCCTGTGTACTACGCAAATCTACGTCCATTATTCATAAAACTTAAAGAAAGTGATGAGTTAATCGATTTACACTTAAAGTAGTTAATACTCAGTATTTAAATGTAAATTATGACCTCTCAAGCTTTTCATATTGAAATATAGTTTAACTCACACAATAACTTCTACTATTTCAAAGATTTAGCATTATTAGCGAAATTTTACGTGACTTAACTTTAACTAGCACACGAACAGCGAAACGATAATTCTGCAGGAAAATATTTACTGCAGGAAATTTGCAAATATTGCAATTATACAACGTTTTACAAAATAACCCCTAATGAAAATGGTAGATGGGGACCATCAAACTAAACAATTTTACTATGGAACCAATACTGAAATTGAAAAAAATAATAATTAAAAAAATATTAAAAACACGACTGCCTTGCCAAAAACGAACTAAAAAGTTAGATAACATGTGTCATTGCACTCGGGGGACTGTTTTGTGGAACAATTTTTGATCAAAGAGATCCCCCGACTGCAATGACACCTGTTATTTAACTTTTTAGTTCGTTTTTGGCAGGGCAGTCGTGTTTTTAATAATTTTGTTATTTTTTTTTATTTAACACATTATAGTGACAAGCTTTGGAATGTGCTCATTAAGGCCTTTCATTTGATTCCCATATTGTAATAATAATTAAAGAAAAAATATTTTATTCACATTTGAAAATTGCGTCGTACAGTCGCATATATACTTTTTTTTTATATAGCCAGTGTCACTCGGAATGATGTAAGGACTCTAACGATACCCCATACATCCAAATCCGTTGAGCCATTTAGAAGTTATTGTGGAATAAAGAAACTCACATACCCACAAACATACATGAACCCTGAAGACATACCGGGTGTATGGGACAGCTTGGCCAAAACTGAAACAGTAGCTTCAGACCATGATTTATGATTGAAAATAGCTGGAATTTTCCTCAGGAAAATTTCCCATACACCCACGCCAAGCTGTCCCATACACCCGGTATACACTTGTTTTTGGGCAGTCGTGTAAAAAAATAGCTGTTACATACAAAAAATATTAACGAAAATATCAAAACGAATGAAACAGATGATTTTTTTTCGAAATTTCAGAGTTAGTTCAATAGTATAAGATGTTTAGTTTGATGGTCTCTATTTACCATATTCGACATTAGGGGTGATTTTGTAACACGTTGAATAATACGACCTTTCGAAATGCGGGCAACCTTTACACGCTGCTACCTTGTTATTTTTAGGGTTCCGTACCAAAATGGTAAAAAGGAACCCTTATAGTGTGACTCAGTCTGTCTGTCTGTCTGTCACAGCTGGATATCTCGAGAACTACTAATCGTATCGACTTGATATTTTGAATAGTTTAAGATGACGTTTGCCCAACTATTTAGCAAATAAGAAAGAAATAAAAAAATTTTTTTTACAACAGGCACTGAAAAGGGGTCTTAAATATTTGAAGTTGTGCGACTAAGGCATGTGGGGTATTATATGAAAGAACGCTGTTTGCACATTTTGAAACAACTTATGATGAAAAATGAAAAAAAAAATACCGTTCCCCCCCCCTTATCTCCGAAGTTTGCAAAGAGAAAATTCAGAAATAATTATGGTAGTTTATGTAAAGATTACAGGAAAAATAAAACGATGTCTCAATATAACACACTTTTTTAGAAATTAAAAAACAAACAAAAAATTCATTAGTTCCACTACCAGTCAACAGATGGCGCTGACGTAAGAAAATTAAAATTAGTTTCACTATCGGTCAAGGAA
Source organism: Agriphila geniculea (assembly GCA_943789525.1). NCBI lineage: Eukaryota > Metazoa > Arthropoda > Insecta > Lepidoptera > Crambidae > Agriphila > Agriphila geniculea. Next base: position 8,034,646 of record OX038870.1, read on the forward strand.
TGGCGCTGAAAAAAATAGTTCTGCTATCGGTCAAGAGATGGCGAATTCTATTCTGCAGTGTATTTATTATGATGGTACGGAAACCCTCGGTGCGCGAGTCTGACTCACTCTTGACCGGTTTTTTTTTCATTTCTAATATTGTTTACAAAATAATGTTATAAAATAATCTATCACATAGGGTACCAATCAAAAATGTTTCGTATTGTTTTATATACGTAATTATTATTACTTCTCTACTACAATAAACTTACCGTAGCCAATGGTTCACATATAACTCGATGGTAGAGTTTAACACTTTTTTATTGTTTGTCCAGAAATTTAGCAAACGATTTTATACTAGCTTCGCGATGAGCTATATACTTGAAACTTTGAACATAGGTACGAACTGGAAGGCAATGCAATATTATGGTGTCATTGAGCTGATCTGGTGATGGAGCTGGAAGAACGCCACAGGCAATTTGTAATTAAACCATACAACCCCACCGAGTTTGGGCTCCTTAAAATCGGCTTGACAAGTTATCAGATGGGAGACAAGGTCCAAGATTTCAAGAGAAGTGGAAAAACTAAAACCTAACTACGGTAAAATGCGCGATAAATAATATTAAGTACGAAAATATATAACTACTACTACTATCTTATGCTAAGTTGTTAACGTAGGGTAACAAGTTAGCCGTACCTTCAATCGATCCGCATAACTAAGTTGCATTCCCGTACTGCAATATTATTAACAAGGTTTACTCGTTCCAGTTGAAAACTATGAAGAGCTGTGAACTCTATTCCACGTAGTATTAAATAGCGCGGTTGACATTATCGCGTGAAGTTCAAATTCATATATAATTATAATAAAGTTACCTTTGACACCTTGTAAATGCCGTGTATCGACATCGAGGCTAGTCTACCAAATGCTCGTAGTGCGGCAGGCAAGGCAGGTCGCACGGAAATGTCACGTGGCCTCACAAGTTAAACGCGAAGATTGCGATCCAGCCTGGCAAAGTGTACATGGCAAAAGCATAACCTGGCCACGCGAACCGGTGTTGACAGTGACGCAACGCGCTAATTATTTACACGCGTTTGCACTTAATAATCGCGTCTTTTCCTAAATACAACTCGATCAAAGTGGCGCATGACACTAGTTTTGGTAAGTAATGATACCTACTTAATTTGGTCGAGTTGCAGACATAAGGCGATTCTTAAGTTTAGTGCAAACGGGTGTTATTGTAAACGATTCGCGGCCGGTTTAATTCACATGAAGGGTATTTCGCGAGTCGCGTCGCTTTTCGTCGCTCTGCGTGGCCAGACCTTGGGGCTTCAACTTGGACGAATCAATTCGTCCAAGGGCTTCAAGCATTATTATACCGTGCATAGATTGAATATCGTTTTCCTATAAACATACTGCACTTCAGTTGACTTCAGCGTAACAGGGTATATGTAACGTATTTGATCTGGTGAGGTCTATTTTTAACTCAAGCCCTAAGCTTCTAACGAGTTTCAATATTAGTCCAATAAAACTAGCATTATCTGGACATAATTAACAAACTCGTTGTTTTTATTAGTTTATCGGATATTAATATTAAGTGTCAAATATTAATTAGATATGTGATGTAAAAAATCCGGGGTGGTAACCGTTTCATATAAAAATCATGAGATTTCGTACATAACCTAGCTTTTTCCTAAAAGCAAAATAGTTTACCAAATACCTTGTTAGTATAATTTTATGGTGCATTAAAATGCTATCACCTAATTGCAAAATTAAACTGAATCCAAATTCGCATGTTCGTTTTTTTCACAATATTCATCTGATCTCAATATCTAGATAAGCCAAAATGGTAACTATGATGCTTGTATCTTATTAAGCTATGATGCGTCTTTTTAGACATTTTAGACAAAAATAAAACATTTATTTTTTACGATTTAATAATAATGTATTTCTCAGTAGTTAATTTTTTTTTAGTTTTATGCGAAGTTTCTAAATGTTTAATTCCTTTTATTTTAACTATAACTAACACTAATTTATGACATAGAAAAAGAAAATTTCAGTTATCTTATTATATCCAGATAAAGCTAGTTTTATTGGACTATATATAAAGCTGTTGATTTTACTTATTAACTTTTCGGAACAGACCAATCTAGAAATTCTAACATCCCATGACGTTTGATTGACGAATATGTACTACTACTTATGTACTACGTACCAGAATTTCAAACATTTGGCCAGATTGGCGATTTTAATAGTTTGTAATTATATTAAAAAGTTAAACAGACAGTGATTAGCGTAATTTTAATGTTAGACTCACGTTTCTGACACTCATTATGTTAACTCGATCATAAAGTTTTGAGGAGTTATACCCATCCGATCCCCTGCAACCGATTCCCTGGTGGATCGGTTTATTTTTAATTATTTTCTATTCCCATCTGATACCCTTGTACTTATAAGCTTATTTTTTGTGGGTACAGTGATACAGTCAATAACAAAATGCATTTTAGGATTATACAACACTCGTAATAGAGACTTCAGAGTTGGTCCCATAGTAAAAGTTGTTCAGTTTGATGTCCTTTTTAAAAGGACCGTGCTTACTTTTTAGGGTTCCGTAGCCTAAATTAATAAAGTGCCACAACAAGTGATTGATCTTCCTTTGCATGAATTTAAAAACCATGTTAAAAAAAACGCTCATGGGTAAAGGTTATTATAAAGTAGACGATTATCTTAAAGATCAAAATGCGTGGAAATGACGTAACACATAACTTGCTACTATAAGTACTTTGTTGAAGTAATATAACAATAAGTCTATGTTGTTGCCAATAATCCTGTCACCCTGTTGTAATTATTTGGTAACGATATATTAAAGTTTGTAAATATCGTTACTTATGGCTGTTACAGCTGATAAGTTTCTTGCGCCCGTTCTTCTTGTCAGCTAAAAAGTCTGGAACGGGTGGTAGGAAAATATAGACGATTCAAAAGTACTTAATAATTAAGTTTATTTGAATAAAGCTTTTTGACTTTGACTTTGACTAAATGGCAAAAAACGGGACCCTTATAGATTCGTCATGTCTGTCTGTCTGTCTGTCCGTCCGTATGTCACAGCCACTTTATTCCGAAAGTATTAAAATTACATAGTTGAAACTTGCTAGGTAGATGTATTCTGTTAACCGCTTAACGAATTTAACACAAAAATAAAAAATAAAAAATTTAGGGGGGGCTCCCCCATACATGGAACTAAAACTGAAAATAATTTTTTTCTTCATACCAATAAGTACGTGTGGGGTGTTTGTAGATAGGTCTTTAAAAATGACATTGAGGTTCTTAAGTCAATTTTTTCTCAAAGTCAACCGTTTGAAAGATATACACCGCCAAAGTGGTAAAATATGTGTCCCCCCCCCTTTAACTTTTGAAATAATAGAGTGAAAAATCTAAAAAGAATATATGCTGTAGATTTTAATAAAAACTTTCAACGAAAATTAGTTTGAGCGAGATATAGTAATTAATTTTTGAGATATAGCACATATTCCAAAACCGCAGATATAACTTTGTGTTTCATACCAACACTGTGAAAAACAAAGTTATTTTTGCAGACGAAAATTGATAGGTGGTATTAAATATGGTATGGTATAAGGTAACTTCGGAACCCTACGGTGCGTGGCCCAACACCCACTTAGCCGATTTTTTACAATATTTTCTTTTTATAATCACACTCCCAACCCTACACAACATATATGTATCTAAGCTGACCTTTTCATGTTCACCTTTAGCAATGTTAATAGAAACTACGCCATTCACTCACTGACCAGATCAAAGCCAAAGAACATTGTAATTATCGATAGCCTCGAAGTGCAACGGGCAGGTTTAATTACTCAAACTGTCATCATGGCACAAAGCTACGCGATAGTACTCTTGACCTTGCCCCTACATACAAAAGCAAACCACATCAGAGGCTAGACGGGGACATCACGTCATGAAACCTTTGATGTTGCGTCCAGCTTTCATTCCAGGAACTAACATTTATTTTCAATTCCACCTTGACCCAACATTTGAACTTGAAATTGAAAACAGGCTATTTGTTAATACTCTTGTAAAGCTGAATATGGTAGACAACCCAGGAAAATTATAATAAACACTGAAAAACCACATGGCTGAGAAATTTAGTTTTTCTATTTGTATGAAGAACTGCAAACTGACAACCCTAGATGCAAATGGACTATTATTTTCGATAAATCAGTCCCATTAATGGACAAAAACAAAAACACAATGTTGTTCTAGAGTTGCCACACTATGCAGTTTATTATAAAAACAAAAAAAGTGGTGGTTTTCCAGAGTTTCTCCGCGTAGATCTAATGGAATCTTGGATCACGATAAAAAGTATCCTATGTTTTAATCCAGGTTAGGTATAAACACCTGTATATGCAAACAAATACGTTCATTGTTTTTGCGTGATTAAGTAACAATGTAACAAACAGCTACATCGAAACTTTTACATTTATAATACTACTAGCGGCCGCCCGCAATTTCACCCGCGCGGTTCTCGTTCCCGTAAAAATATCAGGATAAAAAGTATCCTATGTTTTAATCTAGGCTATTTACTATCTATGTGCCAAATTTGAAACAAATCCGTTCAGTAGCTTTTGCGTGATTGAGGAACAAACATCCAAACCAACAAACTTTCACATTTATAATATACTAGCTTTTGCCCGCGACTTCGTCCGCGTGGATATTAGAGAAAATCATTACGGAACCTTCAACCAGGATCCGACCAGCAGCCGTTTTTTCTTGATTAGGCGGGTCCCCATCAAGCGAGCAGCCTCGTGCTAGGCCAGCCACATGCGGCATACGTCTTGCCTCGCGAGGTAGCGCGCTTGGTGGGACTCGCCTAATCGCGTAAAAACAGCTGGTCGGATCCTTGTTGAAGGTTCCCTAATGATACGACGCGGACAGAAGCTAGTTTATTACAATAATCTCTCCCTCTTCCTCTCCCGTCTCCGGCCCATTACCAAAAGTTTGAACTCCTATTTCACCTTTTTAGAGGCTGAATCATGTCCACCGTGTTGGATTTCAAAATAAATGTCATTTTCGCAATCAGCATTCCATAAAACCTCAAGAACGACATTCACATCGATTTTCATGATTACTTAACCCATTTACCCCTTAAAGGATGATTTTCACAATAACATAACAAATTGTGTGTTTGCCTATTTATTTTTAGACGTGCTCCTAAGAATTTTAAAGTTGTAATGTTAATTTATATTCCTTTTCTATACAGAATTTGAACCCCACTTTCACCCTTTTAGGGGTTAAATCATGTCCACCGTGTTGGACTAAAAAATAAATGCCATTTTCGCAATCACCATCCCATAAAACCTCAAGAACGACATCCATATCGATGTTCCCTTACCCAATTTACCCCCTTAGGGATTGATTTTCAAAATAACTAACAATTGTTTGACTATTTATTTTTAGACGTGCCCTGGAATTAGTGCCTTGGTTTATCCTAGGTTAAACGAAAGCCTTTAGGCAAACCCCGAATTCAATTCAAATTTGAAATGGTTTGAAGGGTTTGCCTAAAAAATGTATTTTTAGGCAAACCTAGTTTTTTTTACGAATTACAGTGCATATATTATTAAGTCAGGTGTTATTATAGGTAGAATTATTTACTTTAGACTCATTAAACTTTTGAGTTTCCGATGTTTCGACAGCTTTTTACCACCTTTCAACCAATAAATCCAAACTAAATAATTCTAAAATAACACTTGAACTATAAGCGCTGTTATCCGTAAGAAATGTTTCGTTTCTAAAAGCTTGACGATCAAGGTTTTATGAAAATGCCAGTGTAATTAATGCTCTTCAAAATTGTTTCAATGTAATAAGAAAACGTAAGGTGCAACTCATAATACTACAACCACAATGCGTCACCTTCTCAAAATATATACTTACTTAGTTATTATTTGATAAACAAAAAAGTTTTTTTTTCTATAATATTAATCCATTCTTATAGTATTGAATGAACATGAATAAACATAATAATAATAAAAGATATGTTTTGTCAAATGAAATAACACAATTTACCTACATACCAAATTTAAGTATCTGGTCAAACCCAGATTTGATCGTATTGAGTCTCGGCGTTTGACTGTCTTCCAAGTTGGTCAACATAATATTATGCACTACACTGCAACGTCTATTCACATCCAATTAAGTCACATAAAAAAGACAAAAATCTTTATAAAGCAATCGATGCAAATTGGGACACTGCAGTACACCTACGAAAATACGAGACATGCGATGGAAGCTTAATTGTATCATGTTGCTTTACAAACTATTGAAATTCCAAAACACTTATTTCATCATAAAAGGTTAAAATGCTGTGAATATTTTCTACCAAACAAGCAACAAATACACATAAGTGATTCACTGAAAGGCGTTCAAATTCCAGGTTTTTGCATAAAAATAGATTTACTTAAATTATATAAAAATTTAAGTTACAGCTCCAGGTTTTATAGAGCTTTATAAGTGAAGGGGTGACTGACAGACTATTGCCCATGCCCAGTGCCCAGCCCAAACCACTGAACTTAAAGACTTGAAATTTGGTACATAGATACTTTATACAGTGTGAGCACCTACTAAGAAGGAATTTTCGGAAATTCCACCCCTAAAGGATTGAAATGAGGGTACAAAGTTTGTATGAAAAAAAACATTAAATAGACATTTCAACTTGAAACTTCGTAGGAGTACTTCTAAAAACAAATAAGCAAACACGTGTTTCGTGGTTTTCCAAAAATCAACCCCTCAAGGGGTAAATAGGGCAAAACAAGCCCAAAATGACTGACAAATCAACGCACAGCCCAAACTACTCGACATAGAGACTTGAAATTTTGATATAAATTGACATTACAACTTTAAACTTCGTAGTCATTTCACCACGAAGAAGTACATAATTATGCAACCCTTAATGTATACTATAATAATGTAATCTTGACCCCGAGATACTTAATTACTAACAAGTGACATTTTATTAGCGGTACGCGTCTGAGTGTGCTCTACGCAACCAAGCTTAAATGGTGCGAGCACGAAATTAGCGGCGGTCGAGCGATGGCGGCCAGCGCGCGGCGCCAAGCGAGCAGCGACGGCGTCTAGCGTGATCGCTAAGCTGAGGTTAGCCAATTTGGCCATACCATAAATGCCTAATACTTACACGTATCAATGCGGTGAATTAAATATTTTTTATTCCTGCCGCTTATGCACTGCCGTCGTCACTTTTTCAGCGTCCGTGTACCGCTCAATCGCGCCCTTGTAGACTAGGAGGCCATAACAAATTTGGTAACGATCGCGTAAGTGGCTGACTCTGGGTTTATAGGATGGAGAGGCACTCTCTGATGCTAAATATGTCAGTCTGTTTGCGTGAAGTGGTTGCGTTCTTTTTATATGCAGGCTGAAAAAAGGCTATATTTTTTAAATAAATTATAGCCCATGTTACTTGCTGATAATGTAGCTTTCTATAGGAGAAAAAAATTTCGAAATCGGATCAGTACTTTTTGAGTTTATACATTACAAACAAACAAAAAGTTAATCGCTTATACCTACTAAACGCTACCGAATTTCGGTCAGTCCTTATACAGTTCACGTAAGTACAACTAGTACTTACTTGCTGTACTATTGTCAGCCATTTACCTTATCGTTTTTTTTTTTTCTGGTAACCATAACACATTTTTCACCCTGCATATAAAAAGAACGCAACCACTTCACGCAAACACACTGACATATTTAGCATCAGAGAGTGCCTCTCCATCCTGTGAACCCAGAGTCAGCCACTTACGCAATCGTTACCAAATTTGTTATGACCTCTGTTGAGGATAAGGCACGAAAACTCACAAACACGATCTTTTCCGTAACCAGTTTATTGACAGCAAACATTTGTTTTTACAAAAAAGACGTCACAGAAATTTAGAATTTAGAAGGCAGACCAAAGAGAAATCCAAAAAGGCTGTAGCTGGTGCTGGTCGGCAACAACCTCCTAATATATTGCCATCTCTCGCAAGTTTCTTGTGCGTCGCTCTAAAAATTCTTAATGCTAACAAGCCAATCACGGCTTTGTCCACGTGAACTTTGTTTCAAATCGCAATAAAAACTTTCATCCCTATTTCACTCCCTTACCCCCTTATTAATAAACAAAGATTAAGTTTACATCTACTTTAACCAAAAAGCTTGCTTAGGAACATGACGTTTTGAGACGTCAAATGTAAGGAGTAATATTGATAAGCCAATTTTTTATTAAACCAGGTGTAAACTTACTGTTCCTTTATTATTAAGGCCGTAGATACTGTAAGACAATGCTTTGAAGAAGCCTGTCCCCTGAAAGCTCCCGGCTCGGAGGGCTTCGGCAAGCACTAATGGTGGGGGCCGGAGCTTGAAAGGCAACGTGAAATTGTCAGGAAAAGGCTAAACAGGGCAATGAACACCTGCGATGACTACGACTGGGACCGATACAAAGATGCTAAGCCTGTATATAAACGTAAAATAAGGTACTGGATGACCTCATCCTGGAGAAGGTTCAGTAATGAGATAAGTTCCACCAAACAGGCAAATCGGGTAAGGAAAGTATTGTCTAATCAGGGTCTTGGTCCACTAGGTAACCTGAAGAAACCCGATGGCACGATGTCCCGCTGCCCGGAGGAGACAAATGCTATCCTAATACAAACCCATTTTCCAGACTGCCAACTCGTACAACAGGTAAGCTGGCAAGACAGACCTGTGCAACCCACTGAAGACTGTTGGCGTTATGCCGAACAGGTAATAACACCTGAAAAGGTAAGAAGTGCCATTAAGAGCTTCTCTCCTTTCAAGGCGGCCGGAACGGACAACATATTTCCCGCACTATTACAATGGGGAGAGGAGCGAATAGTTCCAGTCCTCACCCATCTACTACAAGCCCCTCTGGCGCATCGCTACACCCCTCACCTATGGAGGGAAGTCAAGGTAGTGTTTATACCCAAACTAGGTAAACCCGACTACACTAATCCGAAGGCTTTCAGACCGATCAGCTTCACAACCTTCCTGTTGAAAACTATGGAAAGAGTCTATGAGTGGTATCTACAAAGTGGAGCTTTGGCGAAACTTCCACTACATAAACATCAGCATGCTTACAGCGCTGGAAAATCCACTGAATCAGCCCTTCATCAATTAGTCGGTAAGATAGAGGAGGCTATCCAAAACAAACTCGTCTGTTTAGGCACCTTCATCGACATAGAGCGCGTCTTCGACAAAACTACATTCACCAGTATTGAGGCAGCACTAGTGAGACACGGTGTTGACAAACATCTCGTAGACTGGATCGTGAATATGCTACGCAACAGAATAGTACAGGTGTCAGGGGACGTCGGCCAAAGGGCCCTGGTGGCAAGAGGATGCCCCCAAGGTGGTGTGCTCTTTCCACTTCTGTGGAACTTGGTGGTAAACGACCTGATCTCCCATCTTAACTCTAACTATTTTTATACTATAGAATATGCGGACGACATTACCATACTAAGTATAGGTAACCAGGCTGGCATAACCTGTAACACCATGCAAGCAGCCCCGAAGAAGGTTGAGAAGTGGTGTCAAAGACACGACCTGACCGTCAACCGCGCGAAGACGGAAATGGTAATGTTTACAAATAAACGCCTGGTAGGCGATTTTCGTCTGCTGAAACTGTTTGGAACTACACTACAACTCTCTAATGAGGTAAAGTACCTAGGCATAATCCTAGACAGCAAACTTACTTGGAACAGCCACTTGGAGCACAAAACGCAGTCCGCCAGCGTCATTTTATGGTAGTGCCGAAAGATGATTGGTAAGAGTTGGGGCCTAGCACCCAAACTATTCCTCTGGCTATACAACACTATTATAAAACCCCTGGTAAGCTATGGATCTGTAGTATGGTGGCCAAAAGCCGCCCAAACCACTGGAGCCAAAAAGCTACAGGGACTACAACGTCAGGCCTGCTGCGCCCTTACTGGATGCATGAGCACAGCTCCCACAGCTGCTCTAGAGGTAATGCTGAACCTAACACCACTGCATCTCCACATTTAACAGGAGGCAGCCAAAACAGCGCTAAGACTAAAACAACTAGGATCTCTAAAATTCGAGAAGGTAAGACATCTCAGTGGACTACTGGAGGACTGGCTGAACACCCCTCTTATTGAAGCAGTATGCGACAAAGTTAAGCCAATCTTCATTTTCGACAAAAAATACAGAATACACCTGATAGACGACATCAGCTCCAAGAAAAGACACAAGGCTCTCCTGATTTACACTGACGGCTCTAAGACCTCATCGGGCATGGGGTCGGGTGTTTTCTCAGAGGACCTTAACATATAAATTGCATACCCCTTAAGCTCATACAACACGGTCTTTCATGCTGAGTGCGTGGGCATAACAATGGCGGCTCAGGCAATCGAAACAAGGTAGGTAAAAGACCGCGACATCTTAATTCTCTCTGACAGAAAATCCGTTCTACAGGCTCTCCAGGGCAGTCGCATCACATCGAGCCTTGTACTTGAGTGTCACCACGCCTTAAACACAGTAGGTGCACTTAATACTATCACTATCCAATGGATCAAAGGTCACAGTGGATCACGGGGAAACGACGTAGCCGACGAACTGGCTAGACGCGCATCTGGCTCGACGCCTGTTGGCCCAGAGCCGATTGCACCTATCCCGACAAGCTGGTTTGCAAGTAAGATCCGTGAACGCACGATAGAATTTACACCAACAGAACTGGAGCTCGCTGGACTCGTGCAGACAAGCGAAACTCGCACTACCGCGCGTGGATGCTCGTTTATCCAGGGCCCTGATACAACTGTGCAGACCGCAACTTCGCCTGGTAACAGGTGCTATTACTGGTCATGGAAAATTTAACAGACATCTTTTTAACTTAGGTGTCACGGACAGTCCCCTATGCAGAGGATGCATGGAGGAAGAAAAAACAGCCGCCCACGTGTTGCTGGAATGCAGAGGGGTGGCCCCTTACCGGGCGAGGTACCTTGGCTCGCCGGGCAGCGTCCAGGAAGCGATCATGAATGTGAAAGCCCTTGGAGCGTTCCTGGCTGAGCTGGGCTGGCTGGAGTGATCCGGCCGCACATCCTCTGATGCAAAATAGGCGCAATGGACGTCGAGTTGCGGAAACCGCCTGCACTGATAAGAAGAAGAAGAAGGCCGTAGATACTATGTCCTTCCCCATGCTACAATCTAAATCTAAAATGAAAGTAATTTAAATTGCTTCAGTGTTTTAGGCGTGAAAAGGTAAAAAACAGACGCCTGTCTGTTTATAATTTTATAGTAGGTATAATAAGGATCCTTTTTTTTACATAGACCGCGCCGCGCTACCGCATGCCGTCATCGCTCGACTGCTTCGCTGCAATTTTCATGGCTATACACTATTATGTATTCTGTAGCTATATAACCTGTAGGCTTATTCACGATTGTCGGAAATCTACTCGAAAGCATTTGATTCGAATCCCTATCATCAGACATTACAAAAATACAGCAATTCACAAGTACATTTGACTGGCATTCGATTCATTTTCCGATGGGAAAGCGCAATGCATTTACAAAGTTTGGTAGCATAAGGTAGAAAATAAGGTCGAGGGCTTTAGACTTTCCGATTCGATTCGGACAGTTGGTTTCCGATAATCGTGAATAACCCCCCTGAACTCATCAATTTCGCTCGTGTAATCGAAACATCAAGGTTGTTACATCGAAAAATATTTGTCAATGAAATAAACTACTTTTACCTATTTGACTATGGTTTACTATCAAAATTAAGCAATTTTTTTTGTGTTTTACCAGGATTTTTTTAATTCTCGCTGTTCCTTGTTTGAAAACTTGTAAACTACGGTACGCTAGTCATAAAAATGAACTATGGTCAGTTCACGTTAGGGAAAAGTACAATACAAAATAACTAATTAATAATATCAGTAATATTGCTTTCGCGTGTCGCAATAAATTACCATGGAGTTCGAGCCCTCGAGCTAATGTAAGTTTAATTTATTAAGGGCTGATTTTTCAATGCCTAGATAGGGCTTTATTCGTTTGATAATGTATTATGCCGCCGAATTGAAAATGATTGTCATATGTTTGTTTGTCAAATTTTTTGAATGACTTTTATATTATTCGGATTATAATTTAACTGACTGATATCTGTTATCTGAGGATTGAAAAATCAGCCCTTAAATAGGTAAATTAACTACCATCCAGTGACTAGCTTACTTTATGAACTGTAGCTTATATTTTATGTATGTACTAAATCTAGCGATTAGCGATAGATTTAGCTCATCAGTGATACCTAAATAATAAAATTGTTTTGTGCTAACTGACGTTACTAAGTATATATTTAGTTCTAAATACTTTTTACTTCACTTTTACACAGTACAAAATAATAATTCACTTCTTGCCCTCTAATTTAAAACTTCATTGAATATTTTTACAGCGTCATTAAGAATAAATCGTAACCAAAAAAAAAAAATATAAAGGATAATTCAAAAATTTTGGAAATTTAAGAAATTATGATTTCCGATTACGATCTAGGTTCTAGATAAGATATTTGTTGATATGTTTTATTTTAGTTATGATAAAACATATCAACAAATATCTTACCTACAACTGCATTTGACAAAACTGATGTCGGGATTACAGCGATCGAATCAAGCAATGGAACGCCACAGGAATGGTGTAAATCGGCACTGGAATTTACTAATTCCAGTAAATCCGATTTGATCGCGATGCGATTGCTACTGGAATAATGTGATTGACTGGAATATTGTCATTTTTCTTTTGGCTTGTGGAAATTCCGAAAAAATCCTACTAATGTTATTTTAAAAGAACCACGAGGACTTCATTCGTGGCGAAAGTAATGCAATTTTGGCACATGGATGCAGCGGAAGGTAAGGTCACGTCTTTATTTTCCGTAATTCACTTGCCGCTATAGATTTGCATCACAATCAAAACCAGATTCAAAAGAATACCTCACGAGAATATTAGGTGCTTACTTATTTAAAAAAACACACATTTTAAATCTCTTTAGTCTGTTATTTTTCCAATACCTTGGACGCTTACTGCGTTAAGCTTAGTCGATGGTCACTTGCCTGGAATATTAAAAATAAAGTATCTGATACAAGTAGAATCTTATTTAAATATTCTGCTGTGTAGAATTTGTTGAATAAAAATTTAGGTAAAATACTTACACCAACCCCCCTACTAAAATGGCCAGTATTGTATCCGTTTGAACGCCATTCTAACTATTACAGCTTTGAAATAAGTTTATAAAATTATGTTCAGTACCTATGCTTGTCAATTTTATACTATAAATAGGGGGGTGGAGAGTTAAAGTGACAATGACAGGAAAATCAGTATGAGACCGAAAATATGAAACCTGAAAATGGCTCTATAAACAAGGTGAAGTACAATAATGAAGAAAAGTGACAACACACATAACACTTAACAGTTTTTTGCCACAACTAACTGGATGCCTTCAGCCGGTTGTTGTTTTTATGTACAATCAGAAGTGATAGATTTATATTTAGCATTGTTAAAAAAACTGAACTAAATAACATAAAATGTTTAACTGCAGTGCATTGAATAGCTGCTAAACAAGCTAATTAACCGACTTCAAAAAAAGGAGGAGGTTCTCAGTTCGTCGGAATCTTTTTTTTTTATGTATGTTACTCGATTACTCGAAGACGGCTGGACCAATTTGAAAAATTCTTTTTTCGTTTGAAAGTATATAGTTTCAAGTTGGTCCCATTGTCATGAAATCAGGATCTGATGATGGGATCCTGGACAAATCGAGGGAACTCTTCAAATATTGTAGGCACATCTATAGCGATTTTAGTATTTTCTTAAATAACTTGTGCATTTGCTTTCTAAAAGTACTATTTTGGTGAAGTGGAACTGATAATGAAGACCAGCATAGGTGATCATCGGAAATATTCAATACTAAGTAGTTCACTGGTACGATACGATTACTTTAATATGGTTGCTAGGATATTTATGCTCATCATAATTCATATGGTGAAGTGGAGCTGATAGTGAAGTACCAGGAGAACTCCTCAACAATAAACGCCCCTGCGTCGGGAAAAGCAGTACTATGTAAAAAGTGATGAGCCGTTGACATAAGGCTATTGTAACTTAGATAATATCATCACCAAATATACTTACCACAAAAAAGTTTAAAATAAAAAAGTTTTTAATAAAAAAAACCTCCTTCAATAATCTTGAAAATAATCTAACAAAAAACAGCTTCAAAAATAAATTAATGGCTCTAAAAAGCAAGAAATAAAATATTGAAATCTGCATAATAACTAACTCGAAAGTTTGTATGCATATCTTATATTAAACAACGTCTTATGTAGTCGGTTGGGGTTTAAACCCATGATTAAAGTTTAGATATATTAGTTAAGATAAAAGATATGCATACAAACTTTCGAGTTAGTTATTATGCAGATTTCAATATTTTATTTCTTGCTTTTTAGAGCCATTAATTTATTTTTGAAGCTGTTTTTTGTTAGATTATTTTCATGATTATTGAAGGAGGTTTTTTTTATTAAAAACTTTTTTTTAGTATTCATGACTGCCCACATTCGGCCGCATGGTAGTGAACTCAATATTATACAACGTGTTACAAAAATACCTCTAATCCCGGAAATGGTAGATAGGGACCATCAAACTGAACAACTTTTAATATGGGACCAACTCTGAAATCGCGAAACAAAATCAGCTCTTTTTTTTGAGTTGTTTTTTTTGGAGTCAAAATATTAGAGCAAATTATTTTAAAAGGTATAAAACGGGTAAGGAAAAAATGGTAATTCAGTCGCGTTAAACACATGAAAGTGGCATCTGTGGGGTTAATAATTAGAGTGGTGCAAAGGCGAAGGCCTCTCGATGGAGAGGCTCTCAGTACAAGTGCCATCAGAGCCGCGACACCCTCAGTCACTTTTATCTGGCACTCAAGAGCCCTCACTTTAAATTTTCTTAAAAATACATCGAACCAATTTACACGATTATTGCCGTAAGCATCCCTTTCAATGCTCGCCAGTTCGTTATCATATTTTGACAACATAAAGTAAAATTAAGTTAAAAGTCGATTAAGGCTTGTCAATTTAGAGAATTCACTTTAAAAGTGGGACAACTTTCTAAGAATATCAGTTTTCTAAATCCCTATCACAAAGCACGATTATTTTGCTATTTTGTCTAAATTGATTTATAGTTGGAGGAGCTAGGCGCGTAGTAGAGAGGCCAATTCGTAAAAAGTCGCTTATTTACGAAGTTCGTAGGACTGAAAAGGTTCGATCGTTGGATTCGGCGTGGTTTATTGATCATTATATCGCTATACAGGGTTATTTGTAAAACATCAACAACCTCGCAGGGCTAGATTAGTAACATCATAATATACAACAACATTTGTTCTACGACTTTTCCAAAAGAGACAAAAAAAAACGACTTTTTATACAACACTTGGTCAGCTATTCGGTCATTTGTATGGAGGGACGATATTTTTTTGTCTGTTTTCGGAAAAGGCGTGGGATAAAATGTTGTTTATGATGTTACTAATCTACTCCTGCGAGATTGTTGGTGTTTTACAAATAACCCTGTATATATAAGGTCCTTCTTAAATAGTGCACATAATTTAAGGGGTCAATGAACTCATGCATACAAACAACTTTTACTATGGGACCAACATTGAAAACGCGAAAAAAAAATCAGCTGTTCCATACATTTTGATCTATTCGATTTAAAATTTTCTATGGAACAGCTGATTTTTTTTCGCGATTTCAATGTTGGTCCTATAGTAAAAGTTGTTTGTATGCATGAGTACATTGACCCCTTAAAATTTTGTGCACTATTTCGGAAGGATATATCGCTTTTGTCACTCAGTAAAGATTTGTTTCTACTATGGTAAAGTGGTGGAACAAGTACCTATGACGTCACAAAGAGCACAAAGGTGGCGCCACCTAGATGAATTTGACATTTTAGAAAATTTGCGTTTTGGATAATTGACATACTGTGAATTTGACATTTGGGTAATTTGAGATTTTAGGAACTTGGCATTTTAGACATTTGATATTTCCAAAACTTGACATTTTGAAACACTTGACGTTTTGAGAATTTGACATTCTCGACTAAGGATCCAACCGACCGGCGACCGTACTTTGTCTTTGTCTTTTAGATTCAAACAATTTTTCTTTGACATAAAAAGGACGCGGTAACAAAAGAAATGCTTACACAAACGTGGGAACATTTCGTTAGTTAGCTCACAATGCACCCCTACTTTCATCCCACAAAGAAACGAAAACACCTATATCACAAAAAGTACTGTTTTGTTAAAAAACTGTGTGTACTCGAGTAGAAAAATTAGCTCGCAAAACCCTCTTGACATTTGGGAGATTAAAGAGGTAGGTGCTCCCTGTGGGCCTTCACCAACTAATCAAGAAAGTGCATCGTAGCGCATGAACGCTAACGGAATTACCAAGTGCTTGCAACTAAACCTGGTGAAATATTGGCTCTAGAATTTAACCAATCGCATATTCACGTCAATCCATCGATGTTATTCCTAACTATGACTATTATAATAAGAGATAACCATATCCTACTAATTTAGTTAATGTAGTTTAGATGTTTGTTCCTCAATCACGCAAAAACTACTGAACGGATTTGATTGGAATTTGGCACACAGATAGTAGATAGCCTAGATTAAAACATAAAATAATTTTTACTCTGATATTCCCACGGGAACGGGAAACACGCGGGTGAAACCGCGGGCGGCCGCTAGTTTAAATAAGGAAAGTGAGTTTGTTTGTTATACCTTTCACGTTATAATAGCTATATAACCGATCATCATGAAATTTTGCATCCGATAACAACGTGAACTGAAAATTATAATGAGAACCATTCATACAATACGAGGCATATATCTTGAACTTTTTTCGACGGAGTGGGGATAAGTTTGCGCATGTGCTCTTGTGAGCGACCTATATACGCGTGCCCAAAATTCGCGTTCCGCGCAATCCCCACCCGATTTCAATATATATTTTTCGTACTGTACTAAAAACTATTTTAGAAAAATAACTGTATTTTTGCCATAGTAACTTTGACAAAAGTGAAAAAATAATCCTGTTGCAATCCTTATTTAATTTGTACATTAACGGATGTTACACCGTTAAAGTGCAGAAAACAGTGAGTGAAGTAGCCAAGGTTTAAACCGTCGGTCCCGGCTGTTGTCATCTGACGGCCGAAGTCGAATATCGCGGCTCCCAGTCGCCTGTCGCGGTCTCCGAAATTCGAACGATACATTTTAGTTAGATAAGTATTGAAAATTACTGTCCTACATGTTTGGACGCGTGCTGACGCCAGGTGTTCTACTTCCTGGCGCTGGGAGTAGGTGCTGACTCATGTACACCCTAAACACTCTATCATATTGAGAGAAGGACCTTGAGATATCTCTTGCAGTAATTTTACAATAGCTCTTTAATTATTTAGAATAAGACAGTAGCTTTTTGGAGTTTGTTTCTCTCAGTCTGTGCCACATTCATATCTTATGCATTTTTACACAGCGCATGACCTTTTTACCGGTGTAACGTGTAATAATTTATTCAGTGTGATAATAAATAATTCATACCAGGAATCTCTGCATACACATATTACCCAATTGCCGATTTTCCGCTTTTATGGAATTCACTAAAACCTTACCTCTATTTATAATTGTATACACAGCTCAGATATACATTTTGGTTTGCAAATAATATTCATTAATTTTCTTTGCTATGGATCTCTTCTTGGGTTAAGTCTATAAGCCTCCTCTGTCTGCATCTATTCTTTTCTTTTCTTACAGAAGATTACAGAAGTATCCAACCTCGTCCTGCGACTTGTTTGTTGTGGTCTGCCAACATTTCTCTTCACAGCTGGTCCATTCCATTTTGTGGTTTCAATAGTTTATTCCTGTCTGTATTAGAAATGTGTCCCACCCATTTTATTTAAGGGGATACATCTAAAATAAAGCGTAAAGCGAGATAGAAATGAGAAAATGCCGCGTGCGGGAGCGAGACCAATGCGGCAGATTTGGCGCAAAAATCACTAAATCAATTCGTAGTAAATAGCTATAGTGATTAAAGAAAAATGCTTCTATGTGATTCTGAATATTGATGATACACATCAATTAAAGTAATTTCAACTTGAATAACTAATGTTGTTTCTAAATAATTTCGATTTTAAGAATTTTTAAGAGGTATTTCTTTATTATTTAGATTTGATAAATGGTACCTGATTTCCCAAATACTTGCCTATAACTATCTACACCATATTTTATATTTCTTGTCTCTTAACTTGTAAATTGTCTCTCCACGACTAAATTGGAAAACTATAAGTTACTAATATACATTCTGTGTACTAAGTATCGGGAATTTGTCAATAAAACAAAAAATACAAATTATTCATCTAAATTTATTTTATCGCCTTCAAAGTAGGCCCCATCGCTTGCAATACAACATCTCCACCGCTTCACCCAGTCTTCCATACATTTTTCATAGGCTATTTGCGGTATGGCCTTAAGCTCATTCAGCGAATTTTCTTTTATGGCTTCTATCGACTCAAAACGTTTTCCTCGAAGTGGTAATTTTAACTTGGGAAATAAAAAAAAGTCAGACGGAGCCATATCAGGTGAATACGGTGCTTGGTCGAGAACTTTTGTTGAATTTTTCGCTAAAAACTCTTTCACTATAATGGCTGTGTGTGATGGTGCATTATCATTTTCCATTGTAAAAATCGCCGAGGACTCAAAACTATCACCAACAAAAAGTGTAGTTTAAAACAAATTAAATGACAGACCCCGCTCAAATTTTGCGCGCTTAATCAGTACAGTGCTACAAACATGCAGTAAAAAAATTAGAACGACCTCTTTTACGCGGGTCTTTTTATTGACATTTTCCCGATACTTTTTACACAGAGTAGTATATATTTTAATTATTATAAAACTGAAGGGCGCTGAGCAAATGATTTTTTAAACCCGTGTTTATTGAATTATTGATAATGATTTATTGTTATTTTTTCATAATATCATATTATTCCTTTTTAGTTTCCTAGGCATAATTTTGCTATTATGAAATCTAGTCTTATGACGTGTCTTCCAATCATATTAAGTAAAGTTACTAAGTACTTCAGCTATTGTCCTATTTTCATTAAACTTCCTTTGTACAACTCTCATAATATTTATGTACATTAGCCAAGCATTATCCCTTTGTTATAGTTACGTTTCGCGGAAAACAAAAGCTTCTTTTCTTTTAGAGGTATTTTTCAGGTGATTATACCACCAAAATTTGCGCCTTCAGAGGTTTTTATTTAATAAGTTGTTAATAGAAAATTATTTTTATAAAACTTTACGTGGAATTTTTAGGGCTAATGGTCTAGTATTTTTAGTAGCATTCTTAGTATTTTTATGATCCCTCGTAGTCATTCGTAGAAGTAAATAGCTAATGTGTAAAAAACGGACAGTTTTGCTATCTACCTCTTGCAGTGACTACGAGGGGATGTAATGATACCGTTTAAAAATACTAGACTAGGGCCCTAAAAATTCCAAGAAAAGTTTTATTACATTGTGTATTAGAATTACAACATTAAAAAAAATCACCGCCGCGCAGTCCGCTTGATAATAAGATGCAATGTTGGTTCCACCTTTTACTAGAAAGTAGACAAGACAAAAACCTGAACAAGTGCAAAGTCTCATTGCGCATCGAAGGTTCCACACGGTGTTTTTTTTTTGTTATTAATACAAAATGTCAATTTACGGACGAGTAGGTCAACTGGAAAACCCTATAGGTTTTTTATTTCTTCACAGTCAAATAATTATGACTGTGACCTGAAAACAAAAATCCTTATCCTTGGCTGACGTACCGCACTGTTTTTTTACAGGTATTTTATTACAAATTTCAATTTACGGATGATTAGGTCAATGGGAAATACTCCATAGGTTTTTATTTATTCAACGTCAAATATGTGACCAAAAGAAAATCCCAATGCTTGATTGTGTTGGCTTAGGACTTAATTTTTCACTGCTCCAAGACACCATAGACTTTACGTGCTTTGACAAATAGGTAGATAGACAACTATAGTGATTCTATCATAGTTCCATTTTTCCTATGGTGATTACAATAGTCACTAAATAAAATCCAAATAACAAATATTGGAAATTTTTCTTTCTTTCAATTGACAATTGTACACAATATTAAAAGGTTTAAACACACACAATAACTGTTTACCACTTTACCAAAATAACAAGCCACAAGAATAATATCTATGTTTTTACACTGTGACCAAATTGTACACAACACTCTATTTCTAATAACACTATATAAAATATTTATGTACATTAACTGTTCTAGAAAATAATGCTACAATTAAACGCAACAAAATGCTCAGATTATAAAATTATAGCGTACTTAACTTTCAAAGTTTATAACATATGACTATTAACTAACACTATTACTAAGAACTGAAAGAATTACGAGAATGAACAATCAAATATATCGGCCACAAAGCTAAAATGTTGAAAATGTGTGAGTTATCGGGAAAATGGTAAAATTTCCACTTTATATGGTGATGTAATTTCCAATTATTAGTTCGATCGATTGACCACTGGTGTCAAATATAATGAGCTTAGTTTGCCTTTTGTGGATTTGGTCATTTGAAATTCGACCGCTATTTAGTATTTCGTGATAACAATTTATTTCAATAAATCCTACTCTTATTATAAATGTGAAAGTTTGTGGGTGTGCTGTGTTTGTTACATCTTCACGCCTAGAAACGGCTGGACTGATTTGGATGAAATCGAAACACAGATAGTTTACAACCTGAATTAAAATATGGGATCCTTTTTATCCTGGTCAAAGGTATCCTAGGGTCCACGTGAACAAAACCGCAGGCGGCCGCTAGTGTTACAATATTATCGTAATCGTACTTTTTGTTAGTTCACCTATATCTCAGTTTGGTTGGTACTTTAAGTCTACTTGAGTGATCCGTATTCTTTTGTACAAAAGTGGCTTGCTGTCCGACTGTTGGGCTTAAGATGTCAGTGTCTCTCTGATTGCGGACTCTAAGTGTAGTGTGCTTTGACCTTCGTGTTTGTCATGACCAACAGGTCAGATGAAGGCCAAGAGCGATCTCTTATAATATTAATATCAGATACGCACCAAGAGCTATCACAGTATACCAATCATTAACGAAAATATAAATGTTGTACTGTAAGGTAAGGTTTCAAACCTTTTTGTACGACACTTTAATGAGTGAAAGTGGCGCCGCGGTGAATTTTATTTAATACTAACTGACCCGACAGACATTGTCTTGTCTTAGTTATGAATATTGAATTCGAATTGGTATAATTAATGAAAAGTTGGGTTCAGAGATTGAGAATTGAGAAAGTGGGTCCCGTTCCCGTTCCAATTCCCGTTCCCGATTCCATTCCCGTTTACTTTATAACCCAACAGCTTTATAACCAAATATATATATCACTTGTTATGTTAATAACGTGTATGTTAGTCTATACAAACTTACCAATTTAATATTAGGCATGATGGCTCTGAACTAACCGTGATGAGCACTAAGAAATTCAGTTATATTAGATTTTTTGTAAGAAATAATAAATTAATTATTTTACGCATTCTTTCAATTCTATGTCAAACGTCATAAGGTTACATTTAAAAGTTTTATATTGTCCAAAATAACTATTCTTATTTTTAATTTTTTTAAGGTCATAAGGTTACATTAAAAATCTTTTTATGTCCAAAATAATTGTATATGGTGGTTAAGTATTCTTAAATTTTCTAATTTTCCGCGCAATTTTCTTCATTTTTTTCTTTCATAACAACCATCTCCTGATAATAACAAACACAACAAAAAAAGAAATAGCGAAATCGGTCCAGCCGTTCACGCGTGATGGCTTGACCACGCGAAATTGGATTTATTTTTTATATTATATTATATTTTTATAAATATAGATTATAATTTTATTCTAATACACAATTTTAATAATATTTTACATGGAATTTTCAGGGCCCACAGTCTAGTATACTTAAACCTTAGAATAATTACTAAACGGTATCGTTACATTACCTCGTAGTCACTGCTACTAATAGATAGCAAAACTGCTAGAAATGGCCGTTTTTGACATATTTGCTATATACTTCTACGAATGACTAAGAGGGCGTGTAGTGAGACCTTCTAAAAATACTAGACCATGGGCCCTAAAAACTCGACGTAAAACATTATTAAAATCTTTTTCTATTAATAACTTATTAAATAAAAACATCTGAGGGCGCCACTTTCGGTCATACAATCGCCTTAAAGTGCCACAAAGTAATTAATGATTCGAGACAACAAACAGTAGAATACTATTGGAGTTACCTATAATCAAAGTAAATTATTAAGCGGAAATTGAATGCACTAGAGCGTACGCCGGCCCGGCCACGGACAGCGCGGCAGGAGGCGAGGCAGGCGGCGCGGCAAGCGAATTCGGTAACCACTGCGCGGTCGTGACGACGAGCTGAGAGGCCGCCATCGGGATAGCGCGCAGTGATTATTGAATTCGCTTGCCGCGCCGCCTACCTCGCCTTCTGCCGCGCTGTCCGTGGCTGGGCCGTAAGGGCGTGTGCGCTCTAGTGCATTCAATTTCCGCTTAATAATTTACTTTGATTATAGGTAACTCCAATAGTATTCGAGTGTTTGTTGTCTTGTTAAATACTCCATGAGTGCTCGCGCGGTCTACATGTGTAGCCTGATTTCAGGCCCTGTTTTTATAAAATATGAAAGAAACAAATCAAACACAAAATAATATCAATAATAACGTCATGAATAACTATTCAAAATCACAAATTGTGATGTAAAAAAATCAAACGAATCAAAATCTTCATTCTTCCCTAAAATTCACCAACTCCACGGGGTTGCTGAACATTAGTGAAGATTTTTTCAAGTTTGTGGTAATTAAAAAAATATATGTATACGCCACTGTAAAAGCCAGCTTGTAATGTTAAATTTTAGGTTTGACTAGTAAATAGGTTTTACTTACAAAAGTTGGTAACAGTAAGGATTTTATAAAAGAAGATAATGCTAGGTTTTACCAACGAGACGGTAGGTAAATGATTGATCATTTTAAAATAAAACAGAGAGTTAATTGATTTAATGATAAAATTAAGGATAAAGTTAAAATAATTTATTTCAATTACTTATCAGTAGGTAAAAACTTATTTTTTTTGCTATAAATTTTTCATAATGATTATTTTTATTTATCATAATATGAGTATTTATATTCAATACAAATCAGTCAATCCTTCTATAGTATAAATTAGATGATAAGTAAATGTATTTCTTACATATTATAATAATATAACACATTCAAAATAAACCTTTTTTAACATTTACCATGTCTTTGAGGTAAAACCTAAGCTTTATCGATAGTTCGAAATGAACGATGATCAAAGGACAGTTCGGATTTTTAACCATTAAAGAGTTAGTAAATCTTAGGTTTTACTGGAAAATCTTAGGATTCACCAGAGTTCAGGGTTTTACAGTAACATATACAGCACAACATTAAACCTTTCCGGTTAATAAGTAAATGTGTCCTATTGAAGGCAGTAATCAAATAACATTAGCTAGTCTAGTTTAATCTGTTTCGCCTTTGATAGTGTTCTAGTGCTCTAAGCTCTAGAGCTTCTCACTAGTGAGATGAGGTCAAGGACAAGGTTAGAAACGCGCTTGTGATTCTCCTAATTTCATCGTAGGTCACGATGACAATTAGACGGTGCTATAACTACGATAAACATATAATACTACCCACAAGTCGAAAACATGATCCATACACTCAAATAAAATAAATGGTTAATCATATTATCATAATAGAACACACACACACACACACACACACACACACACACACACACACACACGCACACACGCACACACGCACATTCACAAACAGACACACAAATCTCGATTGTACTTTTCTTACTAATTTTAAAATAATATAAAATTAGCTCATACTTACATAATTACAAACCAAATCCAAGGTAGGGCCAGAGTTTTGTAACACATGGACTCCTAGACTAGAACAGATTTTATTCCTTCACAGTTGCTACATTTTTGATTATATGAGGAAATACAAGGAAAAATCAATTGAATTTAAATTTGTAATTACTGTGACAGTTAAATGAATTGATTTATTTTCAGATATTGCCATTTTAAAATAAAGTGAGTACAATATCTCCTGGCCTGGATAAGGTTTTATGTCCCCACCCAGGAGAAGCTTCGTCTAGCAAATGCCCTAATATCCTGATTATAAGAGGACAGGTTTTGAAGCCTGCATACCAAGGCAAGACAGTATCAGTAAGCCAGCAAGCCTGGCTTCATGAAAACAGAACTGGCTTCAACTCTCGGCTAGTAAGCGTGAGAGCAAGCATGTTCCAAGCCGGCTATGCTACAAGGTTTTATTTCCCCACCCAGGAGTAGCTTCGCCTAGCAAATGCCTTAATGTCCTGATTATACGAGGACAGTTTTTAAAACCAGCATACTATAGCAAGACAGTATCAATAAACCAGCAGCCTGGCTTCATGTAAACAGAACTGGCTTCAACTCTCGGCTAATAAGCGTGACCTACCAATGGCCTGCTTCCGGTTCTATTATCAGACCTTGGATACTATTTCCCAACAGAGCACCTACTCGTCGAGACGATTCTAATGAGCCCAAACACGATGGGATTGTATAGTTTCATCCTTCTTTCTTCCGGCTCCATCATCAGATCAGCTCAATGACACCATAATATTACTCTGCCTTCAAGTTCTGACCTATATCACCGAATAAATAATATTACTAGCGTCCTATATTCAAAATTTCAAGTCTCTAGCTCATCAGAAAGCTAGAATAAAATTGTTTGCAAAAGTGGACACACAAACAAACAAACAAACGAGAAACCTAATAACTAATTAGTTTTTAAAAGTTACCAGTTTTTTATTTATTAATAAAAAGTTAAATAAAATTTCATGATTGTGTTTATTCGCCGTCATTTAGCTTTATAGCATTATATATATTAGCTTATTATAAGTCTGCTGATATTCCTATCAAATTGATTTTAATCTTTTCATGAGCATGAAGTACATTAAACGAAATTAAGTGTGTTTTATTCTGCAATTACTTGCAGAATAAAACACACTTAATTTCGTTTAATGTACTTCATTACTTATAATATTTTTTTTATAAGTGAGAACGGCCTTTGTCTTTGGTTTGTTGTAATGAAACAGTTGAGAGGAAAACTTTTCGTATCTATGTTATATTGTTATTTATTACACAAAGTAACACATTTTTTTAGAAAAAACCGAGGGATGAAAACCCATTATGTTTGTCCAGTCACTGCGTATTCGTCGAAATAGATAGCCGGTATACTTAGGTTTACAACTAAGCAGTATTGAAAAAAAAAACCATTTACTTCATTCTTATGAATTCATAATGTATTATGTCTTTAGGTCACCATGTTGTTACTTCTATCAATAGATTATTAAACTGGTAGTAGATAAAAATAAAACGCTTCTGCCCATTAATAAAGCCTGACACTGAAAACTAGCTGAAACAAGCATGCATTTACAAAAAAAATACGAAAATAGTAAGAGACTAAAATTGTTAGTTCTAGCTATCAATGTTGTGCTATTAATAGGATTGCAAAATATCGGGGTGTAAAAAGTAAACCTATTGGAAGAAATGACTGCTATGGGGAAAGCAAGCGACTGAGCTAACTGGACTGAGCTGATAAGAAAAAACGGGGAATATTACTGATCTTAATTACGTCAGACACAATAGCAGAGAACCGATAATAGCCGGTCGAAAATCAATCTAGAACTTTAACATTGGGGGAACCCAAAAATATTTTCTTTTCTTCCCAACACTTTTTTTCTGTACCAAACAGAAAAAAGACAAAAAAAAAAAAAAAACGACACCTTGGACCGTTACTCAAGTGTGTCAGTCCAAAGAAACCACTTGAGGTCAGGTATATTACCTGGCTGAATCATTTCCATTTCTGTTTCACTTTTTAAATTTAAATTTTCACAATTATACGAAATGAAACAAATGTGTGTAGAGGTTTGAGGTTAGTTTTGCTTCAAACGTTTGGGGGAAATAATCTGGTTATACTTCCATTAATAAAAAAAAACTAAATAAGTACAAAGTAAAATATAATAGGTAGTTGCCATTTATTAATTAAAAGCTTTTACAACCTAAGTTATTATTCAAAACAAAATTACGATACAACTTAATTATATAGACGATTTAAAATTGGAATACTTAACTAACGCAATTCAGATTTTTAAGTCGCGAAGTCGAATAAACGGTTCTATTGTTTATTTATTCGCAGAAAACATCAAAGCGAGAGGAACAAAAGTAAAAGTGCTTTCTTGAAGTTCTCAGACGTAAACAATTTTTATTTTAAACCCTTCAGGCTATTCACAGGCTATGTTGAATTAAGTGGATACAAGCATTGTTATTTTTACAACAAACAAAACGATGGGTTTTTTAGATGGGATATTTTATGAAGGCCATTGCGTCTCGAAACATTAATGATTTTTTGGTTTTATTCTTGCTAATAGTCATATTTATTGGAATGAAAAGTAACTATCAAAACTGTCACTTATATTTGAGCCATAAATTTTTCATTAAAATGACGATTTTTTTTCCGTAAAAAGGTAAAATATTCATAATCATTTGCAAAATTAGAGTTCATCGTCTAGATTTCGTCAATACGGGCACGGGTGGAGCTAAGATTTTTGGAGAATCCTTGAAACCTTTGTGAACGAATACGTCTTGTTTTTTTTTTACCCAATAATGAACCAAAAGCTTTATTAGATCGTATCATCATTTCTGATTTGGTAAAGCCTTTTGACCATATTAATATGTTTCAACACCAAAATATATTTCTGGGCAAAATTCTTCGAGCCTTCTCTTTCTATCTCATTAATCTAATATCTGCTTTCCCTGTTGCTCTATTAGGTAGACATTTTCTGGCAGAGAAAAATTTGCGATTTTTTAAGGGCGTTCGTTCTTACATATCTTTGGCTGAATAATACCACTCAATATTTATTTTATAACGCTTTTAAAAACACTAAACTACTCAATACTCGAATTTTGATACGTACTCCAATCTTATAAATTGTGATTATATAACAGATTCTCACAACGTGTTCAACATGAAAAAATCTTTAAATTAACCACGACATCTCACCAAATTTAATAACCAAACTTTAATAACTTCAATAAGCTATGTTAACACAGAACACTTTCCATTTAAATAATTGTACGACGTTAATTTTTTAGGTGTAAAGTCTAGCTTTCAAAGATTTACACGTACGCTATGGCTTCGTAAGTACAAAAGTATGTGAAACGCGCGAGATTTAAATTCAGTGTTCATAACTTGAAACTTAGTTTAAAAGTTTCGTAGTGCCTGCAAATAATTTTTAATACTCACGCGGCATGGTCTGCATGCGGCAAACAAGCGATCGCGAGAGCAACCACGAGCGCAAAGTTATGCACGCCGCGAGGACAGCTCGTATGCATGGTTGAGCGTCCGCTTGCGTCCGGGCGGACGCTTGCTGCCGGCGGCCGCGTATCCGCCTGCCGGCCAACTAACGGACTCCACTAACCCCCCTTCACGGCGACCGCTCGCGCGTGCGCTCTAACACCTATCGACCGCGGCCCGGCTGCCTCTTTCCGCTCGCGATGACGACGCTCAGATCCTCACTGGGAGCCTTATTGAGCGACAAACACTAAACGCTCCATCTTGAAGGCGAGACGCATCGACTTCTCGCCACCGCTCATGTATTATTAACGGCGAGACATTTTCAATTTACTGCATTCAATCGGATGGAGAGTGTGGTCTCTGGCAAACTATTTCTAATAAAATCCGTTCAAATATCGAAGGAAATAATGCGTATAATGTCAGGAATCTACCCAGAGAGTCTCCCGCTCTATTTTTCGTCCGCTAAATCAAAACTATCGCCACGCAGTGCGGCGATATAGTCGAGAAACGCGGCCATAATCTGTCTGGGCTAGTGGTGCGTTAGATGAAACTAAAAGTAATTTTCACGGCTTTGTTCTGTTACTCGGAAACAAAATCACTGGCTAACTTTCGTTGGTGCCTACCTACCTTCTTATGGTTACCGCGGAGAGTAAGTAGCCCTCTGGCCGTAGTAGATTTATTCAAACGTGCGGGTAATTTAGCGAGCTCATTGTGTTTGATTGTTAGTATATGCCGACATACATTCATCAGAGGAGACGGACGACGGAGGGCGCTATTCACTGCGCCTATCACCACCCGCCAAATAATTTTATGCAAATACACCCTCGCACTTTTGAACCCATCTTTCGTTTTATTTGTTTGTTTTTAATAATTTACTCGCATTGTTTTCTCTTTTTGTTCGTGTTTTTACCAACCAGGTATTTAAAATATTTTATTTATTATTCAGTCTGTGGTGGTTAGGGGGGTGCTCTGCTCACTACTAAGGTAGAAGTATTTTACCTTACAAAAACACAGTAGAAAGTTATTAATAATCAATTTACCTTTAGTATTCACTATGCTTAAGGCGAATTGACCCTGGATTGTTCTATTCAAACGAATCGGGTGAACCCACAGCCGAAAGCTCATATATAGCCAATAGAATTGTCAACCAAGTATGTAATATATTTTCCATACATAAATACCTATTCCAAGTAAATTCTTGGCAGGTATACAATAATAAAAGAAAAAATAATTAAATAAAAAAAAATCTTTTTCATAAAAAAAACACGTTTTTATACAGACTAAAAAATACAGTAATTTCTCCCTTAAAGATTTATGACCCTATACAGACAGTAGTTTTAAACCTAAAAACGTGATTGTCTTTTTATAAGGTTTTAAAAGCCTATATGTTATGTAACCCGTATGGTTTTAAAAATTTACGGGAGAAATTATATTTTACTTTTAAGTCCGTTTTGAAAACGTATTTATTTCTTTTAAAAAAGTTATTTTAATTAAATTATTATTTAATTCTTCTGCTATTAAGTCAACGAACTAAAACTTAAAATACACCATCTCCTATCTGAGTACTCGTCCAGACGGATCAAGCGAGCCCAAACTCAATGGGGTTGCAACGTTTTATTACAGAGTTCCTGTGGCCTTCTCCCGGCTCCCTCATCAGACCCTGGATACTATTTCCCAACAGAGTACTCGTCAAGATGAATCAAAGAGTCCACACTCGATGGATTTGTATGGTTTTATAACAAAGTTCATGTGACCTTCTTCCAGCTCCATCATCAGATCAGATCAATGATATTATAATATTGCATTGTCTTTCATTTCAGACCTATGTTCAAAGTTTCAAGTTTCTAGCCCATCGAGAAGATAGAATGAGATCGTTTGCTAAATTTGTGGACAAACACCCAAACAAAGAAAAGCAACCTACGAATAAAAACGTTTTAAAAATAGTGACATGTTCACATAAACGCAATAATTTTGTGCTTACTATAGTGGTGTTTACACAAAGTCTGACAACAATTTGTAGAGTTCATCATTATGAACAATGAGTTAGGTATTTGTATGGCAGCAACCATGTAATGGCGGAAAAACATTAATCATAGACTTAGAAAAATTTTCGCTGAGCTATTTCTATGATATCAATTTAATCTACACTCACAACAACGTTCATTATGAACTCAAAAAGGATTGTATAAACACGTACCTACTTATTTTTTTTAATACCCCATTACAATGCAATCAACTGCATCATAAAGTAACTTTTTAATTTTTATAGCACACTTTTACTTTTAATTTATTGGCGCTTATGGGCTAATAGAATATAAGATTCTTGGTATGGGCCATAAAGTTAATATACCTAATGGAAGGTAAGTATATTAACTTTATGGTATGGGCTCATTGTAGTATCTATCTATGGTCTGTGGTGCGGGGCAGCGGGGCGCGCCATTTTTAATGCAATACAAAAAAGTTTTGATTTCAATTTTTACTTTTAGTTGTACTGAATTTCGGAGGTTTTTTCTTTTCTTGTTTAAAAATGCCTAATGGCAGTGAATGTGAGGAAATAGTAGTTTACATTATTCATGGGAGGTAAATTTAATAAAAATAATTCATTGAAAACTTCTCGTGGGGTTTTGTATTAAAACACTCGTTTGATACTATTAAAAACCTCGCCTATGTTTTAATACCCCGCATTATGCATCAGTTTCATAAACTACTATTAAAAACCAGAGTTCTTTTATTTCATATTTTTAGGTTGTAATTGTAAGTATTGTTACAAATGTTGGTCGAAGTCTACTTATGGTTTTCAGGTTTTGTGGAAATCAAAAATAACGTTGTATAAATCTCAAGAAAAACTACACACCAAATTAACTATTTTGAGCGCACAATTGACAACATTTTATTTTGAGAAAGTACTAAAATTAGAAAACCATTTCGAGATTTTAGTGTTCTAAGCTCATTTATATATTTATATATATATTTTTCAGAATTATTAGATCAGTTTTTTTACGTTAACTAAAAAAAATAAAAATCTAGTCCATACTTATAGGAAGTTTCTCTTTGCCTTCTATTTAAAAAAAAAGTGGTGCCAGCTTAGGGTAATTTAGCCTAATCTTGTACTTACGTCCAAAAGGTAACGTCCAAAAAGTACAAGATTAGGGTAAATTATCCTAAGCTGGCAGTTTTTTTTCTGGGGTTTATGCTAAAAAGAATAAACCGTTTTCTATTAATTAATATCTCAGTAATGTATCAAAATAATGGAAAAGAAAAAATACGTGTTGCCTAAAAAACGATAAATTTTAATTATATCCATAAAAACATGTACCCAAAAATTTTGAAATGTTTACAATTAGACGGAATAACCTTGCACAGATTTATCAATTTGTGTCAATAAAGCGAAAACTATCAAATCAAAAGCGCCAGTGAACGATGATCGATCAAACAACGATCGGCAACCGATTGTATGTGAACCTAACTACCAATCAACATTTTTTCAACGGCATTTTATATTACGAGTAGGTGTATAAAATAAAAATTGTGACACTGGAGTAAGTTGAAGTTGAACCAATATTTTTTTGTCAAATATTATACTTACCTTTGTTACAGCTAATTAGACTAGTAATTCAAATTCATATTTTCAAGTTCAACGGCATATTGTGAGCCATTTTGGCAACATGACTTTTCCGAAGTAAAAAAGCCTGCTGAATTCGGTTCTGAATGTTGCCAAGCCCAATTTTGACTCCTATGCCCAAAATTCAAGATGGCGGCCAAAATGGAGCCTTATCTTATTAGAATTCGATTCTGGTCATGTGATACCTCACCTGGCATAGGTTATGGGGGTCGCTGAAGTCAATTTTGATAACCGGAAGTCCGTCCGGGTACCGGAAGTATGAGATGTGGCTGGAGGAGAGAAAATTTCGCCACGCGACACATTTTTTTAACACAGTTACTGAGAAAAATGTTTAACAAGTTTATTATTCTATATAGTGATATAACTGGGCTATTTACCAGTTTTTTTTTTCTGAGACAAATATTTATAGTTTTAATTCTGTAAAGGAGTTTGAAAAAAACCGCCGTGCGGTGCGACACAAAATATTTTTTTAACACAGTTACTAGACAAAAACGTAGGAAAAATCTCATAGTTTTAAACTGTAGGGGACTTTTGAAAAAAATAATGACTGAGATAATTCCGCTGCGTGACACAAATCCTTTTTTAACAGAGTTATAGCCAAAAATTTTGTTAAGTTTATTTCTCTAAATAGTAACATAGCTGGGCTACTTACCAGTCTTTTTTTTTTTGGGGTGAAAACGAGTGTTTTTCTAATCGATTGAAAACTATTGTTTTCTATATTGAGAATTAGAAAACTACTACTATGTTCAAGTTACATAAATAAAAACCTTCTAGGGTCAGAATTAATGAAGATATTAAAATGGAAGTTCTTGCACTTGGTGATACTAGGTACACAAAGATTTCCTTCTATTAGATTATTGTGGTAGGTACTTAATTAGTTTTACACAGCATCCTGACTATTTAAATTTAGGGTTCTAAATACAATCAAGCGCTATGAGATGTAGGTATATGAGAAAGAAAACTCTAGTGGAGAATGCATCAATGTATCAATCTAGGTATTGCAAATACATAAACCCAAGCTGGGTCGCTTTATTGTTGGTTCGAATTGTGATTAAATAATACCAATTTTTAAAGAGAAAATTATGGACAAAATGCCTCTAAACTCCTGGAGTAGCGGCATAGCATCCAGGCGGCAGCGGCTGGGCGAGAGTTAATATATAAAACGGACCCAGCGTCTGTCGACTAAATGTGGAGAACTGACCTTGAAGAATTCTTGATGGAAACTACGTAACGGCTTCATACCAAAGACCATCCAACACGGGTACCTTTCTTCTTCTTTCTAAAGGTGATACGGACCGCAACTTGGCCGTTGCCAAAGTGGTTGGAAACTTGCTCCTTGGATTACTTGCGTTATCATCTTAGCATGTATCCATCGCAGAAGGTTAGTGATAAAAGGAACTAACAAGAAGATAAACTTTCACAAAAATAAAAAATCAATCTGAAAGAAATATTGCCTTGGTTATAATCTTGAACATGTGTTCTATACCAAATTTCGACAAATTTAAAGATCAAAATACTTACTACGAAAACAGCATCTTTTTTTTAAATTCTTTATACAGTAAAGAATGCCAGCATGACTGTCTTCACGATATTCCCTCTACTATCACAAAACTAAAAAAACAATCTGAAAGAGATATTGCCTTGACTAGAATCTTGAATATGTGTTCTATACCAAATTTCGACAAATTTAAAGATCAAAATACTTACTACGAAAACAGCATCTTTTTTTTTAATTCTTTATACAGTGAAGAATGCCAGCATGACTGTCTCCGTGATATTCCCTCCACTATCACAAAACTAAAAAAAACAATCTGAAAGAGATATTGCCTTGTTTAGAATCTTGAACATGTGTTCTATACCAAATTACGACAAATTTAAAGATCAAAATTCTTACTACGAAAACAGCATCTTTTTTTAATTCTTTATACAGTGAGGAATGCCAGCATAACTGTCTCCGTAATATTCCCTCCACCCTGAAAAGGCACATGTTGAAACCACGATCACTACTTTGGTTTTCTCAAAAAATACATTGTGTGGGCAGATGATTTACTTACTAAAATTAAATTATTAACAGACTACTGCATATTTCACGAGCGAGGAGCTGATTCGACTCGATTAAAAAAATCTTTAGGGCTCTGCCCCTCACGTGTCACATTATTTCCCACCTCCGGTCGACGTTTCGAAAGACCAAATCCTTTGAAGTCAAAATGACATTTCACTTGTCCGCACTGACAGCAGTCAGTCGACTTTTTACTTTTTAAAATAAAATAATCCCACTAGAGAGAAATCCAATCTGTGTTTTATTACAATTTCAGATACGGCTACCGCCATCTCTTGCAAGACTTTAGCACTAAACTTATTACAACTAATGAGTTTGGTTTAACCATTTTTTAGAGAAATGTAACGTCAAAATGCAACGTTACAGGGGCTAATCTTCATAGTATTAATTTTGTAGAGAATTTTTGAAAAAAAGCTGATAAAATTCCGCCACATGACATAAAACATTTTTTTTAACACACTCACTAGAAAAAAATGTTTAACAAGTTTATTATTCTATATATTATGATAATTGGGCTATTCACCAATATTTTTTTTGTGCTGCCGCGGCACTATTCAACTTTGTTGTTTTGTTCGTTGTTCTTTAAAAATTTGCTCGACAAAGTTTTGATTTTCTAAT
Source organism: Agriphila geniculea (assembly GCA_943789525.1). NCBI lineage: Eukaryota > Metazoa > Arthropoda > Insecta > Lepidoptera > Crambidae > Agriphila > Agriphila geniculea. The sequence continues at coordinate 8,068,499 of OX038870.1, forward strand.
ATGCAACCAGTATTTGTATATCCTACTAATATTACAAATGTGATAGTTTGTGGGTTTGGATGTTTGTTCCTCAATCACGCAAAAAGGCTGGAAAGATTTGGATGAAATTTGACACTCAGATAGTTTATAGCCTGGATTAAAACATAGAATACTTTTAGCCTGGTCAAAGGTTCCCTAGGGATTTTCCCTGTCATCGTACCTATGTGCTATATAAAAAAGATTAATAGAGTAACAAACCATAAACCCTACTAAAAAAATTATATACCATGTTATAGAAAATTTTATAAATATAATTTTTATCCATGTCATTTTTTTTCTTACTGCTATACTTTTTGTTTAAAATCGTTAAAACCGTGGTTAGGGACGTATTTCGAAGAAAAAAGGGGGAAAGGGGGGGTAGCCAAAATTCGGCTTGGCAACATTCAGAACCGAATTCAGCAGGCTTTTTTACATCGGAAAAGTCACGTTGCCAAAATGGCTCACAAAATGCCGTTAAAACGGTAAAGGCAGTGGATATTTAGGATTTTCATCTAGTCTATATGGGCTTTAGTTGCCTTTGAACCCAATTTCAATTTTTAAACGTAATTTAAAGGGCTTAAGCTTTTGTTTCTAAAATAAAAGAAGAAAATAGTTAAAACCGAAAATTCCCTAGATGGTGTGATACTCAGTTCGTTTTCGCAATTTATTGCATTTAAGCTGTCTTTGATTCTATACCCTTTTTAGCCGGCTAAAACTTGGTTTAGCCGTACTTCGGGTATTAGCCGTGTGGCCGTACATAACATAATAAATACTCTATTTATGAGTACCAGTTGTTTGTTTTGGCAGCTTTGCAGCACGGATGACTACGGCCCTATACTCCAACCAACTCACGGAAATAATGTTTACTAACAAACCGCCCATACTTAACCTCAAAAGTACTTTTTTAATACACGTTTTATAAATACATGTATATGATTGATAGTTCACATATATTGTCCAAATTGTATTTATGATGTTAATTTACTGAAACTTAACGTATTTGTGGAATAATTACGAAACATGCGCTAAGTTTTGTTTACAAACATTCTTTCCGCAAGATTCATTAAAAGATGTTATACTTAATTAAAGTATAATACGCGCCATTAATCTCAGAAGTGAAAAATGTTTTTGTGGATAATTGCTGTATAACTAGTACTTGAATTGGAGCTTACTTACTGGTATCCTCACATTATTACTTATACTCACCCAATTAGTAACTCGACGAGGATGGATGCGGGTTCCTTTGTGATTTGAAGGGCAATCCACGCAGATTTCTTAGGATACCAGCATTGAAATTTCATTTATCAAAATATGATTAAATGTATGATGCGCGGAAACCTATATCAAGACGTTATATGTGAAATACATGTATGTATAGCTGCACACATCGGTTACCAGATGGTGTAGTTATAAAATCCTGAAGAATTGTGCTATGTTTTAGCGTCAGGACAAATGCTGACGTCTGGTAACCTTATGCACACCTGAAATACCGATTGCCAATCGTATAAAATGATTTGTTATCATTTTTTTTAAATCCTCTAATAATCATCAACACCAAACTGTATAAAACGATATCGTTATAGTCGTTTTAACTTCAAAACCATCAAATTTATATAAGTATGTATTATGTTAGGCTTAAAGACCGAAATCAGTCTTTGAACAAAAAAACGCACACAATCACAGCGCGTTCTGGTCACTGCCAAAATGCCACAACGCGAAATTTGTGTCATGGCTCTTATAAACGCCCAGAATGCGTTGTGGTAATCATAGAAATACCTGGTCTTTGAGGCTGCGCGGCACTGCTGCCGCAACACCACTGGTCCCCATACATTCTCTATAGGTTTATATGAGACTACATTCCGAGCTCGGCAGCAGTGCTGCGCAGCACTGTCGCGCAGCAGTGTCGCGCAGCAGTGTCGCGCAGCAGTGCTGCTGGCATCGGAATCATACCTTAACATATACACATTATAATAAAGAACAATGACCACTTCTCATACAAGCGATGACCTGACAAATAGCTTTTTGAAGTGAAAACTTCTTTAGCGGCGTTGTACACTTTTTTGTAATGGGGAAAAAATGTTGAACTCGCGTCAGTCAGGGTCACGTGACCCTGGCTGCCTAGCATGACCGATTTATATCGCATGATATAGCATTTTATCGACACTCAAATGTCAAATTCCTCAGTCTTTTTGACAGTTAAACGTGATAAAACGCTATATCACGCGATATAAATCGGTCATGCTAGGCAGGCAGATCGAAAATTCGTAAGACGGATGTAACGTAGACAGCCGGCGATGGAAGTATCCCCTTCTCTTTCTACGGGGCGCGGCGAAAATGGTGGCGCGTCATTTCAAGACGTGTCAACACTTGTGTCACCATAACAACGCGCTAATTTTTAAGTCAATATCAAAACTCTAGATTTTGTCAAGCACTTGTACTATTAGTTATTCTGTGGTGTAGCTATGGATAAGAGCTTCGTACAATACTGTTCTGTATTCGTAAATTCAAATGCAGAGTAAATTCGTAAGACGGCAATTCGTGCAAAATTATTCCCTAACCATTCCAAAATATCAAAAATAGTATTTTGATCTACATTATGTGCCCAATAACTGAAAAACTAAATTCGATAATTAATAAGGATTAATTAATCTGTAGGTACTTATTAGTGAAAATACTTCAATTTTCAAAACATTTTCTTAAGTGAATTAGGAGACAAAAAAACATTTAACAGTGTTTGTAAAGAAAAAATAATCATAAAATTAGAAAATAAACAAATCTAAGTACCTTATATCTAAACAGGGAAAATAAAACATAGTTCAGTTATTCTGATTAGTAGTATCAAAGGCACGGCACCCCTCGCCATATTGAACAAACAGACAAGTTTATATCTTTAGTTGTGATTGAATGAAGAAACTACCTAAATTTATTTATATTGCATTGTCTACGTAATCTAGACAGTGTATATTACGAATTACAAGTTTCTACCTTAAATAGTTTATTTAAAAAAATATTTCGTCACTCACTCACTGACTCACTGATCATTAAAAAGATATACCACTTCCAGGTGACTAAAAATAAAACACGTCATTGACCTACCAAAAACGAACTAAAAAGTATAAATAACTAAAAGTTGGGTAGGACACGCGATTATCGATGAGTTTGAATGAGTAACTCATATCGAATTGTAAGTTGGGACATTGTACCACCTCAAATGAGGTGGTACCATAGACATAGAAAAATTTTCGCTGCGCTCAAGCTACATTCTATTTCTATGGGTGGGACAATGTCATATCAATGAGACATTAGTTCGAGTTGAGGTATACTGTGACGTTATTACAAAATGACGAATTTAGCAATTCCCGAGACATTACTACGTGAGTGAGTTTATGGCAAAAGGGATATACTAAATTCATGGTTTATGGTATGGAAAGTAAGTTATTGATACAGCTCTCAAAGTTGACTTTAAATAAGACAAGAATAAAATGACCAAAGTTTTTAATGAAAAAAGGTGAAATATTGAAATGTTATTATTTTTAAAATTCTAAACAACATTTTTCTGCTGTAGCGAGCAGTAGTTCATTCATGCTCATGCCTCATTTGATGTTTGACAATTTAAATTTTTGAGGTGATGGGACATTCTGTCATTTTGTATGGGACATTTTAGGTGACTCTTGTATGAGTTACACAACTCTTACTTTAGTATCGTTACAAGCAGGGGGCTGCTCGAAACATTGTTTAATCAAAGTTCCCCCGACTAGAGATGGGAAAAAGTCCCAGTTTATACCCGACTATTGGGTTTAAACCCAGTTAAATCCCATGGACCATTTTGTTGAACTAAATAAAATCTTTATAAATATGATATGTATTTTCCTTTGAATCTTTTTGTGTATTGATTTAACAGGAAATTGTTTCCACAGCAACATCACATTTGACATATCGATAGATATAGAAATAGTACATAAAGTTTTTATAGCATACAATGATGGGTTTTTACTGGGTTTAAACCCAGTAGTCGGATTTAAACGGGTCTTTTGCCCATCTCTACCCCCGACTGCAATGTTATAATATGTTTCAAAATATTCATATCAATTTTGTAATAGTCGAAGAAAAAAATTTTTTTTCACATTGAAAGTGGCGTCATCCTGTCGCCATATTGATTTTTTTCAAAAAAAAAATAGCCAGTGTCACTCGGGATACTGCAAAGATTCTAACGATACCCTATACATCTAAATCAATTCAGGCATTTAGAACTTATGGTGGAATAAAGAAACTCACATACCCACAAACATACATGAACCCTTAACACATATACACTCCTTTTTGGGCAGTCGTGTAAATAACTAAGCGTGCAAAATATTTTAAAACATCACCATCTATTCGGCTTTCAGTTGAGGTATAAAACATATTAATAACTTAAATAAAATAAAAAATGAAAAATTAAGACTTAACTAATAATAATCCCATTTCATTTGGAAAAAAAATCCTACTTCGAGCGCTTCGGAGGTGGCCGTATTATCCTACTGATATCCTAAATGTGAAAGTTTGCTTGTTTGAATGATTGTTAATCAATCACGCAAAACGGCTGAATGGATTTGGATGAAATTAGTCTCACTGATAGTTTATTATTATTAGCCGGATTAAAACATAGGAGGATCCTTTTATCTTGGTTAAAGGTTCCCTAGGGGTTTTCTCGAATGTAAACGCGGATGAAGTCGCGGACGGAAGCTAGTTATCCATAAATTGTAGTGCTTACTAAAAATACTTTCGGCCAGGTACATGGCCGAAATCAACAGGCTTTTGTAATCTCGCGTCGTCTGCACGTACCTTAAGTACAGAGGAAATATAAAAAGTAGCGCGTTTGGTGTGTACATATCTCGCGCGCGGCAGGTCTCGCGTGGGCTAACACCGTTTAGGCTGCCTCTTCATTGACGTGGAACGAGGCGGCGCCGGTGGAGCGGAGAAACGAGGAAATATTAACCAATAGGACTGTATTAATTCTCCGGTCTAAAATGCTATTGGTTAATATTTGCTCGCTTCTCCGCTCCGCTGCCTCGTTCCGCGTCAATGGACAGGCAGCGTTAGCTTGGTCGGGTACGCGCTCGCCCGAGGCCTGCCGCGCCAACCCTGTCCACACCAAGCAAAACGTAGAATACTTTAATCCGGATTTTCTCGGATGTCTACGCTGACAAAGCCGCGTGTGGAAGCTAGTTATTAATATTGAGGATGTTTCCTCTAACTTAAAACATAAAAATCCATTTGAAAATACAATTTATTTGCAATAAATGTAAACAGCTCTTAAAAAAGTAGGTAACTACATAAATTCAACGAAGATTGCTACTACTGTGCGATTCCGCTATAGACGGCGAGTGCTTAGAAGGACCCGCTTCGTATATACTCTTGAATGAATCTGAAGACAGGTTACTTCTAGTTCTAGACCTTAGAAGTAAGTGGTTGCAGTCGACCATGTCCTGTAAATTAAAAAGGGAATATAAGTCAGGGCCAAATAAGTCTGAAAGAAAAATGGTAATTTAAAGGACATGCTCCATCGCGCTAATGTCATTTGCCTCACCATTCTCAAAAAATTAAAGTCTATCGCGTCTTAATCAAAGTAGTATGTAAGAGTAGGTATTTTACTCTAGAATCAGATTAATAATTATTTTCTACATTAAAAAGTGGGATTTTTAAGCTAAAACGCTTTTAAATCACATTCTTTTTTATCATGATAGTACTATTTACTTACATTTTTTTCACAAAATATTTCAGAAAACAACTTAATATTTTTGTAATTGTTTTTCTAAATATAAAACAATTCTTTACTGATACTTTACCTAAATAAAATGTAATTAGCGTTTTTTAATTATGAAAGTAATTAAATAAAATGAAATTGGGGCAACGCTGGGACATCTCCTTTCTTTCAGACTTTTAAGGAGCTAAGTGGTAGCTTTGCAAGAGACGTGGACAAATAATGAGTCCGATTCATACAAACAGTGTATACTGGACCGCTAAGAAAACTGGTCAATACAAATATAGGTACTGTCAGCGCTAAAATGACATGAGCATTCAAAACTACCAAAATGCCTAATTATTTGACAAAAATCAACCCCATCTCAAGACATTAAAAGGTGCACTATTGTTGCACACTAACAACAAGATTTGTCGTAAGTGCACCTTAATGTTTTCAGATAAAGTTGATTTTTGTCACATGATTAGCCATTTTGGTAGGTTTGAATGCTGAGATAATTTTGGCCAATATAACCCAGTAAAGTTAGACATGAAAAGGGGGTAATGGTTGCATCAAATCAGGTATTTTTGGTTTTTAAAAATATTGTTGGTAATGTGGAGGCAATGCTAAATTCAAGTTTTCGACCTGGGCAGACGACCGTCTGCTCAGGTCATACTAAAAAAAAAATTTTTTTCCTTTTTTCAGTTATTGTCGATTTTGACCCAGAAGGTTTGTCATCAAGATTGTGTAAGAAAGTTTTAAAGTAGGTTAAATTTGAAGCAATTTAAAGGTAAAACGGTTTTGATACGACCGATAGTTTCGGAGACACAGCTTTTCAAAATTTGGCCATCCTAACTTTAAAAATAAAGGAATTTCCAGGTACAATTTCATCCCTCTTTTCACCCCTTCGATTGTAGAATTATGAAAAACGCCTTCACACGTCTACATTAATTTTCAATCTTCAACCTAGATACAAAATTTTAAGCTCTTAACTTCGAAACTGACGGACTTTCATACAAACTTTCATCCCTTGATTTACCTACCCCCTTAGGGGTGGAATTTCCAATTTTTTTTTCTTTAGTGGATGCTTGCATCGTATATGGTATCTATTTATGCGCAAAATTTCAAATCTCTAGATTCAGCGGTTTGGGCTGTGCGTTGATATATCAGTAAGTCAGGACTTTGAATTTTATATAATTAGATATTCTACCTAACACCTTGTTTGGATGGATCACTTGGGTCCCTAAAAACGCAAATAATAAACAATGAAAATGACAGTTGGAAAACCTAACTCGAGGAATTAGCGATTGTCTATATTATCTATATACATATAATAAAACTGTAAATTCTAAATGTTTGTGCGCGAAACACGCAAAAACCGCTGAATGGATTTTGATGGGATTTTCACAGTTTGGTAGCTTGAGGTTCAACTTAAAATTTTAGTCATGTTTTATCTAATTCAGGTGGGTAGAACCTGGGAATCAGCTTAAACTCTCGGTAGTACTAGCTTCCATATACTAAGGAGATCATTTAAACTGGTCGTCTTATTAAGTCTCGGGAAAAAGGTATACCTACTGGGATTTTTCTACTGTCCACGCGGACAAAATCGCGGGCGGATCAGAAACATAAATACTTCCGAAAAACATTAAATTTAGGTATAAAAATGTATTTTTAAAAATTGGCTAAATTTTGAAAAGCTGTGTCTCCAAAACAATCGGCCATATCAAAACCATTTTACCCTCAAATGGTTGCAAATTTAACTTTCTTTAAAACTTTCTTACATAATCTTGATGAAAAACTAGTCCTTCTGGGTCAAAATTGTCAAAAACTTAGTAAAGGTACCTTTTTTTGTTTTTAAGAATGACCCGGTCGTCTGCCGACGTCGAAAACTTGGATATAACATTGCCTCTACATTACCAACAATATATCTAAAAACCAAAAATACTTGATTTGATGCAACGATAAATGTCTAATTTAATTGGATTAAATGATATTAATATAGGTAATTGATTTTGGCACTGATTCTAATGCAGGTACTGACAAATAAGTTTGTATTTCTGCAATGAATTATTATGTCGTTGGATGATTTGGACGTTTTAGGATCCTTATCTTTACTTCCTTACTTATAATAATATGATAATACGAGAGTCAGTTTGTATTTTTGGTGGTTTGTTACGCCTTCAACGTCTTAACTACTCACCCGATCATCATGAAATTTTGCGTACACATTTTCAGGGGTCTAGAAAGAGACATAGTGTTCCTTTCAAGCAGAAAATAAGTACTGTTCTCGAGGGATAGCAAAAAAACGAAGTCGCGAGCGGTTGCTAGTGTCAAATAAATACAGACACTTCATATTTCCTCAAAAAGGAAGAAACGTAAACCGCTGTTTAAGTTTCATAAAAGTGCTCTTTATTTTAATATGTAAAATCATGTTTTTTATTTGTAAACATCTAGTTCAGGCAATGAACGCTCAAAAAGAGGTATAGAGGGAAAGGCGTGGAACACATATTTTGACTTCGTAACTTTGTTTGGACCTGTTACACAGAATACATAATAGTACAAGTCCTGTTAGCAGGTGAACATATCAAAAGTCCCCGCCCGTAGCACCTATGCCGGGGGGAGGGGGGTTTGAAGGTTCCAGTTTTTGGTTTTTCACATATAAGTATCTCAGAAACTATGCATTTTAGCGACATAAAACTTTCTACAAAATAAAAGCTGATTAAATTTGCTACAAGCTTTATTTTGTCAAGTTTTTCGATATCTTGTATAGTTTTCGAGATATCCGCTCCTAAAATTTAATACCACTATATTTTTTTGTCTGCAAAAATAACTTTGTTTTTCACAGTGTTGGTATGAATGACAAAGTTATATTTGCGGTTTTGGAAAATGTGTTATATCTCAAAAACTACAAAATATGTGTCGTTTAAACCAATTTTCGTGGAATTTTTCAGTTTATTAAGATCTATAGTATATATATTTTTAAAATTTTTCACTCTCTTATTTCAAAAGTTAAAGGGGGGGGGGGGGACACACATTTACCACTTTGACGGTGTATATCTTTCAATCGGTTGACTTTGAGAAAAACATGTCTTACGGTCCCCACAGACCTACCGGTTTCTTTTATTTGCTTTGCTGTTCGGCAATGGACCGCCGGCCAAGAGGCTCATTTCAATCTATCGCATATTATTTTCAATCTAAGTACATTTCACATATATGTATGTTCTTGTGAGCTTTGTTCCTTAAACGATCGTTATGAAACCACAAAAAAAATTGTTCAGGTAGGTAATGATGCCACCCACGACCGTGTTCACAATTTATATAAATATACGATCGATTTATATTTAGCAATCGGAGACCATGTTCAGGGTGGCATGGCATATCTCCTAGAAGCTTCCTACTTCGCAACCCAGACGATGATATTTGATAACACCAAGCTAAATGGCCATCTTGCAAATTTGGTCTGCTCCCAATATGCGATAGATTGAAAATGACCCTGGTTAGCCGGCGGTCTAAGCAGCAAGTAGAACAGCAAACCAAAGAAAAGAAACCGGTTCGAAAAATTTTCTATGTCTATGGGGGGGACCCTTAGGAACTTCAATATCATTTTTAAAGACATATCTATAAACACCTCGCACGTATTGGTTAGAAGAAAAAATTTTTTTTCAGTATCAGTTCCATTTATGGGGAGCCCCCCCCTTAATCTTTTTTTTTTATTTTTGTGTTCAAATCGTTAAGCGGTTAACAGAATACATCTACCTACCAAGTTTCAACTGTGTAGTCTTAATACTTTCGGAATAAAGTGCCTGTGACATACAGACGGACAGACAGACAGACATGACAAATCTATAAGGGTTCCGATTTTTGCCATTTAGGCTACGGAACCCTAAAAATGCGTCATTCCATTGTCTTTAAGCTTCACCTTAAGCATGTTGACAGAAATTCAGGAGCGGATATCTCAAAAATATGAAAGATATCGAAAAACTTGGTTGAATAAAACTTGTAGCAAATTTAATCAACTTTTTTTATGTCGCTAAAACGCATAGTTTCCGAGATATATGTGAAAAACCGAAAAATAGGACTTTCAACCGCAAAACCGCAAAACCGGCCTGATCGTACCAACATACTGGTAACATACTGCAATTTACAGTATGTTGGTACGATGAGATAGCTAGGTCCTGGCCTTTGGAACTTGGTGGAGAAGTTAGTCTGGTCCTTAGGCTTAAAAATTTGGCGACCCATGAATGCATGGGTCTTCTATTAAGAAGAAATATCATTAAAGCTTCATGTAAATGGCACCGGAGCTCAATCGGAGCACGACCAGAGCCGAACCGTAACACGATTGGAGCTGGGTTGAAGCCGGACCAAAGCGCCCTCAGAACTTGAGTGAGCTTCGGTTAGTAAAACGCTGAAATAATATACACTGAAGAAACCATAATTACAAAGTTTTAAGTCTTGCAAAGCATTTTCGGGTCTAAAAATCTTTAGTCTTATTTTTTAAACGGGTTTTTCAGTAACATTATTTTTAGAAAGAGAAATGACAAAGGGAAATAAAGAACCACCCAACTGCGACCGTACCGTCTAACGCATCGAACTTCGGCAAGCCTGCCCGGCTTCAAATTAAAACAGAGAACCCCAATCCGGGGCCGTACCGGCTAACGAATCGAGCTTCGGAAAATTTGCCGAGTTTCAAATTAAAAAAGATAAATTAAAGTAAGGAATTTCGTACTATTTGTATGAATGATTGATGTGTATTGTACTATTTGTTGAAGTTATTTGGAAGATATGGATGTTTGTGTGACCTCATGAATTAGGGTTCGCCATTTTGGCCTAATCGGAGCTCGATTTATCTGTTTTAATTTGAAACCCGGCAGACTTTTCGAAGCTCGATTCGTTAGCCGGTACGGCCCCAGGTCATAATGCTGGATACCAATTCATGATGTCACATGATCGATGTTCATGTCGTCTATCAAAATAACTTCAGCAAATACTACAATACGAAATCCCTTACTTCGATTTGTCTATTTTAAATTGAAGCTCGCCATACCCGCCAAATTTCGAAACCTGTCTTGTTTTTTACTGTGAAAGGGACATACAGTGGTGAAGACAAGCGTTCCGAAATTACCGCAGTCAAAAGCTACGTCTCAGTCGTGTGTACCTACAATTAGCAAGCGGAAATATAACGCAAAATTTAGTACCAAAGTTACCTACAGTAACAACTTGCACCAAGCGCTTCGTTAAACTACTGACTGTCCTATTTAACCATTTTGTTTTTACCATATACTATATATGGAATATAATTTGTTTATAGAGTTTGGTTTTGTATTACAGTTATGATATTAAAACAGATAAATGTATCGAGCAAATGAACTCAACAACGAAATTTATTCAACATTTTATTTCTAATTATTTTGAAATTTGTGCACGTAATGCGACTAAACGCTCAAATGTTAACTACCTCCAGTTTTGTGATTTTTCACCGATGTGCTAACCAAATAAACCCATAATCTTGAAACTAATACCTTAGCTAGCTCTCCAGTTTTATGATTGTCAGTTTTCCAAAATTTATTATTTTGGGAAACTGACAATCATAAAATATAATTTAGATAATTTTTACTATGAAAGTTTCTTCCAGTATTGTACCTACGGCCTCTCATGCTATATCTGCTGAGTACTGAAGTAACTGTACACCTTTTAAATCGATTTGTCCTGTGATAGTTATTATGAGACCCTCTTGTCAAGTAGGAAATGAGCTGACCATCTTCAAACGGCTAAACAGATCTTCATAAATTATAACTAAGAACCATCTTGATCACGTCAGCTTTCAAATAAACAAAACCGCATCAAAATCAATCCATTGGTTTGGGAGTTACATTGCCTCAGACAGACAGACACACACATGTCAAACTTATAACATCCCTCTTTTTGCGTCGGTGATTAAAAATAAAGGAAAAGCATTAAAATTTTCATCAAAAACCGCTGTTCTTGGTAAAAAAAATCTTGGAACATGGCTATGATTGACGAAAACAAATTCGTCGTTTTAAAGGTGCTACCATACTGATTCTTTCGTCATTTAGGTACGTGGATCATGCATGAATCTTCATGGATCATTGCAGATCGTAGATAGTAACATAATGTTTGAAAATGCACAGTATTAAGTCTTAGACGTCTCAGATAGAAACCCAAAGGAGTTGTAACTAAACTCCACAGTCAAAGTAAATCACTTGAAAACAAAGTTAAATCAACAACAAATAGCTATTTAATTGTCGCTTGTTGCAACAGCAACTGTACAAAACCAGCAAACTACATGCGGTTGGTTAGGTTCGGACCACAAATCTACTACGACCTAGGGATTTATAGTCCAATAAAACTAGCTTTATCTGGACATAATTAGATTACTGAAATTTTCTTTTTGTGTGTCATAAATAAGTGTTAGTTATAGTTAAAATAAAAGGAATTAAACATTTCGAAACTTCGCATAAAACTAAAAAAAACTAAATTATCAACAAATTTTGATTTCATTATTACAGCATAATAAATAACTCAGTAAATGTACATGTATTATGTTACGACGCTTGCATTTCAGGTAAATAAATCAAAATTAAACTAATTGATCAATCGGAACTATTGTTAATAAAGAAGGTTCAGTAAGTGGCAGATAATTTGGCTTTTCTTACCAGAAATTATAGGTAACTGTAATTTAATAAGTCATACTGAATGGTATATAATGTGACGACGAACATGCGAAATTGGATTTAGTTTAATTTTGCTATTAGGTGATAGCATTTTAATGTACCATAAAATTATACTAACAAGGTATTTGGTTAACTATTTTGCTTTTAGGAAAAAGGTAGGTAATGTACGGAATCTCATGTTTTTTGTATGAAACGGTTACCACCCCGGATTTCTTACATCACATATCTAATTAATATTTGACACTTAATATCAATATCCGATAAACTAATAAAAACAACGAGTTTATTATTTATGTCCAGATAAAGCTAGTTTTATTGGACTATTACTACACTGGATGACGTTTGCAATGAACTGCAACTTTAATACAATGTATTTTTTTATATACGATTTGAAGTAAGTAATGATTTTTAAATTGAAAGTTTTTATTGCATTGAATTGGTATATTACTTAATTTTCTTCTTTGATTTTTTTTCTTATTCAAATGTTTTTGTGAAATGTTATATATTAACTTACTTAAGTTATCATGCTAACTGCAGTGGTGAAATACAATTTAAATATACGGCTCAAGAGATATTATAATTTATTATTATAGTTATTCCACTATTATGGTTTTACATATGAAAGCTTACCCCTGAAAAATATTTTTATGATAAACCCTGTGAACTTATTATCACCGACATTTTTTTTTTATTTTTTTTTATTTTTTTTTTATTTATTAATCTTTATTGCACAACAATACACAAAGTAAGGTACAAAGGCGGACTTAATGCTAAAAGCATTCTATACTAGTCAACCATCAATAAAAAGACATTCATGAATTTGCGGTACATACAAAGGAGTTACAGAACCTTAAAAAATATTTAAATAACACATAGATAAATAATATATATAAAAATAAATAAACCTTAATATATAAATACTTTTGTTTGTGTCTCCCAAACACAGGCTTGCAGCTTAAATGGAGAGATACCAACTTTTTCCATTTTTTAACAAGTTTAAAAGAATTTTTTTTTAATACATATATTATAAATATATAACAAAAATAAAAAGAAATAAGTTTGAGACAATGATCATTCACATTTCCAAAATAAAAGCATAAGCGTTTCTTTTAAATGAGAATTTGCTAGGAGATCTCCTGGTAGTTTCAGGGAGATTATTCCAGAGGCGGGTAGCTTGCAGCGTAAAAGAATCAGACATATAGCCAGAACGAAAGAGAGGAGTGGAGAGAGCAAGAGAATTGGCAGAGCGAAGGGGACGATCGTGAGTATCACAGAGATACTGAAATTTGCATTTCAAGTATTCTGGAGAATGGGGATTGTTGAGGATGGAATAGAGTGAGCAGAGCAGCCTTAGCTGTCTGCGTAGACGGATAAGAAGCCATTTAAGCTGAGACCGGTACGAAGAAACATGATCAAATTTACGAAGGCAAAATATGAAACGAATGGCATTATTAATAAGCCGGTCCAACTTATTAAGGAGATCCTCATTCAAGTCAGGGTAGCAGACATCAGCATAATCAATGAGTGGAAGAATTAAGGAAGTTACTAGAGTGAATTTTGTGCGAATGGGAAGAAAGTTCCTAATAAACCGGTACAAAAAAGCTTGATAGGCTATATCTAACAGATCGACTTTATATTATGATTATCAATTTTACTTTGAGAATGTTAAAATATTGAAAACCAGCGCCATCTATTTAATTAGTTAGTAAGTTTATAACAAAACAGCTGAATACTAAAACGAAAGTAACACAATTATACTTTATGTACCTAAGCTGTCAAAAGTAATCCGAAATGGCGATACCCATACAAAATTGCAAATTTTTTAATTTGAGATTTTTGCACTCACAATGCTATTTTTAAGCAATAAGTACTAAATAATATACTAGAAAAAATACGACTCGCGCCAAATCAATACTGATACGAGAATCGGACCCGTGACCTTTGGTATTGTTATAGTATTTCAGCCCCAATGGGAATCAAATGGGGGCGAAATGGAGTAAATAAATATAAAAATAGATATGGATGTCGTTATTGGGGTTTTCTGGGATGACGATTGCGAAAATGACATTTATTTTGAAGTCCAACACGGTGTGTCCACCGTGATTCAACCCCTAAAGGGGTGAAAATGAGGTTTAAATTTTGTATGGAAAAATAATATAAAATACACATTACAACTTTAGGGGAGAGATTGTAATAAACGGTTTACTAATGTTTACCCTAATTTTAAATGCAATAATTTCATTTGCCATAATTGCATATGCCATAATTTCATTAAACATAATGTTTTATTTGCCATAACTAACAAATGACATAAATTTATTTTCACTAATTTCATTGGTCATCAGTAATCAAATAACATAATATTCATATAACATAATTTTATTTGCTATACTCTTAATTTAAAGTAATGTTATTATCCATAAAAATAATTTTCCATAATATTTTCTTATTACAATATTTGGCAAAACAAACATTGTTTTCTATTATTTCAGCTCAGATATAATGAAAGGAGCCAGCATATCATTCATATTTATTAAAGAATTAATAAGATTTTGACCAATTAAGATAACTTATTTATTATACTAATGGAGAATTTTTGAGTTTTGGCATTGAAACTCAATTTAAAATTACAAAATTGTGGAACTAAATTATGATTGTTTACTCATATTTTATTTATAAATTTGTAATCAGCTTAATGATTAAACGATTCAGGTTTTAAAAAAAAAACTTTTGAATATAACGAGTATGCATGCAGTACAAGCAGGCATTCAGCATGCAAGCAAGCGTGAAGCATGCAAGCAGGCATGCAGCATGCAAGTAGGCATGCTGCTTGCAAGCAGGCATGCAGCATGCAAGCAGGCATGCAACATGCGAGCAGGCCTGCAGCATGCAAGCAGTGCAGCATGCAAGCAGGCATGGAGCATGCAAGTAGGCATGCTGCTTACAAGCAAGCATGCAGCAAGCATGCAAGCAGGCATGCAACATGCAAGCAGGCCTGCAGCATGCAAGCAGTTCAGCATGCAAGCAGGCATGGAGCATGCAAGCAGGCATGCAGCATGTAAGCAGCAAGCATTCAGGCATGCAGCATGCAACATGCACGCAAGCATTAGGAAGCTCCGCTCGCTTCGCTCGCTCCGCTGCGAGTGGTCAAAACACTAACCTAACCTAACCTACTGGTAGGTGCATTAAAAGTTTTTCTTTATAGCGGGGGGCCTCAGGCCCCCGACCCCCTCGAGCAGGGGGGCCAGCCCCCTGCACCCCCCGGTAAGCATTCTACATGCAAGCATGCAAGCATGGAAGCATGGAGCATACAAGCAGGCAAGCAAGCAGGCATGCAGCATGCAAGCAGGCATGCAGCATGCAAGCAGGCATGCAGCATGCAAGCAGGCATGCAGCATGCAGCATGCAAACAGGCATTCAGCATGCAACATGCATGCAAGCATTATGGAGCTCCGCTGCGAGTGGTCCGAAAAACTATACTCAACCTTACCTACCAGAGGTGGTCACAATAAAAGTTTTTATTTATTACCCCTAGGTACGTTTAGGTGAAGTAATACGTTATTATAACTTATGTATATTATGTGAACTATGATTATGTCAAATAATATTAGGGTCTAATAGGAACTTATCATTATGACACTTGTTATTATGGCACCTAATTTTATGACAAA
Organism: Agriphila geniculea; assembly: GCA_943789525.1. Lineage (NCBI taxonomy): Eukaryota > Metazoa > Arthropoda > Insecta > Lepidoptera > Crambidae > Agriphila > Agriphila geniculea. Next base: position 8,084,602 of record OX038870.1, read on the forward strand.
TGAAAGCTATGGCTAATGGATTGTTATGTCATACGTTGTTAGTATAAAAGACAATATTTCAAATTAATATATTATGACCGTGGATCATTATGGCAAATGAAATTATTCCAAATAGTATTATGATAAACGAAAGAATACCGTAATAAACTACTTCGTCCGCGTGGATATTAGAGAAAATCATTACGGAACCTGCAACCAGGATCCGACCACTCGTTTTTAGGCGACGGGTGGTCGGATCCTGGTTGCAGGTTCCGTAATGATTTTCTCTAATATCCACGCGGACGAAGTCGCCGGCAGAAGCTATACTAAATAATATACTAGAAAAAATACGACTCGATGCGAAAAAAATACGGTGCGAGTCATATTTTTCTAGTATATTATTCAGCGTTGTTAAAAAATTCCCAATGTAAAATTTTCGATTATAGAGCTGTTTTTTTTTGGTTTTTCCATTTTTTTTTGTTTGTTAACTATCACAGAACAGCAAACGGCTCCGTAATTTTAAGCATAACATTTATTGTCATAATATTATGTTCCATAATTTTAATACCAATAATCATCATGTTGCATAATATCGCGACGCATAATTTTAAAATTCCTAATATTGTGTAGGCTAAAATTGTTTGTCATAAGTATTAAAAGGCATAAATTTTGAAACGCAGAATAGCTTTAAGCAGATTTTTTAATTACACGTAAAATAATGGTCAAAAATTTTAGGACTACCTATAATATACCAAATAAAATTTGTTTTTTTTATAGTTATGGCATATAAAATTATGCTTAGGGATTTTTTAGACTGCCTTATATTATGCCAAATGAAATTAGGGATTTAGTTTGTTATGCTTCATAATAATATGCCTTTAGACAGTTATGCTACTTAAAAGTTATGCGATGGAAAAAATACATGACATTAGTGTTATGCTATTTGATGATTATGCCAATCGAAGTATGACAAACGATTTTAGGACAAGCAACATTATGCGAAAAATTCCGTCCCACAGCAAACAAAACAAAAAATAATTATTCCAATCGGTCAAGCTGTCCTTGAGTTTTAGCCATACTAACGAACAGTTATTCATTTTTAGGTTTACGTACCTAAAATGGAAATAAAACCGGTCAAGAGCGAGTCGGACTCGCGCACCGAGGGTTCCGTACAATCATAAATATATTTGGATGTGTTACTTTAGTACAGTCTTTAAAAAAGTAGGATAAACGGCAGACAGGTGGAAAGGCGAACAGGCGGACAGTTAATTTACAAATCTTAACCACAGCTGCTTATGGTGACTGAAAAACGTTTCAGCCACTCCACATTTCACACACTCCAATCTTCGTTTATTCGTACGGCAAATAGTAGGTAATTATATAAGAACCAGCCACCAATTATTATTGTAGTATTAGGTTACGCCATCTCTTGACCGATAGTGGAACTATTATTTTTCTTAGGTCAGCATTCTTAGGGCAGCGCCATCTGTTGACTGGTAGTGAAAATAAATATTTTTTGTATGTTTTTCGAATTTCTAAAAAAGTGTAGTATATTGAGACATCGTTTTATTTTTCCTGTAATTTTTACATAAACTACTGTCACATAGAATTATTTCAGATTTTTTTCTTTGCAAACTTCGGAGATAAGGGGGGAATGGTATTTTTTTACATTTTTCATCATAAGTTGAAAACTATGCAGCCTAAGAAAAAAGAAAAAAACCGGCCAAGTGCGTGTCGGTCCACGCGCAGTAGGGTTCCGTAGGTACATTATATCATACCATATTTTAATACCGCTATCATTTTTCGTCTGAAAAAATAACTTTGTTTTTCACAGTGTTTGTATGAATGACAAAGTAATATTTGCGGTTTTGGAAAATGTACTATATCTCGAAAACTAATTACTGTATCTCGTTCAAAACAATTTTCGTTGAAAGTGTTTATTAAGATCTATAGTTTAGATTTTTTTTTAGATTTTTCACCTTCTTACTTTAAAAGTTAAAGGGGGGGGGGGGGGACACACATTTTACCACTTTGGCGGCATATATCTTTCAAACGGTTGACTTAAAAAAAAAATAGTCTTAAAAACCTCAATGTAATTTTTAAAGACCTATCTATAGACACCCCACAAGTATTGGTTTGATGAAAAAAAATATTTTCAGTTTCAGTTCCATGTATGGGGAGCCCCCCCTTAATCTTTAATTTTTTTTATTTTTGTATAAAAATCGTAAAGCGGTTCACAGAATACACCTACTTACTAAGTTTCAACTATGTAGTCCTAATACTTTTGGAATAAAGTGGCTGTGACATACGGACGGACAGACAGACAGACAGACAGACATGACGAATCTATAAGGGTTCCGTTTTTTGCCATTTTGGCTACGGAACCCTAAAAACGGAACCCTTAGAGGATCACTTTGTTGTCCGTCTGTCTGTCCGTCTGTCTGTCCGTCTGTTTGCCTGTCAAGACCATTTATCTCGGGAACGAGCGGAGGTATCGAGTTGAAATTAAAACCATATTCTCAAGTCTACGGCCCCTTGAAGCTGTAAAAAAATCAAACTTCTAAATTTTATTAAAAAAAAGATATGGCCATTTATGCCACAAACAAACTCATATTTTGACACCCTTAAAGCACAGTACGGAACCCTCGGTGGGCAAGTCCGTTTTTTTATATAATACGAAGATTCAATCTGATTTTATTTATGTTCGATCACGTTGGATATTGTTTGAAAGTTGTAGTACTTTACATCTCCTATTAGTTACAGAGCTAGTGACAAAATAACGCAAGAGGTATCTCAACTCAAGGCCCATCATTCAATATATTATGATATAGTGTTAAGGGTGTACATGAGTACACCTACTCGCAAGGCCAGGAAGTGGAACACCTGGCCCCTATTTCACCAAATTGACATTTGTCAGTGACATATGTCGGCAATTTTTACAGTACTTTCCTTATTTTAATAGGGGACAATTTGTGTTGTGAAACAGGGGATATTTTTTACAAGTCGACAATAGTCACGCAAACTTGACTCAGCTCCAATGTCATATCAAGAATTACTGACAAATCTACAAATATGTCGACCTGTAAAAAATATCGCTGTTTCACAACATACTTGTCCCTAATTAAAGTAATGACAATTGTAAAATTTACCGACATATGTCACTGACAAATGTCGACTTGGTGAAATAGGGCCCTGGCGTCAGCACACTTTCAAGCATGTAAAATTTCAACAAGCTCTACAAGAGTTATCTCAAGGTTTAAATTGAGAAAAATTTCAGCCTTGAGAAAACTTTTGCACCGACCTGGTCTTTTTTTTTCTTAGCTTTTGCTTTCGACTTTGCTTGCATTCACCTGATTTTTTATATTTTTTATATTTACTCAACAATTTAAAAAAAATGTTGTATTCCGGCAGTTACAGGTAAGATAGCTAATTCCGGGTGTAGTGCGCTTAAACTTTCGGCCTTATCGTCATTTAACATCAAGTGAGGTGAGGGCCAAGCACTATCCAGTTGTTGGATAAAAAGAAGTAAGCTAGTGATTCCTTTTTTTGCCTGACTTCACTTACATCTACTACATTGCAGTTGTGACGGCAGTGTCGCAGATACAAAGTTTCACTGTAACTTTTTCGTCGCTTACGATCTTCCGAGTCCGGTGGTCCATATTTAGCACTACTTGATAAGATACTGGCTAGAGTCTGTAAAATTAGAATAATATTAAACTCTTTGAAACTGCTGTTAAATATGACATTTTGATCCAATATTCCAAAAGTTAAGAACTAAAATAGAGAAAAAATCAAAATGGATCATCTGTACATAAATATTTAGGTATATGAGTTAGAGCTACCTAATGAATCAATTTTGATAAATTTTGCTAAATAGATAGGTTAGATCTAGATAGAATAGAAATTTACTATCGGGGGGAGTGAATTGAGTGATGGAAGTTCTCCTGTCACGGGTGCCTGCTAGTATTATATTGTCAGTCAAGCGATTATAAATTGTCACTGCATAACCAAAAGTACGTGATAATATAATAATGATGTAATTACTTAAGCATTAGACCACTTACATTACGTATTATATACCGTATAACAGTCCTTATTTGGATGATGTATACTATGAGTAATGATAATATTATCCAACCGACAGCGTATATCATCTTGGCTAAATCTCTTATATGGGTTAATGAATAAATCCGTACACCTACAGATATCTAAAAAAAAATTAGTCTTCTGCAATACTTACAGTGTAATTTTTTATTCAGTATCCAAACTTATGCCGCCTTACTAATAAATGGTGAATAATTTTATGCTTCGAATATCTAAAAATATTGGGTATCTATATAATTCCTTACGTTTAAATGTTAAAGCATTATATTCAAAGGCATAAACTTATTTTTTATTTATTAGTAAAGCAGTTATGTAAGGGCATATTTAGTCAATGATACTAAATAACGGTAATCACAGAAATACCACAAAGTGAAGTTTTTAAAATATAAGTTATATTTTGGGTATTTAATTCAAGTGTTTTAAAATAAATACAATTTATATAAAATGTTTCGTTAATTATAAAAATCGATTGAATGCTTTGCGGTTCGTTATTTTATTGTTCAATATTTACACAGAATATCGTAAAAGCAAACAAGAAACTTACGAAAAGTACCACGGGCGTAAACGACCAACATATTCTCCAGAACTTAGTCGGCTTGAAGCCGAGCCAAAACTGTATATCGGTTGAGAACCTCTGGACCCCGTATATCCACATGACCACTGCCACTTTGAACCCACCCAAATATAAAACTATCACATTTACTCCGTACATAACTCCTTGCATTCTGCTTTCTGTCAGCAGCGACTGAAAACAAATTATTTTGATGTTTATACGATGAAGCTTTAAAATACTTCGCAATCTTCGCATAGAAATACTCCATTTAAATAGGAAGTGTAACTTCAGTTCCTTGTGTATGAAAAGCGAGAATGAATTTAAAATAAAGTTTCTTTAATAGACTTCAGATTAAAGTTTCTTTAATAGACTTCAGATGATCGAAGGTGACGTGAATTTATGTTTTGAGAAACTTATTTTAAGGATAATGTTATTTTTTATTTGTGTAAACATAGGTATATTAATTTTGCTTTGTAAAAACATTTCTTAAAGCAAATATAGAATAAACGATAAATCGCCTAACCAAACTACTACAAAAATAAGCTTTAGTCAAAACAAACTTCTGCGGTCAGTTAGGGTCAATAACAGATGACTATCTTCAGTGAATCAAATTATTATTAATAATAATAATAACAGTAATGAGTGAAAAATGAAAAAGAAATCATAATAATAATAATAAAAATATATTATTGATTAGTTTGTAAGCTAAAAACTAAAAACAATTTACAGATGTTTATACAGGGTGGATTTTTAAGACGGTACATTAAGGGCAGGACCTTAACCGTTATAGATACAGGAAAACGTACATGGGCAACAGCGTCGCTTAACCAGTTTGCAACAAAATTCGTGTGCGCGCGTATCGCTCCTGCACGAACTAAACGTATGTGACAGCGGGCGTGGCGTGCAAGCGATTTTAACCTTAGCAGTGGTTAAGCGACGTTGTTGCCCATGGTACCTGTAACTATAACGGTCTCAAAAATCCACCCTATATTATAGGTAACAAACAATGGATTTACTACTACTATACTATTTTACTACTACTTTTACTATTTATATGGATACTTTTTTTCACCCGGTTTGCTTCTAAGAAGTAACTATCAAATCTCACTATAATTAATTCTCATAGATAAACTTGGATATGGTTCTAATCGTTCCTCGGGAAGGCTTAACACAAAAATAATCACCCCATCATCATCATCGTTTACCCCAGTAAACGAAAAGGTGTAGAGGGAAATTATTGGAACACAATTTTTGACTTCGTAACTTTGTTTGGACTAGTTAGGAGGTGAACATATCAAAAGCCCCCATCCGTAGCCCCTATGCCGGGGTGAGGGGGGGTTTTGAAGGTCCCATTTTACGATTTTTCACACTCAATAATTAAGATAATAAAATCACTACAGAAGAATTTTGTTTACTCTATATGGTAAAGAGGTGCCTACGTGAGCAATTAAATAGTGACAGCTGGGGCGAATAGTAACTTATTCGCTCAGTTGCTATTCGCTCAGTTGCTGATGAATGGCTGCAATACAGTGGCTAGCATCATAAAGTCGGGCTGTGTTACATAGGTACGATAACATTTTAAGTTAAGTCCGTTACAAAGCCACTTATATTTGGTGCGGTGCATGCATTTTGAAGTGTCAAAATTATTCGGCCATACCAAAAACTATACGGCCATGTCATACTAAAATATTTTCATTCTGACTGGTTACAACTATGTAAACCAGTCAGAACGAAAATATTTAAGTATATAAGTACTCGTATCTATATATATAAAAGAGTAAATCACTCACTGACTCATCACGAAATCTCAGAAACTACAAGTGCTAGGAGTCTCAAATTTTGCATGGGGGTTCCTTTTAGGGTGAAGGTGCTCACTAAGACGGGATTTTGCAAAATTCAACCCCTAAGGGGGTAAAACAGGGTGGCAAAGTTTGTATGGGAGAAAGCGATTCCTTGGCCCGATTGACTTGAAATTTGGCATAGACATTCTTTAACAAAATTAATTGAATACATGTTTCGTATTTTCAGGCAAAGGAAAGCAATATGACAAGAAGAGAGTAAAGAGACAAAACCATAGTATAGGTATTTATTTACATGTAAGCGCTATCGCACACAGGCAACTTAGTCTCCCAGCAACTGTTTTGTCTCTCACATCAAGTCCACGGGTTTATATGGAAGCGCGCACACGAAGCGACACGGTCGTCTGCAACTTTTCATACAAATTACGTGATAGACAAAAAAGTTGCGGAGACAAAAGTTGCCCGTGTGCGATAGCGCTAACTAATTACAGAGTAGAATATATAAGTCTATACATGGGTAGGCCTGTCCTTGACATAAGTACCTACCTACCTAATACAGAATCATGAACAGGGCGTTGGTTCTGTAACCAAACTCGAACCCCACTTCGAATCTCACTTCACTGCACGGGAATTTTAAATCACAAATAAGATAACGATAAGATTTTTTTTTTATCACAAAAATAAATGAATAAATTTTAAATTCACGCGAAGTGAAGTGAGGTTCGAAGTGAGATGCGAGTTTGGTTACACAATCGACAGACTGCGCGGCTAAAACCGCGGGATGCAGTTATTACCTTTATAATCACAAAATTGTAAAAATTATAAAGTTTTGATGTTTGGATGTTGTTCATATTGTTACTCAATCAGGTCTGAACGGGTAAACGGATTTAGACGAAATTTGGCACAAAGATAGATTATAGTCTGGAATACTTAACACAGGCTTCTTTTCATCCCGATTATTGGTTTCCAGGGAAAGACTAACAACAATTACAGACTCCTACGCCGGGGCGGAGCCACGGGCAAAAGCTATAGTTATTTATAAAAACATTTCAGCTAGACTACTAGCTGAAATGTTTTTATGATTGGTAGTAATTTTGTAGCAACTTTTGAAGCACCATTATGACAGAATAAGCGATAAATCAAAAACAAAAGTTCAGTAGGTCTATCAAGATATGCAACGGTTATTTTCAACTTATAGGATTTGAATAATTATATGTTAGCAGCACTGGTTCTGTATTCAAGGTAACCCAGGTGTGGAATATTCGATCTCGGCAAGCAAGCAGACCGATGAATTTTTTGTGGGCCCACTGAATGTTTCATCGCAGACACAGTACATGTATAGCTGAAGCAGCTAGTTACGTCGCCGCCGCCCGTGTCGTCAGGGTACTAGAGACGACTACGACGGCACGGTAATGGTGTATCAGTATTCTAACTCGACCCTGTCCTTGAAATACGTACCTAGAGCTGCGCGGTATTACGTCAACATACGATAGAGCTGCCCGCATCTCTATGTACAAAACTAGAAATAAACTCAAGTAGGTAGATGAATATAAGAAGATTATCATTTTTCTTTTAAATTATATTTTGTCATATACAATTTATAATTTGGTTTGATATTTTGGTAATAAGCAAATAGAAAAAAAATAACTTAAATTATTAATATTATTATCTTTAACCTAATTTTAAAAAATTGTGAGTGTATTTTTACAACTATCACGCTCACTGGTCCTAAATACAAACCATCGTTAGTTCGTCACTGCGGCGCATTCGCGACTGTTGTATACCGAGTGCACACCGAACTCGAGGCGCATAGGTATGGCTCGCATTTCGACCATTTGTACTAAATTAGAATACTGATACATATCATTACCGTGACTACGGCTTGACTACGGCCTGCGCGAGCGCGCAGCGCAACCAGCGTGACACAGTATTGTCCGACAAGATACAGCACTCGCGATATAAACATTTTCATGATCGCTCACCCACCAATCCGCATAGATATTGGGCTCACTTGGTGAGTTATGGCCCGTCCTCCTTATCCACTCATAAAAAACCTGTGCCCAGCAGTGGGAACATTAGAAATAGCTGATCTGATGTGTTACATAACCGGCTTGCTGCTGGGCTGTACTGGGAACCTTGCTTGAGCTCTCGTAGCTGCCTGTTGATTCGGTCGGTAGTTTGGATGTAGTTGCGTTACTGCGTTAACTATATTTATTCTGTGTCGCATCGCAGTGGACTTGTTTACAGGAACTACGTGTGTTCCAAGCCCTACACTTTTTTATTAATAGCGCGAGACCGTATCAGGTAGATTTTCTTTGCCAAATTATTTTTGTGATTGTATTAATAATAAGTAATAGGCGGTCAAATCTTGAAAAAGACATGAAATTTAAGAGATTTCGTTTGTGTTGCAAGTTATATCTACATTGTAATGTTTAATTTAAATACTTAAACTACGTATGTTTGATTAAAATAATATAGGTATGCGAATAATCTTACAAAATTAGGGGAAGTTGCGATATTTTTTTAAGTCAACAATTATTATTATCAGTATTATCACTCCTTCCAATTTATAATTAAAATGGCTAGCAAAAGGGCTTTGTGAATTATTTATGCGCCTTCCGCTGAGGAAAAATGCAATGCAAATGAAGTTTAACTTAAGACATTACCACAGAAAACAATCGATAATTGATTATTATTTTTAAAGTAGAACACGATTCGTCATCGATTGAAGCAACCTTATTACATCGAATCGATCTTTAGGATCTATATCGATCGTTACAACTTTAAACGTGCCTTTTATACTGGGGGTCAAGTCTGCTAATGTTTTCCTCAAAATCGTAGTTCAATGGTGTTCTAATGGAAATGCTTTATGACACAGTTCTTGTTTCTTTAGCCCAAAATCAAGACACAATATTTTTTCGTTTTGGGGTTTAAGAAACATAATGTGTTTCATTTTTGGGTTTAAGAAACAAGAACTGTGTCAAAAAGCATTACCATTCAAACACCATTGAACTACGATTTTGACGAAAACATTAGCAGACTTGACCCCCTGGTTCATGAGCTCAATGATCGTTCGATTGTCGACCGACAGCAAATCTCTTACCCGTCGAACGATGATCGATCACCGATTGATAAATCTTTACATTAAAAGAGATAATCTAGTGTTTAACATTCGATTTATAGTTCAAATATTGTAAAGCTTTCAAATATTGAAAGTTTAGTCAGAATTCATTTTAATCGGTACGCATAGATAACAAGTGGTAACCCTGTTATAGGCTTACGGATGAAATTGATAACGTATCTCAACCTAACCTACAGTGGCTTACTAAGCCAAAACTTTACAGGAATATTTAAACCACTAGGTTTCACAGATCGACTAAGCCACTAGGTTTCACAGAAATGCCTAAACCACCAAACATTCATGTGAAATATTGGGAAATAACTGCATTAAGTATACGGGTACTTTTAGCAATGGCTAATAGCGTTGCTATGTATGATTATAGTGATTCCGTATCGATGAACTTGAACTTCTAATTTTATCAATAGCTAACTAAATAATACTTTTAAATAATTTTGTATATACCTACATTGTATATCAAAACTTATCAAAAGAAACTGTACTATACTTACAATAGTGAATGTGAAACTGAATCCTATGAAACACAGAGTGCCAATAATATATATATTTTTCACAGAACGAAATTCACTGTGTATTAACTTTGACATTGTGAGAGTCAGTGCTAACTGAAAAAAAAAACAAAATAGATTACTTTACCACATCCAGTAAAAAAAATTAAAACTTTCTATAGTTTATTGAGCTATTCTTTACTCTTTTGATTTTCTGCATTATTTATAATATAACAGTATCTTCTCTTTTAAATAAAATTTACTGAAACATTTTAGGGATAAATAATGAAAATGTTGGAAATTTACATTTTGTTCGTGGCTTTTGGCAAAAACTGAATTAAAAAAAGTTCGATGCATGGCTTTAATTAACTTTTAACATTTCTCATGTTATTTAAATATTACTGTTACACATATAATTATATTAAGCGTAAGGATATTAAGTTAAGTGACCACATAAAGTTGTTGTCTTATGGAATACAAGCGGCCGCCCGCGACTTAGTCTGTGTGAAAAGTTTTTTGCTATCCCTCGGGAAAAATACTTTTTTTCTGGATGAAAGGTACCCTTTGTTCTTATTTGTACCCCTGACAACGTGTATATAAAATTTCATGATGGTCGGTTTAGACGTAAGGTGTAACTAACAAACAAATGGACTTACGAATTTATAATATTACTAAGGATTTTACAAGAGACTCTTACTTACAAGAGAAGCTTTCGCACCCAACAATTTATTAAGGTAGATGGCAAAAACGAAAAATCGGTTGATGGAGAAAAAATCTGTGCCTAATGGTAATACGGCGAAGAGCATGTAGTGATGTGTCACAGAGATCTCCACTTTGACGCAATTCGTCAATGTAGTGTACATTATCTTGACTATGAGCGATCTAGCAAATGCGCATAGCGTGTACAACACTGTGAATATGAGGACAGCGTTGTCTATCATTGTGTACGGAGACATTGTCCCGAAATCGAAGACCCCTACTAAGCCTATTCCGAACGCATATGCAACGTGGTCCATTGAATCGGTCTGTAACAAAACACTTTATTCAATATTTATTCGCATCAAAAAGTATAAATCATCTTAAATTCATCATCAATCAATTATGTGATGTGGTATTTACATGGGTGACTAAAACCGCACAACTTTCGCCGAACGGCAAAAATCGACCGTATAAATGGCAATTCGGGCTAGGCCGCAGGTGACTGAACAAACTTATCTAATCTGGTGGCCAAAATTTGAACTACGTTTTTTATTGTCTAGGTTACGCCTACATAGCACTGACATGAAAAATTTTTTTTTATTTAAGTGGACTGGCTGTCTGTATGATTTGACAGCTAAGTTTTTGTGCCTATTTGAAACGCCACTAGCGTGCGTCTAAAGAACTAATTTTGACGTACAATATGAAAATAGTTGACGTGATGGTCTCTCCAGACTTCAAACTTTAGTACCACGTACGCACGCTATGCTCACGCTACGTCCTACAGCGCCAAAATGGCGGAAATCAAATAGGCACAAAAACAGTTTGACATAAGCCTGTCCAGTGTAAATATATGCAGGTCAGTGCTACATAGACGACAGCGACGCCATCACTTGCGATTCAATTTTGGAAGTGACTTGCTAAGTGACTAAAGTCGACTATGTAAATAGCCCTTTAGTAATTTTATAATGATGAGTTATAAAAAATCAATTTAGTACGTTATGTATATGTCGTGGGCCAATCGTTGAACTGGGCCGATCGAGATCTGCCTGGGCAGATCACGATACGCCGGCATTTCTTGATTTGCCTTTTCAAAACCCGCCATATCGTTCAAAGCATAACGTTTGACGATTTACCCGGCCATGCTTGGGCAAATCAATTCTGTAGGGTGGATAAAGTACAAGCAAATAAAATGATAACCAGCTATGCTGGGATAAATATTTTGTAGGGTGACCAAAGTATTAAGTAAAATGAAAAGAATGTATATTTAATTTTGTTTATTATAAATCATCATTCTCATTATTTAACATTGTGCGTTGATTTTGCGTGACTCGCATAAAAATCATTTAACTGACGCTCGTAATTCACTCGGAAAGCACTTTTTTCTTCAACTAAGTCACTGTTAGTTTTTATCATCACAATTTTCGATTTCTTGTGACGCCGCCATCTTGCTCGCACGTAAACACACAGAGAGCGCAAACAGCGTTACAGCGCCACAAGCGTCGCAAAACGAAAGTATATACGATGCGCCCAGCCATATCTCGATGTGGCCAAGTACTAGTAGGGAAAATCGACGTATAGGTTGCTTTTATCGATCTGCCTAATTTTTGATTGGGCACATCATGAAATTATTGGCCAGATCATGAAATGCCGGCACATCGTGATCTGCCCAGGCAGATCTCGATCGGCCCAGTTCAACGATTAGCCCACGACATATATAAGACGTAACTATTTAACGTACGATTATTACTACTTTTCACAGTTGCAAAGTTCGGTTTTTCTTTTGTACTTCTGCAGAACTAAGTACTACAAGAAGAAATGCAAAAGCATAGTCTTTCGAAACTACTTTAGTAATAAATAACTATTATTATATTTTTTGAGCCGTTTCGTTAATCACCAAACTTTCAATCATTACCACAGAATACTATATACAAAGTTAATACTTACAAAAGATAAAGGCGAACTTATGTCGAATATGTTCGCTAAGATAGCCTTGATTTCTATTTTTAAAATTTGATGTGTACTACCAATGAAAGAAAGTAAAAGTACAAATAATACAATTAAGGTTGAGTAAATTCTCCAGAAGAATGTAACCGTGAGCATCTGAAATAAACAAACATAAATTAAATATAGCTTTTTAAAATGAACACTTAATTAGCAAAATCGTGCTTACTTTTATTATAATGTCGTCTGGGACAGTCACATATAAAAAGTTAAAAAACCAAATAAGTCCAAAAATAAAGATTTTACGTGGGAAGTCTGTTTTATTATCTTGGTGTTTAAAATTATTTCTGTAAATAAAAAAGGTTATTATAATCCTAAATATTATACAGGGTGTTAACAGTACCCTAGCAAAAACTTTTAAGGGCATAGTCGACTCATGATTCTGAAACTATCTGAAGTGGAATGTTCCGTCACACAATTCATGAAAAAAAAGTGTGTTTTTTTATTTTTCTATCACAGCTGTCTTAATTACACATGTCTTAGTTATATAGAACTTAAATTTACAGAAAAATAATTAAAACATCAAAACTTTATTAACTGGAAATGTACAACTGTTTAAGTTGTAACGCGTACATTGCTTCTCAACGAATAATCTAAATCTCAACAACTATGCATTTGCGACAAGTGGCTCCATAGAGAAAGTTGCTTATTTCTAATAGTAGTAGAATCACCCCTTAAAGGTTTCGCGGTGCTACTGACTCCAATTAGATGTTACATACTAGCGACCCGCCCTCGCTTCGCTTCGGTTCCTTCCTTTTTTGCCAATTTCGACCTTCCAACAACACCCAAAATTAAAACAAATACCTTCCAGTCGTCACCTCCATTCGCTCCGAAAGTCTGTTTCCGTCCCGTCCCATCATCAGCGTGAGAAACGCGCTGATGGTTAAAATTTACTCTGTGGTGGTCGATTACTTCAATTATGATCACAGTGCCTAAAATGCAACATGCCATCGCTGGCACAATGCAACAGATTGTCTAAGATGAAAGATGCCATTACTGCAATAATACCTAATTAGCGATTGGATAACTTTGAAATTTTGAATCAGTGGTTAACTTTGAAAGCTCTTAGCGAGCGTATTATTTTTAGTGAGTGCGTGGAAGCTAATATGATAAAAAATATGAATAAATGATAACACTTTGTGGTATTGGGGACGAAATGTCGAAAAATTTTGAGATTAATAAAAAAAATTAATTGAGATGCATATTTTTTTACAAAAAGCTGAATTTAAGTCATGATTATCACTTTTTTGTGAGTTATTTGCAATCACGTTATCTTTAATTGAACAAAATCTTTCTCGCACATCGCATAAGCCGTAAGAATTGGTTTCTCCCTCGCACCATAGTCCGTCTACTTGAGCGTAGCGAAAAATTTTCTAAGTCTATGGTTCTAATTAAGTAATGGATTTGAACTTGATTTGAACATTATTTCTTGCTTTTTTAAAACATGTTTTTTATGTTTTTGAAGGAGGTTATGCTTTTTCTTATTTTTTTTTATTATAATAACTCGTTTGGTAAATTAAATAATAATGACATTTGTGTTCATCCTGGAACATAATTAAAGTAATGTATACAGTAACCTAAAAATTTGTTTTGTTATGTCGCAAACATGTGTAATACACTATACAGGGTGGATTTTTGAGACGGTACATTAAGGGCAGGTAGGTCAATTTTCAGTTTGCCTTTAACAACAGTAAGAAATAGGATCGTTTGGCAATAAAAAATATTTCGAATTGATTTATCGTTTTACAGTACAAAATGTATGGGAAAAGTTTTTGGCCATTTCTGTTGTTTCTAGTACTCATACCTTAAAATGCCTTAAATGGTCTCATAGAGTATTTTGATCCCCACACGAAATAGGGTCGATTGGCATATATTTTTTTTTGTATTTTAGCATATTTTGCCAACCGTAATTTTTTTCCAAAATCTGTGAATGCAGTTCATAATATCTTAAGTTATGGATGGTCTCCTAGGAACGTTTTCCTGTAACTATAACGGTTAAGGTACCTACCTGCCCTTAATGTACCGTCTCAAAAATCCACCCTGTATAATTTAAAATCGCAAAGGGATTAGGCATAAGAACAGTTTTTTTTATTCTTTTGGATTAGGCGGCGTTTGAAAGCTCCCACAGGTAAGGCGGCTTCACTTTTTCCGACACTTCCAATAAATCGTTATATGTCAACCAATTTTCAAAAAAATCTTGAAAAATTATATTCATAAACCTTCCTCATGATCACTCTATCTATTGGAAAAAACCGCATGAAGATCCGTACAGCAGTTTTTAAGTTAATTGCGAACAGACAGACGCGGTGAAGGACTTTGTTTTATAATATATAGTGATATAACAATTAGAGTGTGAAATTAAATACTTTTAATAATTTTCATTTCAATGATACTGAAATTCTTAAAATAAAAAATCTCACTGATAGAAAACATGAGCTGATGTATTGTTAAAGTTCGTGATGTTTCTATGATAATAACACCGATTGAGGATCTCCTTGGTTGACACGCAAGTTATGTTGAGACCGATTCTCTGACATCTCGACCACCCAGGAGGAGTTCTGAGGCTTGCTACTAAGAACAGGCCGGAGTCCGCTAAATCGGTAGAATGCTGTAAAATAACCAGATTATTACACAACTGTCTATAAAAGAGTCTATTGTGTTCAGGGTTCATATAAGTTTGTATGTATGTTTGTGAGTTTCTTTATTCCACCGTACTTCCAAATACCTAAACTGGATGTGTTGGGATATTGTTAGAATTTTTACATCACCTCGGGACACTGACTATACATTTCTTGAAAAATTCAATACACAACGTTTTACAAAATAACCCCTAATGCCGAATATGGTAGATAGGGACTAAACTTGGATGAATTAACCACGGACTAAACAACCTTTACTAGGGAACTAACTCTGAAATCGCGATAAAAAAATCTGCTTTTTCATACATTTTCATATTTTCGCTATTAGTTTTTGTATCTGATTTTTTTCGCAATTTCAGAGTTGGTCCCGTAATAAAAGTTGTTCAGTTTGATGGTACCCATCTACCATATTATTCGGCATTAGGGCACAGAATAACTAATAGTACATTATTATGGGTTATTATTAACACGTTGTAAATATATAACATAAAATAAGAATCTAAAAATAATATAAAACATGACTGACGTATCATTCATACAGAAGGGGGACCATTCTGTGGAGCAATTTAATCAAAGAGGTCTTCCGACTGCAATTACACCTTGTTCACAGTAAAACTGTGCCTTAGTATTCAACTTTTTAGTTTGTTTCTTGACGGGCAGTCATGCTTTTAATATTTTTTTTAATTATTTATTTTTATTTCTTACATTTTAGTAATAGTACATTACTGACGCGGTCAATAATGACTGCATTGCTGGCAGCGCGATGATGATGGCCAATAGCGTAGCTTAACGCAGGTCCAGGCCGTCACAGCGCGGTCAGGCCAAGCTGGAATAAAGGCCGAGACCGGAGGTCGAGGCCTTTATAGCGCGGACAGCAAGGGCAGCAATGATGACCAAGCTTGAAGGCCGAGACCGTAGTTAAGCTCAGCTTGAGGCCATCATAGCGTGGCCAGCAGTGCAGTCATTGTGGACCAAGTCTTGTATAGTGCTTTACTCAAAAATGTCAAATAAGTAAAAAATGACAAAAATGTCAAAAATGACAAAAATTACCAAAAATACCAAAATGACCATTTTTAACATGTTGTCATTATTTACTTTGACTTTTTTGACATTTGACATTTTTGACATTTTTGACATTTTTGACATTATTGTCAATATTGACATTTTTGAGCAAAGCACTATACAAGACTTGGTCCAAAATTACAAAAATGATTAAAATGACAAAAAAGGGTAAAAAGTAAAAAAAGTCAAAAAAGTCAAAAAGTAAAAAATATCAAAATGGAAAAATAGTAAAAAAGTTAAAAAAAAGTACAAAAACATCATTTTCAACAATATAACACCCGCGCAAATAAAGAATGGGATTGAAAATGGCGGCTCACGGCGCTTACCACAACGAGTGTGACTGAGAGAGCGATAGGTGTGGCGATTAATGTGTGAGCGAGAAGTGAATATGAACGCGCCACTTTTAATCCCATTCTTTATCTGCGCGGGTTGTACAATGTACTTTTTTCACCTAACTATGTTTGAAACAAAACTCGACAATAATGGATTCTCAAAGGAAATTGCTGGTGGCTAAAACTCGACAATAATGAAATCCCATACAAGTTTGTTGCGTCACCATCGGAGAAGCGCGGCAACCTTGACTTTGTTCAAAGAAGTTTGTCGAAATAATGATCATATTACAGGCATTTTTGAGTAAAATATTTTAAAGAGTTTAAAATGTGCTCAACAAGACTTTTCATTTGATGTCTAGTCTATAGAAAGTAATGATTGAAGATTTTTTTTCACATTACAAAATGGCGTCGGTCGGGCAGTTGACAGTTATTAAAGCGCTCATAGCGGAAAATAAAAAAATAAAATTTTCATTCTGCAACTCGTTCCACTTTATTTTGATATTTTCGTTATTAATTTTTGTATGAAACAGCTGTTTTGATTTCGCGATTTCCGAGTTGGTGCCATAGTAAAAGTAGTGTTCGGCTTAATAGTCTTTATCGGTAGATATATCGAAATCGAATATGGTAATATTCGGCATTATTTTAGGGGCTTTTTGTAACACTGTACAGCAGACTGTGGTATAGAGGTACTACATCGGTCGATGCTTGGCAGGTAGGTGACATCGCAGTGTTAGTCTGTTTTTATGGTGTGTCTGGAAATGTATGTCTTATTTCATAAAAAAACCGGACAAGTTCGAGTCGGACTCGCCCACCGAGGGTTCTGTACAAAAAAGGTTCATATTATAATTAGTTCAGGACTCGAGTCTTGCAATTTTTTTCAAGATTTTACTGTATTTTTTATGATTTAACTATAAATGTGTTTCTCCCTGTATTTATAGTATAAGACATTATTGCTTGCCAAATTTCATAGTTTTATATAGGTTAACGGGAACTACCCTAGGAATTTTGATTAACTTGAGAGTGTTGAAATATGCGTTTTTGCAGCATAAACGGCCGTATCTATTTTTTTTTTGCGTTAACAAGTTTGATTTTTTTTACAGCTTCAAGGGACTATAAATTTGATTATATAGTTTTAATTTCTACTCTATACCTTTACGTGTTCCCGAGATAAAGGGTCTTGACAGACGGACAGACAGACAGACGGACAACAAAGTGATCCTATAAGGGTTCCGTTTTTTCCTTTTGTGGTACGGAACCCTAAAAATACAATATATTGAAACAAATCACTTACCAACAAACTCCATAGCACTGACTGTAATAATACGCCGTAGGTTATACCTTTGAGCAACGGATTGAGTGAGCTATTGAAGTCGATTTTACGTGTGTATTGTCTTATGAAAACATCCATGAACATGTAAGATATTCCTATAGTAAATTCGCATATTAAGAAGTCTATCAGTCTCACTGAAAATTATAACAATTATTCGCTAAATGTCAAACACTTTGTTAAGGCTCCTAAAGCCCTCAAGTGGCGTTCTCATCTTAAGGCGATTCCCTGACTGACAGTGGCTCCCTCAGAGGATTTTTATTTCATAAGTTGTTAATAAAAAAAAGATTTTCTTAAAACTTTTCATAGAATTTTTAGGGCTTATATGGCCGAATACTCAAACGCTAATTAACTTTGAGGGGCTCTCAAACGTCGTCCTGTCACATTAAATGTCAAAGCTAAGACAAAGATAGCATGCTGTTTGAGAGCCGCTCAAAATTAAGTAGCGTTTGAGTATTCGGCCAATAGTCTAGTATTTTTAGAAGGACATTCCCTCTTAGTCATTCGTAGAAGTATCATAAACGACCACTTTTAGCAGTTTTGCTATTTACTTCTAGCAGTGACTACGAGGGAATGTAATATTACCGTCTAAAAATATTAGACTATGGGCCCTAAAAATTCCACAAGAAGTTTTATTAAAATTGTGTAAACAAATTACAATATTAAATAAAATTCACCACTTTCGGTCAGGAAAGCGCCTTAATTAGACAATGCAACTTTTCCCTTGACCTGTGGCCCAATTTTTTTTAAAGTATGGTACAGGACTGAAACTTGTTTCCAAGTATCTATATTATCATTAGGGTTGCTTTTACTATGGCACCAAAAAAAACAATCCCGGTGAAAAAAAGTAAAAAATGCACTGATGCTAAAAAAGTGTATTCGAATTTTTCGGGCTTTAGTGCATCGTAAATTTTTTTCACCGGGATAGATTTTTTGGTGCCATATTAAAAGTGGTTGACTTTTTAACGATAAAATCAATACTTGGAAACAAGTTTGATTCCTGTACCATACTTAAAAAAATTGGGCCAATAAGTTGCATTGTCTCGATAAGTACATAATGTATAGAAAATTCATATATAGTCTGTTTATCTTTACTTGTCCTATTTAATAAACAGATTTTGACAGTTTTCATACGGTCTGTTTTTAAATTGTTATTTGAAAATATATTCGTCTTATTAAATCAATTGACACTTATTTCTTTCGTAATATATGTACACGTGTAGAAAACCATTTGTTGTATTTTATAATAGCTTTTTTCAATAAAGAGTTGGGTGACGATTGCTTATCAAATAATAGAAGTAAGGATAAACAGACTATACAGATTAAAGGTTCTAAGTATAGTTTATTTATAAATAATAACCTCAGTAAAATAGAGTTAGTTGTAGTTATAAGCAAAAGTGCCTAAAGTGGCCATTTTTTGCTCTTTTGCGCAGGCAAGTAGCAGTACTGCTACAATGAACTAGATTTTGCTGAAGTTATTATTTTTAAATATAGATTCAATCTGTACATTGTATCCTTAACGAAATTAGCTCAGTAAAATATAGTTCGTTGTAGTAGAAGTAGGAAAAGAGCAAAAAGTTTAGGCAGCATTGGTCGGTTATGGAGTTATGGCCCATTGGTGGATTAGGAATTTAAGAAAATCTGGATTAATGTGTTCCACATTAAAATGGCTGATGCTATTTAGTAATCATTTACAAGTAGTAAGTATTAATAAGTTCTTACCATTATCACAGATTCTTGAAAATACATCATAATTTATGCCGGAAGCGGAAAATGCATATGCTATGTAAATAAACCTTTTTATGCTTTTCCATTTAAAGTGTTCTGTGGCATAAAACTACAAAAGGAGATAAATACGTTGGTACATCTCACCATCATGATTTGTTCAACGCTAAAAATTACGCCCAGTATGTCTGTTAACAAATCAGTGGTATGTTTTTTACACTAATTAATAATATACTGGAAAAATCAACTTGTCACCTGGATTGTCTTTGGCGGAAGATTACCGGACTTCCTAAGGTCGCGGGTTGCATTCACGCCTGAGACAAACCTGGTGACGAGTCGATTTTTTTCTTGTGCGTTATTTAGTATTGTATAAAAATTGCATTGTTGTGAATGCTAAAAACTCAAATTAAAAAAGTACTATTTATATCTTATCAAGATAATATGACTCAATCTTAATTCTTACGCACTGGCGGTTGACCGCGGGGGCGGCTGGCCGCGTGGCTAGCCGCTTTTTCCATTTAATATGCAATCGCTCGTGAGCACTTGCGGTTAAATAAGAACGAGGCCCCATTAGTGCGTTGCGCTGCGTTGCGTCGTCGCAGCGTCGCCGCTGCGTCGTTTTCACATATATTTTTTATGACATGCCCCATTAGATTGCGCGTGCGCGCGCGACGTTTCAACGGATCGACGGACAAGAGACGAAGCGGGAGGGAGGGTGATGCGCTGCGTCGCCGTCGCCGCCGCTCAGCTGCGACGACGGACGGCCAGTGATCCACTGCTACAGAGGAAGCTAGACGAGCGTATCCTCTTGCGTTGCGTTGTCGCAGCGTCGACGCAATTCAGGTGTGGCATACAATGCGTTGTTCCGTTGCGACGACGCGACGCAACGCAGCGCAACGCACTAATGGGGCCTCGCCCTAACCGACATGAAATTTCATATCAAAATCTCGCCGCGCGGTTGGCCGCCCCCGCGGTTGACTGCTAGTGCGTAAGGGGCTTAGTATCAGCTGCTACATATTAATTAAGGCATCAACAATACCAATAGTAATTTTAAAGCAGTGTTACACACATTCACACATCACATCAGATCTACATTTTTTTTTAGAATAGTTGTATCAAAGTCTTAGGTACTTACTCGCCTGTGCGAGGAGAATGATGTGCTCAAATTAAAATCAAGAGATTGTTGATAATATGGCATTTTTCACTTTTATTTCGCTGATTTTCTAAAACAAAAATGTTCAGACAGTTTGTTACATACTAAAGTGGTCATGAACCACAGTGAAAATGTCAATGAAATTATAATATCAGTTGCACTTAGGCCCTTCTATTTTTTACTCAGAGATCAGGCTGCAAATTAGAAGATTAATAAAAACTCTGTCAACAATGCCGTTCACTGAAACTTACCACTTTTTTCAAAAAACATCACTAAACTTTTAGCGGTTAATTTCTGTAAAATTCAATAACAGTAAGCACCAGGAATCTTTTTAAAGTCAAAGTTAACACTATCATATAATTCTTATATTAATGCAAAATGACATAATATTATTTATAAAGTTTACGAATATTCAGCTTAGAATTGGTTTCCAGTTTCACAGTTTCTCCAATGCTACCATGATGCACTGTTTGACATGTTTGACAGACAGCACAACACAGCTGTAAGCTTAGAGTTAGAGACCAAAAACTTTATGATCATATTCTAGACACTATATTCTCTTTGAAAAACTTTACTTCAGCGTATATTTAGCAAGGAAATTATCACCTGCACTAAACTTAAGAATCGCCTAAGTCTTGTCTTAACTACAACTCGACCAAGTTAAGCCTAGGCGAATGACAGCTACATGACCGCTAAGTTTGACACCGTTTTAATTTGGTCGTGTTGTAGTTAGGAACAGACTTAGGCGATCCTTAAGTTTAGTGCAATCGGGTGTATAAGTACTACCAAGAACCTTATATATTGAATATAAGGTTCTTGAGTACTACGGAGTACTTTTATTCCTTGAAAAGATATCAATCAACGTTTTAAAACGCAACCACTCTAAATGTTTTTACCCTGTGCCATTCCAAGCTGTGGAGCCATAGACATAGAAAAATTTTATTTCTATGTGTGGAGCATTCTGTGTGATACGCTGAGTCTTAGAGCATTTAACCATAAATGCTCTAAGCCCTGAGTAAGTAAACACAAGCTAAATATGCGGCATTATACACAACAAACATTTTTCATAATATGTGACATAATATGTGCGTTAAGTTAACGCACATATGTGTTAACTTAACCCAAAAACATTTTGGTAATGCATGCAGTCCGATGAGTAGGACACATTCGTCTTATGCCTGGTTTATACGGGGTCAGTAACATGGCAGTACAGTAACCCATTCCAGCGCTGACTTGCTACTGGGCTCGTGTAGGCAGACACTAGTTTCAACCCAGTCCAGTTTTCAGCACTGGACAGTGCTGAGTGCTGACTTCTCCCTCGCACTTCTTGTCTGCTTGGGAATCTTTCCCGATGCTTTTAAAAAAGCCAACATCCATCCCATCTACAAGAGTGGGGACAAGACTTCGCCAGGTAATTATAGGCCTATAGCCGTCCTTACGTCGCTCTCTAAAGTTCTTGAACGCATCATCAATAAACAGTTTATTAACTTCCTAGAAACCAACAACCTCATTTCACCGAACCAATATGGCTTCAGACGCAATATCTCAACATCCGATGCCGTTCTTGAACTTATAAATAATATTGTTACCGCTCTTAACAATCACAAAAAGGTAGTTTCCATCTTCCTAGACCTTCAGAAGGCTTTTGATACCGTTCCAATCCCCACCCTCCTAAACAAGTTAGAACGACTTGGCGTCCGAGGTGTACAACTCGACCTATTCAGCAGCTATCTCCTGGAACGGTATCAAAGAGTGAAAATCAATGACACCTACAGTGACTACCTCCCTGTATCCTACGGCATTCCGCAAGGGAGTATTTTAGGGCCCACCCTCTTCCTCGTTTTTATTAACGATCTTTGCAATTTACACATCTCTAACGGCAAATTAATATCTTTTGCGGATGATACAGTGCTCACATTTACAGCAAACAACTGGTCCGAGGCCATGTCCTCCGCCCAAAACGGCTTCAATTCTGTCAACTCACTGTTAGCATTGAATAAACTCACCCTTAATGCTTCAAAAACCAATTTTGTGACATTTTCTATTCGAGATGACTCCCAACCTACACCTTCACCAACCCTTATAGCTCATACCTGTCCTACCCCGAACCTTAATAATTGCTCTTGTCCCCCAATTGCGTCTGTTCCCTACATAAAATACCTCGGAATTATTGTTGACCGGAATCTCAACTTCAAACGTCACATTGAAGCCCTTACATCTCGGGTCAGGAAGCTAATATATATATTTCGAAGGCTTCGCTATGTTGCTTCCAGTACTATTATTAGGACCACCTACTTCGCTCTATGCCAGACCATCGCCACATACTGCATCACTGCATGGGGTGGTTCTGCAAAAACCAACCTATTGCAATTGGAAAGGGCACAAAGAGCGGTCCTAAAAGTAAGTACATTTCGTCCTTTTACTTTCCCCACCAAGGAACTTTACTTACAATGTAAAGTCCTATCTATACGCCAACTATTTATAATGCATGGCCTTCTATATATGCATGCCCGAACACCCTTTATACACTCCGATAAGAGAAGAAAACACGAAGTTTGTCTTACTCCTATAACCAACTTCACATTTACAAAAAGATTTTTAATTTTTCTCGGACCATACTTATATAATAAAATTAATAAACTCATTTCCCACCATCAACTACCATCAACACAATGCAAGAAAGCTATCTTTGACTGGCTCCTTGGTCAATCGTACGACGAGTCGGAAAGTTTGTTGGTAGTGGTATCCTAAGTGTAAGGGTTCGGTATTATTATAATTGTACACGCGCAATCTCGTACATATACACACACTCACACACACAAAACACACACACGCCCACACACACACACACACACACACATACTCGCACGCAACACAACACAAACACACAAAATTTAAGTGCATTCTTCGTATTTAATAATGTATTTTTCATTGGTGTTTATTTTACGTTATGTTACGTTAAAAGTAAGATAAAATTTAAAATAAAATGTAATAGTTATTCTATAAACTAGCTATGATAACATTAAATTAAGGTTCAACATGGGGTAGGGGCTGAATCCCTAATTACAGGTTATTCCATAACCTAGTAGGGTCAGCTAAGACTTTATTATAATATTTTCTTTTTGCCTTAAATCTGTACTTGCTACTTGTTTACTATAGCTATAGCTATTTCTGTTGTGACTTTGTAATTTTGGCATGAATAAAGATTATTATTATTATTATTATTATTATCTCTTATTCTTGCTCGCTTGCTACTGGGTCCAATTAAACCAGCCCTTATAACACTTTACCCTGTGCCATAGAACATAAGCTGTGGAGCATTTTGTGTGATATCGTGAGTAAACAAAAGCTAAATATGCGGCATAATACACAACATAGAACTTTCATAATTTGTGACATAATAGGTGCGTTAACACAAGCACAATTTGGTAATGCATGCAGTCCGATGAGTATGACACACTCATCTTATGCCTGGTTTAAACGGAGTCAGTAACATGGCAGTATAGTAACCCATTCCAGCGCTGACTTGCTACTGGGCTCGTGTAGGTAGACACTAGTTTCAATACAGTCCAGGGGGGTATTACAACCTCTTAAAACTTGCCAGGTTTATGAATTGCTATAGTCACATCTCTTTCTCGCTGTATAGCAATTAAAAGAGATAGACTGATAGCCAGTCAGAAAACTGCCAGGAAATAAGAGGTCATAATACGGCCCCAGTGCTGACTTCTCGCTCGCACTTCTTCTCTTCTCTTCTTCTCGCTCGCTCACTGGGTCCAGTCACTGACCCTGTATAGACCAGCCCTGATAACACTTTTCTGTATAACGACCACCCGCTTAAAGTTGAGCGCAGATTTGAACTTATAATTTTTTCTTGTAAAGTGTATAATAAATAGGTAACTAAATAAATTTCACACAGCGCCATCTAGCCCCAAACTAAGCAAAGCTTGTAATATGGGTGCTAGACAACTGATATACTACTTACATACTTTTTTAAATATATACTTTTTTTTTCTTTATTTATTAAAGGAGGTTTGTCCGAAGATATGCCACCCACATAAAATATATACTTATTATACATAGTAACACCCAGACCCGTCACAGAAATTAAAATTCATAATTTAAATTTCTGCCCAGCCGGTAATCGCACCCGGGACCTCTTGCATGGCGGCATGTTGACCACTGCACCACTCTTCTGTATGTAACTTGTAAACTTGTTAGTTTTTATAAACAGCCGCACCGCAGTTCTTATTTATATATCAGCCACTGCGTCCGCGCGCCGCGTGCGGTGTGGCTGTTTATCAAGTTTACTCGTACAAGTTTATAAGAAAAAATTTACAAGTTCGTGTAAATTATGTTTTTTCCATAGTCATGTTCTAATGACCATTGCAGGCTAGGACCTTAGAGTAAGACGGGCTTAGAGTAAGACGGGCTTCTACAGAAAGAGAAGCCATACGAAGCGTTCCCCTCTGCCGAAGTACAAGCCCAAATGGGCATACGCATTAGTAAAACCAGTTGCGCCCGGATTTCTTTCTAGACCGAGTCCAGTCGCGCATGTGAACGCTGCTGTGTTTAAAATGTCGAATTTATGAGTTTTTTGCTGTTAAAAGAGGTCTTGAACATCAAGTATACAAAAAGACGGTGTTACATTTCACATAAAAGTAAATTTTTATCGTATTATTGCTATTTGTTTACATTTAAACATTAAATTCGTATATTTTATTCTTGATTAGTTGTCAAATTTGTTCAGTGACATCGGGTCTGCTAGTCCATGGCTCGTCCGTACAAATTTCAGATCTGTCGCTAGATAAATCCGAGTTCTCGCCGATGGGCAACTTAGTGATGTTACCGTTAAATAATGTTTGTCGATAAAGTGTTGGTCAATCTGGCCCTGATTATGCGTCAAATACATTTGCGAGATGTTTGCATGATTTGCTTTGCACTGATGTGAGCGCGACGCGACAGATATCGCGAAATAAATGTCGAAATAGTAGATTATACAACAAGTGAATAAAAAGGGAATTTTTAGTTCGAGGTATACAAAGAACCGAGATGAAAATTTTTTTCACGAGTTGTGTTGTGTACTCTACTTTTTACCATTGACTGCGAGAAAGCAAATAGGTACCTAACAGTACTTTATACTTAGTATTTATAGTTGACCATCAGCCATTTTTAATGTCCCCACTACTGGGGCACAGGCCTTCCTTGTAGGTGGGAAGATGGGCGATAACCCACCACGCGGGCCCAATGCGGATTGATGGGTGTTAACGACTGCAAATGCAGCCGGGACCAACGGCTTAACGTGCCTTCCGAGGCACGGAGGAGCTCGAGATAATACATTTTTGGTCACCCATCCCATGACCGACCCATGCGTGAAATTAGAAGTTTTCCAATGACATAAAACAACCACGCTAAGAGAGATGGATGGTAGGTACCCCCCCTTGGCGGGTAAGGAGGGGTGGCATTCAAAGTTTCGCGCCGCCGCACTTCAGAAAAAAAACATATCTCCTTCAATATACCTACCACCTCGAATGAGGTATCATATTATGATAAATCAGGGATGATAAAGCCATTTTTGAGACATTGAATGTACAGTTTCTTAAAAAAATAATGATATATTTTACTATATTGACGACATTATCAAAATCAGTTTGCTATTTTTTTATTCAACAGTCGGTCGGTATCTTTCAAAATTCAAATTGTTGGGTGTGCAGATGTACTGTCATGGAGCGATGTTCAGTGTCAGCAGCCTGAGCCCAACTTCCCTGGGTATACATTAATCCCAACCCAATCACCTACACTCTCAAGATTTTTGTATGAAGCTCGAGCGTATAAAAATGACCTCTTTGTTGTTATTCACCCCATCGTAAAATGATTGAGTTTGTAACCTTTATTCCTTTTTCCGTATCGATATTGCTGCATCGACAGTTGAGCCCAGCCCTTTATGTCAAAAACGTGTCATATTTTGATGTGTGACTCATCCGTACACAAATTTTTGCTGTTTTGTTTTATTTTTTATGGTGAGCGTCGTCATTACAGTGTTGTTTTTGTATGTGGGTATGCGGAACTGCATTTGTGTGCATTTCCCTCCCCCCGCAAAAAATGCCAGAATAATTTGAATAGAGTAATAATCGCTAAGGCTTCTCCCTTTGTGACGAAACGAAGCCTTTGTTGCTCGAAGGCTAGGACTATGCAAGACCTTGTAAAAATTGTAAGACCGAATGGAGAATCGCCGAGCACCCTCAGGAATACTCAAGATTTTCCACAGGGTTTCATAACAAATTATAAGTTATAAGTATTTTTTGTAAATGAAAACACGATTACAAGTCTGAAAACATAATTTGTTAAATAAACAAAAACACTTGTAGCATTTAATTGAAAGTGTTTTGATAAACGGATTTGTGGAATAAAAATTTAAGGAAAATGCTTGTTTTTAAAAATAACAAGACTTGTAAGTTTTGATAAACTGGGCACTGGTCTGCGCTCGCCTTTACCTGTCAATCCTTTTCAGCTTCGATGCGTTCATTGAGCGTGTTTCTGTACACCGATGAAGCTAGGTGAGTTCGATTGAGGCCTATATTAGTCGGCGCTTAGCTTTGTGGACAACACTCCACGATAGGTACTCCACATCGCACGTTTTGTAGGAAAGGCTAAACAATCATTAGTTTGTAGAGTAGTTCCTCTTTAATTGCACCGTAAAGAGAAATAAAATTTCAAAACTTTGACTGTCTTACAAATAAACGAAGAATAAATTTATACCTCGTTTAACAAAAAAATATTGCTTAGCACTATTACCTACTCTATACGTTGAACATTTCAAAGCGTCATATTCGTAAACAAACTTTTTGGTTATTCTCGGTATAAACTTATTTTTCGTTTATAGGGGCAAAACAAGGTATGTCACAAAAACAGAGTTTTCAGTAATCAGCATTTTAAAGTTCGAAATTATATAAGTTTTTCTAAGAAAAAATATTTCTAAGATATTGCTAATTGTAAACTTAGTTTGTCTTGAAAAGATCAGCTTTCGATACAAAAACTTATTAAAAAATATAAAATTAAGTATTTTTTGTACTAGCTTCCGCAGGTAAACAGCAACGTAAGAAACGTTATCGGTAAATTTACCGGTAAAAATAACGTTAAAAATATTTTACCGGTAAAATTAACGTTAAATATAGCGTTAAATTTAGTACCGGTAAAATTATCGGTAGAAAATTAACGTTATTAATTGGAATAACGTTATTTTTAAAATAAACGTTAAAATTAACGTTATTTCAGTAAATAACGTTAAATTTAACCTTATTTCTCAAATTAACGTTAAAATTAACGTTATTTATTGACATAACGTTAATGTTAAAATTAACGGTAAAAAGAGTAAAAATTAACGTTATATTTAAAAATAACGTTAACATTCCCTGGCTGTGGGTATGAGTATGCTACCATGCATACTCATACCCATACACATACTCATATATAGTACTCAGTCAGTGGTGCTAGCCACACGAGACGTCGACCTGCGTACGGAGTCCTTGACTAACTCGTCCCACGTCGCACCCAAAGATCTATCCACGAGTGACGATCTCCTGCGCTTACACACATCCAGCGTAGGGCATGGAACCGATTTTAACCGATTCCAAAATAACCGGGAAAAACCGATTTTTTTTTTGTCTTTTGAGAATCGATTCTTAAATTAGTAAGAATCGATTCTCGATTCTTTTCGATTCTCGTTAAAAAATACCAAATTCTCAATCTTACTGCTTAGACTGCTTAAGTTGTGATGGGGCGCACAATTAAAGAGCGACGGAACAAAAATAGTGAACTACTCAAAAGGCAGAAAATGATGTGACACATGTTATGACCGCCTTATTTTTTTTAAATCCTACCTGATTCTGATATTAAGTCGAAACAAAATTAGTTATTTTCGATACAAAAATGACTTCAATATAGACTGACGGAACAAAAATGGTTAAAAAGGATTTTTGAGTAAGTATTTTAACAAAATTAGTTAATTTTTATACAAAGTATGCATCTTTATATTAGTTAAGTAGGTACGTACCTACCAAACAAACACGTATTTATTTGAAACAAACTTTGGGGGTTGAATGAAAGTTGGTTATCTGCATTAGGGTTGGGTCAAAATTAGTTAATTGCATTTCAAAAATCAATATCTCCTGATTTAAAAAGCAATTTTTTTGGAAGAGCATCTTATACAATGTTTTTTTCTACTATTTTTCCTATAAAAAAGTAAAATTCATTATTATAGTGGTAGGTACGTAATAAATTGTTTTTTTGCTTTTTTTCCTTGATTCTTTCCTTTTATGTTTGCCTGTAATTGTTCCTATAGTTAATTCCTGTGCAATTTATGGTTACTTTATTTATTGTAAGAGAATACTAGAATAAATGAAACTGTACTAGTAACACACGGTAGGAGTACCTAGTACAAAAATATTAAAAAAACTAAAAATAAATAAAAAATAAAAAAAGAATCGAAAAGAATCGAAAAAACCGGGTACCCGATTCCGACCAAGGAATCGGAATCGAAATTTTCGATTCTTCAAAGAGGTCCGATTCTGCATGCCCTAATCCAGCGGCGTCCCGCAAACACTACCGGCTAACTTTCCGAACTTCAATAAATCTGCCGGGCTTCAACTTAAAACAGATAAATCGAAGTACGGAATTTGAAAGATATCGATGTTCGTGTGACATTATGATTCGGGGTTCGCTTTTTTGGCCTGATACCTGATACTTTTAACCGCATCTGTGGCTTGGC
Organism: Agriphila geniculea; assembly: GCA_943789525.1. Lineage (NCBI taxonomy): Eukaryota > Metazoa > Arthropoda > Insecta > Lepidoptera > Crambidae > Agriphila > Agriphila geniculea. Next base: position 8,114,366 of record OX038870.1, read on the forward strand.
TACTGGCTAGTGGTTCGCCCACCCATTAAGATGCGAGTTGGACGAAAATGCAGAGTGTTATTGAATGAAAGATAGGCTAATCTATGCGTCTTTTTTTAGTAACAACGAAGAGGTTTTATGCCGCCGAAAATTCATACATTTTTGGAATAAATAAATGTGTAAGTCCTTAATTAGGTCAAACAAGTATTTATTACTATCGCATTATTCGTATTATTAATAATTCACAATATTTTGTTATAAAATATTAAAATATTTGCATTTTAGCACTTAAAATTATAATTTTGAAGTAGGCAGTATGCTCACTCACCCTTTTGTTCACAAAATATTCTTACACTAGCCGTGTGAAAAAAACAAAAAAAAACCTACGCGCCTTTTCCCATAATTATCATATTTTGTTTTTGTCGTAATTGTTGCTGTCTGGTAAATTATTTTGTTTTTTCCTCGCAAATGTGTTGAAAAATATCGTATGAAACTCGTGAGCTCTCGCTTAATGCACAATTGGCTGAGTTACGCCCTCGCCTACGGCTCGGGATGCAACCCACAGCCTTGTGTGGAATGAACAACCTATATTATATCCCCTATTATTTAAATCATCAGGCTATATATGCCTAGTGAGCGAAGCAAACGGGGGGCCCATTACAAAAACCAATCACGATAGTCGGACGCAATTCGTCGTTCAATTTACTTGATATTGAACTTTATTCATGAGCCAATAGTGCCACGGAGTGGGACGAACATCTTACGCTTTTCGTGATGCTGTTTTTATAATAGGTCCTCGAGCTCCTAATGCAATATCACGCGGAAGTTCCAATGCCTGATTGTGTGCAGTTGCACATTGTTATGCTAACAAGTGAACTAACATGATCAACTGTAACTTAATGCACACTCGCGACGCTAATCGTGTATAATTTGTTCAGAAACCGTGGTTGAGTTTTGAATGCATTACAACGGAGTTAACGAGTTTTAATTGTGACAATATGATTTCACTTTGAAATGATCACGACGGTTTTCACCTAGATGGCGTTTTGTTTGATTTGTCTTGTCCTTTTTAATGTTGTGCATAGTCATAATGTTTACTAATTTATTTGACTTTTTCCTGATAAACATAATGGTCAGTGGCCCTACCATGAGTTGTTGCAAACTGTTTACGTTACAGTAAACTATCGTTTTCTCTCTTTCACTCGTATTGACTGTGAGCAGTATATCCGACAGTTTACTGTAACGTAAACAGTTTGCATCAACTCATGGTAGGGCCACTGGTGTAAATGGTGGTGGTATACAATATCATTATTGAAATTACATTTGAATGATGACACTGAAATTATATTGTCATAGAAAAACTTGCTTTCCTTAGACGAAGGCGTTTACCCAGATTTTCTCTCTTTTCTTACTAAATATTTCACTATTCTCATAGTTTTAACGTGTTTGATTACTTCGTACCTTTCTTGGATAAGAAAGAAAAACCGGCAAGAACAATAATCGTGAAAATGATTCCACTTGGGTATTTTTTATACTAAGATTTGTTAATAATTGTTGGAGGAAAAATCTATTAAATTTCAATTAAAACAAACAATACCTTATCATTAAGTATTTATGATAGAGTCATTAATCAAAAGTAAGAGATCGATATCCTATAAAGAATGTAACTTTTTATCATCGCCACTCGAAAAAGTGCGTTTAATTCAACGATAATAGTGAATAAAACGCAGTTTTATTCACCGAGTGAATAAAAATATTTTGAATTGGAACAAGCGCGCATCATATCATCATAGGCTAGGGCATAGGCTTCCCATCTTCCCCTTCCCTCCACAACGATTGGTCCTGCGCAGCCCGCTTCCAGTGACTTCCCGCAACCTTCACCAGATCGTCGGTCCACCTTGTCAGGGGCTACCCACGGAGCGTCGTCCGGTGTGCGGTCACCTTTCTGCCCCAACGGCCATCAATTTTTCTCGCTATGTGTCCCGCCCATTGCCACTTCAGCTGAGCAATCCTTCGAGCGATGTCGGTGACCTTAGTTCTCCTGCGGATCTTCTCGTTTCTGATTCGATCACGCAGAGAAACGCCGAGTATGGCTCTGTCCATCGCACGCTGGGTGATCTTGAGCCTCCTTATGAGACCCATAGTTAGCGACCACGTTTCACTGCCGTAAGTCATCACTGGCAACACACACTGTTCATAAACTTTCGTCTTGAGACACTGAAGTAAGTCGGACGCGAAGATTTTTCGATGCTTCGAGAATGCTGCGCACCTGATTTGGATTCGACGAGAGATCTCTTTCTCGAAGTTGGACTTACCTAACTGGACTGCCTGTCCTAGGTATACGAAATGGTCAACAACTTCAAGTGTAGTGTTCCCAACGAGAAATAACGTCTCCCTGTCTCACACCACGCTGTAGTTGGATAGGATTTGTGCTGTGGTTCTGTACTCGGATCGACATGGTGGCATTTTGTATAAATACCTCAACACCTCGATATACCTATCGTCCACTTGGCACCTTTTGGAGAGACTGTAGCACTGCCCAGGTTTCAATCGAATCAAAGACTTTCTCATAGTCCACGAACCTCCTCATCTTCTGTATAACCTGCCGCCGAATGTAGGTACCTACTGGCTGCTATGGAGCTATTGCATAGAGCTATAATTTAAGTAGGTTTAGTGTCTTATCTTTGGGTTCTTTTCTATTATTAGAGGGAGATTAGATGTTCAGTCTTGCATCAGTCCATTCCATCACTTTGGTATGCTCTTCAGTCTGGAAAATTTCAAAGTCAATACAAACTGATGAAATAGACTGATGCCAGACTGATTATGTAATTTCCCTCTTAGCGTGGTTGTTTTATATCAAAACTTCTAGTTTCACTATTTTTATAATGTTTAAATATTACCGATTAGCGAGTACCTACCTAAATAATAAAATGTGATAACTGTAAATACTATATGTATAAATAAGTACCTACTGCTACTTGTTTTCTTGCAGTCAATGGTAAAAAGTAGAGAACACAACTCGTGAAAAATAAATTTCTTCTCGGTCCTTTGTATCCCTAGCTTCGCTCAGGAATACTCAGGATCTAACTTAGACCCTCGAACTAAATTCGCTCTTTCTTCACTCTTTTATTTATCTAACAATACCATCTTTATCACTTTCATATTTTGAAGCTCCTATAAACTTTAATAAACATGTTGTTTTCACTATTTGGTCGTACGTAGCGTCATCAAATAGGCTTTAAATAGTAGATTGTATCAAAAGGGAACAAAATAATATTTTTACGGCTAGGGATTCTTTAGTAGAATCCTAAACGTAGCGAGGGATTCAAAGTACGTCGCCCGAGCCAAAAATATATTTTGCGCCCGATTGTTACACTCTACTTTTCATCACCCTCTATGAGAAAATAAAAGGCACTTCATATTATACCTTCACTGTCACTTGAAGAAATCATTTTTATAAAATACCCTAAAAGATTTGTAAGCTATTAACTATCCAGTAGATGTGTGACGTTTTGTGGGAAAAAGAGAAAAGAAAAAGAAATTTCTGATTATTTCAATGAAGTATGTTTGAATAGAATTTGTAAAAACTATTTTCAACAGGTAATCTACTATTAATAAACTAATTTTCAGTTGCTATAATTAACCACAGGTTTAAGACGACGACTGACGTTTCTTAGGGTCTGTTTTACAGGTTCTGTATATTAATATCATCAGATTTCATTTAATAATTGAGCAGGATTTTTATTATTTTATGTTTTCTAGAACGAACCTTGAATCTGTGTACAACAGACCCTTAGACAAATAACGGCAATCAAAAATATAATATGTAATACAATTTAACATTGATTTATAAACCTAAACAATCAATTTCTACTGCATAGAGTCTTCATTTGATTGATTAAAGCTTGATCCACATCTAGCACCAAGTAACGGTCGGCCACGGGGGAGGGCGAATCTGTTTGGTTGGTATTAGGGTTTATTTCAAGTCCGCCTGGCTAGCTACCACCATCTTACCTAAATCGAACGCCATAACACCAATTTAAAAATTGTTGTGTTACGGCAGTTAGAGATGAGATAGCCAGTTCCTCAGTGATGAGGATTCCGGGTGTAGTGCGCTTCCGCCTTCTGCCTTATCGTCACTTAGCATCAGGTGAGGTGAAGGCCAAGTACCTACTATCCTGTTAATTGTGCATAAAAAAAGACTTTGCGAGGCATGCGATGCAATCGGCAGATGCTCAAGGTGGGCACGCAGACCATGAAGGTGCACCACAATGGACATCATTTCATTTTGAGAAAGTACTAAAATTAGAAAACCATTTTGAGATTTTAGTGTTCCAAGCTCATTTTTTTTTCAGAACTTTTAGATCAGAATTTTTTACGTTAATAAAAAAACCAAAATCTAGTCCAAATGGACAACCTTTCAAAAATATAATATGTATAATTTACTTTGTATTATGAAAGTAGATATAAAATTAGGGGACACGTATTTTTTTTTTTCATTTTTTATCGTTTTTTTAAATAATTAATCACTGTTTGAAAACTTACTCATTCTAAAAGAGCGTAAGTATATTGTCAGGAAGTTGAATGTGTAGGCACTTGCCAATTTAGGATTAAACATTCCTGACTTTCTCAATTTGGAGTAGATTTTAGTTTTTTTAATTAACGTAATAAATACTGATCCAAAAATTCTGAAAAAATATATATGAGCTTAGAACACTAAAATCTCGAAATGGTTTTCTAATTTTAGTACTTTCTCAAAATGAAATGTTGTCCATTGGGAATGTCAGGAAGTTTGAGTTCAGTCTATTTGCCTTTACTTATATTATCTGTGCTTATATCAAAATCAAGGAAATTGTAAGTAGGTACCTACTTCGTACAATTTTACGTTGTACGAAGTACTTACAATTTCCTTGATCGAAATTACATAATGACAGAATATCTTTCGAGTGTATTTCATAGCTGCCTAGTACAATTTAGATATTTATAAAGTATTCTTGTAAAAAAACTTAAAAGAAAGTCGTAGCATTGTTTGGGATCCTTGTGCGTACCCCCGCCAAGTCAAGCGCGAAACAAACACTGCCGTACCATCCTTTATTGGAACCATTTCGCCTCATTTTCAGGCCCCTATTAGAGAACCTCTGGATAAGACCAGAACGTAGAAATTTTCGTCATCCAGTAAGCTACAATTACATACTTAAAATCTAAAATTTCAAGTCTGTAGGTCATTTAGTTCCGAAGTTAAGCGAAAGCAAAGTTTCGCATTTATGACACTCACTCACTCACTCATGACCATCAGAATAGAACTAGTACTTCCCATAAACTCAGAGAGCTGAAATTTGGTACAGAGTTAGCGCTATCGCACAACTTGGTGGGCCGCTTCATTTGATGTCAAAAACCGAAGGTCTGAAGTATCTGATGAAGAACCCTCAGCTGGCCTCAGCTGTATTAGAGATATGGTAATGCCCCCTTCTACTATTGGTACATAAAAAAATCGACCGTCATTGCAAAAATCCAGCGTAGTGGGACACATCTTCTAATTTAATCTAACCTATAGCGTCCCACTGTGGGCGAATGCCTTCCCTTCTGCTTTTAATACGCATATAAATAAAATTAAAGGAAAACTCTGGATAAGACTAGACTTTTATACTTATACTTACAAGTTTACAAGAAGAAATAGTCGAACGATTAACTTTATTCTACTTAAACATTACATAAATTAAATAAAAACAAATTACACTAAAATATACAAAATTCTGTTTATTCAGGCTCGCCTATACATAAGTATTATTGAAATACGCAGCTTTTAATAAAATAAATCATTATGCCCACGTTCTTCTACAAAAAGAAGTGAAATCCCACCAAAAACATTCTGTAAAAACTAGCCAAGTCTTGATGGAGCTGCTTGTTTATCTCTAAAAAGTAATGAAATCTAGAGTCTAGATTTCATTACTTTTTGACTTGGCACGACTTTGTCTAGATTCTAGACAAAGTCGTGCCAAGTCTAAGGTTCCTTACTGCGATTTCTTTATTATTATAGTTAATGTTGTGTGACTTGGCTGTTGAAGTGTACACAACACAAGGGTACAAAACCAGGTGCTCCATGACACCATTCAAGAGCGTCGCCAGCCTATGGCCCGGGGGGAGGCAAGGGTACACTGATGATTTTATTTGCAAATTTTTTGTTTGCAAATAAAAACATCAGTGTAATGTTTACGGTGACTTAAAGTAGTTATATGTGAAACGAATTCTACGTTGTTGATTTATTGGAAAATGATAACAATATTGTCATAGTAGCTTGTTTGGATCTTGTAGATAGTTTTTTTCCGACAACCGGCGGGGGCGCTCTTCAAGCAAGCCCTCTCCACCCCAGAAGAGAAGACCGAAGGTAACTGGACTAAATCAACTTGGTTTTACCTAGTAAACACCTGTGCTAAGTTTCACATTCTTATCACGATGTGCAAGGGCATGGTGCTTATGTCCCCCACTATAAGTTTATTTTATGATTTTCCATATTCTTACCTCCATATCTCAATAAATATTGATCCTAGCGATAAAGTGCACAGAATATTTTTTGTAGACAATTTTATGAGTATTATTTAAATAATTAAACATATTATGTTATGGGCCACCGTTTACGAGTTATTTACGAAAAACTAAAAAAGGGGACTTTTACACACCCCTACCCCCGTTAGCTTCACCCCCATCCATCAGTACTTTGAATATATTGTTTTAGACACCATTTCCTACAACAATGCCAAAATTCACTCACACCCGAATTACTTCCCCTATGAGGCAGTTTTTGGTGTTCCTGTGGCGTACTATATCACAGATAAGATCAGTTTTGATTTTTTTTGGCAAAAGCTACACATTCAACTTTCTGACAATGTACCTACGCTCTTTTAGAATGAGTAATAGTACAGTAGCCCGTAGAACATTTAAATCACGAAAAAGGTTACCGTTTGCCGTTGTGATATAGTTATTTATTACGAAATTATAGATACTTTAACCCAAGTTTTACAGATCGCAACCCGCCGTAACCTATATTTGTATATCTCCAAAATTAATATTTTTTTATTTTTCGAGGTTTACCACATAGTTTAGCTATTGTCGTGTTCTACAGCTTGGTTTGATTGCCACAGATAAAAGTAAGACTATAAAAAGTAGCCATACACAGATTTAAGACCTGATGAAAATAGTTGGACTTTATCTGGTCTTAAATCTGTGTATGATCACTTTCCATAGTTTTACTATTATCAGTGGCAATCAAACAAAGCTGTAGAACACGACAATAGCTATATAGCTAAACCATGTGGTAAACCTTGAAAAATAAAAAAATATCATTTTTGGAGATATACAAATATAGGTTACGGCGGGTTGCGATCTGTAAAACTTGGGTTAAAGTATCTATAATTTCGTAATAAATAACTATATCACAACGGCAAACGGTAACCTTTTTCGTGATTTAAATATTCTACGGGCTACTGTACTATAAGATTTCAAACAGTGATTTAATATAAATAAAATCATTAAAAGTTAAAATAAAAAATACGTGTCCCCTAATTTTGTATCTATACTAGGGCCACTTTAATAGGTCATATTTGACATTTGTCAATTTTAGATTCATAGTGAGGTGACCGTAGGTGTTCATAGCTTCAAGACATCGATTAAAGTGAATGAATCGATACCACTAACCTGCAAAATAAAATAAAAAAATTTCATGTCAGTGATCGATACAGACTTCAAACATGGGATTTGAATTCAGTTATTATGAAAAAGTACTTATGAGGATACTGTTTAATTTTAACTAAGATGCATTGAAAATCAAATCAAGATGCCCGCCGTTACAAGGTTACGTAGAAAAATTTTGATGAAGTGTCAAATGTGGCCTTTTAAAGTGGCCCTACTTTACTTTCATTATACAGTAAAAACGACATATTATATTTTTGAAAGGTTGTCCATTCGAGGCTTTAAGGTTCACATGAGATGCGGCGCACGCCTCACAAAATCTGGTTCCACCTCAAAGAAGAGAAGCTCGTCCCGTTCGCTCCTCCGCGTGGCCAGGCGGCAAGACTGACATAACACAGACCATGATATGCCCACAGAACCCAGAAAAGGATATTAATTTCTATGATCTGTGGCATGGCCTGTGTCTGTTCAGAAACGGTCAGTTCTGTATAGGGTATAAACATTTTGTGTTTCAATTACGGGATATGAATTAAGGTACCTAAAAAGTTAAATTACACTAAACGTATAGTAATTGCACTATTCCCTCGGTATAAATTCTGCTGTATATGGTCTTGGTGCTGATAAAAGTCCGATTAAAGGTTCAGGTGAAGGCAGCACTCCATTACTACATTCAATTCTAAATTTCTGCATAACGCCTACGAAGACAATGAAAATGAAGGACTTCGCCAGAGAATCTCCCGGACACCGCCTACGGCCTGAAAATAGAAATAATCCGTGAATACAGACATTTATTATAGCAGGGGATCTGCATGTCATATAAAGGTCATTTGAAGGTTAAAGCTTTTTATGTAATATCTTTAAAAATTTAGACTTATTTTAAAATCTAATTAGTAGACATCGTATTGTACCGAAAGCTTATTCCTCGAAATGGTTTTGAGATTTCCGGTCATGTTCAAAAAGTTAGCAAAGCCAATTACTGCATTTATACTGGAAGAAAATTGCAAAGCGATAACTAATAGCACATTATGAGACAAGTTAGCTTAGGTTGCTCATTGCACACTAGGCTGTGGGTTGCAGCCCGAGCCGCAGGCGAAGCCGTAACACAGCCGAGTGTGCAAGCAAGAGCTATGGAGTTTCAAACGACGTTTTTCAACACATTTGCGAGGAAAAAAACAAAATAATTTATCACACCGCAACAAATACGACAAAAAAAAATGAAAATTATGGGAAAAGGCGCGCAAGTTTTTGAAGTGAAAACTTATTTAGCGGCGTTGTACGCTTTTTTGTAATGGGGAAAAAATGCTAAACTCGCGTCAGTAAGAATCACGTGACCCTGATCGAAAATTCGTAAGACTGATGTGACGGATGGAGAGTAGACAGCCGGCGGCGGAAGTATCTCTTTCTACGGGGCGCGGTGAAAATGGCGGCGCGTCATTTCAAGACGTAAACACTTGTGTCACCATAGCAATGCGTTAATTTTTTAATTCTATGTCAAAACTCTAGATTTTCTGTCAAGCTATGGATAAGACTTTCGTACAAAACTGTTCTGTATCCGTAAATTCATATGGAGAGTAAATTCGTAAGACGGCAATTCGTGCAAAATTATTCCCTAACCATTCCAAAATATCAAAAATGCACAACGTTAATATTCAAGTTTTCACTTCTGCCGGCACTCCCGTAGTGCAACCCGATTTTTTTAATTTTATTCACACGCCCAATGCAAGAATATTTTTGAACAAAGGGGTGAGTGAGCATACAGCCTACTTCGAAATTATAATTTTAAGCGATAAAATGCAAATATTTTAATATTTTATAACTTAATATTGTGAATTATTTGATAATAATAAATATTTGTTTGACTTAATTAAGGACTTACACATTTATTTATTCCAAAAATGTATATGAAGTTTCGGCGGCATAAAACCTCTTTGTTGTTACTAAAAAAGTAACTGTATTACCCTTTGTTTACTCGCTAGAACTTGCAGTAAGGTAGGTATAGGTACTATTTTTTACCTTGTAGGAATAATTCCATAACCAATTACAGTTTTATATTTTATTGCACGCGTTTATGGCCCTAAAAGCGATGTATTAGGGCTCACTTTACGAGCAAGTGTGTTAAGAAACGTATTATGGAACTTTATAATTATTTTTAAAGACAGACACCGCAGTGAGAGTTATGTACAAACTTGCGGTCCATATCAAGATGTCAAAATGCGGGGAATCTTCGATCATTGTGATTGATTGATTGATTAATGGGGAAAGTACAGAAATAAACATGGAATTTGATTGGTTCTTTGCCGTGCCGTGCCTGATAATTAGGTACTATGCTTAGATGATATGATAATATAATGAGATTGCCCTTCTACGTGGTGACTATGTGTCTATATGAAGTCTTTGTATTTATCTATTTATGCATATATTAGCTAAACACTAAAATAAATAAGTTTTAGAAAATTCTTACACAGACTTGCACTTTAGCAAATTTCAGATTTAACAAAAACAAAGTTTTCAGAAATCATCCCGCAAACATTCTACATAATTCCATTGCCGTTACAGTTACAGGTAAGATGGGAGATCTTCCATAACTTTTTGAGATATGAACTGCATTCACAGATTTTGGAAACAATTTACCGTTAGCAAAAGAAGTGCTAAAATACAAAAAAAAATATACCAATCGATCCTATTTTATGTGGGGATCAAAAGACTCTATTGGACCATTTAAGGTCATGGGACCTTAAATGGTCCGGATACATATTGTACGGAAAAACGATAAATCAAGTCGAAAATTTTTTTATTGCGAACTGATCTTATTTCTTACTGTGATCAAAATACCAACTGAAGTTTGAGTACTTCTTTTTTGTTAAACTACTTTTTTTAGGATTCCGTACCCAAAGGGTAAAAACGGGTAAAACTATTACTAAGAATCCGCTGTCCGTCTGTCTGTCCGTCTGTCTGTCTGTCACCAGGCTGTATCTCATGAACCGTGATAGCTAGAAAGTTGAAATTTTCACAGATGATGTATTTCTGTTGCCGCTATAACAACAAATACTAAAAACAGAATAAAATTAATATTTTAGGGGGGCTCCCATACAACAAACGTGATTTTTTTGATGTTTTTTGCTCGATATTAATAACAACAACAGGTAGACAGTTGAAATTTTCACAGATGATGTATTTTCGTTGCTGCTATAACAACAAATACTAAAAATAGAATCCCATACAACAAACGTATTTTTTTGCCGTTTTTTGGTACGGAACCCTTCGTGCGCGAGTCCGACTCGCACTTGGCCGGTTTTTTTTATCATGTTGTAAAACTGTGACTATGCCTGCGTGTGAAGCCAGTGTTGTGACTTAGGTACTGTAGTTTCTGTACCTACTCAAATTTCAGTTGGCCTTAAGGAGTGTTTTGATCACAGTAAGAAATAGGATCGTTTAGCAATAAAAAATATTTCGAGTGGATTTATCGTTTTTCCACCCTCTATACACTCTGACAACTCTCTAGTTGTAACACTGACCTGCATATATTTACACTGGACAGGCTTATGCCAAACTATTTTTGTGCCTATTTGATTTCCGCCATTTTGGCGCTGTAGGACGTAGCGTGAGCATAGCGTGCGGGACATGGTACTAATGTTTGAAATCTGGAGAGACCATCACGGCAACCATTTTCATATTGTACGTCAAAATTAGTTCTTTAGACGCACGCTAGTGGCGTTTCAAATAGGCACAAAAACTTAGCTGTCAAATCATACAGACAGCCAGTCCAGTTAAATAAAATAATAATTTTCATGTCAGTGAGTTGTAACTAACATTTTTGAACTACGCCAAAGATACGTCGTGTCGAATACACCCAATAAAACCTACCTAAGCCGAAGGGGTACATGTGCTCTGAATTTTTCAATGCGCCACGCTCGTCGATAAATCTCTCGGGCTTAAACTCGTGCGGATCGTCCCATATTTTTGGATCTAAATGTAGATCACCAACGGATATTAGTACAGTTGTCTCCTTTGGTATCAAATAGCCATCAATTACAGTGTCCTCTAACAGCCTCCTGGGTCCAGCGAGGGGTGTTATGGTGTAATACCTTTGTACTTCCAATAGAAATGCTGACGTGTATATTAATCTGAAAAATAAATTCACATTAACACTTTCAAGGGTATTATTACTGTGTTGTGACATATTGTTTTATATTGTTTTTAATTTGAGTTTCAATAGTTTATCATAACTATCAGTAAAAAATAAAAAGTCTGACTGTACTAGCTAGAAGCGCAACTGAGGCACACCCACAGAACAAAGAAAATTTTTTTCTATGTTCTGTGGGCACTATGTTCTGTGAAATTGTCTTTGTTTCACAAGACGTCTTTGATGCTTCTAGCTAGTACCACATAATATCTATTATGTGCTCAACTTAAATTGTCTGTAAGTCCATGTGTCTATAATCTTCACCAAGTCGCTTCAACTTTCAAGTAAACTTTTGCAAACTCATGCAATATTGCCGCCAAACTGTGCGCTTTCCCTTTCAACTTGCAATTCAACTTGCGTCATACGCATGCAATATTGATTGCTTTCAAACCGTGCGCTTTCACGATCAACTTCTGCCATACTTTGACGTTTTTTGAGAAGATAGGGCATGCGCAATAGCATGCCTTCAGACATGCCTCTGTTCAAAATGCAAGAGAAAAGCGAAAGCGCATGATCATCGTGCGTTGAATGCCTTGAGGCATGCGTCAGATAAAAGAGAACTTCTTAAATGAAGGGTCTTAAATAAAATAAAACCTTAATTTGTCCCAGCTACATCGTGGTCTTACCTATGACTGTCAGCCCAACAAGGCGTATCGGAGCCCAAAACTTTACTTATTTCGTTATACAACTTCTCTTGCAACGATCTATTTCGCAATACCACTAGTAAAGCAAAGTCTAGTACGTTACTTGTAGTCTGAGAACCAGCTATTAGGAGATCGAGGCAGACGACTTTCAATTGTTCTTCTATAAAGGAAAATAATTATTTCATATTACGAGTATTAATTAGGTACCTTAAAATATAAAACTTCGTATATGTACAGTCACGAGCAATAAAATGCATTTTATTGCTCGTTACTGTACGTAGGTAGCGTCGTGTACGCTCAATACGTTGTTGAGTGACGATATCAACTACAAATCTAAAAAATCAAAACCACCTTAATTACAAACAAAATTAATTATTTACAAACAAAAACTGCTTCAACAAAAAAACAGCACTGAAAGCAAAAGATAATATTAAATATACATTTATATTAATTATTAATATCTAATAAAAAGGGTAGATTTATGCAGCCGTAGTACATTTTTTCGTTGTTTCGTCTTCATTCTACAAGTCGCAAACGATTTTTTTAAGTATGTCTGTATAAATCTCCTCCTTGTTTTTAAATTCAGTTCAAATAAAAACCGCACTACTTTCAAAGGTAAAACGAAAATGTCACAACAAGTTAAACAACATTGTGACAAAAATGAACAGGCTTTAGCCACCAGCTGAATAAAGTATAAAAATACACACGACAGCACATCAAGTTAAACAGTTAAATAACGAAAAGAGCTTTCATTAAGTAGGCAATTGAGATGGTCTCAAATAAGGCTAACAGATTTGTCCTGACATGTCAGGATTTTTTGGTCCCTGTCAGGATTCCGGCCGGAGTTGGAAAATGTCAGGATTTTTGGATTATTCATATTATTAATATACCTACATAGCCGGTAACATATAATATAGTCAAATAAAGCACAGAATAATTACGCTTTATTAACCGACTTCAAAAAAAGGAGGAGGTTCTCAAGTCGACGGTATTGTTTTTTTTTTATGTATGTTTTACCATAACTTAGTCAGTTGTTATCCGATTTATACATTTCTTTTTTTATCTCAAAGAACTTAGTTTGTGTGTGGTCCCATAAAAAAATTACAGAGATCTGGCTGGTAGTTCTTTCATAATCCTGAAATATGACAATTATTTAGCTTGCCATCACACGTGTTTTCACGGAGTTTCGAACATAACATCTTTGTTTATGTACCGATTTAGATGATTCTTTTTTTGTTTGAAAGGGTATACTTCAAGAGGGGTCACATTTTAATTTCATTGATATTGGACTTTGAACTTTGAAGATACACAAGGGAACTCCTCATATTCAAATAGTACATGTAAAGTGATTTGGATTTTGGTAGTTTTATGACAATCCAAAACAAACCATACCATGGTCTGCGAGGCAACATTGCTACGGACAGCGGACTAGACTTGGACTACAAAGACACAACGGAACTCCTCAAAAACAAACAGCGTAAATTTGGAAATTGAGTTGTCGGCATTTTACCATTGAAATTATTTTATACAGTTAAAAAATATTTACATGCTTACATACCTACCACTAAAAAGTTGAAAATAAAAAACTTTTTTAACAAAAAAGGAAAACCTCCTTCAAAAAACCTGGAACAAAAACAGCTTCAAAATTAAATACCTCTAAAAAAAGCGAGAAATAATATTCAAATCATTAGTTACGCATAACATTATTAATAAAAAAACACGTCTAATGAAGTCGGGTGGGGCTTTTAGAAATATTAAAAAAAAATAAGTTGTCTTCCAGCCCCACCCGACTTCAATAGACGTGTTTTTATTAATAATGTTATGCGTAACTAATGATTTGAATATTATTTCTCGCTTTTTTAGAGGTATTTAATTTTGAAGCTGTTTTTGTTTCAGGTTTTTTGAAGGAGGTTTTCCTTTTTTGTTAAAAAAGTTTTTTGTTTTTCTTTTCTTTAATGACAATGAACTAGGTACATTTACAGTCAATATCAGGACTTTTTGGTAGAAATCAGGCTTTTTTTGTCCGGATTTTATAGGTGTACCATCTGGCAGCCCTAGTCTCAAGGTCTGCAATTGTATAGTCTGATGTGCCATCGACTGTACCATAAATAAATAAATAGAAAGATCTCATTAATAATGCCAATTTGCCGACTCAGTACAAAACTCACCTGTAAACGAGATTTTGTTTTCGTCTACTTCCTGTAGGAATGAATATATGAAATCCGGTTTTTCAACTGCTTTTATTTTATGTCTTCGTATGGCTTCCTGTAAAAGCCATTAATTATTTCTGCAGTAAATTCAATAATTTCAAAATACAATTTGTGCATGTTGTATTGATTCCGTTACCAAATCTTTTTTAAGATATACAATGTGTAACAAAAACACTGTTAGATACTGAAACAGGGGGCCCATTACGAAAATAATGTACGCAATTGCGTAACGCAGTCAGCCACGATAGTCGTCCGCAGTTCTTTGGTTGTAGTTTTATCAAACATTTTGAATTTTTCTATCGTAGTCCATAGACTACTAAACGAACGATGTCGGATACGCAAGAGAGAAACTGTCAAACTCACGCAATCACTTCGCAATATCGCATACGAAAGTGATTTGTAATAGGAAACAATCGAAACGAAGCACAGACGCAGCTGCGTGTATCGCATTAAACTTTTCGTAATAGACCCCCAGGTGACAGTGTTGCTAAAACTGAACAACATTCTCCATGGAACATAGGTCGAAAAACGATTTTTTTTCTCGCCTTTCCATAGTAAGTCGGTCAGCTGACCAATACATTTAATACGTATATAATAATAATAATAATAATATAGGAGTATGAATTGTTTTTAGGGTTCCGTAGCCAAAATGGCAAAAAACGGAACCCTTATAGATTCGTCATGTCTGTCTGTCTGTCTGTCTGTCTGTCTGTCCGTCTGTCTGTCTGTCTGTCTGTCTGTCTGTCTGTCTGTCTGTCTGTCTGTCTGTCCGTCCGTATGTCACAGCCACTTTATTCCGAAAGTATTAGGACTACATACTTGAAACTTGGTAGGTAGATGTATTCTGTAAACCGCTTTACGATTTCCTCACAAAAATAAAAAAAATAAAAGCTTAAGGGGGGGCTCCCAATACATAGAACTGAAACAGAAAAGATTTTTTTTCAACAAACCAATACTTGCGGGGTGACTATAGATAGGTCTTTAAAAATGACATTGAGGTTCCTAAGACAATGTTTTCACAAAGTCAACCGTTTGAAAGATATATACTGCCAAAGTGGTAAAATGTGTGTCCCCCCCCCTTTAACTTTTAAAGTAAGAGAGTGAAAAATCTAAAAAAAATATATGCTATAGATCTTAGTAAACACTTTCAACGAAAATTGGTTTGAACGAGATACAGTAAAAAGTTTTTGAAATATAGTACATTTTCTATAACCGCAAATATAACTTTGTCGTTCATACAAACACTGTGAAAAACAAAGTTATTTTTTCAGGTGAAAAATGATAGCGGTATTAAAATATGGTATGGCATAATGTAACTACGGAACCCTACTGCGCGTGGCCCGACACGCACTTGGCCGGTTTTTTTCCTTTTCGACTACCTTCAGTATCTGACAGGGATTTTGTTACATTTGAATATGTTACTGTAAAAGCTCGTATATTGGTTAAACCCTAAGAAGATTTTACTAAAAAAACAGGATTTGTTAAAAATATATTATTTTCAGGGCATTTAACATTAGAGTTAGGCACATGCTAGGTTCAACCATTGACAGTTGTTGTATGTTGTATTTTTTTAAATAAAACAGTTTTAGCTAACATAACTTGATTATTTATTCAGTATTCTATCATTGAAACCGTAATATTTTTAGGATAATTTTGATACGTTCTTCACTATAATTGTTTTTATTTATCTTAGCAATTCTTCTAAGTCATTCATTACTGCCCCATAAATAAAATAAAATAATAAAAAAATTACAATAAAATTACCGAACAGTCTTAAGTTTAAATTATTATAAGGTTTATTTATTAGTAATACGTAAAAATAATTTTAGAACACCTTCAAAATTAACCTTTTACAGCATTTACCGTGTCTTAGAGGTAAAACCTAAGATTTACCGAGTGAATGGTGTTAAAATTTCGGAATGAACAATAATAATTCATTCTTTTACCAATAAGAGTTGATTATATCTTTGGGTTTACTGGAAAATCTTAGAATTTACACTAGTTCAGGGTTTTACAGTAACATATACATAAGCAGTATATTAAAAAAGTTATCACTTAATAATTTTCCAGGCATTAAAATTAAAAAAGAAAACTTAGGTGTTATTAATAAAATTGTAGTCAGAATCCAGCTTTTAAAGTTTTTGTTAAAATGTTTTCACTTTAAAATCCGATATTATACCAGCAGTGAGTAATTTGCGGTAGCTGCTAGAAAAATATAAAAATAAAAACCGGACAAGTGCGAGTCGGGCTCGCCCACCGAGGGTTCCGTACAGACCTACATCTATACATAAAATAAAGCTATAGAAAAGTTGTGTCGGTACAAAGGAAATATTTTGAAAAAAAAGTGGTTGGTAGGTATTAGTTTTTTTATATCCCTTTCGGACCGCTCCAATACAATTGTGCGGGTCACAAAGTCGAGTATAACTCATTAGTTTTACGTTGGAAATGGACGGGCCCAGTATCGTACGATTGTGCGGGAAGCGAACTTTCGCCTCCTGTGCAAATTTTGTCCGACGCGCAGTCGGCGAGCAGTTTTCAAGCTGAACAGCTCGTGACTCATTGGGCTCCCCGACTTGGCGAAAGTAAGTACCTACTATTGTTTTATTTTGTAAGTATAGTAATATATGAGTTCTTGATCAGAAAAATAGTTAAATATAGGATGTTTTTGTGATAACAGCGACTAGTGGCAAGCAGACGCTTTTGCGTAACGGCTTAACGAACTTTGTTGACACAATTGTATCAACGTGGGCCCTACATTACCTCATGAGTATTTTAAGTTTCTAAAGATTATTAATTTTTCATAGTTTCCGCACCATGTTTTTAATTTAAGCGACGCTGCTATTGCAGAGATGCTCAATGACTCTGGAGACGAGGGCGATGACAACGACGAAATCGATTTGTACTACTTTATTGAAGGAAACCCCAAACATTCAAGTTCCTCTTCTTCTGATGAAGGCGAAGAAAGTGATGACGATAACATACCTCTGAGTATGCTAACAGGATGGCAGAAGAAGCCCAAGCTCCAAGAAAGAAACCACAAGGGAAGATCTGGAATTTGCTGATATGTTTAGGTGCCTCTTCCAAATACAGAGTGAAGTCTCTTCCCACAGTCGACCGACAGTACGACGGATTTTTTTCTTGAATGTGGTGATCATGGACGTTTGAGAGGCTAGTACAAAGTTGTGTTTGTGATTTCTAATAAATATTTTTGTAAATTTCATGTTTATTTCATGCGTGGTCTCTTT
Source organism: Agriphila geniculea (assembly GCA_943789525.1). Taxonomy (NCBI): domain Eukaryota; kingdom Metazoa; phylum Arthropoda; class Insecta; order Lepidoptera; family Crambidae; genus Agriphila; species Agriphila geniculea. The sequence goes on from OX038870.1 coordinate 8,132,313, forward strand.
TTAGAAAAAATAAGAAGGAGGCGTTAGGCCCGATATGATACAATTGTGACCCTCACAATTGTACGTAGGAAATGAAGGGCCCAGCTTGATACAATTGTTGGTATATGAATTTTCCAAGATGGCGGCGGAAAATCTGGAAAATTATAGCAGATTCGTAATCTGCGGCCCCAAATTACCTAAGATTCAAGTTCAAAATTACAAGTTTCTATGTAGTTTAAGCGCCGGTCCGAAAGGGATATGAAAACTGTACTACGGAGAGTTCAAGCTTTATCCCAGGTTCTACCTACCGGAATTATGTGAAAAATTGCTTAGATTATAAGTTGGACTCCAAGCTACCAAACTGTAAAAAAATACCATCAAAATCCGTTAAGCAGACTGCTATTTATAGATAACCATTTGAAATCCTTTGTCGCCACGTAGAATATAACCCTTCCAGGGATTACGACAAAGAATTGACCACGGGCGAAGGTTTGAAATGGAATAGTACATTACTGCAGCGGCACTCGAAACAGGCATTGAAGAACATACGTGAGTCCATCAATGCCTAGTTGCGGCCAAGGCTTGTGTAGTACTTTTAAACTTTTAACTTTTTAGTTTTAAAAGTTTTAAGCTTTTTATTTTTATTTTAAATTACTTACAGTAATTGAAAAAAGAAAATGGAAAGTGGAATGTGCACATAAAGGCCTTTCATTTGATACACATATTGAAAAAAAAATCCGGTTTTTTTTCATTTATTTCCAGTTTTTCGTTTTTTTTCAGTTTTTTGGAATGTTTTCATCAAGGCCTTTCATTTGATACCCATATTGCAAAAAAAATTTACCTTTCGTTTTTATTTTTTTTCAGTTTTTTGGAATATGCTCCTTGATGAGCATATTCCAAAAAACTTTTTAAAAAACTTTCATTTGATACCCATAGGTATTGAAAAAAAAATTTTTTTTCGTTTTTTTTTTATCTTTTTGGAATGCGCTCATCAAGGCCTTTCATTTGATACCCATATTGCACCAAAACAGTTTTTTTCGTTTTTTTTTTTTTTTTTAATTTTTTGGAATGTGCTCATCAAGGCCTTTGACGTGATACCAGTATACCGAATATTAAAAAAAAAATTTGGAATGTGCTCGCTCATCAAGGCGACATTTGATACTTATATTTGTGTTTCATTGAAAAGTTCGCTCCATTTCTGAATTACACGTGTGTAATGAGTTTTAATAGAAACATTGCTGGACAGACGCCGGCAATTATTATACGTTAGTAATGGATTCTCATACAAATATTGACGGCGCGGTTTAGGTCTGTCCGTAAACTCCGATTTAGCACGAAGAAGGTTGTCAAAATAATGTTCGAATTTCCAAGCATTTTTGAGAAAAAATCGCACCTTGTATAAAATACAAGTACTGTTGATTGTCAACAGATGGCGCTGTATATCAATATTACACTGTATAATGTTCTGTGAAATGGTTTTATCTATCGCAATGTTATTAAAGAAAATGGGTGTATTCCAACAGGCCCCTTGCTCCGAAAGTCTGTTTCCATCCCGTTCGAGTCACGTCATATTGTTAAAAACGCGCTGATTGTTATATACCTACTCTGTGGTGATAGCTATTGGTCTGCTGGAATGCACTCCGTTGATTGTTTTACTCTTTGACTCTTGTTGGGAGTTTTTGGCGCCATTTCGTCGAGTTCGGTTCAGTGACTGTTTTAATTATTCGCAAATTGATTCATAGTGGATATTGTGTCTTAAAATTGGTGCAGTTTTGTGGTACAAGTGTCTACGCAACTGAACAATATGTGGGATAATGGAAATAGGCGCGATTTTGGTTGTGTGAAGCCGAGACTTTTATTGTAGTGGAGGCTACCTCGGTTGACCTTACCGAGTAAACTGTCTTGATTATACTTGGTGCCAAATGCTCCAGGCAACATTGGAATGCGATGCACCCGCATTTTAATGGAAACTGAAACAATCTACCACTGAACTATTCACACTTGACACTGGCAAAAATTACTTCCAAGAAGAAAGTAGATTGCCAAAACAAAAATAAGAAGAAGACCCCCTGTCATACAGCGTGACATACCGCCATGTTGCGAAAATATTTAGAGCCAAATTTATTACTTTTTAATTTTATTTTTAAAAGTAATTAACTATAACAATATTTGAAAGGATCTGAATAATTAATAATAATAAATATTGATATTTTAAAAAGAATTAGTGGCGCGTTGAATGAAATTAATCCAAAAGTAATTAGAAGTTAAACTATGACCGCGCATACCGTTGTTTCACCAAGATGATTAATAATTACGTATGTTAATGACCATATTTTATTATGATTTAATTACAAATATGCAGTTTTCAGATTTATTCCTGTAAGTGTAGTATAAGACGCTATTACCTGCCAAATTTCATAGTTCTAGGTCAACGGGAAGTATCCTATGAATTTTGATTCCTTTGAGAGTATCTAAAATGCATTTTTTGCGCCCTAAACGGCAGTATCTTTTTTTTACGTTAACTTAGAAGTTTGATTTTTTTACAGCTTCAAGGGCCCGTAGACCGTAGTATATAGTTTAAATTTCAATTCGATACCTCCACGCGTTTCCGAGATAAAGAGTCTTGACAGACAGACGGACAACAAAGTGATCCTATAAGGGTTCCGTTATTTTCCTTTTGAGGTACGGAACCCTAAAAAAGGTAATCCATTTAAAATAAATCGATTATTGAGAATCACTAGAGCAGCACTAAACAAAATTTATTCAATCAAAGTATGCACGTGCACTGGATTCTTCGAAACGATTTTCCTACGAATAAAGCACCGTTGAGAGTACTCAAATCATAGACATAGAAAAATTTTCGCGTGACTCAACTAGACTTCATGGTTTTGCTAAATATAGCGATTTTTGATGCAAACACAAAAATATAATGTCACTGTATTTCTAGACGCGCCGCTTTGGTCGTATTCGTAAACGCTACCAATGCGAAAGCCCCATAACATGGCCACCGAAACACGAATTTATGACGTGATCAAAATCAATATCTGTTGTCTTTTGACAGTGAATAGTGATAAATCACTGGATCATACATATAGCGTTTCAGTGGTCATGCTAAGGGGCTGCAACTCCTTGATATAATCCGCGTGCGATGAGAATGGGATGGAATAGACTGCATGGCTTATCTGAGGCATGATTCATGATTTTACTTTTTCCAGCTTGTGTTGTGCTACGTTATACATTTGCTGCATAGTTAGCCCTACTATGTAGTCCCCTTCGGAGCCACGTGGCGGAAATCCATCCTTCCACCCATAAGATAAAGAAAGCTTGTGTGCCAGAAGTACCCTTCATACACTTATATTTCTTTCCAATTTCAAGTAAATAATAAAAAAACATGTTGATGTATGGTTTTAAATTGTGTGTCACTTGAATCACAGTGTCAAAGTACTCACTTCTATAATTTCCGATAATTGTTGATTCATTCTTCTAATTAGCGAATATCCGCTGAGTTCTGGTATAAAGAAACGACACCATGGCACTTGGTTGAGCCAGCCGCCAGCCATGGCGAAGGCTTTCGAGCGAGTACGCAACAGATCCAGCAAGAACCTCAATTGATCTTCGTTTATCTGCTCCCCTGAAAAATGAAAATGACGCTACACACATAAGCAGCTATACGTGACGCAAACGCAGCTTAATATAGGCGTTACGTTCAAAGTGCTTTTATTCCTGTTACGCAGTTATGTGAAAACGTAAAGCAATTCAATGACAAAAATAAAAGGAGATTCTCTGAACCGACTAGGTTAAACACTCGACAAGCTCCACGTAGTTACTACCTGTAACAGCGAATAATTTAAAAGGAACGTATTTTTTCTTTCATTTAATTTTAAAATAATACCTGCAACGTATTTCCACAATACATTCATGACTGCCATAGGCATAACACCCATAAGGTTTATTGGCTTGTCATTGTTTTTATTGATGTAATCGATAATATTGGCCAATGCAATTTGAATTTCATTTTCCATTCCAGTTTTTCCAAAGCCAATATTTCTCAGTTGCTTCACTGTAAACTGTCTGTGTTCACGCCATAGTGGTCCGTCAGCAAAAGTGATGCCTAAAAAACAAGATTGAATTTTAACTCCAATTTTAATCTGACAATTCATTTTTGATGTTGTGCATTTTAAAGATCTTTTGAACAAAAAGTTAAACTGAAAATAATATTTCTAACTTTGGTAATAAATTGCACAAAAATAATAAATATCAACAAAGAACTGATTACGTAAGCACTAATAGAAGGGATAAATAAGCTCTCTTTTAGTAAAAAATAAAAATCTCTCGCATTAATGAGCAAAACCAAAACACCCTTTCCACTACCTATGCAGTTTCTCATAAAACTAAACGAACCACATTTTTCAGTCAAATCACAGAATAACTAATAGTAATGTTGGTTTTCAGGCTTTATAATTATTTTAGCTTGAAAATATGCATGTTGCCAAATAATATTCGGGATTCTAGAAGGAGTTATTTTCTTTACTCATGTGGTTATATCCCTCCTATAATCCAAACACTCTCAATTACATATACAGTTCGAAATATTCCAGCCTCCTTAGCATGACCACCGAAACGCGATATGAATTATAGCGTTTTATCACGTTTAACTGTCAAAATACAATGAATTTTGACAGGTGAATGATGATAAAACGCTATATCACGCGATATATATATTGTGTTTCGATGGTCATGCTGGGGGGCACTCCTGACCGTTAATTCATGATACTGAACAAATAAATGTTTTTTTTCAGTTTATTCTCTCACCTATTCTTTTTCCTAAGCAACGCAATCTCGCGAAAAAATTGTTAGGACGTCCTTCGAACTCCTTATCTGTGAAAGCTTGCCTGACGTTCTTTTCACCGTAAACTACGACCACAAGTTCCGATCCCAACTTTAAACCTAAAACTTCTGTAGAATACTCCTTTGCTAATTCTAGAAGACCTTTCCACTGGGATCCATGTTTCTTGCTCATACTTTCAACCACGCCGCTGCATCCAAAGAAGGGGTACCATTTTGGCCCTGAAAAAAATAAAAATTTAATAACTGATTTCTTTTCGTGGGCATGGCACTAGGCTAAAGTCATCATCTAAGTGGACATGGTGACGAAGAAATTTCATACCAAGTCATAATGCACCTATTGAAATGAGAAAATGCATAAACCAAGACTGAAAATAATGAAAATTAACACGTTTCATCATTATATTATCCGATTCTACTATGCCGGATGGACCGAAAGATGAAAAAAACCGCATCATAATTCGTCGCTTAGTTTAGGAGCTACGTTGCCTCAACTCAGACCATGCACACAGACACAGAACAATAAAAAAAACCGGTCAAGAGCGAGTCGAACTCGCGCTCCGAGGGTTCCGTACCATAGTAATAAATACACAGCAGAGTAGAACTTAGATGTTTCATCTAAGGAGTAGAATAATAAAATTATTATTGCAGTTTTAGGTCAGCGCCATCTATTGACCGATAGTGGAACTAATTTTAACCTATTTAGAAATTTGATAATTTCTAAAAAAGTGTGCTATATTGAGACATCGTTTTATTTTTCCGGTAATCTTTATATAAACTGCTATCACATAGAATTATTTCAGATTTTTTTCTTTGCAAACTTCGGAGATAAGGGGGGGACGGTAATTTTTTTACATGTTTCATCATAAGTCGAAAACTATGATGAAAATGTAGCCAAAAAAAAGAAAAAATGATTGAAAACGTGCAAACAGCGTTCTTTCATATGATACTCACATGCCCTAGTGGCCCCACTTCAAATTTTGAAGACCCCTTTTCAGTCCCTGTTGTAAAAAATATATATTTTTTTATTTCTTTTTTATTTGCAAAATAGTTGGGTAAAATTTGAAGTTGATATCATTAGTAGTTCTCGAGATATCCAGCTGTGACAGACAGACAGACTGAGTCACACCATAAGGGTTCCTTTTTTACCATTTTGGTACGGAACTCTAAAAAGGTTTTTCTTGTTCTGTGCACACACATGTCAAACTTATTAACACCCCTCTTTTTGAGTTGGGGCATGTGGTTGGGGCTTGAATGAATTAATTCATCCAAGGGTTGGGGTTAAAAAATACTTTCCAACGAGTGATCATTCACATAGCTCAGTCATGTCAATGTCAAGTTTTCATAAAAGTTTTGACATAGAATATGAAGATTCTTGGTTTTGACCAAAATTTTTCAGGTCAGTGGTTTTGACTTACCGGTGTGTGAACTTGTACTAAAAACATAACTTGACGTTGTCTGAGTTGTGTGAATTATCCATAAAATAAACGGGTTTGTCTTAGGCCATTATAAAGTATTACAAGTCAAACATTAATTAAATTGTACTAACTTATATCCCTATTGGCTAAATCAATGTCCAATTACTAATATTAAATGATTTCGATATTGCTATTCCTCGAGTCCTCGTTTGAATGTTACATAACGTAATCAAGTTCAAGTGTAATTCAAGCATCTATACCTACATTTAACCTTGTGTCTTTAGCATAGAGGATTCAGCTCATAGATATTGTTACCAGTCAAAAAGGTACCTACCTAATTTCCTTAGTTGACTATAGTCACTCACGGATAAAGTATTGTTTCTGCGCTTACGGTAAGCGATTGTGCACATGAAATCGGTGTTCCACAGTTCCACTAAAGTTCAATCGAAACTCGTCCGGAGCTTGATCGGAGCTTCGGCACGGCTAAGGTAAAATCTAGTGGTTCGCACACCCGTGTAAGACGCGAGGTCCCGGGTTCGATTTTCCGGGGGGTACAGTGTGTACTTGGTTTGGTTGGTGGTAGGACTCATTTCAACAATTTGAAAGTTGATGTGTTCTAGCAGTTAGAAGTAAGATAGAATCCAGTATCCTCATCACTGAGAAACTCCTCAGTGATGAGGATTCCGGGTGTAGTGCTCTTCCACCTTCTGCCTTTTCGTCACTTAACATCAGATGAGGTACATGCAGGCCAAGCACTACCCCATTGTGCATAAAAAAAGAAGTTTGCAGCCAACAGAGGCATGAAGTCTGTCTATGGATTGTACTTGTACCGTGTAAAATGAAGAGCTGACAATATTAGAGTTCAAGGTTTGATTCTGATGTGCAGGCGACGGTGACGACAGTCAGGTCTTCATTCAACTAGCACATTCATTAAATTTTATTGGAGTTTATTGGACACATAACGACTGAGAAAATTTAAAGCTGAGACTGAAAAAAAACTTCTATGTCTTATCTCTCTCACACCCTTTGCATATTTTATTTCTTTTGCAAAATATTGTGTTTCGCTGATGACTAATAATCGTTGAATTTCCTGTCTTAACAACTTTCCAGAATTAAACACTAGCAAGTAATAACAAAGCACAGATTAATATATAATTAGGGGTTTAGGTAAGTATGAAATTTCCGTTTTGTATGGAGAATTTTAAAGAATATGCATTTTCCATACTAACATTGTCTTAATTGGCCGAGCGAGCACGAAGTGCGAGCGAAGCGTCTTTGCTTCAGCTTGGGCAAACATTCTTTCGTATGTCCATCCGGCCGGCGGCTGTCCGTTTGTTCTCCTCTACAGGTCGCATTTCTCAACCGAATCTCGTGTGAGCAGGTTCGAAAATTATATAGATTATTTTTATCAATCCAGTTTTTTTAAATTTTTCAAAACGGCGGAGATATGTAAAAAAACATATTCCAGTCCGGAATTTCCGGCGCTGTTTGTTTTCCTCTACAGATCACATTTGTCAACCGATTCTCGTGAAATTTTGTGAGCAGGTTCGAAAATTACATAGATTTTTTTATCGAGCCAGTGTTTTGATTTTTTTCAAAATGGTGAAGATATGTAAAAAAAATAATATTTAGGTCCGGTTTTCTGGCGCTGGCTGTTCTCTTCTACAGGTCACATTTCCCTACCGATTCTCGTAAAATTTTGTGAGCTAGTTTGTCAGTTATATATTTTTTTTCCGTCGAGCCATTTTTTCGAAATTTTTTGTATTGGCGAAGATATGTAAAAAAATACATATTTCAATAGTTTCGAAAAATTATCAAAAATGTAATAAAACTTTTTTGTCAGCGGTGCAAAGTAACATTTGGTTTTTTTTTAGAAGATTCAAAAGAACGCTGTGAGTTCAAGAATCTTATATTCATGTGAGTTCATCCATCAAAACACAGAGGAAATAATGTATCAAGACATTTCTGGCTATAATTAATATTGAAAATAAATAAAAACGTAGTGATTATTTCCTCTGTGGTTGTGACTTTTTGACAGAACCTAGGACTGCGTTAATTATTTGCACAGAAGAGATACTTATTTGTTGGAAAAACTAATATCTATTATGTGTTATTTATTTTTAAAATACATACAATTCAGCTACTTTTTATCGCGAGGTCTACAGGCTCACAGAGCCACTTGTTTATTTAACAACCATGAACGCCAATGTTTAAAAACTTTTATGCACAAATGTTTAAACACTCAGCTAATGCCACATTTGTATGTGAAAAAAATAATACCGGCTAAGTCACATACGATATAAGTAAGTGTTAATTTCTGCAAACGAAAAAAAGAATTAGTTTTATGAAACTTTTTTAACGTTCAGGAAAGATAATCAGAAATATTTTTATAGCTGATATTGGGTCGTCATGATCATAATTTGAAAAAATAACAAGTAACTGAAGCGTTTCTATCATCATAGAAGATATGAGAGAGTGTGTGAGAAAAAAATCGGCAATTTCATACTTTAACCCCTATTAGTTTCAAGCATTCGCTGTAGCAAGACCTGCCAACAAAACATTTTATTAACAACTACCATTGAATTTGTTGTGTTTCGTAAACGGGTCAAAAGAGAATGTAAAAAACCGGCCAAGTGCGAGTCGGACTCGCGCACGAAGGGTTCCGTACCAAAAAACGGCAAAAAAATTACGTTTGTTGTATGGGAGCCCCCCTTAAATAACAATTTTATTCTGTTTTTAGTATTTGTTGTTATAACGGCAATAAAAATACATAACCTGTGAAAATTTCAACTATCTACCTGTTGTCGTTATTAATATCGAGCAAAAAACGGTAAAAAAAATCACGTTTGTTGTATGGGAGCCCCCCTCAAATATTAATTTTATTTTGTTTTTGGTATTTGTTGTTACAGCGGCAACAGAAATACATTATCTGTGAAAATTTCAACTTTCTAGCTATCACGGTTTATGATATACAGCCTGGTGACAGACAGACAGGCAGACAGACAGACAGACAGACAGACAGACGGACAGTGGAGTCTTAGTAATAGGGTCCCGTTTTTACCCTTTGGGTACGGAACCCTAAAAATTGTTTTAAAAAACAAAAAACCGACTTCAAAAAACCTGCCTCTAAAAAGCTAGAAATAATATTCAAATCATTAGATACGCATTATCATTGTTATAATAACAAGACGTCTATTGAAGTCGGGTGGGGCTGGAGGATTTAATAGCGGGATGCCTACTATCGCACTTAGCCGAATTTTTTCAATATTTCATACAATCTGTAGCACAAAGACAACATTATTAAAATTGCTAACTTCTGATCGCACCATGCCTACTTTATAGTGCTCTATGTAGCATTGGCACATTAATTTAATATTTTTGAAAAAGTACCAGGATCACATAAATCTAGAGAAGGATTAACTTACATAAATATTTTCAATTTCAATGAAAAATATGTCAAATACCTTTGTAACTATGTATCTAGCCCCTTACTCAAATTGCCAATTTTCTATTTGTTTGCTAACTTAAAAATTAAAAATAACTCTAAAATTACGTGTTGTAGGCTTGTCAATTCCATACAATACAATAATATCTGTGATTTACTTAAACTTGCGACATGTGACTTGATCATCTAGTTGCTTATTCTTAAGCTTTAAGTTAGCAAACGAATAGAAAATTGGCCATTTGATTAGGAGGCCTGGTACTTTTAGTTAACTTTTAAGTTTATTTTTATAAAAAGAAAAATATGTAAAAAACATACGCACTCCAACTCTCTATATCCAATAATAATAATTCCATTTGAATACTGAGGAATCCATCCGATATTAAATTAGTTGGTACATGTGCCAATGCTACATAGAGCACTATAAAAGTAGGCATGGTGCGATCAGAAGTTTGCAGTTTTAATAAAATTGCCTTTGTGCTACAGATTGTATGAAATATTGAAAAATTCGGCTAAGTGCGATAGTAGGCACTCCGCTATTAAATCGGCTGGAGTACAACTTCCTTTTTAGGGTTCCGTAGCCAAAATGGCAAAAAACGGAACCCTTATAGATTCGTCATGTCTGTCTGTCTGTCTGTCTGTCTGTCTGTCTGTCTGTCTGTCTGTCTGTCTGTCTGTCTGTCTGTCTGTCTGTCCGTCCGTATGTCACAGCCACTTTATTCCAAAAGTATTAGGACTACATAGTTGAAACTTGGTAGGTAGGTGTATTCTGTGAACCGCTTTACGATTTTTACACAAAAATAAAAAAATGAAATATTAAGGGGGGCTCCCCATACATGGAACTGAAGCTGAAAATATTTTTTTTCATCAAACCTATACTTGTGGGGTGTCTATAGATAGGTCTTTAAAAATGACATTGAGGTTTCTAAGACTATTTTTTTTCAAAGTCAACCGTTTGAAAGATATATGCCGCCAAAGTGGTAAAATGTGTGTCCCCCCCCCTTTAACTTTTAAAGTAAGAGGGTGAAAAATCTAAAAAAAATATAAGCTATAGATCTTAATAAACACTTTCAACGAAAATTAGTTTGAACGAGATACAGTAATTAGTTTTTGAGATATAGCACATTTTCCAAAACCGCAAATATAACTTTGTCATTCATACAAACACTGTGAAAAACAAAGTTATTTTTTCAGACGAAAAATGATAGCGGTATTAAAATATGGTATGGTATAATGTACCTACGGAACCCTACTGCGCGTGGCCCGACACGCACTTGGCTGGTTTTTTTATTCTAAAAGCCCCACCCGACTTCAATAGACGTCTTGTTATTATAACAATGATAATGCGTATCTAATGATTTGAATATTATTTCTAGCTTTTTAGAGGCAGGTTTTTTGAAGTCGGTTTTTTGTTTTTTAAAACAATTTTTTATTTTTTTATTTTTAGTGTAAGTACCTTCTCTATTAGGTAGTGTAGGTATATTATTTCGTATAAAAATTGGCTCAGTCAAACGTGAGATATTCGCGGAGAAACATACATTCATACAGGTCAAACTGAGAGAGAACCCTCTTTTTTTTGAAGTCGGTTAAAAAGACTACACTAAAAGTACCCTTTCCCAACAAAAAGAAACATCTAATTCGATTTATTAATAACAAAGTCGTCAAGGTAGTTGATGCAAAATCATAGTATTTTCAGGATTTCTTGAAAACTACTAAACCGATTGAAATAAAAATTAAATGGGACCATCTCGCAAGAAAATTCAATCGAACAAAAAAAGAATCATCAAAATCGGTCTATAAATGTCGAAGATACGCGCGAACAACGATAAAAAAAAAAAAAAAGTATACAATCGAATTGAGAACCTCCTCCTTTTTGTGAAGTCGGTTAAAAAACTAGCGTTAACGGGTCGATCAGGGCCTAGATTGGATGTTACTGTAACCATCGTGTCTTAACGGTGTTTAATCCGTACTGCTTTTGTGTTTCAGTACCAAGAACTGTGAAAAAAGCAACACTATTGAAAATTGTAACTCCATTGAGACACAATTGTCCCCCGAAGCACTGATCGGTTACAAATAAAAATTCCGTCGTAGCGTAGCTATGTTCTGCGAATTCAACTCAAAGGACGCATTGTTATGCGTGGGAAGATGTTGGAAATCATACAGAACATGCACATCATACAACTTTCAAAAAAATGAAACTCGCAAAGCTAATCAGAAGTTTGTGGCTTTGGCTGGTTTCTGGGGTATTTTTTATCGGTAGTTTTCCTTTAGGGCAGCGTTTATTAACTACCTAGTCGACCCCCAGTTCTTGCATGCTCGATAAATGTTCAAGACGTTTGCCGGGATCTGTACCAATATTAGATTGTCTGAACTTTTGGTACAACTCGTATCTAAATTATGTTTTTATTTTTTGTTACATAATGTTTGAACTGTCGATCATCAAACTCAAGTAAGTGCGTAACACTATTTTTACACTTGTGATACGTTAGGAACTTGGCGAACTGCCCACGTAGACTTCCTCAATAATTGAGGAACAAATCTAGGAACATGGAATACTTTTTCCTTAAAATATTCAGTATTTGCCAAATTTGAAACATTATTTTGCGGTTTTTGGTAAGTATTTTTTATGTTTTCTTTTGACACATTTGTTAGCTGTGACCACGGTCTATCTTGATCTGGCACTGTATAGAACAGTTCATATTAATTACTATTACTTACTACTAATCTTGAAATTATGGAACCATAATTATTTATTGTTAAACTAAATAACAAACTTAAATACTATTGTTTCGTTTTGTTTTGTTTTGTTACCAAAACAAAACAAAAGTATTTAATTTGTCGTTGTCATATGGTGGACTTATAATAGGTATCTTAATCCTAAACCTATGGTCATCAGACCAAATATGCTCAAAATAACACAGTAAAAACTATGTGAAAATCATTAGTTAAAAAAGTTATCTCCTTAGGACTGCAATGTTCAAAGTTTTTCCGTTTTTGGTTCGATATCAACATATTTTTTTACTTAAGATCAAATTTTAAAAAACCATCTTTTAAAATGAGTTGTTTATATAATATAAAAAGACATTCATAAATGTATAGTCTCGTAACTAATGACAACTTTATACAGACGCTACCGATTTAACCAGCTTTTATCTAAACAAAACAACACTTTGCGACCTTTCGGAATTTCTGTGTCTACGATAACTGGACTAATACATTTTAAAAGAAAAAAATTGTTATAATTACCACTAACAGTGTGTATCTACAAGTCGTAGCCAAATGTCAAATTGCAAATGCGATAGTGAAGTTCACTATCAATAAATGTATGAGATTTGACAAAAGTTTTCCATAGCCATCGAAAGTTGTGTAAACTTTTATCGAAGCGTTTACTTGTTAAACTTCTCAAAATTTTCGGACATTTGCAGGTTTTCAGTTAGAACTTTTCACCCTACGGAACGGAAGCAAAACATTAGAAAAACCATTGATTATTTTCCTTAAAAATTAAAAAAGGTCAAGGTTTCCTTACTTGTCCTCTAAGTTTGCGAGGAATATTTAGGGCAGTTATATTGAAAATGAAAATAAAAATTGAAAAAATATTTATTTATTGCAACAATCACAATTTACAGATGGCTTCTATAATAAATAAACTTGTGCTTGTATCAAAATCGAGTTCTTTTTTTATGCACAACAAGAAAGTTTTTGACTTTCACTTCACCTGATGTTAAGTGACGATAGAAGCGCACTACACCTGGAATCCTCATCACTAAGGAACTGGCTATCTTAACTCTAACTGCCGCGCCGGAACACAACAATTTTTTTAATTTTTTAATTGATTGAAATTATGGCGTCAGACTTAGGCAAGATGGTGGTAGCTAACCAGGCGGGCTTGAAATAAGCCCTACCACCAACCAAACCGAATACGAATTGTATCCCCCCTTTGAATCGAACCCGGGTTCCTTGCGTCTCACACCGGTGGGCAAACCACTAGACCACAGAAGGGGTTAGAACGGTTTCCTTCCTAAGTTGACAGTGCTTGTTGTGACTGTTTTATTTTATTTTAGATAAAATAAATGCATTGCATTACAATCAATTATGTAGAACAATATGGATGGTTGGTTTATTTAAACTAGGTTATACGTTAAAAGCTTTTCGGTTCCCTCATAGTCAAAATCTTTTAGCCATTCTTATGTTTTAATTATTAGTTGATGCTTATTTAGTTTTTTAGTTGTAATTATTGTTGTTGTAGTTATAATCATTTAAAATTTAAATCAACGCATGCTTAAGTACTAATTGTAGCCTTCAGCAAGTGATAAATACCACACTACATTCATAAATAGCATAGTCAAAAGTATAAAAAATCATCATCAGTATTTTGATTTCCTAAGAACCTACAAAAAATTGAGGTCCTTGCTGACTGTCTGGAAAAATATGCTTTTGTGTCACACTGCTGTGACAAAATGGTGAAACAGCGAGTCGGGAGTGGTAATCACCATAGAAAACTTCAACAGTTGATAAAAGCAAAGCTCAGTTGAATAGATTCCGAACTCTATACTCTAAGTAAAGATAAGATAATTAGCGCAAATGACGCATTCAGAGTGAGGAATTCATAGAAAATAAATATCGAACTTACACAGAATATTCTCAAAAATATTATATGCTTGCAGTAACGGTATTTTTTTCGCTAATAATAAATTACAAAATATATTGAAGTTCCACTTATTTTTATAGAGTTGAAGTAAGTTTTCAAGGAGTCATTAACATGGAATAAAATATATGTAGGTATTTATTAAATATTACTGTACGATAAAATAAATACATTATCAATAATTTTTCATTCGATAATTCATTCGCAAGAGCAATAGTATTTTTTAAACAAATAAAGTATAATGTTCGGTCCGTGGTTGCAATGCATTACATGTGCACATGTTTATCCTACTAATAACCAGACATCAGGCATTTGACATATTAGAGGTTATGTCAATTTAACAATTAAGAGAAAAAATCAATACAGTCTCAGTGTGAACTTTGGTCACGTTTTATTTTGCCACAAAAAAGTTACATTCAATAAAAAAAATATATAAAAATCAACATACCTGGAGGGAATTTCTTAGGTTTCGTCACGCTTTTCAATATATAACCTGTGGCGATGATGATTAATAAACTAATGATTGTTAACAACATATTCTAACTGACAGATTTGATGTTAAGCTTGCGCAGGAGTGTGTTTGGAGCAACGTCGGGTCGCTCGGATACCGATGCGAGACTGATGGCTCAATTAGATCACTCACATTTTGTACAGCACATCATTCAGCGAGCCAACCGATGTCAATGGATAATCATACACCATGATTACGCAACAATGGACGACTTATGTTATGTAGGTGAGATGTACATATGAGACCTAAGTAATGTGATTTCTTAAGGAAAACTCCTTATATAATCTAAGGATATTATCCTTATATATTATATAAGGATATTATGAGGAGAGTAGAAACTCAGGGAAACCTTAAGAAGTAGAAACTCAGTTTCAATAGTTAATATTGAATATTGTACTATATTCAAAACTTAATTTAATATTCACACAATAAAATAATAAAGATGTTTTCAAGAAATTCAAAAACTTCATAATAAAAATCTTACAATATTTATAAAAAAATATATACAGGGTCACTGGAAATATGACGTATTCCTGTTAAGGGGTTATAGATGAGGTCAAAACAAATATTTTTTGTCATGTAACTTTTTCTCAAAAAATTAATAGTTTTTGAGTTAATTGAAATTAAGTATTTTTTTACCAAAAGTACGTTTTCAGACACAAAAATTTAAAATAAAAGATAACTACTCATTCGATTCCGGATTTTTTATTATTTTAGGATAGAAAAGAATCTGAGTGTTGATAATGAATAAAAAAAATTTCATAAAATACAGGTGTTTATAAAAAAATCAATCCTTAAATGCATTATTTATTTTAATTTTTTTCAGATTTTTTAGAAATAGCTTCTAATATCTTTAAAAAAATCCTAGTAGCTAAGCGTGCACAATATTTTAAAAACATCACCATCTATTCAGCTTTCAGTTGAGGTATAAAACTTAATAATAGCTTAAATAAAAAATGAGAAATTAAGACTTAACTAAATAGCAGTCCCATTTCATGTAGCAAAAATTTCCTACTTCAAGCGCTTCGGAGGTGGCCGTATTATCCTACTTATTCCATAAATGTGAAAGTTTTCTTGTTTGGATGATTATTAATCAATCACGTAAAACGGCTGAACGAATTTGGGTGAAATTTGGCACACAGATAGCTTATAAGCCGGATTAAAACATAGGAGGATACTATTATCTTGGTTAAAGGTTCCCTAGGGATTTTCTCAAATGTAAATGCGAATGAAGTCGCGGGCGGAAGCTAGTTTGCCATAAATGATCGTGCTTACTAAAAATACTTTCGTCCGAGTGAGTTTGAAACAGGATTATTTTTCGCCGATGAGTCAAAATTTTATACAGACAGCATCAAAAATAACCATGCATATCAGTCAATTTCAATGCCCCGCTGCTGGGGAACTGGCCTTCCTTTTGGCTTGTGGATAGATAAAGCGGACGGGCCATACCTACCACGTGGGCCCAATGTGGATTGGTCAGTGTTAACGACTGTAAATGCAGCCAGAACCAAGGGCTCAATGTAAGGTACATTGAGTTAACACCGACCAATCCACATTGGGCCCACGTGGTGGGTTATGGCCCGTCCGCTTTATCCCAAAAGGAAAGGAAGGCCTGTTCCCCAGCAGCGGGTCATTAAAAATGGCTGATATGCATGGTTATTTTTGATGCTGTCTGTATAAAATTTTTACTCATAGGCGGAAAATAATCCTATTTCAAACTCACTCGGACGAAAGTATTTTTAGTAAGCACGATCATTTACAGCAAACTAGCTTCCGCCCGCGACTTTATTCGCATTTACATTCGAGAAAATCCCTAGGGAAACTTTAACCAAGATAATAGTATCCCCCTATGTTATAATCCGGCTTATAAACTATCGGTGTGCCAAATTTCATCCGAATCCGTTCAGCCGTTTTGCGTGATTGATTAACAATCATCCAAACAAGAACACTTTCACATTTATGGAATAAGTAGGATAATACGGCCACCTCCGAAGCGCTTGAAGTAGGAAATTTTTGCTACATGAAATGGGACTGCTATTTAGTTAAGTCTGAATTTCTCATTTTTTATTTAAGCTATTATTAAGTTTTATACCTCAACTGAAAGCTGAATAGATGGTGATGTTTTTAAAATATTATGCACGCTTAGTTACTAGGATTTTTTTAAAGATATTAGAAGCTATTTCTAAAAAATCTAAAAAAATTAAAATAAAAAATGCATTCAAGGATTGATTTTTTTATAAACACCTGTATTTTATGAATTTTTTTTTATTCATTATCAACACTCAGATTCTTTTCTATCCCAAAATAATAAAAAATCCGGAATCGAATGAGTAGTTATCTTTTATTTTAAATTTTTGTGTCTGAAAACGTACTTTTGGTAAAAAAATACTTAATTTCAATTAACTCAAAAACTATTAACTTTTTGAGAAAAAGTTATCTAACAAAAAATATTTGTTTTAACCTCATCTATAACCCCTTAGCAGGAATACGTCATATTTCCAGTGACCCTGTATATATAAAAGCCACTGAAAACTATCAAAGCGAATGTAATATTTTGCGCGTGAACAAAATAAAAAAATTGAATTAAAAAAAATATTACTTATTGTTAATTCTGAATTCCGACAATTTAAGGATTTATCTCAACAGTGATTTTTTGGTAAAATGGCCGATGTTTTATCACAAAGTTGTAAAATGTGGTGTTAAATGATAGACTTTACCCAAATTCATACATACTTTGTCGGCCTATCCCGATACCCCATGGATTTGGGGTCTGCGACTTAGGTAGGATTGCTTCGCCCATTCTAAGCAATCCATTTGACATTCATGTGTTTTGGTCACTGACCTGCATATATTTACACTGGACAGGCTTATGTCAAACTGTTTATGTGCCTATTTGATTTCCGCCATTTTGGCGCTGTAGGATGTAGCGTGAGCATAGCGTGCGTACATGGTACTAAAGTTTGAAGTCTGGAGAGACCATCACGTCAACCATTTTCATATTGTACGTCAAAATTAGTTTTTTAGACGCACGCTAGTGGCGTTTCAAATAGGCACAAAAACTTAGCTGTCAAATCATACAGACAGCCAGTCCAGTTAAATAATATTTTTTTTCATGTCAGTGGTTTTGGTATTAAGACCTTATGAATCGGAGGGGTTTGTACGTATTCATTCTGGATTTTTAGTTCATGTTTTTTGGACTACCTCTTTTTGATAAGTTTTTCCATTAAACTCAAAATTGCAGAGAGAGATTTTCATAAAATGTGCGAAGACCCTTTTTGGATTGAACAACTGTTCTTAACAAATAAAGTAAAAAAAAAATAGAATGTTATTTATGTCTTATAGTCGAATAGTTCGTAGCCGCCTCGGAATTTCGAAATATGGATGGAATATGTAAAAAAAACCCAATCAAAGATTATAAAACTACTAAAAACGCTGAGAATCAACTGTCTCCTAGATACATTAATATTATTACGCTGTTAAGCGGTATATTTTTGGGTGACAAAATGACTAAATGGGCAACAAACTGTGGATTACAAAAAATACGTAAAACGAGCGACTACATGTGGAAGATAAATAAATTAAGTTAGCATTGAAAATTCTAAATGAGTGATAAAAATACAGAATGGGCAATTATTATACCAAGTAGAATAAGAATAAAAATAAGAAATATTTATTCTGCAAGTAACATGGTACATACACATAAAGATCTTAGAATAATTAATAACCGCTACACGTTACACCAGTGTTAGGTTATATTTTCTTATTTTGTACTATATAAAATTAAAAGACAATGCATGGCTGTATGAACGGGCCATTTTAATGCAAAAAACCGGCCAAGTGCGAGTCGGATTCGCGCACGAAGGGTTCCGTAAGAAACCACGTTTGTTGTATCGGAACCCCCTTTTATATTTATTTTATTCCATTTTTAGTTATTGTTGTTATAGTAGCAACAAAAATACATCATCTGTGAAAATTTCAACTGCCTATTTATCACAGTTCATGATCATGAGATACAGCCCGGTGGCAGGACAGACACACAGACAGCCGAGTTTGAGTAATAGGGTCCCGTTTTTACAAATAAATAACATTGTTATGTTTTAATACCACAACGTGAACGAAGTCGCGGGCAACAGCTAGTTTTCAATAAAAACATTAGAATTGTATTAATGTAAGTCTAAGCTGAGCTATGGTAATTCAGAGAAACAATTATTTTTTTATATTACGCATGTTGTACGTACATCTAGTAGGTTATAATATAGCTTTCTCCAATATTGTAAGTTCTCCTAGGTATACTTTTGATTGTAACCAGTTTTGTAAGTCAACTAAAAAAATATTAGTTGTGGTACCTATCAAAAATCAATAGCGCCAAAACTTTATTTACGGCATAAAGAGCAAACTCTCGAGACACTATGTAAAGATTATGTACTTCGAATGGCTGAACCGTAATAAGTAAGTCTTTTGTTCCTTTTCGGTCAAAGGAAAGTTTAATGAGAGCCGTGTTCTACACGTGCGGCAAAATTAGTAATATTCTTACCCTATACCCAAAAATTTTATTTAGGGCAGTAAGTAGGTATTTAAAAATTAATCGGATCAAAAATTTACAATACGAGTAGATAATTTCGTGGAAGCAGGCATGGAAATTCGTATACTGGGGTAAAGGTTCATGCGAATCGATACAATGGTTCATTCGATATTTTTTTTCTAGAGGTTTTTGACAAAATTTCTTCTTGCCGTGGACTACCAATGGAGAATGTCTGAAAAAATCAAAATGGCTGAATATTTTTTACAGGTGGGAATATTTTCAGATTTTCGGTTGCGTAAAAAAATTAATTCACTTGTAATAAAAAAAATACATTTTGTGTCGAAACTTTTTTTAAAATGCGTTGTGGTAGGTTTTTCTAAGAAATCATCTCCATTCTGCTGTTACAAGGCTGTAACTCCCGTACTTTTTTTAAGACTAAGTTATTTTTTTTTAATTTTTTCACGCAACCAAAAATTCTGAAACTTTTTTCTATTACTAAGGGAGCTTATTCCTACCTATAAAAAATATTCGGCCAATTTGATTTTTTTTAAACATTCCCGATTGTTTGGATTAGAATTGGAGGTAAAATTAAGTAAATGTCTCTTATGATTAAATAGGATGCTAAAGAAGCTATAGGTAGTAAAGATATTGTTTGCACTGCCGTGGAACAATAATTGACAACATTTCAAAAATGTTGTACTGTGTTTTTATTTGTTATTTAGAAATTACTTATGAAAACAAGACACACTTTTTTCCTTTTCCAAAATTTTTATTTTAAGGCGTCGTAGTGCACTGACCTGCATTATATTAAAAAAAAACCGGTCAAGAGCGAGTCGGACTCGCGCACCGAGGGTTCCGTACAATCATAAATATATTTGGATATGTTATTTTAGGACAGTCTTTAAAAAAGTAGGATAAACGGCAGGCAGGTGGAAGGGCGAACAGGCGGACAGTTAATTTACAAATGCTGCTTATAGTGACTGAAAAACGTTTCAGCCACTCCACATTGCAAAATGTTTATATTACTAGTCCATCAGCCATTTTAATGTCCCCACTGCTGGGGCACAGGCCCTCCTTATGGGTGGATAAGGAGGACGGGCCATAACCCACCTCGCGGGCCCAATGCGGATTGGTGGGTGTTAACGACTGCAAATGCAGCTGGGACCAACGGCTTAACGTGCCTTCCGAAGCACGGAGGAGCTCGAGATAATAAATTTTTGGTCACCCATCCCATGACCGAACCTTGCGAACGTTGCTTAACATCCGCAATCGCTGGTCCAGGCGCTAAACCACTGCGCCACCGAGCTCCTCGTTATTATTATATTACTATATAGTAATATATATAATTACTTAGTAAAGTATGAACTTATTCTTCGTTTATTCGTACGGCAAATAGTAGGTAATTATATTTGAACCAGCCACCAATTTATTATTGTAGTGTTAGGTTGCGCCATCTCTTGACCCATAGTGGAACTACTTTTTGCCCTTAGGTTAGCATGCTTAGGACAGCGCCATCTGTTGACTGGTAGTGAAACTAAAAAAAATTGTTTGTTTTTTGAATTTCTAAAAAAGTGTGTTATATTGAGACATCGTTTTATTTTTCCTGTAATCTTTACATAAACTACTATCACATAGAATTATTTCAGATTTTTCTCTTTGTAAACTTCGGAGATAAGGGGGGGGAAACGGAATTTTTTTTTACATTTTTCATCATAAGTCGAAAACTATGCTGCCTAAGAAAAAAGAAAAAAATGTTTTAAAATGTGCAAACAGCGCTCTTTCATATGATACCCCACATGCCCTAATCACCTCACTTAAAATTTTTAAGACCCTTTTCAGTCCCTGTTGTAAATAAAATATTAATTTTATTATTTCATTCTTATTTGCAAAATAGTTGGGCAAATGTCTTCTAAAACTATTCCAAATTTCAAGTTGATACCATTAGTAGTTGTCGAGATATTTAGCTGTGACAGACAGACAGACAGACAGACTGAGTCACACCATAAGGGTTCCTTTTTTACCATTTTGGTACGGAACCCTAAAAATCATGTCAGTGGTGTAGTGCAGTTTGAAGGTTGGCCCACATGAATAAAAAAAAAACCGGCCAAGTGCGAGTCGGACTCGCGCATAAAGGGTTCCGTACCAAAAAACGGCAAAAAAATTACGTTTGTTGTATAGGAGCCCCCCTTAAACATATATTTTATTCTGATTTTAGTATTTATTATTATAGCGACTTCGTCTGCGTGGAAAGGTTTTTTGCTATCCCTCGGGAACAATACTTTTATTCGGGATAAAAGGTACCCTATGTCCTTCTCTGTACCCCTGACAACGTGTATGCAAAATTTCATGATGATCGGTTCAGTAGTTAGGACGTGAAGGCGTAACAAACAAACAAACAAACAAACAAACGGACTTTTGTATTTATAATATTAGTAAGGATTATTATAGCGGCATCATAAATACATCATCTGTGAAAATTTCAACTGTCTACCTGTTGTCGTTATTAATATCGAGCAAAAAACGGCAAAAAAACACGTTTGTTGTATGGGAGCCCTCTTAAATATTTATTTGATTCTGTTTTTAGTATTTGTTGTTGTAGCGGCAATAGAAATACATCATCTGTGAAAATTTCAGCTGTCTAGCTATCACGGTTCTTGAGATGCAGCCTGGTGACAGACAGACAGACAGACGGACAGCGAAGGCTTAGTAATAGGGTCCCGTTTTTACCCCTTGGGTACGGAACCCTAAAAAGGAGGTTCTCAGTTTGACCTGTGTATGGGTACGTATCAGAATGACTAAAGTTAGAATGTCTAAACGTAAAATGCCAAAGTAAATGTCTAAACTTAAAATATAAATGCCGTTTTTACTTGTCCATTGTAATTATAAGATTACGTTAAAAGTTTTACAATACAAGATTTCAAGATTAGAACATAGACTTACCTGGAATTACCTATGTTTAGAATTTCACATTTTGTAGTTACTCCAGGCAGCTCCATGCCATCACTTCACTCCATAACGATTAAATATTTTGCTAAAAGGTCACAAGTCAGAAATCGTCACAATATAATCTGTCAGTGAAGAGATGTGGCAGTCAGTATTAATTTTGACATTATCAGGCCGATGCAATGGCAGTCATTGGTCACTGTCGGTGTGCGGATAGTTCAGTACCCTTAGCACGAACAGCTATCGAAAAAAATAACGCTCGTAAAATCATTCGATAGTGCAATTTTGTATTGGAAATTAGTACAACGACATCATTATACCGTTTAATTATTTTATTACTATAGTGGCGTACCTAACTCAGCCGTTCGGGCCGTCGATCATTTGGTATCTGATTGAAGGTTCGGGCACAACAATGATGTGGGATTAGAGATGGGTAGGGGGCGTCGCTCCACCACTACCTTGCATTTGCCTTATTTTTCACTACTGAAAGTGCGGTACTGCAGTACTAGTTGTCGTTTGCATGAGCTACCACTACGGCAAATAAAATGTATATATGTCGCAGGCAAATCGTATGATTCCGCGTTTTACAAACAGCGTCGTTCGTTTACAAACACTCGCTGTTCTGCAAAATGCCGAAGGCAAATTGTAAATTGCCTTGTTATAATATAAAATGCCATAACCTTTGATAGAAAATTCAATAACCATTTACAAAATGACGCGGCAAATTGAAGAATTTAGTTCTTTTTCTTACTACGCGCAGCGCTGTTAGTCAGACCAATAAAAATGGCGTCTAGTAGTAGTTTTGTGACACAGAAAAATATTGAAAGCAATGCAAATTCTACGTGTTCAAATGACATTTTACAAAAAAAAAAGCACTGTTTTAAAGACATTTATTAAAGTGAATTAAGAAAATTTTACGATTCACAAGTACGAGCAGTAAAAAAACCCTGGACAAATGATAAGATTTTTAAGGTACATAAAAAACGCTAAGGTGTCTATGGAATCTGTAACTCGGAGGACTCCTAAGGAATATTATTGGTACAAATGGTATGATGTGTGATGAGTATTGGAGATATGGTCTATCTTATTTTGAAAAAAGACAGCCCTGAGACCTGAGAGTCCAGCAGTCCATTATTGTAAGAAAAGCAATAGACTTATTCGTGTCATTATGTCCTATCTGCGAATTAAATTGAAACATACCAAAGAAGGGCATTGTAACTAAACTAATTATATCTCGAGATTTTAATGAGCGAGTGTGAGCTAAGTTTTATGATTGTCACCCTACTAAAACAATCAATTAAAATTTTAACAATTGATCGAGTCGTCAATTTGCCTTCGGCATTTTGCAAGACAGCCAACGTTTGTAAACGGACGACGCCGTTTGTAAAACACGGAATCATACAATTTGCCTGCGACATATACACTCTATTACAGCAAATTAGTAGGTATTTTTTGATAGAGATTGTCAATAAAGAGTTACGGTTAAAATCAAATTTTTGACCCTATTAAATCCTGATTTAATCTAAGCCCTTACTTCTTAGAGCTGAATTCCTGCAACAGCAGCCATAAAGATGCAAAATTTTGGTCTTGGACATTTTAGTAATACCTATTGGGAAATATAAGGTGGTTCGATGAGTTCAGTAGCGCCACCAATGGAAACAAATCAATTACGTTTTATCAAGGGCTTAGATTAAAATGCGCAAATGTAGGCGTAAAGAGCATTTTCTAAATATAGTTTCAAGAACTCAAACTTAGCAATAAGTCGTGCATGTCAATAGTGCCAAAAGTGGCCACATTTAGTAATATCGAGATTCATAACTAATTGCATAATATTTGAGGCCATGAAAAAATATTTCAAAGTTGCACTTTAATTTTTTGCGCAAAATAACCAAAACTTTTATTCTAAAACGAAAATGATATAGGTTACTATAATAAACTTTAGCGTCGCAGGTCTTTAATCTGGCTACCGGTAAACTATTTTAGCTCACCGTCTCGCCGAGCTCGGCTGTTCGTAATTGAATGAACAAAGCCGAGAGCGATCGTTCGTTAGCGCTTCAACAAAAATAAAATACCGGCCAAGTGTGTGTTGGATTTCGCACATATAGGGTTCCGGATCAAATGTAAAATACAAGGCTATTTGTAAAGCACCAACAACCTCGCAGGAGTAGATTGCTAACATCATAAACAAAACATTTGTCTTCAACTTTTCCCAAAAACAGACACCCCCCGCTTTGCGCTGAAGGCCAGTCCCCTCCTGGAAAATATCTCTAGATACATACCTCAACACAAATGGTCTGGAGATATTAAGAAAATCTACCCTAACCCGATTTTTATTCAAATCCCTCCAGTCATTTAGGCGCAGCATACGGGACATACAGGCCTTTTATACGTAAGTCTGTTGCTAACAATTCTCGATAAAAATCGATTGAAATCGCAGTTGCATTGCTGCTTTAAGTAAGATAGTTGTTACATTGGTTCTAACTAAAGCAGCAATGTAACTGCGATTTCTATCAGAGTTGATTGCAACAATTTTACATAATCAGTACCCCGTAGTGAGCGCTGACACACATTTTTAACCGACTTCAAAAATAGGAGAAGGTTCTCAAGTCGACCGTAATTTTTTTTTGTTTTTATGTATGTTTTACCATAATTTCGTCAGTTGTTATCCGATTTATACAATTCTTTTTTTTATCTCAAAGAACATAGTTTGTATGTGGTCTCATAAAAAAATTACAGAGATCTGGCTGGTAGTTCTTTCATAATCCTGAAAAATGACAATTATTGAGCTTGCCATCACACGTGTTTTAACGGATTTTCGAACATAACATCTTTGCAAAGACTTCTATGTGTATACTACACTAGACATGCTGGTCAAAATACAAATCGTCTCACAACGCGGACGTGCGCGGGCTGAGGTATTGGGAGGCGGGAGAGGGGAAATGTGCAAAGAATTGTTCAGTGTTGACGCAGATGCGACACTAACGTATTCTTTGCCTTTTTCTTGTTGGACTCTGAGAGTACTTAGGTTTAAATTTTTAATAATAAAATTTAATAGTTATGTAGGTACTCATTTATTGTATTGTAATAATATTGTGTCTACCTAAATTCACAAGATACAAAAATTAAATGAATAATAGATTATCTTCTACTGTTATTTTTTATAAGAGTATGAGAAAATCATACCAAAAACCGACCAAGTGCGAGTCGGACTCACGCACGAAAGCTTCCGTACCAAAAAACAGCAAAAAATTCACGTTTCTTGTATGGGAGCCCCCCTTAAATATTAATTTTATTCTGTTTTTAGTATGTGTTGTTATAGCGGCAACAGAAATACATCATCTGTGAAAAATTCAACTATCTAGCTATCACGGTTCATGAGATACAGCCTGGTGACAGACAGATAGACAGACAGACGGCAGCGGAGTCTTAGTAACAGGGTCCCGTTTTTACCCTTTGGGTACGGAACCCTAAAAAGACAAATAATTATTATAGAATTTTTAGATTTAAGGCATTCACAATGCTATTTTTATATTAGCAGAGCGGTAATATAGGGTTTGAGGTTAGTTTTCGCGCAAGTCATCACGAAAATACGAAAATGTAGTATCGATGCATTCAAATGGTGGGGGTAGAAACTGTGACGTCATAAAGTTTTCAGTACAACGAAAACTTTTTTTACATACTGTTGCAGCCTAAAATCAATACCTCATCCTTTTATCCTCCCACTACCATTCCGAATGTACCTCTGACGTCGGCTGTCACGTCACGTGGCTATCATGTGAAGTTTTGTGAGTCGCTAGCAAAAACCGGCAGGCTGATTATCTAATTAGATACCACCTAGCGACCGGTTTCAGTTCACAGATGAATATGATACATTGCTACTTTTCTTTGGTATGTTTTTTTTATAGCCCAAAAAAGTAGCAATGTATCACATTCATCTGTCAAACGAGACCGGTCGCTAGGCGGTTTCTAGTTAGATAATCAGCCTGCCGAGCTGTAACGTGCGCGCACGCCGCTGTGTGTGTTTTATCAAAAAAAATCTAAATTAAGTGAAAATCAACAGGCAGCTTTGCCAGTGAGTACTTATCCTTTGGTTTTCAAAGTTGTGTCATCGATCTGAAAAAGCGACGTAAGGTGGGCTATACTTGATAAATCTAAACATGCCCTCATACCATCGTGGTTTAGCGTTCAAAAGTAATTGCAACCTCTAATGTTGCAAATTGATGTTTAGTGTCTTGTTATCGTGCATAATACCTTTTGAAAATAATTTAAAAATTAGGTGAAATTTTCTGAATTTTCATTTTATGACAGAATGAAACAAAATACAAACACAAAACACGTAGAAATTACTCATTCGTTACTTACGTCAAGGTGAATTTGCTCTTCTGAGAAACATGGTATAACATTAAACAGTAGAAACCTCTTTGCATATTTTAAGTGCACATCTGTTTGAATAATTTTCTTAATCTTTGACAGCAATTCGGTAGTACTGCTCGCTCTATAATATTTTTAGTTAAGAGTAAAAGAAATGTCAATATTAATATGGCAGTTGTCAGTTACGCCATAATGTGTCATTTATAAATATTGTTTTGTCAGAAATCAAGAAATAATAGAGTTGATTACCTAAAATAACGTGAAAAGACGTAGAAAAAAAATCGCAGGTAAATAATATCAATGTTTTATTGTTCACACTAATCGATTTAAGTGTTAGTTTGCCGACTACAACCTTCGCGGCGCATCAACTGTTCCTCACTGTGGCTGGCAATAGACTAAATGTGCGCTTTTATAATTCTCAACGGCCCGGCACGGCACCGCCCGGCAGCCGTCCAACGGCACAACAGGGAAGTGAAATGTATGGAATCATATGGAGACGCTTTTATATTTCCTCAACGGCACCGGCAAACCGTGCCGGGCCGGCCAAATCCTACGCTGCCGTCGAACTTTTACGATGTAGTGCGTAGCTACAAGGATTCATATGTGTGAGTGTGAGTCCAGAGCAAAGAATATACAGCGTGTATAAAGGGCACAACCAGTATATTAGCGTAATATCGTTAATGTGTTGTTGTTGGTACAGATGTCGGCATATATATTGGCAAGAGAAAGAAAGAGACAAAAGATGCGCAGTAGCCTTAAACACTAAGTTTATGGCTACTGCGCATCTTTTGTCTCTTTCATTCTCTTGCCAATATATATGCCGGGCAGTATATGCCATGTACTTAAGTATGATTGTGGAAACAAACAACATCAAAATCAACAAATAGGTAATATTCCGACAAACAGTTATTTCGATACTGATCGGAAAGATATCTAGGTACTTACAGCGGTGGAAACACCGTTAATAGGGGACTTACCAAAGTTAAATATTGTTACCTATCTCAACAAATAATTACCTAGACATTACTTAAGTAGGTAGTTACCTACTTAATTAAATAATGTGTTGTGTAGATACCTACCTATCTTGGTAAGTAGGTACGTAATGAAAACCAGCTACATATAATATATTCTTTGATTTTTAAAAGATTTATTTATCATTTAAGTAAGTACCTACTACCTAGCTACATTGTAATATAATCATTAAACAACGTGTAACAAAAAGGGGGTATCAACCCGAGAGGAGGTCAATGTACTCGTGAAACTTCTAACAGAAAAAAAATTTTTTTGAATGTCCCTTCCTATATAAAATTTGGCGGCAAATTCAAATTTTCTGAGTCCAAAATTGTATTTTCGATTTGAAATCTTTTTATGTTGGAAGTGTTCAGATTAACGAGTACATTGACTTCCTTTCGAGTTGATATCTCCTTTCTGTGACATGTTGTGTAATCGGTAAACTATTATTTTATGAAATAATTATAAAGATAACAAATATCTAGAGAGAGAAGGTCAACTTTTATTCTTTATATTATTCTAAAGTAAAAAGTAGGTACCACGACACTACTGTACAATGTACAAATAGTAACTTCTTCGCTATGAGTGTTCTGTGTTGAACACACAACGGCCGGCAACGGCAGCAATTATAAAAGCGTCTTTCGGTGTCGCCGCTGCCGTGCCGAGCCGTGCCGTGCCGGGCCGTGCCGTGCCGGGCCGTCGAGAATTATAAAAGCGCACAATGTGCGCTTTTATAATTCCCAACGGCCCGGCACGGCACCGCCCGGCAGCCGTCCAACGGCACAACAGGGAAGTGAAATGTATGGAATCATATGGAGACGCTTTTATATTTCCTCAACGGCACCGGCAAACCGTGCCGTGCCGGCCAAATCCTACGCTGCCGTCGAACTTTTACGATGTAGTGCGTAGCTACAAGGATTCATATGTGTGAGTGTGAGTCCAGAGCAAAGAATATACAGCGTGTATAAAGGGCACAACCAGTATATTAGCGTAATATCGTTAATGTGTTGTTGTTGGTATGCCATGTACCTATGTATGATTGTGGAAACAAACAACATCAAAATCAACAAATAGGTAATATTCCGACAAACAGTTATTTCGATACTGATCGGAAAGATATCTAGGTACTTACAGCGGTGGAAACACCGTTAATAATGGACTTACAAAAGTTAAATATTGTTACCTATCTCAACAAATAATTACCTAGATATTACTTAAGTAGGTAGTTACCTACTTAATTAAATAATGTGTTGTGTAGATGCCTACCTATCTTGGTAAGTAGGTACGTAATGAAAACCAGCTACATATAATATATTCTTTGATTTTTAAAAGATTTATTTATCATTTAAGTAACGTACCTACTAGCTACCTACATTGTAATATAATCATTAAACAACGTGTAACAAAAAGGGGGTATCAACCCGAGAGGAAAGTCAATGTACTCGTGAAACATCCAACAGAAAAAAAAATTAAATGTCCCTCCCTATATAAAATGTTGGCGGCAAATTCAAATTTTCTATGGAGAGTCCAAAATTGTATTTTCGATTTGAAATCTTTTTCTGTTGGAAGTGTTCAGATTCACGAGTACATTGACTTCCTTTCGAGTTGATACCTCCTTTCTGTTACACGTTGTATAATTGGTAAACTATTATTTTATGAAATAATTATAAAGGTAACAAATATCTAGAGAGAGAAGGTCAACTTTTATTCTTTATATTATTCTAAAGTAAAAAGTAGGTACCACGACACTACTGTACAATGTACAAATAGTAACTTCTTCGCTATGAGTGTTCTGTGTTGAGCATCCAACGGCCGGCAACGGCAGCAATTATAAAAGCGTCTTTCGGTGTCGCCGCTGCCGTGCCGAGCCGTGCCGTGCCGGGCCGTGCCGTGCCGGGCCGTGCCGTGCCGTGCCGGGCCGTGCCGTGCCGGGCCGTCGAGAATTATAAAAGCGCACAATGTGCGCTTTTATAATTCCCAACGGCCCGGCACGGCACCGCCCGGCAGCCGTCCAACGGCACAACAGGGAAGTGAAATGTATGGAATCATATGGAGACGCTTTTATATTTCCTCAACGGCACCGGCAAACCGTGCCGTGCCGGCCAAATCCTACGCTGCCGTCGAACTTTTACGATGTAGTGCGTAGCTACAAGGATTTATATGTGTGAGTGTGAGTCCAGAGCAAAGAATATACAGCGTGTTTAAAGGGCACAACCAGTATATTAGCGTAATATCGTTAATGTGTTGTTGTTGGTATGTCATGTACCTATGTATGATTGTGGAAACAAACAACATCAAAATCAACAAATAGGTAATATTCCGACAAACAGTTATTTCGATACTGATCGGAAAGATATCTAGGTACTTACAGCGGTGGGAACACCGTTAATAGGGGACTTACCAAAGTTAAATATTGTTACCTATCTCAACAAATAATTACCTAGGTATTACTTAAGTAGGTAGTTACCTACTTAATTAAATAATGTGTTGTGTAGATGCCTACCTATCTTGGTAAGTAGGTACGTAATGAAAACCAGCTACATATAATATATTCTTTGATTTTTAAAAGATTTATTTATCATTTAAGTAAGTACCTACTACCTACTTACATTGTAATATAATCATTAAACAACGTGTAACAAAAAGGGGGTATCAACCCGAGAGGAGGTCAATGTACTCGTGAAACTTCCAACAGAAAAAAAAAATTTGAATGTCCCTCCCTATATAAAATGTTGGCGGCAAATTCAAATTTTCTATGGAGAGTCCAAATTTGTATTTTCGATTTGAAATCTTTTTCTGTTGGAAGTGTTCAGATTCACGAGTACATTGACTTCCTTTCGAGTTGATACCTCCTTTCTGTTACACTTTGTATAATTGGTAAACTATTATTTTATGAAATAATTATAAAGATAACAAATATCTAGAGAGAGAAGGTCAACTTTTATTCTTTATATTATTCTAAAGTAAAAAGTAGGTACCACGACACTACTGTACAATGTACAAATAGTAACTTCTTCGCTATGAGTGTTCTGTGTTGAACATCCAACGGCCGGCAACAGCAGAAATTATAAAAGCGTCTTTCGGCGTCGCCGCTGCCGTGCCGAGCCGTGCCGTGCCGGGCCGTGCCGTGCCGGGCCGTCGAGAATTATAAAAGCGCACAATGAGTTGTTGATCATGCACCGTAACTCTACGAGCAATTTTTCGGTGCTGACCTGCATATCGTGCGCTTTTATAATTCTCGACGGCCCGGCACGGCACGGCCCGGCACGGCACGGCTCGGCACGGCAGCGGCGACACCGAAAGACGCTTTTATAATTGCCGCCGGTGCCGGCCGTTGGATGTTCAACACAGAACACTCATAGCGAAGAAGTTACTATTTGTACATTGTACAGTAGTGTCGTAGTACCTACTTTTTACTTTAGAATAATATAAAGAATAAAAGTTGACCTTCTCTGTCTAGATATTTATTATCTTTATAATTATTTCATAAAATAATAGTTTACCAATTATACAACGTGTAACAGAAAGGAGGTATCAACTCGAAAGGAAGTCAATGTACTCGTGAATCTGAACACTTCCAACAGAAGAAGATTTCAAATCGAAAATACAATTTTGGACTCTCCATAGAAAATTTGAATTTGCCGCCAATATTTTATATAGGGAGGGACATTCAAAAAAATTTTTTTTCTGTTGGAAGTTTCACGAGTACATTGACCTTCTCTCGGGTTGATACCCCCTTTTTGTTACACGTTGTTTAATGATTATATTACAATGTAGGTAGGTAGTAGGTACTTACTTAAATGATAAATAAATCTTTTAAAAATCAAAGAATATATTATATTTAGCTGGTTTTCATTACGTACCTACTTACCAAGATAGGTAGGTATCTACACAACACATTATTTAATTAAGTAGGTAACTACCTACTTAAGTAATATGTAGGTAATTATTTGTTGAGATAGGTAACAATATTTAACTTTGGTAAGTCCCCTATTAACGGTGTTCACACCGCTGTAAGTACCTAGATATCTTTCCGATCAGTATCGAAATAACTGTTTGTCGGAATATTACCTATTTGTTGATTTTGATGTTGTTTGTTTCCACAATCATACATAGGTACATGACATACCAACAACAACACGTTAACTATATTACGCTAATATACTGGTTGTGCCCTTTATACACGCTGTATATTCTTTGCTCTGGACTCACACTCACACATATGAATCCTTGTAGCTACGCACTACATCGTAAAAGTTCGACGGCAGCGTAGGATTTGGCCGGCACGGCCCGGCCCGGCACGGTTTGCCGGTGCCGTTGAGGAAATATAAAAGCGTCTCCATATGATTCCATACATTTCACTTCCCTGTTGTGCCGTCGGACGGCTGCCGGGCGGTGCCGTGCCGGGCCGTTGAGAATTATAAAAGCGCACTAGTGTAGTATACACAATACACATAGAAGTCTTTGCATCTTTGTTTATGTACCGATTTAGATGATTCTTTTTTTGTTTGAAAGGGTGGTCACATTTTAATTTCATCGACATTGGACCTTAAACTTCGAAGATACACAAGGGCTACCTCATATTCAAATAGTACATGTAAAGTGATTTGGATTTTGGTAGTTTTATGACAATCCAAAACAAACCAAACCATGGTCTGCGATGCAAAGTTGCTACGGACGACGGACTAGACTTGGACTACAAAGACATAACGGAACTCATCAAAAACAAACAGCGTTAATTTGGAAATTGAGT
This sequence comes from Agriphila geniculea, assembly GCA_943789525.1. NCBI lineage: Eukaryota > Metazoa > Arthropoda > Insecta > Lepidoptera > Crambidae > Agriphila > Agriphila geniculea. The sequence goes on from OX038870.1 coordinate 8,164,753, forward strand.
TGTGGGCATTTTACCATTGAAAATATTTTATACAGGTAAAAAATATTTACACGCTTAATACCTACCACTAAAAAGTTGAAAATAAAAAACATTTTAAACAAATAAGATAAACCTCCTTCAAAAACCCTGAAACAAAAACAGCTTCAAAATTAAATACCTCTAAAAAAGCGAGAAACTTCAAAAACCCGAAATAAAAACAGCTTCAAAATTAAATACCTCTAAAAAAGCGAGAAATAATATTCAAATCATTAGTTACGCATAACATTATTAATAAAACACGTCTAATGAAGTCGGGTGGGGCTTTTAGAAATATAATAAAAAAATAAGTTGTCTTCCAGCCCCACCCGACTTTAATAGACGTGTTTTATTAATAATGTTATGCGTAAGTAATGATTTGAATATTATTTCTCGCTTTTTTAGAGGCATTTAATTTTGAAGCTGTTTTTGTTTCAGGTTTTTTGAAGGAGGTTTTTCTTTTTTTCCACCAGCTTGGGACCCCATCATTCACAAGCTTAAGCCCCTCACACACACTGTAAGATATCTGTATTTTTTCCTTGTTGTTTTCTATTATGGTGAACAATAAAGAATATATCTATCTATCATTTAGTTGTTCCGTTAGGAACTTCAAATGAAATGTCAACAAATAGTTGATCTGATAAGAATAAAGTCGCATACAGGGTCTCAACCCTCAACAGCACAACTAGTTGATCCGTGATCGGTTTAGTTGATCGGAATAGATTAAGGGATTTTATGTGAAGAATAAAAATGACGTTTGACAGATTTTGTATCATCCACTAGGATTCCCTGCTTAACTCGCCTGCCTGCCTGGGGGATAAAATTCAAATTCATCTCTAGGAATAATATCGGCGACTGAAAAATCGGCCCAAGGATATCTCGACTATCCATAACCACATTTAAATAAAACAATTATTTGTAATTATTATTGTATTTAATTATTTAGTTTGTGCAATAATTGATCGAGCGAGCACGAAGTGCGAGCAAAGCGTCTCTGCTTCAGCTTGGGCAAAAATTCTTTCGTATGTCCGGCTGTCTATTCCAGCCTACAGGTCGCATTTCTCAACCGATTCTTGTGAAATTTTGTGAGCAGGTTTGAAAATTATAAAGATTTTTTTGTCAAGCCAGTTTTTTGAAATTTTTCAAAATGGCGGAGATATGTAAAAAAAAAACAGATTTCAGTCCGTTTTCCAGCTCTGCCTCTTTTCCTCTACAGGGGCCGTATTATGACCTCTTATTTCCTGGCAGTTTTCTGACTGGATATCAATCAATCTCTTTTATTCGCCATACAGCGAGAAAGAGATGTAACTATAGCAATTCATAAACCTGGCAAGTTTTAAGAGGTTGTAATACCCCCACTGGTCTCATTTTTCAACAGATTCTAGTAACATTTTGTAAGCAGGTTTAAAAATGATGTAGAATTTTTTGTCAAACCAAATATTAGAAAAATTTTCAAAATTGCGGAGAAACGTTAAAAAAACCTATTTCGGTCCGGTTTTCCAGCGCTGTATGTTCTCCTCTACAGGTCGCATTTCTCAACAGATTCTCGTGAAATTTTGTGAGCAAGTTTGAAAATAATATAGAATTTTTTTGTCACGCCAGTTTTTTGAAATTTTTCAAAATGACGGAGAAATGTTAAAAATACATATTTCAGTCCGGCTTTTCAGTTCTGTCTGTTTTCTTCTACAGGTCGCATTTCTTAACCGATTCTCAGTAAGCAGGTTTGAAAGTTGTATAGATTTTTTTGTCAAGCCAGTTTTTAAATTAATTTTTAAATGGCGGAGATAATGTAAAAAAATCGCATTTCAGTCCGGATTTCTGGCGCTGTCTGTTCTCCTCTACAGGTCGCATTTCTCAACCGATTCTCGTGAATTTTTGTGAGCAGGTTTGAAAATAATATAGAATTTTTTTGTAACGCCAGTTTTTTGAATTTTTTTAAAATGACGGAGAAATGTTAAAAATACATATTTCAGTCCGGCTTTCCAGTTCTGTTTTCTTCTACAGGTCGCATTTCTCAACCGATTCTCATGAAATTTTGTAAGCAGGTTTGAAAATTGTGTAGATTTTTTTTTGTCAAGCCAGTTTTTTTTTTTTTTTTAAATGGTGGTCATAATGTAAAAAAGTCGTATATCAGTCCGGATTTCCGGCGCTATCTATTCTCCTCTACAGGTCGTATTTCTCAACCGATTCTCGTGAAATTTTGTGAGCAGGTTTGAAAATAATATAAAATTTTTTGTAACGCCAGTTTTTTGATTTTTTTTAAAATGACGGAGAAATGTTAAAAATACATATTTCAGTCCGGCTTTCCAGTTCTGTCTGTTTTCTTCTACAGGTCGCATTTCTCAACCGATTTTCATGAAATTTTGTAAGCAGGTTTGAAAATTGTATAGATTTTTTTGTCAAGCCAGTTTTTAATTTTTTTTAATGGTGGAGATAATGTAAAAAAATCGTATTTCAGTCCGGATTTCCGGCGCTGTCTGTTCTTCTCTACAATTCGCATTTCTCAACTGATCTTGGTGAAATTTTGTGAGCAGATTTGATAAATATACACGCTGAAATTTTAATCATTTGGTTCCCGCCGTGTGGTGGTTCCAATCATGATTACAAGCAACTTTTACTATGGGACCAACTTTCCTGTTCGCAAAAAAAATCTGCTGTTCCATACATTAAGGTCGAGTAGGTACTGCACTTTTGTATGGAACAGCTGATTTTTTTTGCGAGCAGGAGAGTTGGCCCCATAGTAAAAGTTGCTTGTAATCATGAGTGGAACCACCCCACGGCGGGAACCAAATGATTAAAATTTCAGCGTGTATAGAATTTTTGTGTCGAGGAAATTTTTCAAAATTTAATAAAATGACGGAGATATGTAAAAAACCTATTTCAGTCCAGCTTTCCGGCTGTTTGATCTCCTTTACAGATCGCATTTCCCAACCGATTCTGGTGAAATTTTGTGAGTAGGTCCGATAATTATATATAACTGTTTAGTCAAGCCAAATGTTTCTGTTTCCAAATTTATAAAAAAAATATTTACCCATTTTGAAAAATTATCAAAATTAGAAGCACCATCTAGCTGCGAATACTCACGTACCTACTGTGTGTTTTGAAAACTTCATGGCGACATTTTATTTTATTTTATCGCGAGGTCTACAGCTCACGGAGCCACTAGTTGTATGAAGTTGGAATACTGATATATATCATTACCGTGCCTGTGATGGAACTCGGCTTCACCCTTCCTCCAAGGACGTTGAAGGTCATTTGGATTGGATGGTGAAATTTGGATTACATCTACCGTCTAGATGGATGGCATCAAGCAAGGTCACCTCTGTTGGGAGGCGTGATTACATCCGTCTGGAATACGCTTTACGCTACTATCATCCGACGAATACCGAGTTCAAACCAGCATTATTATTCTAAGCCTCTTAGGTTGCATTTTTATTTTTTGTGGTTTTTGTTTATATTTATTATTTTTTATTAATATTTTTGTTCTAAATAAATAATATTACAAAAAAGTCAATAAAAATATATAATAAATAAGAAACAAAAAACCCCTTTTACGGCTATTCTAATTTCACGTCAATAGTTCTGTACTAATTTCCAGAGGCGCTGATGGCCTTTCAAATTGGTGTTTCAAAAAATTGCCACGAGTGGGCGCTCTTTTCCCACTACATTATTTACTCTTTGATTCTACTTTGAGTTAGGGATGGGCGAATGAAATAAATATATCGATATATATCGTATCGATATTTTTAGAATATATCGAAATATATCGATGTACAAAAATAAAAAAATATCGCAATATCGATATATCGAGAAAAAAATATCGACGATATATATCAATATATTTTTTTAAAATATCGATATTTTGATATATCGATATTTTTTATCCAAGCCTAGGCGACGTAAGCGCAAGATGGCAGATGTTATGACGTAATCAGTGACGTCACACAGGCTGTCGATTCGCGCTTCCGGTGATTCGGTACGCAAATCAGCGCGATTACATCGCTAATAGCGTGACTTGGAATGCACCGGCTCGTCTTTCCTTTAGTTGACGTGGAGTTTAGAGTTCATATTATTTTTGTGTAAAGAACTCATAATTTAGATCACGAATACGAAATATTAAGGTGCGGAAACAAATAGGACGCGAGAAAAAAATTTCTAAAAATTAAGATTTTCTAGGTTAAAAATGTTAGGTGTACATGAACCCAGCGCGCAAGCCGAGCGAACGAAGCGAGCGTGCCGCGGCAGCAGCCGGCGAAGCGCCAGAAACGACTTTTTTTACGTGCAAAATCTTGTACGTACGTCCACTCCCCTCTCCCCACCTCTTTTTTGCCTGTCCTGCTTAATTCCCATATTTTTTGTTTTGAGGTTATGTTTACACAAAAAAATATTTCTCGAAAACTACGCATCGCCGGCAGATGGGGATTGGAGGAGGTTGTTGTTTCAACTTGTTTCCCTTCCCCTCCCCCTCTCCTCCTTTAATTGCCGAAAAATAACAGTAATTTAGCTGTTATCATTACTTTTTAGTGCGAGATTAAAAATTCATTTAAAAAAAAGTATACATTTCCGCACTCCCAAATTTTAAGGGGGGGTTAGGGAGGACCCCCCTCCCCCCTCCCGCCCCTCCCACCCTTAAATTCCACGTCAACTAATGGAAAGTCGTACCATATCAACGATATATATCGATGTTTAAAAAAAATCGATATTTTGATATATCGATATTTTTTACCCAAGCCTACTTTGAGTAAAAAAAACAGACAACAAGAGAAGAAAGAGTTGTAGTTGTACTTTCTTGTGAAAACTTATCTTACCAATGTCCATTGTAAATGGTTATTATTCGATTTAATGTTGTATTGCTCAGCTCAACGAATGTGATTAGAAATTTCGATCAAAGTGCACGATCAGTCAATAATAATTTAAATCTATCATAAAAGTGATTTCACAATGTCAGATTTTGGGAAGTTCGGCCCATTAGTTGGTGCCGTCGATGAAGGTACTTCCAGTGCAAGATTTATTATTTTCAAAGCAAATTCAGCTGAAGTGGTTGCTTATCATCAGAAAGAATTAGAACAGAAATTCCCTCAAGAAGGATGGGTTGAACAGGACCCGTACGCTATTTTAGAAGTGGTAACAACATGTATTGAAAAAGCCGTCGAACAATTAATCAGCCTCGGTGGCAGAGCTAAGGTATGAATTAATAAAATTAAAAATATTCCCTCATCTTTGTACTTTCACTCGATAAACTGAAAACATATAAAACTGAAAGGAAATTGTTACATTTCATTACATAATTTTCAATGCCTTTTGTTCTTCAATTATTGTTCACACCATTCTGGAATGTTTGCTATTGGTTTTTATTGTACCTACTTATCATTTTATAATTTGAACCAGTGGTTCCCAATTATAATTTTCTGTGTTACCACTCTAAGAAAAACCTCAAACTTGCATACCCCTTATTGCAGGAAAGATAAAAAAGTAAATCTTGATGCCATATGTCAGATAAGCATAGGCGTAGTGACGAAAGCCCTTACTAAGACAAACCCTTTTTATTTGTCAAGTGTTTTTGTAATCCTTCAAGCCCCGGAAAATGAGAAACAATAGATTTTCCAAAGTTGAGCGGCCTGATGGGGCCACTTAGGTGTTGATAAATTAAAAATGTTAAGCATTCGCAAAGCAAACAAATAGTCATTTGACTTATGGGTGAGGCAAATACATTTGTCCTCTAAAAAACCACAATGTCATGTTATTCATAATTAAGTAGGTACAAAACAGTAAGAGCATGTAAGAATTGCCAACAGCTCGCATGTACAATATACATAAACATGCTTACAAAGTTGACAATAAGAGACAAATAACATGAACATGTTTGTGCTTATTTACACGGACTTAGCCAGCCCAGTTTTCAAGGGAGATGGGGGGGGGGAGGTTATCCATGTTTAAGTTGTAAATAATCAGTTTCTTGAATTTATTTCCAATGTCAAAATTAAAAAACAATCAAATAATTTATTTAGTCTAGGCTGTTACAAGCACTTGTGAATGTCATACTCCCTGTATATTTCATACAGAGTCGTCAACATTGAAAAATGACCTCCACATTTAAAGTGAGGTCATTTTCTATCACAATAATTATCAAAAGTTTACACGCAATGGGTAGGTTGAAATTAATTACCTACTACATATCGGATAGGTAATTGTGAGAGTAAATAACTTTCAACTAGTTGAAAAATCACTTCTGTCTGCTACTCGAAAGTGCACCTCAGTATGCAATATTTACCAAAAACACTTGATTACAAGATATAAAAAATAAAAAACGCAATTCTTACAATTCAATATGCATTAAGATAGGTACTCAGAAGCAGACCCAGCAGCACATATTTGTATAATGTGTAATTTATACCGGACATAAAAGAAAAGTATATGTTGATATAAAATAATTGTATTATCTGTATATTCTAGTCTAGACTATATTTTGGGTAGAGTTTAAGTTAATTCATCAATGCCCAAGCGGCCGCATGCGGCCGGACTACAATAGTAAATCTATTTTTCCTGTGATTTTCATGTCCTGTTTGTAAATAAACATGGTCATTATTTTTTTTTACATACAGCATTTTGCATGTTTTATAGTTGTATTGTAATATAATTTTTATTTTTTTATTTATTTATTTTTATTTATTAATTTAAGAATGCGTTTTTTTACTTATAGGATATAATAGCTGTAGGAGTTACTAACCAACGTGAGACAACTATTGTATGGGACAGGAATACAGGGGCACCACTTCACAATGCAATTGTATGGTTAGACATGCGAACAACATCAACTATTGAGAAACTTTTGGATACTGTTCCAAACAAAACAAGAAATAAAAATTATTTGAAGGTAAGTACAGTTGGCAATTTTTATTAATATTCTTTTAGCACTGTTTCATTGAATTATATAGAGCCATCCTCATACAAAGAAACAATTAAATGAGTTAAGCTATATATGATTTATAATATGGCTCCAAAAATGATAACAGGATGTAATAAACATTGAAACAGTCATATTTATATATTAATAGATTCAAGGCAGTCTGTTGATTTTCTAAGCAATTAGGTTCACCAGCAAGATAACGCAAACCCAAGATTAACAAGTTAGATAAAATAAGCAGTTCTAACTAATCTTTTGACTACCTACTACATTGTCTGTTATCTACTTTATTTATTATATATTATCGTCTTGATATGTGTATAGTTAATTTATACTTAGTTAAGGATAAACTTGTCAGATTTCTTTATGTCATAATAATTATTTAGAACATAGTAGATTAGCATTCAGACAAAATTAATACAACACATTATGAATCTTATTGCTGCATAATTTTGAAACTAATAGATATATTCTGTGGTAATAGTGTAATTTTTCCTTGGTCAACGAAAGTCAATTATTAATCTTTAAATCTAAACCTAACTAAACGATTTTTTATTATATTCAAAAGATCGGAAAAGTTGAATGGGCCAAAACTCCATAACCTACCTCGTAGAGCTAACACAAATTGCTTTTTTAACAGCAGTAGTTTAAAAAACTTTAAGTTTAAGTTTTTTTTAACTTTTTTTAACAGCAGTAGTTTTAACCATTTTGAGACAAAACTATTACAACACAGTTGGAAACCAAATAAAATTGAAAAAAAAAAAAAACACAAATTGCTTGGTTAATGCAAATGCAGCCTGGACTGTAATTAATTTGGTCACTCATCTAAAAACCGACCCTAGCAAATGTTGCTTAACCTTGGTAATTGTAAGCCAAATGCGCTTAACCACCAATCCAGCTTCTAATATTGAAAAATAAATTATTGTACATTTTTACAGCCATTATGTGGGTTGCCGTTGTCACCATATTTCAGTGCAGTGAAGTTGCGGTGGTTGAGTGATAACGTTGATGCAGTAAAAAATGCAATGAAAAAGGGAACCTGCTGCTTTGGAACGGTTGACACATGGATTATGTGGAATTTGACAGGTACAATTTGTTTTTTTATATTTTTAGGGTTCCGTACCCAAAAGGGTAAAAATGGGACCCTATTACTAAGACACCGCTGTCCGTCTGTCTGTCTGTCACCAGGCAGTATCTCATGAACCGTGATAGCTAGAAAGTTGAAATTTTCACAGGTGATGTATTTCTTTTGCCGCTATAACAACAAATACTAAAAACAGAATAAAATTAATATTTAAGGGGGGCTCCCATACTACTAAAAGCGTATTTTTTTAGCTGTTTTTTAGGGTTCCGTACCAAAATGGTAAAAAATGAACCCTTATGGTGTGACTCAGTCTGTCTGTCTGTCTGTCAAAGCTGGATATCTGGAAAACTACTAATGGTATCATCTATTTTGCAAATAGGAAATAAATCCTTACTAATATTATAAATGCGAAAGTCCGTTTGTTTGTTTGTTACGCCTTCACGTCTTAACTACTGAACCGATCATCATGAAATTTTACACGTTGTCAGGGGTACAGAGAAGGACATAGGGTACCTTTCATCCCGAAAAAAGTATTGTTCCCGAGGGATAGCAAAAAACTCTCCATGCAGACGAAGTCGCGGGCGGCAGCTAGTAAAAAAATAAATATCTTTTTTATAACAGGGACTGAACAGGGGTCTTAAAAATTTAAAGTGGGGCTACTAGGGCATGTGGGGTATCATATGCAAAAGCGTCCTCCCCCCCCTCATCTCCGAAGTTTAGAGAAAAATCTGAAATAATTCTATGTGATAGCAGTTTATATAAAGATTACAGGAAAATAAAACGATGTCTTAATATATCACACTTTTTTATAAATTATCAAATTTCTAAAAAAGTTAACATTAGTTCCACTATCGGTCAAGAGATGGCGCTGACCTAAAACTGCAATACTAATTTTATTATGCTACTCTGCAGTGTGGTTTGATGGTGCAATTATGATGGAACGGAACCCTCGGTGCGCGAGTTCGACTCGCTCTTGACCGGTTTTATTTGGTACGGAACCCTTCGTGGGCGAGTCCGACTCGCACTTGGCTGGTTTTTTTTATGCATAACGGGATAGTGCTTGGTCTTCTAACCTGATGTTAAGTGACGATAAGGTCGAAGGTGGAAGCGCATTACATCCAAAATCACCATCACTGAGGAACTTCTTACCTGTAACTTTATTATTAAAAAAAAAAATTAAAAAAAACTGCCGGAACACAACAGTTTTTAAATTGTTGTTGTAGCATCAGACTTAGGTAAGATGGTGGTGGGTTTATTTCAAGTCTGCCTGGCTAGCCAGGCAGACTTGAAATAAACCCTAGCACCAACCAACCTTCTTTGTTTGTCTTTTTGCTCAACCATAATCATAAGCATAAGAGATGCTTAAGTATCTCAGTAGGTATGTACATTTCTTATTATAGGTGGACCTAATGGAGGAAAACATGTCACAGATGTAACCAACGCCTCAAGAACTATGTTAATGAATATAGAAAACCTAAATTGGGATGCCTTGCTGTTGAAGTTTTTTGAAGTGCCTAAGTCAGTTTTACCTGAAATCAAGTCAAGCTCAGAGGTATGTTATTTTTAAAGAAATTTTTAGTAGAATTGATGGTAATAAAAAACCCTCTTCTTCTGATACAAATTGGTGATGTATTACTTTTGGTTCCATAAAGATCTGTGCTAGAGATGTTTCTAACTCTGAATGATAATAGGTAAATTGAATAAAAATTTAATTTAACTTTATGACTACTTTGAAGTTAAGCTGATCTGATCAGCATTCTAAGAGCTATTTGGTTATTCTAAAAAACCTTGAAAATAGCATTAAAATGTATGGAAATCCTGACACTGAGAACTCTGATCCGTACAGCTCTTAGAATGCTGAACAGATCAATTGGGTGTGTATGGCGATCTGAATCTTCTCCATTCACTCCCTTGATGGCCATCATCAGATCAGAGCTCGATCAATCCCTGGCGAAGAACCAAGGCTTCAAAGTTACCTTGTTTGTATGACAATAGACATGTGATTCCACATTTATGCTCGCGAGTCTATAATTAGTAAGTTTTGTTAATGCCATCTACCACAACTTTCGAGCTACGAATATTTCTTGATGTTGGAACTGTCAAATTCATGCTTTCTTATATTTCATTATAGCGGAAACATGTTTCAGATATATGGTTATATTTCTGAGGGGCCTCTAAAAGGAATACCAATTTCTGGTTGCTTGGGAGACCAACAAGCTGCCTTAGTTGGACAGATGTGCCTTCAAAAAGGACAGGCAAAGGCCACATACGGAACTGGCTGTTTTGTCCTTTATAATACGGGTGATATTCGCGTGAACTCTAGCAGAGGTTTGCTGACTACAGTGGCTTATCAGATGGGGAGTAAAAATCCAGCACATTATGCCTTGGAGGGATCGGTAAGTTAAATGAGTTTTACACCTATCTATATTTTTGATTAATGGTTCCTGCCCATACACCGTTCCATACCATGACCGTGCTAGGATCGTATCATGCAAAAAAAATCTTTGTATTGACAAGTATGACACTATTTTCCACTAGACCTTTCTGTTACCGGCCAAGCACTTGTCATACTTATCAATACAAAGTGTTTTTCTGCCTGACACGTTTCTAGCACGGCCATGGTATGATACGCTGTAGTGGGCATGGGAACAGACCTTGCTGAATCTGAATTGCCGAGTGCTTTATAACTTTTGAATACATTGAAACAACAATTTCATTAAATTCATTAAATTTAATGAAGTTGTTGTTATCGCCACTGCGAAAGTTGTTTTGCCCTTGCGATGATCATTCGTTACTATTAACATTTGTATTTATTGAGAGGCACAAGTCAATATTAAAAATTTTTAGTAGGGCAGGTAATAGGAAAAAAAAAAATTTGCTGAAGCGACAGTGTGAAATAGAGAATTTCTTTTGTGATTGTATAAGGTTTCTTATTTCTTACATTTCATATTTTCTGCTTTGATTATAAGATTTTCGATCTTTATTAATGTACAGGGTGGATTTTTGAAACGGTACATTAAGGGCCTTAAGGTACCTTAACCGTTATAGTTACAGGAAAACTTTCCTAGGAGACCATCCATAACTTCTTAAGATATTATGAACTGCATTCATAGATTTTGGGAAAAAATGACCGTTGAAAAAAAATGATAAAATACCAAAAAAAAATTTTTTTACCGTTAGCAAAAAAATTTTTTCCAAAATCTGTGAATGCAGTTCATAATATCTAAAAAAGTTATGGATGGTCTCCTAGGATTTTTTTCCTGTAACTATAACGGTTAAGGTACCTGCCCTTAATGTACCGTTTCAAAAATCCACCCTGTATAGTGATGGCCGCATAATTAAAATTATGAAGTTATGAATAATGGCTATCCGGGGAGTGAATAGTGGAGATCCAGATCGCTATACAAACCAAACTGATCTGATCAGCATTCTAAGCTTTATAATGTTTAAAAAAAACCGCGAAAATGGCCTAAAAATGTATTGAAATCCTGAAACTGAGGCCCTGGTCCTCACATCTCTAAGAATGCTAACCAGATAAGTTGGGTGTGTAAAGCGATCTAAATCTGCAGATCATGCCCTCCTTACAAGTTATCTCGTTTGTATGAAAATCAACCGGGGTGTCTTTATGTGTTGGTGATTGGTATCACATAATTTGTGGCCACCGCTATATATATTTTAAAAAGTGTCATTAAAATATGCTAATGTTATTTAAAATTGTTATTTATAATTAATTTTACATTAACGTGGTAAATTAAACATTACATTAAATTAGTAAAATTGGGGTTTTTTACTGAGTAAGATAAGTTACAGTCAGTGGCACGAATCATGAAAATTTTTCGACGGAGTAGGGATTAGTTCGCGCATGTGCTCTTGTGAGCGACCAATAGCGCGCGCCCCTCTCCCGCCGCCCGCGCCCCTCACCGCTACGCACGCCCAAAATACGCGTTCCGCGCAATCCCCACCCGATTTCATGATTCGTGCCACTGACTGTAGAAGAACTGACTGTTCTATTAATTTATTTTTCAATTATTGAAAACTTGTATTGTTCAAATATTTTGTATTTACCTGTCTGTTGTTGCTATGCTACTTTTAATTTTATCTATACTTACTATTATAAAGAGGAAAGATTTGTTTGGTTGTTTGTTTGTAATAAGTAAACTCAAAAACTACTGAACCGATTTAAAAAATTATTTCACCTATAAAAAGCTACAATATCAGTGAGTAACATAGGCGATATTATAATAAAAAAAAATATAGAGATTCCTACGAAAATTGCAATAATGAAAGCTTATTATTACAATTTTTCCTATAAAAGTACCTAACTATTTGGCGTGCGCAGCGAAAACTATAATTGATGATACATAAAAATCCTTCCTGATCACACTGCCTAAAAAGCAAATAGACTAAGAGGCTAAAATGACCAAAACGCAGAATGACTAACTTACAGAATGACTAAACAGCAAAATGTCTAAAATACAGAATGACTAACTTGCAGAATGACTAAACAGAAAAATGTCTAAAATGCAAAATGACTAACTTGCAGAATGACTAAAACGCAAAATGTCTAAAATGCCTACTTTGCCTTTGCCTAGGCATTATTATACAATGCTTGATGGTCCACCGGTAATGTGTAAAATAAGCCCCCCCCCTTGAGCCCCCTCGAGCTCCCCTCAAACCCCCCTCGAGCAACCTTGGAGCCCGGGCCCTCTCGGACCCCCCTCGAGCCTTCACAAGCCCCCTCGAGCCCCCTCGATCCTATGTATCATACATTGCCGGTAACATATATACTGTGTACGTACAGGTAGGACAATTTGCGACATGGACGTTTTGCAACTAAGACCTTTTTAATCCTTAGGCAAACTACTGTTTAGACATTCTGCATTTTAGACAGTTTGCTTAGTAGACATTATGCTCTTTAGACATGACATTTAGGCACTTTGCTTCGTAGACAATTTGATTTTTAGGCAGTGTGATCAGGAAGGATAAAAATAATGTAGTGTAGGTTTCTCATCATACCTACAAACACTAGTCAATCCAATCTAAGTAGATTTAGCATCATAGACTAAGTAGTCTATGATGATGATTTTGTTAAAATATGTTATATATTTTATTATTATATATTTTATTAGATATAATATGATTTTGTTAATTTAATTTTTTTTTAAATTTTGTTTATTATAAATCATCATTCTCATCTTAATATTCTCATTATTATCATCTTAACACGTGGTTCGTTATATAAATGTCGCTTAAAAGCTTATTGTTTTTATTATCACAATTTTCGATTTCTTGTGACGCCGCCATCTTGCTCGCACGTAAACACACAGCTGACAGAGCGCAAACAGCGTTACAGCGCCACAAGCGTCGCGAAACGGAAGTATATTACGATGCGCCCAGCCATATCTCGATGTGGCTAAGTACTAGTAGGGCAAATCGACGAATAGGTTGCTTTTATCGATCTGCCTAATTTTTGATTGGGCACATCATGAAATTATTGGCCAGATCATGAAATGCCGGCACATCGTGATCTGGCCAGGCAGATCTCGATCGGCCCAGTTCAACGATTAGCCCACGACATATGCAACTGTACATAATTAGGTATTAAAACACTCATGTGATACTTTGTTCACACCCACATTCGTGTTTTAGTACCCCTCATTAATAACTATAAAAAAAGAATCTTTATGGACAAAATCTATAGTTAACACCAAAGCGAAGCGAGAGAGGGTCACTAGTACTTAATAAAAATTCGCAGTATAATTCATAACACGGATTAAGAGCTAGGCGAAAAACGCTGGAGACATTATTTTAGATTTTACTGTGACTTTACTAGAGGTTGATTCTATTAACATTTACATTATTTTATATCTTTAAGGTAGCTATCGCTGGGGCAGCATTGGGTTGGCTCAAAGACAATCTCGGCCTATTGGAAAGTGCAAAAGATTCCCAAGATTTAGCTGAGAAAGCGACAGACAATGGCAGCGTGATATTTGTGCCTGCCTTCAGTGGTTTGTACGCTCCTTACTGGCGTCAAGACGCGCGTGGGTAAGTTGTTTACCGACTTCTAAAAAAGGAGGTTCCATATTAAACAGGCTGTTTGCTTAGTATGATCATTAAAATATAATGATCGTCCAAGGCTCCAAGTGATGGCCGTTTGTTGTGCTACAGGGTGTTTGGCAAAAACTCGGTTTTGTTGGCGGTAGGGCTTATTAAAAGTCCGCCAAGCTAGCTAACATCATTTTACCTAAAGTCTGACGCTATAACAATTATTTGAAAATTGTTGTGTTCCGGCAGTTAGAAATAAGATAGCCTGTTCCTCAGTGATGAGGATTCCGGGTGTAGTGCGCTTCCCCTTTCGGCCTTATCGTCACTCAACATCAGGTGAGGTAAAGGCCGAACACTATTCCGTTGTGCAGAAAAAAGCCGTATAAAGCCCAATATGATCGACCATGAAAACCGCCACATAGCTGAGATTTTTTTTATTTCTATGAAAAAATACAAAATGACAGCCCCGGACGCAAATTTTATTGTATTCGATAATCAATCCCGTTAATGGGCAAAAGCAAAACACAATTTTGGTCTAGGGTTGCCTTACCTGTCACTATAGGTACAGTTTATCATAAAAAGAAAAAAATATGTCTCTTCAAAAAGTGGTGGTTTTTAATTTTTATAATAATTTTCCGGGGTTGTGTGCATGGTACCCTTTCTAACATATTCGGCTTTTCAAGACTTTTATCAACATCCTGTAGTATAACCAGTATGGGTACAAAGGGCCTCCACTTGGAACTACATAATTTATATTTTTCAACACACTTGCTTGTAAAGTGAGCCCTAATTCATCGCTTTTAGGGCCATAAACGAAGCTATAACAAACACCGTGCATTATATAAAACACTAGTTTGTTATAAAATTATCCCTACAAAGTTAAATTAGAACCTTACTGCAAGTTCTATGCAAGTAAACAGAGCATTCCCAATTTAACCGGGTAATACAGTTATTTTTTTAGTAACAACAAAGAGATTTTATGCCGCTGAAAATTCATACACATTTTTGGAATGAATAAATGCATAGTCCTTAATTAAGTCAAATGATTATTAATCATTATTCACAATATTTTGTTATAAAATATTTGCATTTTATCACTTTAAATTATAATTTTGAAGTAGGCTGTATGCTCACTCACCCCTTTGTTCGCAAAATATTCTTGAATTGGGCTTGTGAAAAAACAAAAAAACCTGCGCGCCTTTCTATCCATAATTTTCATATTTTGTTTTTGTCGTATTTGTTGCTGTGTGGTAAATTATTGTGTTTTTTCCTCGCAAATGTGTTGAAAAACGTCGTATCAAACTCGTGAGCTCTTGCTTATCGCACACTTGGCTGAGTTACGCCCTAGCCTGCGGCTCGGGTTGCAACCCACAGCCTTGTGTGCAATTAACAACCTAAGTTAACTTGTCTCATAATGTAAGGGTGGGTACTCACTTAGGTTCGCGAACCTCCGCGCTCCGCGAACATGCACCGAAAAAATCGTTTATCCTCTGCTGGAACAGGGCGCCCAGGTGTGTACGTGAGCGAACACGTATGCGAACTTGGTTCGCACAGGTACACACTGTAGCCAAAGTAAAAATATTTGTTTTTGCTATGGATCACTGTTCGAGGTTCGCGGAGCGCGGAGGTTCGCGAACCTAAGTGGGTACCCACCCCCAAATATGGAGCGCGCTCCGAGGTTCGCGGAGCGCGGAGCGCGGAGGTTCGCGAACCTAAGTGGGGACACACCATTATATTATCTACACCCATGCTTTAAATCCTCTGTAAAGGTTTCTGTCAACATTACAGTATCCGAGCGAGAGAAGGTCAAAATAGAGAGAGTACAGAAGATAAGCTCCCGCGTGACCTTGAAATCCGTACCTAAACTCGGGCGTTGCGCTAGGGTTGTCAACTCCGACTTACGTAAAACCACAAAATATAACGTAAATCTACAGAATGTCGTAAAAACTTGTGATGCACAGGTTTGATTATTCTTTATTGAGGTGTTTTTAAAAGTGTAAGTAACATAAGATTATGACATAAAGCGTTAGAAATAATATTGAATATTTTTGGTATTTAAACAGTTTCTATTTTTTGGTTGTATAAAGTTATAAAATTGTTTAAGTACCTAGTAATTGTTTTAGCGCCTGGCCCAGCGATTGCGGAGGTTAAGCAACGTTCGCAAGGGTCGGTCATGGGATGGGTGACCAAAAATTTATTATCTCGAGCTCCTCCGTGCTTCGGAAAGCACGTTAAGCCGCTGGTCCCGGCTGCATTTTCAGTCGTTAACACCCACCAATCCGCATTGGACCCGCGTGGTTGGTTATGGCCCGTCCTCCTTATCCACCCATAAGGAAGGCCTGTGCCCCAGCAGTGGGGACACTAAAAATGGCTGATGGACAATTGTTACTATTTTATACTTAGCTGTAAGTAGATACATTTTTATTTCTGATTAAAGTATTAAAAAAAATACAAAGAGGTAAGTAAGTACAAGTGCCTGTATAAGTACCTACTTACTATTTTTAGGTAGGTAGGTAGGTGGGTACTAGTACCATATCATATTATCTTACTTTATCTGCATATACCTAAGTATCTACAGAAGATTATTATTTTGATTAAGGCGATTCTCACACTGCAGGCGCGCGCCGTCGCGGGGCGCGGTTTGGCGTTTCACATACGATTTTGGCAATCACAGCAATATTTAACAGTAAGCAACCCTGGCAACACGCCTGGACGACAGCGGGGCGTAGCGACGTGAAGGGGGAAGTAGTTATATAAATGGCGGCATTTGGGACTCGGTCAAAGAAGATTCCGTTCTAGTCAGTTTTATTTATTCTTATGGTACAACTGCGTCACGTGGCACTCGCGCTTGAAGTGTTTTTAACGTAGCAAAGATTCTGTATCAGTGAGAGGTGTCTTTGTGTGCGTTGCTGGAGCGCACGAAGTACTAAGCTTAACTGCTGTACTCTCTTTATATTGTGGCGCGACGAGTTACGTTATGAAATTCAGTACAACATTATAACGCTCGTTCGGATGATAAAATGATGATGAGGAGGAGGAAAGTCAAAGTCAAAACCCTTTATTGAGGATACATGGGTGTAGATAAATATGATGGGTTTTTTAATCCATATTTATAGAAATATTCTTTTGTTTCCCAAATAAAAATGAAAAAATGGGTGTAGATAAAGTCTTGTATGCAACTGTACATAATCAAGTATTAAAACACTCATGTGATACTATTATCACCCAGATTCGTGTTTTAATACCTCTCATTATATTAGGGTTGCATAAATAACTATTAATGATCATCCAAATCCAAAGCAAAAAACCTTAAATTAAAAACTTAAAAGTGTTAAAGTTCTCAAAAGATCTGCCCGTTGATTACGTAACTCCTTTGCTAACCATTCTTGATTGAAATCGATTGAAACAGCAGTTACATTGCTGCTTTAGTAAGATAGTTCTCACATTGGTTCTTACTAAAACAACAATGTAACTGCGATTTCTGTCAAAGTTGATTGCAACAAAGTTACAAAATCAGAGGGCAGGCAGCAGGTTTTGATAGATAGTTGATCTGCATAGATTTTCACTTACTCATACGTAATCGACTAATATGAACTGATTTGGGCAATAATCTATTTTCAGCGTAATTTGCGGTATAACAGAGGACACAAACTCCAACCATATAGTAAAAGCGGCTCTTGAAGCAGTGTGCTATCAAGTCAGAGATATCCTGGATGCCATGAACGAAGATTGTGGTATCCCCCTACAGTTATTGAAGGTAATAGACAATTAATATCGTTCTGCTTCATAATCAGTTAGTTTTGTTCAAAATTAAAATAAAATAATCTCAGACGGGACACAAATGGAAAGTTAATATAATTATCTACTGCTTTAACTTCTAACCAAACATAAAGTAGGTGTCCAGTGGATTATTTTATAATGTACTATCCCCGCCTATTGCTAATGCGCAGGTACTTTGTCAAATTAACGTCATCTGTAACTAAAAATGACATGAAACAAGACAATTCTAATAGGTAATTTAATATATTAATTTTTGCATTATTATTTTCTTTATGATGGTGTTAAAAAAATGGCCGCCAGGCGCATTAGCTAATGGGGAATGTCCGATTAAAATCAAATTGGCTGAATATTTTTTTATAGGTAGAAATAAGCTTCCTTAGCAATAGAAAAAAGTTTCAGAATTTTCGGTACAGTAAAAAAAAATAAAAAATTAAAGTCTCTTCGACTTCACAAATGTACGTAAGTAACAGCAGAATGGAATTTATACCTTTGCCACCACCTGCCACAACCACAACACGGTATTAAAAAAAAGAAATGTCAAAACTTTTTTTCTTAATACTTGTTGTGGTTGTGGCAGGTGGTGGCAAAGGTATAATCGCCATTCTGCTGTTACTTTCGTACATTTGAGAAGTCGAAGATACTTTAATTTTTAAATATTTTTTTACGCAACCGAAAATTCTGAACCTTTTTCTATTACTAAGGGAGCTTATTCCTACCTATAAAAAAAGATTCAGCAAATTTGATTTTTATCGGACATTCCCCATTGGCGGGGATAGTAGTTTAGCTATCACGTGAAGGTGAATAAAACTCAAAAACCACAGTTGATTATGTAAGTATATTTCAAAATAAAAAACCTAAAAATACAAGAAATACATTACAGTCACTTTATACCTTAAAATCTATACATATAATAAAGCTGTAGAAAAGTTGTGTACAAAGGAAATATTTTGAAAAAAAAGTGGTTGGGTTTGATAATAACCAGTAGAACCCATTTCTAGCATTTTTGGAATTTTTGTCTGTTTATCTGATTGTCTATTTGTCTGTATGTTTATGCGCTAACAACGTAATAACGCTAACCCAATCGTGATGATGTTTACATACAAATATGCTATGTATTTTTCAATATAATCAAATCTTTATTTCATCGCAATTGGTTCACGAATTTTGTTATTCATGAATTTTATTGTAATAATATCTTCGAGGAATGATACTGTTAGAACGACCGACAAGGGGCCCTACTGGTTAGCCGGTACGGCCCCAGCTGGTGTATCCACATCTGGCACAGTATAATGGTCAATGGCTAAAAGTAAACAAAAACGTGTTGAGTTTTTGGTCTCTTGTAATTTCTCAGAAATAAAAATTAAAATGCACGTGCAATGTGCATGCAGTAAAATAAAAGCCCGCTTTCTATTAGGCCTCGGGTGAGCTGAGCGTGTACGCGACTGAGTGCGATGCTGGGCCGCGCGAGGCCTGCTGCAAGCGGCAAACGCCCTGCCTCCACGTCCACACCAAGCGTTCTGCATAGCGGCAGGACGTTAAAATATTGATTACTTTTATCCTGCATAAAGGCTCCCTTCCCTAAGGATTTTCTCGAATGTCCACGCGAACCAAGTCGCGGGCAGAAGCTAGTTAATTATAAGCGTATATATACTACATAATTTCCTCTTACCTGCTAAAAGATTAAAGCAAGTTCTTTAGTGTTCTTAGGGCATGAACTGCCTATGGCTATCGCCTTACGTACACTTTATCTTGTAGCATACCACATGGTACTTATTGCTATTTCTAAGTCACATTATACAAATACTTAAAGTTTAGTGTATAAAAACAGACTAAAAAGTAAAAAATAAATTCTTCTGTAAATATTTATAACCTACAGAAATTTTAAACCTAAAAACGTGGGTCGCATGCTAAAACAATATGGATGATAAATTTTACAAAATGCGCCCCACGTTTTTGGTTTTAAATTTATGTAGGTATAGGGTTATAAATATTTACAGAAGAATTTATTTTATACTTTTCAGTCCGTTTTAATGTTTTTAGTCCGATTTTTTTAAAATAATTTAGTCCGTTTTAAAAACGTGTTTTTAATTTTTTTTTTTCAATAAATTATTATTTTCTGCTTTTTAGTTAACGAGCTAAGACTAAAAATATACCATCTCCTACTCTCGCACTCGCACTCGTCAAGATGATTATAACGAGCCCAAACTCAATGGGGTTGCATGGTTTTATTAGAGTCCCAGTGGCCTGCATCCGGCTCCATCATCAGACCCTGGAAACTATTTTCCAACAAAGTACTCGTCCAGACGATTTAAACGAGCCCAAACTCGATGGGATTGCATGGTTTTATTATAGAGTTCCTGTGTCCTTCTTCCGGCTCAATCAGCAGACCCTGGAAACTATTTCCCAACAAAAACTCGTCAAGACGATTCAAACAAGCCCAAATTTGGTAGGGTTGCACGGTTTCAATATTGAGTTCCTATGGCATGGCCTTTCAGCTTCATCATCAGACCCTGGACCTCGTCTCTCATTAAAGTACTTGTCAAGACGATTGTAACGAGCCCAAACACTGGAAAAATAAAACGATGTCTCAATATAGCACACTTTTTTAGAAATTATCAAATTTCTAAAAAAGTTAACATTAGTTCCACTATCGGTCAAGAGATGGCGCTGACCTAAAACTGCAATACTAATTTTATTATTCTCTTCTGCAGTGTGGTTTAATGGTGCAATTATGATGGTACGGAACCCTCGGTGCGCGAGTCCGACTCGCTCTTGACCGGTTTTTTTTACTTAGAGCATTGTATGCTCTAAGGATAGAATAAAAATTTGACATAGTATTCGTATGCACTTTTAAACTTTCGCGTTGCATTTTATTACATTAGTAAACACAGGTTTTAAACGCGTTTTTAACTAACCTTTTCCCGACGTTTCAACCGAGTTTCAACGGCCGTGGTCACGGGCTGACTGGAGCTGCGGTGTTACGCCTCCTCCTCTGCGGTGGAATCTTCATCCACCGTCGAACAGTTTTTCCAACTACCGCCGCACACAATACTAACGGTGTCCCTATTCTGTATCATAGCCGTATTCTGGTAGTTACCCGACCGCGAACAAAGAGGTAGTGCGTTTGCAATTACTGGATTCCACACTGCACATAATTTGTGGCCATCTTCCCGATTGAAGTTATTTGGATGTTTTTTAATTTCAATCGCTTCACGTACGACTCGTGAATAAAAATGGCGATCAGTGGAAAGAACCTGCGTGCGATGAAACTCGATCCAGTGGTTTGTGCCACTTTCCAGCAAATGTTCTGCAATCGCTGATTTATTAATTTGGCGGTTAAAAAAAACCGCCAAGATGGCCACAAATTATCTGCAGTGTGGAATCCAGTAATTGCAAACGCACTACCTCTTTGTTCGCGGTCGGGTAACTACCAGAATACGGCTATGATACAGAATAGGGACACCGTTAGTATTGTGTGCGGCGGTAGTTGGAAAAACTGTTCGACGGTGGATGAAGATTCCACCGCAGAGGAGGAGGCGTAACACCGCAGCTCCAGTCAGCCCGTGACCACGGCCGATGCAACTCGGTTGAAACGTCGGGAAAAGGTTAGTTAAAAACGCGTTTAAAACCTGTGTTTACTAATGTAATAGTATTCGTATTTCCAGTATTTCAGGCTTCGCTGAGGCGAAGCCTGAAATCTTGAGGGAGATCGAAAGTTTCTATGGGCAGTTATATTCCACACAGACACCTGTTGAAAGCAAGGCTAAAGACCCCAGAGCCAAGCTTACCCGATACTATACCCAAGATATCCCCCCGGACGTCAGCAAGTACGAGATCAGTATGGCTCTCAAACAGCTGAAAAGCAACAAGGCGGCGGGTGACGACGGAATCACTACAGAACTTCTGAGAGCCGGCGCTAAGCCGATACTTAAAGTCTTCCAGAAGCTTTTCAATTCCGTCATCGTCGAGGGCAGAACGCCAAAGACATGGAACATAAGTGAGGTAATTTTGTTCTTTAATAAGGGTGGCAAGTCCCTCTTAAAGAACCATAGACCCATCTCGCTTTTGAGTCATGTCTATAAGCTGTTTTCGAGAGTCCTTACGAATCGTCTCGCTCGCAAGTTCGACGACTTCCAACCTCCCGAACAGGCCGGGTTCCGAAAAGGCTTTAGCACCATAGACCACATCCATACGCTGCGGCAGGTCATACAGAAGACCGAGAAGTATAATCTGCCACTTTGCTTGGCGTTCGTGGATTATGAGAAAGCCTTTGATTCGATAAAACCTGGGCGGTGCTGCAGTCTCCCCAAAAGTGCCAAGTGGACTACAGGTATATCGAGGTGTTGAGGTATTTATACAAAAATGCCACCATGTCGGTCCGAGTACAGAACCAGAGAACAAATCCTATCCAACTGCAGTGAGGTGTGAGGCAGGGAGATATTATCTCTCCGAAACTGTTCACAGCTGCGTTGGAGGACATCTTTAAACTCTTTAAAGGACTCGGCATCAACATTAATGGCCAGTACCTAACACACCTTCGTTTTGCCGATGATATAGTTCTTATGGCTGAGACCTTGGAGGACCTGAACACAATGCTCGAAGATCTCGAAGATCTCCGTAGTGCTTCCCAAAGAGTGGGTCTTAAAATGAACATGGATAAGACGAAAATCATGTCGAATGCCCATGTTGTGCCCGCTCCAGTTCATGTTGGGAACACTACACTTGAAGTTGTTGACCATTATGTATACCTAGTACATGCAGTCCAGTTAGGTAGGTCCAACTTTGAGAAGGAGATCTCTCGTCGAATCCAACTCGGATGGGCAGCAATCGGGAAGCTCCGAAAAATTTTCGTGTCCGATTTACCTCAGTGTCTCAAGACGAAAGTCTATGACCAGTGTGTGTTGCCAGTGATGACTTACGGCAGTGAAACGTGGTCGCTAACTATGGGTCTCATAAGGAGGCTCAAGGTCACCCAGCGTGCAATGGAGAGAGCCATGCTCGGCGTTTCCCTGCGTGATCGAATCAGAAATGAGGAGATCCGCAGGCGAACTAAAGTACCTGGATCTTGAGAAAGGAAAGTCGTAGCGAAAATCTGATAACTCGAGTGTGTAGCCGTTAGTTTGTCGGAGTTTGTCACCAAGAATCAGAGTTTGTCGATCTTGCGTTTAGGAGATATGTGAGGATACGCTTACGACCTTTCGTTCTCGAGATCCAGGTAGAAAGGTCTCCACAGCGTATCCTCACATATCTCCTGAACGCAAGACCGACAAAATCTATTTCTTGGTGACAAAATCCGACAAACACATACGAGTAATCAGATTTTCGCTACGACCTTCCGTTTTCGAGATCTGTGTGGCGCAGCTGTAGAGACGTCTCTAGAGCTGCGCCACACAGATCTCCTAAACGCAAGACCGACAAACTCTGGTTTTTGTGCGACAAATTCCGACAAATTAACGGCTGCACACACGAGTAATCAGATTTCCGCTACGACCTTCCGTTTTCGAGATCTGTGCGGCCCAGCTGTAGAGACGTCTCTACAGCTGCGCCACACGTATCTCCTAAACGCAAGACCGACAAATTCTGGTTTTTGGCGACAAATTCCGACAAACTATCGTCTTCATCATGGCAAAGTCAAAATTCAGATTTCCAACTTTTTTTTTGTAGCGCAGCTGTAGTCCGGCACGTAGCTAAAGTGGCAGTGGGCTGAACACAGCGAGAAGAACCGATGGCCGTTGGGGCGGAAAGGTTCTTGAATGGCGACCGCGCACCTGACGACGCTCCGTGGGTAGGCCCCCGACAAGGTGGACCGACGATCTGGTGAAGGTTGCCGGAAGCCACTGGATGTGGGAAGCGCAGGACCGATCGTCGTGGAAATCCTTGGGGGAGGCCTATACCCAGTAGTGGGTGTCGTGCGGCTGATATGATGATGATGAATGAAAAATGTAAAAAAATACCGTTCCTCCCCCCTAACCCCTACCCCTACTAAGGGTACTATAAAGAACTACGAGTACAGAATATTTAATAGTACTAAACTTACAGAAGTCCATCTGCGCAAGGACAATCAAATAATAAGCTACTCTAGCTGTACTCATTAAAGTACAATTTCAAATTGCACAGAGTAACGTGCCTATTATTGTATGCACCTTCTTTTATTATCGTGTTGATCGTGTAGCTCTGTCTCAACCGACACACGACATCCCTCGTGCGCTGACTTGACTAAACGTCAGCCGTGAGCAGTAGGCTACTATAAAAGTTTAAGCGTGGATAAGCGCGGAGTGAACCCCTCCTTCTTCAGAGGGGGGGGGGGGACGGTATTTTTTTACATTTTTCATTCATCATCATCATATCAGCCGCACGACACCCACTACTGGGTATAGGCCCCCCCCCCAAGGATTTCCACGACGATCGGTCCTGCGCTTCCTACATCCAGTGGCTTCCGGCAACCTTCACCAGATCGTCGGTCCATCTTGTCGGGGGCCTACCCACGGAGCGTCGTCAGGTGCGCGGTCGCCATTCAAGAACCTTTCCGCCCCAACGGCCATCGGTTCTTCTCGCTATGTGTCCAGCCCACTGCCACTTTAGCTACGTGCCGGACTACAGCTGCGCCACAAAAAAAAAGGAGATCTGTGTGGCGCTATGTTTTAGTAAAAACATTGGGAGTCTGGTACCAATATTTTAGAAAATACTTAGAAATGTTTTCCTGAATAAAGTCACTGAATAGAGCAAAACACGCTCGAAAAAGATCGGGGAGGAGGGAGCCAAAATTCGGCTTGGCTACATTCAGAACCGAATTCAGCAGGCTTTTTTACATCGGAAACGTCATGTTGCCTAAATGGCTCACGAAATGCCGTTGAAACGGTAAAAGAAGCCGATTTTTTGAGTTTTCTCCCTAACTAACTATTAAATGTGATATAACCGCTATTGAAAACTGTTGTCGACATGAGCAGTATTGGGAGGGTGCGAAGGTATAATAATCGATCGCAGCGCTCATGATGGCAAAAAGTAGAAATAATGAAGGCTCTGTAATCTGCTTGAAAACGATATTTAATTTATTACTAGCGATACAGGAATAATTAAATATGTTTATTATCACTTAATAAAATTATTAAAGTAGCTTTATCCTCTTGTTTTACAAAATCTACAACTAAAAAAGAAGTAATCAAACCATGATATAACCAAAATAAAACACTCTTTTTGAATAGATCTTACTTGCCATATTTAAGTTAAATGACCAGAAATGATTTCACAACACTTTGTCCACCCAAATCATAGTAATTTTGAAATTTACATTAATAACACAATATGTATAGTATGAAATAAAACAATTTTTAACTGATACTAGCGCGGTTTTATTGAAAGCACTTTGGTAATTAGTTGGTATTTGGTTTGATTTTTGGTTTTCCCGACGTTTCGGCAACTTTGCAGCTGCCGTGGTCACGGGGGACTGAAGCTACCCGTGAGTCTACCCTCAAGCGATGAATTTTTTTTTTAGACGTTCAGAAATTAAAATTTTAACAAAATTTTTAAATGTTTTATGTTGATTTATAATTTAATTTTATGAATTATTTAGTGCTAAAAAAAGAGAGAATCTACTGAAGCTACCACCATTTCATAAAATTGGGAGGCCCCTCCAAGAAAGAAATGGCGAAAGAAAACTTGGAGAGGAAAACCTACCTCCGTCTTTTATATTAATTTATTTATTTGCAAAAGGAACTAACTGTATCATTAGATCTTACAGTGTGTGTGAGGGGCTTAAGCTTGTGAATGATGAGGTCCCAAGCTGGTGGAATTTTCCAACCATCATCTCTATTGAAATTAGGGTATTTATTTATTTCGATAGCCTCGCGGAGCATTCTAGGAATAAATCTACGTTCCCTAGCAAGGATTTGGGGTTTGTCAAATCTAATATAATGGTTGGGCCCCTCAAAGGCGTGTTCACTCACTGCAGACTTGTTATCGCGCCTATGTTTCATGTCAGCTATATGCTCTTTGACGCGGGTCCCTATGCTTCTCTTTGTTTGCCCGATATAGGAGAGCCCACAGTCACAATCTAGTTTGTAGACGCCTGCGGCTTGAAGGGGGATATTACACTTGACAGGTCGTAAGAATTGGTTGATCTTCTTCGGCGGCTTGAAGTAAGTTTTGATTGACGCTCGCTTCAGAATGTTTCCAATCTTGTCAGTGACACCCTTCACGTATGGTAGGACGGCAGGTTGATGCTCTACTGTGGCTGGTTTGGCGCGTTTTTTGTGATGAAAGCGTGGTACTTGCAATTTGTTGTTACGCAGTACTTGTTTGACATGCTGAAGCTCAGCAGTCAGGTGTTGTTTATCACAGATGCCGCGGGCTCTCTGAAACAAAGATTTCCCTACGGTAGCTAACTGTATAGGATGATGGTGAGAGTCACCATTAAGGTATCTGTCTGTATGGGTTGCTTTAAGATACACTGTATGGCTCAAGGTTTGGTTCGGATTCCTGATAATGAGAATGTCTAGGAAAGCTAGTTTACTATCTGCTTCTAACTCCATAGTAAATTGTATGTTGGGGTTTATGGAGTTAAGATGGTTGAGAAATGCAGGGACACTGTCTCTAGGTAGTATTGTGAAAGTGTCATCTACGTACCGTTTGTAGAACCGGGGAGTCACAGGTGCTGTGGCTAGTGCTTTCTCCTCAAAATCCTCCATGAAAATGTCAGCAACAATGGGGGATACAGGAGAGCCCATTGCTACGCCATCCACTTGCACGTAGAACTCCTCGTTCCATAACAGATAGCCAGATGTTAGGCATAATTCTAGTAGTTCTGCATATTCAATTAGCATGTTGTTATCAACTAGCTTTTTCCTGATGATATCAATACAGTCCTGTACTGGTAAGCATGTGAATAAGGACTGAACATCAAAACTAACCATAGTTTCATCATCAGCGAGATGTAGATGTTGTATTTCACTGACAAAATGGTAGGAATCTTTTACAAAGGCTGATGTGTTACCTCTCAGTGGAGTGAGAAGTGTTTAGCCAGTTTGTAGGTTGGTGAGTCAATTTGACTTACTATGGGACGTAGCGGAGCGTTGTCTTTGTGTATTTTTGGTAACCCATACAGTTTCGGCGGTGTAGGGCAGGATGGAATAAGATAATCGACGTCCAGATCTAACTTTTCTGAATGGTTTTTGATGAGTTCTTTCGTTTTATTAAGAATTTTGGTGGTTTGATCACAATTGACATGTTTGTATGTTTTCTCATCGCTTAAAAGTTCTTGAATTTTTGTGTCCGACCTATCCATAACTACCGTTGCGTTACTTTATCAGCTCGGAGGATAGTTAATTCTGGTCTAGTGCGTAAGTTCTTTAACGCGACGTGTTCATCATATGGAAGATTGTGTTTAGGCAGTTTACTACGTCGTAAAACGGATGAAATGTCTTGACGAATAGCTTCACTGTCGTCTTTTTTGATTTGGTTTTTAACTAGACAATCCTCTACGTTGCAGATAATATTCTCATACGGTATTCTGCGAGGTGTTACCGCGAAATTTAGACCCTTATTTAATTCTTTTAAAGTCGGTTCATCCAATATTTGTTTTGATAAATTGACAACAGCACGGGTTTGACATTGACGGGTGTCATTTTCATGTCTAGTGAGCGCGTAAGCCTGAGAAGTGAATATGTATAGTATTTTTTAACATTTTGTCAAAATGCCGCCATTACATATCAAAACGTCAAAACGGTCAGGTCAGAGCCAACAAAGTTGCAACACGCTAGGTGGCGCTAAAAGCGTGCACGGAGCCATATGTTGACAAAACGTAAACTTTTGCGCTCGTACTAATCACAAATATCAGAATGCGTTCTCCAAGCGTCAGTTATTTTTCTCTTTTATGTCTTCCACAACAGAAAGTTTTCACTGTTAGTTAGCTTTTCAATTCTTTGTTCTTCCTCACTCATCTTGCCTTTTCTTATTTTATTCCTTTTATGTTTTTCTGTTTTTTAGTTAAGCGTTTTCCACGCGTTCTTGTTATAATTTTTCCGGTTTTTCATTTGTTATTTTCAACTGTAACTGGCATTATTTCCCCATGCTACTATTTCGGCGCTTGGGCCCATAACCTTTTGGTTATTTTGTTTGTAGCAGGAGAATAAGGGATAACACTTTATATTCAATGAACTGTTGTTTTATTTACTCAACACACAAAAATTTTACATTACGAGTCCTCCATCTTTTGGCAAGTAGTCATAGACTAATAGTGCACGCAGTGTTGCCATCACATCAATATTGCCATACTAACAAAAAATACCCATATTCATAAGATAATTATTTTTGATTAAATTACGTGTCGTCGACAGAAAAAAACACAACAGTTACTATGACACTGGTAGTTTTAATCCTTACTATTATAGATGCGAAAGTCATTTTGTTTGTTTGTTATGCCTTCACGTCTTAACTACTCAACCGATTATCATAAAAGTTTGCATGATTAGGTATTATACAACACGAGGCAAACATGTTGAAATCGGGTGGGGATTCAGCAGAACGCGTACTTTGGGTATGCGTAGCGGTGTGGTACGGGGCGGCAAGAGAGAGGCGCGCTATTGGTCGTTCACAAGTGCACATGCGCGAACTTATCCCCACTCCCTCGAAAAAGTGTCAAGATTTTTGCCTCGTACAGTATTAGACTGCAGTTCCAAGCTTTAAGCTCCCTGTGCAGTACATTATATCACGATAAAACAAACTTAATTATTGTTTACAGGTTGATGGTGGCATGACATCCAATGCTCTCGTGATGCAAATGCAAGCCGATTTGATTGGTATCAACGTCATTAGAGCCGGTTTCACTGAAAGTACTGCCTTAGGGGCGGCACAAGTCGCTTACTGGGGAATAGAAAGCAATACCCAGGTCCTTCCAATACCTATGACTAGTGGGACCATATACGCGCCTCAGATCACTGATGATGAAAGAGACATGAGGTACAAACAATGGAAAATGGCTGTGGACAGATCCTTGGGATGGGAACAGAATTAATTGTGATAACAACAATCTATTCAAAAAACGACGTTCCTTTTCTGTGAAGCAAAATGTTGCTTATGTAAATAAAGCAATAAAGCTCAGGAAATATAAGATTATTAGTTGGTGGCTATACAACCTCTGAGGGCGTCCCTCAGAGGTTTTTATTTAATAAAAGTTGTTAGTAGAAAAATATTTTAATAATACTTTAATTAGAACTTTTAGTATTCATTGTCTAGTATTTTTAGAAGGTATGTACTACATTCGATCGTAGTCATTCGTAGAAGTAGCTAGATAGCAAATGTATCAAAAACGGACATTTTTAGCAGTTTTAGCATACTTTAACCCAAGTTTTACAGATCGCAACCCGCCGTAACCTATATTTGCATATCTCCAAAATTGTATTTTTTTATTTTTCGAGGTTTACCACATAGTTTAGCTATTGTCGTGTTCTACAGCTTGGTTTGATTGCCACGGATAAAAGTAAGACTATAAAAAGTAGCCATACACAGATTTTAGACCTGATGTAAATGGTTGGATTTTATCTGGTCTTAAATCTGAGTATGATCACTTTCCATAGTCTTACTATTATCAGTGGCAATCAAACAAAGCTGTAGAACACGACAATAGCTAAACCATGTGGTAAACCTTGAAAAATAAAAAAATATCATTTTTGGAGATATACAAATATAGGTTACGGCGGGTTGCGATCTGTAAAACTTGGGTTAAAGTATCTATAATTTCGTAATAAATAACTATATCACAACGGCAAACGGTAACAATGAGGGAATGTAATGATACCGTCAAAAAATACTAGACCTTCAAAATTACACGTAAAGCTTTATTAAAATTGTGTATTAGAATTACAATATTAAATAAAATTCACCGCGGCGCCATTTGCGATCAGGGTGCCACCTTAATTTTCAAACTCTATTTCTTTAAAATAAGCAATTACTTGCTTCGTAGAAGTAGGTAAGCTGTCAAAAGGAACTTCGTGTTTGCAATAGAATATATTATATAGTTTGTAGTTGTTGGTCTTGTTTTAAGGTTACGGTATTAAATATGAACGTTATGGCCTGCGCCCACTGACGGCATGGCGTGGCACAGCCGTTACTTGCCCGTGGTCCCCCAGTCTAAGTAAGTTCCCCTTGGGATACCATGAGCAAATATTTTAGCCCATGGAACACCCAAGGGAAACAAAGGGGTACCATAAGAAAATTATTTTGCCCGTGGTACCCCTAATCTGTTTTATGTCATATTACACGTTACCACGGACAATAAAAATATATTTAATAAAGAGATTGTTATTTAGGGGGTACCACGGGCAAAAATATTTGCTCGTGGTACCTTAAAGGGAACTTAGACTGGGGGACCACGGGCAAGCAACAGGCATGGATCATCGAATGATCTATTGGCATCCAGCGGCATACCGCAGGATCTTGTGGCATTTCACATCGAAATAAAAGCAAGCGCAAGCTGTCGCTGCTGAGATTGCTGCACCGACGAGCCAGATTTAACCTTATTTTAATTACTTAGCACTCACATTTCTTTAACAACATGAAGACGTAATAGTACAGTAGCCCGTAGAACTTTAAATCACCAAAAAGGTTACCGTTTGCCGTTGTGATATAGTTATTTATTACGAAATCATAGATACTTTAACCTAAGTTTTACAGATCGCAACCCGCCGTAACCTATATTTGTATATCTCCAAAAATAATATATATATTTTTTTTTCAAGGTTTACCACAAGGTTGAGCTATTGTCGTACTCTACAGCTTTGTTTGATTGCCTCTGATAATAGTAAGACTATGGAAAGTGATCATAGACAGATTTAAGACCAGATAAAGTCCAACCATTTTCATCAGGTCTTAAATCTGTGTATCTACTATAAAAGTAAGACTATCTACTTTTTATAGTCTTACTTTTATCTGTGGGAATCAAACCAAGCTGTAGAACACGACAATAGCTAAACTATGTGATATGCCTCGAAAAATAAAAAAAATATCAATTTTGGAGATAAACAAATATAGGTTACGGCGGGTTGCGATCAGTAAAACTTGGGTTAAAGTATCGATAATTTCGTAATAAATAACTACATCACAACGGCAAACGGTTACCTTTTTGGTGATTTAAATGTTCTACGGGCTACTGTACTATAACCTAAGTAAACCACATGATGAAGCGGCGTGCCGTGGCATCTTGTGGCACCCCGCGGTATGCTGCAGCACGTATCGACGATAAAATAAAATAATTTCAGTGCTAAATTCATTGAAATGGGGTCTAAAATCATTAGTCCACGAAAAAATCCTTTACCACGCCCTGCCGTGCCATGCCGTCAGTGGGCGCAGGCCTTTACATTGTTTATGTAGGATAGATTATAATAATATTTTTATATTTACAACGGTGTTTATACATTATATTATTTACAATCATAGAAATGTTACGTGTTATGAATGTAATTTCTGTTAGTTAATTTTCTACAGAAAAGACAACTAAAAGACATAACGAACGGTTTATCATCGTTTTGCTACACTTCATTCCATTAGTTATTCATTCCATAAAAACTGCAGGAAAGCCACAGATAGAAAGGTCAAATGAAAGTTATTTTTCCGGGCTGTGTGTTGTTAACTTGTTACCACGAGACCGCGGTCCAATCGATGTTGGTTGGAAGTTGTATATAAGGTCCTTCTGAAATAGTGCACAAAATTTTAAGGGGTCAATGTACCCATGCATACAAACAACTTTTAGAGCCATACCGCACTGTCGACTTGTCGCCGAGCGACTGTCGACAGCGACTGTAATTTCTACTAGTTTATATGAACGCGTACGCACTGAGTCGCCCGGTCGCTGGACGACTCTGAGTCGTCGGGAGACTAGCCACGCCCCACAGTCGTTCGGCGACCGAGAGATACACGGGTTCAAATGGAAGCGTACGCACTGCGAGCGACTGTCGCGTCGACCGGGCATCATCGCGCACAAAATGACTTTCGATACTAAAGATTTTATATTATAAAGAAACAACAGTAGGAGGAAATAGTGGAATTATTTGAAGGTGAAGGATTAACAATCGAAGAAAAAACTTTAGGTAGGTAGGTCGATATTAACTTTATGATATTATTTTTTTCTTTTTAAGAGTTAGCTCTTTTGGGTCGGGGTTTTTTTTAAATTACCTTATTATTTATGAATTCTGCCCATGCTATCTGCTATGGCAATTGGGTCAATTCTCAGTGCTAAAATAATCAGCAAACATAGGTATATAGTCATCATCATATCACTGTTTGATATACCACGTCGCGTACAGGGTTACCAGATGGTATATCTAAAAATCCTGAAAAAGAGCCTGATTTCTAGTAAAAGGTCCTGACATTTTGCTAAAACCACCACACGGCTTACGATAACACATTGTAGATCAGCGAACTTGTAGATAAACCTACCTAATAAATTAATACGTTTTCTTGTTTCAAAAACGTAAAAAATCATATTTTAAGTACTTAGATGAAAAGTTTTAGTTTTTGATTGTTCATAATTTTAAATGTGGTTTTTTTAAATTGATTATTTATTGCAAAGTTAGTTGATTCTGTACGACTGTACCAAAAACACTACACGCACAGTTTAACAATCCATACAGTTGTTAAACGAATGTTCTTGCGAAGAGGCAAGATTACAAAAGCCTGTTGATTTCGGCTAAGTACCTGCCGGACCGAAATCAACAGGTTATTAGAGTAACGTTTTTGAAAAAGCGAGACTACAAAAACGTCTGTTGAACTCGGCCAGGTACTTGAACGAAATCAACTATTTATTAAATACTAGCTGCCGCCCGCGACTTCGTCTGCGTGGACAGTTTTTTCGCTATCCCTCGGGAACTATACGTTTTTTTCTGGATGAAAGGTACCCTATGTCCTTTTCTGGACCCCTGACAACGTGTATGCAAAGTTTCATGATGATCGATTCAGTAGTTAGGACGTGAAGGCGTAACAAACCGTAACGTTACCAAAAGCTATAGCTTTTAAAGGTATTTTTTTTGGTTGAATAAATAAATTATACTTTATTTCCATTCTACAATGTACTTTTTCGTCTACCTAATTATAGCAACGAATACTTTATTAAAACAAAAAAGTGGCAACCCTGTTTGCGACCGTGTAAAACGCCAACGTGCATTAATACATTATTATTCCCGTCAATTGGTAATGCGCTGGAACCTTGTCACATTATCATCCACGTTGACGTGATCCGCAACTAAAAATGTCATGAAAAACGAAAATTCTAATTGGTAATCTAATAATATTAATTATTGAATCATTATACCTAAGTAAAGTGTATAAAATACAACAAATGGTTTTTCACACATAGATTACGAAATAAACTGTTAATAATAAATAATAATTTCATAAAGTTATTAACATATTTTTAATTAACGATTTAAGTAAGTATAAAAGACGTATGACAATCTGTCAAAAACTGTTTACATACTAAATAAGACAAGTAAGGATAGATAGACTTTAGGCACCATCGTCCCCATATCAAAGGCGCTTAACAACTGTATGGATTGTAAAACTGTATCGAGTCGCTCGCTTAGTCGTCGGCCCGTGCGTTGTTTTGAGTTGCAGTCGCCCCGGGAGACCGAGTCGCTCGTCGACCAGTCGACAGTGCGGTTTGGCTCTTACTACGGGCCCAACGTTGAAATCGCGAAAAAAAATCAGCTGTTCCATACATTTTCATCTATTCGATTTTAAATTTTCTATGGAACAGCTGTTTTTTGCGATTTCTATGTTGGTGCCATAGTCATATTCTGGTAGCGAGATGTAGATTTCCATACTTTTTTGTCGATTCCCACACTCTTGCTGATATCAGCACCATCTAGTCTCACGGTGTGCTGCGTCCTGTTGTTACGTGTTAGTGTGTACGGTGTATGGTAGATTTCGCCGCTACAAATCTGTAAACATCGGTATTAAATTATTCAATTTTGTATATTTCGCATTCACAGTCCTATTTTTATATAAAGATAAATTATACTATATTAGAAAAAGAAAAGAACTAGAAAAAATCGACTCACTGTAGCACCTCAATGGTGCAAGTTTGAGTCCCGTTTGAGGTGCACGGGTGAGAAGATTTTTTTAGTATTTTTTCTAATATAACGAAAAATAAGTACACCCTGGGCTAAACCGAAAATATTGCTTAACAATATCACTCTTTACGTTTGACGTCTCAAGGCGCTGCTTCTAGGTTTAGCGAGGGTGTAAACTTAGGGCTCTTTCGATTTAGACCGCTAAAGACGCACTGCGCTGCGTGCGGCACCGCAGCGGTGCCTTTTCGCACTGCGCCCGGACGTTTTTATTTTTCACACAAAATAAGTCGTGCATTAGCAGTCGGGTGCATGCAGAGGCAACATTTTGCTAACGGACGTGAGCCGCATTGCTGCTTAGCAGTGTGGCTCACGTCCGTTAGGAGTCCGTCTAACGTCTAAATTAAAAGAGCCCATATTATTCGTTTTATAAGGCCGATGTTGTAAGGTGACAGGTTACAGCAGTACATGTACAATGTGACCGTTATTTTCGGACAATTATTGGTATAGTTCGTATCACGAAAGATGACCACACATGCCGCCCATCTTCGCATCATAACTCATGAAGCAAAGACTTAAGACAAAATAATATTTCATAAAATATTATATAATATTTAGTTCTATATGTATACGAATTATTATTTTGTCTCAAGTCTTTGCTTCATGAGTTATGATGCGAAGATGGGCATCATTTGTGGTCATCTTTCGTGATTCGTACTGTATGCATAACACCAGCAAAATGTTGCGTCTTAGAGAAATGAGAGTATTACAGATAGTTAGTTCATAGTTTGATGCAATTTGTTCAAGTAGCAAAAAGTTGTACACGTCTATTCAGAAATCTCTTTATATCTTCATATCGCGTAAAGTTTGTTAAACCAAATTTGTACACCTTAAAAGGGTATATCATAGGCATATTTAATTGTTTTTTATTAGGGTTCCGTACCTAAAGGGTAAAAACGGGACCCTATTGCTAAGACTCCGCTGTCCGTCCGTCTGTCTGTCTGTCACCAGGCTGTATCTCGTGAACCGTGATAGCTAGACAGATTAGAAATTTTCACAGATGATGTATTATGTTGCCGCTATAACAACAAATACTAAAAACAGAATAAAATAAATATTAAAGGGGGGCATCCCATACAACAAACGTGATTGTTTGCCATTTTTTGCTCGATATTAATAACTACAACAGGTAGACAGTTGAAATGGCTCCCTTTTACACACGTGTTTTTTTTTTTTTTGCCGTTTTTTGGTACGGAACCCTACGTGCGCGAGTCCGACTCGCACTTGGCCGGTTTTTTTGTTTTGAAATGTACTGGTTTAGGAGTAAATCGTTTTTTTCCAGTTTTTTAAAAACAATTATATTGATGTTTGTTGATGAATCGAAATACTTATATTTGAACAAATTAACTGGTATTTTTTTCAAACTTCTGCGACAAACAGTTTTCGAGATATATGAACTCCCAAAACGTTACCCCAGCAAAATATTGAATATCTAAAAAACTATAAGCTGAACAAATTTTGCTATTGGTATTCATTTACAACTCATCAAAAGCTATCTTTACATGTACTTGATTCCAGGCTAAACACCTTTAATAAAAAACATTTTGCTAAGGTAAAGTTACCCCAGCAAAATCAGTTTTTTCTCGAATAACTTCGAAAATACAACTTGAACAAATTTTGCTATACTTGAACAAATTGCATTTAACTATGAACTAATAGGCTTGTTTCCACTAAGAATAAATCGGCTAGCATAAGGTTTCTAATGATTAATCATGTTAAATAGTAACCAAAAAAAACACTTTTTTCATTAAAATAAATAAAGATTACCAATATTTACGGAAAATAAAATCGACAAAATTGGCCATTTAATCACGTGACATTGAACACCAATCAGAGACGCATGACGTCAAGCCTCGCGAAACCTTTGTTGTTGCTGTCATTTTCACACCCACACAAACACACAGATGTGTATGTGTGTAGGTGTCAAACACGAATGTTTCGCGAGGCGTTACGTCATTCAAGACGCCATGACAGTTTTGGCCTTTTTCGATGTCATTTTGAATTCATTTCTTAAAACGCAAATTCATAGGTAAAATGACTTATTTTTCTTAAAATAATATATTTTTGGGGTAAAATAGATACCAAACTTTATTTTTAAACTATTTTCCAAATTTTGTCAACTAGCCTATTGTGTGTAATACTCTCATTTCTCTAAGACGCAACATTTTGCTGGGGTTACGCATACCAATTATTGTTAAAAATGTCGAGAATTATTTATTTGTAAATTACTACTTATCTCTTACTATTTCTAGTAGGAGATTGTTTTAGCGCCACGCAGGCTAAAGAATGTTGTTTTATCAAATAATTAATAAAAAAAATATTATTTTAAAATGTAATTATATGAATTTTGCGAAGATAATATTGATGACAACAAGCAATAATATATTTACCTTGACTTACAAGTAAACTAATAAACATATTTAAAACAGTTAATCGTCTTTACATTAATTTATTAATTTTCCTGTCTGATTCTGCCCGTCCGTGTCGCTTTCGTCATATTCGTCCGTGTAAACACTATCTACTGAACCAATTAATTCAAATTGTAGCTCTGTTTTTTTTAATAATTGTGTCTTACTGTGATGAGCTTTTTAACACGGTTTTTTGAGGACTTTTTTGTTATCTACGACAAGATAGTGCATGGCCTTCATCTCACCTGATGTTAAGTGTAGGGCCGAAAGTGTAAGCGCACTACACCCTGACGGAATCCTCACTACTGAGAAACTGGCTATCTTACCTGTAACTGCCGGAACGCAAAAAAAATTGTCGATGGATTCTTTTAATCTAAGTAATATTTATTAAATGAGGTGAAAAGTTATGTATTTAGCTAGGTACTAATTACTAAACCATCCGGCACAGTTTATGATCATTGTATCTTTAAAATAAATGATGTTTCCTTGACCAAAATATATTTTGCATTTACTAATCTAGATTTGGTTTCTATGGTTCTTTAACAAAAAAGGGCCTTAATACACGTACGTGTAGGCATCGGCATAGAATTTTCTTCCGAGTGATAAATCTAGCGAATCCGGAGGGCATGCATGTGGCAATAATTTGTATCGTAATTTGACAAGTTTTTAGTCGCGATTGCAGACGAGTGGGTTAACTATATAGGCTTAATTCCCCTGAGCTAAATTACCTGGGTGAATTAAGTATACTATTGGTACACTTAATTCACCCAGGGGAATAGGTGAATCAAGTCTGAAGCATTATCTTAATGAATTTGTTTTCTTTACTAGATGCAGTCGTTTCTTTTCCAACTCTTCATTGAATCGGTCTAACAATGCAGAATAGTAACCCAGTTATTGTCTGGCCTTTCTTCAAAAAATGTAAATGATTCATTGGGTGTCCCAAAAGACTGTGGCCAGCATCTAACCATCTGAATGAAGAAACAGTTTTTGCCTTCTTTGGTTCACGTTCTCTGGTAGAAATCCACTGCTTTGAGTGTTGCTTACATAGAAATAGAATGTCAAAGAACAACAATGTCAATAAACAGGTGATCCGAAAATAAATGCATACATTTTATATGAGATACATAAAATATGACTTAGATACATAAAATATGACTATATATGGCAAAGGAAATTAATAAATTATGTTCCATACTGTTTTCTTCGTCGATAAACGGATAAATGTAGCGAAATTTGGTTTTAGAGAAATGTGTGGCAATATCTTATTTACCTTTGAAAAGTGTGATTATTTGGATTGTTTCTTTTAGTCACATCACAATTACTTAGAGTACAAGACACTATAGCTCCACGATACCTTTATTTTAAATTCTAATTAAGATTAAAAAATATTTTAAGCAAACTGTGATTGCTCATTTGCTAAGCGGGACGCTAGGGGCTCTTACTGTAAAAAATGTTGGCACATGTCACTTGATCCTTTGTCTCTTTTTTACAAAGACCGTGTCCGTATGATGTTAACGTCTCTTTTCCACGCTTTGTTGGTCTTCTTGAGCGCAGCGAAAATTTTTCTATGTCTATGGTTGCTTAGTTTCTGGTTTATAATGATGCACCCACTTTGGTCAACTGTTACGTACCGACGCAAAATATAATTTTGATTGCAGCTATACAATTGGCTAAGCATTTCTGGGAAGTTATTACGTGATTTCGTTCTTGATTGTTAGTAATCTTGCAGAAAGCTTTTTATACTCAGAATGTCGTGTGCAAAATGTAAAAAAGTTCACGTCATTCTCCCTGGCAATCCCACTTTTGAATTTTCTATTTCTAAATACATGGTGAAATTGTTCAGAATAAGTACCAATATGTCACTGACAAATGTCGACTTGGTGAAATAGGGCCCTGGTCATCGTTACCGTAGGAATTAAAATTATCCTCCCTCAGTAAATCGATTTTTTGTTGATATTCGATCAATTTATGATTTTATATTTTTTGATGAAAAAAATTAATAAAATTCTTAGCTTTAAATCATTCGTTTTAAAAGTATTCGCACATATTAAAAAAAACTGAAGGCAGGTATACGGTTTAATCTAGGTATTAAAGTAAAACAACTTAGAGTAAGACGGGCTTCTACAGAAAGAGAAGCCATACGAAGCGTTCCCCTCTGCCGAAGTACAAGCCCAAATGGGCATACGCATTAGTAAAACCAGCTGCGCCCGGATTTCTTTCTAGACCGAGTCCAGTCGCGCATGTGAACGCTGCTGTGTTTAAAATGTCGAATTTATGAGTTTTTTGCTGTTAAAAGAGGTCTTGAACATCAAGTATACAAAAAGACGGTGTTACATTTCGCATAAAAGTAAATTTTTATCGTATTAATGCTATTTGTTTACATTTAAACATTAAATTCGTATATTTTATTCTTGATTAGTTGTCAAATTTGTTCAGTGACATCGGGTCTGCTAGTCCATGGCTCGTCCGTACAAATTTCAGATTTGTCGCTAGATAAATCCGAAATCTCGCCGATGGGCAACTTAGTGATGTTACCGTTAAATAATGTTTGTCGATAAAGTGTTGGTCAATCTGGCCCTGATTATGCGTCAAATTCATTTGTAGAAGCACGTCTAAAAATAAATTGATAAACATATATTTTGTGATTGAGCTCTGGACCCAATTCGGGGGGCCTATTTTTGAATCGCTCGGCTGGCGTCGAGCGCTCTTTTCGACTGATTTTCGTTTGACATATGACTCAAAACAATGAGATGTCGAACGAAAGTCAGTAGAAACGAGCGCTCGACTGGAGACGAGCGATTAAAAAATAGGGCCCCTGATTATTAAAATAAACTCGTGCGAGGCCCGCGACACGCAGCAAACGTCTTGCCTCGCGAGGCAGCGCGCTTGGTGGGGACCCGCCTAATCGCGTAAGAACGGCTGGTCGGATCCTGGTTGAAGGTTCCCTAAAGATTTTCTCTAATATCCACGTGGACGAAGTCGCGAGCGGAAGCTAGTAATGATATATTTTACTATATTGACGACATTATCAAAATCAGTTTGCTATTTTTTTATTCAACAGTCGGTCGGTATCTTTCAAAATTCAAATTGTTGGGTATGCAGATGGCAGTACTGTCATGGAGCGATGTTCAGTGTCAGCAGCCTGAGCTCAACTTCCCTGGGTAGACATTAATCCCAACCCAATCACCTACACTCTCGAGCTTTTTGTATAAAGCTCGAGCGTATAAAAATGACCTCTTTGTTGTTATTCACCCCATCGTAAAATGATTGAGTTTGTAACCTTTATTCCTTTTTCCGTATCGATATTGCTGCATCGACAGTTGAGCCCAGCCCTTTATGTCAAAAACGTGTCATATTTTGATGTGTGACTCATCCGTACACAAATTTTTGCTGTTATGTTTTATTTTTTATGTGTGAGTGTCGTCATTACAGTGTTGTTTTTGTATGTGGGTATGCGGAACTGCACTTGTGTGCATTTCCCTCCCCCCGCAAAAAATGCCAGAATAATTTGAATAGAGTAATAATCGCTAAGGCTTCTCCCTTCGTGACGAAACGAAGCCTTGACGAAACGAAGCCTTTGTTGCTCGAAGTAAAACAATTATAAATTGACATTATGTGCATTTCTGGCGTAACGTAAAATTAAATTGATATTATAATAAACAAATAGTAAAATGATACAAGTGAGCACGAGGCTGTGGGTTGTCACCAGGCTGTATCTCATGAACCGTGATAGCTAGAAAGTTGAAATTTTCACAGATGATGTATTTCTGTTGCCGCTATAACAACATAAAAATAATAAAATTAATATTTAAGGAGGGCTCCCATACAACAAACGTAATTTTTTTTGCCGTTTTTTGGTACGGAACCCTTTGTGCGCGAGTCCGACTCGCACTTGGCCGGTTTTTTATTCATACTGAAAAGATTCCGGGAGTCTACGAATATCTTAATTTCTTTTTTATCAAGTTTATTCTCTATGACTTTTTCGATATTTTCTTTGTTTTTATAACCGACTTCAAAAAACAAAAAAGCAGGTTCTCAGTTTGACGTGGTTTGACCTGTATGTATGTATTTTTGTCCGCGATTATCTCGCGTTTGGCTGAACCGATTTTGATGCGGTTTTCAGAAAAGTATTTGTTACACTAAGGAGAAGGTTTTAGTATTTTAACCGACTTCAAAAAAAGAAGGTTCTGAGTTTGACTCGTATGTATGTATGTTTGTCCGCGAGGGATCCCTTGTTTTCGCATAATTGTTTTATACCTAATTTGATTTGGCATAACGGTTTTGGCATAATCTTTTTGTCATAATAATACTTTCGCATAATTGTTTTTTGGCATACTATTTATATTAGCATAACTATCATTTAGACTAATTTGTTTTCGCATAATGTTATTAGGCATATTGTCTATTCGCCTAATATTATTTAGACATAAAAATCAAAAATAATAAGAATAAATATTTTTACGCACTTATTTATTTTCATGCAAAAGGGGTAGGTATCAAAAACTCATAACACATACGACCTAAATATCGACTCATAAAACACCTATTTTTAAAATACCGAAAATCCTTAATGTCGATATCCAATAGACCGAAACACAAAAGATCGATTATTAAATGACTGATGATAGTTCGAAACCCTGAAAGTTAAAATGCCGATAGTTAAAAATCCCGAAAGTCTGTTTAGGTCTATTAGGTGCGACGACGAGCGAGCGTAGCGAGCGAGGAGGACGTAAGGTTCCGTTGCGACCAACAACGCACGAGCCGAGCGAGCGAAGCGAGCGTGCCGCGGCAACGGCCGGCGAAGTGCCAGAACCGACCTGCTGGCATGTAACCCTCAATTAACCTTCGGTTTTTTTAGCTTCGGGATTTTGTATTTTAGGTAAAATGTTCTTTCGTGATTTTAAACGTCGTGATTTTTTTGTTTATAAAAATATGCGTAAATAACATTATGCGTGTTTAAATTTATGCTAAAGAATATTATGCTTAAACATGATTATGCTTAAAGTAATTATGCTTAAAAAAATTATGCATAAGCTGTTATGACTAAATAATATTATGCGTAAACATCATTCGGCGAAATCATATTATGCTATGACATATTATGCCTTAAAATTTTATGCAAATACATAGGGAACCTGTCCGCGATTATTAGTCATAGACATTATGGTCACTTTTTGGCCTAACGCTGCATTTTGTGATGGAAGCAAGCCGCTTTGCACAGTGATAGTGGGGGCCAAACTAAGCGATTTCATCCGAGGATAAACGAGATTCACCCCTTAGGAACAGAGATGGCGCCACTTGTTTAAAAAAATCTTTAAAAATTTCTTAAACCTAAACGAATGATCCGATTTTGATGATTAAGGTGTCTATCGACAGACAATCAGTTGAAAATAATAATAAATACCAAAAAACCTTCATTATTGAAGAAAAAAAATTTTTTTCAGTATTTATTTAATTTTATAAAAATAATGTATGAATACGGTCCTCTTTTATTTATTCGTATTATTACCTATTTAGTTGCACGTTTAATAAAAAATACCGCATATCAATATCTTGTATAGTTCCAAAGTTATTGAAGAAAACACTACATGGTGCCGGTATATCCCTTAATTCGCTGAACAAAAAAATCCCAAAATTGATATTTTTTTCTTTACATATGCTTTATTTATAATCTCTATGTATACAGAAAAATAAAATAAAAAATCTATAATAAACCAATTTCGAGAAATTATATGTATAATTCGACGAGTGATCTTTATTCTTGAGTTTCGAAGGTGCTGGTTACCTTGAAAATAAAATAGCAATGAAAAGTATCATAGTAATAAAATAATAATAAAAGACGCTAAATAACATTTGAACTAAATCTTTATTTTACTTTCGTTTTATTTTCGCATTCGCCTTTGCAGGTTTTGCACTGTAAAGGGCAAGGTAGGCCAACGCCTCGGCAGCCACAACGCATTGAGTCACAGTTCAATTTACATCCACAATGGTCAAGGAGGCTTAATTCTGGCCAAATTGCAGTAACCTTCGACCATCGTGGAGTCCATCTATCTTTGACATCTTTCCATCCCCAAGAAGATGGACTTTGGATTGATTTCCCCATAAGGCATTTCCCCATAATATATGTCGCCCTCTTAGACGCTGCACGCAGATCATGTTGTTCAAGGGCGGCTGAAGTAGGCGGAAGACTTGTCACCAGCCTGCTTTTAGTCGATGATTATAATTGATAGAGATCGCTGGGCATAGACAAGGAGCAACCCATATGTTAATGCGATCTTCGGACACAAATGTGTTGGTTCTGTTTATTTCGTACTAAGTACGAAATTTACTTCGTTTTAGAAATTTTTAAAGATTTTTTAAACAAGTGGCGCCATCTCTGTTCCTAAGGGGTGAATCTCGTTTATCCTCGGATGAAATCGCTTAGTTTGGCCCCCACTATCACAATGCAAAGTGGCTTGCTTCCATCACAAAATGCAGTTTCCTTTTCATAATTACTATGACTATATCTCGCGTTTAGCTGAACCAATCTTGATGCGGTTTTCATAAAAGTATTTGTTATACTTAGGACAAGGTTTTGGTATTTTAACTGACTTCAAAAAAGGAGGGTCTCTTCTCAGTTTGACCCGTATGCATGTTTGTCCGCGATTATCTCACGTCACGTTTGGCCAAACCGATTTTTCTACCTAGATAATATATCTAATACAGAAGGTACTTACACTAAAAAGAAAAAAAGAAAATTTTGTTTTAAAAAACAACTACCTCTAAAAAGCAATAAATAATATTAAAATCACTAGATATGCATACAAATTTTAATAAAACACGTCTATTGAAGTCGGGTGGGGCTGTTAGAATAAAAAAAAGTGGTCCTCCAGCCCCACCCGACTTCAATAGACGTGTTTTATTAAAATTGATATGCATATCTCGTATCTAATGATTTGAGTATTATTTATTGCTTTTTAGAAACAATTTTGTTTGATGCGGTTTTTGATATTTTTTTTTTAGTTTTTTGAAGGAAGTTTTTTTTAAAAGCTTTTTTGTGGTAGGTACCTATTTCAGAAGATATTTTGACAATTGAATAAGTAGAAGCAGCTTTATAATATTTTAATTTGAGATTTTAGCATTCACATAGCTATTTTTACATAATACCTACTAAATAATATAGTGGAAAAATTCGACTCGCACCAGATCATATTCTCAGACAGAAATCAAACCCGCGACCTCATGAAGTCCGGTTGGCCTGCAATTGTGG
This sequence comes from Agriphila geniculea, assembly GCA_943789525.1. Classification (NCBI taxonomy): domain Eukaryota; kingdom Metazoa; phylum Arthropoda; class Insecta; order Lepidoptera; family Crambidae; genus Agriphila; species Agriphila geniculea. The sequence continues at coordinate 8,208,353 of OX038870.1, forward strand.
AGGACCAAAGTGTATTATCTCGATCTCCTCCGTGCTTCAGAAGGCACGTTATGCCGTTAGTCCCAGCTGCATTTGCACCTATTAATACCCACCAATCCGCATTGGGCCCTTGCGGTGGATTATGGCCCATCCTCCTCATCAATCCGTAGGTAAGGCCTGTATCCCAATAAAAATGGCTTATGCGAAACCTCTCAACCAGTACACTATCCTATATGATATGGAAGAGTTCTCATGTGTATCTTCGAAGTCCAAGGTCATTAACATAACCTTAAGGCGGTTGTATGACCGAAAGTGGCGCCCTCAGCGGTTTTTATTTAATAAGTAATTAATAGAAAAAGATTTTAATAATGTTTATCGTGGAGATTTTAGATGTGCGTGTGGTGTGAGTGTTCCTGTCCTGGAAATTGATTTAACCATACGAAGATTTTAAGAAATAATTGTGCAAACTTGATGGTAAAAACGAAAAATTTGTGAAACCTATGTAGACTAAGTTATGGTCGATTATATAGAACACTCACACCGCCCGCTTCGCAAAAACGCCATACTTGGTATCATACAATATACAAGTCGTATGTTAAAACTATATATATGGAAAAATTGTGCTGAATTTGTGTCAACTATTCACAAAATAATCAATTCATTAGCATGGTTAATTTGGATTTTATAAGGGTTTTTTAGGAACACTCACACCACACGCTGTGTGGTGTGAGTGTTCCTTAAATCTCTAACTTTAACTGAATAATATTGAAATTTTATTACTGTATATTATAATTCGGATTCAAAGTAAATTTGTGACACATAAATCTTGACACAAAACGTGCTAGATCAAGAGCAATTAAACATTTTGTTTATTTTTCAATGCTCGTGTGAGTGTTCCATATTTTGGTATTTATTTAAGAGAAGAGAGAATAAGAAGAATCATTTATTTGCTGAGAATGCAGGTACATATATATTTGTTGTTAAGAATTAGAATTTTCGGTCCAGTACATTCTGCCAACATTTAGCATGCAAATATTATTTAAATTAAAGTCCAGGTAAATTGAATATACAATAACATACATTTCACAATAAAATAGTAGGTATTCAATCATTTAAAACAAATATTTATAAAATAAGAAATGTCAATTAGAAATAATAAGGAATAAATCATATGATGTCAAAATTTATCAGTTAGAAATTCTGTAATAGAATAATAACATTTTTCTAATACTTAATATAGATGTCAATTTCTTTTTAAATTTATAACTATTCAATTCCTTAATTTCGTCAGGTATTTTGTTATATATTGCCGGTCCCATTCCTATCACACTTTTCCTAAGCAATGCTGTATGAAAACTTCCCAAACTTAGCATGTTTCGGTACTGTGAACGCACTTTAATTGACCTATTCCGTGTTTGGGAAACTTTTGTAAACAAGTGCTGATTAGATTTGACAAAAACAGCAATTTCCAAAATGTATAATGATGGCAATGTCAAGAGTCTTAAGGACTTAAACATAGGCACGCAACTGTCAGTCATTTTTAACCCTGTCATGGACCTAATGCAACGTTTCTGGGCTTTGAAAATCATCTCCCTGTCGCTGCAATTACCCCAGAAAATTAAGCCATACCTTAAAATTGAAGCAACGAGACCATGATATGCCATTATTGTTGTCTTAGAGTTAACTTTCTTTGATAAGTAATATAATATATAAGCGGCCTTACTTAGTTTTTTACATACTTCATCTGCATGCGGTTTCCATGTAAGCTGACTATCAATTATTAGGCCCAAAAATCTCGTGGTGCGCGTATCTTTAATTAACCAGATCTCGTATACAAGAGGAGGCTGCACCCAAAATTGTGAAAAGTTTGATCCTAAAATTCAAAACATCGTCCATTTCCGCAAGTGTTATACTTTAATAGTTATCATTTTTTTACATTTTCAAAGGAATATCTTATGTAGGGTGGGTATGCTTTTTTATTTCGTTGGACACAATTTTCGTCTACTCTTATTGGCTAACCTTTACTCGTAGTTGTAATAATTCTATTTTTATTGCAGTCTGTTGTTAAATTCTCCAGTGTTTCTGTTTACTAATAACAAATAATCATGTAAGTTATTATATTTTTCTATACTTTATATTTTTTTTTATCGGAAGGGAGTTCAGTAGTCTACTCTGATTTGATTGTGTTAATGAATCTGTACTTTTTATTTGATTGTTAAATTCTTAATCACATTGTAAGTCGTAGCATCTGCAACTATGTAGAAAAAATCTTACCAATTAAATTCCGGTTTCCGAATGAGCTGAAATTTTACATGCATGTAAATCGAATGACAATACAATATTATTGTTATGACATGAAGCTGGGGCCCTACCGGCTAACTTATCAAACTTCAGCGGGTCTGCCGGGCTTCAACTTAATGCTCAAGCCACACAGCCGGCGGCGTGGCGTGAAGGGGTGCGGCGTGACGGGACGGCTGGCACGACGGTAGAGTTCACACTGCGGGCGTGATCATGCCTACGTCCCGCCCCGCCGCGCTTCCGATCTGTATTCACGCTCGGCGCGACGGAGGCGTGGCGGGGCGGGACGCGACACGTCGCGCCACGCCGGCCTGTGTGACGTCGTCCATAGTATCTAGTACATTACAACTGCTCAGCGTCGCGTTGCCGTCCCGTCCCGTCACACCACGCCGGCTGTGGCCTTAAAACAGACAAATTGAAGTAAGGTATTTAGTATTGTACCATTTACCGAAGTTATTTGGAAGATATCGATGTTCGTGTGTAGCGTAAGTAACAAAATAAACGTTACATAAAGATGCTGGTAACAATAAACGCAACTTTTAATTGCATGTTATCAACCATATAGTATTATTTTTTTACTTTTCGTATTAATCTCTTTTTTTGTAATAAAATGCTGAAACCAATGTATTTTCCCGCTTTTTGTTCATATGCATGGTCACCCTACATAAGATTTTCCTTTGAAAATGTAAAAAAAATGATAACTATTAAAGTATAACTTTCCGCTTTGCGCTATGATACCAAGTATGGCGTTTTCGCGAGGCGGGCGGTGTGAGTGTTCTATATAATCGACCATAACTTAGTCTACATAGGTTTCACAAATTTTTCGTTATTACCATCAAGTTTGCACAATTATTTCTTAAAATCTTCGTATGGTTAAATCAATTTCTAGGACAGGAACACTCACACCACACGCACATGATTTTAGGGCCCATGGTCTAGTATTTTTAGAAGGTATCACTACATGCCCCCGTGGGACTTTTTGGAATTTGTATGAATATGGCTTTCTTATCATATTTTTTTCAAGCCGATATCGGTACTCGTTAGAAATTTATCGTCACTGGAAAATTTCTTTTTTTTTTGTAAAATTATAGATGTTCAGCATTTCAATTATGGCAATTCATTTTTTTGAATGTAAAGGTGATTTTTTATTTCTAAAAATGATTGGCCATCCTTTATTTATCCGAAAATGATACCTGATTTGCCATAGTAGCTATAAATTAGCAGTTATCACGCCCAACAGTACGCGTGGCGTTAGAAAACTTCACCCCCTCCCCCCAGCAGGGTGTCCCCACTGTCTCCCGGGCGTTTTCCACTTTGGTCCACCTAAGGAACTAGGGTACCGTCTCATTCTTTAATGCAAAAAATATCGGTGTTGTCCTATACATTTCCCACAGGGTGATTTTATCAAAAAATATCGGAAGAAACTCCAACATAATTTGAAAACTATAAGTGCTATCACCTTCATTTTAAAAATGGTTAATAGAAAATATAATGTTTTTAGACAGTTTTGTTGTAGCTTTCATCGTTTTTTATATAAAAATAAAAACTGCAATTAGGAACACAAAACTCCCCCCCAGGGGGGAAACAATCACTTTACGACTTGTTTCTACTTCTTTATTTTATTGTATACGTAAAAGCTACATGCATGCCAAGTTTCATGCTTTCTGCCGGATGGGACCGTGTTTGGTTGAAAAGAGCCGTACTTATATCTGTAGATCCGTAAAAACTCGAGCAATATTTTCCAAAAAAAAATATAGAATTTTCAGGATTATCTACTCAAAAACTACTAAACCGATTTCAAATTTTCGAAAAATGGGAACAACTTGGTAGCAAACCTGATGAAGTAACGTTTAAATCCTTAAATCGGTCCAGCCGTTTTCGAGTAATCGATGGACATAAAAAAAAAACTTAAAAATTAAAATTAAATTGCTAAATAATAAACAAACAGTAATATTATGATACAAGTGAGTTAGGTTGCTCATTACGTCATTACACACGAGGCTGTGGGTTGCAGGTTGCAGTCCGATCGCAAGCGAGGGCGTAATTCAATCGATGAGTAAGCTCAGCCTTACATGACCGATTTATATCGCGTGATATTATAGCGTTTTATCGACACTCAACTGTCAAATTCCTTTGTCTTTTTGACAGTTAAACGTGATAAAACGCTATTTCCTCGCAACACATTTGCGAGGAAAATACAAACATGTATTGCGATCGTTTAACAATTTTCAAAGCGATATTGGATTGATTTGGATGGCAATATCACAGTTTGTGTTACATTGGTGGTTGCCACTTCTTTAGTACTTTCGTTCTCTTCTTGTGTAATTGTCGGACAAACGCAAATCGTAAAAAATACTGGAAGCAATGGGCACTAAATAACTCATGCTAAGAGATGTGCATGGTTGTGGTTCGGGGCAAAACTTGTTTGCCTTTGGCTCCAAATTAATGGCTTGCGTTAGTTGCGTTATTCTTTCACTGATTTTCACCTTGTTACGATTAGTCTTCTATGTAACATTCAGCGATTGCGTCAGAACACCATTCGCTATTATACCGATAATCGACAATAGTAACAAACAAATTTCAAAAATTTGGACTAACTTGCGAACAAGCTTAGGTACTTAATGTAATAATGTTTGATTATTTCAATCGGTTCATATTGCCGTATATGTGATTATTGGCCGTATTCTAGTAATCGGTGTACATACATACATAAGTAGCTAGATATAAAAAAATAAACGCAACGAATTGAAAACCTCCTTTTTTGAAGTCAGTTGAAAAGAAATAGCCACTAGAAATAAAAAAAATAGATAGTTACTGGTTTTGGCGGATGAAACAGCAAACATTTTTGCTTTGGGCAGTCGTGTAAAAAATATGATTTTTTTACATATCTCCACTATTTTAGAAAAGATCAAAAAACTGGCTTGACATAAAAAAAATCGATACATTTTTCGAACCTCCTTCGAGGTTCGAAAATCGGTTGAGAACGAGAATCGGTTGAGAAATGTGACTTGTAGAATAGAACAGACAAAGCTGGAAAGACGGACTGTAAGCTGTTTTTACCCGACTGCAAGAGGGTTATGTTTCTCGCGCGTATCTTGTAAGTATGTAAGTGAATATGTATGTTTGTATGTAATATTCTTTATTACCTCATATCTTATAAACGGCTGAACGGATTTCCATGACTAACATATCGTTAGATTTGTCTTGCCAGCCCAAGTGTTCTTAAGTGGCGTTATAGAAAAACCAACATGGCGGCTGCACGGTGCTATTATACGTAGTGGAAAAAAAATTTTTTTTAGAATACTGCAATATGGGTGTCAAATTAAAGGTCTCATTAAAAGGACTTCAAAAAGGTATATCATGATTGTAATAAATAATAACTAAAAATAAATAAATAAAAAAATAAATAAAAAAAATTAAAAACCCTCTTGCATAAAAAGACAAGTCAACTGAAAAGATGGAAACAAGATTAAATATTAAAGGCAACATTATAACATGCAGTCGGAGGCATATAACTCAAATCATTCATAATGTCACTTTCTTTATGCATGCCTCCGACTGCATGTTATAATGTTGCTTTTAATATTTAATCTTGTTTCCATCTTTTCAGTTGACTTGTCTTTTTATGCAGGAGGGTTTTTAATTTTTTTTAATTTATTTTTTAACATATCTTCGCCAATTTAAAAATTTCAAAAAACTGGTTCGACAACAAATTCTATAAAATTTTCGAACCTGCTCACAAAATTTCACGAGAATCGGTTGAGAAATGCGACCTGTAGGTGGGAACAGACAGCCGGACATACGAAAGAATTTTTGCCGAAGCTAAAGCAGAGACGCTTCGTTCGCACTTGTGATCGCTCGGTCAATTAACATATTTTTAAAGAACGATTTGAGTTTAAAAGACTTAAGAGAATCGTCAAAAACTGTTTACTAATTAAATTAGATAAGTAAGCATAAATGTACTTTGCAGAGGTAGGGACATAATATCCGTTTGGTAGAACGATTCAGAATATCCTAAGTAGGAAAATTCGCGCCTTTATGCTCAGCAGAGCACTGGATTCTGTGCTTTTTTTAAACTATGTAAAAAAGTGATAGTTGGTCGGCGCATCTTTTTCTCCTCCTTTATTTATCTGTCAGATAAGTTTTTGAAACAACCGAAAACTGCGAAACACGACCTCGCCTCGTCAGCTTAACAATCTGTGCACTTCACCGCCGTATTGTGTATACCTAAATTCTAAGTCGCATATAGTGTAAGTAGATATTAAAGTGTCATTATCAAGGACTTATTTGCCACACACTGGAATTTTAGATAATTAGATAATTAACTTATTTTAGATAATTCACTGGATCGCCTAATTTCCATTATTATAGTGTCGTTTTGCATTTTTTACTTACGCCTCCTTGAATCGCGAATTCGTCCAGTAACTACTTATATCCCCTTAGACCCTTCAGGATTGTTGACAATTCTGTATCACAAAATTCTAGTGAAATACTCCAAAAAAACTTTTCAATTCAATTCAGTTTCAAACAAAACCTGTTTTTTTTCTGTAAAAAAATATATTAGTCAGTATCATAAATACTTATAACTTATAATGACCAATTCGTTTAAAATAATCCATCCAAAATCTTAAGCTGTAACTACAAACTGTTTAATGGTTACTTTATTAACAAACCATAATGAAAAGGGAGGGTAAAAGAACTTCATTAGTAGCCAGGCGCCAGAGCAACACTCGTAAAAATGAAAAAGGGAGAAGAGGGATTCCACAAAGCCAAGCCCAATTTGGACTCAATGAGCCGCGAATCGGTAATGCTAAACGCTCCAAGAGGGCTTAGATGTAACTATACCCATTTATATAAAGTGTACGCATGTTTTTTCATTACTTCCAACCGGCAATGATTTTCTTTTTAATTTGGTTGTTGCTTAAGTGATTCGCATAGGTATTAGGTACTTAAATGTATTTAAATACATTTAAGCATTTAATACGTAATACCTACACCTACCTACAGGATTATATTTTTAGGGTCAGGTCGTGAAGGTCTTGGTGAAGACCTATGCCCATACTCAGCACCGGGCGCCGTACAATTGACATGACGATGGCGGCCTAGGTTGTGTGATGACGATAAGACTTTTAATCCATTAACATTGGCGCGGGAGAGACAAATATGGAAGGATATGGAGAAAGCTGTGATGATGATGACATTGCGAAACTGTTGGTAGTTTGAGGGTTTTTATAGAGGGGCTCCATTCGTGCTGTTTCTGGTAAACTATAATTTACACGAATCCTACTAATATTATAAATGTGAAAGTTTGTGGGTTTGGATGTTTGTTCCTCAATCACGCAAAAACTACTGAACGGGTTTGGTTGAAATTTGACACACAGATAGTAGATAGCCTAGATTAAAACATAAAATACTTTTTATCCTGATATTCTTACGGGAACGGGAACCACGCGGGTGAAACCGCGGGCGGCCGCTAGTTGGAAATAATTATCAACTAAAGTACCTACCTACCTACCAACTTGGGTATCGCTCAATGAATTCAAAATCTCATAAAATAATCATAATCTAAAAAAATAGTTTAAGAGAACCTATGTAAATATCATAAAAGTAGGTAGTAGGCATAGCTGGGCAGAAAACCGTTAACTCGTTTACAGTTAATTAACGAAGTTAACAAAGTGCTTAACGATTTAACATTTTAGTTAAAAAAAAACATTAATGTTTTTCTTAACTTCCGTTAACTTAAGACCGTTTACATGGGTTATTGACGATATTTTGTTTTTGATTAAAAAGGTAAGTAATATAGGGGAAGGGGGGGCATGATGGGGACGCGAGGTAAGACGGGTCACGCACATATACAAGAAACTAGACTCTTGCGAACAGAAAGCAATAAGCCAATAGGAAGCCATACTCGATCAACCGTCTGTGCGACAGAAACAGAGAGTGGGAGTGCACGCGTTTTTTTTTACAAACGAAAATCACGTTGAGTGTCTCGTCGATCTAATTTTACGCAGTTAAAAACGTCTTTACTGTGAGGTAATTATGACTACCCAATTTATGTCTTTTATCGTATATGGTTGTTAGTGTTGTTTACTTTGTTGTGGTATGGTTAGACAAAAGTTCAGTTAATATTTATTTTTTGAGAAATTATTTTTTTCTAAATCAGCCTTTGGGGTAAGACGGGGTATTGGGTTTAATCATAGTTTTCTGAAATCATCCGAAGGTTGGGTAGGCTGCCAGCTTTGTGGACGTTGAGCTCACAATGGTTGTTCTGGTGTGGATGATGAAAACACCGAAGAAATTCATACTTGTATTTATTGTGATAATAATTAGCTTACCCCATCTTGCCCCATTTTCATTACCCCATCTTACCCCATGGTAAGGGGCAAGATGGTTTTTCGAAAGTTCCTATCAAATCATTTATTAAAAAAAAATGCTATATGTTCATCTTCCAAAGACTATGCCAAATTGTAGTTAGATTAATAAGGCATTGTGCCATAAATAAATAAGCATAATAAACGCAATGATTATACTGTATTTTTGGTATTTTCCTTAGATACCCCATCATGCCCCCCTTCCCCTAAGTACCTACTTAATACAAGTGACCAAAGGTTTTCAATACCTGAAGATTATAATTGACAATTTGACAGTGACGATTCTTTGTTTATTAATCGGACTTTAGTTACCTCGTTGATAGATTTTTCGTAACCTAACTTTTTACGAAAAAGTGGCCGTTTTTGTAGTTAGTTATTGACTAACTGTTCATTTATTGTGGTTGGTGAAATCAATTATAACAAATGGACACTTAAGATCAAGAATGCATTGAATCTGTTAGTGAAACAGCAACGTTGGGCCAAAAATCCTTGGCCGCAGCTAGGCGATTAAGTTGCCTACATTTAAAAATCAAGATTGGGAGAACAGTTGATTTATGACGCAAACTGTGTTTGCCTAATCCTTTGCTTTGGTTAGTTAATGTTAGATAGCCACATTTAATGGATATCTTTAACTTGCGTTTGCGTTAAATTTTCAAAAAGTTAACGATTTAACGACTATCGAAGAAACCGTAGCGGATGAATGATTAACGAAGTTAACTTTTGGGTTAACAGTGCTCACCTAAGGTAGTAGGTAACGAAATTCATTAAAATCGATAGCCATTTACGCGGCAATTTTGGATTCGTAATAGCGCTGAGTGTTGGAATGGACGATAAATACTAAGAATTGCAGCAATTAAAGGACAATCAATGAGTGTAGGTAAAGCTGAGGCATTAAAAATGCAATTAAACTTGGACGATTTTATTGTTTACCTACATGCAAACAATGGGTGAACTGTGTTCTTGTGATAATTATACTTAGGTAGTTAAACACATTATCTCAGTTTGAAAGGTAATTTCACTAGCTTTCTGTTGGCAAATTATAAAGAAAGATTTCAGTCAAGTACGTTGAGATATGATTAGGTATGGTATGACAATCGCAATTTATGTTTTTGTCAAATACATATTTTGCTTTTTTTTAAATAGAATGGTTGTTGTGAGTGACAACACATTAAACTTAACTTTGAGTGCATCGAGTAGTGTGCGCATGATTGTCAGAACACAGCGCGTGACGAATGGCCCAGTGTTGCTCACGACAGATTTTCATTGCAGGGGGAACTTTTAATATTTTGTAGTCTGTTTCTAATTGCCTCGACAACGCTCTTCGGTTCATTTTAAAAAGTAGTATCCGCGTAGTTTTAATTTTGACAGCAAAAGGGTGATAGTGACTTAGGGTGAAGCCAATTTATGCAGGGTCACATTTGGCATTGCAATTGGACCATCATTGACAAATTTTGGTGTTTTATATTTTAATTAAACTATTTATTGAAGAGCTACCCTAATTTTAATAGCAAAAGATTGTTCATATAATCTTTTTAATTTTTGAACATGATGCTGTTAGGCGTGATAAGGGTTCTCATATAGTTGTAAAGTTTATTTTTTCTCGTCGTCGTTATGAGTGATTTTAACTTTGACTGCATCTATTTTACGTACAAAGAATAAATAGATTGTAACTTTACCGCAACACACGGTACACAAACATTTAAGCAGACAACGTTCCAGGGAACGGGTGGCTAATGGAAAATGATAATGCTCTGATCATGAACACTCGACGCACTCGCTGTGTACATTCGCCTTTAATGTCGTATGATTAAACATGAACTGAGGACTTTATCAAATTTTGGCACGCGTTTGCTCGGAGCTGGGGCGATAGGTGTTTGCAGACCGCGCATGCATCGGCCGCTCTCAGATAGAGCCGTCAATACGTCGAGCTTGCGACAACTTTGAGTGATTGCTCGACAAACACACATGATGAAACATTTTTAGATCACTCTCATATTAATTCGGATCACACATTATGGGTTAGCGATGTGAATGTAACATAAGACGAAATGCGTGTGAAAATGTTCTGAGATTAATCTGTAGTTGGTGCCAATAAGAACGAAAAATCTAACATCAATTTTGCTTACTTATTTCTAAGTAGGTATATTCAGTTTAAGTTGATGAAAATCTCTTACAAAGGTCAGAAGCTACCTACACATTCGGAAAACCTTACCGAAAACGACGGTTTGGAGATCGCGTCCCCTGTCCTGTGCAGAACTGCGTACAAATTCAACAAAAGGATTGTTCTCTTTGTCTTTTATAAAGTCTATTAAAAGGTGACCTCAGGAAGTGTAGACACAAGTGTAATAAGGTCTAGCTAGCTACATAACTTTCAACATTGTATAATGTCGACATTGAAGCTGAAGAACTTATCCAAAATAAAAATGTCTCTTTTGGCCAAACAATCTATCTCGAAGTATATCTCGAAGTTGGCTAAAGCTTAAATAATTTTAGGGTCAGCCGAGCAAACGTTGGATTATGCACTGTGGGCATCGCATCAAGCTATGTCACACATTGCGCCACTTTGGGCGTGGGGGAGCGTGAACCAAGCTGGATATTACGGATACCCAACGATCCATGAACGAACTGCTTCGGATGTGACAAATTATTGATTTTTCCTTATTGTGTTGGGCAGAGCAAATTAAAATTTTGGGAGCAAAAAACTTTCTATTTGATCCTTCGATTGCTAGGAGAACTTAAAAATATGTTATTTAAAATCTGTTAAGTAACCTTATCAAAAGTTTATAAGTGTTACAATTTTTTATTATAAGTAGTTTAGAATCAATTAGTTAAAGGAAATCTTGCGTATATAATAAAGAACAATAAACAAGAAGAGGCTAGAGAGATAGACTATATTTTATGAAACTGAAGGTTCGTCTGTTGCTGTTGTAGCCAATTCTACTGAAATTATTAATAAAACAGAGCGTAATTTTGTTGAAGTAAGTTTAATTACGTACCTACTTAGATTAGAACATCTAAAGATGAAGAAGAAACTATACCTAGATATAAAAGAAGACTTATTAAATCTTTCCCAGGCAGGCAAATCACAAACATATGGGAGTTTCGGTAATAAGTCCATACTTAACTTTGTTAAACTTAATTTAGTTCCGGTTCCGGCAGTGATACCTATATCTACTGTTGGAAAATCCCCTTTTAGTCAACTTTAATACCTCAACGGTATGCGACTGGAATCCCATTACGAAAATTTCGTAGGTGGGTGTTGCGGACTCACACGGGCCGTAAGACGTGGTAGCCCCTCCCTATCCGTCAGCCTGTCGCTACACGGGTCTGCACTTAACTTCACCAATCTACACATGTGTATGGTTAGGGGCCAACTTGCTACTTGTTAATAGTTATGAAGGAGACTGGACGTCTCACACACGTCCAATTATGAGATCATGATGACAGATAGAGTTGATATACTTAGTACTGTAGTAGACTTCCTCTACCTAATGCAATTCTGAGTTCGTAGTGTTTTAATGAGTTTTGTGCATGTGCGAATATAAAATCATTGTACTGTATCCTCCATTTCAATTTAGGTACCTAGGTACTATTCAAAAAATAAAATAAAAAATACTTAGTTAGGTATAGCCTTTTATTCCTCTTAATAGCTTCAACTGAATTTATCCAATTATAAGTCCTGCATGGAATGGACCCCAAAAATAATGAGCTTTTAAACGTTTCCGAATTTTCTTAAATGCTATCGATTGCACGCAGATACAGATTGCAGGCAGATTTTTTGTTTTTTTGCAAAAAAGAAAATTCACACGCAGGCAGGCTAGGCGCACTCCGCGCTTTAGGTACGAAGCTACAAGTAGCCGGCGGGTCCGTCCGGACGGACTAATTTCAGAGGGCTGCCGCGTGCCGGCTGGGACGCACGTTAGCAATTCGATTTCGATACTCACTCACGCACCGCATTCGCGTATTGTCGCGTCGTTCGTTCGTACATTTATGATATTTAACCAAAATGAAGGCATATTGCATCGCAATGGGCTGCCTTAATAGTAATAAAAAGGATCCGAACCTCACGTTTTTCACACTTCCAAAAGTTCCAAACGACATCGTGCTTATCTACTACCGATATAGTTAGTATTCGTTTATTCTTAGGTACCTACTTACGTTTTATTTAGGTAGGTACTTACTTATCTACTTTCGAAATAAACTTAATTATTAATGACAATTTGATTTCGTAAGAAAGCAAATTGCCTCAAACAGTATGTATGTATAGTCTGATATGGCGTTGACTGTATCTAGCCTAGGGTTTTTTGAAACGTATTAAAGTACATATTTAATTTCTCAAACACATAACTTGTAATAAAGTATTGTAAGCTGTTATTTCATTATTATTTAAAAGAAGAAACCCTGAAGTCGTTAGAAGAGGTAATAGCTACGCGATAGAAAGAGAGATAACTTCTAGGTGAATATAACTGTAGCGAAGGGAGCGGTGTCCGACCTGAATTGCACTTTATTGTGTCTAGGACAGAGTCGCTATTTATTTAAATCACTTTGAGGAGTGGATATTCTGTACTTGTACTATTATGTATTCTGTGACGCAGGTAGCGTGTTGGCAACGTTTTTTAGCACGTAGAAATAATGCTCAAAATAATTTTTTCTTTAGAAATAATTTTCCTATTAGGGACTAAAATAAGTTAACCAACCGAGTAGTTCCTAAGAGTTATATAAGTACAAGCAAAGGCAGCAACATCATCTTTTTTCACTATAGCAACTTTGAATGCAGTATACTAATGTGAAATCAGCCTATGACTTAATAATTTTGCAGCAAAAACAGCAACAACTCATACAAAATCACCGTTAAAATCATAGATTAGCAGCAAAAACAGCAACATATCCCATAGTAGGTAAGCGCACTGCTTCGAAACCAAAAACATTGTTTTCCGCCATTTTGCAAAAAACTGGATGTTGCTGCCTTTGCATGCTACGCACATATGGGATATACAAACAAACGTAAAACAAGTTAAGTGTAAACCTTCACTCGAAAATAGGTCTCAAAGCAACGTGAATTAACGTAGTACCATGTCAGTACATTTAGGCGATCTCTCAAAACTTCAAATAACAAAGCGGGCCTATGAGCGAACGCTGTTTACAGAGTGTCTCGGCTGGAGTGGCAGCCATATAAAGATGATCGGTCGACATGTCGCCTCATGTATAATGTGCATACAAATTTAAGTGGGAGCCGGGAGGTAGTCGCAGACACGCCACTGACGACTTCAATAGCACATGTAAGTGCGATATGCAACGTGTGCTGCGAAGGAATTCTACATAATGGAACTTTATGAAGAATGTTTGTCAAAATCACAAATGGGAGAGAGAAAAAAATTGAAAAATATTTCTTAATTAGATGGGTATGTTATGAATGATTATATTTTTCTCTGCCTAGCGGCAATAATTTTTTGAAGTATATAGTTATAAGTAATTAGAATTGCACAATTTTTTTTCACCTTATTTATAATAAGTATATACATACATACAGGCACACAGAATGTCCCAAAACTTTGGCACACGAAGGGAAAGTACCTCAAATATTGAAGTTAGGAAAGGAGATGTCCCAGCGTTGCCCAGTTTCATTTTATTTAATTACTTTCATAATTAAAAAATGCTAATTACATTTTATTTAGGTATAGTATCAGTCAAGAATAGTTTTATATTTAGAAAAACAATTACAAAAACATTAAGTTGTTTTCTGAAGTATTTTGTGAAAAAAATGTAAGTAAATTGTAGGTAGTATCATAATAAAAAATTGTGATTTAAAAGCGTTTTAACTTAAAAATCCCACTTTTTAATGCAGAAAATAATTATTAATCTGATTCTAGAGTAAAATACCTACTTTGATTAAGATGCGATAGACTTTCATTTTTTGAGAATGGTGAGGCAAATGACATAGGCGCGATGGGACATGTCCTTTTACTGAAAGAAGTCTTAATTTGATAACGAAAGCTGGCGTACCTACGAAGTCATATTATGAAGAAGGAGGTTAGAAGCGACACGTGTCCGCCCAGTTCCCCTCCCCGGACACATGTAACTGAACGCTGACACAAAATAAAAGTTAAAGCAGTAACGCAGCTACATACCAACATCCGAACCTAATCAGCGTACTCACACAGACACACGTCGCTATGAGACCTCTGCAAGTTTTGCAGAGCCGCCAAGCCAGCCAGTTGCGAGTGCCTGGTCAGTTAGTACTGTGCATGGACGAAAGGTATTGTGCCACACTCCGCACCAGGGTTGGAAAAAACAGTTTTATTTATTTTATAAAACAAACAGTTCAAAATGTTAGATAAGTGTCTTTTTTTGTTTGTTTTTTTTTTACTCTAAACCATTAATTTCAATCAATTGGACCTATAATATTTCATTACTAGACTATTTTCAAATTCGACACTTTTTTCGGTGTCGGTGATAAAAAAAGATACTTAGATAATACTTAACTATAATTTTTCATCTTGGTAAAACGTATCCGATAAAACTAGTGGCTCTGTAGAGCTATAGACCTGGCGTTTGTGACATTTTTGAAAATTTTTCGAAATAGCTGAAATATGTTTTCCCTATATCTCCGCCATTTTGAAAAATGTCGAAAAACTGAATCGACAAAAAATATATATAATTATAGAAACCTGCTCATTAAATTTCACGAGAATCGGTTGAGAAATGCGACTAGGGGATGTATTTTTGAATCATTAGAAATGAATCTTAAATTCATGCACGAAAGCAAAACGTATACGAAATCAATTTCGATTGCTCCCAATTTTACGCATTTTTGAAACAATAGAAATGAGTGTTGCCCTAAAACTCGAATCTTATAATATTTTTCATTTCACGCAGAAAAAATAAAAACCGTAAAGCCATAACTCGTTGATTTTGAAAACCGGTATTATGTTACGGGGGAACGGAACGTAAATTAAAAAGTTATAATGACATTGTCTGTTAGTCATTTGATTTTGATATTTCTCTCTCTTTCTCACGTCATTTCTACTGGTAGAATATCGAAAACGAGTGGGTCGGACCACTCGTTGCAAAATTCACGAGTATGAATATTCAAAAATAGCGATTTTAGGGATTCGCATACGAATCTTGCGATTTCATACACGATTTGGAATTCTAATGATTCAAAAATAGGGCCCCTGACAAACTGACAGCCGGACGCACATACGAACGGAGACGCTTCGCTCGCGCCTTACGCTCGCTCGGTCAATTACACCTTCTTATGTATTTTCAGTGCGATCTGGCTGAAGTTTTACATAAAACTGACAGCCTAAACAGTTTTCATAAACACAACGAAAGTATTTTTGGGAAAAAGTGTACTTTTACGTTGACTTTTATTCATTCTTAACAAAAAGCAGTTTCAAACCCTGATTTTTTCCTAATGTTTTTAACATTGTTTAAAACTTCTTTTCAACTGTGTTTTGAAACAGTTAATAAAAAACATCGATTTATTTCAAATTGTTTTAAAAAACTGTTTTTAACACGTGTTTTAAAACAACTTTTTTAATCATGCCAACCCTGCTCCGCACACACTTTACCGCTGCAGATAGTACTGCGATATTCAGCGGTTTTTTTATTCTCTATTCCACACCACCTCAGATCAAAGGTAAAGAACTAGGTTCATTTTTTTCTGTGGTATCCCCAATAGGCCTTTTTATAGTTGGATTGATTTGAAGTCCCATCAAAATCCCAATTAACTATTCAGCGTCATTTTCATAAGCTCCTCATTGATTGTACTTGACATAATTATGGTTTTTACTGTAATATCTGTAATACAAATTTGTAAACTAAGATTATTGTAATAATTCGTAGAATAATAATACGTAGAATTCGAAAACATACAAATCCTTAAGTCCAAGTTTTGTAATCCTAGCCCACTGTGAGAGCATAACTTTGAAAAGAGTTTAGTTGAGATACTGCTCGAGATATATGTACTGTGACGCTGACGCTTGCTCTACGAGCATCAGAAACTCCGCTTAGTTTGTTCCGCTCCATATTTACATGAGATGAGAGAGATTTTGTATTTGACGAAGGCACCCCTGTTTCCGCTAGGCTGTTACAGGGAAATTCGCGTAGGTACGAACCGTCACTCCATTATGAAAGGCTCCGTAAGTGAGATTTCACTTTGCTTATTAATTGATGAGGTTAAGTAGACTGTACTTAATGAGCCAAAATATTCGGTTTGATGAAACATTCAATAATATCGCTTACTGACGAACACTACATCACATGAATCACATCACTACATTGCATGAAAAATTTTCTTTCAGAAACCTCCAAATACTTGATTATTAGGTCATACAGATTAAACGTAATCCAAAAGATGAAAATGTTAACAAAAACCTGTAACAATAGCACAGAATATTATAAGACAATAATCTCGATTTATAAATAAAAGAACTTTTAAATCTGATATTAAAAATCGAAATCAGCTTTAATAGTTCAAAATCAAATTTGATTTTACTCCATAACAGGACTGACTTTAATGGTGATCTTCATGTTTGTAACAACCACGATTGTTTTGTTAAATAAATGCTGAGTGTGCCACAGCAAATTAAGGTGGTACCCTGAGCGAAAGTGGCGGCGCGGTGAATTTTATTTAATATCATAATTCTAATACACAATTTTAATAATGTTTATCGTGGAGATTTTGGGGCCTACAGTCTAGTATTTTTAGACGGTATCTTTACATTCCCTAGTAGTCACTGCTAGAAGTAGATAGAAAAACTGCTAAAAGTGGCCGTTTTAGACACATTTGCTATCTACTTCTACGAATGACTACGAGGGCATGTAGTGATCCCTTCTATACATACTAGACCATGCGCCCTAAAATCTCCACGATAAACATTATTAAAATCTTTTTCTATTAATAACTTATTAAATAAAAACCTCTGAGGGCGCCACTTTCGGTCATACAACCGCCTTAACAAATTATGATAACAAATAAGTGCACCTATTTATTTACTTCCTCATTTGCAGTTAAGTAGTGCAGAACCCAAGTTGTAAACCAGTCGAGTTGAGGTTTTTCATCTATACATACCACACAGAGTGCACTTTTCCAAAACGTCATAGCTTTACATTCCAGTAATGAACGTTATACCTCTTTGAGCAATTTTAGAACTTCAACAGCAACAACACTCTACAACACATTAAAGTCCATCATCATTCATCAACAGTGTTGTTTACTTACATTCGACAATAAACGTGTTACCTCAATAACATCGCTTGGCAACAGAAACAGTTCCCAAAGCTCCTGTGCGTTGTGCGTGACCCCCAAGCAAATCATTCCGGTTTATATAACAACAATGCTTTTAGTACATTGAATATTTCGATGTTTGCCACGAAGCCTACATGAGTGTTTATATTAACATACAAAGTTTAGATGCGAAAGGAACCACCCTTTAGGGTGGTGTTATTAGTATAAGCAAAAGACATAAAGTTCCCCCTTCTCAGGCAAACGTGGTGTGCATACAATGGAGTTGGCATTGATTTTGAGTTAAATATCACCCCTTTGCCTTGTGCATTGTTGTACATTGGACGTGTACAAACATAGTGACATGAATTATTGTTACCGGTTCTTTTATCTCGTTCTGTGATTATCATTAATCAGCTACAGGAGATTTTAATAGTCATTACAGTAGTGTTATTTCGATTATATAATAATGTTGAATGTAGTTGAAATAAAAAATATCGTGCACTTATATATTTGGTCAAAAGAACGAACAGTACAAACTTTAGACCAACAATCTCACTTGCATCTTTCATGATCACGAATCATTAGGGGTTAAAGTATGAAATTGCCGTTTTGTATGGAGAATTTTGAAGAATTTGCATTTTCCGTAGATACTTACTAACACTATCTAAATTTTAACAACATGATCGCTAATGTTTTGAAACTTTTATGCACAAAAGTATATGCAAAAAAATAATTAATGTCACATGTGTTAAGTGAAAAAAAAGTATTAGTAGTACTTACTTACCTACTTACTTATTTCTGCTAACAAAAAAAGAGTCACGGTTAAGGTAATTTTTTAACATTCAGGAAATAAAATCAGAAATATTTTTATTACTGATACTAACAAGCAACTGAAGCATCTTTGACATCATAGAAGATATGATAGTATCAGTGTGTGAGAAAAAAAATCGCCAATTGCCTACATACTTTGACCCCTTTATAATTGAATAAACTCTTATGAGTCTTTTAAAAGCATCATCGCAGCGCCTCAAATCACAAGCTCTAATATAACTCATTATTATCTGCATATAAATAGAATAGAATATAAAAGTATTTTCAATGTCTCTTTTTCTTCTGATTCATTCGTGATCATGTAATTTTCAACTTACCTATTTGCGATAACGAACGAGGACAGTGTAGTGCCAAAATAGTTTAATAAATCTCATTCATGTCATAAGTATTATGTCAACTAAGGAAAGAGTTCACATCCGGATAATTTAATAGAAAGATTTTCGATTATGATTTCTGGAGTGGTCACGTAAAATATATTTAGGAACTGATCATTCCGCCGAACATCCGGTGGGTATTATTCAAACAGCATTAATGTCGTGTACCAAATTACCTGCTTTGAACTCTGTTTGTCAATAGGGCAATCTGTAAACACAAACTGTTAAAATCCGCTCTTTGACGTTGATTGAAAGCGAGTTTGTTCAGGTGCACCCCTTTTACAATACGATCTCCTTTTTAAACCTCTTCAAATTTCTCTTACCTACATCAATTCTTTTGTTGAATATGATGACAACTATAAACGTTTATGACATAGGTAATTGTACCTAAGTATTCATGAATTTATCGCGATGGAATTTTAGTGTAGGTAGCAAATTTTAAAGCTTTTAAATAAAAAAAAACTTATATTAATGAACATTATTAAAATAAACACACATGCGACCAGTAAAATATTGTAGGTACCTTTAAAACGTTTATTTGAATGCTTGCCCATTAAAATACTTAACAACGCGAGGCATGGAACGCCGCAACGGCAAAATCCCATAGGCTTAGTAAAAGTCAACTCCACTGAAAAAAATACAATATGCTCACATTGCTTTGTCCTTTTATTCATATTTAATCTCCAAAGCGTCTACAAAAAACAATGATTTCACGGTACAGCATTAACGCATGTAGGCATAACAGAGAGCCGAGAAAACCCAAAGCAAACACAAGACCATATATTAAAATGTTGTCAATCCTATTTACAGACATTTTACTCTGTGTTTATCTTATAAATCTATTGTGTGCAGTGCGGTCAAAATTATGGGATTTTGTGTCAATATTGACGCTCAGCGGCGGGTTTGTCGGTCGTTGCATTTAACACGTCCCACCAGCCCGTAAATAAAATGTAAGTTGCATTTCGGTGTCAACAGATGTCGCTACGCGGTGCTGATTCGCCTGTAAACTCAAGAAGATTCCTTTCTTCAATGAGTAGGCACGCAGATAACACAACAGTTCAGTTCACCTTTTAGTACAAACTGTGGCAATAGATGTCGTTATGGTGCCCGCTTTACATTTGGTCTAACAATAATCGAGACTTAATGGTGAAGACAGCTGCTATCCTTTTATAAGTTCAAATTTGATGTGTTTATGGCGGTTGTATGACCAAAAGTGGCGCTGCGGTGAATTTTAATATTCTGATTCAAATAGACAATTTTAATTTTATTGTAATTTTTGTTTTATTTTTTTTCTTTTGTTTTGTTCGTATGCTTGTTTGTGGCTTTATTTCTGTTCCGTGATGTCACCACTGGTCTCAACAGAATACCAGTAGCAGTAGACTGTTTTAACGTCTACTGCTTAACTGAGTTGAGGTCACTCTTGGCATCACATAGCGCTGCACAGTGTAACATAGTAACTCTGTTAATTTTTAGTAACTTAAGTATATACGTACCTATATATAAATATATAAATTATTGTTATGCTTTGTGTATGTGATATGTGGTGCCAATAAAACGATATTCTATTCTTTTCTATTCTATATTCTATTCTATTCTAATAAAACTTTACATCGAATTTTAAGGGGCCCGTAGTCTAGTATTTTTGGGTTACCTCTATCTGGCAGAAACTTGATACTCCGAAATTTATTTGGCAGAACACACTTGGCAGAATCTTCTTTAAACGAATATTTTTAAGGCATAAAAATTGTTTAATATAATTATTGTTTGGCAGAATGTTTACATGTCCGAATTTACAATGGCATACTATTCAGATGGCAGAATTTCATTAGGCATAAATACCTTTGGCAAAATTTTTATTCGCAGAATTTCGTTTGGAATAACGTTTATTTAGTCGACAATTATTTGGCATAATTTTCATATGGTATACTACGAATATGGCAGAATTTCATTAAGAATAATGTCATTAGGCATATTGTGATTTCTAAAATATTGCATTTTAACTTAATTTGAAATATATATTTGTCTTAAAAAGTCAATAACTTGAATTTTTGTAAATGTTGTGCTACAAAAGTCAACAACAGAACGAATCGCTGCAAAACCGACATGCATGCTGCTTGCTTGCAAGCTGCATAAACAAGTTTTCAAGCATGCATATGCTTGAAAACTTGTTTATGCAGCTTGCATGTTTGCGGGGGGCTGCAGGGGGTCTGGCCCCCCTGCTCGGGGGGGTCGGGGGGCCTCAGGGAGGCTTTTACGCTGCATGCTTGCTTGCATGCATATTTATTTGTCTGCATGTAAGGATGCATGCAGCATGAAACATGCGTGTAAGAAATACAATATTATTATAGATATTATGAATATTCTATTAAATGTATGCCAAAAGATGATTCTGACTATAAACTGTCTGCGAAATGATGGTTCTGACTGGGAACTTTCTGCGATATGATTGTTCTACTATTTAATTATTATGGATATGAAATATATGCCAAAAGAAGATTCTGGCTTACAAAATTAAGCGTTTTAAGTGTATGATAAATGAGTGTATCCCAAACGATTTTCTGCGACATGAAGTTTATGCCAATAGTTGTTATGCATAATAAAATTATGACATAAAAAGTTCTGCCATAAAGGGTAGACTCAGTATTTTTAAACAATACATTACATTCCCTCGTAGTCATTGCTAGAAGTAGATAGCAAAACTGCTAAAAGTGGCCGTTTTTGACACAATACTAAATTGCTCTAACTTTGCTATCTACTTCTACGAACCTACGAGGGAATATAGTAATACTTACCTTCTAAAAATACTAGACCATGGGCCCTAAAAATTCCACGTAAAGTTTTATTAAAATAATTTTCTAATAACAACTTATTAAACAAAAACCTCTGAGGGCGCCGCTTTCGGTGGTAGAACCAACCACCTTATTTCTATAAGCAATAAAACTTGTCTTTAGTAAACGCAACAAAAATATTTCATAACACTAGCTACTGCTGTGTAATTTTTATTAGATTATTTCATTTATTGCACTAACAACACGGACAAAATTATGAGAATTGCGAGCTAAAGTTGACTTGAGTATCTCTAAAAGAGATCTCTCCCAGCCAACCTGGTTCGTGATTGGGATTTTTAAGAGCAGGTGACAAGAGCAGAATGTTGTTTTAAGTAGAAGTTTTTATAATAAGTAATATCAGATTTTTCGTAAAAAATCTAAAAGTGAATGGGTGCATTCAACATAAATAAGAGGCCCTGCAATGGGGTTGGTAAAGCAAAGCTAATTGTAGATGTCGCTGCGTACGCTTGTTCCTAAGATTGCAGACGTTCAGAACAAAATGTATGAGAAAATAGGTATTTATTTTGTGGTAATTTTTTACCGAAAAAGACCCATTGACCCAAAATGGATATAAAAGACTATTCTACAATGCAAATGCCGAAACTGAAAGCCAAATTAAGACGTTTTTATTCTTACAGAATTTATCAATTTTTTCATTGTCCAGATTTTCAGAAATTTGTAAGTGCCAACATTTTTAAAGCCTATTTATTACACAGAATTTAATCATTTTAAAGCTAAAGAAACCATTTTTTTAAGTAAAAGTCCTTTGTTTTCATAGCTTTCGTGGAACAAGCGTACGCAGCGCCATTTTGACAGTTTCCTTCCCCATTGGTAACTTTCGCAAGGATCGGTCATGGGATAAGTGACCAAGTATTTATTATCTCGAGCTCCTCCGTGCTTCGGAGGAAGGCATGATAAGCCGTCTCGACGTTCGGTTGCATATGCAGTAGTGAACACCCACCAATTTGGGCCCTCGTGCTAGATTATGAGGAAGGCCATCCATAGGGAAGGTATGTGCTTCAGCAGTGGGTACAATAAAAATGGCTGATGTGATGTCGATAAAAATAGCTAATACAGTCTTCAATACAAATAAAAAAAACTTACAATTGCTATTATTACAAATTCTCATCCAACGAAACTCTCATTTAAGTGTCGTGTCGATGGAGCTTTTGTGCGGATTTTAATGCGCGAAGAGGGTAAATTGAAAGTCGCCTCGAACAAAGAGTTATTCGGTAAAAATGTGGTAGGTACCTATATGTTGGCAGACACCGCTGCTGGGATGTCATTAGTGAACGCGAGCCTTTCTAATGCCTAACTGCCTCCCATTGTACTGTTGGTAATGAGCAACCAGATGACTTCACTATTCAATGGTAAGATTCAGTTATAATGGTGGCATTCTTTTAAGTTCGGCTGTCTGTCTATCTATAGGTAGTTTTGCCAATAAAAACACAATTGATTTGAAAGTTTGCTAATTTAGATTTTCCGTTCTTATTGAGCGTTGATCCAGCATCAAAGTACTTATTCATTTTTTTGTGTTTGTTAATGCTAAGTAAGTACTTAACTTAGATACTTACCTATGTGTATAAGCTTTCTAAACATCGTTTCAACGCTACGCTAACTTTAAACTTGAAAGAATTGACAAACTAACGAGATGTTAGTTATTTTATAGAATATATACTTATTGTTTAGTTTAAACTGTTAAATTAGCGGTAGGTTAAACATTATCGAGTTCCATAATGATAGAAGATCATAATTCTAGGAAAGCTTCCAACTTTACATTATGTAACATTTAAACCATTCTTAAACACATGAATGAACGAGAAATTGTGAAGTGAAATATTAGTAACAATAAAAATGAAATAATTAGTGAGTACCATAATATGTGTCCATAACAAACCAAGTAATATAAGATACGTTTAAAGTATAAACAAAACACATCCAAAGGTAAGCACGTTTTAAGATTTGTATTGGGGGCCGATTCCGGCGTGTACGCAGTCGGCCGACCCTCCTTGTTTGCAGTCGTGTGATTTATCAGAGTTGTCGGATCATCGTCAAAAGGTTTGAGGTCATCCCATGACCAATATAGAAGAGCTCAACAAACATTGTATATCAGTTGATGAACATCTTTTACGAGAATCTTCCATATTTATGAAAGAAACTGAAGTTATATGTCTTCATGGAAACTGCTTGATGTATTTTATACTTATTTATTTTCCTGAAATATTATACTTAATTACATTGTTCTGTATTGTATAAGTACGTCCACAGGATTTTTGCAAAAGTGACGTATTTCTGCCATGCAACAGTGACGGACGTCAAAAGCAAATTGAATTTTCATAAGTTATATACAGGGTCACTGGAAATATGACGTATTCCTGCTAAGGGGTTATAGATGAGGTCAAAACAAATATTTTTTGTCATGTAACTTTTTCTCAAAAAATTAATAGTTTTTGAGTTAAGGCGCTGTAGGTAGTGAAACTAGCGCCGCCACTACATTTATTTTTATTACTCGTAAACCAAGTCAATATTTAAAAAAAGCTCATGTAATAATCTCTTAAATTTTCTCTAATATTTTTTGAATAACTCTTCAACAGTTTTTACCGACTTCAAAAGGACGGAGGTACTCAATTCGACCCGTTTTTTTTTTTTTTTTTTTTTTTTTTTTTTTGTTTTTTGTATGTACACCGATTACTCGAAGACGGCTGAACCGATTGAAATGATTCAAACGTTATTAGATTAGGTAAACTTTCTAGTTGGTCCCATTTTTTAAAATTTTGAAATCGGTTCAGTACTTTTCAAGTAATCTTGAAAAAAGCACGAAAATGGAATGATTTCTGTGTGAACTACCTCGATGATCAGTCGTATAACTTCTTTGTTTATGAACTGAATAAGATAATTATTTTTTTGTTTGAAAAGGGATATCTTAAGTGTAGTTCTTTAACCGACTTAAAAAAGGAGGTTCGTAGTTTGACCCGCATGTATGTATGTTTCTCCGCGATTAACTCACGTTTGGCTGGGCCAATTTTTCTACCTAAATAATATACCTACACTACCTAATACAAAAGGTACCTACACTAAAAATTAAAGGCTTTAAGAATAAAAAAAAAGGAATTTGTACTCCAGCCCCACCCGACTTCAATAGACGTGTTTTTATTATTACGAATATTATTTCTTGCTTTTTAGAGGTAGATTTTTTGAAGTCGGTTTTTTGTTTTTTTAAACAATTTTTCATTCTTTCTGTAAGTTTTAAAATCCATTTTAGCTCTAAGTGGCCACTTTTGGCAATTATGGATTTTAAAACTTACAGAATGAATGATTACTGTTGAAGAGTTATTCAAAAAATATTAGAGACAATTTAAGAGATTATTACATGAGCTTTTTTTAAATATTAACTTGGTTTACGAGTAATAAAAATAAATGTAGTGGCGGCGCTAGTTTCACTACCACCGCGCCTTAATTGAAATTAAGTATTTTTTTACCAAAAGTACGTTTTCAGACACAAAAATTTAAAATAAAAGATAACTACTCATTCGATTCCGGATTTTTTATTATTTTGGGATAGGAAAGTATCTGAGTGTTGATAATAAATAAAAAAAAATTCATAAAATACAGGTATTTATAAAAAAATCTATCCTTAAATGCATTTTTTATTTTTATTTTTTCAGATTTTTTAGAAATAGCTTCTAATATCTTTAAAAAAATCCTAGTAACTAAGCGTGCATAATATTTTAAAAACATCACCATCTATTCAGCTTTCAGTTGAGGTATAAAACTTAATAATAGCTTAAATAAAAAATGAGAAATTAAGACTTAACTAAATAGCAGTCCCATTTCATGTAGCAAAAATTTCCTACTTCAAGCGCTTCGGAGGTGGCCGTATTATCCTACTTATTCCATAAATGTGAAAGTTTTCTTGTTTGAATGATTGTTAATCAATCACGTAAAACGGCTGAACGGATTTGGATGAAATTTGGCACACAGATAGTTTATAAGCCGGATTATAACATAGGGGGATACTATTATCTTGGTTAAAGGTTCCCTAGGGATTTTCTCGAATGTAAATGCGAATAAAGTCGCGGGTGGAAGCTAGTTTGCCATAAATGATCGTGCTTACTAAAAATACTTTCGTCCGAGTGAGTTTGAAATAGGAATATTTTCTGCCGATGAGTAAAAATTTTATACAGACAGCATCAAAAATAACCATGCATATGCATGGTTATTGATGCAGCCATTTTTAATGACCCGCTGCTGGGGAACAGGCCTTCCTTTCCTTTTGGGATAAAGCGGACGGGCCATAACCCACCACGTGGGCCCAATGTGGATTGGTCGGTGTTAGCTCAATGTACCTTACATTGAGCCCTTGGTTCTGGCTGCATTTACAGTCGTTAACACTGATCAATCCACATTGGGCCCACGTGGTAGGTATGGCCCGTCCGCTTTATCTATCCACAAGCCAAAAGGAAGACCAGTTCCCCAGCAGCGGGGCATTGATAATGACTGATATGCATGGTTATTTTTGAT
The DNA here is from genome assembly GCA_943789525.1 of Agriphila geniculea. Lineage (NCBI taxonomy): Eukaryota > Metazoa > Arthropoda > Insecta > Lepidoptera > Crambidae > Agriphila > Agriphila geniculea. Next base: position 8,234,787 of record OX038870.1, read on the forward strand.
GCTGTCTGTATAAAATTTTGACTCATCGGCGGAAAATAATCTTGTTTCAAACTCACTCGGACGAAAGTATTTTTAGTAAGCACGATCATTTATGGCAAACTAGCTTCCGCCCGCGACTTCATTCGCATTTACATTTGAGAAAATCCCTAGGGAACCTTTAACCAAGATGATAGTATCCTCCTATGTTTTAATCCGGCTTATAAACTATCTGTGTGCCAAATTTCACCCAAATTCGTCCAGCCATTTTACGTGATTGATTAACAATCATCCAAACAAGAAAACTTTCACATTTATGGAATAAGTAGGATAATACGGCCACTTCCGAAGCGCTTGAAGTAGGAAATTTTTGCTACATGAAATGGGACTGCTATTTAGTTAAGTCTTAATTTCTCATTTTTTATTTAAGCTATTATTCAGTTTTATACCTCAACTGAAAGCTGAATAGATGGTGATGTTTTTAAAATATTATGCACGCTTAGTTACTAGGATTTTTTTAAAGATATTAGAAGCTATTTCTAAAAAATCTGAAAAAATAAAAATAAAAAATGCATTTAAGGATTGTTTTTTTATAAACACCTGTATTTTATGAATTTTTTTTTATTCATTATCAACACTCAGATTCTTTTCTATCCCAAAATAATAAAAAATCCGGAATCGAATGAGTAGTTATCTTTTATTTTAAATTTTTGTGTCTGAAAACGTACTTTTGGTAAAAAAATACTTAATTTCAATTAACTCAAAAACTATTAATTTTTTGAGAAAAAGTTACATGACAAAAAATATTTGTTTTGACCTCATCTATAACCCCTTAACAGGAATACGTCATATTTCCAGTGACCCTGTATATATATATACGCCCATATAAAATACCTGATGGCCTACACAAATGGCCAATTTTCTATTCGTTCGCTAACTTATAGCTTAAAAATAAGCAATATGACGATCAAGTAACACGTAGCAAGTTTATGTAAATCACAGACATTGTTGTATTGTATGGAATTGACAAACCTACGACACGTAATTTTAGAGTTTATGGCTTATTTTTTTAAGTTAGCGAACGAATAGAAAAGTGGCCATTTGGGGGGTTGGTATCATTCGAGTATTGTTTTCAAAAACCTGATTTTTGTTGCAAAACTGTTGAGGCAGGGATTCTTCGCCATAATTTACCTACAGCGAAAAGGGAAGTACTTCCACTGAGCCAGGTTTCTGTGCTCGGGGACCACGGTGCAACTGATCGATGTCGGAATTTGTATTAATGCAAAGCCCGTAGACAACTTCGATATCGTGAGTCAAGACTCCATAAATTTTTTCTACGATGTTATGCAGGCCATACGCCATACTGCCGATTGTCCAATCGGCATGACGCTGCAGTCATGATCCAATCTGCAGTTCGTCCATATATTTGTTTTTTTGTGTATGTCCACCGATTACTCGAAAACGGCTGGATCTATTGAAATGATTTAAACGTTACTTCATCAGGTTTGTTCCCAAATTGGTCCCATTTTTTGAAAATTAAGATCAGTTCAGTAGTTTTCGAGTAATCCTGAAAATATTGTAATTTTTTAGGTAAACATTGCTCGAGTTTTTACGGATCTACAGACCTAACTTCTTTGTTTATAAACCTATTTAAATTATTCTTGTTTTGTTGAATAGAGAATACCTTAAGGGTGGTTTCATGTTAATTTCATTGGCATTGGACCTTGGACTTCGAAGATACACATGAGAACTCTTCAAAATCAAATAGGAAAGTGTACCTACTAGTGATTACATTAAAGCATTGAGAGGTTTCGCATTAGCCATTTTTATTGGGATACAGGCCTTACTTACGGATTAATGAGGAGAAAGGGCCATAACATACCGCGCGGGCCTAATGCGGATTGGTATTAATAAGTAAGTATTAATAAGTGCAAATTCAGCTGGGACTAACTAATGTTAACGTGTCTTCTGAAGCACGGAGGAGATCGAGATAATACACTTTGGTCACCCATCCCACGACTGACACGACATTACCAAAGTTGCTTAACCTCCACAATAATAGGCCAACCGAACTTCCAAAGGTCTCGGGTTTGATTTCTGCCTGAGAATATGACTTCAATAGACGTGTTTTACTAAATTGATATGCGTATCTCGTATCTAATGATTTTGAATATTATTTCTTGCTTTTTAGAGACATTTTTGATGCGGTTTTTGTTTTTGTGGTTTTTTGAAAGAGGTTTTTCTTTCTTTTAACCATTTTTAGGGTTCCGTACCAAAATGGTAAAAAAGGAACCCTTATGGTGTGACTCAGTCTGTCTGTCTGTCTGTCACAGCTGGATATCTCGAGAACTACTAATGGTATCAACTTGAAATTTGGAAGTTTAAGATGACATTTGCCCAACTATTTTGCAAATAAGAAAGAAATTTAAAAAAAAAATATTTTTTAACAACAGGGACTGAAAAGGGGTCTTAAAAATTTGAAGTGAGGTGACTAGGGCCATGGGGTATCATATGAAAGAGCATTGTTTGCACATTTTAAAACATTTTTTTTTCTTTTTTCTTAGGCCGCATAGTTTTCGACTTAGGATGAAAAATGTAAAAAAAATACCGTTCCCCCCCTTATCTCCGAAGTTTGCAAAGAGAAAAATCTGAAATAATTCTATGTGATAGTAGTTTATGTAAAGATTACAGGAAAAATAAAACGATGTCTCAATATAACACACTTTTTTAGAAATTCAAAAAACAAACAAAAATTCTTTAGTTTCACTACCAGTCAACAGATGACGCTGTCCTAAGAATGCTGACCTAAAAAAAATAGTTCCACTATCGGTCAAGGGATGGCGCAACCTAATACTACAATAATAATTGGTAACTGGTTCTAATATAATTACCTACTATGGCTGAAACGTTTTTCAGTCACCATAACTGAAAAACGTTTCAGCCACTCCACATTGCAAACTTTATATTTTCCACCTGTCTGCCGTTTATCCTACTTTTTTAAAGACTGTACTAAAGTAACATATCCAAATATATTTATGATTGTACGGAACCCTCGGTGCGCGAGTCCGAGTCGCTCTTGACCGGTTTTTTTTTACTTGATCCAATGCTGACGATGACGCTGCGTCATGCCGATTGGACGATCAGCAGTATGGTGTATGGCTTGCATTAACTTGACGTAAAGCGACATCACGTCTGCGTTATGTTTACTTATTGTACTTTTCGCTGGTCCTGCATTTATTCGTCATTCGTCGATTGATTATTGTAGCCATATGATCGCGCCACTTCAGAAACTATGAAATACAAAATCAAATGAATACTTTATTGTTTGAAAATGCCATCATACCTACTTAGTTTAATTTTTCATTGAACTCAAAACCTATTATGTTTTGGACATAACATTACCTTCGATTAGGATATTTACTTACAAATTATCGTGATTGAGTTATAAACATCAAACAACTGAACATAAAACTTTACATTTGGATTACCAAGAACGATTAAAGTCGTGACAGATTAAAATAATAATTACTTTTTGCTTTAGAACTTCATCAAAATTATGTTAACTTCATTGTAAACCTACATTAGAAATTATTGTTCTTTTAAGAAATGAAATTATCACAACTTACTCGAAAATAAACTTGAAAGTTTAATTAGTATACCTACGCCAAAAGATGGAAAATCGCCAGCTCCAGCTGTTGACGTTACTGGACTTTAGTATAGCTTTTAATACAGTTGATTTAGATATCCTCTTTTGACCATCAGCCATTTTTGATTTCCCCACTGCTGGGGTACAGGCTTTCCTTATTGGTGGATAAGGAGGACGGACCATAACCCACCACTCGGGCCCAATGTGGATTGGTGGGTGTTAACGACTGCAAATGCAGCCGGGTTCAACGGCTTAACGTGCCTTCCGAAGCACGGAGAAGCTCGAGATAATAAATTTTTGGTCACCCATCCCATGACCGACCCTTGCAAAAGTTGCTTAACCTCCGCAATCGCTGAGCCAGGCGCTAAAACACTACGCCATCGAGTTCCTCCTTGACGTTCTAAAATCTCAGAACATATCTCCAGCTGCAATTGATTGGTTTCTCAAAGTTACCTTATAGGGCGATGGCAACGCATCCGCCATGGAGATTCTTCCTCTGCGTGGTGTGACATCAACGCCGGAGTTCCTCAGGGTGGCGTTTTATTTCCACTACTCTTCTCTGTTTTGATTAACTCAGTAACAAACTCACTCTCAAGTTCCTATCACCTCTATGCTGATGATCTGCAGATATCTATACTCAGGCTCCACTATCAGAACTTTCAAGTGCAATAGCAAATACCAATTCTGACTTGCGCATAATAGCGACTGGAGTAAATCATTTGGACTTACTGTTAACCCAGCCAAGCCCAAATCATCATAATTGGTAGTCCTTATTTCATTTTTAGGATCGACCTTGAGTAGCTTTCTCCTGTAACGTTTGATGGCACTGTGATTACTTTTTCAAAAACCGTTAAAAATCTCGGTGTCATTTTTGATCAATGCTTCTCTTGGATCCCTCAGGTCGAAGTACTTAGAAAAAAAGTATTTGCTGCGTACTACTCAACCGGTAAAGAAACTTTTTACCTACTAGTAAAAGTCACTCTGGCCCAGTCTCTTCTGCTACCTATTTAAGTCTACGATGACGTTTTTTATACGGATCTGACGGAGGTAATGCTTAATAAGTTAGTGCGTCTGCAGAATATGTGCATCAGATTTATCTTCAATAAACTTACGTAAATATGACCACGTATCCCACCTGCGTTCTAAGCTCAATTGGCTTCCTATTCGCCGGCACAGGGACTTACATACTCTTACGCTTCTTTATCCACTCCTTTTCCACTCAGCGTCCCCAGCATATCTCAAAGAATGTTTCTCTTTCCGCTCCTCATCCACACAGTGCACGTTGCGTTCTTCTTCCAATCTCAATCTAGAAATTCCACGCCACTCAACTGACTTCCTCTCATATTCTTTCTCTGTGCATGCTGCTCGTCTGTGGATTTACTCCCGGAGGGTATCAGGAAGGCTCGTTCTATGAGTTCCTTTCGCGACCAAGTCAGAAGACATTTCCTTTTTTCTATCTAACTTATTTCCTCTCCTTATTATTACTTTATAATCTAGAAAACTTCATTTCTTTCTATTTATTCTTGCGATTTATTCTTGTATATCTATGTATATATGTTCTTCTTCCCATATTTGCGCCCATTCCCCACTATCCTCTTCTTCTTTCACTCTATTACTCAAGGTTGCCTGGAAGAAATTGCTATTTAGCAATAAGGCCGCCTTTCGTGTGCTTTCTCTGTTTGCTGTTTTTCTTTGTAATATGTTCTCTTTCTGTGCAATAAAGTGTTTTTATCATTATTACTAGCGGCCCGCCCCGGCTTCGCACGGGTGCAGTGCAATGTAGTTACTAATGTTAAACTGTGCTAATGTGGTGTCAGTGTGAAGTTATTTGATTATACTACAGGATATCTACATATATACGATGTACGCAAGGGGTGTTAAAAAATAATTGAAGTGTGTGTGTGTCTGTCTGAGGCCACCTAGCTCCCAAACTTAAAGATCGATTTTATTGCGATTTTTATGTATAGTTTAAGAGAAGCGTACAGACGGCGGGAGGCGACTTTTTTTATACTATGTTTAGCTTTTGCCCGTGGCTCCGCCCGCGTGGGAGTCGGTAATCGTTGTAAGTCTTCCCTTGGAAACTAATGATCGGCATGAAAAGAAGCCTGTGTTAAGTATTCCAGACTATAATATATCCCTGTGCATGGCAAATTTCGTCTAAATCCGTTCACCCGTTCAGACGTGATTGAGTAACAAAATGAACAATATCCAAACATCAAAAATTTCACATTTTTACAATTTTGTGATATGTAGGTAATAGCTGCACCCCGCGGTTTTACCTGCGCAATCTGTTGATTCTGTAACCAAACTCGCATCTCACTTCGAACCTCACTTCACTTCGCGTGAATTGTTATTAGAAATTAGCTAACTAAATGAGCAATTTTACCGATTACAATAAATTTAGGTAGCTATCTAAAATATTTTGTGATGAAAAAAAATCTTATCATTATCTAATTTATGATTTAAAGTTCCCGTCCCGTGCAGTGAAGTGAGATTCGAAGTAGGGTTCGAGTTTGGTTACAGAACCGACGCCCTACTGTTCACGATTTTGTATTAGGTAGGTAGGTAGGTACTTAATAAAATTTCTTAGCAGTAATATAACAAAATAAGTATAATAATATTATGTAACATTTAATACTCATACTTAATAGTTTGGTAGGTATCTTCTTTTTAAATAAAAATCTATGTATGTTTATTTATTCCTGGTTCCTGGTAAGGTTCCTGGCTAAAATAACGTGACATTGTAAATTATGTCGGGTGCAACTTATGTTGTGCATTATTATCCGGCTCTCAATTTCAACACTTTATACCACATTCCTTGTCACGTGAGATATCTGATATTTGCTAGATTTTGCCACGTTTTATAAGTAGACTAATATTTCGTAAAATAGGTAGTGAAAATCAGGATAAAATCTTATACAACATGAAATGTCAGCTCGTGTGCGGTGACATAATTACAATCTCAGGGGAGGTGACAACCTGACAACTGACATTTATTTTTCTTAATCGTACAAATGCACTAAGAAGTTTTGATTCCGATATCGAAGTCAACCACCCTAAAAATAGCTTTCTACCCCTTTTCAACCCTGTTAGGGGATACATTTCAAGAAAATACGAAACACATATTCAATTAATTTTGTTAAAGAATGTCAATGCCAAATTTCAAGTCAATCGGGCCAAGGAATCGCTTTCTCCCATACAAACTTTGCCACCCTGTTTTACCCCCTTAGGGGTTGAATTTCGCAAAATCCCGTCTTAGTGAGCACCTTCACCCTAAAAGAAACCCCCATGCAAAATTTGAGACTCCTAGCACTTGTAGTTTCTGAGATTTCGTGATGAGTCAGTGAGTGATTTACTCTTTTATATACAGGGTCACTGGAAATATGACGTATTCCTGCTAAGGAGTTATAGATGAGGTCAAAACAAATATTTTTTGTTATATTACTTTTTCTCAAAAAGTTCATAGTTTTTGAGTAAATTAAAATTAAGTAATTTTTTACCAAAAGTACGTTTTCAAAAACAAAAATTTACATAAAAGATAACTACTCGTTCGATTCCGGTTTTTTTGTTATTTTGGTATAGAAAACAGTCTTAATGTTGATAATGAATAAAAAAAGCTACAAAAAGTACTTGTGTTTTTAAAAAAATCAATCCTTAAATACATTTTTTATTTTTATTTTTTCAGATTTTTTAGAAAAGGCAGCAAATATCTTTAAAAAATTCCTAGTAACTAAGCGTGCATAATATTTTAAAAACATCACCATCTATTCAGCTTTCAGTTGAAGTATAAAACTTAATAATCTCTTAAATAAAAAATGAGAAATTAAGACTTAAGTGAATTGCAGTCCCATTTCATGTAGCAAAAATTTCCTACTTCGAGCGCTTCGGAGGTGGTCGTATTATCCTACTTATATCATAAATGTGAAAGTTTGCTTGTTTGGGTGATTGTTAATCAATCACACAAAACGGCTGAACCGATTTGGATGAAATATGGCGCACAGATAGTTTAAAAGCCGGATTAAAATATAGGAGGATACTATAATCTTGGTTAAAAGTTCCCTAGGGATTTTCTCGAATGTAAATGTGGATGAAGTCACGGGCGGAAGCTAGTTTGCCATAAATGGTCGTGCTTACTAAAAATACTTTCGTCCGAGTGAGTTTCGAGACAGGATTATTTTCCGCCAATGAGTCAAAATTTTATACAGACGGCATCAAAAATTACCATGCATATCAGCCATTTTTAATGCCTTTACGCCCGGCCTTCCTTTTGGCTTGTGGATGGATAAAGTGGACAGGCCATAACCCACCACATGGGCCCAATGCGGATTTGTCGGTGTTAACACAATGTACCTTACATAGAGCCGTTGGTCTTGGCTACATTTACAGTCGTTAACACTGACCAATCCACATTGGGTCCACGTGGTGGGTTATGGCCCGTCCGCTCTATCCATTCACAAGCCAAAAGGAAGGCCTGGCATAAAGACTTTAAAAATGGCTGATATGCATGGTTATTTTTGATGCCGTCCGTAAAAATTTTGACTCATCGGCGGAAAATAATCCTGTCCCCAAACTCTTATTATTATTTTTAGTGAGCATGACCATTTACGGCAAACTAGCTTCTGCCCGCAACTTCATCGGCATTTACATTCGAGAAAATCCCTAGGGAACCTTTAACCAAGATAATAGTATCCTCCTATGTTTTAATCCGGCATTTAGACTATCTGTGTACCATATTTCATCAAAATCCGTTCAGCCGTTTTGCATGATTGATTAACAATCATCCAAACAAGCAAACTTTCACATTTATGATATAAGTAGGATAATACGACCACCTCCGAAGCGCTCGAAGTAGGAAATTTTTGCTACATGAAATGGGACTGCAATTCACTTAAGTCTTAATTTCTCATTTTTTATTTAAGATATTATTAAGTTTTATACCTCAACTGAAAGCTTAATAGATGGTGATGTTTTTAAAATATTATGCACGCTTAGTTACAAGGAATTTTTTAAAGATATTTGCTGCCTTTTCTAAAAAATCTGAAAAAATAAAAATAAAAAATGTTTTGAAGGATTGATTTTTTTATAAACACAAGTACTTTTTATAGCTTTTTTTATTCATTATCAACATTTAGACTGTTTTCTATACCAAAATAATAAAAAAACCGGAATCGAACGAGTAGTTATCTTTTATGTAAATTTTTTGTATCTGAAAACGTACTTTTGGTTAAAAATGACTTAATTTTAATTTACTCAAAAACTATGAACTTTTTGAGAAAAAGTAATATAACAAAAAATATTTGTTTTGACCTCATCTATAACCCCTTAGCAGGAATACGTCATATTTCCAGTGACCCTGTATATAGATTATTACAGTATTTAATTATCCATGAAGAGCGCAATAAACTGATTTATCAACTTTAATAATGTCTATATCAAACTTGTTTATTTTATTCTTAAAACATGTTTAATATCACCCGCCTTTAATAAACTAGCTAGACCACGCATGAAATAGGACTTAAACATTACCGAGGTGGCCTAATGTGGATTACTGGGCGATAACATTACTGTAGCTGTGACCAACAGATTAGGAAGGGGTATAAAGCAAATCGATTTAATTTTTACAGAAGTACCTAATATAAAATGTATTAAAAACACATATAAATATTACATCATTATGGTTCGAGAGTCTAAATTAAGAAGGTCTACAAAAAGCACGATATTTGTACGATAAAAAAAACACAAAGAAATGTTTAATTTTAGTCTAAATTCGATGTATTTTCAATAAATTGCATATTACCATAAAAATAAAATTACCCACGTTATTTTTAATCATTTACCTATCCTAGTTTATCAAAGCGACTGTAAGTATTAGATATATTTTTGAATATGTAAGTATATTTTACGAGTTAATATATTATTATTAATTATTTCGGTGGTGTTGGGTTGTGCGGTGCGATTTGTATATCTCTTTTTCACGTGAGCTTTTATGTATAGGTATCCTTGTTGTTTCGCTATAGCTGGATACGCCCTCTTAAGAGCCCTGTAAACGTTCAAACACATGTTTGTAGTGTTCCTTGACCTTAAGATATCCTTACTAATTATTTCACAACCTATATATTTACGGCAATTATGGAAAATAAAATCCAGAGATTACATAGTATATCTGGAAAAAAATACCCTAAATTTAAAGGAAAATCCCTTTAAGTTCAGGAACACTTTCAAATGTTTGTCAAACAGTTTGAACGTTTACATTACTTTCCATTATCGACTCAAATAACAAGAAATTGTATTATTATCAGAGAACTAAAATCAATAGAACAAGCATTCCGCTCAAAAAACAACACAAAAATACAACTAAATGGGCGGGGCAAGAAGCTGGCATTTAGTAATGCAGCACAACGCGACTGGTTGCAATAGTAATCATAATCTAAAAAGTCATAGATATTTTCTATACTTAAGGTGGTACCCTGAGCGAAAGTGGCGCCGCGGTGAATTTTATTTAATATTATAATTCTAATACACAATTTTAATCATGTTTATCGTGGAGATTTTAGGGCCCACATTCTAGTATTTTTAGACGGTATCGTTACATTCCCTAGTAGTCACTGCTAGAAGTAGATAGAAAAACTGCTAAAAGTGGCCGTTTTTGACACATTTGCTATCTACTTCTACGAAAGACAACGAGGGCATGTAGTAATACCTTCTAAAAATACTAGACCGTGGGCTCTAAAATCTCCACGATAAACATTATCAAAATCTTTTTCTACAAATAACTTATTAAATAAAAACCTCTGAGGGCGCCACTTTCGGTCATACAACCGCCTTAAACGAAAAAATATTTAATACTTATGTACGTTATCTCTGCATCTTTTTGCCTTCTTTGCGTCTTTTAGGCGATTATCACACTGGCTCCGCGCCCTGTATGCCTTTAGGCGCGGAGGTGCGGAGCGCTCCGCTGGGTACAACATACTGAGCTCCATAATATTGTGCCAGTTTTTGTACGTAAACGCGGGGCTGCTATCGTACAACGCCGCGGAGGCGCGGAGCAATTTGCTCGAACCAATTATTAGCACTTGGTCGGTTCGCAAAAGGTCGGATTCTTATTTCACATTCAGAACTTATTTTTATTTAATTAAATAAATTTTAATAATATTTTTTATTAGGTAGGTTAGATTTAGATATCTATTTATTTATTTATACTTTTTTATTGTTAATTTTTAATATAATATATCATTTAAATATTAATTATGTATTTTTCAAAGACTCAATATGAATAATTTTAATTTTTTCATTAAGGAAACTGTAGGTCTTGTGTAACTTGTAATTTATAATTTTTGTTCAATATATGTGTACGACCGTTTGTTTCTAAATAAATAAATAAAAATAAAATAAATAATTTAATAATTATTAATAACTTAATAATTATTCGAGAAGTTCGGTGGTGCAGTGGTTTTGCGCCTGACTCAGCGATTGTGGAGGATAAGCAACTTTCGCAAGGATCGGTCATGGGATGGGTGACCAAAAATTTATTATCTCGAGCTCCTCCGTGCTTCGGAAGGCACTTTAAGCCGTTGGGGAATTATTTAATTGGGTAACTGGATATAATTGAAGGCGACTGTTAATGGTTTACGTAAGTACTCAACCTGGCAGCGTTTTATTTTTTGGGCGACAAAATAACTAAACGGGCGATAAACTGTGGATTACAGAAAATATTTAAAACGGGCAACTATAATCATGTGGGAGATAATTAATTTAAGTTAGCAGTGAAAATTCTAAATGAGAAACAAAAATGCAGAGTGGACCTTAAATTATTTCCAGTCATCCATTTAATTAATTCCCATTAAATACTACCCTTATTTTAAGCAATAATTGTTTGCAATGACTCTTCCATAGATTTTAGTTCACTGGTATTAATAGAGCTTTATATACTTTTCATTAAGGCAAGGCAGGTACTTTTTGAAGATTGCATTACGAGTAGCTGTGACTTTTTTAAAATACATTTTTCTCTTATATTATTTTAATTTATTTATTATTATGGGAAACAAACAGCTACTTTTACACAAACTGACATGGGGCACATGGAGTACATGGGGCATAACTTAGTTTTGTGTTTATATCTTAATTTTGTAAACATTAGCTTTCGTGGTCATTAAATAAGTACCTACGGTAAAGTGTACTTAGACTTTTTTTATTAACTTAATCAATAAATTATTATTAAAAAAAATATAATATATGTAAAGTAGTAAGTATTTAATTGGGTGACAATAAATTATATAACTATATATAATTACTTAAGGGCGACTACAAATATTTAAATTCAAAATACAAATTGAGCCTGTTATTCAAAAGGACGTGACAAAAAAACATTTAAAATTTGAAGGTCAGAGTAAAAAAAATCAAATTTTTTACGAAACCTAACGTTATTTCTTAATTTTTTGTCTAAAGAAACATTATCAAAATTTTAAATATTTCGTAATAAACAATGGCTTCAAAACGTCATCAATCAAAATCTCATACGCATGCATATAAACGCTGTCTTTCAAGTCAGCCATACGCGTCTGTGTAACACGCACTCACACGCAGGCGCGTTTTGTTGTGCGCGTTACGGTATTGTTTGCAATGCTTAAGACCAAAAATTAAAATCATATCCCAGCAATAACTTTAAAGAGAAATAGTCCTGATGACGGGCAGAATACCTCAGCATCGTTGATGGTATTATTACACCCGGTATAGTTGTTACACATTAATATTTATAATTATGATATATTAATTATAATTATGCATATAATGGTTGTATTAATTGTATAGTTATATTAATCTGTAGATTCAGTGATTGACTTATATCTGTCGAATTTTCAAAAACCTTTATTATTTATTCTTGTATACTTGCCGTAATTTTCTGACCATGAACTTCACTTCAATTTCAATTTGTACTTACTCTTTCGATTTATTTAACGAAAGTACGTTACTGAGTCTGAATTTTTTCAAGCAATTTTTAAATTGAACTGCTAGAAGAGGACTGCAACGAATTTTTTTACTTACATTGCCAAAGTTTAGAGTGCAATAGTTTAGTATAGGTAGTGTGTAATAGGTAAATACCTAATGTATGTAAAAATAAACATAAGGATTTTGATTATTTATGTTACCAGCAATCTGTATAATCTGGTATAATACGATAGCTATAGAATGGTTAGAATATATACCTACCTAACCTAAAACGATCAGGTAATGTATGAAATATTATTAATTTTGTACTTAAGTAAATTACAAAATTAATATTTCTATACAATACCGAATGTGTGTAAAAGACGAGAGCAGGAAAGTTTCACGTTAATTTTACTGTACTTAGTTATAGCAAGGAAGTATCCATTTATCGATGCGCCCCGACAAATAGCAGAAGACCTCTATTGAATTGATAGTAAACTCTACAGAAACGTCGTTTCTGGCGCTTCGCCGACCTCTGCCGCAGCACGCTCGCTCCGCTCGCTCGGCCCGTGTGTTTTATTAGTCGAAGTTCTAACGTAACTTAACCTAATGAACTCTTTAAGACTTTTTCAACATCCCCCCTGCTTTTGTTTCTGCCCCCTAACCAACTAAGATGAAAATCTACTTATTTATACAAGCCAGTGGACCAGCAGGTATTTTATACAATCTCTAGGAAATGTATATGTTACGGCTAATACCCGAAGTGCGGCTAAACCTAGTTTTTGCCGGCTAAAACTAGGTTTAGCCGATAGCGGTTGGCTAAAACTAGGTGTAGCCGATTTGCTCGCGGCTATTACTAGGTGTAGCTGGCTAAAACTAGGTGTAGCATGGGGTATTAAAAAAGTTATTTCTGTCGTCTGTTAAAAAAATAGCCTCGAAATTTAAGGCTCACGCTACGCTGCGCTTCGCGCTCGCCTTAAATTTCTAACCTATATTCGGGACCTACAGGGGTAAAGCAGATCGGTTCACCTAGTTTTAGCCAATAGCTATCGGCTACACCTAGTTTTAGCCGGCTAAAACTAGGTTAAGCCGCGATTCGGGTATTAGCCGTAACATATACAGTACTTAGGCAAAGTATGTAATGGATAATAATATTCATAGAATTTTATACATTGCCTGGATGTCGCAGGTATTGCATACATTACCTGAATTACACAGATTCCCGTTAACATTTATAAATTCAGTAAATTTACGTCGTAAGATGTTAGGAATTTAACAACCGATGCGAGAAAATAATGTTTTTGTCTGTCGAACATATTTTAAGAAAATCAATTTTGAAGATTATCATAAAAAGTTAGACATCAAAATATTGTGTTGGACTTATACTAGGCATTAATGGATTTACGGCTGGAGACTAAAACTAACCAAAGTTAGAATTAAAATTTAACTACTTATTATTAAAAGGAATGGATAACTTTTGCCAATGAAAGTGTCAAGCTAAACTTGGAGGAGAAGAAGTTAATTTACGTGAATTCCAAAACACTAGAAAATGTGGTAGTACATCCACTTTCACATTTCTAGACGATGCAAGGGAGCTAAAACAGCAGCAGAGTCTGTCAAATGCTAGTGCGCCTATTTTTCCGAGGTTTTCAGCGCACCGCAGACTAGACCGCTACACCCGGGGTGTGCTCTCGCGTGTTTGAGAATCACTCTGCTTTTGTAACGACTAACCGAACACAAACAGTCACCGAGCAAACGCAGGGCAGTGCGTAACAGTATACATAGAAAGCCCTCGCTGTGTTTGCCTTCGTGTGATTTATTGGCTTCGCTGGATTTTGAGGCACGCAGGGACCGATGGTGTTGCGTTACGAACGGCTATTAGGACCAACCCCACCCTATGCAATATTGGATCAGTGCCGTCTAAAACCTGATAATCAAACCTTAATAAACATGCTCATGGCTTTTAATGGCTTTTATGTTACTTTGGCAAACTTTAATATTGAAAATCACAAAGAATTACAACGAAATTGAAAGATGTATAAATATCATACGCAACATGTTTGAATATGTCTAAGTAGGTAATTTTATAATCGCCTTAAAAAAAGGAGGAGGTTCTCTATTCCTCTGTATGTTTTTTTGTAAATTACTCAGATGCCTGGACTGATTGAAATTATTCTAACGTAACATAAGGTTATCTCCCAAATTGGTACCATTTTTTTTTTGGATATCGGTTCAGTAGTTTTCAAGTAATCTTCAAAATAATAACTATAATTGCGGTTACTATTACGTTGATGTTTTCTAATGTTTTCGGATTTGAATAATTTCTTTGTTTATGAACCGATTTAAATGATTATTTTATGTGTAGTCTTATTTTAATTTCCTTGACATTGGACTTCGAAGATACACAAGGGAACTCCTCAAAATCAATAAATAGGATATTTATATTGATTAAAATAATGGAACAACTTTTACTATGGGACCAACTCTGAAATCGCAAAAAATAAAATTAATAACGAAAATATCAAAATGTATGAAACAGCAGATTTTTTTTCTATTTCAGAGTTGTTCCCATAGTAAAAGTTGTTCAGTTTTATGGTCCCTATCTACCATATTCGGCTTTATAAGGGTATTACCAAACACCTTGTATGTATACCATTGTGAAACACAAAAACTGTTTATTTATAATATTATTCTATTAACTCCCGTTTCGAAAGCAGTACAAACGTATAATACCCATACATAATTAAATTAAGTGTTTTTCTTGAAATGAAGGGATACTGAAACTCCTTCTAAATCTTTCACAGAGCAATTCGAACCTTCATCAAATTAATATCATAACCATGGTAAAGGCTAATATCTAAAAATGTCAACAAGCATTGAAGGTGGAGGTCCGGCCGACGAGGGACACTGAAGAGGAGGGAACTCAGTGTCATCTGCTTTCAACATAATTAAAATCACTTTAAATAATGCCACTAAGCGGCCAACCCTGCCGAGGTTTTATTTTAAAAAGTGCTATTAGCATTAAATTTAGTTTTGCGGATGATTATACGTCGCGCTCAGGCTTTTGGAAGGCATTAACGGCCCACAATTTTTGTGAATTATTGTTCCGACCACACTCCCTCGGCTTTTATTACAAGCTTATTCCAATTTTCGGCTACTTAGCTTGATATAAGATTAATTCTTGCGTATCTGTTTATTTACTTGAAACCTTAAAGGCTGTAAATTGACGCATTGGCATAAAGAGATGAGGGACACTTGGGTAATATTATAAAATTTAACAATGGATTAAAATTATTATTATTATGTCTTCTTTAATAAGGTATTAGTTTTTTTGAATCATGATAAACACTTTACAACATTTATAGATAGGTATGAGAATTAGATTCTCTTCGGGCTTGAAATTGTTTAAAATATTTAAGCTAATTCCGGGTGTAGTGCGCTTCCGCCTTCGGCCTTATCGTCATTTAACATCAGTAAAGCACTATCCCGTTGTGTATAAAAAAAAGCTAAAATTGTAGTAATTACTACGTATTTAGGTGCATAAGTAGGTAGGTAAGTACATAAGTCGTCGTCGTCATCGTTCGTTTACACTTGGCGTTGATTAAATTTACAAATTAAGTTAACTAGTAGTTTAACGTGTATGTTTACAGAACATTTTTCAAATAAAAAGGCAAATAAAAGAAAGCAGAAGTATTAAATATTTATAGTCTTTGCCTTAAATCATTGAAGACCACAAGTTTATCCATATCTAGGTATAGTTATAACGGAGTAAAGTGGTTAAAATTATTTCAAAAGTTAGTGTTTTAGATGTCCACGTAATAAAGTTGTAACACCTTGTCAATTAGTAGATTATTTCAGTTGTAACGATGGTGTCGATCACTTGGACGTCCAAACATTTTTATATCCGTTTTATGTATTTTTATTTATTCATGGGCACTTACAATTTTAATTTTGGTATTGCATGTCACCGAATAAACTATTAATTCATTCATAAATGCACACTTGTACAGCCGCTAACTATTCACCGCTGCTACCAACGTTATCTGATCTTGATCAATATTCCTTTTATTCCAGACGCTTAACGTGAAAGATTTAAACGAACATCTTGTATTTTTTAATTAAAGTAGTCGATAAAATGTACAGCACAGTGCCACCTACACAAACTACAGCACGTACAATCACAACATAAAGTGCGCTCAGAACAAGCTTATCGGGTTTAATCGGGGACTAAGAATCGGAAAGAAAAACAATCGTCCCCTGAATTCTTTTAATTTATCCGTCGCAGTTTTAAATCGGTGTTAAGATTCAGCAGTCGTAACGTTTTTTCAATTATCGGCGTCGATCTCTACGCGGGCTTACGATAGCTACCGCGCCTCAACACGCCAAGACTCGGTCCCCGTTAAAAGAGAGAAAAAAATACCCTAAAACTTACGGTTCGTTTTCCTCTCGAACATCGGCCAGTCAATGAGTCCAATTCCGGACGAAACTTTTGTTGAAATAAATTAAAACGTGATGGTCCCTTTTTCACGCAAATAAATGGGAAAGTTAGATAAGATGAATGAGATTAAACGAATTATAAGAATACCTACGAATCAACCATAACATTTTAAGCTTTGCATAATATTTAAATTAGAAGAGCAAAATATTCAATCGAGCTTTAATGTTCCAAATCGCGCAATCACCAAGTGATGCTTAAGAACTTCCGTTTAAAAGCTACCTTTAAATCGGAGGAGATACGTGGTAAACTAGTTTACCTAATTAATAATACTGTTTCATTGTAAATAATTTATAAATAAATAAATCACTTGGGCTGAGTCAAATCGCTAGTAAGTACGTACGTTTCATTTATACTTTTAATTTTAATAAGTTGAATTGTTCATTAATTAGCAAATTCGCATACGAAATGATTCTTATGAACTAAATATCATCAGCTTCTAAAAGTCGTTTAAACAATGACTACTCAATATAACTTAGTACTGGAGTACTTCTATTTGCCATCCAACCAATCATGTTTATCTGAAACTATTAATACCGTTAAATCCTCTCAAAGTATAAACGTAAATTTTACGGCATAGCCTCGTGGTGGCTTTACTCTAGCACTATCTATAATTAAACAATGGGTCTGACCCACACCCTTCCATTACAACCCAACAGTGACGTTTAACACATTCAGATAATCTCACTAAATCGCTATAATCTTCATTCGGGACGAAACCTAATTCAATTCACGTTAATTTACTTATTTGAAAATGAGCAGTGATACAGTTATCAGGGCGAGCCCATGGGAATGTAGGCTTAGAGATTATCTGTATTGTGTTTTTATTATACTGTGTTTTTTATGAATTTGTTTATTAAGCTTACTCCATTTTACTAATTACTTTCAATGTGAACATTTTTACTTGATTTGATTCTTATATTTTTTATTATACTTAAACTGTTTTCATTTTTTATTATTAAGTTTCGAGTCTTCATCATTTTGATTGTTTTGTTTCCGTTCAGTTTCTTAAATATCAAGTTAGTTTCGAGTGTTTTAGCATCATTCCTTTTAGAATAACTTATTGTTTAAACCGACCGAATAGAATCTAAATCTTTGCTTTCAATCACAATATAAACAGTTACTAAAATCACGTGGGCGTCAAATTACTTAAGTTGACATCCGTCATGATCATCCATTATTAATGTACCTACCATCCGAGATTTTGAGGAAACTTAATGGCAATACATACAAATATACCTATACAATTAAATGGCGGAGGAAGTAAAATATTATTTATCGCTACTTTAGCCGGTAGCTGTATTAGAACTATAAAATAATAGAACGATTCAAGATAATATTTTTATGCGTTTGTGTGACTACTGATGATAAATCTCATTATTTAAATCAGTACAACAGATAATCGAGGAGCCGTGGTGTATTTTTAGGTTAAGTCAGATTGGTCGTTAGGTTGGAGATATGTTGGTGTGTCGCAGCCGCGGCAAACGCAGTTTGACATTAACAAATTACATCGGCTGTCAACTTTCTGAAACAATATACCAGTTGGCGTTTAACTTATCTTAGAACTTTTCGTCTCGTGTAGATAAAATGTTGTAATACTAAAATATCATTATGCTTAGTTGAGAGGCGGGTACTCGTAAGTCACAAAGCAGATAATATTTCAGTGGGTGAGGCCGGCCACCGGTTCGTTCGACGCTATCATGCTGTTGGTATCGCGTACCGAGGCGATCTGTTATTTTATCATTGTTACTTTGTTTGAGGTTGATAGGTCAACTTTAAGGTAAATTTCCCGTTATCAGTTCACTTAAAACATTGTACAATGGTAGAAAAATTGGTAAGCGTGAATTGTGTTTTTTAAATATTTATTCAAAAAACCATACTGAAAATCTCTTTTTGAATACATATTTAGTCTGTCGTTGATTTACGAAGTAGCGGGCATCAGCTAGTTAATTTATAAAAGCCTTTAATGTTAAGCTAGTGGTATGTACGTTTTCATTCAACATAAAATTTGTGTACAAAAGAGTGTGTGAGCTCGATTCGAAGTCGCGAAGTAAAATTGCTATAGAAGTATTTGAAAAGGAAGAAGTGTTTCTTATTTAAGAATTGAAATGCTTCACATCTATCTACTTACTAGCTTTTAGATTTTTTCCCCAATTGCGACAGACAAAAAGCAATACAATTTTTAAAGTCAATATTGCAATAGTAAGGAATAGTAGTTACAACTACAATAATAGTAAGTTTTAAAAATAATAAAGTAGTTGATAAGTACTTAATTATTTATTTTTAAATCAAGAAAACCCTGCATTTCTAGTTTTTTTTTAACGAAACATGACATAATAAGTGTAAGTATTGCACAAAACCGAACTGAAATTATAAAGCATATTTTTTCTAAAGTGCCATATTCATACATAATCAACAAAATGTTAAAACAAGCGGGCAGCGCGCGTTAATAAATTAACCAACACTCCAGTTAGCAAGTTCGTAATTAGAAGAGCGACTACTACTTACTAAACAGTTCGCTAGCTTAGCGGCACATTACGATAGCCATCTGATACTTATTCATGGTGGATAAATAACAAACATGAGATTATTCACCGAAAAAAATCAACATTCAAAACTACACTCAGTTTTGGTGTGTGTAATTTTGAATGGGATTTTACTAATCTGACAGAAGTCTACTCGAGATAGAATCTTTGGAAACTCGTCTTTTTAAAAGTAACATATTGCCTTTTTAGACAAACGCAGTCGGCCCACGTCTTTTGACAATCGGTGGGCCGTCTTAAAAAACTAATCACACCAGTTTTTTATTGGTGTCGGGGAGTGAGGCTAGAAGTGATTTGTCCAGAGCAATCTATCATTCAAGCACTATGGGAATAATTAGTGTCAGCGCGCGCATCCGGACGCAGTGCGCGCCAACAATGAAGCGCGTGACGTACCATTCAAACAAACCATTAATAATTTTGAACGCTAGTTTTTCTAAGACGGATTCACTCTTGTAAATAAATGGTACAGCGGATTCTTAACTACCTACTTACGGAGACATTTTTTACTGACGAGCCGTTAGCTAATGTCGGCGTCGGGAAGCGGCATTCGGACGTCTATGAAAAGGCTCGCGCTTACGGACAGCGCAGCCATTTGCATGCGCGAAAGCTAAATAAACATTAAAAAGTATTTAACGACTATAAGCAGCGGGGCGTCGAACGGTCGAGAGATGTTGCGACTTTCGTTGTTCAAATACTTAACACCGAAAAAATTTTAAAAATGGTTGAGGGAGCGCGGTCACGGTCGCACACCGCGTTTTGTATGAACCGAAGCAGAGTGAACGACCTCAGTTTCATTCCAAGATATGTTTTAATACGCATTTTAATAAAGCTCGTATTGTTTAGACTATGTTGGAATACATTAAGTTATGTCGTTACGAGCGAACCGCTCGAAACATCCGGAATTTTAATAGTAATTAAACATGCAGCCGCAACAGCGTTACAATTGTTTCTGTCTGCCATGAGAAGCCTCATCACATTGTTCTTCTGTGACGATTGCGTCGTTCGTCATTATTAATACTTTATATTGGAACCATTGTCCACGAAATATTTAAAACTTAATTGCCCTTACCGCTGTATCACAGCAGTTACTGAGCTTTCATCTCAAAAATTATCCTCCATACCTACTTAAATAAAAACAAAAAAGGTTAGCGCGAAAAATAACTAGTATTCTTGGAAAATAATCTTAGTACGAATGGATGGTCGATTAAGGTTAATGTAATTTACCGAAAATAAATCTTTTGTACATTTTAATCATGACACGCTTATTAGTGCTTTTTACATTTTTGTCCGTGTTGATTCAATCAACAAATTTGTTGGTATTGACCTATAAGGGTCTGTGAATCATCATCATCTTAATAATTATGATGGCCACAAGTGGTAGGCCTTCATTATGGAGCAAATCACTATAAGAACGATTCCGATTGCGGTAATTGAGTACCTATCTAATGACGTGACCTCCGTGGTCGAGGGGTTCGTACACTGGTTTTACTGGTTAACTCTGAGGTCCCGGGTTCGATCCCCGGCTGGGTCAGGGTTAGCATACGCACTTTTCTAAATTGGGTCAGGTCAGGCTGGATTGTTTGTAGTTCCAACGTTGTCTCTGATTTCCGTGACCTAGATTATTTAGCTACTTTAGAATCAGAGCAATGTTTGTGATTTTGTTTATCATTTAAATTTAAGTATGTTTATAATTTTTTTTCTTGTTGTAAGTGATAAAATGTCCTGTACTGCGGTAAAATCAACACCATCTTCTTGCTTAGCTTTTATGATTGAAATTTTGGTGACACAAATAGAGAAGCAGTTCTTGCTCTCGGTGATGACTCCGAAATCGCATCGCCTCAATTTCAACTGTCTTTGATCATAACTAAAGCGATAATTTCCTAATTATCAATTCATTATTATGTTGCAATATCATTAAATATATTAATGAATATTTTTATTTGAATAATTCGTCCAGGATTTTATATCAAAATTTATTTATAATTTTATTTTTAAAATCATTTTAATACGGCGAATAGAGATGGTATTTAGACAAATATAATAATTTATAGTGATTTTTATCCTATCCCTTAGAATTGAAAAATCGTAGTTACTTTGTATTTCAACATTATTACTGAAAACGAAGATACTACTCGAAAATTCACATCAGTAAATTTTTCTCAGATCTACTGTATGAATAGGTATTTTTAATGCACAACGGAATAATGCTTGGCCTTCACCTCACCTGATGTTAAAAGTGACGATAAGGCCGAAGGTGAAAGCGCACCTGGAATCCTCATCACTGAGGAGCTGGCTATGTTACCCCTAACTGCCGGAATGCAACAATTTTTAAATTGTAGTTATGGCGTCAGACTGGTAAGATGGTGGTAGCTAGCCAGGCAGACTTGAAATAAGCTCCCCACCAACCAAATGTATTAGTAGAAACCAATAACATCTAAGCAGTATTACTTAGGTTAGATGTTATTGGTCTGTATATAAGGAATCCAATTCAATATCATAAAAGCAGTTGTATTTACTTGATAGTTTTCAGAATTTTACCATTTATTCTCATTAAAAAAGTTTTGTCCCTTTTTTGCAAGTGCGTAAGTAAATAAAATTTATGAGCCGAGGTAACTTCGCAGCCAATCTTATTACGGGAAACGGAAAAAAAACTAGAAAACATAACTGTTGCATTGTCTTCTGGTGTTATAGCAAATAATAATTAACAAGACACTGTACACACGTCATTTAACCTAGAATAAAAAAATTACACTAAATATGTACACTTACTTAGCATCATAATTTATGCTAATTAATCCGTTAAAAACACAGCAAAGAATTATGTTATCATTCAAAGGTTCCGTAGTAGGCTAATTTTTAAAAAGTAATTATTATAATCTTTTGTTTTAGTTGGTATTCCATTTCCTACTAATTATAAAATGAGAAAGTTTGAATGTTTGGATGTTTTGGTATTTGTTTGGTATTTGGATGAAATTTGGCACACAGATAGTTTACAGCTTTGATTAAAATACAGGATACTTTTTGTTCCAGGCAAGGGTTCCCGAAATATTTTTATAACTACAGTTTACATATATAAAAATACGGAAGTAATAAGTTAAAATTGTTTTTAGCTCGGTATCGCGCTTTAAATCATTCACTACCTACATTGTCAAATCATCGCTTCGTTTTGATTTTTTCTCTATCAGACCACTAATAAGATGTCAGAGATCCCTAAAAATAGGTAAAAAACTAACAATGGCGATTAACCTCTTCCCAACTGAACGGGGTCTTCTCTCATTGTAATAAAGAACTCGCTCATAATTAGCGCTGTATATTAAATATAATGTCTAAAACGTGATAATAAGGAAGTAATGTAAGCAAGATCGTTATAATAAAAATAGAGATTTCTTTATGTGTACAACTAAGTGAGTGAGCGGCTTATTAATTGCTTTACAGCGGCTGTTAACGTGCATGAAATACAGCTAGAATCACACCAGGGGGCATGTTGTTATTTTATTTTGTACGGAGAAAATAGCGTTCTTTTTAATGTTAGGTCTTAAGATTCACAATGCTATTTTTGTAAGCTAAATATAAGTTAGTACTTGAAAAAAAAACAGGCAAGTTTGATATATATGTTATGAGCAAAAAAACGCTCACGACGCGTTCTGGTCACTGCCAAAATGCCACAACGCGAAATTCATGTCATGGCTCTTATAAAAACGCCCTAAACGCGTTGTGGAAATGTAGAAAAGCCATGACGCGTTCTAAGCACTAGTTGGTGCAACTATAACACGACGGGCAGTTCGTAAATTGTCAGAACGCATTACAATGATGCATTAAAGCATCGGTTAAACTGGTTTTTTCATTTTTTGTTAATTTCGGCAAGAATTATAATTATGAAAATTATAAAAAGTGCCTAATTATTTTAAGAAAGTAAGTTGTAGTTTCTGATGACTAATACTTTGTGTTCAACAATTAGTAGCCCTATTAGGTATGCTGATTTGAAATAAAAAAACTTAAATTTCCAATGACTAATATTTGTTACAATTATAAGTTATTTTTTTTTAATAGAGTGTTTGCTAAAATAGCTCTAAAATTTCGTAATTATAACTGGTAATTTGTAGTAAAAAAAATGTTTTTTTTTAATAAATTAATACTTTCAGCCAACAAATTATGTCCTTTTATTTATATGATATGATTTATTTAAATTTTTCGCCTACCTTCCTAACGTAGTACAGTACAAAAATATTTTTTAGAGATATTTTATCAAAAGTTTTGAGACTTGTAGGACCCACGCACAGGTATAGCAAATCAGTATGCGTCGAATTCTCTTTATCATGGTTCCATACGCGCGCATTTTATGCGTCCCGACCATTTACGACCTGTCCGTCGTGTTATGGTTGCACTAACTAGTGCTCAGAACGCGTCATGGCTTTTCTTCATTTCCACAACGCGTTGTGGCCGTTCAGTATGTTGACCACGACGCGAATTACACTTTGTGGTATTTCTATGATTACCACAACGCGTTTTGGCCATTTTTATAAGAGCCATGACACAAATTTCGCATTGTGGCATTTTGGCAGTGACCAGAACGCGTCATGAGCGTTTTCTTCGCTCAAAGACCGAAGTCGGTCTTTGAGCCTAACATATACAATTTTAACAATGTTTTTTTGTATATTTTTTTTTGTTTTGAGGGTTATTTCGGAAATGTGTGCGCCTGATATTCATGGTAATAAAACGCTTTATAAATAACATTAACTACCATTGGTTTTGAGTTTTGTAAAACTTAATGAATAGTAAAAAATATAATTATCAGCGTCCCCGCTGACGGGCAATTAATCGCTGAGCGATTTTTTGTCGCTGAGAATAGAACATACGGAGTTCTATACGTAAACGCCCACGGGCTACTTTTTGTAGCTGCGATAAACGCGGCGTTAATCGCGGCGCTTTTTTGTCGCTGGCTAAGTAAAACCTTTGTCGTGTCATTTCGCGGGCGATTATCGCCACGATTAACGCCGCGATTATCACAGCTTCAAAAAGTCGCCCATGAGCGGTTACGCTTAGGTATATTATTTTAGTATTTTTTTTAACTTAATTCATTATTTAAACAAGCTACTCAATCAAAACGTTAATATCGTTGTGAAAATGAATGTCGATAATAATTCTATACTCACATATAACAGGGTGTCCCAAAACTTTGCCACACGAATGGAAAGTGCCTTAAATATGAAAGGTAGAAAATGATAATGAAAGAAGACTTCATTTTGATTTTAAAAATATTTGGAACTGCTTCCAAACATTTTTGGAAAATCGCCTAGTTGAATATGAAAACTAAATAAGCTTTTATTTTTACTTTTGAATGCAATGAAATTTAACATTTAAATTTTAATTATTACGTATTGTATGGTGTCAAGTGCGATTATTCTAAAAAAAATTCAGTACTAATTATTTTTTTAAATAAAACTAAGTAAGTCTTTTTCAGTATTTCCAATCTTCAATATTTAAATTTTCCCTCCGTGTGGCAAAGTTTTGGGAAACTCAGTTTAATATAAATATAAGAAAAATATTATGATATTCTAGGCTAGCGCATTTCATCTTAGATAACATCATCGCTTACCGTCAGGCGTGATAGTGGTCAAGTGCTTGACTATCATCAAAAAATAATGCCTAATTAAGAACTCTCGGGGAGACTATATTTAAATACATATTTAAAAAATATATATGTTTAAAATCATCATTGTAATGTTATTCTCATTTGAACTAACTTATTTTCACCTTTTCACAAGTTATTGAAAGTTGAAGATGTAAAATTTAGTGTAATAAAGTTATTAGCTTTTCTAGTAAATCTCAAAATATTTTAGAATATTAAAATACACTTTTAAATATTTTCTTGTAATATTTTAAAAAATACACTTAATCAAACACAACCACGCCAAAAATGCTTCGAATTTCACAGACCAGGGGAGTTACTCCCGAAACACGAACGAGCCCTTGAGATCGAATTGGTATCGAGTAAACGTCAAAAATCAGTTATTTTAGTACATTGAAAATGGTTGCCATGGTTTCCATTGTACTGATTTGACGTTTACTCGATACCAACTTCATCTCAAAACGTCGTTCGTGTTCGGGATCGGGAGTGACCCCCAATTTACAATGAAAACATTATTTGGTAAGTAGATACTTTGACTGTTTTTAATTTAGACTCATGAAGCCGCCTGTTGACGTCCGCTATTAATGTAATTTGTGTGCGATAAAATGAAGTTATTAATAAATGTTATTCCTTCTTTGAAAGCGAATATCAAAGCAATGAGATCCGGGCAGATTTTTCGGTATCATTGGCGCGATTTAACAGAAGACGGGGCACTGTCGACAGATTTAACGAGTCACCCAAACAACGCCCTCACAGAAATCTTTCACCTGAATATTTAGCTCTTTGAGTAAAAATAAATCTTTCCATTTCTCAGAATAACAACAGTGTCAAGTCAACTCGTCTTAGAGTAAAGATTATATTTGTCATCGACGGGCGCATTAAGCTCATTTACGGGGTGTTGTGGACGCGGTAAACGATTTAGTTGGAATATCGGCTGAAGACTCCCACACATATAGAACAGATGTTTTGTCAGCGCATCACCTACCCGCGGATACGCTCTCTTTTCGGCTCAACACAACTAGAATAAACAAAAAATTATACACTTAAAGCGCTCTCGTCCACTATTTATAGAGCTGTCATCTCAGCTTAAAGACCTAATGAGCCGTTTCTAATATCATGTGGTGGTTCTCATTTAGTTTCCCTGTTTGTTCAGGTAATTACAACCTACACGCTTCTGAGCTCCTCGTTTTTCTTAATCAAGATGGAAGTTTAATTTTTTGCTAATAATATTTTACTCATTGGGTTTTTTTAACAAAACAATTTATTTTTTATTTACCTCATTTTACAATAATATTATTCTGTTAAGTTTGTTATTTCATAAGCACACAAATATGAAGCTATTGAAAGGAATTTGGTATTGGTACAGCTAAAGATGACTAAAATAAGCCAAGTGAAGTTTCAACCAAGATTATATGATTTGATTGTTACACAACCTTCTGATTAGGTAAAACATTATTTCAATAAAAATCTTAAAAAAACAATAAGTGCTTTATTATAATAATCAAAAACACTTCTTTCTTTCTAGGCTACGTATGAAAATCAAATCTTCATAATTTTAATGCATCATAACTACTAATGAAAACGCCTACTACTTATTTACTCTTTGACTGAGGCGTTTGCGGTCCATAGGGTGCGCAAAATTTTTTCGTTATGTCTGCTTTAGTACGTTGTACATATATGTCAGTGATCCTAACCAATTGTGCTGTAAGCTGAAACTATTTAACTTCTCTAAGAACAAAGTAAATATTTCAAAACTCGGAAGCTACCTCGGTGACAGAGCCCGTCACCGTTCCAATAAGCGTGCACCCTAATCTGCTGATTCGGAAAATATTCCGGCATTAGCCTCACCACCTGTTCGTTCACACTCAACCTCGGGAAAAATTTCGATGCAAAGTTTCTCGTTAATATGTAAATTAAGAGTTATCTGCGCAGTACGAGGATTTAGGGTCACTTTCAAAATGCGCTCTGCTAAATGAACTTCACGCCCTGATTCTGTGCCCGTTTAGAGATTTAGCATAATTACGTTATTATAATACTTTTGTTGTATGTGTGTTTATCATGGTGTACATATATTTACATTAATTGAGTTATGAATTCGTATGGCTTATTATGTACTGAAGTAAAAAAAAATATTCAATTTGATATCAATTGCAGGTAATCACCTCTTGATTGTCGCGCTCGCGAATCTAATGTGATCTTGACTGTCCCTCGTTATGGTCAGTTGCGGTTTTTTTCGGTTTTCCGCGATTAGGCTATAAACTCGAGAAATACATAAGCTAGCAAAAAAAAATACCTTCGAAAAGTATGTACGTATCTAATACTTGACAATAAAAAGTAGTAAATATGCAATATGAATATGTATTCATATTGCATACATTTTCTACATTTTATTGGTAATACAATTAATATTATTAATATTCACGAGTCGTACCAGAAAAACACCTCCAAGGACGAACATTTTTTTAAGAAAGTTGTTCTGACTTTAACTGTTTTGAAATCATAATATTCATACATCAATAGAAAATAAATATTCTAATGATCATTTTGATAGGTAATCCAATATAAAATAGCTAATAATCATTTACAGGATTAATTCAAAGAGAATTGAAATCACTTATTAAGTATACCTCACTCCTTAGAGCATCGCGGCTTTCGAGCGCGTCTTACTCTAAGCCTCACTCCGAACCGAGCACATACCTACTTCACTTCCACAGAACAACTCCAGTCACCAGTCAACTTTGACCAAAGAGCTTTGACATTTATTTTTTCATAAGTGGCGAGTCGTGGAGATGATCCGTTGATACCATTTCGTTAGAAATTTCTTAGATAAATAGTAGAAAAACTTTAATTGACAATCTCCGTTTTCGAGTGGTTTGTATACCTGTTTTCATGGTATCGCCATCTTTGAGATCCCAGGTTCGATCCCCGCTGCGTGGTCAATGTAGAAAACAAACTTTTCTCTATTGGCTCAGGTCTGGGTGTGGGTGTGGAAAACTACAAACAGTTTTCCACCATTATCTCTGATTTTCATAACACAAGTGCTTTAGCTACTTAATTTGAAATCAGAGCGTTTGTGATATTGTCTAATATTTATTTTGTTGAATATAAGCAGCAACTCAGTCACAACAAAGTATAAACGAATAATGTTTCTCATAGACCTCTCGAGTGTCTCTTAGACCGGTATAGCTCATAGACCTGAAATCAATCAAAGTAAAAGCTATACTAAGCATATATTTATAAAAAAATAACTTTATAATACAAATATTTTCAGTCCATAACCACCGGTCCGCAACGTAACTGTGACAAATATTGTTGTACAGATATCAATAAAACATAATTTCCGCTTTGAATCAATTTGTAACAAAATGTAGATACCTAATGTATTTTAAGAAAGCCATTCAAAGTAAACCGAAAAATTCCGAGCAGAGGCTAACGCAACATCGGTACTACAGTTAATATAAGTACACGTTTGGAGTGTAAGCAACCGGTCAGCAACGCGGCTGTAGCGAATTGCCAGCCGACCGCATAAAGAGTCGCAGCCCTGCGTAGTGTCGCCATTCATTGCGCAATTAAATCCCATGCGTGCTGAAAAAGATTTATCGCAAGCCACTTGTATGGATTCGCCACATAAAACCATTGATCGGCTCTTCTCACTCGACCCCCTGCTTCACTCACGATTCATGAAAGAAACTACCAATAAACATACAAAGAATTAAACCAACTTAATTGTTTAAATTATTGCGTACAAATTAACTTGTATCGAACAAAGAAATAATTTGCCAGTTTTAATTCATGAGCTTTCTTAATATTTCAATAGGAGACTTCGTCAGCACTGATTGAAGATACGAATTTAATTATTATTATGAATAAAACGTATGGAAAAAAGTCTACAATTGTGAATTTGAAATTCCAAACAAAATAACATTTAGCCGGTATTACAAAACCAACGCTGGACAGGATTGTTGGCGGAATACTAATATGGCTTAAAGAAGAAATAAAGAATCGCATAATGTTGTGTCGTATTTGTAATATGGACATCGATAAATCATAGGGAACCGACCACAATCGTTCCGATGACATGGCATGCTTACAAAAAATAATACAAACCATCATTCAGATGCCCCGTAGAATTGGGTGGGACCTTAGATCGCGATAGGGTTGAAATTTTTTAAGTTTTTAAAATATACGTGTGTGGTAAAATAATATTGAAATTATGATTTTCACAACTTTTTAGGAGAATAATTTAAGCTTATCGGAAGTCATCATGGAGAGAGGCTGAAGCTAGAAACGTCAGCGTAAATCCTAAAATCTTTCATAGCTTTGGTAAATATTACTTTTTCTATCTACAACGTTATACAAAAATACCCTTAATGCCGAATAAATGGTAGATGGAAACCATCAAACTGAACAACTTTTACTATGGGACCAACTCTGAAATCGCGAAGGAAATCAGCTGTTTCATACATTATGATAATTTCGCTTCTATCATTTGTAATTTCGTTATAATTTTTTGTATGAAAAAGCTGATTTTTTTTTCGCGATTCTTCAGAGTTGGTCCCATAGTAAAAGTTGTTCAGTTTGATGGTCCCTATGTACCATATTCGGCATTAGGGGTTTTATGTAACACGTTGTAAAATTTCAAATTTTATTATATTTTACGAGGTTCCGCGTTTGGTACTGCATTTTGTGGTGTTATAAGAGGTAGATGCCTATTTAGTAGTTTGTTTTGGTCCATACTGGCACTTGAACCTACTTTAATTGGCTTTGCTTAGGTTTGGCTGATTGAAAAAATTTTATTTTTAACCGATGGCAAAAAAGGAGGAGGTTCTCCATTCGATTGTATTATATTTTATTTTATCATCGACGTTGGCGCATAATTTCTTCATTTATAGAAGATTTTGATTATTCGTTTTTGTTGTTTCTTATTATTAATTATTAATTTTTGAAATCGGTTCAGTGGTTTTCAAGTAATATACTGTCAATTTTCAGGTTAGAATTGCATGAGTTTTTACGGATTTCGGGGATGACTTCTTTGTTTATGAACCGATTTCGTTGACTCTTTTTTTGTTAGAAGTAAAGAAGAAAGGAAGAAAGAAATTCTTTTATTTTGGGACCACACAACGATACACAATTAAACTATAACAAAGGGTAGGTATACCTTAAAAATGGTCACATGTTAATTTTATTTGCATTGGATCTTGGACTTCGTTGATACACAAGGGAACTCTTCAAACACAAACAGTGAGAATGTGGAAATTGATTAATACCATTGAAAATATAAATATAAAAAAATACACGCCTAAATACTACAAAAAAAGCTTCAAAAAAGTAAATCCTCCTTCAAAAACCTGAAAATAAGAGTACCTTCAAAATTAAATAGCTCTAAAAAGTAAAAAATATTATTAAAATAATAATAATTGATTAGATAGGTACGCATACCAATTTCATAAAACACTAGTGGCCACCCGCGGTTTCACCCGCATGGTTCCCGTTCCCGTGGTAATATCGGGATAAAAAATATCCTATGTTTTAATCCAGGCTATCTTCTATCTGTGTGCCAAATTTCAACCAAATCCATTCAGTAGTTTTTGCGTGATTGAGGAACAAACATCCAAACATCTAAACATCCAAACCCACAAACTTTCACATTTATAATATTAGTAGGATCTATTGAAGTCGAGTGGGCATTTCGAAATAACTATAAAAGTTTAAATAAAACAAAATGTTCCCCGGCCTTTCATGACTTCAGCGGACGTTTACAGAGGTTTTATATTTATACCTATGCATCAAATACTAATAATAATTTGTTAATAATAATAATTTGAATATTCTTTCTTGGTTTTTAGAGCTATTAATTTTGAAGCTATTTCTTGTTATTTCTAACCTTAAAACCAACAGCCAGAAATATATATTTTACGTGTTTCAAGTGTATTAAAGTATTTATCTCTGAATGACTCTCAATAGGGTAAATTTTTCTTACCTGTCAAACTGAAGCAGTTATGCAATATGCTTCTAAACCGGTAAGTATTTTCCCCTCTCCTAAATGATTTCACAAAGGTTTTTGTTTGATGGTAAGTGATGTTTAATTATTCAGTTGTTTTTTGTATTTTGCAAAAAAAAATTATTTAACTGCGCGCACTTTTTGTCAACCTTAGCAAAGCCACGTTTCAAATACGAGCAAAAGACAATTTTATGTTAAATGTTAATATGAAAGCTTGTCCCTAATTTATTTATCTATTGTATAAGAATTTTAAAATATAACAGAAAGTTGACAGTGAACTTCCAACAAAACAGGTTTATAATATTACAAAAAAAAATCCTTTTAAACTGCCTGAGAAAATTACGCCTCTGCATTATTATTTGTTAAAAGTGAATTTGTTGCATTGCGCTTTAGACATGGCCGGCTAGCTGAAATGATAGCCACGTGGACGTTTTACGTATTTTAAGTATGCATACATTCCCTTGACGATCCCGACTCATTGTTTCCGACCAAAGAAAGAGCAAAACACCAACAAAGATGGAGATGTCCAATATTTTAGATGGCATAGCAGTCGCCGCTACGAAATCGGAATTCTTGCTTCAAGGATTCCCCCTAAACACGACACGAATAAAGGTCTGTAAACCAGTATCGCTAAAGTCTCTAATTGATTGTACTTAGATTGCACAATGAAACTGTGTCGAACGTTCGAACATCGTTTTAGCAACCAGGCATGCAATAGATAACCATGTTTTATGCTAATCCTTTAAACAGAAACATAACTTACAAATTTTCGAGAGCCTCAGTAAACTTACTCTGGGTTTATTACACACGTCTAAGTGTACACATGGTATTAAGAGCAATCAAGCAGCAGATTGTTATGTTGACTTTGGCCCGTCATCGGCTATTAAGATTTCTTTGTTATAGAAACATGTTGGACTATTTACACAACACGTTGCTCTCTGAGCGCCTTTGTGAAAATATCTCGAGACTTTTTTACGGACGTTCTTGTTGGTCAGCGCATATCGCTCTCACGAGTTTGAATAAAATCTTCAAGTCACTTAACGCGACGTTAGAATTTGCTTTCAATATATGAATCACTTGGATAGCTTTATTAGAGGTACAAACTGAATGACAGCGATATAGATTGGTACCTTTACCAACAATGTAGGCATCTTTAGGTGACAATGACTCGTGATTGCCGTGTGAGAGTTTGTACATAATTGAATTGTGAAGCTAAATAGTTTAACCTGACTCACCGATAAAATCTTAATTGGCTTTGAGAATGTCGCCGCTATGACTTTCAATGATTGACTGTATGGAAACATTAAGTTGGATACTTATGCAAAGCTTCTTTTTACAAAAGTGTTACAAAAAGCAGCTATGGTAATATGAATTTTACGTTTCTTTACGAAGCCTCCAGATTTTTGCAAATAAGATTTTGTGCTTAGGGTTCCAAGAGGAACATCAAGGAACACGGACACCCCAAGGTATTCAAATGGAGGGTCCAAGTATATACAGAAGAAAAAAATCAGATAAAAGTTTGGTATTAAGCTTATGCTTATTTATTACTTTAAGCTTTTCTAAATGTGTTGCGTAAATTAGTTGCAGCATTTTATAACTGACTAAAATTTTATTTACTGATAATACTTTTATGGAATAAAAGACAATTACATGATTTACAGGGCAATTAAATTTTTATGATTTTATTGATAAGAATACGCATGGGATCCGATTAACCAGTATAAGTAATTTTATAGTAGATAACCGACTTGATTTAAATATGTTCTGTGAAAAAAATGCAATCGTATTGTTCCGCAGAAGTTCTTTGTCTTATTTTTAAGCTTGATTGTCGTTTTGCAGTGGATAGGTTTTAAATGTACAACTTTTATGATTATACTTTAACATTTACGAACTTTAAAGCGGGTAATGGCGGTTAATTTGAACCTAAAGTATAAAATTGGCTCATACTGGGAAAAGTTTTGTGATATACATCCAGTAAGACTATAGTGGCTCCATGAGCTGTAGACCTCGTGTTAAAAAGTAGCTCAAATTGTATGTTTTTTGATATTTTTTTAAATAAATAACACAGAATAGATATTTGTTTTTTTCAGCAAATAAGTATCCATACTGTACAAAAAATATACGCAGTAGGTTCTGTCCGTTCTGTCACAACCTTATTAATTTATTTTTGAATATTGGCCACAAATGTTTTATTGATTTTGAATTTATGAAACTTTGATTCTTCTAAAAATAAAAACCAACAAAAAAGTATTGTTACATTTGTGATCATTTTTCGAAACTGCTGAAATATTATGTTTTTTTACATATCTCTGTCATTTCGAAAAACTGGCTCGACTGAAAAATTCTATATGATTATCAAACCTGCTCACAAAATTGAGAAATGCGACTTGTAAAGGAGAACAGACGGACAGCCGGTCCATACGTAGGACATACGAAATATTTTTTTCCCAAGCTGAAGCAAAGACGTTTTGCTCGTGCTTCACGCTCGCTCGGTTAAGTAGATCCAATAAGTAAGATGCATTTACTTAGACCGGAAGTTCAAACTCTTTCCCAGGTAGCGCCAAAATTGTGACATATTTTCTTAAAGAAGTAATAAGGTACATTCGGTATCAATTAGCGCTAGTAGCGCTATTACTTACGCCACGATTAGGTACACAAACTTAATAATAATTTCTTTTATATGCCGAATACAACTTCAAAAGACTTATAAATCATTCATTGGCTCAGATTCATAAAAATGGGTCTGTTATCACAGGATGGATGAAAGCAATTGAGTAGTTCTCATGAATTCCAATATAATTCCGTCATGCGTCCTTTCAACGTTGTCATAGGCTGTGCTTCACACGATTTGTTTATTTATACTGTGGACGCCTTTCATCTACTATACGTGAGCAAATAATGAATGTATGACATATCACGAGGCGCTGACGTCACTCCGGACACGGTCACATCAAAGCACTCCACCTTCATGATTTATCGTATTTTGTTAGACTTCGGCCTAATTACGATCGAGAAAATTTTGTGTAGGTACCCCGTAATAAAGCGTTTATCTCCGAAGTACTTTGATGTATAATTAGGCGACGGTGAAATAAGCTAGATTTAAACACGAACCTGTAATTGTTGATTGATTTACGATGACGTGTGAGATATATATTTATTTAGAAAATGTCACATTAATGATGTTCGTACGGTTATATGGAAAGGTTTGTGTTTAGCCCTGCTGCTTTGTATGTAGGTAATTTTAATCTGCCCTCTTTAGTCTTAGTAAAGGAGCTTAAGGTGGCACCCTAAGCTAAAGTGGCGCTGCGGTGAATTTTGTTTAAGATTATAATTCTAATACTTACGCAATTTTAATAATGTTTTACGTGGAATTTTTTGGGCCCGCAGTCTAGTATTTTTAGACGATATCGTTACATTCCCTCGTAGTCACTGCTAGAAGTAGATAGCAAAACTGCTAAAAGTAGCCGTTTTTGACAATTTACTTCTACGAATGACTACGAGGGTACGTAGTGATAACTTCTAAAAATACTAGACCATGGGCCCTAAAAACTCCACGTAAAACATTATTAATTTTTTTTTAATAATAACATATTAAATAAAAACCTCTGAGGGCGCCACTTACGCTCATACAACCGTCTTAAAGTACTTTAAAACCTTTCAAAACGCACCCTATTTGTGAATTTATTATGTATAGTTTATAATGTAACTAACTTAGGTACATACTTTTAAATGTTCAAAGCTGAAACGAATGTTGTTCCAATAAATCAAACAAAAAAACTCTTGGATTATTTATACGAGATTCTTAATTAGTGTTATTTATTCTTACTTAAGTTAAGTAGGTAGTATTTTACTCAATGGTAGGTATGTAAAAAAATATTTTTTTACTTTGACTTTGATTTGTTATTCTCAGTATGATTTCTGACTTTATTTTTTTTTTGTTCTAGGGAGGAAGCTTTTATTGGCTGCCTCATTACTTGAAACCATGATCATAGAGCAGATGTTTTATAATATAATTAGTAAAATAAAACTATGGCCTATTATTTCTGTATTAAATTTTATTGCATCTATTCACACACCTTTCCGGAAACGGTCAAAAGACGTTTGTGATATCAATAACAATACAAGTTTCTAAGAAATAAATACAAATTAATGAAACAGGAACGACAATTTGTTACATTAAATAAAATTAAAATGTACATTACTTCAACAGTCTACATGATGATTTGTAATAGATAATAATGACTCTATTTGTCTAAGACAGGTTCCTTAGTTAAAAGTACAGTAAAAGAAAGAATATGAATATTTCGTTGTTTTCATAATATTAAGACGTCTCTCATCCGTATATTATTTACATCAATGGACTGCTAATACAGAAAATTTATTGCATTTACCTCTCTTAAATATTCACGTTATTATTACATTATATAGTTACAACAGTGACATATGTACAAACTATAGACTCAATTTTGGACTTTCAGTCTCTACAATATTGAAAAAAATATACAATGTTGAGAAAACGAATCATGATGTTTATAAAATTTACATTAACTTTTATAATTATACAAGGCCATTTTAGACTTGATGTCGTTTGATTTTGCTTTTGAGTGACAAGGATTGCGTTATACCTACATTCACAGGGCTGGCACATTTTGTTTTCACAAAATGATTTGTAAGTAAGTAGGTACACTTACCTGAAGAAGATTTATGCAAATTAACAGCCCTAGTAAACGGAGTTTTTAAGAATTTCGACTGGTTAATTTATTTCAATATCTATAAAATTAATTATTGAATAGTAAGACTGCATGTTGGTCCCAAGATCTCAGTAGTTGAAAAGTTTTTATACTGTAGCCCAAATGTTTTATAGTGTTTTTTTATTTTTATTTCCAACAGTGTATCTTAGGGTTTTATATTTAAAAATGTTTTTTTTATTTGTCGCCAGCCCTGCTCGAGATAGTTATATTTATTCGCCATATCTAGGCACAGTTATAAGTATGATATCGGTATATTTAATGACTCTAATGACACTCAAAAATAATATAAGGCATTTTAATGTTTAACACAGACAAAAGTAGTCTTTTGACTAGAAAATATACAGATTTTTCATCATCATCTACAAATCTGGTATTGATAAAATTGTAGACTTAACATAGAAGCTTGTTAAAACTACTGACCTCGTATGAATAAATATTACAATTCGATTGACAGATACAGGGTGTAAAAAGACCCTTAACGAAGCCGAAGTCTACAGTTAGCCATCAAAACCGACAAACGTAAAGAAACTTATGAAAAGCACACGGGAAGAAGGGGCTCACCCACATTCAGTAAAATTTGAGAAAACGGCAGTTCAAAGTTGAATGGTTTATTTTTACTAAGGCGATTTAACGAAAAATGGGCCTCTTTTAGTTTCTTTTGAATATGTAATGGACCCTAATTTGTTTTGAGTATGTCAATGCCATCGAATGCAATTGTTAGTTTGAAATGAACAATTAGCAAAATAGAAGAAAATTGCTAGTTAAAGATTATTACTTACCTACTTTATTATTACTGAGACAATTTAACGAGAAATGGGTCCCTTTTAGTTGTTTTGAATATGTCATTTGAAAGACCAATTATAAGGCTATCGAATGCAATTGAAGGAACCACTGCAATAATAATGTATGTCCAAAAACATTTAATGCTTAACCAGTAATGCCATTCGGTCACTTGACCTTAAGAATGCTTATTTTCCAAAGAAATAACATATGATACATATACTTTTAACTTTAATAAATAACATTTTATTATCTTCAGGTCTGAGTTTTTTTACACCGTATAGAAATTTAAAACCCAATATTATCTCAAACAAAATATAAAGGACATCCATCATTATTGCAGTGGATCCTTCAATTGTTAGTTCAAATTAATCAAAAATGTCGATGAGTCCCTTCTGCCCGTGTGCCCTTCATATGGTAAAATTGGTATAGAAACGATTGTTGAAAATTACTGAAAAGAACCAACGCGTGCAACAGACTGCGCTTGTGTGTGCGCGTTACACAGAATTACACGACTAGGCTTTTTGCATCAAATATTTTCAAATATTTTCCAAATTATCATAAATGTGAAAATAATAATATACCTAGTAGATGGCGAAAAAGTTAAAAAATATAGTAAGTTTAAAATAATTAGGGGTTTAAGTATGAATTTTCCGTTTTGTAAGGAGAATTTTAAAGGAGTTGCATTTCCCTTACTAACATTTTCTTAATTAATTTAACAACCATGAACGCTCATGTTCTAAAATGTTTGTGCACAAGTTTTTAATACCACATGTGTTAACTAAGTGAAAAAATAAGTATCGAATAAGTTACAATGAACTTAGTGGTCATTTCTGCTAACGAAAATGGAGTTTTCTGTGGTTAAAGAAAGCAAATCAGAAATATTTTTATTTTTATTAGCTAGTACGCTGGCCATCATCATCATAAATATATCAAATTGTTGATAATGAATTGGTATTTAGGTACGACGTATGTATACGTATTATTAATATAATCTAAAATTTATAAGCCACAGAGGTCAATAGGGAATATGCATTTTTGTTTTGTATGCTTGAGAAAATCAACATGACTTGAAGTAAGCACGCAGCAGCACCCGCTGTAAACGCGCTATACAAAACGTATGTATTATATCTTATTCGATATTATATCTGTCTGATAAGTGACTGTGACTGTTATAACCGAAAATGAAAAAAAAAATCGTTATTATCCCCTGATTTTATCGTGTGATAAAACTAAAATAATACATTTATTTTTATTTTTCTGTTGCGTCATGTTTTTATACGTGTCCGCAGCGATCAATGAGTAATTTTCTATGGAGAGTTGGATCATTTTTTTGTCGATGTCGCTTCCATAAACAGTTTCATTTCAAAGATTTTTTTCCAAATAAGCAAAAAAATATTAAGTCTATCATAGGCAGTTTTTGCAATATTTAAGATTAAAAAATTATATGTAGGTATTTTTTTTGGCAATGTCGCTTCCAAAAATACAGCTCCATCTCAAAGATCTTATCCACTTATCCAAATAATCAAACAATATTCTACAGCAGGGATTCCCAAAGTGGTCAATATCCCTTGGGGTCGAAATCGGTTTCCCAGGGGTCGGCAAAAACGAATAATTATAATAATAATTATTAATTATACTTGATATTTGTATATTTGATATTTAAAGGAAGTTTCTTGCCCAATATAGTTTAGTTTGGGAATACCCAGTATAGTTTGGGAATACCTGCTCTACAGCGTAGGTCTATCATGGGCAGTTTTTGAAATATTTAAGGTTTAAAAAATAATATGTGGGTCATTTTCTTATTTTAGCGATGTCGCTTTCTAAAACCAGTTTCAGCTCAAAGATCTTATCCAAATAATCAAAAAAATATTATACAATTTAAGTCTATCATGGACAGTTTTTGAGATGTTTAAATATCTCAAAAACTGCCCATGATAGACTATTTATTATTTTTTTGCTTATTTGGATAAGATCTTTGGGATGGAACAGTTTTTTAGAAGCGACACTAAAAAAAAAATTACCTACAAATAATTTTTACCTTAAACATCTCAAAAACTGCTCATGAAAGACTTAAGCTGTAGAATATTTTTTTGCTTATTTAATAAGATCTTTGAGATGGAACTGTTTTTTGGAAGCGACATGTCAAAAAAAATTACCTACATATCTTTTTTTAATCTTAAATATCTCAAAAACTGCCCATGATAGACTTACGCTTTAGAATATTTTTTTCCTTATTTGGATATGATCTTTGAGATGAAACTGATTTTTGGAAGCGACACTGCAAAAAAAAATCGTAAATTATATTTAAAACTTAAATATCTCAAAAACTGCCCATGATAAACTTACACTGTAGAATATTTTTTTGCTCATTGGGATGAAGACTTTAAGATTAAACTGTTTTTTGGAAGCGACATCGTAAAAAAATTACCCACTTATTACTCATACCCTTGTCAAATTCGGTGACTTATGTATTTTCACTGTTACAGTTGTACAATTTACCTTTTGTTTTGTAACATCATTATAACCTGTGTTTCGACAAATAAATGAAAAAAAAAATCGAAATACTAATAAGCAACAGAAGCATTTTTAACACCATAGAAATATAAGGGAAAAAAAACGTAATTTCATACTTAAACCCTTTAAATAATAATCTTTTGCTGTTTTGGTATGCCATAATTATGTTTTTTTTTAATTTTTTCACTAAAAATATAGGTGGTAGTTTTGCCTGCTATATTTTTCCAAAAATATAGTAGTCCAGCCTCCGATATAGTAGGATACTATATTGTATAGTAGGGTTGGTAACCCTAGACACACCTATTGCGGCCGAGTTGAAAGGGAGTGTTTGTATGCGTTCGCATAAGGTACATTGAGTGCTGACGTTCTGAAGCCATATTTGTTGCAAAATACTTTAATTTCAAAAGTGTATTTTTGACTTTGTCTTTTCCTTTAATAATTTGGTAGTTATTGATTACCCAGGTATAATCTCTAAAACTAAAATGGTCCTGATGATGGGCAGAATACGTGGGTCACGGTTTCGTTATGGGTCTTTTTACACCATTTATATTGAAGAAACTATCAAACAATAGAAAACCATGGACGTAGTTAGGCACTAAATATAAAAATGATATTCTCAAATAATAATTTACAATCTACATACAAATAATAAATCTTAAAACAGTGTTGTTTTTCTATAGAAACATAACACGTATTAATACCTATTTTTTGAGTTAA
Organism: Agriphila geniculea; assembly: GCA_943789525.1. NCBI lineage: Eukaryota > Metazoa > Arthropoda > Insecta > Lepidoptera > Crambidae > Agriphila > Agriphila geniculea. Next base: position 8,274,767 of record OX038870.1, read on the forward strand.
ATCACTTCATTTAACCACTTTCAATAAGAACTACAGCAATATGTCGCAAGGTCCAACTTGTATTAGCACCTAGTATTGTCGGTCGGTCGGCGCGAGCGCAGCGCCAACGTCGTTTGCGAGATGTCAACCTCACGGCAGGCGGCGCGCCTTCAAGCGTGCACCGCGCTCATGTGTCCACTATCACAAATCTAAGCTTCTCTACCGGTGCATAATCATTATCACGTATATATACGTTTGTATACATATTTATATGCTTTATAAATCACTATTTACAAGTGAAAGGCCCTCGCGGCACTCGTCGGGCGTGATCGCGGTTATTGTCGATGCGCCAGCGGCGGGCGAGGAGCTGGCGGTCAGGCACGCGGCGGCAGCGGCGGCTCGGCCAGCGACGAGGTGGAGGAGGAGGACGGCGACGGGGCAGGCGGCGCGGGGGCGGGCGCAGACAGCGCTAGCGACCGCGAGTACTCTAGGAGGGCGACGTCGGCTGGGTGCGTCGGCGGGTAAAGGCCTCGGTACAACTCCGGTCGCCCGTATGGGTGGGCGAGCCGGGCCGCTGCAGCTGCGGCAGCTGTCTGGTAAAATGCAGAAGCCGAGGAGGGAGGCGTCGGAGCCTCACCCTCCTTACTTGCCATATCCGCCAGTGACCATATTCTTGGTTTAGCGGACGCAGGTGTACTCCCCGGGGGAGCTCGAGATGGGAGATGCTGGTAAGCGGGATGTAACGGCCTTTCGTATGGCTCTGGTGACTCCGGTCCACTGTCAGCTCGAGACTCAGACCATTCTGACTCAGTTCTTTGTCCCAACAAATCTAACCTTTGTTGAGGTCTATCGCCGTCTTCGCTGGAACCGGTTCCCGAATCTTTTCCATCTAAAAATAAATAAAATTATCATAAATAAACAATCATACGAACATAAGTTGTCGCGAGCGACATCGCGAGCAATCAGTTTAGAACTAATGTTATTTACTTACCTAGAGCATCCTTCCCGTCGTTGCTTTTGTGGTCGTCATCATCGTTATTATTGTCGTCGTCGTCAACCCTGTTTCTGGGCTCCCAGGTCATTTTGTTTTCCTTTTTGAGGCGACGACGTGCGTTGGCGAACCACGTAGAGACTTGCGTCAGTGTCATCTTCGTGATGATTGCTAGCATTATCTTTTCGCCTTTCGTCGGGTAAGGGTTTTTCTTGTGCTCATTGAGCCACGCCTTGAGTGTGCTCGTTGTCTCACGGGTGGCGTTTTTTCTTCGCGCACCGTTAAGATCCATCCCATATCTGTGTACAAAACATAACAAAATTATTATGAGGAATAACAGTATTATTCCTACCAGTATACATTAGAGATATCCTACAAAACTTCGTTCGCTATTAATTAGGTAGATACTGAAACGATATGTCCAAAATTTTCAGACAACGCAAAGTGAAAAACTCATAAACTGCGGAGTGCGATTTGGGCGAGATTTCTGATAACGCGAATCGAGACCGCCCCAATCCGCAGCTCGTCCTCTCGCGATCACCTCGGCGAGCCAATGAAAGCGGCAGCATAATAATTGAAATCGAGATAAGCCATCAAGTGCTCTCTCAGCGCTAAGCTCAGCTTATCTCAGACATAGGTACCTACATACGCATTCGGTGCCGGACCACGCGCCGCTATTTGAATTGTCCTATCTTTATTAGGATGCAGTCCCCGTATCGCATTTCTATTAAGCTTTGTGAATGGTTCACTTAGTTTGGGCGCGATATTACGGAATGGTTTTGTTTTGTTTGGGGTTCCTGTTTCCGATTGTGAATGCTGCGAAATGTTTGCTCTTGCTTTGTCAATAAAAGTCAATAGTTACAATGACGTTTTCATTGTGAAAAATTTAAAAATATCCATGTCTTTTTGTCAAACCTGGGATTACCTCAATGCATTATTTATTATATTAATTCGGATGAAGGTAGTACCTACTTAACTCATAGTTTCAAAATGTTCACTAGTTTCGAACTCTGCACTAAAAAGGTGTCGGTCGCACTATTGTGTGCGAGGAAACCTTAGAAATATAAGTTTCCTTCACTTCCGTCACACAGCTTACAAAAAATATAATACGCTTTTCAACCTCGAAGATAAAACTTCGAGGTTGAAAAGCGAGAAGACTTGAAAAATATTTTGAAACACGTAATTTTACATATTGAAAAACACAAGTTTGATATACCTATCTCAAATGCGTGCATTATAAATAATGACAACAGCTTCGACCTTACCTAAGAGTTTTCGCACAGGAAATGGCTCAGTTGGTTCCATATGCTGCCAAATGCAGTTATCTCGAAAACCAACTAGGGTGGAAAACAGGGATGGGTATAGGAAATTAATAAAACTGTCACTTAAATCGCAGAAGTGACGGGCAGCGCCCCTAAAAGGAAACAACGTAATCTATTCTGAGTCTTACGACTAGCCATTACGGTTACAATTCATTTCATATTTCCACAACGAATTCACCATTGTTAAGTGAAATGTTGACTTAATTTTGTTTGCACCCTATCAGAAGACTTATAAATAACAATACGCGATTATCATTCGTTTTCTAATAAAAATTTCTTCTTTAACTTATTCCACTGCTCAGGGTTCAGCTGAACGACAATTTGTGGATAAAACGTTGTTTAAAGGCAACATAATTTAATGACGTTCGCCTGGCAACGGGCTCTATGAATGAACTAACATCCATAGAATTCGAGTAACAATACGAAAGTGGAGCGACGCGAAGCCGAGCTTAGGCGTATTCCACAAACAAAAAAGCTTCATTTATCCACGGCGTGCCACTTTCACAGTATCCGCGCTCGCGGGGATAGCTGCGGCATCATTTTTTTTATTATTTCACTTCCCCCAGTGTGGCCGCGCCCCGGGCTGCGGCCGCCCCTCCTCATTCTACCACCTCGCCTTCAATTAAATCTCTATTTCTCGCGCCACCTCATGCTTCCTACTTAAAGTCATAAAAACGAGATAAACACAAAAATATTGCTCGTACTCACTATCGTTCTTTTAAAAGGCAGTCGGTATTGCTATTTATTCATTATGTGGTTGGAACAGTAATTTGTTTGAAAGATATTTCTTTTTGGGTTTCAATAAATGAATTTATTTATCTGATGGTTGATACAGAGGTGTGTCTGTTCCGTAAGGGCAGGCAATAAAAGCAGGCGGTACCGGGCGGGGAAAACGAGAGTCATAATAATGACATAAAGGTAAAAGAATGAACGGTTTCGGATAAGAGAGCCTGTCGAAATATCTCGGCGACACACCTGGGTTGACAAAACATTTCTTCATGATATACAGCAATAATAACAATTTGTTTCCGTCTAATAGTAATCTGATAGCATTTTTATCGAAATATAAAACTAATATTAATAGTAGTTAAAACCATCAAGAAACTAGAAAGAATTATCTTTAAAGTTATTTCTATCCATCTTTGGTATTATAGGCGTTAAAAGCTATGTTTTGTGCTCTTTATTTAGTAACAGAAAACTTAATAGATTCCCTACATGGAGTTTTATGTATCTCCTAAACGCAGGATTGTTGAATTTAATAGATCTGTATGCCTTACTCGTGGGTTAATAAATAAATAGTAAAAAAAGATAGATATATTTTATACATTTTTGTCCAGATACCGACCTCATCCTCGTTGTTTTTTTTTTCAATAGGGAATATGCAAAAGTCACCGATTTTGATAAATTTGAGCTTGATTGCTAAGGACACGTATAAAAATATGATAGAAAATAAAAATAAAAAAAAGTATGATTTTAGTTTTATCACACGATGAAATCGTAAAATAACGTTTTTTTTTTCATTTTCGGATATAATGCACTTAACAAACAGATAGAATATCGAATAAGAAACAATATTTTGTATGACACATGTACTTACACGCAAAATTTAGGGAGATAATTGAAAATTCTTGGCTAACTTCTTAATAAACGCACCTGAATTATGACCATTTTCTATAAAGCGTTTTCAGCCGGAGCTGCTGCGTGCTAACTTCAAGTCACTATATCACGAGAAAAAAACGTAAGAGAAAAGTTGATTTTCTAACGCATTGTACTTTTGATTTTGATACAAAAAAATGATGCATATATTCCCTTTTCTGTATTTTTTAACGAAAGAAAATTTTTCTTTTGGTTTTTAATGAAGGTATTAGCTTCATTGGTAGTTAACAATCTTTTGATGAGGTTAAAGTTGCTGAAACAGTTGTCTTTCAAGTTGTTTTAATTTTAATAATTCTGTTATTGTTTTTTTCAAAAGGCAGTTGGAAAAGTTCAAGGCCTTTTTGAAGCATGCATTTTGCGTGTTATATTTCTGGCAATACTAAACTTAGCCGCCTGAGTATATATAATGTAATATATTGTATTGCAGCTGACTTTCCGGTACTAGTGGTAAAATTGCTAGCTTCTTCATATTTTAATATTTTTTATTAGATATAACTTTGGTGGTACCAATCCTTACTATCCTTTCCGCATTAATAGGTATTATAAACGTGAAGGTCAATTTGTTTGTTACATCTCACGTCTTAACTACTCAACCGGTTATCGTGAAATTTTGCATTCATATATCAGGGGTACAGAAGAGGACATTTGGGGGTCGTCATCGGGGGTAGACAAAATACTATCCATGCAGACGAAGTCGCGAGCGGTCGATAGTTTTGATGAAAAGATATTCCTCGCTGTAGGATCTTTATTACTTATTTTTAGTACAAAAAGGCCGAGAACTTTTCCGACTAACTCATATTTAATGCAACTGACACTTAATATCGACAGCCTTCATAATTTTTATGGCTTTTTTATTCACATTTTAAGTAAATTAATGTACTTTACGCTGGAACAGCTGCTCAATCTAAACCAAGCGCACGCCAAATACCAGCTCCAGATGCTTGTGTCCATCAAGCGGAGGGGCAAGAAGTCCAATTAGGCAATGACAATCTTTTCTAGGTAATAAGCTTCGAGCATAGTCGCAAGGTTGCAAGCTTATCGAATTTTTATCGGATAGATTTCGGTGAGTGTGTAGCGGAATTGCACAACCTAATTACGCCATATCTCCTTTCTTCCATCGGACAACCAGAGGTATGAATCAGTGCCACTGTTTTTTTGGTAGATATTCCAAAGACTCGAACTAAGAGTTTTGCTTAATTTACTATCCGTACCGCTAAAGAGTGGAACTCCTTGTCCGAGTCTCTGTTTCCTAATATTAAGATACAATTTGGGGACTAATTGTATAAATTTCAAAATCTATCGTATCGCTTTCATTTGACAGATGAATGTGACACTGCTACATTTCCTTGGTAAGTTTTTATTTGTTATCAAAGTATCAAAGTGTCGCAACCTGAAAGCGATTGCGATAGATTTTGAAATTAGACAATAGAAACCCTGCTGGGTAAGCATTCTTCCAGGTAAGCACGTTCTAACCTAAATCGCATCATCACTTAACACTGCGTGATAACGGCCAAGCTAGGACCTATCATCCTACTTAATATTATAAATGAGAAAGTTTTTTGTGTTTGGATGTTTCGATGTTTGTTCCTCAATCACGCAAAAACTAATGAACGGATTTGATTTAAATTTGGCACACAGATAGAAGATAGCCTAGATTAAAACATATAATAATTTTTATCCCGATATTCCCACGGGAACGGGAACCACGCGGGTGAAATCGCGGGCGGCTGCTAGTAAAAAAATAAAATTAAAAAACTATAATACTGAAGAGTCTTTAAAAAACATAAAAAATGATCCGTTCAGAAGACAACGGGACATGAAAGAAAAACTGTCTTGCTATTGCTATAAAAAGTGTATAAATAACATTTGTTCTTTAAATGTACCAAGGACAACCATCTAAAACGGGTCGATGTTAAATGACAGCATACATACTACTAACGTCAAGCTAGGTTGCTCGAAAAGAACTGACCGAGTGGTTGTAATGTAATTATATACCCATTTTTGTGTGAGTGATCGCACCGCTGTGACTCGAGCTAAAAGAAGAGCTATAGAGTTTCCACTACACTTCGAATATACCAATGACATCGCCGGCACCCATATAAAATTACACGGTGCGATATTTTGTAAGGTAATAGATGTACATTTTTCCTCACGCTCCAACGAGTCATCTACACGACAATCCATGCACTATGAAATCTTCAAGAGGTTAATACTCAGTGACAGTTTTGTGTAAAAATGCTTTAAGGAGGCTCTTGTGGCGTAAGTATCGGGTTCCATGTGTCATCTTAATCGCATTTCACACTCAGCTAACATTATAAAGAACGACGACAACAATGTTGAGGCTGACGCCTACTAAGTGTTCCACCAGACGGTTCAGTTTGCACTATGTTTGACCAACATTGTAAGTATATTGATTAAAATTCCAACAACTACTCGGAATTTGTACTATAGAAAAGTCGGTTTTCAACACGAACCTCGCCTTCCATGATACAAGTAAATTACCATGTTCGTAAAAGTGATCTCAGATAAAGCTAATTATTCGTCGTCGTAATATGGCAACGGGCTCACGCAACGACCAATCTCTGGTTATAGTCGGAGTTTTAAAAGGTACGATATAGGGATACAGGTCCTAAATATTGGTGGGCAGATAGGGCGGCCGAGGGCGCGGCACGCCAAAAACACATTACCACCGGCCGACTCGCTATTACGGCCAACCGCACGCGTCGGTGTTCGCCGATAGCTGCCACCCTAACATGCTATCCGACGACTAATTGGTCAGCTCCATGCATAAAAAACCCTAATAGAAACAACTGTGGCATGGGAAGCCCGCTTCGCAGCTTAAAACGTAAATATTCGACGATCGTCGTCCGGCAAAGTCCGAAAGTTTTCGTTGGACGCGCTTTGAATGAAGGGCCAATCGTTAGGTGGGAAAGGTGGCATGAAGGGCGTGTTGCCTAGAGGTTTGGGCGGCGCATGTCACGTGACAAACGAACCGTTAACACACCACCGGTGGTTCTGCCTCGCCATCTTTGTTTTTGTTTCAAGGGGTTGCTTCGAAAGTTTTTAAATACGTATAGAATTACGTGTCACCTTTACACTTAACGCTGTATATTCACTAAATGCAATACAGATATGCTCACATAAATCAATGTCAGTATTGTTTTGAATCGGTAAGAGTTAATCTTTTTGCTTGTATCTGTTTTGAAACTTAACGAAAACAATACATAAATTGTGGCCGTTATCTGTGGCAAATTATTTTTCTGTTAACTTGTGGCTTGACCCAGTCTCAGCGTGGTAGATAAGGAGAGTACATGGAACAGTTTTAATTAATTTAAGCAATTATGTCGCAGAGACGGAGATATCTCTTAATTCATTTAACTACTTACTTGATTTTTCTTATCAAACACGAAGAAATTCAAGTACTTAAATGTTAACAAACTATACCATGCTCAGATTTCAAATTTATTGATTGTTTTAATCATTATAAGAGGTTACAGAAAAACATTAAAGTGATGATTATTCTGATCAAAAGTATTCGCTTTTTTCTAAATATAGAAAAAAACCCCTTAAATAGTAATTTTATTCTGTTTTTAGTATTTGTTGTTATAGCGGCAACAAAAATACATCATTTGTGAAAATTTCAACTTTCTAGCCATCACGGTTCATGAGATACAGCCTGGTGACAGACAGACAGGCAGACAGACAGACGGACAGCGGAGTCTTAGTAATAGGGTCCCGTTTTTACCCTTTGGGTACGGAACCCTAAAAATACACGAAAGAGAAAGACAGACAATTTCAAAATTATCAATTTATAATAGGTACTCTTAAGACAATGAATTAACTGCACAGATATCTTATGAGTCAAATCTCTGTTTCACATTCACAAGCGTAACAAAAAACCATAATTTCAAAATTATCTATCGGCTAAATGTTTTGTTAGAATGAGAAAGTTACTAAGTAAAGCTGATACCCCTATTGTTATGTCAATTATTTGATTGCGTTGATCGATCAAGCTAAATAAACGTTATAAAAAAACCTCTGTTTTAAAGGTTCACATGCTTTTGTAATTTTTCAAAATGGTTTGGATTACTGTTTAATTGTATCAATATCAAATAATTATGATTTTGTATCTCATGCAAGAATTCTGCACAATTTTGCTTAATAAATTGATCGTGTTGATTTTATAAGTTTTATATTTTCACCAATTGCAAAGCCCTTTTTAAAGAAACATGAGTCTTGTTTTTAATGAAGTCCGCTATTGATGCTATGAGTTAAGACCAATCCGCATTGTGTTCGCGTGGTGGGGTGGCTTATTCACCCTTATGGAAGGCCTTAGCACTATCAGTGGGGTCATTGATAGGGCTGGTGGGTGATGATGGTGGGATAAGAAATGATATGACGTTGGTATAACAGAGTCATTACATCTGCCTTTTATAGTCTACTGCAGGATGTAGGCCATATCTGAGAACGAATGATGTCACAATCTCCATGCTTGGCAGGCGCGTTAAAGTCTAAAAAAATTACTAATTCACTGGAGTAATCTGCCGTTTTTGGTTAAACGTTTGAGGCTTGTTCCAGTTGTAACAACTAACGCTACTGACTTTGTGTGATTGAACTGAATCACAATGAACGAAACGCAGCACTAGTACAATAAATAAGGCAACATCACTGACGTCCTTTATACAATTACACTGGATAGGCTATTGTCATGAAATGACAGCAAATTTTTGTGCCTATTTGAAAATCGCCATATTGGCGCTGAGAGCAGTAGAGTCTACTATGGCAGTAGTGAGTGAACTTGGAACTTATAAGTTCTTGGAACTTATTTCACTTATCACTAGTGCCATAGTAGAATCTACTGCTCTCAGTGCCAATATGGCGATTTTCAAATCGGCACAAACGATTGGTGACGTTCGCCTGTCCAGCGTACTTGTATAATGGACGTCAGTGAGCAACATTATTTTACAATGTGACATTAGAATCTGTCAGTTTACTCGCACCGTTGGACCGCTTTCAACAGAAAACATATGTACCCTACCCAATAAGTACTTACACTTGGAAGTAGCTAATACGCTTCGTAATTAGAAACATCTAAATTTATAAAAAATATAACGGAGTAATCGAACGTTCGGGCTTTATCTAAAGTTAGAAAATTTTGTTTTAGGTAATGATGTTATGGTTCAATTTTGATGTTTCCAAATGTATATGTTTTGCCTCTATAAAATCTTTGAACGCTGACGTTAGTTAGTAACAACCCTACTAATTAAGTAAAAAGTGAGAATTGTTAGGATAAAAAAAAACAAGGAATCATCATAAGTTTTCAAGTAAAGGAGTGAAAGTATTAGAAATAAAACAAACGCTAAAAGTGTTATATGTAATCTAATGAACTGTGCGCGCGCAAGCCTTAGAAGAGTTAATGTATGTTTTGATGTCACCATTTTAGATTTTCTCTTGGGACTTCTTATGTAGTCCATCATTTCTGGCTTTAGCGCTTATTGAACTTTTTTGAACATTGATTTTGGTAATTGTTGATATCATTTTTACCATCGTTACTCGAAAAAGTGCGTTTAATTTAATGATAAAAGTGAATAAAAAGCGGTTTTATTCACCGAGTGAATAAAAATATTTTGAATTTGGAACAAGGACGCATCATATAATCACATGAGCATACATTTTTTTACTCATGTGACATGAGTAAAAAAACGTTCATGTGATATTATTATGTGGTGCATGGAGCATGGAGCATGGAGCTATTCCATAGAGCGATGGTTACACAATTAAAAAAAATATCCCGCCGAATTAATTAGGTTCTTTTTAGTGTCTTATCTTTGGGTTCTTTTCTATACATATATTGGAGGGAGATTAGATGCTCAGTCTTCTGGTACGATCTTCAGTCTGGAAAATTTCAAAGTCTATACAGACTGATGAAATGGACTGATGCTAGACTGGTCATGGAATTTCTCTTTTAGCGTGGTTGTTTTATGTCATTAGAAAACCTCTGGTTTCACTATTTTCTAATGTTTGAATGTTACCGATTACCTACCTAAATAATAAAATGTGATAAGATAACTATAAATACTTTAGGTACCTACCTATAAGTAGTGATATTTGTTTTCTCGCAGTCAATGGTAAAAAGTAGAGTTCACAACTCATGAAAAAAAAAAAATGTCAGTCTTTTGTATCCCTCGCTTCGCTCAGGATTCAACTCTAGAATCCTTCGCTGCTCTCAGGATTCAACTTGCTCCCTCGAATTGAATTCCCTCTTTTTTCACTTGTTGTATAATCTACTATTAATGCGTGGGTTCTTACCTATTGAAAAAAATATACTATCAACAACATTTTCGATAAGATTTTTACTATTAAATAACGCAAATATAATATTAACGCAGTCGATAAGATAAAGTTTTAATGTAAAATAACATTTAAATACCATTTTGCTCTTTGCCAATAAACAATGTAAATAATCTATAAAATCAAATTACATGACGGTAATATTAATAAAAACCTTGGGATATATTATTATTACAGTATGTTTATTTATATGTAACTAGCTTCCACCCGCGACTTTGTCCGCGTGGATATTAAAGATATCCTTAGGGAACCAACAACTAGGATCCGACCAGCCGTTTTAACGCGATAAGGCGGGTCCCCCACCAAACGGATATTAGTTGAAGTTTCCCTAAGGATTTTCTCTAATATCCACGCGGACGAAGTTGCGGGTGGAAGTTAGTTTATTACAATATTCAGAAATGGGTCCAGTTCCCGTTTATTTATCGTTTCCCGTTGCCGTTTATCCCGTTTGTTCCGTTCCCGTTTTTTAGACGTGCTCCTGCGAAATTTAAAGTTGTAATTTCCATTTAATATTCTTTTTTCATACAAAATTTGTACCCCATTTTCACCCCTTTAGGTGTTAAATCATGTCCACCATGTTGGACTTCAAAATAATTGTCATTTCCGTAATCATCATCCTATAAAACCTTAAGCACGACATCTATATCGATTTTTAATTTTATTTACCCCTTAAGGTGTTGATTTTATAAATCACAAAATACTCAATTGTTTTCCAATTTATTTTAAGAAGTTTAAAGTTATAATTTCGATTTTATATTCTTTTTCCATACAAAATTTGAACCCCGACTTCACCCCTTTAGGGGTTAAATCATGTCCACCGTATTGGACTTCAAAATAAATGTTATTTTCGCAATTGTCGTCGTCACTAGCTTCCCGATGAGCTAGAGACTTGAAACTTTGAACATAGGTCAGAACTGCAAGTAAAATGCAATATTATGGTGTCATTGATCTGATCTGATGATGGAGCCGGAAGAATGCCACAAGAACTCTGTGATAAAACCATACAACCCCATTGAGGTTAGAATCGTCTTGACAAGTAGTCTGGCGGTAGATGAGGTCCAGGGTCTGATGATGAAGCCGGAAGAAGGCTACAGGAACTCTGTATTGCAACAATGCAACCCCATCGAGTTTGGGCTCATTTGAATCATTTTGATGAGCGCTCTGTTGGGAAATAGTGTCCAAGGGTCTGATGATGTAGCCGGAAGGCCATAGGAATTCTATAATAAAACCATGCAACCCCATCGAGTTTGGACTCGTTCGAATTGTCTTGACGAGTACTCAGTTGGGAAATAGTTTCCAGGGTCTGATGATGAATCCGGAACAAGGTTACAGGAACTTAGTGTTGCAACCATGCAACTCCATCAAGTTTGGGCTCGTTTGAATCGTCTTGACGCGTACTCTGTTGGGAAATAATATCCAAGGGTCTGATGATGGAGCCGAATAATGGCTACAGGAACTATGTAACAAAACCAAGCAAACCCCATCGAGTTTGGGCTCGTTTGAATCATCTTGATAAGCACTTTGTTGGGAAATAGTTTCCAGGGTCTGATGATAGCCGGAAGAAGGCCACTGTAATAAAACCATGCAACCCCATCGAGTTTGGGCTCGTTTGAATCGTCTTGACGAATGCTCCAATAGGAGATGGTATATTTTTAGTCTTAGCTCGTTAAATAAAAAGCAGAAAATAATACTTTACTGAAAAATAATCTTTTTTAAAGACACATTTTTAAAACGGACTAAATTATTACAAATAAATCGGACTAAAAACATTAAAACGGACTAATAAAAACAGACAAAAACGTAAAAAAAATCTTTTGTAAATATTTATAACCGCATGATAAAGACAATATGGATGATAAATTTTACAAAATGCGCCCCACGTAGGTATAGGGTTATAAATATTTACAGAAGTTGTTCAATGTTTTTAGTCCGATTTTTTGTAATAATTAAGACCGTTTTCGGATTAATTTTTTTTATTTTTTATGACGTATTAAAATTAAAAGTTTAAATCATAGAAATAGAATGTCAAAGAACAACAAAGTCAATAAACAGGTGATCCTAAAACGAATGCATACATTTTATATGGGATACATAAAATTTGACTTAGATTCATAAAATATGACTATATATGGCAAAGGAAATTAATATACTATGTTCCATACTGTTTTCTTTGTCGATAAACGAATAAATGTAGCGAAATTGGGTTTTAAAGAAATGTGTGGCACTATCTTATTTACCTGTGAAAAGTGTGATTACTTGGATTGTTTCTTTTTGTCTCATCACAATTACTTAGAGCACAAGACACCATGGCTCCACAATACCTTTATTTTAAATTCTAATTAAGATTAACAAATATTTTAAACAAACTGTGATTGCTCATTTGCTAGGCGGGACGCTAGGGGCTCTTACTGTAAAAAATGTTGGCACATGTCACTTGCTCCTTTGTCTCTTTTTTACATAGACCGTGTCCGTATGATGTTAACTTCTCTTTTCCACGCTTTGTTGGTCTTCTTGAGTGCAGCGAAAATTTTTCTATGGTTTAAATATATAAAATTTAAAATGCCGGTCATTCCAACAGGAGAGGGGATAGACCCAAACATGTGGAGGGCTTTGTCGATAATATTGATCATATTATCTGCCTTTAAAAGCTCCAACATCGCTAACCAGACATATTGTATAACATTGGCCACTTATGTTGAATGTGATTGTTATCAAATGTCTATTTTATATCAATGTCACATTTTGGTTACATTCATGTCAATAAAAACGTTTTATTGCGGAAAAATGATTTTTTTTTTTTGGAAAATAATTAAATAGATATCAATGTCCATATCCAAAGATTAATGGTCATGTTTAATCAGATGCAAATGCAGACGTAATTAATCTGCCAAAATTTTTATTATTTCTATCTTCAGTCTTAGCTTTCAGTATCACGGGTAATTTTAATATTTTTTAAGTTATGTCCTTACAAATAAGTTTTAGTAAAAAAGGCATATTTTGAACACACCTAGTTCTCAGGTTTGTTAAACACAAAATAAATAAACTAATGTAAACATGACAATTATTGACCGAGCGAGTACGAAGTGCGAGCGAAGCGTCTCTGCTTCAGCTTCGGCAAAAAATCTTTCGTGTGTCTGGCTGTCGGTTCCCACCTACAGGTCGCATTTCTAAACCGATTCTCGTGGAATTTTGTGAGCAGGTTCGAAAAATGTATGGATTTTTTTATGTCAAGCCAGTTTTTTGATCATTTCTAAAATGGTGGAGATATGTAAAAAAATCATATTTTAGTCTGGCTTTCCGGCGCTGTATGTTCTCCTCTATAGGTCGCATTTCTCAACTGAATCTCGTGAAATTTCGTGAGCAAGTTCAATAATAATATAGATTTTTTTGTCACGCCAGTTTTTTTTAATTTTAAAAAATGACGGAGAAATGTTAATAAAACCTATTTCAGTCCGGTTTTCCTGTTTTGTTTGTTCTCCTCTACAGGTCGCATTTCTCAACCGATTCTCGTGAAATTTTGTAAGGAAGTTCAAAAATTGTAACGAATTTTTTTGTCAAGCCAGTTTTTCGATTTTTTTTAAACGGGAGAGATATGTAAAAAACAACATATTTAGGTGAATCAACTTTTTGTTGTTTTGTGGCATTTCTTAAAATATCTACGTGAACCATTTTTATATGAAGTAAATCTGTAGTTGCAAATACTCTCAGCTAATTATCTTAAAAGAAAACTTAAAAGACATGAAATTTTTTACGTGATATTAAAGAACAACATAGGTGACCCAGGAGACAACTCCTATTTTTCATATAAAAGCTGGGGACAACATTGTCCCCTGCATCACCCATGTCTTTCTTCAAACTATTGATTGTTTTTGTACAAAACTAAGTATGTTTTATTGGCTATGAATCTAAATATCGTAAAATAGAGATTTTTTCTAAGAGAGATATCTAGTCTTGTTTTAATTTATGAAAATTTACACATGGGTCGATTTTTTCCTTACATTAAAAAATTGATTCACCCATTTAAGTCCGGCTTTCTAGCGCTGTCTGTTCTCCTCTATAGGTCGCATTTCTCAACCGATTCTCGTGAAATATTGTGAGCGGGTTTGGATATGATATAGAATTTTTTTGCCAGTTTTTTGCAATTTTTCAAAATGGCGGAGATATGTTAAAATATCATATTTCAGTTCGTCTTTCCAGCGCTGTCTGTTCTTCTCTACAGGTCAGATTTCTCAACCGATTCTCGTGAAATTTTGTAAGCAAGTTTGAAAATTGTATCGAATTTTTTCGTCAAGCCATTTTTTTGTTTTTTTTTTTAATTGCTAAGATATGTAAAATTATTCTTATTTCAGTCCGGCTTTCTGGGCGCTGTATATTTTCGTCTACAGGTCGTATTTCTCAACCGGTCCCGGTGAAATTTTGTGAGCAGGTTTGATAAATAAATATATAAAAAATTTTTGACGAGACAGTTTTTTGAAATTTTTTAAAATGACGGAGATATGTAAAAAAACACATTTCAGCCCGACTTTCTGGATGTTTGTTCTCCTCTACAGGTCGCATTTCTCAACCGATTCTCGTGAAATTTTATGAGCAGGTTTGATAATTATATATATATATGTTTAGTTAAGCCAGTTTTTCCAAATTTATCTAAAAATATTCACCCATTTCGAAAAATGATCAAAATTAGAAGCACCATCTAGCTGCGAAAACTTCATGGTGACATTTTATTTTTGTACAATTTGAGCCACTTTTTATCGCGAGGTCTACAGCTCACGGAGCCACTAGTAACAATTTGATACATAAGCGTTAAAAATTTAGAGAAAGACATAAGACAGAGTCATTTAAAGTATGCTTGATCTTTCCTTGTGCGATAAAATGAGAAATGAGAAGATCCTTAGAAAAACTAAAAGCACCGTCTTCGCTCGCAGTTGATATATCGGGTCATTTTGAACTTACCATCCAAATTTTAAGGATGTGTCCAGTCCATGAAACTGAACAACTTTCTCTAAGAAATATGTGTCAAATTTCGCCAGAAAATTTTGGTCATCCAATACTAAATTGATCACGTGATCTCTTTGATTTGTATGGAAAGTCGATTTTTATTTTACATATTTAACCATGTGTTCCTTAGAGAAAGTTGTTCAGTTTCATGGACTGAACACATCCTCAAAAAAGTTACCCATAGACGAAAAATTGACAAAATCGAAACTATGATATTCTAAAAGCGGCACATTTTATCATGTTTTAAATGGTTCGAAAGCATTTTTTTAAATGGATAAAGAGATATTTGTCTCTTGTATTGCGTGTTTTATCTTAAAGATGGTCATACCTATAAATATCGTATACAGATATTTATTTATGAATTTATTAGGAGTTTTCAAAATCCGCCTTCTTATTCTTCATGGCTCGCGAAATATTGAAATTTAAAAAAAAACCGGTCAAGAACGAGTCGGACTCGCGCACCGAGGGTTCCGTACCATCATAATTACACCATCAAACAACATTGCAGAGTAGAATAATAAAATTAGTATTGCAGATTTAGGTCAGCGCCATCTTTTGACCGATAGTGGAACTAATATTAATTTTTTTAGAAATATGATAATTTCTAAAAAAGTGTGCTATATTGAGACATCGTTTTATTTTTCCTGTAATCTTTATATAAACTGCTATCACATAGAATTATTTCAGATTTTTCTCTTTGCAAACTCCGGAGATAAGTGTGGGAGGGGGGGGACGGTATTTTTTTTACATTTTTCATCATAAGTAGAAAACTATGCGGTCTAGAAAAAAAAAGATTGAAAACGTGCAAACGGCGCTCTTTTATATGATACCCCACATGCCCTAGTAGCCACTTTAAATTTTTAAGACCCCTTTTCAGGGCCTGCTGTAAAAAGATATTTATTTTTTTATTTATTTCTTATTTAAAGTAAGTAAAGTAAAGTAAAGTAAGCATTTATTCGGCGTTTTACAATACAGATCTTTAGCATATATTATCCGACCGAAAGGGCTGACCAGACTCAGCTTGTGCTGTGGAGTTTATTCCACACATACCCATATTTGCAAAATAGTTGGGCAAATGTCATCTTAAACTGTTCCAAATTTCAAGTTGATACCATTAGTAGTTCTCGAGATATCCCGCTGTGACAGACAGACAGACACACAGACAGACAGACAGACTGAGTCACACCATAAGGGTTCCTTTTTTACCATTTTGGTACGGAACCTTAAAAAGAATACTTCGCTTGTTTTATTATTTTAAATGATAATATGATAAATTTGATGACAGATACCTACCTACATTATAAATAATAAAATTGCGACACAATATGAAATTACGTAGTAGAGATAAGAAAATATCCATCCAAATTGGTGATATGATACGTCATAAGGAGGCTCAAGGTCACCCAGCGTGCAATGGAGAGAGCCATGCTCGGTGTTTCCCTGCGTGATGAATTGAGGAGATACGCAGGAAAACTAAAGTAACCGACATCGCTCAAAGGATTGCTCAGATGAAGTGGCAGTAGGCTGGACACAGCGAGAAGAATCGATGGCCGTTGGGGCGGGGCGGTTCTGGAACGGCGACCGCCAACCGGATGACGAGGTTATTCCCAAAGTTCAACAGGTTCCGTGGATAGGCCCCCGATAAGGTGGACCGACGATCTGGTGAAGGTCGTGGGAAGCCGCTGGATGTGGGCGGCGCAGGACCGATCGTCGTGGAGATACATGGGGGAGGCCTATAACCAGCAGTGGGACTCGTGCGGCTGATATGATGATGATGATGACGTCAATAAAAAATATATATCATATCTTGGTTTCGTCTCCTTAAATTTTTGGGGACATTTGTGTTGCTTTCCGCCTTGATACAAAATTATTAAGTTTAATTTGCTAGTTTTTTAGTCAATAAGAAAAGGTCATTGGGAATTTTGTTCGAACATTTGAGCTACGGCTTACACAAACGAAATAGGGCTAAATATGTTGATAAATGAATCTGCTACTCTGTGGTATGGGTCACATTCTTGCTGGCCATGTCTAATTTTTTATCATTAAATCATATCATCCGTAATAAATAAAATAAAAATAAATAAATAAAGACAATACAAACGTTTGAAAGTACAAGTTTCTGTTTTATAAACAAAAGTTTAATAACATATAACTATACTCACACACATATTGTGAAATAACTTTTTTCTGCCAGTCGGTACGTAAAAAAATTATACATATTTTGAAAAGTGGGATTGAAGTCTTCAACTTTAAACTGTTTTGGTTTCTGTACGCAAACTTTCATCAAGTAGGTCAAATATGCCCAATGACCTTTGCATTTCTATTTCAATTTTTATTTTTCTGCATAATGTGGCTAATGAGCGATATTGTTATCATTGTATTTATTTCACTAATATTATTGATGAATGTAAAAATTCATATGTTTATTAGTCCTTATTTATTAAACGGTTGAAAGATAAAGTTCAATTTTATAGCTATCATGTCAACTTGTAATATTTATCAAACATTTGTCAACGGCTGCGTTATACAGCATTAGGGTCGGTGCAGACTTTATCGGCGAAGATACTACATCGAATAATTTTATTTTCAACTGAATTTAATACGTTCATATAAAGCCTATCACATACTTTATTCCTTTAGAATAGTGTACACCTACAATTAATTTAACTGACAGTCCAATTTCGACTAGCTTATTTGACATTTTGACAGATTTTCAAACTATTTGAAGTACTAAAACGTATCAAGCTTAATTCTATTTTTAGACTTAAAAGTTTTCAAAATGTTTTTAACAGTTTAAAATCTGTTATCCATTCCGTGCATGACAGCAGAAGAGGTGATGTTACTTTTAGTAGTATAATTTGTTTGGACGTTTTGCCGAGACCTAATGTTGGTCGTTATACCCAGAGCTAGGACTGGCGCCAGAAACATGCCGATAATGGCATCGGACCTCACAAGGCGTATGTAGAACGTATAAACTCGTGAAAATTAAGTGTCGCTGGTACGGAACTCTTATCAGGGGTCACGTCTCATTTTATTATTGACATATTATTATTCATATCGGAGAGAACATTGAATTAGACGGAGGGTGGCATATAATTGTTTCGAAACGTTGTTGATGTTTTGTTTTTTATAATGTTAATTAATAGCGTTATATTCTGTTTAGTTTGAACGAATTATTACCATAATAATTATTGGGTGTGTGTCACAAAATAAGTGTATTCGTGCGAGCACAAGTCGCCCCGTGCCCGACGCTGACCGATAGGAAAAAGGAAAGAGGAAGCTAGCAGTGTGCTTAGAATGAAATTAGCTCGTCGGTCAATTACTCCGACCCGAGTGCGGCTTACTAATGGCACGCGCGCCGCTGCCTGCATACGGCACCGCTCATTGATATGCCTTCGCGCGTTCTCTTTATTGTTCCATAGATTGGTAATACACGGGAGGACTGCCACTTTGTGCTGTAAATCGTCAGCTATACACGTATCCTCGATTAACTGTGTGCTGTAACCATAGGCGGAGTGGGTACCGTGTTAGTACAAGCCGCCTGCGCAAGTGTGACGATGACATCATGTCCGGATCGGCCGGCCACACAAAACGACGTGAAGGTACGTGTCCAACCGACTCTTAAGAGTGCACGTTCTACAAAGTTCCGCAGATGACGCATCGCTCTTCAATCAGATTTACCGACTGTTCATCGCACCGTGATATTGAACCAGATATCATGAATTGTGCCATCGATCAAGTTTAATATTAAAAAGATCAAGGGCATGAACAGCTTACAATATCAATTTACGTTTTAATATTTATGAAATGATTAATAAAATATAAATTCATGTATTGTTTTTCTCTTCGACCAAAATCGCTCCACTGCCATTGTTGGTCAATAAATTTAAATCTCGATGATCTAATATTGTTAAAGTTCAAAGCTTTGATGCTATTGACAGTTTAATGAAACCAAAAAACTAGAATATTGTCGGTAATAAGACCAGCAACAATACCAACACATATATCAGGTACGAAGATCGGTGAAAAAAAGTGTGTTTAACCATTTCCCTTGAGAGTATGACTGACAAATTGTGGATGTGAAACCGTCTTCCCTCGCTCTTTACCGACCCTCAGCCCTCTGCACGTTTTCTAGTCCCCAGAGGATTTACGGGGAAGAGAAGATTTTTCCGGATTATACCTCTACACTCTACAGGCAGACCGTCGTGAGACTCAATTTATCTGTATACAATTTATTAAAAGCCCCAACGACACGCATACAAGTTTACAATACGGAACAGTGGAGAAGCGGATGTGTTTCGTTTGATTCAAAATATTTTTTCGTGCAAACAAGTGCCGACAGGCGCCGCATATTGGGAAGTTATCACCATTAAAAGAATACAATTGCAATTTCTTCCCGTCGTAAATAAACTTCGGGAATGAGTAATCGTTACTTTGTCTACACAATACCGGCGAAGCCAAATAGATTGGTACGTGAGTGGCATCTTACGTTGCCCCTCGAAACATCGAAATTCGTCTGAGGCTTATATGGCGTTGATTTTCCGTGGTAATTATGCTGTAAACAGCGGAAATGTCGCTTGTGGTTATAACACCGGTCACGGCGCTGTCGGCCACCGTCGGCCAAGTAACGGGCCACACCCGCCTAAGGAGTCCGACGCGACCATCTCATAAGGGACACCTATAATTCGATTCGAGTGACTCATTAATAATGGTGCTCGATTCCAAAAAGGATAACTAAATTACTTACTTTGACACTTTCGTTCGTAGATAACTCTGTGTTAAATATGTAGTTAATTGCATAAAAGTCCAGTAGGGTATTAAGTATGAACGTTTGTTATACAAAGTGTTTCCATGGATTTATATTACAGTCTGGTAGTTTTCATTAGAATAATAGTATTAAGTCTTTTTAAGGTTGCGTACCCAAAGGGTAAAAACGGGATCCTATTACTAAGACTCCGCTGTCCGTCTGTCTGTCTGTCATCAGACTGTATCTCATGAACCGTGATAGCTAGACAGTTGAAATTTTCACAGATGATGTATTTCTGTTGCAGCTATAACAACAAATACTAAAACAGAATGAAATAAATAATTAAGGGGGGCTCCCATACAACAAACGTGATTTTTTTGCCGTTTTTTTCTCGATATTAATAACGACAACAGGTAGACAGTCGAAATTTACAGAGATGATGTATTTGTGTTGCCGCTATAACAACAAATACTAAAAACAATATAAAATAAATACTTAAGGGGCTCCCATACAACAAACGTGATATTTTTGCCGTTTTTTGATACGGAACCCATCGTGCGCGAGTCCCACTCGCACTTGGCCGGTTTTTTTTACTTATGAGTATTTTGGAAAATAAACTACGGTTTTTTTGTAACATTGTGATACCAAAACATTAGAATACAACTATGGAAATAAACGAATCAATCCCGGCTTGGTTATTTTTTTGTTAAATACCTACCTCCGCCTCTTGTTTTTAACCGACTTAAAAAAGGAGGAGTTTTATCGTTGTTCGCGCTTATCTTCGACATTTATTGATGATTATTTTTCGTTTGATTGAGTTTTCTTGCGAGATGGTACCATTTATTTATTTTTTAAATCGGTTCTGTAGTTTTCAAGTAATCCTGAAAATACTATGATTTTGCATCAACTACCTTGATGACTTTGTTATTTATGAACCGAATTAAATGATTTTTTTGTTGGAAAAGGGGTACCTTAGTGTAGTATTTTTAACAGACTTCAAAAAAATAAGTATATCTCGCGTTTGGCTGAACCGATTTTGATGCGGTTTTCAGAATAGTATTTGTTACATTTAGGAGAAGGTTTTGGTTCTTTAACCGACTTCAAAAAAGGAGGTTCTCAGTTTCACCCGTATGTATATATGTTTCTCCGCGATTATCTCACGTATGGCAGAGCCGATTTTTCTACATAAATAATATACCTACACAACCTAATACAGAAGGTTCTTACACTAAAAATAAAAAATTGTTTAAAAAACAAAAATCTAACTTCAAAAAACCTGTCTCTAAAAAGCAAGGAATAATATTCAAATTATTAGATACGCATTATCATTGTTATAATAAAAACACGTATATTGAAGTCGGGTGGAGCTTTTAAAATAAAAAAAGTAAGTTGTGCTCCAGCCCGCCCGACTTCAATAGACGTGTTATTTTTTATAACAATGATAATGTGTATCTAATAATTTGAATAATATTTCTTGCTTTTTAGCGGCAGGTTTTTTGAAGTCGGTATTTTTGTTTTTTTTTTCATTGGTTTATTTTCTTCTGAATTCTAGTGACATCTTTTTATAAAACAATTGCTATATTTTTTTCGGAACTCAGTTGCAACACTCGCAAAAGTATTTAATGTCGTTGCGACGTATTGCCATACTTTAGAAAATTCGTAAATGAATTGAGTGAGAATTAAAAATTATCGATACTAGAAATATGCTTACTGGTAAAAACAGCGAAAAAATATATTACAAATAATTATTCTTTGTATTTTTATGTAGGTATGCAGTTTCAATAATGGAAAATTTTCAAATGATACTATCTGATATGCCCCATATCCTGTTAGTTTTGCTGAGATCAAAACACGTAAGTTTTCTTTTCATCTTTTATATCATTTCATCATTCACCACAATCTCCATCATTACCTAATCATTGAATACTAAAATCTTGGAATAATACGAAATAGCATGATTCCCTCCCTAATTCTAAACTTTAAAATTTATTCTTTATAAATTCTCACGTAAATCGTTCAAGATTGGCATTCTAGGTTTCCTAGGTTAACAATAACAAATTTAGCAATTTAAACATAGTGCACCCTAGACTACTAGACTGGGCTGCTAGACTACGATACATTAGCACATCTTTGTTGTCGAAAAAAAGTATGGAATTTGCGTTGTAAAAACCATTAATGTGTTAAAACTATGTTAATCCAATTCCTCATTTGTAAGCGAAGTTTCGTACAAGTGACTTTATAGATGACCTGAGTGGTACAATGGTCAACATGCCGGTCTACCACTTATGAGGTCCCGGGTTCCATTCCCGGCCAGGCAGAAATTGAAATGATTAATTTTAATTTCTGTGACGGGTCTGGGTGTTACTATGTTTAAAAAGTACCACAGATTACATAATACTATAGTATTATAAATCCGAAAGTAAGTTTGTTGTTACTACGCCTTCACGTTTACATTACTCAATAGTTCAATAAAACTAGCTTTATCGGGACATAATAAGATAACTGAAATTTTCTTTTTCTATGTCATAAATTAGTGTTAGTTATAGTTAAAATAAAAGGAATTAAACATTTAGAAACTTCGCATACAACTAAAAAAAATGTAACTACTGAGAAATACATTATTATTAAAACGTAAAAAATAAATGTTTATTTTTTGTCTAAAATGTCTAAAAAGACGCATAGTTTAATAAGATACAAGCATCATAGTTACCATTTTGGCTTATCTAGATATTGAGATCAGATGAATACTGTGAAAAAAAAACGAACATGCGAATTTGGATTCAGTTTAATTTTGCTATTAGGTGATAGCATTTTAATGCACCATAAAATTATACTAACAAGGTATTTGGTTAACTATTTTGCTTTTAGGAAAAAGCTAGGTAATGTACGAAATCACATGATTTTTATATGAAACGGTTACCACCCCGGATTTCTTACATCACATATCTAATTAATATTTGACACTTAATATGAATATCCGATAAACTAATAAAAACAACGAGTTTATTAATTATGTTCAGATAAAGCTAGTTTTATTGGACTACAACCGATCATTATGAAATTGGCAAACACGTTGTAGGTACAGAGAAGGACATAGGGTTCCTTTCACCCCAAAAAAATGCTGTTCGAGGCATAGAGAAAAAGACTGACGGACGTTCGCTAGTTAAAATTAAAAAAAAAAAACTTAAATCTTGGTTATAAGTCACCTGCTTTTTATTTTGATAGAAACGTAACAATGGTTACTAATTTTTATTAGTTGGATAGTAGCTGGCAATGTCTGTTATGGATTAAGTGGTCACCGACCGCAACGATGACAGGCTTAAGATGAATTAACTATGGATATTCAGTAGTCCAAGCCAGCTAAGTGACCAGGGGGTAAACAGGGTAAAGAGAGCTTAATTTGTTCCAGTCATTTTAGGGACACGCTCGATGTCACTCTTGATTCCGGCGAAACCTACCCTCAGGCTAATTGTTGGTGAAATTTTCCCCACAAACGCTTTATTGTTTTAACTGAAGATTACCATGACACATTTATCTCGTTTAAATCTGTTTATACTTTGACTATTCGATCTCACGATCATGGTATTTCCATTGTTAATTTAATTTTTGATCAGAATCCTCTGTGATTTAAAGTGTTAGAATGGTTAGCGTAGATTTCTAAATAACTGTCATAATGCTACTGAAACTCACTTACACGTTGTTTTTTAATGTTTATGTTTTTCAATACTGCGTGAGCCATGAAGAATAAGAAGGGGGATTTTGAAAACTCCTAATAAATTCATAAATACACACACACATATATATATATATATATATATATATATATATATATATATACGATATTTATAGGTATAACCATCTTTAAGATAAAACACGCAATACATGAGACTCTCTTTATCCATTTAAAAAAATGCTTTCGAATATACTTATACCATTTAAAACATGACAAAATGTGCCGCTTTTAGAACATCTTAGTTTCTATGTAATTAAAACATTTTGTCAATTTTTTCTCTATGGGTAACAAAATCCTTGACAATCTAAAAAAATATGAGTCGTTTTGACAGACAGGTGTATGACCGTTGATTTTTCTTCTTATGCCTCTGACCAGCAAACTTAAAATTGTGCTTGAACAGATTGATTGCTTTTCAAAAAACGCCTAATATTTTTCTCTGTAAATTACTAAAACAAGATTTTATATTTATAAAACTACAGTTTACATCAATAATTATGATTTTATTCATTTACATATTTCATCTTTGGATGAAATGCTAAATTTTGATAATATTTCGTTTATGTAGGTACCCTCTTAACAATTGTAGTTTGCGCTTTTTAGGGTTCCGTAGCCTAATGGCAAAAAACGGAACCCTTATAGATTCGTCATGTCTGTCTGTCTGTCCGTCCGTCTGTATGTCACAGCCACTTTATTTCGAAACTATTAGGACTACACTGTTGAAACTTGGTAGATAGATGTTTTCTGTAAACGACTTTACGATTTTTAAACAAAAATAAATATAAAAAAATAAAATATGATTACACCATAAAACTGAAAAAAAACGGATTGCACTCCGGGAGTGCCGGCAGAAATGAAAACTTGAATATTAACGTTGTGCATTTTTGATATTTTGGAATGGTTAGGGAATAATTATGCACGAATTGCCGTCTTACGATTTTACTCTGAATTTTAATTTACGAATACAGAACAGTATTGTACGAAAGTCTTATCCATAGCTTGATAGAAAATCTAGAGTTTTGACATTGAATTAAACAATTTGCGCGTTGTTATGGTGACACAAGTGTTTATGTCTTGAAATGACGTGCCGCCATTTTCACCGCGCCCCGTAGAAAGAGAGGGGGATACTTCCGTCGCCGGCTGTCTACTCTCCATCCGTCACATCCGTCTTACAAATTTTCGATCAGGGTCACGTGATTCTTACTGAAGCGAGTTTAGCTTTTTTTCCATTACAAAAAAGCATACAACGTCGCTAAAGAAGTTTTCACTTAAAAAAAATCATCAGGCCTATGCGTGCGGGGTACCTATCTATAGATAGGTCTTTAAAAATGACAATGATGTCCTAAAACTATTTTTCTCAAAGTCAACCGTTTGAAAGATATACACTTCCAAATTGGTAAAATATGTGCCCCCCTCTAACTTTTAAAATAAGAGAGGGAATAGCTAGCCGTTTTAGAGCAAATTTTCCAAAACTGCAAATATAACTTTGTCAACGCAAATGAAAAACTTTATTTTTGCAGACAAAAAATGATAGTGGTATTAAAATATGGTGTGGTATAAGATAACTACGGAACCCTACTGCGCGTATACCGTCACCCACTTGGCCGGTTTTTTCACTACCTATCCATATTTTTTGTGTTTCTTGTACCTTGCAGCTATACAAAAACGATTCATGCAATTTCTCAATTAATCTCAAAATCTTAAATAATCTTTCATACTACTAACTGCTAAGTTTTGACTGTCTTTTTCTAATTGAAACACCAGAAAAATCTTTTTTTTTTCAAGTATTTTGATGTTTCAGTTATTTGATATGCAGGAACCCAAGTGTGATCTGTGGGTGAAATGTTCTGTTGTAATATAGGTATATTTTTTTAATGAGATAACGCCTTGTAAAATAAAAAACGGCAATTATAAAAAAAGCTAAAAGGGTAAAAAAACATCTCGGCAACATTGAAATACAATTTCCACCTCAAGACGTTTGGCGAAATTATGTAGATTGTGTAGATAAGGCACAGAGCGTGATCTCTCACTAAACAAAACGCGATCAAAATAAGCATATTTAATTTCCTAACACACTCTGTAACATAGTTAATTGCACTTAATTACGGTCGGTTCTCGTGTTTATTAAGTAAATATCATTACGGATTGTTGGTGAGGTGAATGATTAAGGCTCGAGATACGCATCGAAGGGATCGTCCACACCTGCCGACCCGTCTACACCGTCTACGTACTGAAAGCCTTCTATTAGGTTATTAGTGCCGCGCCGCCCCTTCGCCTTAACAACATAAATTGTGTTATTTAACGCCTGTTATTTTTGAAATGACGAAGATTTATTTGCGTTACTTTTTTTAAACGCTTCACGTCAGAATTTGGTATAATTTGGCAATTGTTTTTTTGATAAATTGAGGTTTAAGATCCTTTTCATTATTAATTTTACTCAAGTCTGTTTTTATTATTATGATTACTTTCTGGAGACGTCTCACTAACTTTATTGTAAAGTGTATTTTTAGAAAATAAAAATCTTTACTTAGATATTATTTCTTTATTTATTGTATTGTTATTTTTTAAGTAGACGTTTGTCAGGTATTAATTCTCGAATATTGCTACATTGTAAGTCAACTCTCAAATTTCAATGATTTAGTTTTCCTTATTCCTTCTCAACTTTGCTAAAGTTTTCCATTGTTATGTAGTAGGTATAATCTTGCACGGTGTATATTTTTGAAAACGTTCATACAATCTACAAACCAAATTAAATTCTCACTTAGTTAACTCAGTTTTAATTTAAAACATAATGCTCAATTCACACCTTTTGCTAAGTATTATCTCGACCTTCGTGGTCATATTTTATCTCGCTTCAATTTCGATACGACATTACAAAGTTTATTCGGATCATTTAATCTTTATTCATTCAAAGTTAGCGGCGGGCGTGCACTGGTGCAATTAAAAACGTATAAATCAAGACGCTCCCACATTGTCTAACCGAAGAACCAGTGATCTATTAGTCTTGTTAACCGTATGATATATTAATAGAACATACTTCAACTGTTCTTTTCTGTATAACTAACAATTATTTGTTACCGAATTTAAATATCTGAAATCTCTAAAGTTCGAATTTTAATTATGCAATTTGAGAAAATTCAGTTTTCTATATAAAATGATGACACTTTAATACTACTTTACAAGCTCTGTAACGATACCGGCAGCTCAAGGTTTGATTAAGAAGTAAAATATAGAAAGCGTGAAAATTACCTACAAGCTGGGGAAGAAAATCGAAAGGCATTTGCTAAACTTTTGCTCAACATGATTGTGAAAAGAATACCTGTGGTGGTCGTTTTTATTTTTAAGAAGTAGTAACTGTTATTCATTCATTGGTAGTAGAGCTTAAGCCCAAAGGCTAGACCATCGCGACGCCATTACAATAATTTTACATTGTGTTCCGCCAGTTAGAGGTAAGATAGCTAGTTCCTCAGGAGTTGAGGGTGACGTATACATGTCCATTACCGTGCTATTCCACCTTCGGCCTTATCGTCACTTAACATCAGGTGAAATGAAGGCAAAGCAACCCCTTTGTGTTGTGGATTAACAAAAAAAAATGCCTATTCGTGTGTTCGTTCACTGAGGAGCTTTAAAGTTAACGTCTGTTTGTGATGATGACATTAATTGTATTGTTTTTAGAGCGGACTTTTTAAGATTTATTGAGATTTGTACAAAATACTCAATGGATAATTCAACATTCATTTTAATATATCGTCTATTGAAAACACGGATGTACGCGTTGAGCTTTTTTGAGCTTTAGTAACCAACATCAAAATGATTGAATCCTTTACTCGCAATATACCTATTTTAAGTTTATTTTAATGATAAACATTAATTATGATTAACGTTAATATTGTTTCGATTGCGTTATTACGTCGGTGATCTTGTTTTGTGACATGCAAGCCGACAAATACAAATACAGTTTCGATAACCTGATATTACAGGCGTAATTATCTAATAAACCCATGTTTTGTAACCTTTACATTTTGCCGCCTTACGATTTGCCGCTATCGATCATTACCTACATCTATGCCGAAATGTAATCGTACATACGGATAACGATAAACAGTTCGTTGTAGATGTGCCTGTAAATGACCATGAAGAAGTTACCTATGAGTTTATAAAAATGTTAAAGATAATATAGGCTAGCAATCGTTCTAGAAAGTTTTCAATTTTTTCCATCAATTCGGTTCTCCGAAAGGGACACAATTTTTACAGCATTGGTTCTCCAATGCTGTAAAAATTGTGTCCCTTTCTGAGAATTTTAAAAAACTGAGCGGCGTTCTCAATTCGAAAATCGCGTTGGGGCGTTTTAGCAACACAAAGAGAGCTGTGCGGCGGTAGTGGAAAATTAGAATGACAGTGCATAGGGAATTGCTGTCTAGCCGTTAGCGTATACAGTGATTTGTTCCCTTTTTAGAGATTTGCGCGTCTATCCTGCTGATATGCCTGACTGCAGCCAGGGACTATTTGTCAACTGGCGAGAGTACAGTCTGTATTGAGTACAGACAGTTTGGCCGGCTAGCCAGCTAACGGAGCAACTTAAAGTAACTTTATTATGTCTGCCCAAACTGGCCACCGGATATACCTAAGTTATTTTTTAAACAATTATTGTACTTGGTGTAGTTAACACTGATATTGGGTTTTTCTGTGAAACCTGTTTGTGATTCTATGAAGTTTATCCATCTATTTGTCTAAATGCTATGTTGTTTCTTTTTTGTGAATTTTAAAGTGTATAAGATTTAAAAATATTAAATATATACTAGTAAAATTCGACTCGCCACCAGATCATTTTCTCAGGCGGGACTGGATTTATATCCATATATCTATGGATGCTCTAATATTCCATTATTCGAGCATCCATATATGGCGTAGTTAACGTAACAAAATGGTGTCCTTTGAGTTCTAGGCATCATAATCGATATGCCCTTTCTTTACTCCCCTTTCCATTTGCGCAATATGAAAAGACTCCATGAGGGCGTTTTTAATCCTATTCTCTTAAGAATTACAGATAACGCCAACATTTAAACAAAATAAAATCTCCAAAGATTAAATAAAATTAGTATTTTACTTAGATTCAATGAAGGTTTGAAAATTATCGATGACGTTGTTGTGAGCGTAAAAGTCTATAGACTACCTTATCGCCAAAGAAGAACTATGTCGCCTCACCTAAAAGTTTAGTAATAAATTGTTTGGTTGTAAAAAATATGACTTACCCATTAAAAGGGTATCCAGCAAATGCTGCATCGTAAGGGTGATAAACTGTAGGATAAGGCCAGCTCGCTGCGCTTGCCGCCAGGTTCTCCTTCAGCTCGATCCCCGCCGCCTGCGCATAATAAAGAAACATATTATCACCTCTTAATATCACATTATTTCACTAGATTAAAAACTTTTTTCCCAAGATATTACTAAAGTAAATAATTCGCACCGTAATCTCGTTAAATCAGACCATCTTTATACCCCATAGTTTCCGGTAGCTTTAACTTAATCTATTACAAAAACGATCCTCGACGGATTGATTTTTTGATCGATCGTCTCAGAGTTTCGTCTTAACTATTATTATTTAATGGGCAGAGATACAAGGCGACTACATCAATCATCTTTCGGTCGACAAATGTATCTTTCTTGTCTCTTATAAGGATTGTTGAACTTTGCTTTCTTTATGTTGTCGAGATAAACAAACTAATTTATTACTACAATTTGTTAAGTCGTAACTGTAACAAAAATTATTATGATGAATGTATACTACCCGATACAGTTGGATTAGGCAAAAAATTTGTCGGAAATCGCTAACCAAGACTGCACATTCGCAAGAGAAAAAAATGTAATGGAAACCGACAATTACTAACCAGCTGAGGATTAAAAAATTTATAGCAACGCATTAAAAATAACTCGGTGGCGACTCTTAATGCGGTCAACCAGGATAAATCTATCAAAAGATTTTGTTGTCCAACAACTTCATTGGTGGCCGAATCGAAAATCCGATAATAAATTTTACTCAAGTACGACAGCGTAATCCAGCCTCTCTGTCGCTCTTTGTTGCTTCGACCTTTCTGATAGGTATAATTCCAGTATTCTGTTACCTCAAATAATCTCACAAACCCATAACGCAAATATGCGGTTGGATTTATTACATTGACGTAGCGTACCAGAATCGTGAAGTGTCATAAAATTATGCGCAAAATTGTACAACTTTATCCCCTGCCACTTAGCAAAAATTCATGTATTAATAAATATGGATTATTAGTTCTGTTTCGTTATATGAGACAAAATAAAGAGCAAGCAGAACAAAATCATAAAGACTGTGCTTTTCCTATTTTTTGAAGTGAAAACTTCTTAAGCGGCGTTGTACGCTTTTTGTATGGGGAAAAAATGCTAAACTCGCGTCAGTAAGAATCACGTGGCTGATCGAAAATGCGTAATACGGATGTGACGGATAGAGAGTAGACAGCTGGCGGCGGAAGTATCCCCCTTTCTTTCTACGGGGTGCGTTGAAAATGGCGGCGCGTCATTTTAAGACGTAAACACTTGTGTCACCAGCAACGCGCTAATTTTGAAAATGGAACTAATAGCAGCGATCTCTTCGGTGAAATCATAGACTTATTTATACTCTGTGACTATAAGTTTAAATCGTAGAAGGCGTGCATGTAGAAATTAAAAAGGCCACTGGCGAGAAATCTTTAGAATTTTTCTATAATTACAAACTGATTGAATTGTGTGACTGTATAGTAATAGGAAAGAAATAATTTTAATCCTTTGCCGCAAATTTCAAAATATCAAAAATGCACAACGTTAATATTCAAGTTTCCACTTCTGCCGGCACTCCCGGAGTGCCAACAGATTTTTTTATTGAAAATTAGATTAGCTATCGATCACTCAATACCGTCTGAAAAACACCACAATATATAGATGGAAACGTATTATGCCAATGCATTATACGATTATTCTGTTCACATATTTTTTCCTCAATAATTCTTTAATCCCTTAGAAAGCTTCTTAGACACGCAGACGCAGGTAAAATTGTTAACTCCATCATGAGATGACAGCGAGTACAAAACATGTTAAGTGTGTGAATGGCTCAAAATAGGTATCTTTATTAAGATATGTTTGTCATATGCGTGTTTGTTTAATAAAATTATTTAAATCTGTTCAATAAAACTTTCAAAGCAAACTTCGAGATTTATTTCTTTTACCTTTATAAAAAAGGATTAGGTTGAAAGTCAGAAACATTATTAGGTAAAACACTAGTAAAGATTGTAATAGCCTGTGTCTTATTTTCTTTGTTATTTTTTACATTTTATACTATTGATAGTCACGATCTACCCCAGAACTTAAAATATAAGTTCAAACAAAAAGGTGTTAAAAAAACTGAGGGCGTCCCATTGATAGAGAGACAACCGGCGCGGCGGCGTTTCGAGTTAACACTTTCGCCACTGATGATATATGATCATATCCTCATGAATGATTGAATCATCTGCCGAGACACGTCCACGGCCCCACCTTTTCACACCTTCCTCAAAAAGTTTTACTACACGTCATATATTACGTACCGTGGCTACTTTTATGTTATTATGATCATTATCATTCAAAGTCACTACCCACACACACGGCTTTCGGTGAAGCTCGGTCTAAGTTGACTTTTTTTCGACGGAGTGAATAGGATTCATTTTTTATGAATAAATAATAAAAACTTTGTTCTACCTAAAATTCTAGAGCTAATAATGAATACGAGTAATATTGACTCTTTTTGTCACAATATTTTGAACATTGTATACGGGGTTTGAGAAATCCATATTAGATGTATATGACAAAATAAAATTAACAATCGTGTCAAAAACATAATTCGACTCGGCACAGCTTCCCGGTTTAATATTTTAATCTCCCAGAAAGAAATTGTTAAACGTATTAAGACTCTACCGAGGCACATAACATCTTTTTTGTAGAGATGGACAAAAGGACATATATCATCGGATTATGAATTTAATTTATACGCATTTTTTAAATCATAAAGTTATTGTTGTACCTACTTAACACTCACATATCCTATTTCTCTATGGTTCTATTTTGACAACATATCCTAATTATTTTAAAGTAATTCCTTTGTGGCTTGTGTCAAAAAGTGAACGATAAAAATAATCTGCTTCGCTGTAGACGTCCCTAATCCTTTCAATTTATTTAATATCTCGTTCCGAGCGGTGATGCCTTTAAGCTCTTGTGAACTTAATTAATTTTAGCAGTTGTTTTATACGATTAAAACAGTAGAGTTCTTTTTGTTATAGATACTGGATCCTGTTCATGTTCCAGCGATCTTTTTTTTGGTACTTGTACGAGTAATTTGATATTTTTAGTTTTTCTGGTGTGAATGAAATATGTTTCTTACTTTATAGGATATCAATATACAATTTTTTCTATATTTAAAATGTTAAAAGCCACCTCCCTCCACCGTTAAAATCCAACGTTATAATAAATGTCAACCATTTTGTAGTCTTGTTCCAGCTTACGCATATGACAAACTTTTTGTTCGATCTACTCCACATCTTTATTATATTACTAAAATAAAATCGTAAACCTAAACTTTTCTAGAGACAAGGATCATGCAAAATGTTTTTTTTTTCAAATTTTAATATTTAACTATATGGCTAGTGTCAAGTAAACAAAAAAAACAATATTATAGGTTTTTTTCACTATTTGACATTTTAAGAAGTTATAAGGGTCATGTTGCAAACAGGAGCGTATTGAAAGTCTGTCGACTAGTTTGGCTTTTGAAATCTAAGTAATGTAAAGGGTAGGGCGGGACATATAGTCAAGGTTGCCACTACACCGTTATTATTAATTGTAGAGTATCAATTACTTTGTGCAACTTTCCATAGTTTCTTGCTTATTGTCTCGGTTTGTTTTAGTCTGTGATAGTAAAAAATATTTAATCTACAAACGAAACTAATGTATGTAAATAATTTGCTGATTAATTATTTTTTCTGTTGTAAATGAGGCAGAGCTGAAGTTTACCTTACCCTTACCCTTTCCCTTACCCTTTCCCTTACCCTTACCTTACCCTAGTTGTTCCAAAAAATTTAACTCCGTTTAAGCAACTAGTAGTTATTGCTGAGATTAAAATCTACATATTTTGAAACTGAAATAATATGCTTTGCTCTTTACAAATGCTAAAAGTGCAACTCGTTTTATTGTAAGTAGGTATGTGGCGTTTGACCACATCTCCATAAACTGCGCGCGATCCGCGGCTTGTTCCAGTTCTACTTTTATTGAGCTAAATTAAATTAAATTACTTTGTTCATTTGGAAAAATGTCTCCATTTTTATCGAACAAAACTAAAAACAATGCTTTGTGGATTTTTGTGAAAAAATAATAATTTTAGCAACAGCCTGTCTGTACTAAAGAATTTACGTACATACCTATTAAAAAAAAAAACAAACGCTTAATAAACCTTTCTTAATTAAAAAGTTTTTTGTCTTTACTTTCGTATGAACGAATTAATCAACGTTCTTGACATTCTCTTTTCTACCTATTGAATTCGTGATTCTACACAATATGGATTCCGCACAACTGCCATTGATCACATTCTCTATTCCACACAGTCTTCAATTTTACACATAAATGTTTCTTCCTATTCGCGATTCTACGCAATATAAATTTCCCCACAACTGCCATTCAGTTGAACGAAGATGACAAGACACATTTTAACTAAAATAGGTATATTAAGCGTTTATTTTTTTATGAATAACACGGTTACTATTTAACAGATAATACTATAAGACTAGTGGCTCCGTGAGCTGTAAACCTCGCGTTAAAAAGTAAACAAAGAACTCAGAATAGATATTAGTTTTTCCAACTAATAGGACGTATCTATACTGTGCATATATTATACGCAGTCCTAGGTTGTGTCACAAAGTCACGACCTTTTTATTTTCAAATTTCGAATATTGGCCAGAAATGTTTTTATTGGTGAACTTTTGTATCTTCTAAAGATAAAAAACAAAATTTACTTTGCACTGCTAACAAAAAGTTTTGTAACATTTTTGATAATTTTTCGAAACTATTGAAATACATGTCTTTTTTTACAGATCTCCACCATTATGAAAAATTTTGGAAAACTGGCCCGACTTAAAAATTATCAAACCTGCCCACAAAATTTCACGAGAATTGGTTTAGAAATGCGACCTGTAGAGGAGAACAGCGAGCCCAGAAAACTGGACTGAAAAATGATTATTTTACATATCTTCACGATTTTGAAAAATTTAGAAAAACACACTTGCCAAAAAAATGCTAATTTTTGAACCTGCTCACAAAATTTCACGAGAATCGGTTGAGAAATGCGACCTGTAAGAGAAAAAACAACAGCGCCAGAAAGCCAGACTGAGAAATGTTTTTTTAGATATCTCCGCCGTTTTGGAAAATTTCGAATAACTGGCTCGACAAAAAAAATCTATGTAATTTTCGAAACTGCTCACAAAATTTCACGAGAATCGGTTGAGAAATGCGACCTGTAGAGGGGAATAAACGGACTGCCGCCGGAAGGACATACTAAAGAATTTTTGCCCAAGCTGAAGCAGAGAGCATAAAATGATGAAATATTTTCCACCAAAAAATAATGAAGATACATTTTAATATTTTACACTTGTCATTTTAAATTGCAAATTTCTAGCGTAATCCGATAATGATGTATTTCTGATATTATTTTATTTATTATTTATTTATTCTCAGGCAACGATGGCCCATAGATATTAGATATATACCTCAAAACTAAACATCCTTACTTAATATTATAAATGCGAAAGTCCGTTTGTTTGTTTGTTTGTTACGCTTTCACGTCTTGACTACTGAACCGCTCATCATGAAATTTTGCATACACGTTGTCAGGAGTACAGAGTAGGACATAGGGTAACTTTCATCCAGAAAAAAAGTATTATTCCCGAGGGAGAGCAAAAAACCTTTCCACGCAGACGAAGTCGCGGGCGGCCGCTAGTATATAATAATTTATAAAACAATGTTGTTAAACTTAAAAAATATGTTAGTAAAAAATTTGTTTGACACTTTCTGCGTCGGATCGGTGGCACAAGGCAGCGTCCCTCTGAAGCGCCTGTACACCACGCCCTGCGGCCAATAGTCTTCCTTTATGAAAAGGTCCAGCCTCACTGTCGGGATGCGCACCACAAACGCCTTAAAATTGGTATTATGGCACGACTCCAAAGGCTTGAACTCTCAAACAAAAGTTAGCTTTCTTCTTGATGTACTCTATCACGTCTTGCACGGTGGTGGTGTGGTGCAGGCGGGACAGGTACACGGCAGTAGTTGGTATGGCAGCTCGCAGCAGGAATTTGGGCCCTGTCGGTGCGGTGCCATGTTGGTTCTTGCTCACTCGCTGATGACGTCGCTTTTTGTTTCGAACCTAAATGAAACCATCTTCATCTTGGCCCGGTGCGACGACATTCTGTGAAGTGGCTTTTCTATCGACGAGAGTTGGCTGCTGCGTCCGCGAACTTGAGTTAGTGGCGGCAACATCAGCAAAGGCACGTTAACGGCAGGCGGGCGCTCGTGTCTCAGGCACGTGCGGCGCCAGCGCCGGGGTAGAGGGCGGCAACGGCGGCGGGGCGCGGGCGTGAGATGCGCAGCTCGCGGAATCGGCGCTCGCGGCCGGCGGTGGCGGCGGCGGCACTCGGGCTCGATCGGGCCGCGGCGGAGACGGAGTCAAAACTGCTGACTTGCAACTCGACGACGATGTATCGAGGCAGTCCCCACGTCGCATGTTGACATTTGTGCCTGCACTAACTGACCTACTTACGGCAAGTGATTTACGTAAATCGTCAACTTCTTTACGCAATTCACTCACCGTATTTTCGGATGCTTGGAACTTTAGCATCATTTCACCCAAACTCGCCTTAAAGGGTTACGATGTCCATCAGGAGGCAGGTCACATCGACGTGATCGAAGGTGACGGGAGGCAGCTTGTTGAGGTCTCTTGCCACGAACGTGGGCACGTCATCGGGGTCGGTTTTTTTAAACAGGGTGATGATCTCCTGCAGGCTCTTCTGTGTTCCGTCACGTCTCCGGGACACCATCTGGTCGCTCTTGCCGAGAGACTCGTACAGCAGTTTCTTTGCCGCGGCCACGTCGTCCTCGCTGAAGTTGGACTTGCATATTTGCAGCGCGCTCACCTCATCCATGACGTCCAGTTTTTGTTGCAGGAACGCCAGGAGTTCGTTTGCCACAAGTTTGTCACTCATGGCTCTAGCGAACAGTAGCATTTGCGTTACGCAATATGCAAAAACAATATTTTAGCACGCGTCTGCACCGATCCGCATCGCACACACTATTATCATCCAGTTGTTTAGTTAGAATATAATTAATTGATCATACGTTCGCGTTAAGGGCGCTTGAGCAGTGGGAAGCTGGCGGCTTCTGTTCTAAGTAGGCGCTGATAGATAGCGGCACGCCAGGCGCGACTGCGCGAGTGTCTGGTAGTTGAAAAACTCGTACTGGCACGAGCAGACCATTTAGTTAGCCAGAGACAGAGTATGTATTACCGTGTAAGGGTGCCCGCATTAATATGGAATAGAAAAGTATGGGGCTACTTTACCTGAACCGATCGGTACAGACCTGTATCGACCGGTACCGACCTGTAACCTGCTATGTTATGCGGGCAACCCGAGCCATGGTAAGAATACAAGGTCTTCTTATAATGTCATGTTTTATACAAATCACCATGAGGGCAGCATTACGTATAGAAGAAAATTCTAGAAGTAAACACTCGAGAAATAGGGTGCCCGCATAACAAAGCAGGTTGTAGGTCGGTACAGATCTGTTGCGGCGCGGATGTATGCGCAAACCGGTACCGACAACCTGTTTTCCTTATGCGGCCTCCCATAGAAAAGTATGGGCTACTTTACCTTTACCGATCGGTACAGATCTGTACCGACATGTAACCTGCTTTCTTTATGCGGGCACTCTTACCAATGCAATGGGTAATGGGAATAGTGGGACGCCAAGAGTGCGTAACGAGTGCGTCCTTTTTGATATGTTTTTATTAGGTTGGTTTCTTGTTTGTTTGTGTGTCCGCAAAGTTTGCAAACGATTTTATATTTATTAGCTTCTCGATGAGCTAGAGACTTGAAACTTTGAACATAGGTC
Organism: Agriphila geniculea; assembly: GCA_943789525.1. Lineage (NCBI taxonomy): Eukaryota > Metazoa > Arthropoda > Insecta > Lepidoptera > Crambidae > Agriphila > Agriphila geniculea. The sequence goes on from OX038870.1 coordinate 8,311,720, forward strand.
AGAACTGCAAGAAAATACAATATTATGGTGTCATTGATCTGATCTGATAATGGAGCCGGAAGAATGCCACAAGAACTCTGTGATAAAACCATACAACCCCATTGAGGTTAGAATCGTCTTGACAAGTAGTCTGGCGGTAGATGAGGTTCAGGGTCTGATGATGAAGCCGGAAGAAGGCTACAGAAACTCCGTATTGCAACAATGCAACCCCATCGAGTTTGGGTTCGTTTGAATCATTTTGTTGAGCGCTTAGTTGGGAAATAGTGTCCAAGGGTATGATGATGCAGCCGGAAGGCCATAGGAATTCTATAATAAAACCATGCAACCCCATCGAGTTTGGACTCGTTCGAATTGTCTTGACGAGTACTCAGTTGGGAAATAGTTTCCAGGGTCTGATGATGAAGCCGGAACAAGGTTACAGGAACTTAGTATTGCAACCCCATCAAGTTTGGGCTCGTTTGAATCGTCTTGACGCGTACTTTGTTGGGAAATAATATCCAAGGGTCTGATGATGGAGCCGGATAAGGGCTACAGGAACTATTTAACAAAACCAAGCAAACCCCATCGAGTTTGGGCTCGTTTGAAACGTCTTGACTAGTACTCTGTCGGGAAATAGTGTCCAGGGTCTGATGATGGAGCCGGAAGATGACCACAAGAACTCTGTAATAAAACCATGCAATGCCATCGAGTTTGAGCTCGTCTGATTCGTCTTGAGGAGTACTCCGATAGGATATGGTAAATTTTAGTTTTAGTTCGTTGACTAAAACGCAGAATACTGAAATAACCTTTTTTTATATAAAAGAAAACTTTTTAAGACGGACTAAAAAGTATAAAATCGGACCGAATAAAACATACTAAAAAGTATAAAATAAATTCATCTAAAAATATTTATAACTTTATACAGAAGTTTTAAACCTAAAAACGTAGGGCGCATGCTAAAGACAATGATGATAATCTTACGTTTTAAATACATGTTTCAAATAAAAAAAGTTTTTAAATAAATTTTGTCACATTTTAGGGTAATCGGATAATGATGTCATTGTGTTGTTGGTATTTATTATTAGTTTGTACTACAGTGTCCAGATAAAAGTCGGACGCGAGCCCTCTGGTAGTTGAGGAACTCGTACTAGCACGAGCGGCGTTCAGCCGTGACAGGCTGTGACAGGGTCTTTTGCACTCTTGTCCATTTGTTTTTTTTGTCTCATTTTAGCATAATTCGATATTGTTATATGTTGATATGTGTTTTACCATTGTAAATGGTTATCAGATGCAAATAGGCACTGTGCTCATAACCCGACATGTATGAACGTTTGAATTTTGAAAATCTGCCGGTAACTTTTTTTGGAATATTGCAAAATTCTGTTATTTAAGGGAATGTTTGTTTACTAAATTGTAAATATTTCGGAAATAAAACGATTTAAAAAAATGATCCTAGGACTAAACTAATAAGTTTAACTACAAAATGGTGAAAAATTTATGAAAATCGGTTAATAATTGTGACCTGGGTGGTCCCTTTAGATTTTAAAACGGGTTTTATTTTTAAAACGGGTGTTTCCGTACATAAAAAGTGATGTAACTTCTATGATTATTGACCGATCGTCATGGTAATAGTGTTCAAAGATGCAAAAGCAGACGAGAAGTGTATTCGTTGGAATTTTGAAAATAGGTTAATAATAATTTCAGCCGCGTCAAGGCAGTCAGCGGGTGCTTTCACTCGGCTTCGCCTCGTGTCACAATCGTAAAAATAAATAGGTACTACCTAGGTAAGTTTAAAAATATAATAGGATTTTGCGTTTGATTTAATTTTGGTTTTGCGTAAATTTGTGTGGCTATTCATTTTCAATGCTCCAATTCTTGCGAGGAGTGCAAAATCTGTGTATTTTTGTTATTTATTATTATTTAAGTTTGTAAGTTACAATCAATAATGTTCGGCGAGCCTCTAATAGTTGAGAAACTCGTGCTGGCACGAGCGTTTAGCCAATGACAGGGTCTTTTTTGCACACCTGTCCAATTGATTTTTTTGTCTTATTTTAGTATAATCAGATAATTAAGTATTTTTGTTATTTACTCGATCATGAGCACTTGTCCAGACCTTGCCAAAAATGCTCATTTCGGTGGCACTTTTTTATTCTGTTTTTGGAAGTTATATTATTAATGTTAGTGAAAATATAATCAAATATTAGTAAATATTTATAAATGGCGCACCTATTGACAAAGCGGTTTACGAGATATTTGATTTCTAAATTGGAGAGTCCACCAAAATCAGGTTTGTGGCCAGCGAAATCAGATTGCATATGATTTTATAGGGGAAATAAATAAAATTAACGAAAGCTGAGTAAGTACAAAATCTTAAATCAACATTAACAATGCTTTTTCATAGCAAATATTAATTATTTCGTATCAACACAGCCATAATTTAACCTCACAAAATAACTAATAAACTAAAAGCTGCAATTTATCAGTTAAATATTTACCTTAAAAGGTGGACACAATAAATATTTTACGTTAGAAGACGTATTTAAAAAAAAAACAATATATATTTTCTATTTTGAGCTATGAAATCTGATTTCCGTGGGACTTTTTCTGATTTCGGTACCATTATATCCACTGAAATCTACCTATATCAGAGCCACTTAATTCAGAAAACATCTATTTTTGCCAATTATATCAAATTATTAAATATATATACAATTTCATTATGAAGCGATGGAATAACATCTTTATGACTGTGTCTTACAATAAACATTGAAATTTTGTTGGGACCAAATTCATTATTAACCATAATCAGCGAATTTAGAAACTGTCCTGACCCAAAACCCACCGAAAAACAGACTTAGCTTCGTTTTTTTTTCAATGTTAAAGCAGAAAGGTCGTGTGACCCGTCCAGTAGCATGGATTACACTGAAGCAAGCGGTCGATCGTTGTGAGAACTTGCTAAAACAAATCAGTTGTGGTGTGCAGCGTGGTTTGTGAGTGGCACGGAAATCATGTGAAAGTCAATGACACGTTAAACAATGCTCAATAGCTTTAGAAATTATTATAGTATAATTAATTTGTAAAACCTAAAGTGAAAAACAACTACTTAGCTTGCCAGGAACATATAAAACAGTGTCGGAAACTTGAAAAGTTTCAAGTTATTATTTATGATGTGTTTGATTCTGGGAATGGAATACGCCACCGTCGTCACGAAAAGGAGCTTTTTCAAACTTTACTTTACTTTTAGAAATTTATCTTAACGTCTTCTTTAAATTTAAAGCCTGGACACAAAAATCAATCTCCTTGGGGAACTGCCCTACTAACAGCGTTCGGACTTCGACAAGCGCAGGAAAGTAAGCGGCCATGCCAGCCGTGGTTGCAGCCTGCGTTCGATACGGCGCGCTGACATAGACAGCGGCACGCTAAAACGAGCTTCTGGTAGTTGAGGAACTTGTACTGGCACGAGCGTTTAGCCAGTGACAAGGTCTTTTGCACTCTTGTCCAATTGATTTTTTGTCTTATTTTAGCATATTAAATTAGATAATGATGTGTGGTTATTTATTATTAATAAATTTGTAAGTTATAATCGATCATACTAACAGCGTTCGGATAGAAGGGCGGTTGATCAGCGGCAAGCGCAGGAAAGTAAGCGGCCATGCCAGCCGCGGTTGCAGCCGCTGCGTCTGAGTACGGCGCGCTGTACATAGACAGCGGCACGCCAGACGCGAGCCTCTGGTAGTTGAGGAACTCGTACTGGCACGAGCAGACCGTCTGGCCGGTAATAGGGTCTTGAAATATAGGGCGGCCGGTGTCGCAGCAGCGCGGGGCCGCCGCGGGCGAGCTGGGTCGCGCCGCGCCGCTCGCGCCACCGCCCCCGCTCATCCCCGCCTGCGCCGGCGGCGGACTGTTGGAGGCTGTCGATATGGTGCTCTGTAAGTTGTAAATTTTGAAATGCCTTTATGGCGCGTTTTAACATTCGCCAGTGCAGATTTATACACACATTACGATTAGGAGGCCTCCATGCGCGCAGCGTACGATCGCAAAGCAAACTCAGTACATTTACGAGGTCGCTATCAATCAGACTTTTCGACGGAGCGTTAACTAAACGAAAAAATATACGAGTATTAGCATAGTGAAACTTGATGGATAATAAACGAGCATTTGATGAATGTTTAAAAAGGGTTGCGCTTCTAATGAGGAACCTTGGGCGTGTCTACGCCGCCGTCGGAGTACGCGAATTGGATTCGCTTTACACTTCCTTTAATATTTGAATAGCAAAAAATCAGTACACTAATACGATACGGTTGAGAAATTTTAAATCAGATGACAAAGGGCTATGGGGTGATGCATATTGTCGTTATAATAGATTTATTCAACGGACTACCTGAATCGATCAGCGGTCGCAGAATAAATATCCGCTAGTTGTCCGAACATAAAGCGAAAGATGCGAGCGTGGTCGTACGACCTTTTTTAATTGAGGACTGCAGTGGTACGCGGATAAATAACTTTCTAAATATTTGTCATTGGAATGAAAAATGGTCCCCAGCCGTCCAACGTTCATTGTGTTCTCTATGGGATTAGAAACCGAGAAATGCCACCCGAATGCTTATGATACAACTTTGTGAAAGAAAATAATAATTAATACTCCTATTGTACTCTTCGCGTGTTATTATAGGACGTTTCCGGAAAAAAAGGTATTTATCTGATCATTTTATTCTAATGCGATTTCATATAAAAAGCGATTGCAAAGGTGCGATGTATTACAATGTTAAATGGCCAACATTATAGACCATTGTGGTGATGATAGCAAAGTTAGAATTCGAACACCTAAATGCCGGTAGGTATAACCTTTGTATGTGTGACTTAACCTTTAATTATGTAAAGAAGTGGTGTTGGGGCGTCGTAAGCCAAGTAAAGTCACGTCGGTTGACTGTGGCCTAAGCAGTAGCTGTGACTATGACCCGACTATGGCTTCCTACACACCGCACGACGCTCATCGGCTTGTCGCACACTCATCGGCAACATTTCGGTCTCTCACACATACGCGAGGCTAAAAACATTTGTTGTGTTGAGGGTATTATTAAGGTAATCCTGAAGCCGTTAAACGACGAATCCCTGTATTACCTACATTACATACCCTGCATAGTTATTTAATCCTTGCTCGGTAACGTTGTATATATGTCGCTTCGAGCTGTAGTCATTTAGCTCAGAAATCGTCGCTCATTCGACCTAATGACTATGGTAATAGGGATTATATCGATCAACGTGAGGGGGATGCGGCTGAAATCGACGCCGGTGCTTAAAGGGATTCAATCCGTTCAAATGATACGAGTGATGAAACGACATTATTTCTGTAGAACAACGTACCCTCTTTATTCTGGCGGCCATTGCGGACGACCGTTTTTTACATACATATATTATTACGAATACCGATTTCATTTCACACAGGTTACCTAATATTTGGTTTACACTTTATTCGACAAAAGAGGCACGGATTTTCATCATTTTTATAAAAAAGGTTCTCACTTGTTTGTTTAATTATAAAAGTAAACCAAGCTTAGAGAGTTGTAGGAAACTTGTTTCCAAGAACCTTGTAGTGTCTGACACTTCACAAAATTTTCAAATTAGACCAGAACTCGACTACTCGTAAAGATTTGGCAGCAGATTAGGAACTATTGATAAACCCCGAAAATAAATGTGTTACACTTATTTTATCATCATGAACAAACTTTGTTAATAAGTAGGTACATGCGCGTCTTAAGTATTGGTTTATGTGCTTATTAGATAAAGAGGACAAAAAAGTTGTCATCATATCCTTTTCAAATATCGGACGGTCGGAGGATTAAAGTGCCGCTGCACCTTATCTACAGCAGACATCTTTTAAAAAACAAACACGAGAAGTATTCTCTTTTTGTCGTCTTTTTTATCGTAACCCGCAGGATGTGTTAGAGTCGTTAAGCCCTTTTAAGTGTTAAACCATGTAACTGAATATTCGAGCGTACAAGGGTCCGATCTATTTGTTAAATAATGTAAAAAAGTTAATCTTAGAGAAATCGGACCCAATGACATGTATTTCGTTAAAGACATCAGTTCGGCAAAAAATATCGATGACACGAAACCCGCTAGCTAACCGTGGGTGACGCGGAGCGATGCTCTGCCCAGGTACATGAGGTTTTTATCAAAGTCGGACCTTTGGAGACATCATTAAAGTATTAAATTTACGATAAGATGAGCCGCATATAAAATTACAGAACGCTCCGGCTGACAAGTGCATTATTTCAAAACATGTAAGATCCGATTTTCGTTGATATTATTGCTTAACCTATTTTGGGCCAAATGCTATACTATAACTATAAATTAGCGTTAGGGCTCTATCTCACTAAGACACCATGGTTGCACTACCACCTGGTAAGTAACTTGCCGCCTTCAAATCGGTTGTGCAACCAAGTGGATACCAGGTACCCTCCATACATCTGACATGTTCTGTACTTATACATTTTGTTGGTAGCGTGATTGGTTGCGTCGCTGCTAGTGTCCTAGTGAGATATTACAAATAAAGTCAGGGGATTAATCCGAAACACGACGAGAAACTGAGATCAAATTGGTATCAAGAAAACGTCAAAACAGTATAATGAAAACTATGGCAACTTTAAATGTAGGTACTAAAATAACAGATTTTGACGTTTATTCGATCCTGATGTGAACTCGATCTCGTTCACTCGAGAGTAGGGAGACAGATTCTTATACATAGCAAACAACGGAATAACTTTAATCATTAGCCATAACACAGAGCGTAACGCTTTGTCTGTAAATAAAGTTGAAAGTATTTTCTAGTACTGATAAGCAAAATCAAACAAGCCAAGTCATTGAAATTACATAAAGAACCAATATCAGTAAGTTGCGTTTCTGTAAAAATACAATTTTAGCTTGATCCTTCTAATCGGAAAAATCAGCGTGATTTGATTGATCACTGGATAAGCCGTCACGGCATTTGAACGCGCCTGAGCATCTTGAGAAAAGCGCATGCGAATTCAAAGTGGTAATTTTTTATAACGCAAACGAGGGTAATTGCTCTAGATTGATATCTCATATAAAATCATTTGTTTTACAGTCACGAATTGCGCTGTTCTCCCATATCGATCCCATACATAATTTAGTTTGATTGTTAATTGGTGTAATAACTTCTAACCTTTTATACGATTTTACATTTTTATTACATCCATGTGCCAGTCAAACTTAACACGGAGTGATAACTTTATGTATGTAGTTAAGCGACTAGTTGGCAACATGCTATTCTGCTTCAATAAAAATCAAATATAAAAATAACAAACAAATGCAACTCGAAAATATCTTGCACCTAAATGAAATTGAAACCGTTGCCTCACGATTACTTTTATTAAGTTTTTTTTTAAGTTTAGTTCTATAAGTTACCTAAGTAAAGTAAATTCTATAAGTAGTTTTACCACATTTTTACTAGGTTTATTTCTTGTTTATAGAATTCTCTGTTTGTCTACAAATTTTGCAAACAATTTTATACTGGCTTCCTATGATCTGGAGATTTGAAACTTTGAACGGAGGTCAGAACTGGAGGACAATGCAATATCATGGTGTCATTGAGCAGTTAATAAAACCATACCATACAACCCCATCGTGTGGGCTCACTTGATCCGTCTTGACAAGTACTTTGATGGGAGATGGCGTCCAAGGTCGGCTGATGGAGCCGAAAGTATACAACTCCATCGAAAGTATACAACTCCATCCGGGCTCATTTGATTCGTCTTGACAAGTACTCTGATGAAAACGTACGTCTGATGAAAGTACTAAAAACAGACTAAAAATCAGATAAAAATTTATTTAAAAAAAACTTTTTTAAAAAACACGTTTTTGAAACAGACTAAATTGTTACAAAATTTGTTACATTTATCATCCATATTGTTTTTAGCATGCGCCCCACGTTTTTAGGTTTAAAATTTCTGTAGGTATTAAATTAAATTAAATTAAAAAGGTTCTGTGGGTTATAAATATTTACAAAAGAAATTATTTTTACTTTTTAGTTTGTATTTACTAGTCCGTTTTAATGTTTTGAGTCCGATTTTTTTTTGTAATAATTTAGTTTTCCTTTTTAAATGAGTCCAAACTCGATGGGGTAACATGGTTTTATTAAAGCGTTCCTGTGTCCTTCTTCCGGCTCCATCATCAGATCCTCGGACACTATTTCCCATTAAAGTACTCGTCAAGATGATTCAAACGCGCCTAAACTCGATGGGGTTGCATGGTTTTATTACCGAGTTCCAATGGCCTTCTTCGGGCTCCATCATCAGACCCTGTACACTATTTCCCAACAAAGTACTCGTCAAGACGATTCAAACGAGCCCAATCTTGATGGGGTATCGTGGTTTTATTAAAGAGTTCCTATGTCCTTCTTCCGGCTCCATCATCAGACCCTGGAAACTACTTCCCAACAAAGAACTTGTCAAGACGATTATAACAAGCCCAAATTTGATGGGATTGCATGGTTTTAATATTGAGTTCCGATGGCATGGCCTTTCAGCTTCATCATTAGACCCCAGATCTCGTCTCCTATTAGAGTACTCGTCAAGACAATTGTAACGAGCCCAAACACGATGGGGTTGTATGGTTTCATCATAGAGATCCTGTGGCCTTCTTCCGGATCCATCATCAGATCAGCTCAATGATACCATAATATTACATTGCCTTCCAGTTCTGACCTATGTTTAAAGTTTCAAGTTTCTAGCTCATCGGGAAGCTAATACAAAATCGTTCACAAACTTTGCGGAGAAACGAACGAACGAACGAACACACAAACGAGAAAGCAACCTAATAAAAACGTGTTAAAAACGGACTAGAAAGTTTAAAATATTTTTTTTTATTTCGAGCGATTTGCTTGCAAAAGACAATATTTTATTGATGATAAATTTTATAAAATGCGCCCCACGTTTTAAGTTTGAAAACTTCTGTATTATAAATGTGAAAGTTTGTGTCTCTCTGTTTCTGTTTGTTCCTCAATCACGCAAAAACGGCTGAACAGATTTGGATGAAATTTGACACACATATAGTTTATAGCCTGGATTAAAACACAGAATACTTTTTATCTCGGTCATAGGTTCCCTAGGGATTTTCCAGGATGTCCATTTAAATGACCTGAAGACAAAAAAATACTTATTTTTTACGTTTAGTAGAACGAATGATTATCACTGATCTATATTTGAGAATGAATTGCTTACATATCGTGTGATCCAGTCTTAATCACCAGCGTGCTTGGTTCGCGTGAATAGGAAAACTAATTAATTAACTACCCGTTCGTCGTTTTTCTATCGCCATTTCATCGATCTTAGATATTGCTATAAAGGCGAGCATTCTAGTGGCATTATTTTTTTATTGAATGCGACTAATAGAGTTCTTTGAATATAGCAGCCAACTGATTTCAGTAGCTAGAAAAGACGTAAGTTTCCCAGATATCACCGTTGTTTCTTTTAGCTTCAAAACATTAAAAAAACGGCTTGCGTGCAAAGTAACATTTTATTTCAAAGTAACCGTTACGTTACTAATTCTTAGTATGTCCCTATAACGAAACAAGAAAAAAAACATACTAAAATCATTTTGTAAAGAGATAAATTAACAAAAGATATATTGAATAAAAAGAGTTACTCAGAAAAGTGAAGATAATACTGATAAGCAATTTAACCGTAAAAAGTAATAACTATATTGAAATTAAAAAGAAAAAAAAATGTCTTTAAGTTCTATAACGTTAAAAAAATTTAACACGCTTGCACTTATTAGTTGTAAAAAAATATGATAGATCAGCTAAAGATCAGTTTCTCTGATGCAATAAAGAATAAGAAATCAATTTTAGTTAAACAGTAAAAGATTAGCATTTTATTTCTCAGTTTTATTGAGAGAACAATAAAACAAAAAACTTGTGCATCGATTATGAATCCACTTTTTAACGAACGTTTGTGAATTATAAACGTTTCCACAGACTATAATTCAAAGTTCGGAAGAGCGTTTACACATATTTACATAAAATTGTGTCTTTAATTGGACAATTACATGGTGGATCATAACTTGAGGTAAGTGTCTATTTCGACCACTTCCTGTGTCAAGATATCTGTACTGATAAGAGGCCACCCTCAAAATCTATAATACCCCTTAAAGAAATTCACACCTTCCCCTAATTAGGGTAGAATTAGGGAAGAATAAATATTGAAAAGGAACCGACGTACCGGTATTATTCTAACGGCATAATGTTTAGATAAATACGTAATGATGATATTAATGATAACAGCGGTGAATTAATATTATCAACGTTTATTTACAACGCTTCAGCATTGTAAATAATACTTAGGTAATATTCTAATTTTGCATTTCATATTTAATGTTTTTGGTTGTGGTAATCTCTTATCAATTCACACAAATGCGATATGGAAAAAATATTTTTTCTCATTTCCCATTTGAATCAGAAATGTAAATTGATCAACGTTATTTTCAAACCTGAAAATATAAAATGCTTCAGTTAAATCTACTCGAACTGACTTACGCTTAAAAGTGAACATTATCTGGTTAGTCAAAATAATACAACAAGATTAAAAACCGACCTATAAGACTGCGGTACACAACAAATTGCAAAAAAATCTGCTTTAAATTGGAAAGTGTTATGAAAGTAGTGTAACTAACTATCAAGCTTTTAATCATAATAAGTTAACAAAGAGAAGTCAAACCAGTTTAAAAAGCCAAATTCGAACAAGAGAACTCAAGTGTAAATCGATCTGTAATATTATTAAGTGTTTTACGACCAAGTGAAATCTTTAATGTCGGAACGACGAACAGTTTTAAAGACCGATCCAGACACGTACACGTTTAAGCAGAAAGCTTTCCGCGTCGGTTCGCATTCGATGCCATATTATTATTGTGTTTCATTCAAACAACTCATTCATAAAATTGCAACTCTTTTCCAAGCAACTGGAGAACCTGCCGATACACTCCATCGCACTCACAAATGCCAGAGAGAACTTTTGTAGTTCCATTTTTCAAAATCGTCACATAATTTGTACTCGTTTTCGGCCTAAAACAGAAATAATTTTGATGGCCATTGAATTATGAAACAGTAGTAATTAATGGAACATTACTCCCAAATGAAGTCCCTGTAAATTGTTCAACGAGATTTATAGGCTAACATTACGGAATAAACATGTGCTGGCACTTGAGTAGTTGCCTAATAATAACCGAACTATTATTCTCTTTAATACCCTTGTGACGCGGTTGCAAACATTCCAACATCCACTGAAATTAGATTGTTACTTCCTTTTATAAAAAGGGTTTTAGATGACTTATTACATTCTTCTTATAAGTCAACTAGGAAGTTGTTTCCAATAAGTTTCTGTTAAGAGTAGACAATTTTAACCTTCAACAGTGTTGATATCTTTCAAAATCAGCTTTAATACATTTTAATCACTGCATCTTCTCCTCTTTCATTAAAGCTAAAACTCGCAACATTGTTACCCGTTGTTCCATCAATTGGCAAAGTCGTTGATTTGAAGTTACGTATACATATCGCTTGGAGGCGTGCGGTATCAGCGTATGAATTATCGGTTAATATAGGAGTCGTAAAGCGGTGCCGATTCAAAACATCCCGTGTTGCACCCGTCCGGACCTTTATTGCCTACTCTCTGTTACCCACTAATCGACGGTATCACCAAAATAACTCTGCATTATAGTACGATTCGCCACTGGAACTGCGGTGTGGACTCTGATCGGATTCGATTATTCGCGGTCATTGTGCTGTGCCTAAGAGGATTTGTGTGATTAATTTTGTTTGATGATGTTTTTTAAACATATTGAAATGTATAATTTAAATAAAATCTTTTAATTTTCTTTGTAAATGCAATCTGACGGTTGGATTAATATTAATAATTAATTAACATAAAAAAAACGAGTTCCTTTTTTCTGTTCTTACTAATTCCCAAATCTATGAAAGTCAAAATTGTTAAGCTAACTTTAATTGTAACTGAAATAATACTTATTTAAAAATTGTATATTTGTAGTTAAATATGAATCGCCGGGTGTCCCATTTGACCTTTCATACTCTATGTGTTTGTTTACTCTAAACTCTAAAGCTAACACTAGCCTGACTCAATATCTCAACAAGAGGCAAATTGCCGTTACTCGCACCTCGTCGCCGAAATTTCGACGGACGACGCCTCGGAGCGAGGTGACAACTAATGATATTCGAACACCTCGTTTCTCACCGTGGGCGTTACACTGCCCGTAATTGTCATACATGTGTATTTCGAGATTTTCGAGTTCACAATGTAATAAACTTTCACGACTTCGCCGCGTCTGATTAGGAGCATTAATGAAAGATCTGTGGTACGGGCTACAAAGGATTGGTGTTTATTTGTGTATTTACAGCTTTGTTGATTTTGTTGCCGAGGAATTTTGAAAAATAATCTGACCTTGGGACTTACAATAAATGTATATAATAATATCAAAATAAAAGAAAATTTCGATAATATTTTTTTTAGTAAAATAACGTGTTATTTAATATTCGTGTTGTTAAATATTTAGTATGATTACAAAAGTAAAAGTGTGTAGATTTCCCTACGAAAAGTACTTCAATCCGACTACAAAACAGCGGTCGTTTGCGCTCACACACACTCTCACATAATCCGGTTGTGTCCGCCTGTTATACTATCACCTCCTTCACCGTGACTAATAATCCCAGGACACAACCATGAATTCGGGGAAAATAAATTTAGTTTCCAAGAAGCGTTTCATTCGCCTATCTCTTTCGGGGCTCACTTTTCATTTAGAGGCCCCGAGTACCGATGTGGTGTCAGGTTTATTGAGCGCATTTCGCTATACGGTTTAAGACATCACACTGATAAAAACCTGTTCGCGATCGTTATAAATAAATAATAAAACTACATACAAGTGTCTTATTCAGCAATTTTTTAAATGTCAGTTCACCTACACGGTTCTCAACCAAAAATATAATTACGAGGAGAATATATCATATTATGGTATACAAATGAAGTGCTGCCTTTTTAATTTTATAATTTTATCTTAGTATTATTTCATAAGACTCTTGTAGTTTACCGAAAGTGCATAATAATTAATCTTATCAACTAGTCACTGCATGTATGTACTTATCTACAAATGAATTTTAAGATTGGCACACACGGAACAGTGGCATATAATAATAATTAATTGACGACATATTGGTTGAAACGACGAACAACCATACCAAATTGTGTTCTAGATTATTTTTTATTACTTAAGTAAATAAGATTATTTTTTTCATGTCATCTAAAACAATTTTTTTCATTTGTCATCTCATTATTGTAAGTACTTACATTTAAATTAGGTACTGCAGAATAGGGAACATGCATAAGTCACCGATTTTGATAAATTTGAGCTTGATCGCTGCGGACACGTATAAAAACACGATGGAACAGAAAACTAAAAAATAAAATGTATTACTTTAGTTTTATCACACAAGGGAAAATAACGAAATTTTTTTTCGTTTTCGGATATAATGCACTTAACAGTCGGATAGAACATCAAATAAGAAGTAATATTTTGTATGCCACATATGTACTTAAACGCAATATTTAGGGAGATATTTGAAAATTCTTGGCTAACTCCATACTAATGCACTGAAACGTGACATGAGTGACGTCACAAATGTTGACCTTTTTGTATAGAGCGTTTTCGGCGGGTGCTGCTGCGTGCTAACTTCAAGTAACTATATCACGAGAAAAAAACACAAGAGAAAAGTTTTAATATTACACTTGATTTTCTCACGCATTATACTTTTGATTTTAATACAAAAAAAAAATTATGCATGTTCCCTATTTCCTAAAAAAAATTTTACTCTCTTTCAATTATTAAAAATATCACAGAATAAAACAATACTGAATTATAAATACTCTATCGAGGAACTACCTCGCAGGAATATTACTGCTACTTACTTCTACTGCAGGAAGATTACTAACATAATAAACGACAAAAGTTGTTCTACGAAAAAGACAAAAAATCGACTTTCCAAACAAATGTCCAAACAGCTGATCGAGTTATGCATGAAAAGTCGATTTTATCGTCTTTTCATACAAAACCGTGTCTTTTTTGAAAGAACTTAAACGTTGCTTATGATGTTAGTAATCTACTATTGCGAGGTGGTTGTTATTTTAAAAATAACCGTGTATATTAGTCTGGTATGACAGCCAATTACCTAACTTTGCAACACTTTTCCGAACCGTAAAAAAAATTTTTTTTACCTACTTTCTTATGTAATAAATATCAGTTTTTATTCTCATACAAAAAAATTTTTTTTCATTGTAATTTTATACAATTTACTACATTATTTCCTAAAAAAACTCACCATCCGCTTTCGATCATTAAATTTGTCACAGAATTGACGCGATAATTAGTGAATTAAAGATAATATTCGTTATAAATGTGTTGTACCTACAAGCCTTAGTTCTACACCATAAAAAACACACATTGTTGGGTGATGGCCAGTTACTCTCGTTGACAAAACTGAACAAAAAAACGTTATTCGAATTCCAGCAATTGATCGAAAACTAAACAAAATCCAAATTTTCTACTCTGGTTTCCCGTTGACAAAACTGAACGTGAGCTCCTAACGTTATTAGATTCACTTTCAACCATTTTAACAGGCACGATGGCGTAACTTAAATAATATTGTTTTCATATTAAGTTAAACTGTTCTTATTAAATAAATTAGTCTTATTGAATATTTACACGAGACTTTCCTTTTTATCTTTAAACTGGGAAAAAACGGTCTCAGGAATTCAAAAAGCAAATATAATTATAAATTCAACAATGGTCGTACGAACTAGTTAATACAAGTTCAAGTTTCAACGAATATCACGTTACGTACAACTTAAGAGTGGAGTTAACATTTGACTCATTATCAAGAACAATAGCTCACCAGACGACTTTAACTTAATCACAGTACTTTATTACGCATTATTAAACACTAAAAAGAGAAGGTCCAAAACGTTCAATTGCGCGCGCAAAGAAAACAGGTCAGAATCAGGCCCGCTGTCGAGTACTGCAAAAATGACGATGATTGTTCGTTCATGGCCTATTATGAAGTTAAATGAATGGTGTTCGTTTTGCGTTGGAGCTTACATTCAGTTCGTTTTAAAAGCATATGGGTGTTTCTGATCGAAACGAAACTACAATTGCGTTGGAGGTGGCCTGCTCCGTCCGCAAGCACTCGCAAAATATTAATCTGGAATTTGAGACTTCGAATGTAGCCTGACGAAAGAGGTTCGACCTAAATACGAACTTCGGTTCCAGCTTGTTTGTTATTGTATAGGTAATGGAAGTAATTTAACCAGCAAATGTTACATATTATGAAGGGTGGTTATCATCGCAACGCGTATTGTGTTTATTGTAACGGTTGATCGTAAATTGCTGAGTCGAAAATGGATTTGTAAAAAGTTGCGATCGTGAACGGTAAACCGGTGTTTACAAAGTCGAAGTTACCCTTCTGTCTGCATTATGTATAACGCCATCATGCATAGTCGTATTAGATATAAAAACGACTTCTCAACGCGATTCAATTTCGACCCCCTCTGCTCTAAATTCGTACATAAATTTAATAATATTGTGATTCAGAAACGTGTGAGGATTAGCTGGTTACTCGGCTTTTGAAAGTACAATGTAAAAATATTATTTGTTATTTCATAACATAAACATAATTTGTAGAGTTCAAACTATTTTTTCAGAAGTTATTAACTTTAAATGAAGCATTTGTTTAATCGTTTTGTTTGTAAAAGTAAAATGATGCCACTCGAGTTTTAGTGACGCTGAGCTCTTAAAACGTAGGTTACAACGCAGCATAAACGTTTACTGCCCATTCTTGCATTTAATTGCTATTTAAATAAAACACACCATGAAAGCAATAGGACCCTGTTGGTTTGCGAGAAAAAATGTTTTGCATTCTTTCTAACTAAGCGTGTTAAAACTAGTTATGTTTTTATTTTTTTGAGAAGTAAAAATAACTAGATTGGCTGGTCTGACGAAACGTAAGGTGAAGTAGATATAGAAAGTTAATTAAGAGGCGATTGACCAGTGTGCAGACGATGGTAGGGCCTTTCGGCAAGGCTTTCCGAAAAGTGAGAAATAATGAGGATAATCTCTTCTGTTTGAGGGCTGCGTCCCTCTTTATCTACCAGATAGCGAAAGTAGATCGTACGCGGCACGCACTCGGCCAGTGACCGAATCACTCCACAATATTATCTTTATTAACATTGATCTACTTACGATTCACTATTTTAATTAGAGCTTACTAAAGTAACCATATTGAAAGATAAGTTAAACAATATCAATACAACAGCGCTGAAATTTAATAAACTGATATCTGATAATATGAGAGCATAAGTTAATATAGGTATGACTTTATTAACGAATTAAAATACTGTTTGCAAAACGCTGATAACGAATTAATCTATATTTCTAACATAATAAAAGTTATAAATTCTTTGAACAAATCTCAATTCAATCGCTTTAAAAGTCCGTAGTTTCAATATCGATTTTTTTTCCATGAAATATTTGATTATACACTTAAATCGAAAAAAATATACTTATATTAGTTTTATTGATCGCTTATCTCTAAATAGCAGAGTACAAAAGTGTTATTCGAAGTATGTAGTATTTTTTATGAAATTGTAATTTCTGTAGTAAAAGTCTAAAATAATTATCAAATTAGATACTTACTATAATTTACAGGCTTATCAGCTGGAAAACAAAATATTTATTTTAAAATAGAAACATTCTGATTGTGAATGAAAATTATTATCGTATTTTAAACTCTTCTAAATAGCTTTAGAATTATATTGAAAAGTATCATGAAAAAACAATAACAATAATATCCCTGGAAAAAATATAAGACTTTAGAAGATTTAAATGGGGAATTAAATAAGACTGAACATAATTCTATAAAAAATATGATTTTATACAAAACCTTGGATTTTTTAAGGTAAGTGTTATTATTATTATTAAGTTGTTATTATTATTTATTATTACTATTGTTATTATATTTTTTTAAATTACGTTATATTCATAATCTTATCATATACTTAGAGAAAAAAAAAAACGAAAAAAATAGGCGCATATAGATTTTTTATATTTATTGTTCGTTAATGTCACATTAGATTTATTTTCTCTGAAATTTTATCTGGATTTAAATGGTTAATTTGCGATGAAGCTTCATCAATAAGTTTAATATTTTTTTATTTTCAATTGCTAATGTGAAACAACTATAATTAAGATTGCATTTAAAATGTTCTTTCTTTTTGCTGTGAATGAGTTAATGCTAATCTTGTTGATGTTAATACTCTTAAATAAATAAAATAAAATAAAATAAATAAACAAAGAAAAATATTTTTTTTCACTTATGGTGAATAACGTTCAAGTTTATAACAACAGTACCATTACCTACGTTAACGTTTGATGGGTATGACATACATAAAAAAGTGGGAAAATTTGTTGCACAGTTGGTCAGAGTTTTAATTCAAGTTTCATTTTTTTTTTTTCAAGTAATACATAATAAGTCATTCATAAATTAATTTTGCTCGCTTTTCCTTTTTTTTATCATTTACCAAAATTTTATTTAATTGTAACACAATGAGCCGTTTTTTTTTATGCTAGTAATTATTGCAAAAATACATTCAATCAATAGAATACATTCAATTTGGCTGACATTAAATGTAAAGACAAACTAATTAGCAAGGAAATATTCAGTGATTGATAATTATTTATTATGAGAAACTCGTGTAGTTTTCCTATAGTATCTTTCATACAATTTTATAGTAACAGTTTGATAAAAAGTATTATTGAGAAATCTAAAAAACTTTCAAAGATTTATGACAATTTTTTATTTTTTCTTATTTTTATTGTCAGAGCTCTATGTTTTTTTAATACTTTTTTAATACAAACACATATTTTTTTGCACACGATATTGAAGAAAATCCAAAAATGCGCATACGCAGTCAGTTTAAACATATCTTAGTGACATTATGACGATTTCATTTTCTTTTGTCTGTGGTTTTATGAATTATAAAAAACCGGCAAAGTGCGAGTCGGACTCGCGCACGAAGGATTCCGTACCAAAAAACGGCAAAAAAGTCACGTTTGTTTTATGGGAGCCCTCCTGAAATATTTATTTTATTCTGTTTTATTTAAAATACGATTTCCGGATGTAAAATAATATACAACATGTTTTTAGGGTTCCGTACCCAAAGGGTAAAAACGGGACCGTATTACTAAGACTCCGCTGTCCGTCTGTCTGTCTGTCTGTCTGTCACCAGGCTGTATCTCATGAACTGTGATAGCTAGACAGTTGAAATTTTCACAGATGATGAATTTTTGTTCCTGCTATAACAGCAAATACTAAAAACAGAATAAAATAAATATTTAAGGGGGCTCCCATACAACCAACGTGATTTTTTTTGCCGTTTTTTGGTACGAAACCCTTCGTGCGTGAGTCAAACCTGCACTTGCCGGTTTTTTCTTATATCCCTTGACTCTAGGGTATTAATGAGACCATGAAATAGAATCGAATAGCAATTTAGGTTTTCTTTTTTCAATTTCATTTTTTATTACAGTAATAACTTTTGTTTTTTAGTATTTTTTTTTTATATTTTTATATGCACAACGGTATAGTGCTTGGCCTTCAGCTCACCTGATGTTAAGTGACGATAAGGCCGAAGGTGGAAGCGCACTACACCCGGAATCCTCACATCACTGAGGAACTGGCTATATATTTTTACCTCTAACTGCCAGTATTATATTATTAGCGACAAGGTATAATAGTTAATGGGTGTAACATCATTAATATCCGATAAGTAGATGACACTGCTCTTGTTTTGGGAAGTATACAGGCACTGCAAGAACTGTTGAATAATGTCAATACTGCCAGTAACAACTTGGGCCTTAGAATAAACATATCAAAAACTAAATTCATGGCGATATCAAAAGGGCCTAAGGCAGACCACAGCTTACTTGTAGGTAACCAACATGTGGAAAGAGTTACTAAGTTCAAATATCTTTGTAGTTGGATGGGTGAAGATGGTAGTCTGATAGTAGTAGTATACAAGATATCAGAATTGAGATGGCAAAAAGTGTATTCGTCACAATGAACAAGGTTTTGTGTAATAGGAACTGGGACTCAGCCTCAGGATGCGTATAGTCCGCTGCTACATCATCTCGGTACTGTTGTATGGGGTTGAGTCTTGGACGTTAACACAGAAATTCACAGAATGCAATCAACAAAATAGAGTCTTTTGAAATGTGGGTGTACCGCCGTATTCACAAAATCTCGTGGCGGGACAGAGTGACAAACTTAGAGGTACTGCAAAGGATGGGCAAAGACCTTGAACTCATCAAAACCATCAAGTGTCGCAAACTCACATATTTTAGTCATGTGATGATAAACGATAAATACAGAATTCTCCGACTAATCATACACTTTAACCGCCTCTGTGGTCTAGTGGTTCGCCCACCCGTGTAAGACGCAGAGGTCCCGGGTTCAATTCCAAGGGGGGGTACAATTTGTACTCGGTTTGGTTGGTGGTACGGCTTATTTCAAGTCCGCCTGGCTAGCTACCACTATCTCACCTAAGTCTGACGCCATAACAACAATTTAAAAATTGTTGTGTTCCGGCAGTTAGAGGTAAGATAGCCAGTATTCCGGGTGTAGTGCGATTCCGCCTTCGGCCTTATCGTCATTTAACATTAAGTGAGATGAAGGCCAAGCACTATCCCGTTGTGTATAACACAACATTATGGGTAAACGCAGTGCTGGAAGAAGACGACATTCGTGGCTGAAGAAGCTTTTGGAAGGATTTGGTTCGGCCGCAGTACTACGTCCCTATTCCAGGCAGCTGCCTCGAAGGTCAAGATAGCCATGATGTTGTCCAACCTCTGATAGGAGCGTAGTACAAAGAAGAAGAACTGCCGTAACACAAAAAAAATGTTGTTATCCCCATAACAACATCAGAGTTAGGTAAGATGTTGGTAGCTAGCCAGGCGGACTTGAAATAAGCCCTACCACCAACCAAACCGAGTACAAATTGTACCCCCTCTGGGAATCAAACCCGGAACCCCTGGAGTAGGCGAACCACTCGACCACAGAGGCGGTTAAAAATAATTTAATTAAGATTGATAATATCTCCAAAACCAGTTTTGGATCCCACACAGAACAAAGAAAAAAATTTTCCCCCAGGAATCGCATGTTCTATGTGTATTTTTTTATTATTTGTACCTATAAAATCCATGATTTTAAAGCAGTTTAGCGCCTATTTCACCTTAATTGTTGTCGCTCATTTAGCACCACCCAGGGGCACGTGCAGGGTTGCGGTGGGTAACTCCTGCGGGCGCGAGCAACAGCTTGTCCCCCGAAAAGAGGCAGAAAAAATTGCAGCTTCACCATCTCTCCCCGCCCATGATGATTTCTGCCATCCACCTGCAATCAGGCTCTAGTCTCGTCACCCTCCTTGCATCTCAGCCCAGAGTCTGTCCCACTTTGATGTAGATACTCACTGGGAGAATGAATGGAGCATGGTTGCAGATGGACCTTTTGCCCAGATCGTGCATCCACCAGCCAAGCCTGAGGGCTTCGATCTGCCTCGAAAGCTTTGATGCAAACTAAACAGGCTCAGAACAGGTCATGGACGCTGTAACTTCTTTCAGCATAAGTGGGGGTGGTGGCGAGATTCTGATCTATGCGAATGTGGCGGAGAGGCTCAAACAATGGAACACATAATACAGCGATGCCAAATACATTCTTACCCGGGACCCATTGAAGACATCTACCAACCTCACCCAAGACGCAGCCAAATGGCTAAGAAATCTGAATGTTGACATATAATAATTCATGTATCCGCCTATTCATAAAACCGCCATACGATTAAATAAATAACCTATAGAATATAACCTAAAAGCTTCCTAATAGTTATGGGATATCAAAGAATACAGGGTGTATAATGAATGTTAAGGTTTCGAACTTTTTGTTCGAATTATTTTATTAATCAAATATAAAAGTAAGAAGTAAAATAATGTTTTTTTTTAGTAGAATTTGATCTAAAAACTTATTTTTAAACAAAATATTTGCACAGTATTTATTTATTTATTCTATCATTTCTTTGTCTAATTTCTTTAAAACAACCTTTGTCTTTGTTATAATGCAGTGTAAAATATTTTGAAAAGGTGAACAATAGTTATTTGTTGTACAAGTGACCAAAATCAATATGTGCTGCGAGTGCCGACTTTAAATCACGAACTAGCGAAGTAGCCTAGAATTAAATCACGTAGCGAGTGATTCTAATATGACTACTGAGCACAGTGAGTGATTTAAAGTCACGAGGCAGAACAAAATTTTGGTCTTGTGTAAAACATACAACTTTTCACCCCTACCAGCGAGAAATTTTTTACGTGAGTTTCCTGGTAAAAAGCTAAATTTCAGCATTAGAAATTTGTTCACTCACTCACTCTTTTGGAGTTAGACAACTATCTTCATCGTCGGACGCACTAATTTTTTGTAATTTATTACAAAAATAGTTTGATCAAACCTATGTTGAAAAATTTTATTCACAAAGTAAATTTCCGCCGTTTTGTTTTACATTATTACGTTGTGCTTTTCTCTAATTCTTCAATATCCCATCTTATTTATTTATTTATAAATATAAAACACTAATTTGTTAATAAATTTCATTAATTTTTCTTATTTTATTTTTATTTCATACATGCGACCTCATTTCGTCCATACTCTTTATTTCGAATTATCAACCTTCTTTTCTAACAATCCTCATTTAAAACTCCTTGGTATATCCGTGCATTATATTTTTTTACTTTTTAATCCATGTATGACACCATAAAGCACTCTATAGACACTATGTGGGGAATTGTTTGCTTCTGGTTAGCATATACTCGTACATATCCTCCTTATTCTAAAACGCAGATTTAAGTTAGGCCAGGTTAAAATGTTGTCATTTTTATTTGATAAACAAAACAAAGACGGCTAGGGTAACACTCGTGTATTGTTTTATTCAAAGGTTTCTGAACGCGGTAAGCCATTTCCATAGGAATAATAACCCGATCAACAGTATTGCCGCTGTATAGCTAAAAGAAACTCGATTAGTTACTAAGATTTGGCAACCCTAAAGATGAAGCGTCAGATTTAGACTGGGTCTAACTTAAAAATATTAAGTTTTAGAAAAACAGGGTTTGGGTTATGCACTCGTTTAAGCTAGTTAGCTAGATACACTGTTGGAAAAATCCTAAAATGCCAAATTATCTGGGATCACTTTTGTACATTAAAAAATAAATTAACTATTAAAATCTTGACAAAAGTTACCCTATGTCCTTTTCTGTAACTCCTGGCTCCTGGCCTGCATAAAGGGTTTGAACATTTTGGTATATTGGTAACCTTATTTTAATATTTTTGACGGGGATTTCGGAAATATAGCGGCGCACGATGAAACCTGTGTATTTCGATATGGGATCTACAGACACACAAAACTATGATATAAAGTCCTAATGCACAACGTTTTCGAGATAATCCGGGGAATAAGTTAAGATAGAAAAAAATATGGTTACTACTATGCCAGCCTGTCATACAGTCAGACGTTCAAACCCTTTTCATGATGATCGGTTGAGTATTTAAGACGTGAAAAGTAACAAACACAAAAACTCACTTTTGCATTTATAATATTACTTACTAGCCCGTGACTTCGTCCGCAAGGACATTTGAAAAACCTCTAAAGAACCTTGAAATAAAAGCATCCATTGTTTTAATCCAATTTATAAACTATCTTTGTGCTAAATTTCATTCAAATCCATTCAGCGGATTTGCGTGATTGAGTTACAAAAATCAATTTTTTTACAATAAGTAATATTAGACGAAATTCGTCCAAGGATTGTTTATATTTATATGTAATTTGTAGTTTGTATGTTACCCTATCTACCATATTCGACTTTATACCACACACCCTGTATACATTATTATAATAATAAAAGCTTCCACTTTTCGTAACCAAATTCGATATGTGCTCAACACACAAATATATGCCTGTACCCTTAGAATGATAACACCTAGAACGATAGTTCTCTACAAAGCGCACTGTCAAAAGTGAGGCAACTAAAACAGCCAAAATGGCTCCGTTTTCAGATTGTTAATCTACATTATTACCTAATCATACTGATTAAGTACAAAACAGTCTCAATTTTCCCACAATTATAAGACTAGTTACTATATTATTGGGTTTCAGTTACGATTAGTTAACGTATGAAAGATATAAATTTGAAAACTAAGCCATTCTGGCTTGGTATTAGTTGCCTCACTTTGCATACGAGGACACGGCTTCTAGGTGTTATTATTCTAAGCCTGTACCAGTATTTGAATCCTGTTGCTCGAGTGCAATATGTAAAATTACACTAAATGGCCGTCACGTATCAAAATCCTAATATTATGTTATATAACTTATACCTATTTAATCCTATTATTATTACTTATTGTAAAAATTTGGATATTTGTAACTCAATCACGACGAATTCGTCCAAGATACAACCCCGTAAAATTATTAAAAAGCTTGAAAATCACCCCTTATTATAAATTTTTTCACTTTTCAAAAACTGTATCAAGGCAATCCTGAAACGAAATTGTATTTTGCCTTTGCTCTTTAATTATTATTTTATGATTATGATTATTAATGAGATTGATTATCGAAAACATTATACGTTTAAGGTTGTCACTTTGCAGGTTTCCATACAAACGAAAAGATAAAATTTCTCCGTAATGTGGTGGTTTTCAGGGCTTACAATAAATTTCCGACTATATGTAGTAAAATATTATTTTGATAATTACTTAGTCTCGAAATAAAATTTAAATGTACGGCCTGACTGACCACTACTGCTACTACTGGTAAAAGTTTTTAGTTTTACTTGTAACAGGTATATTACCTATATCCTGTACTTCATCATCGTATTAGCTTTCGACGCCCAACGCTGGGCATAGGTCTATAATGTAAGTTATTTCTGTACGAGTTAGCTTTAGGCATTATTATGATTAGCGAATGTATAACAAGTTAACCACCGGTCTATTAGGCAAACTACTAAAGTTTATAAAGAATAAGGAAGATATAACTGCAATACTACATAATGGGCTATTTACATGAGTCGATTTTAGTCATCTGTGATGGTTAACTTTAGTCACCAAGTCGCTTCCAAAATTGAATCGCAGGTGATGGCGTCACTGTCGTCTATGTACTTGATGGCGTAACCTAGGTGACAATATGTAATAACGTAGTTCCAGGTTTGGCCACCGGATCAGATAATTTTGTTCAGTCACCTGCGGCATAGGCCGAATTGCCATTTACATTACACGGTTGATTTTCGTCATGCGGCGAAAGTTGTGCGGCTTTAGTCACCCATGTAAATACCCCATAAGCCCTTACTAGACAAATATTATTGAGTAATGAGGTTACTGTTTTACTAGTTAATTAAAAATAAGCACTAAGATTTTAAATGTTTTACAATATCCGTGATACATTATTGGTTTTTACCATCCGTCATCTAGTTATCGCAATATCATTAACATTCAAATGTTTAACCAAACATGGCTCTACAATTTGAAACTGACATTCTTCTAGGCAGTAATAAGTTTGGTTTTATTCAGCGAGTTACATAAATTAAAAAGAAATTGTAAAAATGTCCTAATTATTTCCGTTGCCCATATATTTTTATTGAAGTTTGTTGCATAATGATTAATGACTCTACATTTTGTCAGATTTATATTGCAAATTAGACTCTATGATTTCGTTTCGAAAATATATTTTCAATTTTTTTATGGGCTTTATGTAGGTAAGTGCAACCCATATTTTTAGGTGATTCACTTTGTAAATAATAAAGCGAATTTCTTTTTTGTTTTTAATGAAACATTATTTTTATATCACTCAAATTCTACCATTACTTTGAACGTTGCAATGATTTTGACTCATTAATTACTTGATTAAAAAGTAAGGTTAATCAAGGAAAGCTATACTTTATATTCTTACTGTTGTATGTAAGTAATTCTAATATATTATATTGCAGTAAAAAATATGTTCTACATAAAAAAACATGATAAGTAAACATAAGTACTTATCTGACTTATAAGCCCAACAGGTTATTTAACTAAAACATTTTACTTATTCTATTAAGTTAGCAAATTAACTTGAAAAAATGGTTACCTAACCATTTTTTCATAACTAGCTACCTAGCTAGTCCTATTGAAGTAAAATATGAAAATTTAACAAGTTATAAAATTATTTGCTATGTTTAATTTCTTTATACAAATTCTGATAACATGTTTTTTTTTATAATCTCAAAAACTAATAGTAAGGTAAATATAAAAATGAAATAAATTGAAATAGGTGTACTTTAGATACTTTTGATTCATGGAAACCATTTTGATATTTAAAATTTTATCAATATATTTAAATAATTATACCGCGTCTCTATATTTCTATTGTGCATGTAATATGCTTACAATAAATTAACCTATTCGTACACAATTCACTACAAAGAAACAGGAACATTAAGTTAGGAATAGCTAATTATATTTATAAAAAAGGTATTTACTGTTATACGGGCATCAAGTAATACGATAGTAGCTAGCAAACAATCGTCAAAGTCTATGTATTGTTGATTATATTCTTGTTCGGTTAATCAATTTAGTTACAGATTCGATATGCTTCATTTCCATGAGCCCCTATCGATAAGTTTAATGTATTAAATGAATAATTTTATGATCCACAATTAAAACGACGCAAAAATCTAGCTCTACCTTTTTTGAAACACAACCACTTTTTACACTGCTACAGGTAAATATTTTCAACTTATACAAAATGAACACTCCACGTTTTAAACTTTTTAAAACTTTAATAGACGCACGTGTGGAGTTTTGAAAGTTCTCCAAAAGTTTTTATAAGTCTGAATTAACAGCGACCACGAAAATGTAGACGATACAAATATTAAAACAACAACAACATTCATAGAAGTTTGACAAGTACGAGAAACGTAAATCGCATAGCAAAGTTGTTCAAAAATATATTACGAACTTTATCGTAAGTTTTCAAAAGTTACAAGCTTACCTGATTCGGCGGAGATCCTCGGAACGCGAATTGCGATGTCATTTTTCACTTTGAATGTTGTTAAACTTGTAAATAAGCACGTCTAGTTTAATGTCTCTGTCACTGTCCACACTTCACAGTCGCATGTTGTAGCGGGGCACTGTTCGCACTATGTAGAGTTTGTGGTGCATTCCCGAGGCAGCGGGAGCGAGGGTGCAGGCGACGGTAGCCGGCCGCGGCGCGGCGGTGCGAATATCGATTGAAGTGCAAGTGAAGCGTCACAGGAGCGGAGCGGGCCGCGTGGTGCAGCGGGCGCGTGTTTCCGCGCGCGGCGGCAGTGGGTAATGCGGTAGCTGCCCGCCAGGTGATAGTAATTGGCGCCGCCGTCCTGCTCTCGTGCTGCCGTCCCTCTCGGCGCGCACACGCACGCAGGTCTCGGTGTGCGTTCGCTCACACCGCTCCTTCTTTTCACGCTCGCGTCGCCGTTTGACCCCGCGCTGCCGTCGACGCTCTCGATTTTTGCGGTGCGGTGGGTGGCGCCTGCTAGGGGCGGCCCGACGCGGTGGGGGTACCGGAGGTGGGGGTAGATGCACTCCTTTCTTTTTTAAAGCTTCTCTTTCTTTTCTCGTATTTTTTATGTTAGTATCGGTACGTAGCGGTCTCTTATTTTATTTTATACATATATATTATGATAATTAACAAGACGATGGGCACGACGAGCAAGTTTGCCGAAGCGCCGACTTAATGATAGCTTTGCATTTGATTAAAGGTAACCACAACATTTGTAGTTTTTATTTTCATGCAATATGAAACCCAGATAGATACCTGTAAGAAGCCAGACTGCGATGTCGGTGGTTATGGCTTGTTGTGTACTCGATAGCTTATATTACTGTAGACACTTAGGCAAGCGGTGGAAACAATGTTAGTAGTGACATTATTAAAAGATCTTAAGAATGTGTCTCTTTAACTTTGTTTCTATTAAAGTTACAGACTAGGAGAATTTTACGGTTTGTTAATTTCTAGTTTTTTTGCTCAATTTCTCTACTCAACTTTATCAACAGTTATCGTTATTATTAGTTTAGTTAGATTTCTTTTTATCGGCATCAAAAATAAAAAATGATATTGGGATAAGTATTATGTGGATCAATGAGTTTAATATCATTTTGAAAAATAATTTTCAGCCTAAATTTATAAACATTCTGTTAGGTACTGTATTATTCATAAGTATGCATGTATGAATGTATTAAGCATTATTCAAGCGGTATCATAAAAAAAAACTTATAAAATAAATATTCGTCCATGATTTAAAATAGCAAAGGCAAATGACCAAACTTCGATGTTCAGTTTTCAGAATATTAGTGAAAAACGAATAAAAGAACCGCACAAACATTAACGAACTCACAATTAAGCTATGACTAACATCACCAAAGTATCGAAATAAAAAACGCAACGTCCCCGATCGATCTATTCCCCTCTTCTTTCTTATCGCGCGAATATTTCACACTGAACGCATACCGACCGAAAAAACTCACACAGATATAAAATATTCAAACGGTATAACATAAAATAAATTATCTTAGGTGAGTTTGTGAGTGTGTGCGTTGCCCCCTCCTCTGGGCGGGTCGTCGGATCAGAACCAATTGGGTACGCCGGCGCGCGACGCTGATCCAAAGTCACTTGACGCGGCGCGTTTGCCGCTGTCGCACGCTCATCTTGCGCGCACGCCTTTACTAAGCCATGACCTTAATCCCTTATCTCATTACGCTCATTTATAAATATGTATTATACTGCAACGTAACACAATTAATTATATTACCTATATCACCTCATAACCTTTGAGTATGCGCTGTAGATGTGATTTCACAGGCAATAGCTACGCTAAATGTCTGTCTTGAAAATGTAATAGCAGATTTTTATTTTACTATTTAATTTTTTACTTCAGGTAGGTACTTGTAGAGTTGTGATACATAAATAATCATGATACAGAAGTATTTTCGGAAATTTATTTCCGAAAATATTTTTTCTTTTGATTTATCTCAAGTTTAATTAAAAAAAAACAGATAAGATTTAGGTATATAATGAAGACACGAATTCTACTGTTTTACTGATAAATTTTATGTTTATTGAAAACAATTAAAAGTAACAAAATCATGTCCATCAGCACAAACAGTCCATTCATTCGCCGCTGGAACCTGAGGAGGCTTCTTTCAAATTCACCAAAAAATATATTTGGGGCTACCCAAATATCTTTCTTTGGGTTTGTATGTATGCTCAATAAAGTGAAATCTCTCGAGCAACAAAATTATAATTATTATCCCCTAGCCGACAGTGTGAGTTCGACTATGTTCAGCTTTTTCAATAATTTTACATAAATTTTCCTCCTACAAACAGCTCTACATCCCAATAATTAAATAATTATGTACAAATTTATTAAAATAAGTTGAACAAATATTTCAATCTCAACTAAAAATGTAATTTATGGTAATGCAGAGCAACAAAAATATTTGTATTATTATAACACTGGTACTCTAAAATAGTATCACCTTAATTTTCTGAAGAGTTTCTAATGTAGAGTTTGAGCAGACTGCGTTTAGAATAATCTTCTTCATAATTCATAAGTTAACACTTCTCTTGCACTGCTTGGTCGCAAGTTACTACAGGGATGCGCCAATCTGATCCGATCCTTTGAAAGATCGGATCGGCAGGCATACGATCCGGTGGCTTTCGGATCGGATCCAGGCCATAAGATTTTTTGCCGGATCGATACACAACTTGAAAGATTAGATCGCTTCGATTGTATGAATTAAAACGCGGTTTGTTTGCAAAAAATGGGTACCTACTTAGGTTATCTTTGTTTATATTTTGAACACAGCGGCATCACTCATCATTCAAGGTAAGTACTTGGTTACCAGTTTTACATGGGTTTACTTAAAAATAATTGCGAACAAAACATAATTGCGTCTTACTTAGTTGCATCCGATCCGGATCGATTTCCTTAAGATCGGATCGACGGCATGCGAGGCGAGCCGATCTGCGGATCAGATCGTAGCATTTCGATCCATTAGGATCCGAAAAATCGGATCGACCACCCCGGATCGCGCATCAGTCAGATTTCGTAAATATTAGAACAAAATTTGAACAGCAGCCCCTAGCGGTCGTCATACTGAGCTGCAATATTTGATGAGAATTTTCCGCGTTTTTGTTTCTACATGTACAATGTACATGTTAGTATTTTCGTGTGTAACGATATTTCGATGTGTAAATATTTTTGTATAACTACAGATTAATGTTTCGTAATTACGTTTTTTTATGTATTATTATTACATTAAAAGAATGGTGCAACTTAACCGAATCGTCTTAATAAAAATGGTAACTAATAAAAAAAAAATGTTTTATTTTTTGGGTGAATGTATTTCGTAGCTCTGAGGCTGCATACAGACGATACTTAACACACGATCCGACCTCAACCCGAACACAACTGAAATTCACCTCAACCGCAGCCCACCTTGAAATACATTGCTTACAATTTTGTGTCTTGTGCCACATTAATAAGCTCCTGTATAAATACCTAATGTTAAGGTGAGTTTGAAGTGAGTTCGGGTTGAGTTTGAGTCGAGTTCAGGTTGAGTTTAATTCGGGTTGAGCGCGTGTGCAAAAATACAACGGAGCTTACTCAAAATTGTAAGCGCTGTATTTCAAGGAGTGGGCTGCGGTCTAGTTGAGTTTGTGTTGAGTTCGGGTTGAGATAGAGTCGTGCGTTATTGTCTGAACGCAACTTAAGGGTAAATGAGAACAGAAGTGATCTCAACTTTTTGACTACTGCGTATTTAATTTTTTAATTAATTTAACATATACCCACATTATAACATATCTTGCCAATTTACGAAGTTAAATCCTGTTTATTTTAAAATTTTTAGCAAATCTCAAGCAATATATGAATGCGCAAATTATAACAAAATCTTACATCCGACGTATTATTCAATTCAATTCACTTTATTGCCTTTCCACAATGATAACAAGATGGTAGGTAAAATAACAAAGTACATTGTAGACCCTGAAAAGGGCACAGCAAATTATTTGGAGAGGAGTTGAGAGGACGACTTACTTTTTAGGGTTCCGTACCCAAAGGGTAAAAACGGGACCCTATTACTAAGACTTCGCTGTCCGTCTGTCTGTCTGTCTGTCTGTCTGTCACCAGGCTGTATCTCATGAACCGTGATATTTTCAATTAAATGACAATGCTTCTTAATTAAATATTTAAATGCTTATCATTTAAAAATTCGTAATTATGTTGTAAGTTATTTTTTATTTTTTGCATGAATTTCATTAATCATTTGCTGTGTTGGATATTTTCACAACAAGCAACGGTCCGGTTTCAAGACAGACAAGAATCAGATATAATGATATCAGTATAATAAATAAATATAATAATCATATATTTTTTCATATACTGATCCTAAATAAAAAAATTAAAAATACTTTTGATCTATCTATGGACACAAGTTTGATTGCACGTTTCAAAAATCACAATAAAGTAACTGTAATATTTTATAAACTAAAATATGTAACGGCATTATTAAAAAAAAAAATTGAAAACTTCACAAAAAATCTCTGAGGCCGTATTACGAGCTCTTAAATCCTGCCAGGTTTATAAATTGCTGTAGTGACATCTCTTTCTTGCTGTATAGCAAATAAAAGAGATAGATTGAGAGCCAGTCAGAAAACTGACTAGAAATAAGAGGTCATAATACAGCCCGTTCTGTTGAAAGTATAGTCGATATTAATTTGAATTATCAACGTTAACGCAACGTATACAATAAAACGAAGCGTTGATTGGACGGGTAGTTCAATCGTAATCACTCTGAACTAATTTTGTTCTATTGTATCGCTTTATTGAGTCAAAGCTCATCCGTTCGTTTGATGCAGTTTGATAGATAGCTCCAAAAACTAACTTTGTTTGCTTGCTTTGATTTGCTAGGAAGCTTTACCATGTTTAGTTTTTATTTAAAAAAAACATGAAGCGATGTTTTTTTACGTTCAACACTTATGTAAGAAACTTTTAAAACATTGGTATTTGATAATTATAATATTAACAACAAACACAATTTTTCATGAAGCATAAAAGACACTGTTTGCTTAATAATTGGTTCGGATTTCTAATGCTCATAACAAAATACGTAAATACATTATTACGGCATTCATGGTGATTATCAAACCTAGATAAAAAGAAGCATTTTTCACAAAAAAAAATATAAGTCTTATTAATCAGACAGACACTATATGCTTATAACAATATGAATTAATACAGTATCGAATGAAAATGCAAAATTTTCTCAACTGATTTTCAACTTTACTTCCCTCAGAAAGAGTTTTGTTTTAGTTACTATTTCATAGAAGTAGTGATTTTTTCATTATCATTTTTCATTACCATTTTTCATTACTATTTTTAAACTGTAATCTGTAAAAGTAGATCTCAGAGATACGTCAATATTTTTCTGTAGGTACTTATGAGAGTCAAAATCATGTGAATTCCTTAATGAACGAATTTACGGAAATGAAACTAAACAAATATTAAAAGCTATAAAATATTTCTTCGAGTCGTCGTATCATATAGTTTGAACGATTTGACATCATCAATTTTTAATATCCCCACTGTTGGGACACAGGCCCTCCTGATGATGGATTAGGACGATGGGCCCACCACGCAGGCCCAATGCGAATGGTGGGTGTTAACGACTGCAAATGCAGCCGGGACCAATAGCTTAACGTGCCTTCCGAAATATGGAGGAACTCGAGATAATAAATGTTTTGGTCACCCATCCCATGACTGACCCTTGCAAAAGTTGCTTAATCTTAGCAATCACAGGGTCAGGCGCTAAACCATTGCGCCACCTAGCACCTCTAAGAAGAAGCTCCAAGCTTGAAGGATTTATTGGTAATTAATTGGGAAAGATATTATAAACACAATAAATATGTAATATGTTAGGCTCAAAGACCGAAATCGGTCTTTGAGCAAAACAAAAGCTCATAATGCCGTCTGGTCACTGCCAAAAAGCCACAACGCAAAATTCGTGTTATGGCTCTTATAAAAATGCCCATAACGCGTCGTGGTAATCATAGAAACACCACAAAGCGAAATTCGCGTTGTGGTCAACATACCAAAGGACCACAACGCGTTGTGGAAATAAAGAAAAGTCATGACGCGTATGGAATCATGATAGATATCTTTAAGAAATATTTTTATACTAGGTAGACAGAAGGAAAATTTAATTAAATCGTGTCATTCCAATAAAAGGATATAATTTGTTGTATAAAAGGATAACTTAAAAAAAAAACAAATTGTTGACAACAGATTTATCAGTCATAATTAGAAAATTTTAGAACGATTTTGACAAATACTTTATTTCAAAAAAATCAACTTATAATTTGTTGTAACAAATTTTATTAGTCATTTGAAATTTTAGTTTTTTATTACAATAGATTTTTTCAAATCAACATATTATGGTTTACATACAACATATAGTTACAACATATTATGGTATATAGTACTTTCGCTCACGTGAATTTTAAAAGTACGAACATATAGTTCGACTCCTAATGAAATAAAATTAAAATATATTCGTAGGTGGGTAGTTTACTTACCTACCTATTAAAAATTCTAAGATATTTTATTTTTGTTAAAGTTAAGGTTAATAATTAAATTTACCATATTGTTACTGACTCAAATCATCACACTGATTCGAATCATTCGAATCATCACATTGGTTCGAATCATTCAACTCATCACCTGATTTAAATAATTCGACTCATCACCTGATTGAAATTGGTAAGCTGGTTCGAATCATCACATTGATTCGAATCATCATATCGATTCGAATCATCGTCAAATTCGAATCGATGATTCAAACCACCTAAGGGTGATTCGAATCGATTCGAATATTTTTTTTTTATTCGAGTCCAATCAGTAATAAGGTTACTAATAGGAAATATGCATAAGTCAAATGTTTTGTTAATTTGAGCTTGATCGCTGCGGACACGTATAAACACATGATGGAACAGAAAAATTTAAAAATAAAATGTATTATTTTAGTTTTATCACACGATGAAATCAGGGGAAAATAATGATATATTTTTTCGTATACAATGCACTTAACAGTCAGATAGAATATCGTATAAGAAATAATATTTTGTATGACACATAATAATATGTTCTTTAACTCAAAATTTAGGGAGCTAATTGAAAATTATTGGCTAACTCTATACTAAACGCGCCTGAAATCGTGGTAGGTGATATCACAAGTCATGACCGTTTTGTATAGAGCGTATTCGGTGGGTGCTGCTGTTGCTACCTTCAAGTAACTATATCACGAGAAAAAAAACGCAAGAGAAAAGTTTTAATAATTATTACAGTTGATTTTCTCACTCATTTTACTTTTGATTTTGATAAATAAAATGATGAATATTTGCTATTATTCAACACAAAATATTCAGCAATTAGTCAGTATATTATGTAGTATATAATAGTATTAATTAATCATCAGAGACTACAACTTACTTTCTGACAATAATTAGGAGCTTTAAGTTTTATAATTATAACTCTTCGAAATTGACAGGAAATTAATAAACTAGTTTACCAATGATTTAAAGCATTTTTGTACACGTTCCGACAGTTAAAACCTGCCCATCGTGTTATGGTTGCACCAACTAGTGCACAGAACGCGTCATGACTTTCTTCATTTCCACAACGCGTTGTGCTTGTTTGGTATGTTGACCACAAAGCGAAATTCGCTTCGTGGTATTTCTATGATTACCGCAACGCGTTCTGGGCGTTTTTATAAGAGCCATGACACGAATTTCGCGTTGTGGCATTTTGGCAGTGACCAGAACGCGTTGTGAGCGTTTTTTTCGCTCAAAGACCTATTTTGGTCTTTGAGCCTAACAATTGCATTAAATACAGGGTGCATTTGTAACCACTCTCCAAATTTTAAGGATGTGTTCAGTCCATGAAATTGAACAACTTTCTCTTAGAAATATAGTGTCAAATATGTAAAAAAAATGATTTTTCATTTGTATGAAACAGATCACGTGAGCTCTTTGATTTGTATCAAAGAGCTCACGTGATCTGTTTAGTATGGGTGACCAAAATTTTTTGGCGTATTTCGACACTTGTTTCATTGAGAAAGTTGTTCAGTTTCATGGACTGAACACATCCTTAAAATTTGGAGAGTGGTTACAAATGCACCCTGTATATAAAATATGCAGCTTTAAAAACATAATCCACTCTATTTTCCACCACGGCCTATATGGGCCCCAATTTATTGAGATAATAAATTCAAAAACTTTAACACTTGCTGAAATGAAAACTGACAAAAAATGGTAGTATCAAAACATCATGTTTTTTTTATTTATTTTTTTATTTCACGAAACCAACAGCGTTACACAAAATATTTACGCTAAATAATTTTACTTTCTAATATAATTATAAATTTAGAATCGAACAAACAAAAGATACAATCGCACCTTAAGAGAACTATTATATATTGTGTCTTAATTAAAGTATAACTACACCATCTAAATAATTACTAATTAGAGCACTAAGTTGGTAAGTATATTGAAAATTCCTTTTACTCACTTATGCATGCCCTGAAATATGATCATTACATTTTAAAAAAGAATGAATTGTGTTAATTTATACTGATGTAGGGCTTTTTGACTTGTCATCAATAGTTTAGTAATAGATTCAGCATGTAGAAAATGTTAAAAACATGAAAAAAAAATTCCTGTGACTAAACTACTGGGTATTTTTAATTAATTGATATTTTATAGACAGACTGGGAGCGTTATTAGATATACTAAAAATGTATTGTCGCATTGTCCTCACCACCCACGTTATATGAGCCTTTTACGGGGTAGGGTTATCACTCGTCATTTTTCCTAATTCGCTAGTTTCTTAAACTGGTCAGTTTTCTTATTCGTCAAATTCATGATTTTTTTAAAGTTGTCAATTTCCCTAATTCGCCAGTTTCGTTAACTCGTCAGTTTCCTCATTTGGTTTGTTTATGTAATTCGTCATTTTTCGTTAATTTGACAAATTTTGTATAGTTTCGCACAAATATGGAGATGTTATTTTTGTAAACTTTTTAGTACTTAGGTAGTTAACAATCATTTTACTTTTATTGCAGTGAAAATGTCGAGTATCATTTTTGTTAACATAAATACCTTAATATTTATTTTAACATAAAAAATATATGTATATATATTTAAAAAAATGTTAGTAGATACCTAGGTATTTCGAATATGATCTGATTTTTTAATAAATAACACATTTGAAGACAATACCAGCGAGCATGTAGATTCCACGCTTGTTTATCTAAACTTTATTTATATGATTGTACTGGACTGACGAAAGTCAAAGTGACGAGTTCTAGAAACTGACAAAAAAAGAAACTGACCTATTGGCAAATTTCGCAAAACTGACAAATGAGGTAAACTGACCATTTAGAGAAACTGGCTAGTTAGGGAAACTGACGAGTGATAACCCAACCCCTTATATGGGAAGCTAATTTACATTGCCTCGAATGATTAAAAAACCGGCCAAGTGCGTGTCGGGCCACGCGCCATAGGGTTCCGTAGTTACCTTATACCATACCATATTTAATACCACCTATCATTTTTCGTTTGCAAAAATAACTTTGTTTTTCACAGTGTTGGTATGAATGACAAAGTTATATTTGCGGTTTCGGAAAATGTGCTATATCTCAAAAACTAATTACTATATCTCGTTCAAACCAATTTTGGTTGAAAGTGTTTATTAAGATCTACAGCATATATTTTTTTTAGATTTTTCACTCTCTTATTTCAAAAGTTAAAGGGGGGGGGGGGACACACATTTTACCACTTTGGTGCTGAATATCTTTCAAACGGTTGACTTTGAGAAAAAGTTGTCTTAGGAACCTCAATGTCATTTTTAAAGACCTATCTATAGACAGCCAACACGTGTTGGTTTGAAGAAAAAAATTTTTTTCAGTTTCAGTTCCATGTATGGGGAGCCCCCCCTTAATCTTTTATTTTTTTTATTTTTGTATTAAATTCGTTAAGCGGTTAACAGAATACCTACCTACCAAGTTTCAACTGTGTAGTCTTAATACTTTCGGAATAAAGTGGCTGTGACATACGGACAGACAGACAGACAGACAGACAGACAGACATGACGAATCTATAAGGGTTCCGTTTTTTGCCATTTAGGCTACGGAACCCTAAAAAGCATCCTCGACAGTGTAAATGCTAACTTCCCGTTTTCGTCTGTAATGTACTAAGCTCTAATAAGTAAAACATCAGTTGTTTTATATTATATTGCTGTTTTTCCTTTTGTGAATATGATTAGTACTCGTATTATTGGTACTTAATTACTCAGAGTATTGGTTTTTAAAAAATTGAATAGGAAATTAAATCAAAAATAAATAGTATCGGCGAAATTCTTTCTTTATCAGGTGTTTCAATAGTGTTGCAAAATTTTCAACACTTCCTCAATTAAGCTTAAGCGAATGTTAGGTAAAAGTTGTTTTTCTAAGAAATAATTTGTAAAACTATACTACTTGTTTATACTTTAATTACTGGATGTTACTTAATATCCGAAATTTTTAACAAAACTTAGACTAACATTGTTATAATTAATATTAACCGAAATGTGAAAGCTTGTGATTAGATATTTATATTTATTTAAGTTAATTACTTTCTTTTAAACTTAGCTTTAAGTTTCCCGAAGATTGTAGAATAAAAAACATTAACTTTTGTTTAATTAGTTGAAGTGATTTGATTCTAGAATCAAATCACTTAACTCCATCAATCAGTCACAACCACAGTGACATAAAAAGTTATTACGAATCAATAATAAAAAAAAGAAAAACCGGCCAAGTGCGTGTCGGGCCACGCGCCGTAGGGTTCCGTAGTTACCTTATACTATATCATATTTAATACCACCTATCATTTTTCGTCTGCAAAAATAACTTTGTTTTTCACAGTGTTGGTATGAATGAAAAAGTTATATTTGCGGTTTTAGAAAATGTGCTATATCTCAAAAACTAATTGCTATATCTCGTTCAAACCAATTTTGGTTGAAAGTTTTTATTAAGATCTATAGCATATATTTTTTTTTAATTTTTCACTCTCTTATTTCAAAAGTTAAAGGGGGGGGGACACACATTTTACCACTTTGGCAGTGTTTATCTTTCAAACGGTTGACTTTGAGAAAAAGTTGTCTTAGAAACCTCAATGTCATTTTTAAAGACCTATCTATAGACACCCAACATGTGTTGGTTTGAAGAAAAAAATTTTTTTCAGTTTCCGTTTCATGTATGGGGAGCCCCCCCTTAATCTTTTATTTTTCTCATTTTTGTATTAAATTCGTTAAGCGGTTAACAGAATACATCTACGTACCGAGTTTCAACTGTGTAGTCTTAATACTTTCGGAATAAAGTGGCTGTGACATACGGACAGACAGACAGACAGACAGACAGACAGACAGACAGACAGACAGACAGACGGACAGACAGACAGACAGACAGACATGACGAATCTATAAGGGTTCCGTTTTTTGCCATTTAGGCTACGGAACCCTAAAAAGATTTCTTAACTGAGATTAAGTGCATGAGATTTGGATGGTAAACAAAATCTGAGATCTTACTAATTACATCATATGAAGGTAATTAATGTTCATGTTAGTTATAGTTATTAAATGTAACTATAACTAACATGAACATGAGTATCTACTCTTGCACTTTCGAGTAGGTAGGTACTCTATTTGCCTCAAACACTTAGTAGCTCGGGTCCAGTTGCTAATTGTAGCAAATATTGTGGAAATTAAGTTCATACAGTTGACTTTAGAACTAGCTTCAGTACTATAGCAGAATTATAATTTGTTCAGTAAGACAATCTTACTTTATTATTATCTGAAGGGAATGGATGGCGCGACATGGTAATTTTAACTTAAAATAGATCGTCGTTATCATTTTTTATAAAATTTAAATATTTTTGAAAAAAAACAAGCTATTAAAGCATTTGTTAAAATGGGAAATATATTCTCCAGACTTGTGTTATCTCTGATTTCCGAAATTCAAGTGCTTAAGCTACTCTCTTTTGGTAATCTAAGCAATGTACCTTATATGTGATGCTGTCCAATAGGTATTTGTTATCTGCTTTTCCGTCGTAATGGCGAGAAAATATTTAATTTTATTTTCTACGCAACTTTAATCGTTTAGAGCAGTGCATGCAAGCTAACAGCCTTTTTGTATTTAAGTAAAATAAAATCGCCAACCCATTGAAATTAGGTTTGCGATTCGACTTTACAAGCGATTCTCGATAAAAAGCCTTATTCGACTAAAGACGCCCAGCAACTCACCTGGAAAATCGACCCATTTAAATGCCCTATAACTAGTTCTAGTAGGGGTTTAAGTATGAAATTGCCGTCTTGTATCGTGAATTTTAATGCATTTGCATTTTCTATACTAACATTGTCTTAATTTATTTAACAACCATGAATGCCAATGTTTTAAAAGTTTTATGCACAAATGTCTAAACACTCATTTAACTCTAATGCCATATGTTAAGTGAAGAAAAATAGTATCGGCTAAGTAACAACGAATTAAGCGGCCATTTCTGTTGACCAAAAAAAAAATATCTTTTAAAATACATTTTTAACGTTCAGGAACGAAAATCAGATATATTTTTATTGCTGATAGTGGGCCGTCATGATCATAATTCGAAATAATAACATGTAACTAGAGTATCTTTATCACCACAGAGGATATGAGAGCCTCTGTGTGTTTGAAAAAATCGACAATTTCATATAGATTAGGAGGCCATAACAGATTTGGTAACGATCGCGTAAGTGGCTGACTCTAAGTTTACAGGATGGAGAGGCACTTTCTGATACTAAATATGTCAGTTAGTTGCGTGAAGTGATTGCGTTCTTTTTATATGCAGGCTGAAAAAGGGCTATAATTTTTATGAAAATAAATTATATTTTCAATTTTTTTGAAAATAAATCTAATCACTTTTGTTATCGTTACCAGAAAAAAAAAACGATAAGATAAATGGCTGACAATAGGACAGCAAGTAAGTACTAGTTGTACTCCTGTGAACTGTGTAAGGACTGATCAAAATTCGGTTGCGTTTTGTAGGTATAAGCGATTAACTTTTTGTTTGTTTGTAATGTATAAACTGATTCGATTTTGAAATTTTTTTCACCTATAGAAAGCTACATTATCAGCGAGTAACATGGGTTATAATTTATTTTCAAAAAAAAAATAGCCCTTTTTCAGCCTGCATATAAATAGAACGCAACCACTTCACGCAAACAGACTGACATATTTAGCATCAGAGAGTGCCTCTCTATCCTGTGAACCCAGAGTCAGCCACTTACGCAATCGTTACCAAATTTGTTATGACCTCCTAATATAATAATTTAACCCCTATTAATTTTAGTCAGGTTTTGTTTTTCAGTTCATAAAAAGTATTTTCACTTATTAGATTTTTTATCTGTTTTTGATCAAATCAGTAATTCAGTTTAAGACTTTAATTTCGATTTTGTATCCCAAAATATATTTTGTTATCTTTTCCGAAAGCTTTAGTTCACTAATATCCTGTGTTTCTTAGTTCATCGTCTGCTGATTCACCTTTTCCGGAACCACCTGGCACCTAAAATTAGCTGATAGTTCGACTACAGACCAGACTATGAAAACCAGTACTTGCATAGGCACAGATAACAAGAATCGCAGATTTAATAATGACGGTGAAACGATAACTCTAAGAATAATTTGTCTCGGCTGATTGAAATAGAGAAACATTAAATATAATCTGTCTCAACGAAGATATTACTGCCGTTTTGTATCTTAAATGAAATGAAAAACAAATTTAGTGACGCCCTGAAGAAAGTTTACAGTAATATGATTTTTTATCGTTATTGTCGATAATGGTTTGAATTTGTGTGATATGATAAGTTTAAAAATTTGATGTAAGTAGATATTTTTCGTAAATTTTAATTGAAGACCACGCGATAGGTACGAGGAATGTCATATTTTTCTCGAAATTAAACTAATAATGCCACCTAGTGGCATTTAGTAAACTTTACCAAAGCCGTTTTTAGGGTTCCGTACCAAAATGGTAAAAAAGGAACCCTTATGGTGTGACTCAGTCTGTCTGTCTGTCTGTCTGTCACAGCTGGATATCTCGAGAACTACAAATGGTATCAACTTGAAATTTTGAATAGTTTAAGATGACATTTGCCCAATTATTTTGCAAAAAAGAAATTAATAAAAAAAAAAATATCTTTTTTACAACAGGGACTGAAAAGGGGTCTTAAAAATTTGAAATGGGGCTACTAGGGCATGTGGGGTGTCATATGAAAGAGCGCCGTTTGCACGTTTTTAATAATTTTTTCTTTTTGTTTTAGGCCGCATAGTTTTCGATTTATGATGAAAAATGTAAAAAAAATGACCGTTCCCCCCCCCCTTATCTCCGAACTTTGCAAAGAAAAAAATCTGAAATAATTCTATGTGATAGCAGTTTATATAAAGATTACAGGAAAAATAAAACGATGTCTCAATATAGCACACTTTTTCAGATATTATCAAATTTTTAAAAATGTTAACATTATTTCCACTATCGGTCAAGAGATGGCGCTGACATAAAACTGCAATACTAATTTTATTATTTTACTCTGCAGTGGGGTTTGATGGTGCAATTATAATGGTACGGAACCCTCGGTGCGCGAGTTAGACTCGCTCTTGACCGGTTTTTTTATACGTAGAAAGAACACCATGCGTCAATGACAGACCACATTCCATGTTTGAAAAGACTAGCTAACAACAAAGTATGTCTGAGCGTAAAAATCACTTTTCCTACAAAATGTTATTATTGACATTCCTTGTTTTTTTCGCGAGGTCTTCATTTACTCTCATGCATTTTCAGTTTTAAAAGTCGTAAAGCCCTCTTTAGCATGCGCACTCGTATATGTACTTCTAACGACATATTGAAAAAAATCGGAAGACGCATCGGCATCTTAAAAGGCGAACGCGTAAGAAAATAAAAAGAAAGTAAACGTTATTTGTTTTAGTCAAATGAGTTTCTTAGGTCGGTCTCCTCATACATATAGAATTCTTGGAAGGAGACGTTTATTAGCGAACCTCAAAGACACAGAGCATTTAAATATCACACTAAAAGCGTCAATCTACATACATCCTACCAAGCAAATCCTAAAAGTGATTTATACTGAGACCCTATTCGATTGAAGGAGATTACAAATAATGAATAAAATTGCATACGAAATGAGTAGACCGAGTCCGCGGGTGTACGTTGTTTGCGCGGGGCGGGGGCGGGGCGGTCTTATTGCTGGTAAATACTTGGGTTCTATAGATATCCTGATATCAGTGGATACGTTAAACTTCATTCACGCTTTTGATGTGATCTTTGTCTAAGCAAACCATTTTTTGAATTTGCGCTTTCATGCTACAATCGAACAGAAATACAGTCTATGCATATATTAGGCTGGGCACATACATGCGTTTTTCGTATACAGTTTCCGTATTTGTTGTCCGCATAAGGAGACCCAAATGCATCAATTCGATATAAAATACATTGACTACCGCACACGTTCGTTTTTTCCGTACGGTAAACATTCTGGACGTACGTTTCAAATGAAAGCCCGCGCGTTCGGGGAAACCATTCGGAAAAAAACTTAATGACCGCTACACACGTTTGGTTATTTCTTTAAAAGTTTGAAATATCTTTAGATTTTAGTCATAAAATTACACAAAACCGAACAGTAGATCTTTAGTAAGTTCCGTTTTCTTTTCAGTAGAATTTAGATTTCGTAAATTGTGTTCCCGTTTTAGCACATTTAGCGCTAGAGTTAGGTGCAATATTAGGGTCTATAGCAATTAAATTTCAATTAAATCGTCGTCCTCCATTGTCGTGCGTTCACAAAGCCACTATTGAAAGTACTGGGAGTATAAATAAATTCCTAATGCCAAAAACCGAACGTCTGCGCTAGGCTCACGGAATTCCGAATGCGAAATACGAATTCGGAAAGCGTATGCAAAAAACGTATGTACGTAGGTCTATTTTTTTTGTAGTCGTTTCAATTAACTTAAGGGAGAACACTCCCTAACATTTTTACCAAAGAAACATGGATCGAAAAACGACAAAAAAAATTACTTGCCCGTACTAATACAAGGTTTTAGCTTTAGTTATTATGGGAGGACCAACATTTTTGTCGTTTCCCGACCCATGTTTCTTTAGCTAAAATGGTAAGTTTCTTTGGTAGAACACTCCCTTAAATTAATTAAAACGACTACAATAAAAGGGTTATTGCAAAATATTTATTGTTATCGAGGTTCAAACTGTTTATTAAGACTGAGAATTATGAATGGTATTTTCCTTTTAAGCTCTACATGTTGTCTTTATCAATGTATAAGTATTTGAATTAAGATATTTCAGACCAATTTAATTCACGAACGAAGTAATTGTTAATAAGTACAAAAACTCTTATTATTTTTCTTTGTTCTGTGGTACTTAATTCAAAAGTGTTATGATTATTTAGAATTATTTAATTATAATAATTTCGCATCTTAAATATATTATACCATATTATGCAATTGATGTATATTTAACATTGTACTTTATTACATTGTGCATACAATAAAATGGCAACCAACCCAACGGAAGGATACAATATAATTTCGATGCAACCCCAACCGACCGAAGTTAGCTTACGGACGCACTTCGAATCAGTGATATAAGTAAACATTTTCTTGGGAGAGAGAGACGACAACTTACAAAAACAGTTTAAGACAAAAGAGTAGCGAAAACCAGAAATGAATCCGGGCGGGCGGAGTGTTTCCGCCCGGCGAGGCGAGGGCACGGGAACACGGCAGGGTTGCGCCACAGACTATTATTCAACTAGACAGGACGGTGCACTAAAAAGACAGTTATTTTTGACACTTAGTACATACTACTTACTGAATTTAATTATTAACTAGTATTATTACTGTAGTGCCCTCTGAACTTTTAGGTTTTAGAATTAATGGCCGGATGGTAAAAAGTTTAATTTAAAAATCACTATTCGAAAAAAAACAAAATGCCAATAATGCTAGTTTTCACAATTTGTTATATTTTTTAATTCGATAAATGTAATTAAAATAAGTCACTGATAGGTTACGCGATTTCTTTGTCCAGATAAAATAATTGATTCTGTATGTAACTTTAACTGTGAGTAAGTAAGTGTAACTTTAAGTAGAGAGAGTACTGAGTTACGTAATAACGCAGCGCAGTGTATTTCCTTCAAACCACTATCTGAATGCAATTTTTAAGTGAACGGGTAGTGAAACTTTTGAAAGAAAGCTAAAATTATTAATGGTTAGATTTGGCTAAAACATACATTACATAGCTGTGGAGGTTTGTAATAGGCTTTTAGTTTTTTATTTTTCTAAATTACGCTGTATTGAGAGCTGTAAACCCCCCAAAGATCAATAAAATAAAAATAAAATAAAATCATTAACAGCATAACGCTGACTGCTTGGCTTAGCCCAAAAAAAATCTGATTACCTTCGTTATCTATCTTTCTTCTCAGAACTGTTGCTAAAATAATAATCATGTCTAGTAGATTCTTAAAGCCTAATGTTTGCCACACTTACCGAGTATACTGTTTGTGGATACGGTGGCACGGGTTAACAGAGGAGAGGGATGGTCATTTAGTGGAAGGTATCCCTCCCCAGCTATGTCTGCAGCACAGACTGATTAAACGATCCGCTGTCTGCCTTTCAAGTTGTTCGTTTTCCCCCACTCGTCAATACAGGGTGATTTTAAAGTCACGTGACAAACTTTCAGGATATGTTCAGTCCATGAAACTGGACAACTTTCTCTGAGAGAAATAGGACGAAATCGAAATACGCAAAAAATAAATACGTAAAAACGTAATCGGTTTAAGTATGTAGTATGGGGTGGCTTAAAATTGTCGACGTATTTCGACCTATGTTTCTTAAATAAAGTTATCCAGTTTCATGGACTGAACACATCCTGAAAGTTTGTGACGTGACTTCAAAGTCGCCCTGTAGAATACCTCAGTTAAAAGTACAGGTTGATTCCAAATTAATTGTATGGCTGTTTGCTCAGTTTGTTTCTGATATGACCTCAAATTTTTAACTTCCATAAAGCAGTTTGAGAGGTCGGTAAAATTATGTTTTTATTGGAACGATTGAAGCAAAGTAACATGAATTTGCTTTCAGTACTTTATACAAGGACTTGTGAATAACAAAACTACTAAAATTATTTTAAAAAATCTGGATTCCTAGAGATAATTTTTTCTTTTTTTCGATTAAGGATTCCAAATATTTTATTTTTAATTTACACGAACTTGACTTGACAATCTTCAAGTACACTTGTATTAGATGGCT
This sequence comes from Agriphila geniculea, assembly GCA_943789525.1. Classification (NCBI taxonomy): domain Eukaryota; kingdom Metazoa; phylum Arthropoda; class Insecta; order Lepidoptera; family Crambidae; genus Agriphila; species Agriphila geniculea. The sequence goes on from OX038870.1 coordinate 8,356,307, forward strand.
TTCGATCGAACGAAGTAATGGGTTATAACTTACGAAGTCATCTTAATTAATCGTTAGTTTGTAAAAGCTGTCAATTTAGCTGGCTGTATGTTTTAACAACCTTATGCTAAAAGGAAAAAAAGCTAAGTAATATTTTAAAAACCTAAAGCATAAAGCTCCAAGTCAATATTTCCGCCTACGTTAATAAGCCTTGTGTCACATCCTGCTATATCCTGATTTACCGGCTTAGCAATCCCCGTTACCTTTTATTTTGTAGTCTTTTCTGTCTTCTGACAATAGTGACAATACAACACTAGAAAAATAATCCTTAATCGCTGATTCATAAAGCAATTAAACTATATAAAACATGGTGACAAGTAAAGGTACACGAATGGTAGAGTAGTCGGTATAAGATATGTAATTTAGTAAAAAATATTTTATTTATTTATTTATTTAATATTTATTAATTAGAGATGGTTTACTTCTACAGGGTGAAATCGAAGTCGTTGGCAATATATTAAATTTAAAATCTAACCACGACATTGAGAGTTGGGCAAAACATTTTTAAGACTCAAAAAGTGAATTCCGACAAGCTTTTATGCGACAAGATTAAACTCAGACGATTTGGAACTTCGATGTTACTCAACTCCGACAATTTAATTTCGACACTACGGTACTCCGAAAAAATATTTCTTCGACATGACTTAACTATGAAACGACGCGTGTTCGGCAATATTCTACTCCGACAGTTATTCTACTCCGACATGAGTAAACTTCGACGTACGCTACTCATACATGCTTTGTATCGACACTGTGTTAAATCGACACTACACACTTTAGATATGAATATTATTTGGAAAATATTTTTAACCGACTTCAAAAAAAGGAGGAGGTTCTCAGTTCATCAAAATCTTTGTTTTTTTTATGTATGTTACTCAATTACCTACTCGAAGACGGCTTCACCGATTTGAAAAAATATTTTTTTGTATGAAAGTATATACTTCCAAGTTGGTCCCATTGTCATGAGGTCAGGATATGATGATGGAATCCTGGAGAAATCAAGGGAACTCATCAAACATTATAAAAAAGAAGGTCAGACTAATTGCTGTTTTAAGTTTGACAACTGAAAGAAATGAAAGATCTACAGCTGTCAAACTTAAAACAGCAACTAAAATTTGTCTGACCTTCTTTTTTATAATATTTGAAGAGTTCCCTTGATTTCTCCAGGATTCTATTATCAGGTCCTGACCTCATGACAATGGGACCAACTTGGAAGTACACAGGGTGTCCCAAAACTTTGTCACACAGAGAGAAAGTACCTTAAATATTGAAGATAGCAAATTTTACTAAAATAAGACTTCATTTTGTTTTTAAAAAGAAACGGAACTGTATTCAAAGATTTTTTTTTAAATCGCTTACGATTTGATACAAATTGATATAATTTGTAATAATTGAAATTTAAAGTTAAATTTCATGATCTCCCCTTTGTTTAAGAAGCTGTGTCACTTAAAAAAATCATTATGAGTAACCCTTTCGATTGGTATCGTAAAAATAAATTAAAAAAAAAACGTTTTTGGTGGGTTCGATTTCTGGTTAAGGCAGGCGATTTTTCAAAAATCTTTGAATTCAGTTCCAATTATTTAAAAAAATAAAATAAAGTCTTCTTTCAATAAAATTCCGTATCTTTAATATTTAAGGTACTTTCCCTCTGTGTAGCAAAGTTTTGGGACACAATGTATACTTCCAAACAAAAAAATATTTTTCAAATTGGTCCAGCCGTCTTCGAGTAATCGAGTAACATACATAAAAAAACAAAGATTCCGACAAACTGAGAACCTCCTCCTTTTTTGAAGTCGGTTAAAAATATTTTCCAAATAATATTCATGTCCAAATTGTGTAATGTCGATTTTAACACATTGTATCGACAATGTAACGACAATGTATCGACATTGTGTTAAAATCGACACTACACAATTTGGACATGAATATATATTATTTTATATTATTTGGAAAATATTTTTAACCGACTTCAAAAAAGGAGGAGGTTCTCAGTTTGTCGGAATCTTTGTTTTTTTATGTATGTTACTCGATTACTCGAAGACGGCTGGACCAATTTGAAAAAAATATTTTTTGTTTGAAAGTATACAGGGTGTCCCAAAACTTTGCTACACGGAGGGAAAGTACCTTAAATATTAAAGATACGGAATTTTATTGAAAGAGGACTTTATTTTATTTTTTTAAATAATTGGAACTGCATTCAAAGATTTTTGAAAAATCGCCTGCCTTAACCAGAAATCGAACCCACCAAAAAAAGCATGTATGAGTAGCGTACGTTGAAGTTCACTCATGTCGGAGTAGAATAACTGTCGGAGTAGAATATTGCCGAACACGCGTCGTTTCATAATTAAGTCATGTCGAAGAAATATTTTGTCTGAGTACCGTAGTATCAAAATTAAGCTATATCGGTATAGTGTATCGTCGGAGCTGAGTAAGATCGAAGTTCCAAATCGTCTGAGTTTAATCTTATCGCATAAAAGTTTGTCGGAATTCACTTTTTGAGTCCATTCTTAAATCAAAGTGATCGAAATTCAACGTGAAATAAACATTAAAAAAACACAAGAAGTCTAATTTATTCGTATTGCATTACCTACAGGGTAAAATCGAAGTCATTGACAATCTTTTAATCTATCCTCTATATTGATATTACTAATAAATCGTATTATTTTATTAGTAATATCAATATAGAGGATAGATTAAAAGATTGTCAATGACTTCGATTATACCCTGTAGGTAATGCAATACGAATAAATTGTATTAAAACACTCTGACAGTTGATAGGAAATAATAAATAGAACGTTACAAGCTTGGTGATTTAATACCAAAAGAATTTTCACAATAGTTTCGATTTTTTAAAGCGTAGTTAGTAGTGACTATTATTGTGTTAAGCTATTGTGGAAATCCAAGCATATTGTAAATAAAAATAATTAAAAATAATGCGATGTATAGTTTTGTAAGAAAAAATATAATTGGCATTTATTTTGAATTGGGTTAGTATTTTGATTTTTTTGTTATTTTCTTAATCCGAATAACATCACAAGAAAAGTGAATTAGGCTAAAGTTGCAAATCATTTTGGTATTTCGTTTAGGAAGTTCACTGTTCGCTGGCTTCTAAAGACTTATATAAAAACCATCATGATGCAAGTTGGTAAATCCATAATCTTTACTACCATTGAGGTAGTAAAGAGTTGTGTGTGATTTTAAATATGTGTTTGATTATTTATTCTTTCAATACTTTGCAATACTTATTGGTTTATAGTTGCAGTCTATTTGCCAACTTAAACTGAATATTTAACGGTGTTTGTCAAAAGGGCAGTTATTATCAAGCATGGTTTAACGTCACAAAGCTGGAAAAGTGATACATTTAGTTATTCATAAACACGCGTGAATTCAAGTTCCAAATGTTCATACTTCACCTAAATAACCAGTCAATCCAAACCTTCAGCTGTAGTGAAACTTAATTTTAATTTTACTGTTAATTTTCTTAATAGTATTTAATTAAAATTAGGCACATACTTCTACACTCTCTTTTCACATATTTACCTATGCTAATGATGATATGCCTAATAACTTTGGGGCATAAAAAATATAAAGTATGACTTGTTCGTGTCTAAACACTGGCAAGCCACAAAATTTTGCATAATTTTAACAATATTTTTCTCACTCGAGTTACTTTGTGTTATTCGAAATTTCACACAACGTTCGAGTTCACAACTAAGTTAGTTAGCAACGAATGAGTTAGTTACATGAACGGTTTGTTTTGTACTTTTCCGGCTATTTTTAACTTATTTTTTTATACTTCACACGCGGTTCTCGTGTAATCGAGTAATGCTTTTAATTAGCAACTTGGTTTTTAATTATTTTGTTTTGTTAACGAAACACAATAGTGAAACGTATTGTAATAAAATCAATTGATTTACATACACAACGTTGATGTTTGTGTATGCATTCTAAAACCAAATGTTGTTTCGATCAAAATTTTCAATTTTCCATGGAAAACATTTCAATATTAATGCTTTATTGTTGTGGTGCATCCAAAGAATAAATTTAAAAAGTTGTAGGCTTAGATTTATAGCACTTATGGATAGGGTGATAAAAATATTTGAAGTCTAAAGAACATAGCGACTATAACAAGAAAAATGCGATAATGGTCGAGGCCTTGCGAGTATTACCTATACTTACTTATAACATAATTTCGAAAAAAAAAATACAAAAATGCAAATATCTCAGAAACGGTGCGTCGGAGCCAAAAAATAAGGTTTTTTTCGACCTCTTCCAAAGGAACCCCGGAAGTAAATAATAGTACATTATGATATAAGTGCGGTAAGTTGTCATACGACGTTTTATAACATATTTGCGAGAAAATAAATAAAACTCGGACTTTGCACCTTTGCTTGTCTTCCATATTATGATGAAATTTTGATACGCTTGTAAGTATCTATCGGTAAATTTTTCGGGCAAGAGGCTTAGAGTAGCCTTTTTCGCTGCCTCTGAGACTTCTGGCGGTGTCGAATTGATAAATTCATCACTACTTGACGTAATTTTCAAATAAAAACAATAAAGCAAAAAAAGCGCGTGGAATAATTTTTACTTGTTTAAATTAGCTATGCGCGCGCTCATCAGCGCTTTTTTTAAGGCAAAGGCATAAAAAACAGCCAGTATTACTAATAAAGTAAATTAATATTTTTGTGTTTTTGTTACAGATAAATAATTGTAATTTATTGTCAAAATTATTTAAATTAAATAATTAAATGTTTATTATATATTATATTTTATCACCCAAAGTCAAATTTATTCATAAGTTGTTGACCTCTTTTCTGACATAAAAACTCTTTGCTAAGATTTAAAAAAGTACCGTTCGTTTTAGACGAAGCATCTTGATAAACCGTGCGGTAATGTAAAGTAAAACGCACGGTTTATCAAGGAAACCGTGCGTTTTACTTTACATTACCGCACAAGTTCGTAGTGAGATAGAATACGATATTGAAATTGGTGTAATAAGAGACTCTTTACGAGCAAATATGTTATAAAAGGTATTTAATGAAAGGTCAAAAAACTGTACAGTCACGAGCAATAATATAATATACATGGACACATTTTCAAAAATATCTTAACTTCTACCAGTCAAGAAATAAGTGAACGACAATTTGTTCTAAATAAACTTAACCATGAAATTGTGTCAAAACTAGGTATACATTAGTTTCACATTAATGTGAACGATACAAAATCAGTAATATCTTTACACTTTCTGAGTTATTTTTAAATATCCGTTACAATTTCTATAACATGTATACAAATGTACACATGTACTAGAAATTATCATTGATATATTAATAGTACATTACTGCCGCGGTCAATAATTACTGCGTTGCTGGCAGCGATGATGATGGCCGAGAGCGAAGCTTAGCGCAGGTCCAAGCCGTCACCGTGCGGCGTCAGCATTGCAGCCCTTGATGGACAAGCTAGAATAAAGGCCGAGACTGGAGGTCGAGGACTTTATAGCGGGGCTGCAATGATGACCAAGCTTGAAGGCCGAGAGCGTAGTTAAGCTTAGCTCGAGGCCATCATAACGTGGCCAGCAGTGCAGTCATTGTGGACCAAGGCTTGTATAGTGCTTTACTCAAAAATGTAAAAATGTCAGTAATGTCAAAAACGACAAAAATAGACAAAAACGACAAAAATGACAAAAAATAACAAAATTACAAAAATGCCCAAAACTACAAAAATAACAAAAAAAAATAAAAATGTTTAAAATGACAAAAAAGTAAAAAAGGCTAAAGTCAAAAAAGTACAAAAACATCATCTACAACAATACAACACCCACGCAAATAAAGAATGGGATTGAAAATGGTGGCTCACCGCGCTTACTACAACGAGTGTGAGTGAGAGAGCGATAGGTGTGGCGTTTAATGTGCGAGCGAGAAGTGGATATGAACGACGTCATTTCTGATCCCATTCTTTATCTGCGCGGGTTGTACAATGTACTTTTTTTCACCTAACTATGTTTAAAACAAAACTCGACAATAATGGATGTGGCTAAAACTCGACGATAAATCCCATACAACTTTGTTGCGTCACCATCGGAGGAGCGCGGCAAACTCGACTTTGTTCAAAGAAGGTTGTCAAAATAATGACCATAAACAAGCATTTTTGAGTAAAATGACATTAGAAGTGTATACATACCTTTGACTGTTTTTCAACCATCCTCAAAAATTGAAAAGGAGAAGATTGATATTTTTTTTATTGTTGTTCGCGCTTACGTTCGACATTTGATTATGGACCGATTTTGACGATTTTTTTTTTGTTGTATTGAGTTTTCTTGCGAGATGCTCCAGTTTTTTCATAAAACACGTTTTATTGGGTAGTAAAGTAACCCAATTAGTATTCTTATAGAAGAAAGTATTCTTATTTATTTCTTTGTTTCTTTTTTTGTCCACAAATTTAGCAAATGATTTTATACTAGCTTTCGGATAAGCTAGAGACTTGATACTTTGAACAAAGGTCAGAACTGGAAGACAATGCAATATTATTGTGTAATTGAGCTGATCTGATGATGAAGCTGGAAGAAGGCTACAAGAACTCTGTAATAAAACCATGCTACTTTATTGAGTTTGGGCTCATTAGAATTGTGTTAACAAGTACTGTAACGCAAGACGAGTTTCAGGGTCTGATGATGAAGCAGGAAGAAGGCCACAGGAACTTAATATTGAAACCATGCACCCGCATTGAGTTTGAGCTCGTTTCATTCATCTTGACGAATACTCTGTTAGGAAATAGTGTCCAGGATGTGATGATGGAGCCAGATGAAGGCCACAGGAACTCTATAATAAGACCATACAATCCCATCGAGTTTGGGCTCGTTTGATTCGTCTTGACATGTACATACTCTGTTGGGAAATAGTGTCTAGGGTTTGATAATGGAACCGAAAGAAGGCCACAGGAACTCTATGACAATACCTCAAAGCCCCATCTAGTTTGGGCGCGTTTGGTTCGTACTACTCAAAAGGTGTATTTTTAGTTTTAACTCGTTGACTAAGAAGAAGATATTAATAATTTAAGTACTGATAAAAATATATATTAAAAAAACGAATTTAAAACGGACTAAAAGTATAAAATAATTTCTACCGTAAAGATTTATACCTAACTTTATGCTTACAGAAGTTTTGAATCTTAAAACAAGGGGGCCCATGCAACAGAAAATTAAAGGATTGATTATCGGAATACACGTAGAGCCCTAGCGGCTCAAGGAAGGGAAGACAGACACACCATTTTTGAAGACAGACACACCACTTGTATAATTATTGCTCTTTCAACGCACGAGCTAAAACTAAAAATACACCATCTCCAATCGGAGTACTCTGTAATAAATTTGTTTGATCCGGCTGGATCAAACAAATTTATTACAGAGTTCTTGTGGCCTTCTTTCGGCTCCATCATCAGACCCTGGACACTATTTTCCAACAAAGTACAGAGGGGGTCAGCTGGCTCGAGGGTACTAGTCTTCTCCAAGCTGGTCTAATTTGGAGATATCACAGGCGTATGACCTCGGTCATCGCTGTGAGAAAAACGAATGTCAGTCGATGGATAATTGAACAAGTATTGGTCAAGACGATTCAAACGAGCCCAAACTCGAACGGGTAGCATAGTTTTATTATAAAGTCCATTTGGCCTCCTTCTGGCTCCATCATCAGACCCTGGGCCTCGTCTCCTGTTAGGCTGGTGACTTGTCAAGACGATTCTAACGAGCCTAAACTCAAAGGGATTGTATGGTTTTATCACAGAGTTTCTGTGGCCTTCTTTCGGTTTCAAAATCAGATCAGCTCAATGACACCATAATATTGTATTTATATCCAGTTCTGACCTATGTTCAGGGTTTAAAGGTTCTAGCTCATCCCGATGAGTGAGTATAATTTTTTTGCTAAATTTGTGGACAAACAAACGAAAAGCAACCTTAATAAAAATTTATATTAATAATAAAATTTCATCAGATTTCGATTCTACTCCAGTTTTGATTGACTAATTTGAACAAAAAAACAAACAGAACATTATTTAATTTTTTAGGGTTCCGTACCAAAATGGTAAAAAAGGAACCCTTATGGTGTGACTCAATCTGTCTGTCTGTCTGTCTGTCACAGCTGGATATCTCGAGAACTACTAATGGTATTAACTTGAAATTTGGAATAGTTTAAGATGACAATTGCCCAACTATTTTGCAAATAAGAAAGAAATAAAAAAAAATATTTTTTTTACAACAGGGACTGAAAAGGGGTCTTAAAAATTTGAAGTGAGGTGACTAGGGCATGTGGGGTATCATATGAAAGAACGCTGTTTGCACATTTTAAAACATTTTTTTCTTTTTTCTTAGGCCGCATAGTTTTCGACTAAAGGTATGATTCCGATCTCGGCAGCAGCAGCAGTGTTGCCGCAGCAGTGCACTCCAAATTGAACCCTAATGTTACGTTTGAAAGGCTCAATTTGATGTGAGCGGAGAAGCGACGCGACACTGATGCGCAACACTGCTGCGCAGCAGTGCTGCGCGGCAGTGCTGCCGCAACACCACTGGTCCCCATACATTCTCTATAGGTTTATATGAGACTACATTCCGAGCTCGGCAGCAGTGCTGCGCAGCAGTGTCGCGCAGCAGTGCTGCTGATATCGGAATCATACCTTTATGATGAAAAATTTAAAAAAAAATATCGTTCCCCCCCCCCTTATCTCCGAAGTTTGCAAAGAGAAAAATCTGAAATAATTCTATGTGATAGGAGATTATGTAAAGATTACAGGAAAAATAAAGCGATGTCTCAATATAACACACTTTGTTAGAAATTCAAAAAACAAACAAAAATTCTTTAGTTTCACTACCAGTCAACAGATGGCACTGTACTAAGAATGCTGACCTGAGAAAAAAAAAATAGTTCCACTATCGGTCAAGAGATGGCGCAACCTAATACTAACTAGAATAATAATTGGTGGCTGTGGCTGGTTCTAATATAATTACCTATTATTTGCCGTACGAATAAACGAAGAATAAGTTCCTACTTAGTAATATAAACAGTTTGCAATGTGTTTTTCAGTCACCATAAGCAGCCTGTGGTTAAGATTTGTAAATTAACTGTCCGCCTGTTTGCCCTTCCACCTGTCTGCCGTTTATTCTACTTTTTTAAAAACTGTACTAAAGTAACATATCCAAATATATTTATGATTGTACGGAACCCTCGGTGAGCGAGTCCGACTCGCTCTTGACCGGTTTTTAGTTTTTAGGCATTGATAATGCTGTTTTACTTAGGTATTATTTATTTTATTACTTTATTTTAGTTATGTATTATCATAATTGGTCAAGTGAATTGGGCCCGAATCCCAAGGGTGCGAGTTCGAGTCCCATCTAAGGTGCTACGTGTAAGTCAATTTTTTCTAATATATTAATTATCTAAAGACAGAACATATTTCTAATTATCATCAATAGTTTACTCAGCGCACGCCAAATGTCGCCATCAAGTCCTTAAACCAAATACCGAACCGAACAACTTAATTCCGAGCTCAAACTGTTTGAAAAACTGCTGCTTTGTAAAATTATTTACATAATTTTGAAACTGTACTGTGTACACGTTTTTGAGATTTACTTGGTTTCCGAGCTCAAGCTGTTTGAAAAACTGCTGATTTGTAATTGTTTGCATAATTCCGAAACTGCACTGTGTACATGTTTTTGTTGAGATTTACGTGGGCACATAATTATGTGACTAAACGTGAATATTATTTTTTGGTAATCTATTTTTGACAATAATTTGATAAAAATGTGTAGTTAACTTTGACATAATTTAACGTTTACATAGTTATTGGTCACAGCTTAGCATACTTCGGCTGCCCTAAGCAGAAGACAAGTAACTCAGTTTCCAAAAAAAAAAAACATTTTCTGTTGAAGCAAAGCAAGTCGCATCTACCATTTTTTTATTTTATTAAAATTCGGTTTGCATAATCTACGCTAAAACAAAGTATATTTCCCGTTTCTAACTTAGAAACAAGCAAGTCTTATCAAGATACTTGTATTTAAAATAGATTAGCAGATACTTGATTTTTATGTATTTATTTTATAGTATTAAGGACTATATTCTATGGCTCTATGCAAACCTGAAAACAAGCATCTACTAAAAGTACAATAGAAAATCTAAGTTACTTGTTTATAGCGTAGAATATTACAGACAAAAAAAACGTCATTTTATACAAAACTCGATCAGCTGTTCGGACATTTGTATGGGGAGTTGAATTTTATTTGTCTGTTTTCGGAAAAGTCGTAGAACAAATGTTGCTAATCTACTCTTGCGAGGTTGTTCGTGTTTTACAAATAACCCTGTATAAGTACTTAGCTAGCAATTAATTTAATCAAGATGAGAGCGCCATTTTGAAATATATAGGGCCCTAGTCAGTCTATTTTGTCTGTCTGTCCATCAGCCATTTTTTGATATCCCCACTGCTGGGGCACAGGCCTTCCTTATGGGTGGATAAGGAGGACGGGCCATAACCCACCACGCGGGCCCAATGCGGATTGGTGGGAATTAACGATTGCAAATGCAGCCGGGACCAACGGCTTAACGTGCCTTCCGAAGCACGGAGGAGTTCGCGATAGTAAATTTTTGGTCACCCATCCTATGACCGACCCTTGCGAACGTTGCTTAACTTACGCAATCGCTGGGCCAGGCGCTAAACCACTGCGCCACCGAGCTCCTCAATTTTAAAAAATAAGTCTATTTTAAAATAACTTATTTCACCACATTGATGAAGCCTGAAAGTTTAGGTAGGTACCAACCTTTGTGGTTGATAAAATGCAGAGAATAAGAAATGTCTTTTGTAAACAATTTTTTTTTTGAAGAATTTGCATGTTCGAAAAAATGTGAAAAATGTAAAGCTTAAAAAACACCGTAAGGTGGTTTAAGTGTGCTTTTCTATTCTATTATACATAACCTTACTAGCAGCCACCCGTGACTTGGTCCGCGTGGACCCTAGGGAACCAATGACCAAGATCAAAAGTAGCCTATATTTTTATCCAGGTCCTAATCTGTTCATCAACAAAATTGCAGCTACTTAAATAAGCCCAGCCATTTAGGTATGAAAAGGTAACAAACACACACACACACATACACACACAAACAAATTTTCGAATTTATAATATTTGAGGCGGATACTAACGAAAAACTTTGCTTTTAAATACTTACCGCACGGGTCAGTGGTTTACAAAATGTTAAAATTATTCAGCGAAATTTAAACGGCTACTGTCGGGTTAATAACAATGCAAATATTCATAATTTGGTAGTTGGCAAGTCAAATGAGCATTTTGTTAGTTTTGGGTCACGCGGTTCACCCGTTGCGGACGAAACAACCTTTATTTAATACAGGAACGGTAATCAAATTGCTCTGCGACATTATTCCATACACCTCGAATATTTAAATCATTTGTTAATTTAGCTAGGTTCTATTTGACTTTATGTAAACTTAATTCACGTCTAAGTTAATAAAAGTAAAATTTATTTATCTTTTAAAGGTAGGTAATAATTTGAATGTTTATTTTATCAATAATTTCCTTCTTTTATATAATTTTCCGTGTTTGTTAAGATTTTTTTTATTTTTTAAGACATATCATGACTAGGTTTGTTCTTAGTCCTCATCATACAAGCAGTAACTAATCTCAATAAAAAATATTTGGTGGTGAGTAACAAACAGTAACATACCTAGGTGTACAATAGCGAATTAAAGTATATGGAAATGTAATTGCAAACAAATATTGCTTAAAAAATGGCACCATGGGCCCGAAAAAGTACAACCCGCTCGGCTGTAGTTGGACCTGCCACGCACCCGATGACTAACGTTAGTGTTCTTTTCAATAAATTGCAGTTTGTATTGTAGAGAAAAGATAGAAAAAGATAGAAAAAGAGAGTTTATTAGAAACTAGCGGCCGCCCGCGGTTTCACCCGCGTAGTTATCGTTCCCGTGGGAATATCGGGATAAAAAGTATTCTATGTTTTAATCTAGGCTATCTGCTATCTGTGTGCCACATTTCAACCAAATCCGTTCAGTAGTTTTTGCGTGATTGAGGAACAAACATCCAAACATCCAAACCCACAAACTTTCATATTTATAATATTAGTAGGATTACGTCCTTTATAGTCATCATCATTCGGTGTAAACTATGCAAAGTAGGCAGTAAAAAGATGCAGAAAAAAATTATCTTCGGTAATAAAAAACGGTCGAAGTGCGAGCCAAACCTACGTGGCTTGAGTTTGGTCTGCACTCCATACACATAGCAGTCGCGAATGCGCCGCAGTGATGGACCGTCGGCCAACCAGGGTCATTTTCGATCTATTGCATATATGCACCAGACCAAATTCGCAAGATAGCCATTGGCTTGGTGTTATCAAATATCATCATCTGGCTTGCAGAACTTCACAACCCAGACGACAATATTTGATAACACGAAACTAATGGCTATCTTATCAATGTGGTCTGGTTCCAATATGCGATAGATTGAAAATGAGCCCCTTGGCAGACGGTCCATGACAAACGAACGGTGGTTTTGTTTTGTGATCAATGTTAAGTAATAGTATACAGCCTGCTTATAATGCATTTAGTTTTTACGATCGCCTTTTGTCGACAGGGTTAAGTTAGAATACTGTAAAATGATAACATTACTGTACCGCTGATGCTGCCCGCCGTAGAGCGCGGAAGCGGTCGAGTGGATTTCCTACTCAAGTGAATGATAAGAAAAAGAGATATGGGAAATTGGAATACCGGGCTAGTTAGTGTAGATTAATCCTTAACAATTACTACTTATAAACTCTATAACAGTGAATTCTAGGTATTGGCTCTGACATTGTCTAATGGCAATATAATTTAATTCTTCAAAAACAAGCTTCAAGTACCCAATAATGAACCAACACAAAGCATCGTTAACTAAGACTAGCGAAAATTGTTTTTTTGTCTTAACTCACAGAGAACTCAAATTATTTTATCCGGACAATTAAGGGAGCGTGTAAATATTAATGTCAATAAAAAAGTAATATGCGAAGTAAATTTCGAATTGTTGAAAACATAGTCGTTTTAAATCGATTACTAATAAAATATTTCCTATTTAGGGAAACTATCAATTATAAAATTAGACACTAGGTAATTTTTTTTATTAAAGTTTCTAGATCATAGATTCATCAATGATTGGCACAGCATTGCAAAACTACAAAATTAGAGTTCACTTTACGATTTTTTCTAACGAGAAAAGTTTAAGCTATCATTTTTCTGTCAATCTCATAACTGAGTGCTAACAATCTACTAGGTATATATATTTTTTTTGGGACAGATACATAAAGTAATCCTTACTAATATTATAAATGCGAAAGTCCGTTTGTTTGTTTATTTGTTTGTTTGTTTGTTACGCCTTCACGTCTTAACTACTGAACCGATCATCATGAAATTTTACATACACGTTGTCAGGGGTACAGAGAAGGACATACGGTACTTCTCATCCCGAAAAAAAGTATTGTTCCCGAGGGATAACAAAAAAACTTTCCACGCAGACGAAGTCGCGGGCGGCCGCTAGTAGTATATAAAATCGTTGCTCAATTATGTGCATTTGACGTTTTACGGCCCCTTAAGTGAGCACCTAGTCCTACGCAATTTACGTACTTGGCATTAACCGCTTGGTGATTAAATCAGAAAGTCACTAAAACAGACTTTGTGTATTTAATATAGGCCTAAGGGCCAAACCGCACTGTCGACTGGTCGATGAGCGACTCGGTCTCCCGGCGACTGCAACTCAAAACGCACGGGCCGACGAATAAGCCAGCGACTAGTGTTTCTGGTACAGTCATGCAGCATCAACTAACTTTGCAAAAAAAAAAATCAATTTTCAAAAAATCCACATTTAAATTATAAATAATCAAAAACTAAAACTTTTTCGTCTTACTTGATATATTATTTTGTACGTCATTATAACAAAAAAAAAAGGTATATTTACAATGTGTTATCGTAAGCCGTGTGGGGGCTTTAGCAAAATATCAGGACTTTTTAGTAGAAAACAGGCTTCTTGTCAGCATTTTTAGATATACCATCTGGTAACCCTATACGCGACGTGGTATAGGTATATCGTACAGAGATATGTTTGCTGCAGATGGGCAGAGTTCATTACTTAAGGCGCTAAGATGGGTCAAATCCCAATATTCAATTCAAATTATTGAAACATTACGCGCGTGAAGCTATCATGGAAAAAATATATAATGTACTTGAAATAATACACAATAGATTTAATTGAAAGCATTTGTAAAAATGTTACCACCTTTGATGTAAAAAAATATTCCGTGGACCACAGGGTCCACGGAATCAGTTCTGGTCCTATTTACAAAATTTCTCGGAAACAGAACATTCGTTTATGTTAAAACCAACACATAAAAATTGGCGATGTTAATACCTTCAATCTTAATTGAACAGATTTTTTTTAACTAACTTGAAAGCGAAGAAATTTAATAAAAACATGTAAAAATTGAGAATTCGGTGCTAGTTCTCAATGCAACCGCCGCGTTGGAACGCGCACTGATTTGAACCGAAAGTGAGTAGAGTTACGTTCGATTTCACATCATCACGGATCGACCCGCTCGGATTGAGGCATGTTAAAGCCTTAATAGACTTTTAGCAAAAAACCTAGGACTAATTCCGGCGGAAGGTTTTTTGTTTTTAAAGTGTTCCTTAGGTCCCCCTGAATATATCTGGAAAGTTCCCCGCGAATCCCATGTACGCAATTTTAACGTAGCAACAGATTGCAATTCCCTCTGTACAAAAGTAAGTATCTATGTAAATTGGTACTAGCTAATTTACCTTTAAAAATAGGTAGTAATTAATATTTTTGTTTAAAACAAGTGTAAAACTTTGTTATACTTTGTTACAGGTTGGTCTTATTATTAGAATAAATGGAGCGTGCCACTCCAACGCATTGTTGAATCTCACAGTAAATGACGTTGAGAAGCATTCAGACAATGGAAAATGTAAGACCTTTCTTTGGGAATCAACAAAATCGGCGAAATACCAGGAAAATAGCAACTTTTAATTTGGATGTTTTCTATAATAGGTAGTAGTACTTACCTACAACACATTTCTCGCTGGTAGAGCTGAAAAGTTTACTAAAGCAAATTTTTGTACTGCCTCGTGCCTTTAAATCACTCACTGTGCTCAGTAGTCTAGAATTGTATCACGTGCGTAGCGAGTGATTCTAATCGTTCGGTAGTTCGTGATTTAAAGTCAGCACTCGCAGCAAAAAATTACTTTGTTCTCTTGTATAACAAATAACTATTGATGGAAAACGTAATTAATAAAATCTATTTTTTAAATGGAAGTAAGCACATTTTGACTACATTTAGATTCCTTTTTTTACAGCTAGGTTAAAATAAAGTAGTTAATTTAAGAACTAATTGAAAACTATACATTATTTTAACCTAGCTGTAAGTTTTCCGAAGATTTGTAAAATAAAATAAATAATATAAAATATATTTAGTAAGCTGAATATACCCAAAATGTGCTTACTTTAATTTAGAAATCATCATCATCATCATATCAGCCGCACGACACCCACTGCTGGGTATAGGCCTCCCCCAAGGATTTCCACGACGATCGGTCCTGCGCTTCCCACATCCAGTGGCTTCCGGCAATCTTCACCAGATCGTCGGTCCACCTTATCGGGGGCCTACCCACGGAGCGTCGTCCGGTGCGCGGTCGCCATTCCAGAACCTTTCCGCCCCAACGGCCATCGGTTCTTATTTAGAAATATATGTTATTAATTAGATTATCTACTAAAATTGTTTTTTAGCGTAATAGTTGTTTTAGAACGTATTGAACGATGTGTTAAAATAATTTTCCATGTTCCGATATCTTTGTTCGGAAAATATATTTTCTTATATGTATTGCTGTTAGTAAGGAATGTTCGAGGCAGCCCTAGATTTTGGTAAGAGTAAATTTGAAAATAACTACTTCGATTATTGTCTGTATGCGATCATGATACCTAGATGTTATTTAGGCCTACTCTATTAGAACTCGGGAAAAGAAAATATAGGGTGGAAAAAAAGGTAGATGGAGTGAAAGTACCCTAAATATTGATTATGGAAAATTTTATTGAAAAGAAACACTCAATTTTTTTATTTATAAATAAAACTGCATTCAACATTTTTGATAAATCGCTTCAACCGGGAATCAAACGGGCACAAACCGAAAAAAATGTGTAATGAATTTTTTTATACTAATCGATATAGGGTCAATAATAAGGGTCAATTTCTTCTTAATAACACAGTATCTTCAATTAAAGACGATTCGAGAAAGATAAAAAAGTAGGTATATGCAGTTAAATATTTGGAACTAAAAATTTTTTTTTATCTTTTTGTTGTTTAGAAGAAATTGACCATTATCATTGATCTTATCGATTGGTATCAAAAAAGTACAGAATGTTAATATTTCGAATTTTAGCGCGTTCGACTCTCAGGCAAGACAAGCTATTGATTAAAAATTAGCCATCATCATATTTATGGTACTTTTCCTCCCACTACCGATTTTTTTTTCCACCCTGTATATACAGAAGCCATGTGTCTTCGTGCTGAGTTTTTCTTTAAAAATTGAATCAGGACAACTCACAGCCGTAGAAACCTCTGGATGAGAACAGCGCAGGACCAACTTTTGTGGAGGTCTTTGGCAGAGACTTACAGGCCTCCCCAATGCTTTGTAAACCCAGCAGTGGGTGTCGTGTTGCTGAGATGATGGTGATGAATGATGCAGGGAACTTGTACAGTACTGAGCTGACCAAATAACGAACAAAGTACACCAATATGTAAAATATTCATTTAACTGAGTAATGGTGGTTTGGTGGTATTGGTAGTAACAATATAAACATTCTTAAAAAAAATCCTTATTTTATGTTTTTACCAAATGCCTCTGCATGTCGATCCAAGCAGCTATTGGCGTCTATCTAGCTTATCTTTATGTTGTTCAGAAATCGTAAATTAAGGTTTAAATAAAAGATGTCTTGTAAACAACAAACCTTTTGCTAAAAGCGGCAATAAATTATTAGGACGCTTTTTTCTCGTTTTTTTTAGTTTTATCACTTTTCTGCTAGCCTTATGGGTTTTTATGAGTAAGGCCAAGGCCGATGATCGCAATCTCAAAAAAATGTTCCAACTCCATTTTGTGTGTCGTTAATTAATATTTGTCATTTGAAACGATTGGAACGCTTAGCCTAACGGAAGTCAGAAACATTTTATGCTTCACGTCGGTTATGAATGTGTCCTTAACTATCCTATTTTGTTTGACACTAATTTTATTGATCTTTTTAATATTTTTATCGTAGTTGTTAATCTTTTTTTAGATTATAAGTTAAAAGTTTTTGTAAAGTAATATGTACTTACTGAGAAAAGCAAATCATACATGATGTCCCAAAACTTTGCCACACGGCCTGAAAGTAACATTAATATTCAATACGAGCGACCGCCCGCGACTTCATCTGCGTGGATAGTATTTTGTCTATCCCTCGGGAACAGTTCCTTTATACGGGATGAAAGGTACCTTATGTCCTTTTCTGTACTCCTAGCAACGTGTATGAAAAATTTCATGATGTTCAGTTCAGTAGTTAAGACGTGAAGGCGTAACAAAGAAACAAACAAACAAAAAACAAATAAAATAATATTAGTAAGAATAGGAAATTTTACTGATAGAAAACTTCATTTTGTTTTTAAAATTACTTAATTTATGTATGACTAGCAATTATTTCCTTCAAAATTGAGTTTCCTGATAATTAAAATAATATTAAAGGAAAGTTATCTCTTATTTCCGCATAATTATATTTTCATTTTTCTCAATTGTTAAAAGTACTTAAATCACATTTTTTTTTATTTACTTTGGTTAGCTATTTACTTCACAAACAGCTAGAACGATAGCGATACTCATACAAACCAGAACATTAATAACATGCTTACACTTAGGTGACATCAATGTTAAACAATACTCCTGCTGGTTTTAATTAGCTTTTAACGTATCAGAAATATATTCACAAAACAGAACAACAAGCTTATGAATATTAAAAGGTAGTGGAATTACTAATTAAAAACGTTCTGTTGAATGATACTGGGGTTAATAAATACGACTTGAGTCTGATCGACAACGAATATGCCGAATTGTGTTTTGTTTTTCGAAACCGATGAAATAGGTGGGTATTTCAGGATACTTCAGGGGTATGCCGGGGTATCGCACTCGCACATGTTATTAATTCCCAAATAGACGGGCTACTACTAAACGTCATTCAGAGACACAATCTTATCTTGAGGAACAGTCAGTTGTACCCTACCTCCGGTTTATTGGTCGTCGTTTATTATCAAGATAACTTATCTGTGAGGAGCCAATTAAATTTGAAAACAAAGGTAACATAATAAGGCGCCACAGTAAAGCTGGATCGTTGCGGGGGGAGGTCGGGAGGCGGGAGGGGGTCACTGGACTCTGGTACTGGCGAGTTGCGTAGGCGCAGCTCCTTTGTCGCTCAAAGGATTCATAAGACAACTTAGTGAGGAGACGGCTCCGCTACACAAGAAATAAAAAACGACAATCATTTGAAATCAGAACTGTTTGCGAAGAAAACGGACCATGTTCGAATTTAAAAAAATAAATACCCATATGAGTAGGTATTTAAAAACAAAAGCTAATTGATAGGTTGAAATATATAAATACGGTGTTGACGAATCAAATTCGTTTGTCGGTGTAGCAGTTTTAAAACCAAAAGCCGACTCCACAGTTTGCCCATATCCGCTGAGTGCCTCAATCTTCCCACTTTATTGCCCTTATTTCTTTCAAAGGTAGACACAAAGAATTGTGTTTATAGCTAATGATATTTAGGTGTGTATTTTAACACAAAATTCGAAGCCCCAAAAGGTACATGTAAAAACTGTTTTACACGTCATTATAAAAATGATCCTACTGGTATGCTTCGACCAGCTTTGACGGAGTATTCTTTAAGTGGCGCCTATTTTTTGTCTCAAGTTTTTGGACTCAGATTAAAAGGAGATGGTAGTGCAATAAATAGCAACTGTAAGAAATGTGTCGTTATTTAAGGCCTTTTACATCTCACATAACGTGCTATTTCTCCATGAGCGAAAATTTATAATATAATAGTTACAATGAAAATTTGCCTAGGAAAAGTATTTTATAAATTTCAATATTACTACAATCAGTATAACCTTTTAAGTCGCACTGCCTGCCTTAAATAAGGAATTGTTAAGTAATAAAATTTATAGTAAGAATTTCGAGGGCAAAGTGCCGATATAAAATAAATCAAAAAAGCAATCCACATAAAAACTAAAACACAAAAATACAGTGAAATGAAATTAGGGCAACAAGTCAAACTTTTGCTCTGACTTACTTTTTTATGTCACGCAACACAATGACATCGGAACATTATGTCACTGAAAAGGTAGTTACGAACTCAAATGGAAATTTATTGTCAATTAATACTTCCCTGTGAATAGTTTAAATTTAGTAAAGGAAAGTTTTACCTTTTATTTCAACTAGTAACAATAAAGATCGAAAAGAAATAAATAGAGCATGGTTATCTTTCATATTCTTTATTTTAGTTGTTCCATTATCTTACCCCCAACAAAGCCGATGCATCTAGCAACATACGACAAAGCATCGTTTTAAGATTAACTCCATCAATTTAAGATAAACCTGCTCCTACCGTTCTCCTGTGTGGTCAACTGAACAAAATAAAATGGTAATCAGAAGATAGTTTTAGGTCACCACTTCCTTTCTACCGATTCATTTACAATATCCTACCATTTCTGACACTAGATAATATAACATAGCTACTTAATCATTTATAAGTTACATATTTGACTGAGGGAGCACGAAGCGCCTACGTTTCAACTTGAGTAAAAATGGTTTCATATGTCCGGATGTCCGGCTATCCTCCTCTACTGGTTGCGACTTTCTCAACTGATTCTCGTGAAAGTTCGATAATTAATTACTTGTATATTTTTTTTTTGTCAATTCAGTTTTTCGAAATATATCGATAAAAAACATATTTCAGGCATTTTGAAAAGTGTTAAAAACTGTTACAAACGCAAGTTTCCTAGCTCACAGAGTCACTAGTAATAACTAGTGTAATCTTGGAAGACTTCAGTATCGTGAGTTTCGTATTTCATGAATAAGATATGTACAAAGATATAGATATATACATCCGTATGACCAGTAAAAAGACAGAAGCAAAACTAACGAACGATCTTGATTAGGACACACAATACAAACTTAATGTCGACGCTCCATTAGCGAAAGAGTATGTGTCACGACTCTCTGGCTCGCACGGCTTTTATTATTTATTCCCACTTTCGAAACCGTACCGCCATTGAGTTGAACACAAACAAATGAACGTTTAAACACAATGAATAAACAGTAAGGCGAGAATTTTGTGACACGGCCAGTACCTACAGTTGCGGCACAACCACTAAAAGCTTGACTCGTGGACGTCACTTGAATAGTAATGGTTTCACTGCATTATAATATTTTTAAGAATATGAGCGTTTGTTACTAGTGACTCTGTGAGCTGTAGACCTCGCGATAAAAAGTGGTTCAAATTGTACAAAAATAAAATGTCGTCATGAAGTTTTCAAAGCACACAGTACGTGAGTTATTCGCAGCTAGATGTTGCTTCTAATTTTGATCATTTTTCGAAATTACATAAGTTATATAAAGGGTGTCTCAGTAAGAGTGCACTTTTTAATTTTAAAATAAAAACACGTAGTTTTTGAGAGAGATGTGATATTTTTATTGGATTGTAAAGAAGACATGTTCTGATTAAGTCTGGAATAAAATTTATTCAAATGGCCCCCACGGCTCCAGACTATTTACTCAATTCATGAAATTTTCCGTGACTTTTTTACAGAGATGTGACTGTATCTCACCAAAGACGTGTTGGATCTCGGGTTTGAGCTCAGGAATTGTTTCTGGTTTATTCGCATAATATAATTATCAAACCTGCTCACAAAATTTCACGAGAGTCAGTTGAAAAATGCGACCTGTAGAGGAGAACAAACACCCGGAAAGTCGGACTGAAATGTGTTTTTTTTTACATATCTCCGTTATTTTAATAACTTAAAAAAAACTGTTTTCACAAAAAAATTGTATATATTTATTTATCAAACCTGCTCACAAAATTTCACCGGGATCGGTTGAGAAATGCAACCTGTAGACGAGAACAGGCAGCGCCCAGAAAGCCGGACTGAAATATGTATTTTTATATTTTTTACATATCTCATCCATTTAAAAAAAAAAATAAGAAAATGGCTTGACCAAAAAATCTATGCGATTTTCAAACTTGCTTACAAAATTTCACGAGAATCGGTTGAGAAATGCGACCTGTAGGGAAGAACAGACAGCTCTGGAATGAGGGACTGAAATATGTTTTTTTAACATATCTCCGTCATTTTGAAAAATTTCAAAAAACTGGCTCGACAAAAATTTTTATATCATATCTAAACCTCCTCACAAAATTTCATGAGAATCGGTTGAGAAATGCGACCTGTAGAGGAGAACAGACAGCGCCAGAAAGCCGGACTGAAACATGTTTTTTTACATATCTCTCCCATTAAAAAAAATCAAAATACTGGCTTGACAAAAAAATTCAATACAATTTGTAAATTGCCTTACAAAATTTCACGAGAATTGGTTGAGAAATGCGACCCGTAGAGGAGAACAGACAGAACTGGAAAGTTGGACTGAAATAAGTTTTTTAACATTTCTCCGTCATTTTGAAAAAAAATTAAAAACTGGCGTGACAAAACATCTATATTATTATTGAACCTGCTCACAAAATTTCACGAGAATCGGTTGAGAAATGCGACCTGTAGAGGAGAACATACATTGCCGGCTAGACTAAAATAAGATTTTTTACATATCTCCACCATTTTAGAAAAGATCAAAAAACTGGCTTAACATAAAAAAATCTATACATTTTTCGAACCTGTTTACAAAATTACACGAGAATCGGTTGAGAAATGCGACCTGTAGAAGAGAACAGGCAAAGCTGGAAAGTCGAACTGAAATCAATTTTTAACATATCTTCGCCATTTTGAAAAAATTCAAAAAAACTGGCTCGACAAAAAAAAACTATATAATTTTCAAAACTGCTCACAAATTTCACGAGAATCGGTTAAGAAATGCGACCTGTAGGTGGGAACAGACAGCCGGACATACGAAATAATCTGGAGGCTTACTCAACAGCACCATCGCGATCGTTTCGTGATCGTCAATTTGACATTACAACGTTAACGACGACCACGGCTTTACAATACATGAGTTTCGTTATTTCTTTATTTCTTTCGTTATTTCAGGTTATTTCACATGGTAGTGCCCGTGTGCGTGGTTCTAAAAAATTTCATAATTTCGTTTATGGTTCATGTAGGGTAACCACGTAAGTGGCACTCAGAGTACATATATTTATCAGTCTTTGAAAATAGGTCCTTGGCTATTTTTCTGTTCGAATAATTTGCATAAAAATCAAAAGAAATCTCCTCTTTGCGTTCAAATGTTTATTTTTCACTATATTCCGCTACCTATAAAGTTTAAAATGTGTAAAAAACGACTTAGGTTAGTATACCTATAACACTTATATTTTCAGATTATATAGAGTATTTTGTAATTTGTTAGCTCAAAAACGTGTAGGAAAACTTTCCATTCGATACTTCTTATAAAAAAGTAATACGCGCTTAAAATTTAAAGTATCGTATTTTACATAGTCACCCTATATTTGTGACTTATAAGATTACTCTAACTCTATGGTAGTGACATAGCCAAGACAAAACACACCATTCACGCAACGACCTAAAGAGCTACAACCAAATGGATTGTCGTAAACTCTAATTTTTAAACCGTAACAATGCAAAAATTGTTCTAAATCAAAGGAACCATATTACATTAAATATAGAGACATTCATAAGATTCTAAAAAATGTCGTAGCGTGAATGTCTACTTAAATCTTCGTGGTCTCCTCCGTCATAGACAACATGTGGGAGTGGTCATTCGCAAGTGCTTACGCAAATGCACACTTTTGACAACGATTTCGTTAAAGATCACGCTGTCTACAGATAATAAATACCACTATCCAAAACCTTGTCGTTATCGTCAAAATGTTACCATTATTGGCTATTTTTCCCTCAATGTATGGTATTCATTCATGACTTGGGGGTTTTTATTGATTAATTAGGGAATTTGCAGTTCATTTCGTACTTTTCTCTTATGGTTACCCCACTAAAAGTAGCGCCTCAGAAGTTTTTATTTAATAAGTTATTAGTAGAAATAGATTTTAAATATGTTTTATGTGGAATTTTTAGGGCCCATGGTCTGGGGTGTGTGGTCGGATAACCTCCTCGTGTGCCCGACTACTGTTTGTCCCAGTGCATCCGTGGACTGGGAAAGACAGTGGGAGGGCCGGTGCAACCTGGGCGTCTCTGTAAAAGACTCTTTTGAGCTTCTTTTACAGCTGGCGGCTAATAATCCGACACCCCGTCACACACATCCGACACATCCAACACCAGGGATGAGCGCAGGTGGCGCTTACCCTGAACCTCGTTCGAACGACTGCGGAGGTCTAAGAGAGACTACGTGTCTATGTTTAACATGGAGACGGAAATCTTTCAGATAGTACGCGCGAGACGAGAGCGAACGTCTCTTCGGAGATGATTGCTCGCAGACCGTGGGCCTTACAGGCTAGCGTGTCGAAGACGGAAAGCCTTATCTGGTTGCACGTCTTGGGGACTAGGAGAAAGCGCGAGTGGCGCATCCCCTAGAACCCTTTCGAACGATTACGGAGGTCTAAGAGACAGTATGCTTCTATGTTTAACATGGAGGCGGAAACCATTTAGACAGTACGCGCGAGGGGAGTGAAAGTCTCTTCGGAGGTGGCCGCTCGAAGTCAGGGCCAAGCGGGCAGTGGGAGGTGAACCACTGCCCGCCTTGCACGGTCCTGATGAGATGGGGGAAATGGCCAAACTTGCCCGGCCATTTCCCAGCGGAGGAGGCCCGGATGCGGGCAGGCCGTCTGTCGTTGAGGAGATTGTCCCCACGGACCCTCATACAGCCCTACGGCTGTCGACATTTGGCGGCGAGTGGGCAGGTGCCGGGGTTTTTTAGTGGGTATTCCCTCTTCCTGGGATTGCACCGAGCTTTGACTTGGTGGAATTACGGGAGGCAGTCGTGGAGGGAGCTGCAACGCCGAAGTTGCGGTCCCCTCCTGGCGAGTCCCACATACCCCCCTCTCGCTCACCTGTGGGAGGGGAAGCGCGTAAATGCGTTTTTCCTCGGCATATAAAAAAAAGGGCCCATGGTCTAGTATTTTTAGAAGGTATCACTACATTCCCTCATAGTCATTCGTAGAAGTAGATAGCAAATGTGTAAAAAACGGTCACTTTTAGCAGTTTTGCTATCTACTTCTAGCAGTGATTACGAGGGTATGTAATTATACCCTCTAAAATTACTAGACTGTAGGCCATAAAAATTCCAAGTAAAACATTATTAAAATAGTGTATTAGAATTATAATATTAAACAAAATTCACCGCGTCGCCACTTTCACTCAGGGTGCCACCTTAATCTATGGTATTTAATAACTTGGGGGTTTTTATATTATAGAGAATTTTGAATTTTTAAAACCAGGAATATTAACATTATGTACCTAATAGATACTGAGGGACCGAGGGGAAGCCAATTGTTAGGAAAACCCTATTAAAAAGCTTACCAAATGATAGGGTTTCCCTTTCGATAGGGGTTCCCTTTCGATAGGGTTAGTCGACGATATGCTTACCGTATTGATAGGGTTTTTGAAAACAAGTCTATGAAATACCCAATCAAAGTGGTTCCGGTCCTTGTAGATAGAGAACTGTATTATGCGTCTGAAGGACTTTATGACCTCTATAATAGGCATTTGTCACTGTTCGCCCTAGCTAGACCAGATATATTTTTGTCAGAATTGAAATGATTTAACCTTCGGAACACCAATTTACAAACATCGTAGTAGACGTTTCAACCAATTAAGTATTAGGTGTATAGCAAACTCCGATTACATATCTCTCAGTATAGCACAATATGAGAAAGATCTTTTATTGGATCAGTCACCTATTATGAAACTATTTTGCATTATAATTTCTTGTTAAAGAGAAAAGGTATCTAGACTATAGCAACAAATATGTTTCGGACAGGCTTATAATATCGATTTACTGGGGACAGATAAGTCTAACTATTTTTTAGCCAACAACGTCACGTCCCAGTCTATCTTTAGCGCTTAATTACACACAGATTTGTAATGAAACATTTTATTCATGTAATACAAAATTTTATTGATATAAACTCCACCTTCTTTCAAAAACTTTCACACTGTACCTCTTCTATACCTTGTATACAGGATTTTTTGTACACATTTTTCAAGAATTTCTTCTTCGGCGCTATTAAACTCACTTTTTCGTTGTATTTTGCGATATTAATTGATAATTATTCGTAGGTACGTAAGGAGCAGTACTTTGGAGCATTTAAATCTATGTATTTTGATTGATACTTTTTTTAAACAAATTGTTATTTCCTGTCTCTGCATTTGTAAGCGCTTTAATCACAAATGATTCTCATAAATTTACGAGCTGAAACAACAAACATAAATAATTAAAACTGTAAATAAATAAATTTTTCAAACTTGTTTGAAGCTGACATTGGCACTTGATTGACACCAAATTGTCACTAAAGCGATGCAGAGACAAAAAGTCTATGTGGTCGTTCGTCGTTATCTTTCGAAGCGAATGTGACTTTGCGTACCAATTTGACAGGCGGTGTCAGTTATTCATAGTGAAATAAAAATTCACGGTATATTATCTTAGTTGCTCGTCAGAGCAACGAAAAAAGCCGATAGAGGAGTCGACTCACTGACTGTATCTTACACTGTTTTACGATCACGATCACGACGATCGTCAAATTGTGCTGTTGCGTAAGCCTACTGAAGCAGAGACGATTCGCTCGGACTTCGTGCTCGCTCGGTCAAAAATCAACATTGTTTTCGATAACTTTTATTAAAAGTTAGATATCTAATTTCAGTTTTTTCCTACGAAAATATATGAAGATCGCAAACATATTATTTCAAAGTAAATAATTACATAACTCTGTTTATATCATCGCATTTCAAAATCATTGATTTCATTCATTATACAAGTAACATGAATGTGGTATCGCTAACGTAAATACTTATATAGACGTGCACTGTTTATTTACCTTCAAATAATCAAAAAGTTAAGACGAAAGCCATAAATTTAAAAGACAAAGACTATAATGAAAATTTTCTCTTTCGATTTTTCTGCCTTTGGAAGAGGACGCCGCTAAAATTGTTTAATGTACATCCAAAACAGATAAACAAAAAGGTTAAACTGGTGACATGTGCCGACACACTGAAAGCCTAGAGTTTTGCCCAACGTCCGCGGCGCGTCGGCACAAAAAAGAATAATCATTAGGAGGCGCCACACGAGATCCCATTTAAAAGTATGAGAATATTTTCACAAAAAGCCTCACATTCAACTCGCAGCACATTCATTTTATGAGAACAATGAGTGATTTTTGTATTTTTCTTTAATTCTATGTCGATTTTATCCGCGGCAGCGTGGAGGCGAGTCTCTGTGGTTGTCGCCTCGTTCCATCTTCGACTTTTTGCTATAGGGAAGCGCGAGCGTCGGCGGCAAACGGTGGTATTATTCCCGCTGAGGCGCTATACTTCCCCCGCGCCCCTCCCGCCGTACTCTCGCCGGCGCCACTTTTCACGCTTCCGAAGCCGGCCAATTCCACTTGCATACTCTTGATCCGGCCCGCATTGTCAATCGTTTAACGAGCACATTAAATACAAAAGCAAATGCTTCGGGCGTACTCTTCGCTGTCTGTCACTGTTAAAATCATAACCAGTTTATACACCGCGCTCACCGTCTGTCAAACGTGACGGTATCATTGTTGAATGAATAGCATAGTTGCGCTCGTGATTGCGCTATCGACTTAAGTGGCCGAACTAATGAGTGGTAACATTCGACTGTATTTTTGTTGTTTATTGATATTTGTGAAGATCTATGACGGGTATAGTAACATATAGATGTGACGGCATAATGATGCGGAGACAATGGACTTCAAGACTTGTTTATAGAGTGGATGGAGTTGTTTTGAAGTAGAATGTGCGCAGGAGTGGAGGCGGCGTCTGCCTCGAGAGAGCCAATGAGAGCGGCTCGCCTCGATGGGAGGAACTCGTAATCACGCATTAAGACAACTGCCGCCAATGTCTCGGGATTCAACTCGCGCCGTCTCTTAAATTAAAATATTTCTCGCTGCAACGTTTACTTATTACATTCGTAAGTACCTCCTATATTTTTTTGAACGACAGTAAGTATTACCGTTTCAGTAATTGAGATGTTCATACTTTTTAAACTACTTAGCCACCTTTTTAGGGATCCGTTCCTAAAGGAGTCCGAAGAATTCTAATCAAAAAAGAGACGTAATTTTTTTTTAATCCTAAAAAGTTAAAAATAATTACGAATTATGAAGAATCGCCATATTTTTAGCGTTTTATTAAAATAACTTTCTAAAAAAAAATATTTAAGCCACTCAACTACATTAGTAAATAATTGTATTTATTTACAAACATTTGAATAAAGCAATGTTCAGTCTAGTCAACTTCGTTAACTAAAATGGTGGTTAGACATGTGGGCGGCCAAGCAAAGCCAAACTGCCTAGGTGAGCCGAGAGTCCAAATCACTTGAGAGCGGAACCTTACAGTAATCAGAATTTATAATCTCAAGTTTGTTAACGTCACGTATCACAAACGTATTTACTTATAAGGTAGTTTCATATTTTGTGTTATTGCATTGGTTTCTCAAAAATTTTAGGCTCCTGTTTTTTTGTTATTTCAAAATAGTGTACTATACCATTAGCATGAAATATATCGAATTATACAACCTGGATACAATACAATACATTAAATGTCGTACCTATATCTAATAACGCTCCCAGTGTGCATAAAAAATCTATTAAAGATATCCAATAGCTTAGGCACAGGAAAATTTTCAGCTACTGTTTTCAGTAAAATTTTTGTTTACGTGCTATTTAGTTTGATTAATGTTTTATATTTCGATCCTAGGAATTATTTGAAAATTTCAAAATACTCAAATGAACTAATTCTTACTAATTGTACCAATTTTCATTTATTTTCATATTGTCGTCTCCAGATTGTATAGAAGTTTGTACAGGGATTATAAAAACAAATAATTTACATTTCTGTCACACACGAATTCGATTCACACTCGGTAGTTTGTCGTGCTAAACTTCGTTTCAAATTACATTCAAATACACTGCACTTCCGTGTTTCTCCAATATCCATTTAAATTGCTCAGTATGATTTATAATGATGACCGAAGTGTGCAATAAAAAACGTGGTTGATATCTGTAAGGCATAAATAAGAGATGTCGAGTAGCGCTCGGGAACATGCTCGATCTCTGATTAGGCGCACCTCGCGTGACAAAACTCTATTTGTTCGATCATTGTCTGGTCTGTGGATGCAGACCATCGAAATAAACGGGAACACACACAAACTGTCTCGAATTCTTTGCGTATATTTTAAGGCGAGACTAAAGTCTCATTGCCGAGGTAATCTTAGTGTTTTTAAATTAACGTTTCCAATTGTTTTTTTATTCTTGTTTCAGCAATGTTAGTATAAGTATGCAAAATAGAGGGAGGATCGTATTTTAAATGACATTTTCCTAATAAGCAATAAGCAGTAAGACAAAGAAAGCCGTCTCTGTTTTTTAAAACCTGAAAACTTGTATGAAATAGCAATAGGTACTGAAATTATATAAGAAAATGAAGATATTATTATGTTCTTGAAATTAATAAAAAAATACCTGTATGTATCTACACATACAATGAGTAAAAAAAGGATACTTGAAGTAATTTATTCTGAATTATGAACTTCCATAAAATAAGTTAATTATATAGAAGTTCATAGTTCAGAATAAATTACTTCAAATTTTACACCTCTAGTGGCTTTTGTTATCAAAAAAGCGTTACATTGAAACTACAAAAAAACTAGTTTAAAAATCTCACCTAGCAATAATTAGTTTAATTTACATTTAATTTTGGAGAAGCAAAGATTATTTATGTCCTTTCAACAACATCAAATAGCAAACATTTTACCAAAAAAAAACCAGTCAAGAGCGAGTCGGACTCGCGCACCGAGGGTTCCGTACCATCATAATTGCACCATTAAACCACACTGAAGAGTAGAATAATAAAATTAGTATTGCAGTTTTAGGTCAGCGCCATCTCTTGACCGATAGTGGAACTAATGTCAACTTTTTAGAAATTTGATAATTTCTAAAAAAGAGTGCTATATTGAGACATCGTTTTATTTTTCCTGTAATCTTTATATATACTGCTATCACATAGAATTATTTCAGATTTTTCTCTTTGCAAACTTCGGAGATAAGGGGGGGGAACGGTCATTTTTTTTACATTTTTCATCATAAGTCGAAAACTATGCGGTCTAGAAAAAAAAAAATGATTGAGAACGTGCAAACGGCGCTCTTTCATATGATATCCCACATGCCCTAGTAGCCTCACTTCAAATTTTTGAGACCCCTTTTCAGGCTCTGCTGCAAAAAAGGTATTTATTTTTTTATTTATTTCTTATTTGCAAAATAGTTGGGCAAATGTCATCTTAAACTATTCCAAATTTCAAGTTGATACCATTAGTAGTTCTCGAGATATTCAGCTGTGACAGACAGACAGTCTGAGTCACACCATAAGGGTTCCTTTTTTACCATTTTGGTACGGAACCCTAAAAACATAATTTCCAAAACAATCAAAGACATTTTAATCTATTTAATAATAATTATTTACTTAATAATTAGTCATAATAAAACAGTATGAAAAAAAATACATGTCGCACCTCCTGGCAACCGTTTCTTATTTATTTTATTCAGGGTTTTTATTTAATTTAATCACTGAGAGAAGTGCGAAGGTCCCTGATGCTTGTCCCGATACTGTAATCTCAAGTTACAGGGTGTTAGTTGGAATTTAATTGGCATTCGAAAATGTTCCCAACATTTCGCACTTACCTTTTTCTGGTACGATCTGGGTCACAAAAGTTGCCCGCGGGACATAAGAAAAAATATTCTTTAAGAAGCCCTTAAGTGGTGTTTGAGTAATTTATTTGTCTCTACAAATATTTACAACAGTAACACATATTAAATGAGAACAGGACAAAATTAGTCTCATTATAAAATAAAAATGTGTGTAAAATGTTAAATGACATGTTAATTTTATCGAACAACTGTCACATTATTATCTTTTAGGCTCAATGTAGTTGTGTCTTGCCTTTGAATGTATGTCTCTAACTTTTATTTTATTTTAGATTACAAATTACGGTGTAATAAATTAGCTATTGGTACAACGAACACCCAGACCTGCGACTATATACAAATTCATTTTCATTTCATTTTCACAGTTCATTTTCTGACTCAGCTGATGGTGACACCATGAAAATCGGTACAGCCACTCGACTATAGGGGCTACGTCAAACCTTTCAGTTCAACAATATAGAGCTAATTCTGAAAGTTTATATTTTTTAGGGTTACTTTATCATCAATATCGGCAAAAGCTATAAGCAGCAAAAACTATAACTTCAGTAATAACTTCAGTTCATGTTGAGAAACTCCGGTTATATAAAAAAAGCATTTATTTTTCAACGGACTGACATGTAACTTACAGTTAAACGTAATGAAAAAAAATACTCACCACATTTACTGCTGTTACGAAAAACACGCTGAGCATGCAATTCTATAAACCATAAAATTTTCTCTTCAAGTATTTCGTTTGAAGGCATAAAACGCTGAAATGTGACTTTTTAAAGAAAACGCTATAATAATACTTTTTATTGTGTAGGTACCTACCTATTCATTAAAAATAGGCTGATTATGAGAGATTGATGTTAGGTAGGATGGCGTGTGCGGTTGATAAAATCAACCTTTATGCCCATTGCAAATAAGTTAGAAGAAACTTCATTATTATTAAGCTGTCATTTAAACACTCCACTGCTGGGGCACAAGCCGTAACGAAGGCTGGATAAGGAGAATGGGCAAATTTGTGTAAGTGTTAAAGTGCAGCCGGGACCAAATGCTTAACGTGACTATTGTGATATAATGGTTATAATCCTACACATTATACATGTTAAGTTTGGATGCTTAGATATTTGGATGTTTGTTACTTCATCATGCAAATACGGCTGATTGGATTTAAGGTGAAATTTGACACAGCCTGATATTTGACATAGCCTGGATTAAAACATAATGATACATTCTATCCCGCTCAAAGTCGTTCCTAGTGATTTTATCTAACTATCTACGAAGAAGCGCTCATGGCGGAAATTGACAGACTGACTGTACTCGATCACGTTGTTAAGCAACGCTCAGTCCGGCCAGGTGTTGGATGGGTGACCGTTAAGTGGCATAACAACTGAGCGCTTCTGTGCTTCGGAGGGCACATTAAACCGTCGGTCCCGGCTGTTGTCATCTGACAATAGTCGTTAAGCCAAGTTAGAGGCCTTACAGGCGGCTTGATATACTCTAACACCAGAGGTGGCCACTATTCCTCATTCGATAAGAAGAAGACTATCTACGCGGATGAAGTCGCAGGAGCAAGCTAGTTCGAAATAATATTAAACTACATGAATCTATTACAATAACAGTAGTTATCATGAACTCCATTCATTCATCATTTTAATGTTGTATTAAAATTTGTGCTCTTTCTTTCTTTCTTTCCATACGATAATATGTCTTTTATTTCCATAATAATAGTTTAAAATAACACGACTCTGAAGCATTAAAATTAATTTACCTTTATGAGTTCGGCTGTAAATCACAACCATTTAAAATATCGGCAATAATACAAGCTCTGGTAAACCGACTTATGATTTTCCAGTACGGAAAACATTGATGCAAGTGATAAAAATACACTGAAAGTATGCTATCCTAATCTCTCTGGAAAGTGGCACATCTTAGCCTACCTCACTATAAATTTCATCCTAAGATTTTTTTGAAATTATTTGTGACATAACAGTGATCCAAGATTGTTAGTAGACTTCGTTTTAACAACAGGCAAATTTACAGTAAAGTTATCAAAAAAAAATTTGAATGAAATTATTTTTATTTTATTAGGTTGTACTATTTATGTCCATGATCAGAAAACATGGTTTGCGCGGGCCATATTTTTATATAGAAAACGTAAAGTTGTAGCCACAAAAAAAACCTACGACAAGCTAAAGACCCAAGTAACAAAAGTTTCTATAACCAAGGAGTTTTATCACCAAACAGTGATATAGTAGGCCTTTAGTGGTAACCGTTGTGACTGCTTGTGCTCTAAAGGTTTTCCACAGAGCGTTTTGGTTCTATAATATTAAAGAGCATTTAAGTTCTATGGTGCAGCTCTTAGAACACTTACAGGACATACAAAAGAATCTTTAAAGTGTTGCACTTTAATAGATATGAACAAAGCGATTATAGTACTATTTAGTACTAAAGACGACTTTACTGTCACTTTTATGTATCTATTTTGCACTAATATTGCGTCAAAATAACTTTTACAGTACTAGTATTGTAGCAGTATCGAAAACATTATTACAGAATCAATCTGCACTATAAAAGTATCTTGCACAACCATTATGTCACGGTTTAGCTTCTTAAATGCTCCCTCAACATCGCTATGGGGCTAGTTCTGTAAAAGTCATGAAAACTCTTTTATGGTACTAAATAGTATCATAGCGACTTCTGGTGCAGTTGCTAAATAACTTAAACTTTTTCTGTTACTGCTACCTGACTAAAGCGTGAGATAAAAGCACTAAAATGAATAATTAATGGACTATAATCCGTTTTCGATGAAAAATGGCTGCTGTTTATGCCATGATAGCACATTAGTAGCACGGCTGGAGCCAATGTGTACTATAGCAGCCATAGTCGGGACGAGTCCTTATTTTATTAATTTAAATTTAATTAAAATCACGAAATTCACGAAAATTCTGAGGGCGCATTGTCAAATTTGAAATCAGCATAGTGATTTTATCGATACAATTATTTTCGCAAGTGCAAGTTACAGTGGAGTTACGGTCAATGGTCGATCAAAGGTAATGTTTTGTAGAATGTCCTTTGTATTACAAATTGTAATAGCGAATGACATTTTGTTTTCTTGGGGAACACTTGAGCACAGCACGAACAAAATGGCGAACAATATGTGATAAAAAGATCAAAATAGCATTATAAACATGTTTTGGTTTTCAAGTATAGAGCTGACTTATTACCGTGAGAGGCTTTATGTAATGTTTATAGAATTAATCAGTGATAAAACTAGGGCCTATTGGGGGTTCTGTAAAGGTTTACAATACCATTATAGTGCTTATCATGAAACTAATTAGCACGTCCTAAAGCGTTCTCAGGACTTTTATAGTACCAAATTTTGTTACTTGGGGAGATTATCTAGTAATGTAAACCTCACAGATGATTGTAAAAAATATCAGAATATCATCAAAAGCACTTGTCGCGGGTCATATTATTGGCATAAATAATAGCGGAAACGTATTGAATTCTACATCAAAATAAACTTTAACGTACTGTGAAGTTGCTCCAATAACTTTTTTCAAGAAAGAAATTGTGCTAAATAAAATAAATAACGAAAAACATCGAAAAAGTGCAGAAGTGAGGTTATTTTCCATACTCAAAAAAGACAGAAACGTAACGTAAACGTAAAGAAAAAGACAGAGATAAATGTATCCGCATAACCGAGTCTTAAAAACAATGGCGAAAAAACATCATGTCTCTCAAAGTCAAATTCAAAATATCTTTATTCAAATAAAACTTAAGCGCTTTTGAATTATATATTTACGTTTCAATTCCAAAAGCCCTCGACATCTTGGCTGGTGAAGTTACAAAACTGTTGATGGATCTATGAGTATGACGACGAAATAAGCGATTACGCGTGAGAACGGTTGTCTTTTGAAGTGCTGTAGGTATACATATTTGAATATTAACAACATGTAAGAGCTTCTTAGTATTTTAATTTCGGAAAATGATAAATGACTTGTCCATGGAAATGAGTCCACGTGAAACTTTGAAACACAAAATGAAAGGTATTTTAAATGCACTATAATTGGTTTGTTTTACTTTGATGATTAACTTTAGATAAGCCCCGCCTAAAGAGTGGCAATGTTTCTATTCGTTTAAAAGCCCACGTTAACCTTAGAGGTTCAAAAAATTAAACAATAAAGTCTACTCAATATAAAATAGGTGCCTCTCTATGGTTTTCCATACGAACATGCTAATTTCTGAAAGATATTTTGAAAATAAATATAATCTAATTTTATTGAAATTTGTTCGAAAGCTGTAATAGTCGACGGACTTTATACTGACGAATTTACTTTATAATTTCTCCTGATCGTCGTATATCCGTTAAAATAAAAAAAAATATGAATTTCGCGTATTTTTGTATGAAACTCCAATTTCTTTCCATTCTAACTGACATACGGCGATTAGAACAAATTATATTTTGCT
Source organism: Agriphila geniculea (assembly GCA_943789525.1). NCBI lineage: Eukaryota > Metazoa > Arthropoda > Insecta > Lepidoptera > Crambidae > Agriphila > Agriphila geniculea. The sequence continues at coordinate 8,390,991 of OX038870.1, forward strand.
GTTCGACCTTTCCGTACCTTAAGCTCTAGACCAATGTTGATAAATTTTAGTATTGACATGGATTGGAGCATAGTTTATGAACATATACTTACTACCTCTCATATGAGGTTGGCAGGATAATTTGTATGATTCACAAATCGTCCACAAGTTACGCACTAGTGTCAACTTAAAAAAATATTACTAAATAATAATCATCATCATCATCATCATATCAGCCGCACGACACCCACTGCTGGGTATAGGCCTCCCCTAAGGATCTCCACGACGATCGGTCCTGCGCTGCCCGCATGCAGTGGCTTCCCGCGACCTTCACCAGATCGTCGGTCCACCTTGTCGGGGGCCTACCCACGGAGCGTCGTCCGGTGCGCGGTCGCGGTAAATAACAATAATCCTTACTAATATTATAAATGCGAAAGTCCGTTTGTTTGTTTGTTACTCCTTCACGTTTTAACTACTGAACCGATCATCATGAAATTTTGCACACACGTTGTCAGGGGTACAGAAAAGGACATAAGATACAATTTATCCCGAAAAAATAATTGTTCCCGAGGGATAGACAAAATACTATCCACGCAGACGAAGTCGCGGGCGGCCGCTAGTAAATAATAAAAACATTTATTGGCATAAAAAATACAAGGTTTTTTAATATATCATACTTAAATGACGCTAGTGTAGATATAGACCAGTAATTTTGTTGTTTGCTATCAATTTTTGGATGTTGGAAGCGAATTTTCGTAAATATCAAATTGACTTCTACCACATTTTGGTTTCCTTTTTTCAATTAGATCTTCAATGCGTTTACTGTCTAAATTCCATAATAATAATTATTATTATCAACCATAGTTGAACATAATTGAAAAATAACCGGGAAAATAACATGGGTTATTTCTTTTAAAATGAACAACAGGGGCCGTACCGGCTAACGCATCGAACTTCGAAAAGTCTGCCGGGTTTAAAATTAAAACAAATAAATCGAGCCCCAATTGGGCCAAAATGTTGAACTCCAATTCATGATGTCACAGGAACATCGATATCTTCAAATAACATCAACAAATAGTACAATACGAAATTCCTTTACTTTGAATTCTCTGTTTTAAGTTGAAGCTCGGCAGACCCGCCGAAGTTCGAAAAGTTAGCCAGCACGGGCGGCAGGTCTCCATCTACAGCAACGCCGCCCAGCGGGAGAAATGGACAACCTTTCAAAAATATAATATGAATAGGGATGTTGACTTATGAATAAAATAACGAAAGAGTAATAAAAATCGTAAACATATCAAACTTTTGGAGTAGCTTGTATACCTCTTGGTTTTATACATTGCGTATTATTTGTTTTATGACCCTTCAAAGTTGGGTGGACAAGTCCATTTAAAAAATATAAAATTTGTTAAAATAAATAATACATTTAATTAGTCCGTAAAATTTATAGCAAATTTGTCAAAGAAACCATTTTGATGAACACAATATTTAATATAGCTGCTGAACAAATTTCCTACGCGTTGCATACAACGTAGGAAGGCGTGACGTCATAACTTGGTAGCCGTTAGTATGGAGCGTTTTCGGGTGAGTCCAATTTTGTGCATTTCAAACTGTGATATCTCGGGCAATTTTCATGCTAGCGTAATAATTCTTATACAAATGTTTCTTTTTTAGGGTTCCGTAGCCTAAATGGCAAAAAACGGAACCCTTATAGATTCGTCATGTCTGTCTGTCTGTCTGTCTGTCCGTCTGTCTGTCTGTCTGTCTGTCTGTCTGTCCGTATGTCACAGCCATTTTATTCCGAAAGTATTAAGACTACACAGTTGAAACTTGGTAGGTAGATGTATTCTGTTAACCGCTTAACGAATTTAATACAAAAATAAGAAAAATAAAAGATTAAGGGGGGGCTCCCCATACATGGAACTGAAACAGAAAAATATTTTTTTCTTCAAACCAACACGTGTTGGGTGTTTAAAAATAGGTCTTTAAAAATGACATTGAGGTTTCTAAGACAACTTTTTCTCAAAGTCAACCGTTTGAAAGATATTCACCGCCAAAGTGGTAAAATGTGTGTCCCCCTCCCTTTAACTTTTGAAATAAGAGAGTGAAAAATCTAAAAAAAATATATGCTGTAGATCTTAATAAACACTATCAACCAAAATTGGTTTGAACGAGATATAGTAATTAGTTTTTGAGATATAGCACATTTTCCAAAACCGCAAATATAACTTTGTCATTCATACCAACACTGTGACAAACAAAGTTATTTTTGCAAACTAAAAATGATAGGTGGTATTAAATATGGTATGGTATAAGGTAACTACGGAACCCTATGGCGCGTGGCCCGACACGCACTTGGCCGGTTTTTTTTAGGGGTAATTTATGTAACATAAAATAAAAAAATAGTCAACATGCCTATTTTACTTTGTATTATGAAAGTAGATATAAAATTAGGGGAAACGTATTTTTATTTTTATTTTTTATCGTTTTTTTTATATATTAAATCACTGTTTGAAATAAAGATTTCAACTGTATGTAGTATTTTGTAGTAATATGCACCTAAAACAAAGAAATTGATCTTGTAGTAGTACCTACATACAAACATTATGTTGAATCTGATATGAGTTTTCAAATGTAAATTAAGTGATTATAATATTTATTTAAAAGAAAGGCTGGCCAGGCCTTCTTGTTCTTCTCCTTCTTGTTCGCATCAAATATAAGTACAAACAAATATCGATATAGAAATGCACATCACTTTGCGAAAAAACATAACCTTATATACCTCTAATAAACAATCTAATATTTGCAAAAAATTGAAAAAGAACTGGACACCAACGACTATTTCCACAAATTATAAATATATTATAATAGTTTTAGGCTATTTACATTACATAAAGAAATCAAAAACAATATAAACTCACCGATTAAATTATAATGTCTGTTGATTATTTTCTTATCTTCCTGTGTGAGATTTACAGCCCTCAATCACATAAAACATAATGTCACAGGTAACGCATAAGTATCACAAACGATGCTACGACTTTCTTTTGAGTATTCTTACAAGAATACTTTAAAAATATCTATACTTTACTGAGCAGCTATGAAATACACTCGAATGACATCCAGACATTATGATTTTTTTAATATAAGGCAAAGAGACTCAACTCAAACTTCCTGACTTTCTGAATTCGGAGAAGATTTTAGTTTTTTTTATTAAAGTAAAAAATACTGATCTAAAAATTAAAAAAATATATATATATGAGCTTAGAATATTCAAATCTCGAAATGGTTTTCTAATTTTAGTACTTTCTCAAAATGAAATGTTGTCCATTCTTTGTCATCCTGACAGAAAGTTTACGATATTATAAGGGAATAATAAGTTTTGTAAATTATATAGATATTAGCTGACTGATTTGTGGTTATTATTTCTTTAATATAAGTACTGAATATTTTGATCTTCAGAATTATATTGGGCCTATCTAATACTGAAGTCTGATCGATCGAAACCGCGAGCGGAATGCATAACTTGACCGCTGGAACTATGGCTGGAACTTTCAACTATTTTAATCGATGTTAGAGCTGCAGTAGTCTGAATGTGCTATAAAACGTACGTACACTGAAGTTATGTAAAAGCAGAATTATGAATTATTACCTCCTTAGATTACAGTTCAGAGTTTTTAATGTTACCACGTAGGCACTATAAAAAATGGTCAACAACACATACCTACCTTATTGCTTCGATTTCAAGGTACTTACCTAAGTAAATTAAAAGTATCCAAACTACTCATTTTTGTTGCAAAAAAGCAATAATCCCAAAAATACCAAATATTTAGAAACATTTCAATTCTAAATCTCAGAGTAATAAATCAGTTTTTCAAAACAACAATGCCTCAACTGCTCACCAATACTAACTCAATACAAAAATAAAAACCGATACAAAATCAGAGGTTGAACAGATTAAAATTGACAAAGCGTTTGACCCCAGATTTAAGATGGCAAATCAAAAGTTATAGCTATAAAGACCCCTGCACATAATTCAAGAGTGATCCTCCTCGTCCATATTGGACGGAGGTTGGACAATGGGTACAACACACAGCCGAACGCCTCGGATGCCGCGAGGTTATAAATCATTGACATAGCGGAAGTGCGTGGCCGTGGCGGGACCCCAGTAATAACGATACGCGGCCGTCTCCGGTATTTTCAGCGTTATAGATAAATTAAATGCCAACACATCCCGACGGGCAAGCGCGAGCAAGGCACGCCAACAATCTCCAAATAAATTTTTTTGATAGACGAACCGGAAGCAGGTCCTATTACGTGACACTGCCCCCGTTCCGTCTCCCAGTCCTCGGCCATTGTTTTTCTCGTCAAGAATTTTCGGAATTTTAAGCCCCATTTGTGGCCGGCATATGGAAAGCGCTCACCGACTCTATCAGATCGAAATCGATAAGATGTAATAGGTCAGTTTTGTGTCGGAATTAATCAAGCGTCAAAGGGCTGGCCATAATTGTGCGCCAAAGGCTGCGGGTGTGTCGTATATCTCACTAATTAATGGTTTGGCTAGACACATTTTTGTCACAAAGGATACCGCTTTACCAAAAAAACGTATTTAGGAACCGTTTTATTGATATAATTTGGGCAAAGGAAAAGCTGTTCGGGCACATGTGACAGACGTTATGCTTTATTGGTCTATAATATTGCTATAGCAGAATGTGGTGCGTGCGTTCAGTATCGAGAGATATTAATATTCCATGGGCTATAAACAAGTAGTTGACGATGATAATTCAAACACATAAAACAAGGCTTTATCTATGATCTAAGGCAGCCCCAGGAGAGTTCAGTGTGAAATGTGTTCTCAGAGACACCGTTTAGTAGCGTAATGCGCGTGACTGTCGTACGAATTACGCATTTTGGAGACAAGTCGATTTTATTACAGCGGAAGTGACGTCAATAAACCACAGTACAGGAGTTTAATGTTCGAACCGTATAATTTCCGATCGGGCTCGTTCGCGATATGAATCAGACGGCACGGCAAAGCTGATTCCGAAAAGATTGATACTAACAAATAAATAACCCGAATGATTTATAAATGATTATGAATGCGGTTATGCAACCCCATTGTATTAATCGTCTTAAGCAGTTACTAATGTTTTTCTTTTATTTGATATAGAGTGATTAGGCAGCTCAAAATATTGCATCAGAAATAACTGTATTTAGAGTTAAAAACGCTACTACATTTTTAAGTTTATTAAAATTCCAACATTCATTAATGTCAACTGAAATTATTTTATGTTTGCGTTTGTAATCAAGTTTTTTTTTATTATTTCACTTCCACATTTAAATAAACGACTACAAATTTACGTTGAAAACTGCCTGGCACTAATTATTGAAAAAAAACTCTATCTATAATGACAGACATGTTAATGCAAGACATGAGCGTTTAATTAATGTATAGGTACTTCCAATTCAATATGAAGTAGTATTCATTACATTTTGACCAACACAGCTTTAAACAAAGTTAGAGGTTATGTTAGCCTCATTTATTACTATTTTAGGATCTAAATAGTTTAATATATTTATATACTAGTTTCCGCCCGCGACTTCGTCCGCTTATTCTATTTTCATTTCATCAAAATCTGATCAGCCGTTTTTACGTGATTAGGCGGGTCTCCCTCCACCAAGCGAGCAGCCTCATGTGAGGCCCGCCGCACACGGGAAACGTCCTGACTCGCGCGAGGCAGCGTTAGGGGTTGGATTTTCCAAAATCCTTTCTTGGCGGACGTCTACGTCCTGATGACTATTCGTGTGCAAATCATATTATTATAGTCATATCAACGCACAGCTCAAACAATCCGTCCAGTAGTTTGAGGTGTGCGTTGATAAATCAGTCAGTCCCTTAGGCTTTTATATATACAACGTGTTATAAAAAAACCCCTAATGCCGAATATGGTAGATAAGGACCATCAAACTGAACAACTTCTATTATGGGACCAACTCTGAAATCGCGATAAAAATCAGCAATTTCATACAAAAATTAATAACGAAAATATCAAAATGTATGAAACAGCTGATTTTTTATAGCGATTTCAGTGTTGGTCCCATTAAAAGTTGTTGAGTTTGATGGTCTCTATCTACCATATTCTGCATTAGGATTTTTTTTCTAACACGTTGTATAGATAAACAGTCACTTGGAAAATGACGTATTCCTGCTAAGACGTTTATAGATGAGGAAACATTTTCTTTTGTTAGTTTTTAACTTTTTCTAGAAAAGTCGATACTTTTTGAGTTTTTTTAGAAAATTTAGTGATTTTTCATCAAAAGTACGACTTAAGGCATTAACAATTTTAATTTAAAAAAAGTACAAATTCGATCTCGTTTTTTATTATTTTGGAACAGAAAACATTCTAAGTGTTGATACTAAATGAAAAAGTGAGCAAAAACTACAAGTTATTACAAAAAACTCTTTATTTTTTTACCAACAGCAAAATGTCAAGCTGTTGGTTGGTTGGTTGGTGGAAATTAAGCGTGCAAAATATTTTTAAAACATCTTTTTCTATCCAGCTTTCAGTAGAGGTATAAAACTTATTATAACTCAAATAAAAAATGACAAATTAAGACAACTAACAGCAACCCTGTTATATACGTGTGTAATAAACTTTCTATTAGTAAACATTTCGTGTGTGAAGTAAAATCATAGTTAGGTGAAAAAAGAAAAATGACGACTAAACAAACAGTCGTCGCCCAGATTTTGGGTGAATAATTCTACCAGTTAAAAGTAAAAAAATACATATATTCTATGGATTTGAATTTTACTCTTGTTTCCGCATTTCTTTACTGATAAAACTCCTTAACTGGTAAAACTTTTTTTCAAGAGAGAATTTTTGAGTTTTTGTATTGTTGTTGATATGTCAAAAACAGATCCACCACGACGTCACCCAGGTGATCTAAACCGACAAACGTTTCCTAATGAATAATACGCAGACATAATGTTTGGTCATGGATATTGTAATAGTAACTCTGCAGCTATCCGCTGTGAATATCTACGACGTTTTCCTAACCACTGAACACTCTTCTCGATACTCTATTCTATTTCGATAAATCAGCGTGTCCCTGAAACTGGAAATGTTCAAAGGCGACGTGGCGATGCAGGTCGGGTCTATCGTTCTGAACTTGAGGAAGAGATTCTTTGCCAATGAGTATCAGTAACAGATTTGAATACTATAGTTTTATTGGTATAATATAAAACATATTCCTAGCTATGAAACTTAGTGAACATTTTTTTGAAATCCGTTTAGAAATGGTTTAGTTAATAGGGTTTGAAGGAAATACCAAGCTCAATGCAATAGGTATGTGTGTTTATCACGTGCGACATAAGATTCGCGTAAATCGCGGTGACGTCATGAGGACCCCCAAAAAACCAGTGTTTTAGCTCGTATATCTTCTCAGGTTTATATAAGAGATATCGCAAAAATTTCTTCACAGTTAATCATGTGGTGGCATAAGCTTTTTGATAAGCCACTAAACAAAAATCGTTACTGATCCTCATTTCGGGATGACACAAATATTTCAACTTACAGTATTGTTTCACGAATGGGCTTATCACAGTGGAAAGTGTGGTTCACTGTGCAGTGTGCATAGGGCTATACCTTTGCCACTACACTTTCGTAAATGTGAGCGAAGAAGGCGATCCAACTAGACTAGAAGGTTAGAATTCTGTAGATTTATTTTATACGCAGATGCAGAAAATCTAACTTTTTAAAAAAACCTTTGGGCTGATGAGTCTAAATTTGATAAGGATGACGTCACAAATTATCAGTACTGGTCCGATAAGGATCAGTTAAACCTACAAAAAAAGAGAGTAAAAGGGTCTCGAAGAAGATTTTCTGTCAATGTTTGGATGGGCATCATATATGGTTAACGATAATTTAACTGGTGTAATATACGAATATTTCTTAAGATACAAGTTATATACTATGCTAGAACCCTGGTTTTTACCCCTAGTAACAAAACAAAATTCCAGCATTTGGCTATCCCGCACATTTTAAAAGATCAGTGCGGGAATATCTGGAATCTATTTTTCCGAATCGATGGATAGGCAGAGGTGGACCCATTGCTTGGCCTGCAAGATACCCAGACTTTACACCAATGGACTATTATGTGAGGGGGTATATGAAAACTTTAGTATACGACTATTTTCTAATTCCAACACCCAATGAACTTGTTTTACAAATTATATCCACGGCGGAAGAAATTAAATGCAACATTTCTATTCATGACCATGTATGTGCCGGCTTAGAATAGCACTACCCCCTCTCATAACGTGGGTGTCGTAAAGGAAGACTAAGGGCGAAAACCATCAGGAGACGGATATCACTGAAGCGTCTCCAAAAAACTTGGTCCCCCAAACTGACGGGCAAAATTTCACCCATTGTAAGGCGACTGTTAGTTAATTTAGTTATTAATGAGTTTTATACCTATTCTGAAAGCTAAATAGATGGAGATGTTTTTAAAATATTTTGCATGCTTAATTACTAGGTACTCTCTGAAGGTATTTGCTATATTTTGAATAATGTTAAAAATCATTATAAAATAAACCTTACTTTCAAACTTGAAACACTCCCTAAAAATAAGTGGTTCGTGACACCCCACCTCTCCAAACTCTCAGAGATTTTGTACCAACTCAAAAAATGATATACTCCGCACCTTATATTGAACGGGAAATAAATCGTATATTTCCTTTAAGAGCCAATAAAAGTTGGAGTAAATCATAAAAGTATCACTCCTCGAGAAACGTCTATAACAAGTGTGTTATTGCGGAATAATTCAGTAGAGTCGGAGGGTGGCTTGAAGGATGGCTCCCCGAAGATCCTGTGAGGTTCGACCTAGAATTCCCGATGCTCTATCAGAGCCTTCAATTATTTATCGGACCCACGTCTACTTTTCATTTTACTCCGTTCGACGGTTGAGTCGAGCCTTTCAGTGGTTCAAAATAAACATGTCACACCGTTGGGAATCAGCTTACATGAATAGCGGTCTTGTGGAATAAACTCTATCGGTTGTGGCTACCTCGTGACAGTGATATATTATTATGGCGCTTGTTTATTTTAATTGCAAACAGTGACCGATTCGTTTATTAAAGCCGATTTAAACACACTGTAATTGAATTTCGACGCGTTAACAACCTCACAGGATAGCTGAATGGGAATCAAATGTGGGAAAGGAATGTTTTTTTATATAATGAGGCTTTCTTTGGTGTCTCTGTTTCCGTTGATCATGAGAAAATGGCACAAATTTTCAAGTCAAAGCTTTAAAGTTAATCATGGCTTAATCATGTTTGATATTCCTACGTTTGACAACCTGCAATTTTGACTCGAAAAAATATTATACCACAAGTTGCACACGAAAACTTTATTAATCTAAAGAAAATATTACAAAACTTTTATTGGGACCATAAACATTACCATTAAAATAATCAAAATAAACGAATGAATTGTTTTGATTTTTCCGAAGTAATATCTGATTCTGTCTTCTCTAGAAGTTGTTAAATATCATTGACAAAATTAGGGTGTCTGAAATTAAACATAATTAAATTTTTAGTGGTGTGATGATGAATAATAAATCAACATAGAGATTTACAGTGTCTGTCTCCTTAAAAATAGTATCATAACGGTAGAAGTAGAGGATATATAAAAATTATATTATCTTTTCACGTGTAAGTCTGATACGTGGTTTTTAGTGCGCAGTAAATATACTGAATCATGTGGTTACCAGAAAAGTGTACCACGTAAAAGTTTAATATAGAATATCGGTGATAGATTCAGATCGGAAAGAAATGATAAAGTATTTGTTTTAGTAGGTACCTTTATTTATTCAGTGGTTTACTTTAACTTTTACGAAATGCTACTATCTGCAGTATGCTCATGTACACTGACATGAAAAAAATTTTTTTATGCAGGTCAGTGGCTCATGTAGCTTGACGGGCTCGAGAGCGGTTTTGTCTACGACGAAATGTCAAAAATAACATCCCGTCGTAGCACTGACCTGCATATATGTACAAAAAAAATTTTTTCATGTCAGTGCGTCGTAGAGAAACTGTTTGTTTATCTGTCAATAATGTCATTTAGGGATAGTCAAACATTTGTGAATTTTGGGTTTGCAGCAAGAACTTTAAAATCATTTGGTTTGCAGGCAAGCCTGTTGTTCTGTGACATTTCTAAAATATGAGATACACTCAAACCTTAGTTGTCCCAGAAAAAAGCTTATTTCACTTGTGGCACTTGAAAGAGGCGCATTACAGTTCGGGCTCAATACGAGTCGAGGCTGTGGCCAGTTGCGTGACGCAAAAAGTGATGATAATGACAAAGAGTTTCTGTGAGGGCGCGGGAGGAGCTTCCACTGAGACACGCGTGCCGAATAATAATGCGCCTAACATATTACCCTTAGAACTGTTAGAATAGAATATCTTTAAAAATAAGTGAGCAATGAAGAGTGCAATCTAAATATTTTCATCCCTCTATCATGAAAGGATAGAGAATGAACATAACGAGTGCCCGCGAATTCGTCAGCGTGGAGTTTGTTCCAGGTCCCCATACAAACTTTTATTCACTACATCATTTCTATTCTTAGGCCCTTATCGTTTGCCTTCCCTATGGTCTTCCAATTTATCTTTAAACTAAAATTCATTAACACTGGTTCAATAGTTCAGGCGTGAAAAGGAAAAATGTATATCCAATCTTTACATCAACTAAAATAATTAATGTAAGTTTGTACTAAAAGAAAGTAAAAATGTTTGGGCGTAGGTACTAAGCTCTCTAAACTATGCATGGACGTATATAATATTGATACTTGCCAAATTTCTATGAAGTATAGTCAAGTAGGTAAGACTAACTTTCAAAGTAATCGATTTGGAACTTTTTCATAGCTGTCCCATAACTAATTACTAGCATTCTGATATTTCTGTATATTCTTAAGTCTGTGTTATATAAAATCGTAGTGATACTTCTTAGAAGCGTAGTGAAGAGGGGAGGTCCAGCAATAGTAAAAACACGTTGCGAACATTGGGGGTCAGGCTACGTGACGATGCCGAATTACTCGCTTGCGCAAGCTGAGGGCCTACCACCAAAAACGAACATCGAACGAGACCATCGTTCCGCTTTGTGGCGTTATTATAGGTATACGAACATCGTCCGATTTTTGCAATTCTTTTATCTTATTAGGCCAGCTGGTCCTTATTGTGCCCAGGGAAATAAACCAGGCTAGCGAAATAAAAGGCATTTCTCAGAAAAAAAAAAGTTTCCTTCTATTACTTCACGAAATGACTTGCAATGATTACTGTGTTCGTGGTTTGCGTTGCTTTTTTCAGAATTGTGGCAAATGAGAGGATTTTTTATTTTGCTTAAAGTTTTATTTTTTAAATATTTGAATTAATGAATTTTCTCAATAGATGATGTTTTGAGCCTCACCTCAATATTAGAACTCGCGTGTAGAAAACTGTAGACAATATAAACAAGTGTTTTATTTATTGTTATTTATTATGAAGGTAATTTAATGATGACTTAAAAACACAATTTTATTTTCACGAATACAGACACAAAACATTCCACGTCATATAAAAACAGTGTTGATATGACACTGATGTGATAGATATTGAAGTAACAAAGTAACAAAGCCACCCGACACCGTCGGAAAACGCCCCAAAATTTCCAACACAACTTTCGAATTTCCCCCGAAAATCATTGTAAGTCGCGCTCGGCTTTTTAAAATCTTATTCAAACTTTATAATATAAGTGGTACTCCGTTCCCCTTTGCAGGGGTCCCGCTGATATTATTGTGTAGCCATCTGCGACGGCCGTAGCCATAGGAAAGACATATTTTTAGATTTAACTCGTAAATTACTACCATCCAATTGGTTTACGCTCGTGTGAGAATTAGGAGAGCAGTTTTATTTGCTGATGCGGTTGTTTATTGCTGAAGAACGGAGGGGACTGGGGAACCAAGTCACTCAATAAAAATCCTATTAATTTGGAAATCATGAAACTGGCACCAAATCGGAAGTGATCTTTTATTCGGTTGCTTGCCGTAGTAAAATGTTACTTTTTAATTTTTCATCACGAAATAGGAATGAAAAGTTACAGAAGAAATTTTTCATTCGGTATAATAGTAGTTACGATTTGAAAGTACTCCTGTACGGAGTAATAAATAAAGTCTAAATTTTGGAATTATGAAATTAGTACAAATTCAGACGTAACCTGTTATGTAATAGTTAATTGCTACACGAAAATGAAAAAAAAATTTAGCACTATAAAATAGTAGATGACGGACGACAGTGAAAATGAACACTATATTGGTATTTGGACATTGATTTTATTTATCATAAAAAAACAATGTCCAAATGAAGCTTAATAATTCGACTTTCATTCAATTATATTTAAAACGATGAAACTGACTAGTGTAGCATAACATTCCTGCGTCCAATACATCCAATTTATGAATTATGTCACTCTTTATTATTGCGGTGATAAATTAATTTAGTTTCATACTATAATATCACAGTGCCGTTATAAAAAGTGTCTGTCACCATAATTTTGAACACAGATTGTTGCGCTAATGTGTGGGCTTTAAAAGAAGGGTTGACGACCCCTTTCGCTCAGTTTCCATTCGTCACACACTCGCCGTCAAATGGAAATTTAATTTTTTAAAATTGGATTTTTATTGCACTTTGGAATGGAATGAAAAGTTCCATAACCATTGACACTACAGCAGTTGGTTGCGAATGCTGTTCGCTTGTTTTGAAATGTACGATGTCAAATTTTTTATGCTTTTGAACAACACTCAATTATTTGACATTTTAGTTCTTTACAAATTCTGAGAACTGTTTACAAAATACCTACTTAGTTTTATCCTAACATTCTTCATATTAGCATAGGCATAAAATACTTAACAGATAGTCTACGTATATTTCTTAGTATCTGTAATAAACTTAATTGATAATGCTAACGTACACATTTGTAGATACGTATTTATAAAGCCGAGGAATTGGAGGTGCAATTATCAGCACTTTCAAATGTGCATTTTTAAATAGTGATTGCACGGACTTAGGTTGTTAAACTACTGCTAATAACAGGGTGTCCGTACTAGTGGAGACTTTATACACTTACCTCAAGGCCCCACAGAAATGCGTTGCAATGTCTGAAATTTGGCAGTTTTTCTCCAACTAAGTAATGGTTGTTGAAAGTAATACTTGTTAGAAAAATATGTAATCTCGTATTTTTTAACCTTAAGTATATAACCGAGTAACTTCAAAGATGAAACAATATTAAAAAAGAGGTTAACTTCTTTTCATCTTTGTACACTAATGAAAACAATTTTAGTTATTTCTAAAGCCTCACTTTTAGATTAAACTTTAAGAAGATAAATTAAAATCTGGGTAAATCTAGGGTAGCTCAGTAGTAAATAGCGGTTGAAAAACTCACTTTGGGATGACTATGAAATTTATAGCAGTAGTCAAAACTGCAAGCAAGCAGCAACAACTTGATAAAAATAATAGGAAATATAGACATCCACGGGTATTTTTGTGAGGATTTTACTTGTTTTCTTTATGAGTTTCTAGATATTATGTAAATGTAAGTAAATAAAAAGGCAATAGTGTGTTTATATCAAAAGTTAACATACCGGTCTAAATCATTACCCTCCTTTTTGCTTCGCTTGGGTAAAAATGTTCAGGGTGAAAGTAAGTGTTAGTTTATTTCGTATGGCGACGCATCTTTGTGGCGCCATAAAGTTCTTGTACTACAGGCGTCTAGTTAGTACACCAGAAACTAAGACCGCCGATTTTATAATTTGCATACGCAGTAGCTTAATAACTTAATTGCAAACCGCTGTAAAGTGCCGACTGCTATTCCCGGCTCTAGAATACATTTTGATAAGCTGTATGACCAGACAGTATAAATGATAATGGGTTATTAATGCCTTATTACAAAATTAATACCACTTACACTTTTAAAACATAAGAAAGCCACTAAGTTCCTACATCTTCTTCGGAAAAACATTGATAGAAATTTTCATTCTCCGATTATATCGCGATGTGTTCTGAAATCTATTTAACCGCTGATGATTTATTTAATTGAAATTCTATTAGAAACTGCACTATGATGTATCTTTTCCGTTTTAACTAAAGTCTAGTAGAGTATTTGTATCATAATAAACTGTTTGATATCTCTACTGTTCAGGCACAGGTTATTCTTTACCTAGGTAAAAAAAAATAACTAAGCAATCAGTTAGTTTCTAGTAAGTTGGCAGGGTAGGTAAGTACTGCTACTTACTTATTTAAACATTTATCGTAAATAGTCGACAACTACTAACTTTACAAGTTGTGGATTCTCCAGTCCGTGTTTGCCTGGCATTTCACTTGTACCGCAGAAGGTACATTTATAATGTATGCACTGAAATAAATTATACTGCTATATAGTTAGTATTAGGGGTTCAAGTAAGAAATGGATTTGTATGGAGAATTTTAAAGCATTAGCATTTTTCATACTAACATTTTTTTAATTTATTTAACAACCATAAACGCTAATATTTTAAAACTTTTATGCACAAATGTTTAAACACTCAGCTAACTAATGCCAACGTGTTAAGTGAAAAGAAATAAGTATCAGCTAAGTTATAAGTAGTTAATACGAATTAATAGTCATGTCTGCTAACGAAAATAAATCGGCCAAGTGCGAGTCGGACTCGCGCACGAAGGGTTCCGTGCCAAAAAACGGCAAAAAAAAAAACACGTTTGTTGTATGGGAGCCCCCGCCTTAAATGTTTATTTTATAATATTTTTAGTATTTGTTGTTATAGCGGCAACAGAAATACATCATCTGTGAAAATTTCAACTGTCTAGCTATCAAGGTTAATGAGATACAGCCTGGTGACAGACAGATAGACAGAAGGACAGCGGCGTCTTACTAATAGGGTCCCGTTTTTACGCTTTGGGTACGGAACCCCAAAAAGGAATCACTTTTAAGATACTTTTTTTAACGATCAAGAAAAAAACAAAAATATTTTTATTCCTAATAGTGGGCCGTTATATGATCATAATTCGAAATAATAACTAGTAATCATAGCATCTTTAACATCATACATAGATGATTATGAGGGCTCTCATCTCTCACACAGAGGCTTCTGTGTGTGAGAAACAAATCGGCAATTTCATGTTTCATAATAAACCATAAAACTGAGTAAGTATGGGAGATACAATATCATACCAACAACACCAGTAAATTATTATAAAACCTGAAAACTGCTGATACGATTAACCATTGAACAAACAAAATCTTAGTTTTGTGTAATTGAACCGATTTCGTCTACAAAATATCTACTTCCCTAAAACTTAATTAAAACAACAACAAAAGTTATGAAATATTTTGAAACTAGGATTTCTTTTGTACACTAGATTTTTTTATGTATTTTTTATAATTTAGAGTTAATGTAAGAACTAAAGTTAAACCAAAGGTCAACCGAAATGGTTTTATAGTCTAGACTTAGCCCTCGATTAACAAATTATACTTACTCGTAAGGTAGTTGGGGTAAGAACGGATCGGGTAAACATAGGATAATTCAAATAATTCCCAAACGTGGCTATATTTTTATTGCTGGCAACATAATATGAAACGCCATTGCTTTCTGCCTCTTCCCTTAGTCTGCGGTTGTCACTGTGATGACATACACATGTTTTTTGGAGCAAAAACTAAAACGACTCAATTTCGTGTCTCAATCGAAGATCCTGACTTTCCCCAGGCAACTTTTTTTCAATTTTATGATATGTTTATTCGTTATCTGATTCTATTGTGAATGAGAAACAATTTTATAACGTGTATAGCGATTTTATAAAACTGATAAATGCAATTGTAAGATGACTCTGAGATCCGATCTTGCCCCTTATGGTTGAAGATCGGATTAACATTCTATTATCCTATTTTTAATAAGAAAATAGTTTTGTAATTTTTGTAACGAAACTACTTAATATTTTTTTTTAATCTTTAGTAAAGTCATAATACGACTAAAACCGGATATTTCTATAATTACAACCTTTCGTTTTAAGCCACACAGGCGCTTTTAAATAGTAGTCCAAACTTACCCCACTATAGTCCGGTCTTTACCTAGTATTTTGATTAGTAATCGTAATCTTCACAATGGTATAACTTGGCAACCGCTTACGTAAAAGAAACTTTAAAAATGCTGATAGATAGTACAATTAATCCTTAACAACAGAAGCTCCATTTGATTTGAAAATCTTTTTTTAGGAAATGAGGGAAAATATATTTGCTGCAACCTCTTCAACTAACCGTAAAACCGTCCGACCTTACCCCAACAAACCTTAATACTTCTAAAAAATATACACATTGGATATCACGTCATAAAAACAAACAGCCAAGTAATTGAAGGCGGGTAAGTTTCTATATTAATTTATATGAATACTACAAAACTTGCTTCACGTTATATTTAATCCTGGCTAGAAACTTTCACGCGGCATGATTGCAAATTCTAAAAGTTACCCTCTCTTCCCCTTACGTGCCGCGCTAAGTTAAAGAAAAATACCGCTAATAGACATATGTATTAAGTCGACAGTTGCGTACCGTGCTAATTCTATTAACCATAAAGTATTGGTTTCCCAACCTTGTTCTACGGAACCAGCAAACCATGGATTAGTCTTATCTGTTGGGTTTGTATCGCAGCTTATTATTAGTAAGAATACTTGTCAGTTTAGTTTTTTTTGTATTTTATTTTTGTTTCTGAAATACAAAACCAAATTAAAAATTGTCTTATAAAAAGTCTTGTTCATAACTGTGGGTCTCTCCCCACTGCTGATATCCTCAAGGATGGATAATAAAATTGGCCATAAACCACCACGTCGCCGGCTCAATGCAGATTGGTGAGTATACGACTGCAATCAATGCAGCATCTGAACCACCATCATTGTTGGTCACCCATTTCATGACTGACCCTAGTTGCCGAATGTGCTACAGCCACTGCGGCAGGAGGCTGCAGTTAAAGGTGCCATTTCGCTTGCATAAAATTTTTAGTCATAATATGGTTTGGCATAACAAGAACGGTATATTTTTTTGCATAATGGCATATTTCCATAATGTTATATTCGCAGAAAGATTTCATTGGCATATGGATTACTTTTACTAATTTTATTTGGCATAAATTGGGTGAGCATAAATATTAAACGCATAACTTTAACACGCATAATAATAATTTAACATAAAATACAAATAACATAATTTATTACTATGAGCTTCTTAATCATAATTTCAGGTGCACTATAAAACATTTGATGGACGAGCTATGTCAGGACCTTCGGTAAACAGATGATTAGGGCGACGACGAGCAAGCGAAGCGAGTCAGCAGGAGGTTAGCTTCCATTGCGACCAACAACGCACGCACAACGCACGAGCGAAATACCAGAACCGACCTGGGCCTCGATTCCGCTAAATGTAATGTAGTCCAATTGCACATCGTCAGTATGGCAATAGCCTAAAATGTCACTTTTGGTATTCTGCTCCTGTTATGAGAGTTGAATAGCGGCTAGATGGCGGCTACCCAGCCGCTATTGATACAATTCGGGATTCAATTAACCAATGGCGTCGCGATAGCACCAGCATGGCCACATAAATGTGTATTCTACTCTTATTTGGCGTGTATGTATTATACCGCAAGTTGATTAGTAATCGTTATGGGTAAAAATGTATGTTATAGAATTTTATGTTTTTTAATCACTGTGATAAAATATTTATGTAGAATGAAAGTATTAATGTTAATGTTATGAGAATTGATGATTGTGTCAAAAAACCTTATGCTATTGTATTATTATGGCTTTATATTTTATGCATTCATAAATGTGCTAGCTGGGTTACACGTAAAAAACTGCAAAAAAAAAGCAGAAGTGAAAACTTGAATATTAACGTTGTGCATTTTTGATATTTTGAAATTAGCGTCAAAGGATTAAAATTATTAATTTCCTATTACTATACAGTCACACAATTCAATCAGTTTGTAATAAGCGAAAAATTCTAAAGATTTCGCGCCAGTGGCCTTTTTAATTTCTACATGCACGCATTCTACGATTTAAACTTAATAGTCACAGAGTATAAATAAGTCTATAATAGGGTCGAATAAGGTCGAAACCTGTAAAAATAGTGTTAAGCGTGCAAATAAATAAAATAAAAAAAAATAAAAAAATAATTTCACCGAAGAGAAGAGATAGTTCCATTTTCAAAATTAGCGCGTTGCTGGTGTCACAAGGGTTTACATGACGTCTTAAAATGACGCGCTGCCATTTTCAACGCGCCCCGTAGAAA
Source organism: Agriphila geniculea (assembly GCA_943789525.1). NCBI lineage: Eukaryota > Metazoa > Arthropoda > Insecta > Lepidoptera > Crambidae > Agriphila > Agriphila geniculea. Next base: position 8,409,320 of record OX038870.1, read on the forward strand.
GAGAGGGGGATACTTCCGGCGTCAGCTGTCTTCTCTCCATCCGTCACATCCGTCTTACGCATTTTTGATCAGCCACGTGATTCCTGACGCGAGTTTTATCATTTTTTCCCCATACAAAAAGCGCACAACGCCGCTAAAGAAGATTTCACTTCAAAAATTCGACTGACTCGCACCAGATCAATTCTCGGACGGGAATCGAACCCGCGACCGATTTTTTACTAGTATATTAATTATGATATAATAAAAATAGCATTGGGAATGCAAAAATCTAAAATTTAAAAATGAATATTGTAATCATTGCTAATGAGTAATGACACTATAAATGCTATTTCAACCTATTAATTATAATCTAATGGCCAAGTTCTGACTTCAAGGAGATAAACACCTGTCTGTTAACTTCTAACACATTCTCTACCATTTACTGTATGAACACGAACTATTATTTAGTAATTCTCCAACTAAAATGACCAGATTTAAAATAACCTAAAAGTGGTTTGACAAACAATAGCGTCGCCGCAACGAAATAAGTTGAGCCTGCTTTTAATATCAGGAACAATTTGCGACGTAGCAAACGGAGTGCTTTTAATAAAATCGTGAAACAAACACCTCCGTGCTACGAACTCTTGCAAATTGCTCTAAGCTGCGGGGCGGCGGCGTTTAACAAGAACTGGCGCGGATGCAGTTCCGCACGGCTCTGATTTAAGGGGCAGATTGTACTAACCACGTAATTTTAATATTATAAAATACGCGCAGATAGGGAAAGAGAACAACTTGAAAGTGAACAAGAATATATATATAATAGCGTGACCAAGAATATAGTGGCGTCTCTAGGGTGAAAAATACGGCGTTTTGTGAACCAGAGATTTCCTTTGGTAGGATTGGTCCTTAGGACCCTAGGATTGATATAAGAGGTGGAGCTACCATGATTTTTGTAGTATTTTTTTTGAAGTTTTGGCTTTCAGCCCAGTCTCGATAGATGTATTGGTTAAGCTGCTATGCCCAGTTTAATATCATATTCGTATGATTTTAGGGTGTTGAATTCATTTTTGGATTCATATTTGTAAGACTCAAAACGAAACTATTTAAAAAAAATACTCGCTTGATTAAAGAAAAAAAATCCATTTTACACAAATTGGAATATTTGAAAAAGAAAAATACCTCGTAGGAGCTCTATTATCCTTTTATTTTAAAATAATACTAAAAGAAAATATTCTTGTTTGGCTAATTAAAAAAATAGCTTTGTTACCGTTGTAAGGATTTTTTTATTAAATATAAAAAAAACAAATCGAAACTTGTTTGTGATAAACTCAAATTGTAGCAAATTTAGTTAGCTTTACAAAAGTATAGAGTAGAGATACCTGAAAAACGCTTCCTTAAGGTAGTTTTTTCGAATATACTGAAACAAGTGCCAAGTTTTTCCAGCACTACAGGGTTTCCAAGGGTTAAAACTTGGGTAAAACTACTCTCAAGGTACCTAACAACATCTGAAAGAATCGTAGTTACATGCGCGATTGTGATATTTGCCTTTTTTTTGTCGATATTGACTGGTATTTTTTGTTTTTCTAATAATTTACTAATATTTTTACTATATTTCCATAGGTGTAAAAGAAATTATCTGACGATATTTTTTTTCGTTATTTATTGTAAATTAAAGTAAAAAAATGTAGTTGAAAATATTGGTTATTGTGTAATGTTTGGGAAACTTCTTAAGTTGCCTTTTTTATACCAGAAATGAATTCTACGTCATTGATGTATCCGAAAATGATACCAAACTTGGCTTAGTATCTAAACTTAGGCAGTTATTAACCTCAGACTTCGTTAAGGCAGAATTCTCCCCTCCCATCTGCTTGAAAAATCCAGGTGGCTCCACTCGTAAACCCATCTTAGGAACACAAGGATCAATCCTACCGAAGGAAATCTTCGGTTCAGGGATAGCCGTATTCTTCGTTTTTTTCCTTCTACATATACCAGTTTCTCAAAAAACATACTACCATTAATGTTTTTTTTTCTGGTATTGATATAATATAAAATGGCCTTGTGGGTGCAAAAATCTAACAATAAACATCAATCATAGTTCAACATCAGGACTCTTGTATCGAGAATATGCGTCTTCTTTCGACAGCTTAACTTGGTTCGTTATTTATTAAAAAAGTCGTTATTATTTTTATCATTCAAATGAGTAACTGAGTTGATTTCAAACTTACTTTATAAGTTTTTATACTATTTTTAGTCAAGCCCACCTTTTTCTTCTCTATATCTCTGTATCAGTTTAGAACCTTCAAAAACTACAAAATATCATAAAATCTGCAGGCAGCAGTAGCAGAATTATTTTGACCAGCCGCTGAATAAGCAATAAATAAGGCACGGTGCGAGATTCACCTCTGGGAATATCGTATGGAAACCGACACTGCCGCAGTTCGATATCAAACGCCATCCCTATTTAACTTCGGTCTCTTGAGAACAAGTCCGTGATACGCTGTAATGCCTTATTTTAAGCAGTATTTTATGATTTTTGCTGCTATTCAATAACTAATTAAAAAAGATCAAAGGGATGAAAGTTTCAGGGTAAGTAAGACATAAATTGAGAACAGCCTACGCTATCAGAAAAATAAATAAAGATCATAACATGAAGAAGACTATGAATTCTCTAAAGACTTGAGATTAAGGGCCAGGTGCACAGGTTATGAATAATATGTGTCAAATGATAATTTTACACAAATACTCATCGATTTTTTAATTTAACCTACTCCCTGATTTTGTAACTTTGTTACAATCAACTCTGATAGAAATCGCAATTACATTGCTGCTTTAGTAAGAACGTATGCGACAACTATCTTACTTAAAGCAGCCACAACAGCAACGCTAACAATCTCATTAAATAAAAAACAAACAACTAATATTGAGGATTATTGCTACGACTCCAAAGTAAGTAGCAACTTATTTTTAGTAGTAAAGTACTTGCTCCTTGTAAATCAGAAAAAACAACAATACCAAGGACAATATAGAAAAGTAGATAGTTTTCAATTGACCCAGCCGGAGATAGCACCTGGGCTGTCATAGATGACTGTGTGAATGTTAACAATTTATTTAATTGCAAAAGTACCAATTGCAGGTAACTCAGCCCAAAAAATCTGGAAAAATTGATGTGAACTACTTTGATTCACTAGTTGATGTGTACAATATAAATTGTAAAACAAATAGGTAAGAAAATAGAAATACTAATCCTGCTAATTGTATAAACGTGGGTGCAACGACCAACTTAGATCAATGTATAATTAATACTGGCAAAAAAACAAAATTAACACTATTATTTTTTGTTGTACCACAACATGCTCATTATCAGTTCATGCTTGAATATGATTGATCACACTTCGCCAGTTAAATGCTTGGAAATAACAATAGTATAATTTGTGTTTCCTCAACTACTCACAGAGATGGTTTAGAACGTCATGCTTTTTTGAACTTCCGGTTGAATGTTTTAATTAATTTTGTGATAAGCATTCACACATTCATCACAACTATTTAAATTCAAGTACGCTTCACTCAAACTGTCCAAATTATTAATTTAATTCAATATATTTATCCTGGCTTTTAAAAATCGATAAAGCCTTAAAATACTAGTTAATAAATAACATGAAAATTGTGGGTAAAAGTGTTATTTAAAAGTTCGTATTACCGACTAGTAGACGAATATTTAGGTTGAACAACTTAGTCGACTTATTTATAAGTAACTACTTATAGATAACATTTGTGGTATAGGTAAGAATCGTTCAAGAAAGTGTCCAATTGGTTAACTTTGACAATTTATGGAAAGTATAGATAGATGCTAGTAGGGATTATTAGAAATAATTCTCTCTATTTAGTCATTGGGGATGGCAATATCAACAAGTAAATCCAAAACAAAATAATTTTCTATATAATTTTAAAGAAAAATGCATCCAAATAGTATCTAGGCCTTAACAACGCTGCGGGCCCGATGAGAGCTTGCGAACAAAACTATGTGGTGGCTGGGAATAGCGGAGCAAGCAACTCCCCTCACCTCAACCCCCCAGGTATATGAGCAATCTCATCTGTACCACTTCTGCTATAGAACCGTTATCTAGTTGCATCCCTCAACTAGGTTGCACTGCCTTTAATTATATTAGAGAAGAAAGCACACAGCACAGTTTTGTACGCAACTCTGATTTAAGCAGACATGACGTTGGCTATTAATGTTTGTCCACAGGCGCAAATGCTCGACAAGTTTCTACATTTAACTCATAAGACCTGGAAAATGAGACACAATAGATTCACTATTGTTGTCTGGACGCCGGAGGCCACACAGGCAGTGATGAAATAAATAGATTTACTTATTTCGAAGAGTAAAAGATTCAAGCTCTTTTTGTAAAATCAAGCATATTTTTAGGATTTCCATGCTCGGATAATTCCACGATAATGGTCCATCTAGTAATTTTAATACAACTTTCATTATTATCATCTACCTATATTAAAAAAGTCATTCATTACAAAGGATATCAGGGATATCAAAACTTCTATCATGCATACCATACCTCAAATTTTTTAACACTTCTTAATGTCTGTGTATTTATTTTACCTAATGACACACGGATGAATCTTCGAAGCTCATAGTTCTTAAGACAAATACATCAACATCAATATCACATTTGTAACAAAGCCCCTCATTTTGGATATTGATAACTCCCGAGATTTTCTGTATCAGTACGCTACTAATATCCATCTCTATTCTCCTGATGGTTCGTTAGTGATCCGATCACAGTTTTGTTGTAAAGATTATGTCCTATAGAAACTCCCATCCGGTGTTTGGGCGTGACTGCTACACATGAGATTAAATGATCTTACGATCGTTAAATTTTTTACAAAGGCTACCGATTTATATTAATCTTCCCAGTTTCTCTCTTCTTATTTTGAGGATTAAATTATTTTTGATTATGAATTGTTTTTTTTTTCGGACAAAAAATGTGTAGTAGAAGCTTTAATGAGAGACCCTTGTTGTTTCAAGTTATTATTGTTATTTTAGATATTAATTTGACTTCAAATTCAAATTAACAATTTTGATTAAGTAGAAAATCATAATATACCCAAGAGTATCAGTAGCATAACCAACCCTAGCATAATTAATTGCTTATATTATATCAATTCTAGATATTTTTTTTTTTATTTATCAAAAGGTAGCGTCCAATTCATTCATAATATTCGTAATATCCCAAGGTCTGTCGGTGGTCGACCACGCAGTGTGTGCGTCGCGTATAGTGGTCAACAGCGGTCCTCCGATGTCGGACATGTCGCTCCTATCTGTTCCGATGCATTTGTCGTTTAAACACCAACCTGTAATAAATCAGGCACTTTATTCAACATCGATAAATGAAGTATAATCCATTTTCACACAAACAAATTTAAATCTTATTAAAAACAGTATAAAGATTGTTTTCCTTGAGCGCATAATGATCAGTTTTTACCTGAAACCTCAAGCTAATTTAAGCCTATCTCAAATCCACTGCGGACACTCTTCATTCAATACTTTAAATGAGATTCTTATCGTGCGACCTTAAATAGATTAGTAGATTAATGATGTCTGTAATAATTAATAATGGATTGTGAATTTTACAACGACAATAAAAACGGTTCCGTCGCCGTCGTAAACTGTACCTTGCAGTTTGTTGTTTGAATCCTTTAACTTTACGATCCGTCAATATGTTCCATATATTTACTTCGTCTTAATTACACTGGCGTATCGTTCCCTTTTATTGCACTTCATTTTAGTTTGATCATTCCTGTTTACTGGTGGTAAAAACACAACACAACTTAACATTAAACGAAAAAGAAGTATAAGTATATTAACTTTTAATTTAAATTACAGAAAATTTTAAAGCATGCCTTTATGAGATGTATCCTCATATAATGTAAATAACCTGTGCCAATAACTGTTAAAACACGGAGATCCTATCTTTTTTGTTAAAAGCCTTTGACAAAAGGTTTATGTTTGCATCTTCTTATCTTTTTATCGGCTTAATTGAAATTCATACAAGAATCGTTGAGATTGATCTAATCAAATAAGCCAGTAAAAAAATAAAGAACAGGCACGAGAACTTCGTCAACGTACAACCTTTAATAAGTTAAAGTTTTTTAGAGGAGAGAAAAAAAGGAGTGCCCCTAATTGATGCGTCTTCTTTGTTTAGTTTAATTCTAACATGCTTTTCCCATTAAAGTGGTCAGGAATCGGGCCGAGATAACGTCGACTCGTTTACTCTTTACATGTTATAATATTATAAGGTTGGGGTTGCACGGAGATTTAACCCTAGTTAACGGACTCGGTAATGTTCGCTGGCGTATAAGGGAGCAAATAAGTGAATGAGGCGTTTGGCGGAGTGCGAGTGACGTTTTTGCATTGTTGCAGTGTCCCCGGGGAGATCGCGTCTCTCGGTATTGAAAATCGATATGTTTGCGCTAAGTGTTTAAGTGCTTTTGAGGGGAGATGGTTGGACTGATGAATAAGCAATGCAAATTATAAACACTTGCTCCACGCATATAGCCAATAACGGTTATGCTTTTAATATCTGCAATTGTAATGACACAGATCCTTATTATTGGGTTTTAAGTCTTTAATTTTTTATTATTTCTTACCTTTGAGTAGATTTTCATTAAAGTCTTTGTTTATACGTAGGTTCACGGTTTTAAAGGTTCTATTCCTCATGCCTCCTTCATCAATCATAAATTATGTTATATCGTAGTATAATATTTGCGTGTTACTGATAAATAAACTTCACTTAAACTGCAGTCGAATGCACCGGGCCTGATCGGGGAGACGACTCGGCTTCACCTTTCGTGCCTTTCACTGATTATCTAAGTTTTACGTGTAAAAAGGAAAGTACACACTACAAGATATAATAGTATAGATGCAAACAAAAAGCTATGTGATTCAGTGTTTCATTCCACGGCCCTTTACAAAATGTGGCGAAACATTTACTACTAACTAGCGGCCGCCCGCGGTTTCACCCGCGTGGTTCTCGTTTTCGTGGAAATATCGGGATAAAAAGTATCATATGTTTTAATCTAGGCTATCTACTATCTGTGTGCAAAATTTCATCCAAATCCGTTCAGTAGTTTTTGCGTGATTGAGGAACAAACATCCAAACATCTAAACCCACAAACTTTCACATTTATAATATTAGTAGGATTTATGCAATTTTTTTTATATATACCTAACGCAATATTTACTATTAAGTATAAAATTAAACTAATTATTTCTCTAACTGTCATGTGACGGGACTGTCATTAACGTGTGCCCGTGCACACGTTAATCAAACACCGGCGTTGGGCTTAGACTAATTTATTTACATCCACACACCTACCCACATTACATGATAAATAATATTTCAACAATACCTACAATTCCCATTTAAAAAAAAAGAAGAAAGAGACATTACTTACATTACATTCATGTTTAGATTATTAGCTGTTTCTATATAAGTACATATGTAATTAATTATTTGTTTCGAATAACAATTATTTAAGTACTATTATTAATAAGATTTCAATTATAAATGCTAAACAAAACTGTGATATTGTTAATTTTTAAATGTATTTTTACAATCAGTATTGAAATCGTACTAATAACTTGTTATTGTCTAAAATATTTACCTATCAATTTATTTTGCAAACAAATAATATTATTTATTTTTAATTTGTATTACAAAATTAGTTTTCATTTACATTACAAATTACATACTTATTCAATTTACATTTATTTTCAATTATTTATTAATCAGTTAAACTGAATTAAGAAAATGAGTTGATATTTAACAGTGAACTATGAATTAAGTATATTTTATAATTATTTCAAAACCAAACTTTTAAATTTACACCATTCTCATCCCATTCCCTCTCTTGATATCTCTCTCTCTCTATCTACTATGTCATCTTTAAGGCTTACCGCCCTCGAGCGATTAATTGCTGAGCGATTTTTTGTCATCGAGAATAGAAGATATGGAGTTCAATACGTAAACGCCCACGAGCAACATTTTGTAGCCGCGAAAATCGCGGCGTTAATCGCGGCGCTTTATTGTCGCTGGCTAAGTAAAACCTTTGTCTTGTCATTTCGCGGGGGATAAACGCCGCGATTATCGCTGCAATAATCGCAGCTACAAAAAAGTGCTCGTCGGCGGGAACGCTGAAATACCAAATATAAATAGAACAGAAGACCGCATACCGTATACAACAGAATCCACTCAGACATTAGACTGCGGCTTTTTTACAAGCGATCTCAGGCCAAACCAGGTTAATTTCAGTACTGTTAGCAGTAACCAAAGAGTTCTTAGCACAATAAAATGAATGACATTAGTTGATGAGGATGACACAAAAAAATTTAACACGAGTGATAATTGTTCTGTTTACCTTTTGTTTATCAAAAAATGTCACTAGAATTAGCGGTTTTCAAAAGGCAATTAAGAAAAAAAGACAAGTCAACTGAAAAGATATAAAACAAGATTAAATATTAAAGGCAACATTATGAAATGCAGTCGGAGACATGCATAAAGAAAGTGACATTATGAATGATTTGAGTTACATGCCTCCGACTGCATGTTATAATGTTGCCTTTAATATTTAATATTGTTTCCATCTTTTCAGTTGACTTAAAAAGACAAGTCAACTGAAAAGATATAAAACAAGATTAAATATTAAAGGCAACATTATAAAATGCAGTCGGAGGCATGCATAAAGAAAGTGACATTATGAATGATTTGAGTTATATGCCTCCGACTGCATGTTATAATGTTGCCTTTAATATTTAATCTTGTTTCCATCTTTTCAGTTGACTTAAAAAGACAAGTCAACTGAAAAGATATAAAACAAGATTAAATATTAAAGGCAACATTATAAAATGCAGTCGGAGGCATGCATAAAGAAAGTGACATTATGAATGATTTGAGTTATATGCCTCCGACTGCATGTTATAATGTTGCTTTTAATATTTAATCTTGTTTCCATCTTTTCAGTTGACTTAAAAAGACAAGTCAACTGAAAAGATATAAAACAAGATTAAATATTAAAGGCAACATTATAAAATGTAGTCGGAGGCATGCATAAAGAAAGTGACATTATGAATGATTTGAGTTATATGCCTCCGACTGCATGTTATAATGTTGCCTTTAATATTTAATCTTGTTTCCATCTTTTTAGTTGACTTGTCTTTTGGGTTGACGCTTGGGCCTGAACACTTGGGCTGACGAGACAAATCTAACGATATGTTAATCATAAAAATCCGTTCAACCGTTTGAAAGATATGAGGTAATAAAGAATATTACATACAAACAAACATACATACAAGATACGCGCGAAAAATATAACCCTTTTGCAGTCGGGTAAAAATGGTAGTAAGTACGTTAAAAATAACTAGATAGAATATTATGGGGGCGGAACTTTGCGAAAAGTTCCGTAATGTCGATTGTCCTAAAGTCCTTTGTCATACATCAATTGGCATAATCATCAAATAGTATAACACTAATATCACATAATTTTTCCTTCGCATAACTTTTAAGTAGCATAATTGCTAATGGCATATTATTATGAAGCATAATAAATTAAATCCCTAATTTCATTTGGCATAATATTAGGCAGTCCGAAAATCCCTCAGCATAATTTTATTTGCCATAACTAGTTCAAGGCAGCCCGCGAGCTGAGGAGCAGGTTCGAAAGGTCGCCGTCGCGGCTGAGGCTAAAAGGCACATAATAGGCAGCCGAAGCTGCTTATTTTATTTTGTGCTGCGATGGTGGCCGAAAACTATCTGCGACGATAAGCTCGCGTAGGACCGCTAGAGCCCCGCAGCACCGGAGCCGTGATGCATGCTGCATGCCTGCTTTCATGCTGCACGCCTGCTTAATAATAATTTACATTTACATACTCACAATTTACAAGGAGCGTTAGCAGTCAAATAATTAATAAAAATGTATCTTATTATCCGTTGTGTTTAATATTGTTACAGCAATTATGCTTTTCAAAAAATATTCGTAATTCTATTATTCCTTGTGATTATTATGCTATACATTCTTTATGATGTTTTAAACAAAATGTGCGTTACGATATTACACGTTGTGATCATTATGCTTTACATAAGGTATGCTTTTAAAAAATCTGCTTAAAGCTATTCTGCGTTTCAAAACTTATGACTTTTAATACTTATGACAAACAATTTTAGCCTACACTATATTAGGTCTTTTAAAATTATGCGTCGTGATAATATGCAACATGATGATAATTGGTATTAAAATTATGGAACATGATATTATGACAATAAACTTCATGCTTAAAATTACGGAGCCAGAATATACATATGTATGGTTAGCGATGTCGGAGCTTTTAAAGGCAGCTAATATGATCAATTTTATCGACAAAACCCCCCACATGTTGGGGTCTATCCCCTCTCCTGTTGGAATGACCGGCATTTTAAATTTGACTTTTTATTTTAGATGGCCTTGCCGAAAAGTATTAAATTTCTCCAGATTTAAAAGTTCTACAGTTAAAAAAAGAAACTTTTCGAAAGCTAATAATATAACCTATCAAGTAAAAAAACTAATTTTGTAAACTTTTAACTTTAGTACGTTATAAAAAATTACTAAAGTAAATTAAGGGGTCATATTTAAACAATAATAACGCTCGAAATATGCAACTCAGAGCAATGATTTTGGTGTTGTTTTGTAAATAATATTCTTGTGTATTTTAAAAATGTAAAAACATTGGCACATTAATGTCCTAGTTTTCGAGATCTGTGAGTAAAACTAAAAAAGCACACTAATTTCGGATTAAAATTTAATTTAGTATTTTTTTATGACCTATTAAAGTTAAAAGTTTACATCATTAATTTTTTACTTGATAGGTGATATATTATTGGCTTTCAATTTTTTTTTATAAACTGTAGGACTTTTAAATCCGGAGAAATTAATATTTCTCGGCAGGGCAATCTAAAATAAAAAGTCTAATTTAAAATGCCGGTCATTCTATCAGGAGAGGAGATAAACCCCAACAATTGGGGGATTTTGTCGATAAAATTGATCATATTTTCTGCCATTAAAAGGCCCGACATCGCTAACCTAACATAAGATAGATAAAAAGAAAAACTAAGTAGGTAGGTTTTTAAAAAAAGGCAAAGGATGAAACGTACTTTTTTAACATATGTTTGTTGAGTTAGTTGCGTTGTGCGTTGGTTGTCCGTTGGCGTGTTCCGAAGAACTTTTCTCTGTCCCTGTGGGAATAAAATAAAAAAATCTTCTAAAATTATGAGCTGTCAGAAAACCGCTCATTAAGGAAGTAGACCAAAAAGAAATCTAAAGAGGTCGAAGCATTGCTGGTCGGTAAGGGTATTGTTTTCGAAAACGGCCAGAGGTCCCATTTTTTAATCCTTGCCATGCATAGCGTCGAGCGCTCTATACTAACATTTTCATTCGACATAGCAAAATCCGTATTTTTGTATGGCTTGTTGGTCAGCCAGTTATCTTGTTAGTCATGTCTTTGATCAGCGGTTTTGTAGTGACATTAAGTTGCCAATTGTGACATTACGTCCCATGCGAATTGTCACATGAACAATTTCAAACGAAAAACGGTTATGACCGTTGTAGCTTATTGGACCGTCGGATTGAACTCTATGGAGTTAAGCGTGGATCATAGAGGGAAGGTGACATCGGATCTGATGTCACATCCGAATGCCTACAGACTTTATATATGTATTTTGTGGCCACGCTTTTAAGTACGAAGCAAGCATTATCTTAGCTTTACGTGTCTTGACACAGAGCGGTTCGATCCACACGCCCACTTCGTTATCAAACGCGGTCATTGCTCGATAATTTTATTACTGAAGTTTTGTTAAATTACTTGAGCCTTCAAATTAAATTAAACGATACTCCTCTCCCATTGATATGAGGAATTAATTTATTTCGGGATTCAGATAACGACGGACACTGCTGTGGTAACTATTAAACAGTTTATCGGTTCCTTAATATACATTTTTATATATTTTTATGTTAGTAATTTATTTAGAGTTTTACATATACATACTACACATTTGTTATAAATTCTAATTAGAAGAATTGAAGAAAGATATTAGAAGAATATATAATTTTGAACACGTAATCCGATTGAAACTTTTTAATTTTATTAATTTTTCACTGACGTTTTGGACACCATAGGTATAAAAAATAATATTTATAATTATTTTCTTTATTCTTTTTTTAGTTAAATAAAAAAAAAGTATAGCGAGGCGACCAAATCTTACACCAATTCGATGGTTTGATACTTTCAGAGCATTGGTAGTTTTATTCGTTGTTACTTCAACTAAGCATCTCCAGTTTTACGTTATTCATCCATTGTTGTCTATAATATTTCGTAAATTGAGTAAATTTTTCTGTATCAGGCATCAATTCATTAATACAGTCAGAACCTTGTTGTATATCTGATGCCAAAAATATCGCAAGTCTGAATAACTGTCGAGTTAGTTACATTTTTCTAGTAGATGTTCAGTTATTCCCAACATTACAGCCTTCTTCCACACAGCTTTAGTGAAAAACACAACCTATCTTGGATTACATTTTTAAATACTTTTTTTAACTCATTTGTCGCAATATCAAAATCACTTTTGAATTGCTGAACACAGAATGAGAGTTTTTTTAATTAAAAATAACAACTCGTATGTCCTTTCAAAATTAAGAAGCAAAGCGTAAACCATTGGTATGATTGTAGTAGCTTCATCATTATTTTTGTCAAATCTATATGCAGCGTATATAGTTGGTTGAATAGTAAAGGTTACTTTAAAAGTACCATCATTACCCAAAAAACTCGTTGACTTTTTAATCATTTCTATTGCTGGTATAGCAAATACATGAATATTGTGATTGTCGCTAACCAAGAAGTCTTCGGAAATAATTTCTGGTAATGTTAGATCGTAAATATTTTCAAAAGATCTTTTTTCAACAGCGAGTCGCACTGTTTTAATGTCGGGAATTAATTTTGATTCTATTACAGATGAAAGCTCCCCCAAATCCAGAAACTCCTTTTCAAATACCTACCCTTTGAATCGGTCTCACAGTCTTTATTACTCTTTATCCATAAATTGTCTAGGCATACATCAACATTATTTCGAAAAGCATTAGGCTTACACGTATTACTATGTTTAGTCTGCTTCAAGACATTACTTCTGTTGCACTTCAGATGCACTGCATGTGATGTGAACGTATTTACGCATCTCCAGTTTGAACCATTCACGGGCTCATCTCGAAAATAATATTTGTATCCATTTTGTAGTAAAACAGCCTTGCCTTTTTCGCTTTAATAACTTAAACACAATTTTATCCTCCTCCATTGTTTAGTTTTATATCATTGATTTATAGAATAAATAATGGAGAAGGCCAACGAGTCTGCTAAGAGATATTGCGAAAAGTTTTTCACAGTTGTTCTGTTCATGTACCATCTTTGCCTTTTTCGCTTTTATTACTTAACCCATTAACGGCGGAATTTTTCTAAGGAGATGGTTTTTTATATGTTGTTAATAACGATCAATTTGATTATAAATTCATCGATAAAAAAATTAATATCTGTCATATTTTTGGAAAAACTAGCATAATTTAGTAGCATAATAGAACTTGTTACCAAGATATTGTATTATTGAGATATTGATCTTATCGTAGCGTCAGCAAACCTAGACGAGGTATTTGTAATTAGGGAATAAAAACCCCAATGGAGGAATAGTGGATGCGGGGAAATCTCCATGAAGCCAGACTCGTGAAGCACTTGATGATTTCTCAGCCGGTTGTTCATCCACTTCAAAAGAACTCTCAGAGCAGTTTGTAGAACTTCCGGAAATCTGGTGAGGGGTACTGCAAATGTTCCGACGAGATGCACGGGCACTCCGACTAGTTGGCGGCGAACAAGGAGGCTTTTTCTGAACCCGATCCACTATTGTCGCTATATGTATAATAATAACATGTAGATTTTGAATATGAGTGCGGTATCTTCTTTACCACCTCGGCCAGATACACGAGAACGGCTACCTTGATGAGATCAACGAGCTCGTCTTCCCCGACGACTAGATAAACGTCCAGGGGCAGACACGCGACTCTGACTAGCAGACGGAAATGAAGGCTCATCTTCTTCACTGGTATCGTTCCAAGCCAATGAAGTACTTTTGCTACCACGGACCTTCTTTATAACAGCTAAGACCACTTTACATCGAGACTTGAACTGCCAGCCTGTAAGATTATTAGCCAGACATGGTTGATGTTCATCGGTAGAGTCTTCAACAGTTGGGATAGCTGGGTCTGGTGGCTCAATGAATGTAAACAATGATATACCAAGTTTTTATCATATTCTAGAACAGCGAATATCATGCAAGGTACAGTCTCTGTTATTGACAAAAACATAAATAAAAGTACAATTCCTGACTTCAAACAACATTGCATTGCAATGAATAAAGTAAAAAGCACATAAAAGTAAAAAAATAAAGGTTGGGAAGGTACTTGAAAATGTAGCATATATTGTGTTGTTGTTTTTTCGACACTGAACTTTACTTATCTTCTATGTGATTACATCCTTAGACATCAAAATCACTTTTGAATTGTTGAACATTGAGTGAGAGCTTTTCTTTTATAATTAAAAATAACAACTCGTATCTACTTTCAAATTTAGGAAGCAAAACCTAAACCATTGGTATGATTGTATTAGCTTCATCATTATATTTTGTCAAATCTATATACGGTGTATATAGTTGGTTGAATAGTAAAGGAGTTACACTAAAAGTACCATCATCGCGCAAAAGACTTGTTGACTTTTTAATAATTTCTATTGCTCGTATAGCAAACATATGAATATTGTGATCGACACTAACCAAGAAGTATTCAGAAGTAATTTCTGGTAATGTTAGATCGTATATAAATATTTTCAAAGAACTTTTTTCAACAGCGAGTTTTTTTACAGCGAGTAGTCGGGAATTAATTTTGATTCATTTACGGATGAAAGCTCCCCCAAATTCAGAAACTCCTTTTCAAATACCTACCCTTTGAATCGTTCTCACAGTCTTTGTTACTCTCTTTATCCACAAATTTCGAAAAGCATTAGGCTTACACGTATTACTATGTTTACCCTGTTTCAAGACATTACTTCTGTTTTTATCTATGGTTATAGATGCACTGCATGTGATGTGAACGTATTTACGCATCTCCAGTTTGAACCATTCACATGCTCACCTCGAAAATAATATTTTTATCCACTTTTTAGTAAAACATCCTTGCCTTTTTCGCTTTTATTACTTATACTCAATTTTATCCTCCTGTATTGTTTAGTTTTATATCACTTATTTATAGAATAAATGATGGAGCAGGCCAACGGGTCTGCCAAGTAAGAGATATCGTGAAAACTTCACAGTTGTTCTGTTCATGTACCATTAGCTATTGGATAAGTAGTAACTTTGTTTAGTAAAACAAAAATCTATGTTGTTCTCAATTGAGTGAATACAAGTACCCACCAAAAAATCAAACTGACTAATGCAACGTTATAGATAAGACAACAGTTAATTGAAGTGGCCATTGTACAGTGATCACTTCCGCCATATTAATTAAAAGGATTTTGCATATCAATATACAAATAAAAGAATTTGCTCATCTATTCATACAAATAATGAACGAATGTGTGAAATAGCGAATGGTGATGAAAAGCAGATGTGTGGAATCCATATTGTGTAAAATCACGAAGTAGTCAAGAACGTCGAATAATTCATCCTTATCATATCCTTACATATAATAAAACAGTAAAACAAGTGTGTCTGTACATTACATATATTTCAGAAAAAAATATCCAGGGCGATGGAGACATAGTAATAGAGTAAGAATTGAAAAAAAATGTGTGTCTGTTTGTCTGTATGTTTGTCTGTTTGTTTGTCTGTTTGAACGCGCTAATCTCCAGAAATACTGAACGGATTTAAATGAAACTTTTTTTGTTATATAGCTCTTAAGCCTGGGCATAGTATAGGGTATAATTGATTTTGGAAAATGGAACACCTGATGCAGAACCGTAATGGCCCAACTAAACTATAAGGAATATAAAAATGACGCACTAGCAAAAGTTGTTCACCCTGATGAGCATTTTTTGTTGAGGTATAAAAATTGAAGATCTGGAATACCTGATGCAGAACCATAATGGCCCAGCTAAACTATTAGAAATATAAAAATGACACCTTAGCAAAAGTAGTTCAGCCTGATGAGCATTTTTTGTTGAGGTATAAAAATTGAAGATCTGGAACACCTGATGCAGAAACATAATGGTCCAGCTAAACTATACAAAATATAAAAGTGACACCTTAACAAAAGTTGTTCAGCCTGATGAGCATTTTTTGTTGAGGTATACAAATCAAAGATATGAAACACCTGACGCAGAACCATAATGGGCCAGCTTAATTATACAAAATATAAAAATGACACCTTAGCAAAAGTTGTTCAGCCTGATGAGCATTTTTTGTTGAGGTATAAAAATCAAAGATCTGGAATACCTGATGCAGAACCAAGTTTAATTTATTTGCATAAACATCTGTTTACAAAGATTCGAAGATCATCTGATGTGGAAATCTAAGAAATCAGGCTAAAGTTGTTTAGCATAATATAATAACCTAAGCTGGTAGTACTTCCACGTGGTGAAGGCGATAATGGTTTGGACCTAATTTTTGATATCGACTTGCCTAAATACAGGTCAGACGCTTAAAAGCCGCTGGTGTCGATCTAAGAACGGGTTGTTTTTCGCATGGCCAACCTTATGTGGCTTTTTCCAGGGTTAGTAACGCTTTAGATCTTTTCATATTGGCTAGCTCCCGAAAGAAAGACTCCAAACATAGTTTATAAATATTTTTTTAAACTATGTTCTTCTTCTTCTTATCGTATGAGGAATAGTGGCCACCACTGGTGTTAGAGTTTATCAAGCCGCCTGTAAGGCCTCTAACTTGGCTTAACGACTGTTATCAGATGACAACAGCCGGGACCGACGGTTTAACCTACCCACCAAAGCACGGAAGCGCTCAGTTGTAATGCCTCTTAACGGTCACCCATCCGACACCTGGCCGGACCGAGCATTGCTTTACAAACGTGAGTACGATCAGTCTGTCAAGCTTCGCCATGAACGCCTTATCGGGCGAGCGAGGCTTAAACTATGTTTCCACATTAGGAGTTTAATATTGTAGACATGTGTCTACAATATTAAATATAAAATAAACACTGCTACAAGTATTTTCTTATGCAACTACATTACTTCAAATTTATATGCATACGCTGGAGTCATAAAGTCCACGCGTGCGATGTCACAGGCATCAGCTAGTTAATAATAATGCTTATAAGCATGGCGCTAAAAATATTTTATGACTGCTTAAAAACTGCATATAAATTGTTTATTTGTAATGTATACCTTATCATTATCTTTATTAACAACAAGAAGAGACTAATAGTGCAATCAAACATTTACGATCACAACTTTTAGTGCAAAGGATTATATTACCAATATTAATTGGCGAATTATCATTATTAGTAAAAAAAATTAACTCACGTTACTTACTCATGTTACGTCATTCGGCGTCAAAATAGGTTTTTTTATGAAAAAGGTAAACAATTTTAATTAGTTTTGAAACATAAAACCGTTTAACTGCCTACTTACCTTTGCTACTTCTTCTAAATGAAAAATTAAGTACCTAAGCAAAAGTTACAATAATTTCTTCCTGTGCATGACTGAACAACCAGGTTATTTTTATCAGACAGTAACTTAACTTGCGCTTAACAAGCTTTATTCATCTACTTCCGTTCCGTTCCACTTATATTGATCTTGTTAGGTAATTTTTATTGAGCAAAAACTTGTGCTGACATTTCGTGTGATGTCAGTATTAAAATAGAGTCTAACTAAGCATTAGCATTATGTGGTCAGGTTTATTTAACTTTGTAATGAATGCTTTTACAACGTGAAGCCACGTTTCGCGGATGTTTCAATTATTCGTGAGTTGAAAAACTATTTTGTTTCCTATTCTCTGAGAATAACTAAAATAATTTTAAATATTTTGTTTCTTTAGATAACTCGATTAAGTACTTATTTTATTTCAATTGCTAATTATAAATGTTTTATTTGAATTCAATGTATTAGAATGTCATACTTTTTACTCTACAAAACAACCGTCCCACTGTCGTATGGTCCCAATGGTTACAAATATTAAAATTCTACTACAAACACTGCATTTATCTTCCACAATTAAAAATTTAATCTACAGTAAGTTATATATTTTAAAACATATTTGTGACCAAAAATACATTTTTAGTTTTTTTTTTGTAATAATGAAATAATTAACACTAGCAATGTAGCCTCTTATATGTGAACCGCACTCCTACAATATTTAAGCCCAGGTAAAATAAGCGCGGAAAGCTCAAAGCAGGGGTGAAAGCGCAAGCGCTAACACTCAGAAAACAGTCTCAGGAGGCACCCCTGTTTCAGGAATGACACTGTAAACAAAAGTATCATATAAGTTTATTAATTACACGGCCCCTCCAGCACAAGCCTCCATGAATATTAATTACTGGATACCAAAAAGCTTTAGAACGCTCAAGAAGGGAAAGTTTTACAAAGAGCTTTTATTATTTAAGAAGTATCGTCGATGCGGCGAAACGAATTATGCTCACGAGGGCGCGTCACGCGATTTCTAACTTTATTGCCATGGATTTAAAACTGTTTTTGTGTTTAGTGGTGTACCATTTATCATAACTTGATAAGAAAGTGGCGGAAGAAAGTCAATAGAGTAGGTGCTCGGGGGTAGGCTTTACATAGACAAGTTTTGTGACGCGTCGTTCCAAACAATAGTACCTACCTACTTGTGAGGGAAATTCAACTCGAAAATGTAAATGATACCTACCTTTTGTTTGACAATGTGACTAATATTTCTTTATTAAAAAAGCTCTTTTGTTTACTATGTCCATCAGCCATTTTTGATGTCCCCACTGCTGGGGCACAGGCCTTCCTTATGGGTGGATAAGGAGGACGGGCCACAACCCACCACGCGGGCCCAATGCGGATTGGTGGGTATTAACGACTGCAAATGCAGCCGGGACCAACGGCTTAACGTGCCTTCCGAAGCACGGAGGAGTTCGCGATAGTAAATTTTTGGTCACCCATCCCATGACCGACCCTTGCGAACGTTGCTTAACTTACGCAATCGCTGGGCCAGGCGCTAAACCACTGCGCCACCGAGCTCCTCAACTTAAGAAAAATATATCAAGTAGGTTAATAAGTAATCTTTTTAATTTAAGTGAGATTAAAATTTCAGAAAAACGATAAAATAGTAAAGTTATTTGTTTTGAAGTTATTATCGTATGCAAATCAAAAAATATAATTAATGTTATGAATTATTAATTTAGATAGTTGTCATTAAAATCCGTGATAAAATATGTCAAAGTAAGCTACTTATTTAGTTGAAACGAAAAAAAAACAATGTTTTCTCAAACATCATACGTCCAGATATATTTATACATACACATATTATAAATAGGTTGTCCTCAGTCAAAACCACAAAAGTGTAATCTGTTTGACACACAAAACATTAAAAGTATAACGTCGCGAGATTTCCTTATTTTTCTCAGCGCTGTAACGTTGGGTTCTTTTACTTAAATCGGCGCCATAACGAAGTTATAAAAGGGACCAATTAAAACTTTTCGTCCTTTAGGAAACATAATGAAATGCTGTGAGTGCGCAAGTCACGTGTTTGTACTTGGTACTTTTAGATCGGAAGCGTACCTAATATCATAATGTATACAGAAATAATCATTGGTGAACTCGAGACTGCGCCGCGAGCCATTTGTGGAAACTATTGGAATAGGTAGGTAAGTAACGGGCGAGCAGTAGGCTATAATGATGGTTCCGTTCACATTTTATTAGAAAGTATACAAAATATCCTTTGCAGAACCTAAAGATACAGTTAGTTAATTTTACAGCTAGGTATCAAAAGGAAGGTCGACCAACCACTCTGAGTTTTCTTCAGCCAGTCTTTCTCTGAGAAGCCTCCTAATCACTACACAGTATAAAACAAAGTCGCTTCCCGCTGTCTGTCTCTATGTATGCTTAGATCTTTAAAACTACGCAACAGATTTTGATGCGGTTTTTTAAATAGATAGAGTGATTCAAGAGGAAGGTTTATATGTATAATACATTGTGTAAAATTCCACACTACACCGAAGCCAAGCATGATCGCGTTGCTATTTGTAATGTAGGTAATATTATAAATGATGAAATTGTAAAAAATATTAATTTTAATTAATTATCCAAGTAGTTATCAAAATATTTAAAAGATATCCTATATTGTCTTTCGTTGCGCAAATATAAGCTTCGTACTATAAAGTAATAAAACATTTTGAATAAGATTTTTTAAAAGAATTTTATCAATATCAGTACTTATAAATATCAGTACTTATAAATATTAGTAATTTCAGTAGCGTTTTTTATGCGTCTATTGTTCAGATCCTGATTTCATAAATTAATTTTCTTAAAAACTTCAATCTTATAAAACAAAAAATTAGCTTTTATTAATTAGATACAAAGCAAAGCTTTTTTATTTATCTCTCAATGATAAGAGACTGACGAAGGCAAAAAATATTTTACATTTCATACCGGAACTTATGTATTCTGTGCCGGAACCCTAAAAAGTTCAAGAGTCACTTCAAATCTTCCTCCGGCCATATTGGTAGTATAGCTTTTGTTTTGGAGTACTTAACCCAAGGCAAGTATTCTTCATGTTGTTTATTTTGTAAGTACATCTGTAAAATAGTGCAAAATCGTTAGAGAAAAGAATTATAGATTTTATTAAAAAACATGAAAGTTTATAAATGCAAACCATCAATTAATTATACGTAATATAGCTTGCAAAATACAGTTTCAAAATCACGCCGGCTGGCAGTGAACGCGGCAAGGGTACTTGTTATTCTATAAAGCAACAACACACGCTTCGGCCAAGGAGTTATTATTTAAAGTAATTATTTAATTAACACCGTGTCACGAAGTCTTACCCTCTTAAGCGAGTTTCAGACTACAAGGAATTAAGTACGGGACTAATGTTAACACGAGCATACGCGGTGGTTAGCGCGACGCTCGGGGCGCCCCGTCGCGGTATTTATGACCTCCGCACCCAACTTTTGACACACACCCAAACTATGACTGCTAACAATGTTACTTATAACCCTCGCATTCGACATCATTAGTTGTATATGTATTTTGTTTTCATATTTTCAGTTGCCCTTCATATGCCGCTTGATCGCTGTGGGAAAAAAACAGCAATACTTATTTCCATCTATCATCTATACAGTTTTATGACAGCGGCAGATGCTGCACTGCTCAGTGTAGAGCCTACTTAATATTTATTATATTTTCGACACTCGGATATCTAGCCGGTCACTTAACAGTACAATTACGTTCATTATACGTGAAATGTACATCGTAATAGTGGATGATTTAAACAAATAGACTAGAAGATTCATAATGTGCTTTTTATTTGATCATTAACAGTAAATGTTACCTAAACTTAAATATTAAACAGTGAAAAGAAATTCATCGCATTTATACGAAATTCGTGGAGACGGCCGACGTCAAAGCGTCGGGTACTAAAACCGTGGGCCTTTAAATTCATAACTTTTAATTAAGTGGAATGCTAACACAATTACAGGGTTTATAGTCGTATCAAATTTTCCGAAACGGACCGTTCACCGTCGTAAAATGTGAGAATGATTACAAATTTTAAAACAAAGCATTGTAACGTGGAATTTAGTGTTTGGAACAGCTGGCGTCGCGCTTAAAGGAAGCTTTAGGGAGGTATGAGAGTCGGGGATGGTGGTGCCAAGTGGTTCAGTTTAGCTTGAGCCGTGTTAATTTGTAGTACAGAAGGAACAAATGTTTGGGGCCGGTATCGCCGCACGCTTTCGAGCGAATTACGCGTCATAGCCAAGTGTTGCTTTGATTGCTGTATTTAATTGGAGAAGCTTCTGTAATTACTATTTAAGAATTATATTATGTTTTTGTAGTTTGTGGACATTATATTATGTTTTTGCGAACAGCTTTCTATTATATTTTTTTACTTTGATCGCTGTTTAAATATGGTACTTTCATGCTCTTTATCATCAATCTTTTCTGAATTGTTATCGTTACATAAGTAGTA
This sequence comes from Agriphila geniculea, assembly GCA_943789525.1. Taxonomy (NCBI): domain Eukaryota; kingdom Metazoa; phylum Arthropoda; class Insecta; order Lepidoptera; family Crambidae; genus Agriphila; species Agriphila geniculea. Next base: position 8,431,534 of record OX038870.1, read on the forward strand.
TTATATTACTAGTTATAATTAAATTCATGAAAAGAACATTTTGTTACGAACTTAAAGTTAATGCCAAGTTTTTTTACTTGCACATCAATTCATATATAAAATTATTTTAGATTTTTTCTTTCATTAAAATAGTACCGGTAAGGTAGATTGAAACTTTCAGAAATTAACCTCAATGATTAATGTTTGCATTATGATTGGAATTTAATTTTAAAAATATCAGAACAAAAAGCTTACGCCCGCGACTTCGTCCGCGTGGACATTCGAAAAAATCCTTAGGAAACCTTTAACCAGGATAGAAAGTAAGTACTTATCTTATGTTTTAATTTCACCAAAATCCGATCAGTCATTTTTACGTTTACCACGTGCGTCGGGCCTTGCACGAGGCTGCTCGCTTGGTGTGGACCCACCTAATCATGTAAAAAACGGCTGATTGGATTTTGATGAAATTAAAACTTAGAATACTTTTTATCCTGGTTAAAGGTTTACTAAGGATTTGCTCGAATGTCCCTTACCCGTCCCGTTTTAGAAGTTACTAAGTCAAAATCTCTACACTTCTTTTCTATACATAATTTGAACCCCTTTTTTCAACCCTTTATTGGTTGAATTATGTGTTGGACTTCAAAATAAATGCCATTTTCGCAGTCAACATCCTATAAAACTAGAATAGCCGTTATCCATATTGACTTTTAGATTTATTTATCCCAATTTCAACAATACATTTCAACAATACATTGCAACAATACTCATATTTTGCGTTAGTTTCCAACCATAAGCTTAAATAATTTTAGTAATTTCTAACCCAGCTAGCAAAACGACGCAGAATTTAGCTGTATATCGGTGATATAAAAAGTCGCATATGTGTTACAGAAACGTTTCTATCATTGGAAAAAGGCCCCACTCTTATCACTATAAAGTGATACAGTATATCTATTGTAGCTCCACTTAGGACTAATCAGAGACATATCAGTGACCTCGAATCAGTTGCAACACAATATAGTGATATATTAGTGATTGTGATTCTATAATAACACTGTTTGAATAACGTGAATAATTGAACGCGTTAGGTACTGTTATTTTTATCAGAAAGTAAAATATTCATAGGTATATTTCGTTAAGTAATATTTTTATGTCACCATCATGTGCTCCATTTTTATTATCCAATTTATGTGTGTAAAAAAGATTAGTGTAAGTGCAATTTCACATGCGGTTGCAATTCTATTGTTAAATTAGTAGCATAATGTTGTTGTTTTTTTTAGTGCCCCCCTCGAATTCGTAGTATTTAATCAATAAAATTGATTTAATTTATCAAATTATTTGTGAAGATACCAATATTTGATTAATTAGTGTTAGTGTTGCTGCTACTCAGACGATATACAACATCGGGCGGCCATTACGATAAATTATATTTTGGTGATATATGAGCGCGCACAAAGCTTCATTACAACTTATGAGTGCTATTAGGATCCCCTTATCATTTATTTAGCACAAGTGTTTTAATAGCATCATAAATCCTACTATACAACATAGTTGCTCCATATTAAAGTTAAGGAGTATCAATTTGTAGCTGTGTTATATATGTTGTATAAAGCAGCTGAGTAAACGTTTATGTGATAGGTTAATACGACAATTTAGCTGTATATCCTTATACAGCTAATAAGTGTTTCAAACACAGATATACAACTAGCAGTGATAAGCGTTACTTATATACGATATTAATAACACTACTTAGTGATAAAAGATGGCCTATTATCACATTTTTGCTAGCTGGGAAGTTACTTCGAAAATGAAGGATTTTCTATACACAACTTCATCCTCCTTTTCACCCCTTCCGGGGTGGAATTATTAAAAACAGGCGAGGCATGTTTATATTCATTTTCAATCGTCAACACAAAATTGAAAGATCCTTACTTGAATGACTTTAAAAAAAAATTCATAACCTATTTTACCACCTTAGGGATGAAATTTCCAAAATTCTTTCCTAAATAGAGTCTACTCTGTATATAGTATCTATGTGCAAAATTTCAAGTCTCTAGGTACAGCGGTTGGGCTATGCTTTGATTATCACTCAGTCAGTCAGTCAGTTTACGATTTAATATCAGAACAATAAAGTGTGATCAAAGTAATTAATAATAAATTCACTACGGATTTAAAAATCTCAAAATATACGTATGTTTATATTGGCATCGCATAATATCATTTAGTAGATAGTGCTGGTAATCTGTAAGGATAGTGTTTAGAATCAGTAAGAAAAGTTGATAATAATATATCGACGATATCAGTGACGTAAGTACAGATATTTCGACGTATGTTCCATAAGCTGTTTTTAATTTATATCTCCGTCTTATTTTATTACAGTATTACTCTTATCACAATTTCACTTATGTATTTTTTTAACAGTTACTAAACACGACACTTTGTATAAATAATGCATAGTTATTTGTAAGAAGATTTATATTAACGGCGTAAATTTATTATTAACAATTTAAAAATAATTATACCTGATACGAAGAAGAAGAAGCCTATAGATTTGCCTATAATTTATTTTAGTATACTTTATTTTTAATATATAAATTTTTGTAAACTATATAACTCAATTCAATTCTTTATTGTTTCAATACAACCAAACAACAACTAAAACTGCTAAAACAACACGAAGTAAGTGCAAAAAGTCAGAAAGATAATAAAATTAAATGTAATGTAAACATGACCAAACAAATGCGTTAGAAATGAGAAAATAATTTTGGCAAGCTATGGCAGATACGGTTAAACACAATGCGAAGAGGATCAAAACTGTCTCCCTGGCGATGGCGTCTTTGTTCGGCGGCGAAGCGCGAATCCCAAGAACAGCTTTCGAATTTCCGACATTAATCCGAAGATCTTTAGGTTGCTCAATCAAATAAGTTCTTGCTTTATAATTTAAGCGTTCCCATTTACATCCGAACTAGATTTACGCGGGAGCGGCCAAAAATTTTAATAACAAAATAACTTGGCAACTTCTCGTCAAATATAATGGCAAAGTTGGAAGTAATAAGACAAAATTTTATGCATAACAAGGGGGAGAGAAAGAGGGGGTGAGGTCTGCCGGTGGAGGGTTAGCACTTGTCGGCTTGCCTAGACAGAAATGAAATGTCAGCCTTTATGAAGACGAACAACTTCGCCTTAACAAATATAAATCTCTTCTCCATCCACTGAAGATTTTTTAATGCTGCGTAATGTTAATTTATCGTTTATAACTGTTAGGCGTTAACTCGGTTGTTTGATGACGCCTACTGCATTGTATCTAATCTGCCAAATTAATTATAAATTACTTGATAAGAAGCGCCTTATTATTTTGAAGAGTGTAATTTTAATCTAATTTTGGGTTTTATGAACCGTAGCTTACGAGGTACTTCCATTTTAAAAATGTGTACTTATGTATAGTATCTTTTTTGTATGGGTGTATTGTTATGAAATGACTAAAACTAAACAATGTGGCATCTTAAGATGATGTCTACGTCATATTTGTTGATTGGTATATTGTAATGAAAACTAAAAAAAATGCATAATGAGTTTATACTTCGTATTTGCAATCCCAATACTTCCCTTCTAATTTATATTAAATAACTAATACTTACTAAAAATATTAATGTCGAGTCGAGGCATTACACTTAAACTCAAATTTTACTTTATTAAAACATCAGTGTAATGAGATAAACAAGGATAAACATAGTTATTTTAGTAATGAGTGTATTCATATCTTACATTATGAGATATCTTGGGAAATAATAATACATAGTTACCAATTGCATATAAATGCTACAACTAGAAATCAAAAATAAACGTAAATATTTAAATTCAATTAGCGAAAACACAAAATCTTATCTGATTACTTTGATCTCGTTTTATAGCTTAACTCTAAACTAATCTAAAGGATCAGTTCCTTCGCTTTGGAACGATTTTAATGATGTGTAAATGGTTTATTGGTTCAAAAAGCACTTCGTTAATGAACTTTAAATCAACTTAAAAAAATATTATCGCAAAGTCATATAATTAAATTAATTTGTTAATATTTAAAACATTATTTTTTAAGTTATTTTGTTTAGTTCGGCATTTTTCATTAAAATATTATATCTACCTATTCTTTCATTTACATTCAAGCTATACTTATAGGTTCATTTATAGTATGTTGCTAAGAACACGCACGCGGAATAGATAATATGTATTATTAAACTGAAAAAAGGTATATAACACAAATCAGATATAAACAAATTATTTTCTAACTCACTTGAATCACAAAATAGGAAGTATGTGTCTCTTAAATCAAGTGCCGAAAAAATGTTTTAAGTAGGCAATTTAGCCGTTAATAACTAGTTTTAGATGCTTTTTGGTCCCTAGTTGAAAATAAACTGTCATTACTTAAAAAAAAACTTAATATTTTCAGTTCGCAATTGACTATTTCTAATAAAAATTAAAAATAAACAAAGAATAGAAAAGTGAGATTTTTGTCACAAAAAATATCTACCGCTTTTACAACAGAAAAACATTCGCACGTATTCACAGTGCCGTCGCATCACAATTTACATACGACAGCAAAATATATTAAAATGCTGTCAACTCGCTCAAGACACTCGCGAGCCGTCATCGCCACCGGGCGTCGGTGATTAGGGGGGTAGGAGGAGACAAGGAAAAAGGGCTGCTCGAAAATAATTACTTTATGTACCCCTGTGAATAATTACCCCGGTCGCCTGGCCAAAGATCAATTAGACGGAAACCTCGAATTAAGAGCCAGCTTAATGATCCGATAAATTTTTATTTCGGCCAGAAACCCCGTTAAGTTCCAACCATTGGTCAAATTTGCGTCCCAATGTTTAAACGGAAAGATCACAGCTGTGTGAGAGCCGAACGTATTGTGTTTTTTTTTTAATACAAACACAGTGAGAAGAGAAAATTGATGTCAAATGTCGCGACTAAATATTTTTGCGTTATTCTTAGTGGATGTCTTTTGTTGTTAATTAAAGTAATGAGCATTGTTGGTAATGAATCCACCGCTCAGTTTTTTTTAATTTTTAATCTACTACTTAGTACATTCTTAAACTCTACTAGACCCTAGATACTTACTGATTCATTACATGAACAATGTTTTAAAAAAATGTAAGCTGCAATGTTTTATTTAAAAGACATGTGTTATTCGAAACAAAGCAATATTCTTTATGTTGTTTCAGACTGATTATAATTTCATTGCCTTGTCGATTTAATGCTCTCATTTATCTCAGAGTTTTTGCATAAGTATAAAAAATGTTTGTTTATTAAAGTTATGAGGACGATACAAGGAAAGGACTGGTTTGTCATAGATTCTCTCACACGTCGTAAAACATTTTTTTCCACTTCCTACTTAAACCGATGTTACTTAAACAAACACATGGTGAACTAAATTATGTTACCTTCGTCTAAACGACAGCGAAATAAAAATGTCCAAACATTTGTATACATTAAATAAATTTATCATCCCGTTTCATTTATAGGAGCGTTGCAGTGAAAAGGAAGCTGCCGAGCGCACATGGGGAGCCGTCAAATCCCAAATGTATTATTTTTTCAATATGATCTCGCACTTTTGCTAATACAAGATAACGAAATCCACGACAATCGGATGAATGTTTGCACCGCGTGAAATCAGGATTTTTGTGAGAAAAAAAACTGTCAGAACGGCGGAGTCGAGTTTGCGTGGGATGCTCTAACACATGTATGTGGGCAGACGAGGGTACTGCCATGACGATACCTGTCAAAATATGACGAGCGGCATTCAAGTACAGATGCGCGTATTGTCATCGCGCTAATCTAATTTGGAGCCATGAAGCGTGAAAGTGTTCGGCGCGCGATTAACACATTTTCGTTGCGAATTATTGGGAGGCTGTCATTCGGATTGCGTAAGCTGTGACAGGAGAGTGGCAGAAGCTATGGGGTGCGAGCTTATGCCTGCACTATAGCGATCCCTGATGCGCTGTGCATTGGCTACCTATTCAATGACAGCTCCGGTCACTACTTCGGTATTCTCATTCCCAATTGTCCCCATTTCATTAATTATCTATATCTGTTCAAGAATTAGTTAAATCCTAATTCCACACTGAGAATAGCTCATTGAATTTAAATGTAGGATACTATTTTTTATTTACCTTCAAATTATCATTTTATTTCACCAATTACTAGGCATTCAAAATTTACAAATATCAAAACAATAATTTACCTATCACATGTTAGTAAAATAATGTCTCAGATTAAACATAAATAATGTGATTAAATGACGAAATAGTACAATATAGCATGACTCAGTTATTAAAATGTTAGGTTTCCTTATTAGAGAAGTATGCAATAAATTCCAGACTAAAACAATATACCTTTAACGTCTTTTCTTCAAAATTAAAATTAAATACTAATCCATGTATCAATCACTTAAATTTTGATTTGTTTGTCAATTAAAATGAAAACAAATCTGCACAAAAATGCATTTGTTTCGAATGTTTCTTCCCCAATACATTTGTAAAGATACGGCTACTTAGTAAAATTAGAGGGTGGGGGAGAAATGTCACACAAAAGTTATTTAGATGTTTACGTGTGCAACGTTGCATTAAATAAGCAACGAATCCTTGCGGGGGTTCGAACCTGGCACAATGAGAGAGCGACACCCGGCCACCCCGGCTGCTCTAACGTGATTAACTTTACTATTCATATTCACAATCGCGAAGTTTTTGTTCTTTTAATAACATGATATTAAAATTCAACTTTTCATTGGCGGTGAAATGAAATGAGGGTGATTCAAAATCTTCTTATCGTTTCACCGACGACGTTTAATTACTTACCGTTCGATATGATTTTATGGGTAATTGTAGGTTCATACAATGTAGGAAAAATCGAGGATCAATTTTTAACGTTTGATTAGGTAAATAGACACTTAAGACATGTCGTTCCATTAAAGAGTCTTAATATTCAATTAATTACCAAAAAATTAAATTAAAAATAAAAACATTTTCTTAAAATACTTGGGTTAAAAAACCTTTAGATCTCCTCTACGTCTACATTATTTTATGAATTTACAAAAAATGACAACAAAGAATGAATTAAGCTCCTTTTATAGGTAACTTCAAAACAAATATCTTCGATAAACACTCATAGAAATGAAAAGTGCAGAATATAATATAATTGTAAAAGTTTTAAAAGTTTCTGTAAAAAAAAACTAAATTGAAATAGAAATACTTAACCTGATTCAACAGATCCTTTTTGTGGTCCTTATTTTGTTTATAATCATTGATTACTCAGCCTTACAATTGATCGTTTTTGAGAGTGATAAAAAATGTAGTAACTGGAACAGGTATCAAAATAAGTTCAGACCTACTCGAAACATTGCAATTCTTTCATACTTTTTTAGTGACTATGATTTTACTATACCTACCTACTTGAAGTTACAATAATAAGGATATTAGAAATGTATGATTACAATATGATATGATCTATGATATTCTAATAGTAAACAAGAAAATATCGTCATATCCGAAAACTGTAACGAAAAATGATTTATTTATTTAACTACGTTTAATTTAACGTGGATCAAAATGTGACCTAAATTATATTCCCAACAAGAGAGCAACACGTGTAGAGTTTTCCCTCAAAAGACGAATGTAGAGAATCATAGAATACGTGTGTTTAAGTAGACCTAATGCCGAGATAATGCCCTACAGAGGAGTTAATTGCAAGCAGTGCACCGCACTCGGGGCCCACGTCCCTCGGGGTCTCACAGACAGGGGGTGACACCTCAACTCTCTGCCTCTTAATCATTCACTCCTAATGGAATCGCAGATGCGTCTGCGATGTCGCATCGCTAAAATACGCATGAAATTTAAATGACCCACTTTATAAAAAAAACGAAATGTTTGCTAAACGTCTAAGACCAACAATAGCGAAGCCACCAACGCTGACACGAGCTTCCCGCAGAGCGACTTATGAATAGAATAATGCGATCCTACACAAAACCCGTGCGAGAAGAGCATCATCAATCAATGTACCTCGAAATGTTTCATTAGTAAACATTAAGATGTTTGCTTACATGTCCGAATGTTGTCCACGTGATATTGCCGGGTTCCGTGAAATAGGTCCGTGTATATAAAATATCGCCAGTGAAAATGTACGCAGGACAATGCATCGAAGTGATATATCGTACTGCCTGGAGATGTTTTGCGAGATCTCCACGCGGTAGGTGTCGCCGTAACTGCGTGAGAAAGAATCATTATTTGGGTTAGCATCTTAATGTACATGTCCTTTTGTGCCATTACCAACCATTCTACCAAACGGAAAATGAGATATCAACATGAAATATTTTGTCACTATTGTTAAACCGATTATTTCCAACTTAACTACAAATACGTAATTAAAGGCTTATTTAACAATAATAGTCTCCAAGCAGCGAGGAACAGGAGCATATAATTTTCATTCGGGCGTTAAATCATTTTGCCCTAAGTTGTTTTTTGTGTTTCTTCCAAGTGCTTTTGTTTTCGATATCTTTAACAGCATCTGAAATATCTCAGAGTGTTTTGCTCCTTTTTATTTGAGTAACAAAACAACAGCACGGCCGATACCTACCAACACTTAAGTATCTGGTATTTGCGGTTCATACCTTTTGCAGTTGCGTATAGTTTTACATTAATTATATATTTTTTAAATTAATCATCAATAATATTTTATTAGTTTGTGCGCTCGCGCCTACCGTTAAATGTAAAGGTGACTCAGTCGCCACGTTAATCTTGCTATATGAAAACTTAAAGGCGTTAGCTTTTATTCTTTTTCTTTTTAGATTTTAGCATCAAGAAGCCTCTACTAGACATGTCTTCAGGTAAATGACCTGCAAAATATGTAAATAATTTTATTGTCATCGATATTAAACACCCTACATTATAAATCAGGCATCTATTGAATTATACCTGTTTAGCAATAAATTTTTACTATAAACCAATGTTTGGTATGAAGCTTATAAATCCAAAAGATTTAATAAATATAAATACTCTTTTTGTTCTTCGAAAGAAAATAGAAAAGTAAACATTTATTTACTTTATTATTTAAGAAGCATATACCAATACCAAGTGTGTGTATTTTTTATGACTTAGCTAATAGCCTGGTGTAGATTTTATAAGTTCTGATAATACAGAGTGTCCCAAAACTTTGCCAATCGGAAGGAAAGTACCTATATTGAAGATAGGAACTTTTGCTGAACGAACACTACCTATAATTTGTTTTTTGAAAAAATTGGCTGCATTCAAAGTTTTTTTTTAAACCGCATACAATATGTACAACTAACATTTAAATTTCAATAATAGTCTTCCTCTTGTTTAAGATGCTGTCTTCAAGAAAAAAAAGTTCTAATGAGTAGGTAACCATTTAGATCGGCGGCATCGTAAAAATAAAAGTTTTTTTTTTCATGTTTGGTAGGTTCGATTCCTAGATAAGGCAAGCAATTTTTTTTAATCCATAAATGCAGTTCCGATAATTTTTACAAGTAAAACGAAGTCTTCTTTCAGTAAAATTTCCTACCTTAAATATTTAAGGTACTTTCCTTCCGTGTGGCAAAGTTTTGAAACAGCTTGTATAATAAAAAAAACTTTTCGAATCATTTAATTTACATCATTGATAAAGTTAACAACACTAGTTACAGATAAAGATAATTAATTGATAAGGATTTTAACTAACGTTAAAACTGTTAGTTTTAAATTTTAAATAAAGCACGTAATTTGTCATGATATTTGATTTTAATAAGTTGTATATCTGAGTATATTGAGCAGCACGGCTCACTGATGATCGATGATTGGATTTCAAGGACACCCACACGAACCCTACACAGAATATGAGGCGACTAGATGTGAAAATACATCCCCGCTTTGAAGAAGCGCGTAGGTATCTTCTAAATACAGAATTGTATAATCGACGCGGCGCGGTGACATGACGTATTAAATTATCAAAATTACGTATTATTATTCAATTCAAAAATTAATTAGGTATTTTTTTAAATAAATTAAGTACCTTAGTAAGTAGGTAAGTATATTTTATTTGCGATGGTAAATAAAAAAAATATTTTTATTATTTGTATTAATTGTATTTTGTAATGTAAAAAATATTATTTTGGGCTATGAACTATAAACTTTAAAGGAGGCGAATACAACGACGAGCATGTCTAACATTTTTGTAATGACTAAAATAATGATGTGCATGGGGAGTCTAAAAGCACACTAATTTCTTTTACCTCCAATAGAGTAGAATTTTATGATTGGAATCTGATAAATCCTTAGATCCATTTTAGTGTGTGTGTCTCTCTTATAAATTAGAATGTTGCCGACCAGTGTAGCTTCGGTTCAACTTGGTAGTTTGCGTAAATCTATCAAACATTTTCAACGTCGTTCTATATTCGCGGTTGTTAACAATCAATCTGTGTAAAATATGGCAGTTAGTGCTGACGTAATAACCACACCCTTGCCCTGAAAACCTTCAAGAAAGTTGGTTATATTCCATTGCTTATACTTCACTAAATTATATTAGATTGTATTTTAGCAACATTTAGTCAAAATCATCAATCGCCTCTGGGTGAACGTGCTTTACAAGAATGTCTCTTCCAGCATACAACACACTAGTTTTCGTGGTCTCTTGTGCTTAATGAAACACACATCTCGATACATCAATGATCGTGGCGCGATAGTTGGGCCCACGTCATGTTTACTAGATCCGACATGAACGCCCCATGTTGTTTCAACTCTCATTACTCGAATTAATGATACGTCTTTCATTAAGACCTTGTAACTATGACTGTTTTTTGAGACAACCAAATGAGATAAGTATTATTTGCACTAGCTACAGAATATGTTTTAGCAGGTTTATTGCTGAGTACCTAACTATAATCCTATTGATTTTTTAATGAAATAATGATGATTGAAAAAATATATAAAAATAAAATTTTCAAGTCTTTTAGAGTCAAGACTCTTTAACTAGGGTGCCGGGAGACGTTGGTGTCGGATGTGGACGCAGCCGGCAGATGATGGTGTCGTGAGGATGGAGCCAAGAACTGACTTTACCAACGGAAAGTGGACAGACAGTTAACTAACACCGAGAACTTCGGAGACGACGACTCAAAATTACTTCTAAAACGTTTTGTGATTTGATCCCCTTTTGCGTGTTTTAATATCTCTTTTGCGAGCCAGAAATTACAAAATTTTAAGGTTACTAATATTAAGATTAATTTCAGAGTATGTTTGGTTTTATGAATATTTTCAAAAGTTTTCATTGTTTTTTTTTCTGTGTTTTTTTTTTAAATAAAAACATTAGTTTAGTAATAGAGTAAGAATTTATAAAAAAAATGTGTCTGTATGTTTGTCTGTTTGAACACGCTAATCTCCGTAAATACTGAACAGATTTGAATGAAACTTTTTTTGTTATAATAGCTGTTAAGCCTGGGCATAGTTTAGGGTATAATTTATTTTGGAAAATGGAACACCTGATGCAGAACCATAATGGTCCAGCTAAACTATAAGAAATATAAAAATGACACCTTTGCAAATGTTGTTCAACCTTATGAGCATTTTATGTTGAGATATAAAAATCGAAGATCTGGAACACCTGATGCAGAAACCATAATGGTCCAGCTAAACTATAAGAAATATAAAAATGACACCTTAACAAAAGTTCTTCAGCCTGATGAGCATTTTTTGTTGAGGTATAAAAATCGAAGATCTGGAACATCTGATGCAGAACCATAATGGTCCAGCTAAACTATAAGAAATATAAAAATGACACCTTTGCAAATGTTGTTCAACCTTATGAGCATTTTATGTTGAGATATAAAAATCGAAGATCTGGAACACCTGATGCAGAAACCATAATGGTCCAGCTAAACTATAAGAAATATAAAAATGACACCTTAACAAAAGTTCTTCAGCCTGATGAGCATTTTATGTTGAGGTATAAAAATCAAAGATCTGGAACATCTGATGCAGAAACCATAATGGTCCAGCTAAACTATAAGAAATATAAAAATGACACCTTAACAAAAGTTCTTCAGCCTGATGAGCATTTTATGTTGAGGTATAAAAATCAAAGATCTGGAACAGCTGATGCAGAAACCATAATGGTCTAGCTAAACTATAAGAAATATAAAAATTACACCTTAGCAAATGTTGTTCAGCCTGATGAGCATTTTTTGTTGAGGTATAAAAATGGAAGATCTGGAATACCTGATGCAGAACCAAGTTTAATTTATTTGCATAAACTCGTGTTTACAAAAAATCGAACATTATCTGATGTGGAAATCTAAGAAATCGGGTTGAAGTTGTTTAGCATAATATAATAATATAAGCTGGGAGTACCTCCATATGGTGTGGTGGCCCAAACTGTTACCGCAGTTTGGGCCTAATTTTTGATATCGACTTGCCCAAATACGGATCAGACGCTTAAATCCGCTGGTGGCGATCTCATGACTGGTTGTTTTTCGCATGACCAACTTTATGTGTCTTTTCCAGGGTTAGTAACGCTTCAAGTTGACTCCCGAAGGAAAGACTCCGAATATATTTTATAAAGAATTTTTGAAAGTATGTATACATGTTTACAATATTAAATATAAAAAAATATAAAAATAGTTTATTAACTTTTAACATTATAACACTGCTAGAAGTATTTTCTTATGTAACTACATTAGTTCGTTGTTAAATAAATACGCCGGAGTCATAAAGTCCACGCTTAAGAAGTCGCGTGCATCAGCTAGTCACCAATAAATAACAAAATCAGATATAAAAATCTCAATAAAATATAAATAAAGACATCATTTTAATTTCTCATCGAAGGGTTTGAATGAGTAAAAAGAAAGGTTCAGCTCTAACATGAAATTAAAATATTTAAAAGCAAAACATGTAATATAGTTATAAAGTACTTTTAATAATACCCTTTTAAACTGTGGACCAACCTTTTTACTGTTATAAACGTAATGAATTGAAGCTCACACAGTTCTAGATACTTTAAGCCACTGGTTTTATAAGATTTTTTGTAGAAAAATATCTAATGAAAAATAAATTAAAAAATGTTTATCGAGTTTAACTTTTTTTATTCGATAAACTATCCATTAGCATTATAAATGCGAAAGAAACTCGGTCTGTCTGTTTGTTACGTTTCCACGCTTAGACCGCTGACCGATTTGAAAGGACATAGGCTACTTTTTATCCCACTGCTGGGCACGGGTCTCTCCCCCTACGTTACAATCTGTAGTCCACGCAGGTGAAGCTGCGGGTAGAAAGCTTGTACAAAATAAGCGCGATTTAATAAAAAAAACTACACAGAATTTCTTACAAAGTTTCAAGCTATTTTTTGCTATTATTTGCTAGCTATTCTAGAACACAAAAGTTTTCCAACAGGGTTTGTTTTGGTTGGCAGATCTACCTAGTTACTTTACGAAGGAAAAAATCCTTTCCTCATATTGTGCCATTTAGAATTCAGAGCTATTCCATCATAATCATAAATTCCAAAGCTAATGAAATCAGCATGAGACATTGTTACAATACAAAATGAAGATACATTGTTACAAAATATTTGTTGTCTACATGTATCTATTGCACTTGCTGGTTGGCAACAATGAGTCTGTGTCTGCTTTGCAGTCACAGAAATGTTTAAGAATGTGTGGTACTTACTACCCTATTAATTTACTTACCTTAAATGCGAGTTGCAAATGAACAAAAATATTTACATTCTTCTTTTCATCTGTAATCTTAAATTTTATAAAGTTTGTCAAAAATGCATAGGTATGCAAACCTTAACTACAAACCTGAATTTTTATATTAGATGAAACATAAAACTCTATAAAAAAAGCAACACTCTTTTATTCCAACATCGTACGCGTTTACGTTATCTATAGGTGGTATCACAACACATTAAAAAAGTATGACAAATGTCTCATAAAACGTCTTAAGCGTCTGGCGTCTTCATAAGTAATCGAATAACCAATATAGCTAATACGAACATGCATACCAGAAATACGTGAGATATTCGAATATAGCTCTTAATGATTATAACACACTTATAGTCATTTATCTCAGGATAAATTATGAATTATAATGGTGTACGAAGGCAGGTTTAATAAATTTGGACGGGAGTATTGAAAGTTTGGAGTTATGAAAAATAAATAAATAAATATCAGTATAGTGAGTGAGGAACAAACAAACGAAGTGCGCCTCCCGGAGCTCGGGGCGCGTGCCCTGGATTAGTCGTATTTTCATATCAAAGGACCCTGTTTTATGAATTACTTGTGTTTGGGGACCGGAGTAATGTCTCTCTTTATTCGACGGACGTTGCGTGGGAGAGTTTAATTTGTTGCACTTTTAGTTTAATCGCATTAGCTTACATATCTTCATTGGGCTGTGTCGCGAGGACCCTTATCACGAGTTTGCATAGGAGCTTAGTGACATTTTAATTTGGCATTATTGTTATAATCGACGGAGATAACTTTTTTTATTTGAATACGTTTTGACCAAATTTTTACTTGCGAAGGACTATTGAATGTTCAAGTCTTCTATCACTTCAGGTGAGTCATTTGATTGATATTTCATTATCGAAGCTCATATACGTCTTATTTTTTTTTGTTACTTAGATCACTAATTTAATGTTTTATTTTTTTGTTAGGTGAAGCACAAATAGCGTTGTAAAATGTACTTGTGGTATCTATATTGTTACTGCTTTGATGAACATGCATTTACTTATAGTAAAGGGATTAAGGAAGACCCGTCCGAAAGTGAAAATAAGGAAAAATCAATTAATCCGAGCGAACGGATTAACCGTGACCATTTGGCATTCGCAAATGGATCAAGCGCATAAGTGGACCACCGGCACCGGTGCGTATTGTCAGATTTGTCCCCATTTCCATGAATTCTGTTTATTCAACATTGGCCCGTTTCTGGTTTTGTGTGTTTTTTAGATATCCCGATGATTTATCTCCGACCATTAGGTCACCGTGAGTAATGCTGCGCGCCAGGGTCGCCCCGGGGCGCCCGATGCGGACGCATAGATAGCAGATACACGTGTTGTCAACTTGTACGTTTTCATCCAAATACCTTATATTTGATAAATTTAACATTCTATATTAGTATGATATCTCGATAATGACACCGTTTTGTTTAAGTGTGAGATAATACAGTCTTGAGTTAACCGTATCGGCGCCGTGTCGAATTTCATCATGACGCTTCGCCTTTGTATGTACGAATGAGTAACATATTTTTTATAGCTTAGGTTACGTCTTTTATTTGGTTAGTATATGACAGTTACAACGAATAACTGTTTAACCTTACAACCTTAGGGACTAATGTTTATGTAGATATGCATTTCCTGCCCTGGACGGGTCATTTTAAAACAGTTTTAGTACTAAGCACTAGGTTTGTAATTTAGATATTTTACTCATTATATAGAATTATTAAATCAAAATTGATTTTTATAACTTAGGTTACATACCTTTTATTTGGTTAGTATGACAGTTAACGAATAACTCTTTAACCTTACAACTTTAGGGACTAAATATGCATTTTCTGCCCTTGACGGGTCACTTTAGAGCAGTTTTAGTACTAAACACTTGGTTTGTAATTTTGATATTTGACTCATTATATAGAATTGTCAAATCAAAATTGCTTTGATCAATAAAATTATTAACATTAATAACCTTTTATTTAATAATCAAAGGATTGTTTCAAGAATTTGCTCAGTTATTAAATGCTTTGGAAATAAATATTATAACACTCACAACAGCTGTTCATTTTTGATTGTTTCAAATTATATGAGTAATGTTACAACTTAAACATGCACATATAAAACTTATATTTGTATAACCCAAAAATAAGGCAACTCTTAGCTTTTTTAATAACTTTTCATTTTTCACAAATTCAAGTGAAAAACATTGAAGTGAAATTACGTCAATCTGAGTAAATCTATAATTTTATTTTAAATCTACTATTAACTAAACCATAATGTAAATCTATACATGCCCATATCCCCCAACTGATCTTGCCACTGAATACAAACAATACTAATCATAACAGTGTTAAGTGTTTTATTATACATATCAAAGGGTTTAACAAACACTGAGTTACTAATGTTAAGCCCGTGAAAAACGCACAGTCACAGCGCCACAACATTCATAAGCCAGTTGAAACAAATCAACAACAAAAATCTATAACTCGACGAATTGAGAACCTCCTCCTTTTTTGAAGTCGGTTGAAAATATTACAAACAAAGTCCACTTGTCACCCAGAGTAAGCGTTTTTGTTCTCGAGCATTTTTATAACTCGGGTTTTTGTGGTGAGTCGATGTAGGAAGGAAGGCTGGCGGGGGGTCGCGGCCCTCCCGGGGTACCCTATACAAAACATTCGTGATCCACAAAAGACAAAAGGAGAAATCAAAATCTGTAAAACTGCTGCGACTGTCTGTACGTACTGATGGCTCGTATCAGGGCTGTACATCGTCGATAGCAAAGTCTATTGATGAATTATTTACATTAAATTTGTAGAAACCGACACTGATAATATAAGTAAAATAAAATTCTGTTCTTCTGAAACTTTTATATTTAGAAAATCAAAACTTTGTCGAGCAAGTTTTTAAAGAACAACGAATAAAACAACAAAGTTGAATGGACCAAAATGTTTTATTTAGAAAAATTTAATAATACCAATGTATGTGACATCAAATGAACGACTGATCAAAAGTTGCTAGATGTAATTTTAAAACAGCTAATCATAACTATTCTAATTACATAATTACAAATGAATCTGTGGAGGTGTCTTTGGGCTTCGCCTAAAATGCTTTATAGCAAATTTAGCAGCCGGAAATTAGTCTAAACTAGTCTACTGGGACTTAGAAACCATAGACCGTAGGTCTCTAGATAGGTGCGAGGAGCGTAGCGACGAGCATGAGGTTGACATGAACCCAGCGCGTGAGCCGAGCGAGCGAAGCGAGCGTGCCGCGGCAGCGGCCGGCGAAGCGCCAGAAAAAGAATTACAGGTGCTATTCGCTAATATTAATATTATTTTTACCTTTTCAGTTAATCCATTTGATAATTAATAATTTATCCAATAATCCTTTTGACCTTAGAACGAATTGGTCAATAGTGTAATAATATAATTTAAACATTGATATTCCAGACTTTGGTCAGTTGAACTTTTGGTCAATTAATGACCATTGTTATTTTAAACTTTGTTGTTTCGTTCGTTGTTCTTTAAAAATTTGCTCGACAAAGTTTTGATTTTCTAATATGTATTCGTTTAATATCGTTATGATTACTTACCTTAGTAATTTTTGGTGAATAGCGTAAAATTTTGATGAAGGTTATTTAAATTAGCAAGCTTACCATCAAATACAACCTGATTTAAAAATCTCAATCTTATATCTATTCTGTGTCTTAATTCAAGTTCTATTCCACTCTTGACTTCGAGAGTGCCTTCTTACGGATTGGACCATTTCAGTTTCAAATAGCAATTAGTTCACTCAATCACCGCGCAATATTGGCCGAATATGGCGCTGGTGTATCAAATCAAGAGATACGAAACGTTACTATTCTAATGTAGATCGATCGAGATTAATTTCAAAAGTAACCAATAAATCGTCATTGCATAGTAATAATAAGTAATCTACTTCTTACGTAAAGAACCTCTTTTTTACACTAGTGTGTAAAAAATGCAATAAATTTAAAGCTTTCAGAAAAAGAGACAATATTAGTAATATTGTCTCTTTTTCTGAAAGCTTCAAATTTATTCCTTTTTATTAGACAAATAAAATCGAGAACGGGTGCAAGGACGATACTTACTGTTAAATTATTATTGACCCACTTGAAATTAACAATAAAACTAACCAACACGGATGTAATATGCAATCAAAAATAGTAAGTACTTTTTCTATGTTACGGCTTTAGAGAAAGATTATCATTTTCCACTTAAAAAGTTAATAATAAATAATATTTTCTTTCAAGAGACTTCCTCAAAAACTGTCTTCACAAAGATAAACTTATGTAATATTTATTAACAAAATAACAGCGTTAAACATCAGTCAAAAGATTTCATACGAAGTTGTGTCAGAAAAAATAAATTAATCAACCTACTGCAGCTTATCAAATAATGAAGAAATAACAGAGAATCTACAATGAGATTAAACGGCATTTGCAAAAAGAGCGATACGGACCCTACCAATCGTCCCGGTACTTTCGTATCCATTTAGCTATAACAATGTATTTGCATATTATTATTCATGGAAACAAATGTCCGCTGTATGGTTTTGGATTTGTTGACTTAATACAAAGTGCCTTTGAAGAGGTGGTCGTCCTGTCGGCGACACAGCATTATGAATGGTCCCGTTTAAATTTTGCAAATGTTAGTTTTGGTATTAATTTTAGTATTGTTACATAGGTTTTGAGCGCTCAATAGCATTTGGTAAGTTATTGATAATTGAAATTTGAAAGCAATAGATCGCATCAATGGACGCTACAGTGTTTGAAATCTCATTAGGTAGGAACAGTTCTCTCTCCTTTGCAGAATTGGCATTAACAAAGCAAAACTCAATTTGCACTTCTTCTAATAATTTGAATCATGAAAAAATGCATTTTATTGTTAATGAGTATTATCTAAAGCTACGATCTATTGCGTGCAACTAATTGCCTCAAGGCTTCTATACACACATTTTGTCGAACCAAATAGCTAAAGAAATAATTAGTAAGCAAAATGTCAGAAATCTGTGATGTTTTTCAAGTATGCGTTTTTGTCTGGCAACTATAGATATACATATGCTAGGTTTAATTAACAACTATATTATACTATAATAATAAATAAAGTTTGTCATCTTAAGCAAATTTCTAATTATTATTTGTATTTCAGGTAGTGTCATTATTCTAATCACCAACCGTTAACTGGGAATAACGATGATTGTTCAATATTGCACTGTTTGAAGCTTAAAATGTTAGATGGGCAATATTCTTGAGGCATTGACACTTTATTAGCTAATCCTTCGGTCATGAGCGTTAAGGTCGAATATCAGAGGTGTCCGAGTGGCGCTGAGGGATCGACCGGTGTCTCACTTGCCGCCGTCCGGAAATCATTCGATATAATAAAGAGCTGGGCGAGAAAGCGCCCGCACGCTGTGTGATAGATGCTCGCTGCCGAGCGACAAAAAAATAACAAAATCGACTTAGCAAACATGTTTAATAAAATGAATGAGTCGCCCGTATATCTTCACCTGCTTAGTATGACATAAATTATAATAACATTATGTTGTACACGTTCAAGAAGTCCCAACAAATTCTTATTCACTAGAAATAAGACGTCTCCCAAAAATATTGTCCAAGCACAAAATAGAATAAAAGTAGGAAATTTTTCTAATATCACCCTGCTGTTGAGCATCGCTTGGAGTTCTTTGTGTTTTCATATGAGTAATGCTTGCGATGTTTACCTTTCGTGGGTATTAAATAGTGGTTATTGATCGCAGTCACAAATAGTCCTGGGTAGTGACTTTGAAAACAATTTGTGTTTTCTATAGGCGCAAATTCTAAATCCGCGCTTTCAGAAACTGATGATGTTAGGGTGAAAACAATGCACGGACGAGCTTCCCTCCTCTAGTCTCGTTAATTTATCGTCTCTGGCTGCAAGTAATTAGCGTTTAACAACATTTAGAACCAATCAACCCCATAAAGTCGTATTAAATTACAAAGACTGTAAAAATCAATTAGAACCTCTAGTGTAGTGATGTAACCGTATGCTTCCGAATTCCCACTTTTATTATCAATTAGATGGGTTTATGTGAAGAGTAGGTGAGGATTAGGCGAGTATGGGTCGGGCGTGCGTGTCTGCGCCGCCCGCTGCCGGCTTAGCCTCGAGGGACGAGGTGACCCTCCAAGTAACGCGATGACAGCTGCCTTTGTCATGTCCGAGGAGGAATTTCATACCGCAAAATTGACAGCTACGTAACACCGTAACTCATCGATCGCGCAACGTGTTCCGAATCATGTCGGGATACGCGCAATAAAGTACACGCTCATGTTCGCAAGCTCGCTTGTATGAGAAGCCAGTACGATTCACGCGGCGGGGTCGATTTATGTTGTTTTATATCGTCTTGTCCGGTTTGTTAATGGGAGGGTTAAATCAAAACACTTTTTCAATTTTGTATCCGCATACGACCTTTTTCCACGTACCTAATTATAACATCATAAACGACTTTGTATTGCTTAATTCGATTTATTAGGTATTATGATCACGCTGTTTTATTTGTGATCTTGTTCTTTTAGTTTGTCTGTAAAGGATTTAAAGTGCTAAAGATATATCACTGTAATATGAAATTTTATCATTCCTTTTTCCTCCTCCAGGTGTACGTATAGCATTTTTTGTTGTCGGGAGTTCGGAACGCATTGAATATATAATTATTACATACTTACATGTAATAATGCAACTTCAATTAGACATCTTTTTATGATTACATGATAAAAACACTGTTTGATTATTCAACATTGTAAAATGAATAAAATGCATAGTCTCCTATGGAAAAAGCGTAAACATGTTCAATGAAGTGGCAAAATGCAACAAAATGAATAAGTGGCAGCAGAATTACCGTGCTATTCCAACGATTGTACTTAATAAACGTTTTGGTATCTAAATTATGCATAAGAATTCAAAATCACGATAGCATTATCATGCAGGTTTGAAGCTGGAGCCGAGACAGAGCAATCACAGCTGGAGGTAGAAACTCATTTTAAGCAGTTCAAACTCTTGTAATCCAGAGCCCTCAAGTCGTGTAGGAATGTCTCATTGATTCTCCGGATTATGCGTCGAGATCATGGAAGTATGTCCAACTCTCGTATTTCATTCACTCTAGAATAATAAATGAGGCAAATCTTTGTTCTCAAAATCGCTTCGTGAATCGCACGAACCAGTTATTCAATCAATAAGCGAGGTTTAATTGGAGAAATACTTGAGCTATTAGTTTTCCAGTAATAAGGAAGAACCTATAACAGAAGATTCTAATAATTCCTATGAAGATATATTTACTTTATTGACATCTCCTAATGTTATTAAATAATGATATGTTTCAAAAGGCAAAAGTTTAAATGATCATTAATCAAGAGAAGAGGTGACACAGCACCCCGACTGTCTGGTGCAGACGAATTGCTATAGATAAACTATGAGTCGTAATGTTTTCTGTTATCTACGAAGTCGGGAGTCTGGAATGTGGTCGATCTCATCTCCAAGGGGCGATCGATGTCCCGATACGTAGCCGTACACATCTGGTAGCCACAATCGGCGCGAACCGCCACCCAAACCTATTTATCGAAGTCATAAAGATTTATTGATGGCTATTTTAGTTAATAACATCGTCTCTAACACGATATGTCGCAATAAATAATACTCAAACCTCATAATGAATTATTAATACTTTAGTGTCATAATTCCGTATTCTTTTGTTTGCCGCGTGTAAACAAATTGGCGATTCGACGATAATGTTAGAATTTATTGCATTACACGCGGTGGCGTGTCTACTGATTCAGGGTCAATCACCTGAAGTTAAAAAAATACGAAAATCCAAAAGAGTCGGGGTCATAAAATATGAAAATCTGTTTAGAATCGCAATAAATAATACAGGAGGTTCGGGTGATGTCGATGCATAAAGCGGCGATTACGCAATAGTTTGATTTATTGGTTTCGGCAAGGTGCACGCGGTCTAACGGTCTCGCCCTCCAAGGAAGCGTGATAGAATTTTGCGTCGGCAATTTCCTCATACGTGTGAAAAACTACCCGAGAGGCCTGCGGTGATAAATGCGAGGGTATGAATAAATTTGCCCTTCCTTACAAAAATCTCAAGTGATTAGGTTCGACACCTAAGGCGAACAGGTGAACTTGACATAACCATATTTAACGTCACCTGTTTGTCTGTAATTGAATTTTAATACTACTTTATGATGCGATTATCACACATTTGGAAATGATGAATCAGGTTGTATCAATTGAAACATTCTCAATGTTAACCAATATTTTTGTTTATTCCACCATATTGTGTAAGGGCTGATTCTTATCCACATTAATGGAATACTATAAGTAAAACTCAAAATCAGATTAACTATTGTTATCTGTTCCTCAGCTATTAACATTTGAACCAGAAAGGCGATTCAATTATAATGGTTTGATACATTTTAATTTCGAAAATGAATACCCCTTAAAAATTCTTAAGTAAGAGATTATTTAGAAACAATTTCAAGTCGCAATTGCTTCAAGAAATTTTTGTCATTAATATTCATAATTTAGAAGCATTTTTCTTTAATCACTATGGTTATTTATTACGAATTGATTTTGTGATTTTTTTTGCCTAATCTGCCAAATTGGTCTCGCTCCCAAGCGTTTAATTTCTCATTGCTATATTGCTTTAATAAATGCTAATATTAAGGGGCTATATTTATAGCCCCTTAATATTAGCATTTTAGTTTTATAACTATTTCTAATAAAGCTATAGAACTGAATGAACCATACGAAAAACCATCAAATTTTAATAGAAATACTTATGTGGACCTCCACAGGTATAGAAATAAGTAGGACTCCAGATGCAAAAAAAAAGATCTTTCCAAGGTGATTTCGCAAAGCATAAAGTAACTACATGTACTATTACTTAAATTAAAACAAATACGATATGGAATAATTACAATTAATGTAGATTAAACTCATGATTGTAAAAGCTTTATTACGAAACATCACTTGGAACATGAATCTTTCAAATCCAAATTTCGATTAGATTTAATAAAAAAATAATTATAAAAGTGCCATAATTGCTTATTAATAACTTTTGAACCACTTTCAAAATGTGGATAATATTGAAAGTTCACCAAGCTATTAAATAAATGTTCTCAGTAAATCAATATCATGCAGGTACAAGTATGCATCCAACATTAGTTGGCAAAGTTACCAGGTATGCCATCTGTTGCAGAGCTCTGGAAACTCAGCGAACGGTAGGAAACGGGCTTTCTTAGTACTAAGCCTTGCTACCACATGGAGTCGGCTATGAACTATCGCATAGTTCACTGAAATTGTTGACGGTGTCACCATAAAAACTACCTACTTCCTAAGGAAAAGACATTAAAATTTTTAGGGATACTTATACCTTAGGTTTTGATCTCTGTTTGTTCAAATCCCGTCATTTGTAGCACACAGTTTCATTAATTAAATAAGTACTAAGGATTCTGCAAACAGTTTTATTACTCCAATCATCTGCACTGCTCTCCGATCTCCGTATAAAGGTACCAACATATGCGAAATGTATGCCGGTTTGATTGGTCCCGTAGATTATTAGCTGCTATTTGTATTATCAATGTTTATGACCATTTTATGAGCATTGGCGGTTTTATTGCAGATTCAATTGCGGCAGTTACCGATTTGATTAAGTAAAGGGATAGTTAAGTTTCGTTTGTCATTATTTAGTTCCATTTATAGATCGTACGTGATTTGATTATCTTCTTGCTGTTTGCGAACAAATTCAACTTTTGCTTTTTTATTAAAGTAGTCACCTTCTTATATCTCATAAATAAGGTATAAACATTATTCTTGTTGATAATAAAATACTCCTAAATAAGGTATACTTTGATATACCATCCATCGTTGAGGAACAGCAAAAAGATCATCTCGTTTTGGTTTTATTATTTAGTATGAACAATATTTATTAATTAAGTCTGCTTTTAATTAAAGTAATTTAGTAAACCGAGTAAGGAGAACCCCATAATTGAACCACTCCAAAAGTTGAAAAAAGCAGTCCTTTTATAGCCCTTTAAGCATTGTTTAAGAGTTAACAGGCGGGGGAGAAACCCTCTGTAGTAAAAGACGATTTTTACCGACTCATTATCGACTTTTTTCTCCATTTTGTTTGCGCATTCTTCAAGATTTGAACTGCTTGTTGGTTTACCTAAAATTTTTACTTTTCCACCTAAATGTTAATTCATGACGTTAAATTCTAATGTTATCGCCTTACATTTTTTTCACAAATTGTGTATTCTGTTTAAGCTAATAAGCTTTTTGCCCTCATTTCAAGGGTTTTGAATGGGTGGCGAAAAAAATATAGAGATTCAAAAACACTTAATTTAATAAGTAAAGTTTATTTACTTGAATAAAGTCTGAATATTGGCATTATCACATTATGGATATTCAGACTAATTTAAGATTATGTAGGTTAATTTGAGAATAAAAGTCTGTCTATGTTTATTACTAGACTTATAATCTGCCGTATACCAATATGTCTACTTCTATTTAAAATCGTCTGATAATTATGTATTTTATTACTTTTATTCATTAGCAAGGGGAGGAGCTGTAATAAGTCTTAAAATCTTTTTATTTTGCCTACTTGTTGTGTTATGAAAAAGTCATAATGGTCAACTTATAATATTTTTTATCAGTTTATTGATGTTTTCAATAAGTACTAAACAATTAATTCTTCTCTATCTTTTTGTTCATGCGGGATATGAAAATAAAACTTACGCCATTGAAATAAAGATTTAATTACAATCGTTACATAATTTTACTCATAATAATAATTAATAGGTATATATTCTATAAATATCCATATAGAACATTTAATATTAAGCGAATGTATTCGATTTGGTCACATTAAATTTCGTCTGATGCGATGTAATTCTAAAATGTTGGTTATGTATTTATAAAAGCCTCAAAACTTTTCAGACAGTGTATTGTGACCTCAATGAGTACAGACTTAAAATATATTATGTCAACGAAAATGTTGGTGTGGGGTTTTATTTCTATATTGCTTCAATGACGATTTATTTATCGATTGTAAACAGAATTACTTAAATAGTAACAATTATAAATCGATGTGTGAGATACCATTATCACATAGAGATTTCAATGTTTAGCTAAGTCTGAATTATTCAGAAATCGGTGCTTAGTAACTTTACTATTTTTCAGTGTGTGTGGCAGGTCATGTTCAAACGGGATACTAATGCCTAATGCATATCTAGTACAAAATATGGCCAGAGCTATCAGTAGTATTATATTTCGATTCCCCCAATAGCATTTTCAAATACGTACCTAATACCCACATGACTAAAATTCAACATTATAGAAATAAAATCCTAATATTTAATAATACCGGATCCTGTCCGGAGACCGCGACCGATTTCAAAATAAAATATTCAGAATATCTTTATGTACAATGTATTCTAATAATACTTTAAACAATATTTATAAAATTTAATTCGAAGTATCAGAACAACGTCGAATGTCGCAAACCCATACTTATTACTTTGTACACTTCTTCGAAAAAAACTAAACGTAGAAAATCTACAAAACATTTTATATACAACGACAACAACAATAACCAAATCGACGATTGCAAATCGTTAATTTATTTAGTTTAAATAAAATAAATTGATTGTTTTGCATAAGTTATGAAATCAAAAGGGTACGTATCAGAATGTTTAAAGTTAGAATGTCTAAACTTAAAATGGCAAAGTTCAAAATGTCAAAAAAAAAAATCAAATGGTTTAAAATGTCGAAAATCATTATGTATAACTTCAAAATAGCAAAATTCAAAGTTTCAAACGTATCAAATACTTGACAAGTTAAAATATCAATGGTCATTAAGTCTAAGTTCACAATGATTTATTTGAATTGGGTTGGATCTTAAAACTAATCGCCTTCATTGAGGTTAATTTAGTCTGTGTAGGTGTCTTTGGGCTTTGCCTGAAATGCTTTATAGCAAATTTAGCTGCCGGAAATGAGTCTAAACTAGTCTACTGGGACTTAGAAACCGTAGACCGTAGGTCACGAGATAGATGCAAGGAGCGTAGCGAAGAGCATGTTCAGTTGACATGAACCCAGCGAAAGAGAAAAAAATCTATTTCAAACTCAATTGGAGGATTTTGTTCGCCGGTTACTGAATCAGTGGCTGGCACTGGCTACCGGATCAGGGAGCGGCGGGGCTATGGTGATGTGCGGTGGAGGCACAGAGGTTAACACGCAATTATTCAACCTAATTAATTAGGTAACTAAATGATAGAAAGGCACTTTACGATTTGAATTTTGATCATTTGAACTTAGACATTTTTATTTAGGACTATCAGACCGTTTGATATTTTCGTTTTTGGCATTTTGAACTTTCGACATTTTAATTAGACATTCAAATTTTAGACATTTTGAACTTTGCCATTTTAAGTTTAGACATTCTCACTTTAGCCATTCTGATACGTACCCAATCAAAATAAGCATCCCGTCTTTTAAATGTACAATTTACTTAAAACTAATGAAAGCTAAATCTGGCACCTGAACTAATTAATAACTTATTGCTCCAAATTTAAACAAAGTTATACAATGGAAGAACTAAGGATAGAATTTGTTTATGTAGTAAACATTCCGGTCGAGGATTTCCATAGACAATGTACAATATTTCGCTAAAACCAATCATGGTTACATTAATTTTACATATAATTGCGCTTCTCGTGTCTATAAATAATTTGGATATTATTTACGTAACATTCTTAAATCTATAAAAATACTGAGCAATATTGATTTCATACAATGATTCGTTTGATAATAATCACTAAGTCAATCGTCGACATGCATCACATCGAAAAAAATTAAGTACTTTTTTTACACTATATTCAATCTGTGCATTTAATTTTTTAGGTTTTAGAAATTATACTATGCGATATACAAATTAACGTATTTATCAAATCATATAATTTTACAAAGTGTCTACTTTATAGTTGTCGCTTAATCAGCCATAGTTCTATACACCTATAATTTCCATTGCATCGTGGATCATTCAAACAAACTGAAACACTGTGCCACTGTGAAATTTTGACAGTTCCTAGTAGTTGATGCGTGAGCAGCGACCCAGGTTTCACGTGCTTTACCTGAAACAAACCAGCACATTATTATTAATTAGCTCACCCACCACATAAACGATCAACACAAACCGTCGTTAACTTAAATGGATTCAAATGTGGTTCAAAATTTTTATTTTATAAAACAACAAGTGCATCCTGTTAAAAGAATAGCGGTATTTAAATTAATAAAAAGAAGGTCCATTCGAATAGCTGTTTTGATTCTATCGCAGTGTCACCGGTGCGAGCCCGCCGCTGCGTTCACACATATAAACCAAAAAGAAAAAATCAAACCAATCGAGATGAGGTGACGAAACGTTCAGTCTCATTATCTGAGAATTTATTAACGAATCGCCCGGACCGGAAAACCAAAATGTGAAAGAAATAAAAATTCGACCTCGGCCGCGGTCATCTAAAGTTTGTACGGCGTCAATGAAAAAAAAAGTCAAACAGGTTGTCCGGGCGAGTAGCGACTGAATGAAACAGAGAAGGACGCGAGCGAGGATCAAAAGATAAGAGGGAAGATTAGGGCGTCGAAAAAAAGTGAAGCGGCTTTTATATGGAGGTAGTTGTGAATGAAGAGGACCCATTGAGATGCCGCGCCCACGCAAGCGAGCAGACGCCATCGCGCGGCTAGGCGGCTGCACCACGCACCGTACACCCTCCAACGCTCATAAACAAAGCTCATTGTAAATCTTCACTTTTTTTTCGGTTCAAACAATACCCTATACCACAATATTATTCAAATTTGACGGCGTAAATAAGATTAGAATTAGGTGTGTATTGCATTACCGCAGGACTTAACGTTACAACTTCCGACCGCGAGATGAATAATGCAACGATGATAATGAATCCGCTCCTGACTGTGAGTGAACCCAAATTAAGCATTTAACCCATTAAACTTCTCGATTTAGTGGCGATATCAGTTTGCAAAATAATAAGTTGGAACGATACTTCGAATGTTGTTTAAGACAAAACAAAAAACGGGAAATTTCGAGCCGTTCTTTTTGAGGCTACTTTAAAGGAATGCCGCGATAAGAAGTTATTTTCGCGTCAAGGAATTCGAGGGACAAAAAGGCGTGAAAAAGAAAATAATACAAAAGGTTTATAGAAGTGAATTTGTGAGCGTTTGACTAAAACAAAATTCTTGGCGATGCCGTTCTGTGCGGCGGCGTCGACTACGGATTTATTGTAATGAGGCGCTGGATGCCGCGGCTTTTTCTTAGAAAATCTTTGACGACTCTTAGAAAAATGCAACACACCGGACCATCGGGGAACTACATAGATACTTAATTCACACGGTGCTATTAACACTAAATTACTAATGATTATTTGGCCAATTTATAAGCTTATTTTGATTTTCAAACTCATAACCTAAATCTGTTTTATGGGTAAGTTTTTTTTATTATCATTTTCATAGACCAGGAATAAATATGAGCAGCTAGAATTTGAGCAAAATCTTAACCATTGTAAACTTTTGAGTGGTTCCAAAACCCATAATTTGGAATGTATTTCTGGAGTCAAATTTTATTAATAAATACTAATCTAATGCAGTACTTATATCTATCCGCTCAAACGTCCTGGCAAGTTTAGTGACCAAGGGCTATTCCCAAAGGTCCACAGCTATATTGTTTTCAAAAAATATAAGTTCATAATTTGGTTCCCAACAGGTCCACGAAATTAACAATAATAAAGCATTTTCTTTCTTTTAAAATATACTTTAAAATTTCATGGACCCGGTGGAAAAAGAAGAACAATAGAGTCTTGGACATTTGGGAATAACCACGGTAGGGGTACTACTTTTGAAATAAATAACTATAGTATAGATTCACTTGTCTCAGAATCAAGTTATAGTAGCAGCATTTCTCGTATTCTCTCGTCTCGTCAAGAATATCTAATAAAACTTAGAGGCTTGAACAATGCTTAGATTAGACTATTTTAATTGTTAACATTAAGATCCAGTAGTTTAAATTTTGACTAAACATAAAACCCAAATAAATAGACGAATGAAAATGTTTTTTAATTTGTTCAATAATATTATATGTATATGAATTATTACAAGTGGTGTATCGGATGTGTTGGAAAAAATTGCTAGTTGTTTACGCACAATAACCCTGTGTTAACATGTTTATTTAGTGAAAAGAGCTAATTTGGGTAGGTCAGCGGCGTGCGTAGGCGTACGGTGGCGTCCGTGACACTGACAAATGACGCTAGATTGCAATCTCGCCGCCCTCGCTCCGTCGCCCTTCCACCTCGCTCGACGCGACTCCATTGTTTTCAATTACCAACATGACACCCCGGCGCGAGTCTCCGCTACTAAACCGCAACTCTGTTTATGGCTTTCTCGATATCTTTACTACAATCATCCATTTACGACCTCCTTTCTCATTTACATGCGCACTTCACATCGCGATTCTCAAGCTCGACAATTTGAAGCAATCAGTAACTCACCGCCGTTGGAGCGCGGTCCACTTTCAGACGGCCGACACGTACCCGTTGGGGTGTTGGAGCGAGCTGGAATAGGAAACATTCACTCTTTTCACGTGGTGTCGAGCGTGATTGCTTTTCGTCTAAGTACGAATCTCATTTTGATGCATGATAACGATCGAAAGATAGTCCTATCGAAGAAAATTTATAAAGTGTGGGATAATCACCTTTTATAGAATGGCTTGAAGGCTGCAGATCCTTCGTTGTGATGGGGTTGATTGGGTTGATGGCTATTGGCAGCGTGATGGGGGTTGTGGTAGGGGTCACGCTGTGGCGACTGCTGGTGCCGCGGAAAGCAGTAGCCGGAGCCACCACCACTGCCCAGTGGGTTCGCGACGCTCGGGACCTTCATGTTGGGTGGAGTCTGAGGAGGGGTGTCGGTTTGTACATCGGGGAAGGCGGCCGGGTGTACGCAGGGATGTTGACCTCCATACTGGCCCGCGGGGAAACCGCCGTAGCGGCCGTAAGATCCGCTGGCAGGGCTCGCTGCAGCTGTGGCTGGCAACGCGAAGCCGTTAGAGCCCGCGTCGGCGGCAGAAGCGCGCTCGGGACCGTAGGAGTGCTGTGGCCACGGCTGAGCCGCTGGCGGCGGAGTCTTGCACGCCGCCGTGTCGGCCAGTGACCATATCTTCGGTTTGGACGCCGGTATCGGCACGCCGCAGTCCGACGCGCCTCGCTTTGATTCCTCCTTAATCCCGTACCCGAGCAGCTGGTGGTGCATACCTTGCAGCATGTCGTCTCCTTTCCGTTCCTCATCTGTAAAGATAACATTCATCGATCATATTTATATCCAAACAGTATAGAAATAAAGGCACGCGTGGCGACGCAATCAGATTAGTCGCAATAGCCAATTCCGTAGCAAAAGTAACAACAATAAAAAGAGCTTAAAACGATCGATACGAGCCGGATCGAATGGTCGACGTGACCGTTACAGGACGTAAGTTTTAGCGCGTAAGAAGCGGAATCATCGGCTCCCTACAGAAAAGTCGTGTGAAAATACGTTTGGCGTGCAGTGACCCATTCGTTAAGTGGTTATCCGATTAGCGAAGTGAAAATACCACTTTGGGGCGCGACTCCCCTGCGGGCGCCGCCTCGATCCCTTTCGCATTTAAGCCGAGCATTTATTTCGCATTTCCCGGCGCTCCCCGCGGCACCGCACTCCTCCGCGGAATGTGCCCAGCGACACAATTAATGGTCAACCTCGCTTTTCGTCTTTTCTTCTATTTTGTTCACTTTACGCATTCTCCCGCTCTTCGTGTTTGAGAGAAATGCACGGTTTTACGATAAACGTAGGTACCTATCCACAAATCATTGCGCTGTTAAAACGTAATTTGATTGTTGCCGTTCTGCTTTTAGCCGTCGCGTCGTTTTCCTCGATGATGAAAAGAATTATTATTGTACAATTACACAAAATTGTTTATTCAGTGAAATTTTATAAGGCTCTAAGTATTATCATAATGCCGTTTTCTGTTGTAAAGTGGGTTTCGGGTGGCGGGCGGGGGTAGCCGACTAATGAAATTCAGAGGCCCGCGCGGGAGGGGCACGGCCGCTCGACTTCATTCTCTTTATTCCATTTAATGCTGACTGCTCTAGCTTTTAAGAGGGGTTATCCGTGTTGCCCTCCGCTAGGGATAAATAGGGACGCCAGTGATACTCCGAGCCAAGATATTTATCCGGCAAATTGTTTTAATTTTCATTGTATTAATCTAATAAAGGGCCACAACGGCGAGAGATAAGCGTGAATTGGATGATTCCATAATGTTTTATTTTGGCAACGTGTTTAATGTGTCCGATGGGGTAATCTTGCAAATTGTTTGCCATTCTATAATAGATATAACAGTTGCATAGTTAATTGTTTCAGGACTCAGATTTCATTGCCATTTAACAACATTTATAAGTTTAATTGTCATTTTATTTTTGTTTTAGGTTGATTAAAGATTTTCACGCTTAGCTGTGAAAGAATATCTTAGTAGCATTTTCTTTTTGTAAATCATTTTCTTTTAATCATTTATGAGGGTGGTTGTATACCGATTGTTCCAGGACGTACAAACAGCAGGAAGCGACAGCGACGCGTGAGCGGAACGAGCGTGGAAATCGAGCGATCCGTCGCACTTGATACCTCGAGTGGTTTTCCCCTTTAGTCACAGAGCCAGGGGCGATGTGAGACATAATAAAAACGCGTCTCGGCCGTAGAGGGCGCCAGTGAGCCGCTCCCCGACACCCCCGACCGCGCATTCTCGAATGCAGCCTGCACTTTACAACTGACCTCACTGCAATTTATTACATCTCAGCCGAGAGCGAACGCCCCGATGCTCACTTGTTTGTATTACTTCTCGTTTTCCATTAGCGCGCGTCGGATTAATATTTTGTTTGCGATGCGTGTGCTCACGACAAAAATTAAC
Organism: Agriphila geniculea; assembly: GCA_943789525.1. NCBI lineage: Eukaryota > Metazoa > Arthropoda > Insecta > Lepidoptera > Crambidae > Agriphila > Agriphila geniculea. The sequence continues at coordinate 8,463,298 of OX038870.1, forward strand.
ATTTATTGGTTAGGGTCACAAAATGAAGCTTTTATTCATGAGTGGCTTAGCGCGGGATAGTTCTGGATGTTTGTTTGCCGACGACGGCCTGGGATCGCGTGTGAAAGCAGCTATATTGGTTTTGTTTGCCGTGACTTAAAATGATATATTACATGTCGCGATCATTGACATTTTCGTAAAAGAATGGTTTAATACATGTCGAGTGAGAAATGTTATGGCTTGTTTGAACACGATTATGGGTGGGATTATGTCGCCGGATATATTAGAACTGTAGCTGTGAATTAAAATAAAGCAACGTATAAAATTAGAGAGGGCTATCTAACATGTGTGATGACTTAGCGTGCCCGCAGACTCTGTAGTCTCCGACCGATAGAATGTCTGTACATTCTATCGGTCGATAGTTGGTTTTATATGAAGAATCATCCGATACCAAATCGTTGTAAGTGCGCACTTGCATACTTCTTCATACTGATTAAAGGCCCGACCCAACTGTCGGCCGACAGTTTGGTCTGTAGTTTGCGGGGACTCTAAGCGTGCATTACAACGATTTGGTATCGGCCGACCCTTCATATAAAAACCAACTATCGGCCATCTATCGGCCGATAGAAAGTCTGTAGTCTGTGAGGACGCTTAAGTTTAATTGGGGGTCATGTTGAGATTATCAGTACTGGGTACCAGATACTACCTACGTCTTACCTATTATATTCACCAACCCAGCAAGGTTAACTAGATTTATTGAAGATTTTTCTTGTTTTAATTTAAGTTTTTCATTACTAACTTTAATATTACTGAATATGTAAACTGGTTTTCCCAATACAGTTCCATCATTAGATTTTTATGTCTGTTATTTTTTGTTATTTTTAAAGGTACAATTTTTCAATAGCCGTATAAAATTGTATTTACATGACAGATAAAGTATTTATATATTTTTTGGAAGACCAACAGTTAGTTATTTGCATAGTTTACTTACATAATAATTAAAGCCAAGTCGAGATCCTCGCCAATAGAAAATATGTACCGATACATTTTCAAAGTATAACAGTTTTTTACTTTGATATTTTCTTTCGTTATTTTTACATTATATGGGCTTACTCTTGGCCACATTCGAAAACCATTAAGTTAAGAAGAGGTCGAAGATAAAGCGAGCTTGCCCAGAGAAAGCCTATTCACTCGAGCTAAATATCGCTGGGTTACATGCTTGCGGGAATACTGACGCAGGCAGGGAATTCCACCCAATGGCTCTATTGAGTAATAATCTATCATCTATTACTACCTATTTTTATATGAGGTCTGAAATTTCGTCCTTTGTTATTGTTAGTTTGTTCTGCTTTAATGTGTCGTTTTAAAGAACGTAAGGAATCACTTAAACGCACACTCCCCTCGAAGCAAAGCCACGGGGCGCGAAATCCGTAATGCGCTGTGGGGAACGCAGGAACACTTGCGCTTTTTTATTCAAGAGGGATGGTGACAAAATAGATGTATGGATCGCTGGATATATTTGAAATTTATTGAATTTCAAGATTATGATAAAATATGATTGGAGTCACTAATTTTTTGTTTACAAAACATAGAAAGTTACTATGTAATTTTTTCGGTTATAGTAGAACATAAGAGTGTTTTCAAAGTATAATTTCAAAGTATGCGTTGTTTAATTATTTTGCTAAATTAAAATTCTAATTGGTTTGATTGAGTATCTTTAATATCATAATATTATTTGTGGGATCTTTTATGTTTTTATGTATGTTTCTATTTCTATTAACTTTATCTTAAAATAAAGGTTATTTATAATACTCTGTTTTTATTGTTGTTTATATTTATCTCCAACATTCGTCCGTTCACATCTCATCAGTTATTTTACTGTCGCCATTAACGACCCCTAAAGTGGTGTTGTCGGCAAGCGCGACGGCATTCACACCGCGAATTAAGTGTACTTCTGTCCTAACAATAGTCAGCTTCATTAGGCGACGTATGCCGGGCGGCGGCCGTGACGCCCTCGAGCCGCGCTTCCATTAGCACCATGAAGTTTGCTATGAAAACACTCCCACTTCACACCATCTTTGTTGTAACAATGCCCACTTATAATTTATGTCGTTGACAACCGCGACTAACAGCTACCCTTGCTGTTATTGCTTTCCTACGATCTCTCGTTCCGCTTACTGCGTTTTATTATTGTACCTTCACGACACAGATTCCGATTAGTTGAAACAACTCTGAAATGTATACGACAAAAGTAGCGAAAAAGGTTCCACATTCAATTGGAACACATTATAAATCCCCAAAACCGTACTTACTTACGTTCCGGCGGAATATCCTCATAAAAGAAACGATCCACGAACTCTACAAATCCTTTGGCAAGAACATGAAGTAGGGCAGATCGTCTGACAAGCCGAACGCGACCTCCGAGCGTCGCCCTGTTGTACCCGACGAACGGAAGAAGCGTTATATGAAATTTGGGCCCTGGCGCCGCCCACTACTACGAATAGGAAATCCGGGAGCGAGGAGCGGTTACGCACAGTTACACGCCTGAGACCCTGCCCCCTCCCCCGCCGCGCGTCCCTCCCGGCCCTCTTACCTCCTCTTCGCATCCCGCACACCCTCCGGCCTTCAGCCGCGTTATACCAATTCACTCGGCGATTTATACACCGACAAAATTAAAGCAATTTTAAACGTTTAGGCACTATTGGAACGTGAACATGAAATGAATGGTTCTCATGAGGTATTGGTTAAGTCACAAAACGAGAGGTGTCATTCGCTGATGCAATCATTACAACACAGGTTTACAGTATCAGTAATAAATAGGGATTCATATTATTCGCACGGCAAGCAAGAAACATACACAAACAATACAACTTATAAAGAGTTAGGTCTACTAGCATTTGAATGTCAACACCAACAAATTTTTGGTAATGTGTTGTGGTTGACCCAAATGCTATACTAAGCCCCGAACAGACCTATTTTAGGGAACAAGCAACATTCAAACCAGTAAATATATTTAGATAAAATCTCTTTAAAATGTTGCTTATTCTTAGGTCTAATTGGGGCTCGTGAGGTAAACTCAACGAACCTTTATGCGTTTTAATTTTCTCATCTTGCTCGTCTTTGTCCTTTTCTTCGTCTGAAAGCATCGTGTCGTCATCGTCATCGGTCTTATTCTTGGGCTCCCAGGTCATCTTGTTCTCCTTTTTGAGACGGCGACGGGCGTTGGCGAACCACGTGGACACTTGCGTCAGCGTCATCTTGGTGATGATGGCGAGCATGATCTTCTCGCCTTTCGTCGGGTAAGGGTTTTTCTTATGCTCGTTGAGCCAAGCTTTTAGCGTCGCTGTCGACTCCCGAGTTGCGTTCTTCCGGCGAGCAGCTAAATCGTACCCAGCTCCATATCTGTCGACAAACATGTTTATACTTACATATACCTAATGGGCTATTTCCGCCTCCGGCCTTATAAAATAAATTATAAAGTTCGCTAGAGCTAATTGGTGCCGTGATTTGAGCCACATCATTTATTAACCAATATCTTGTGCCGATGCAAGAGACACTCTTGAAGTCACATTATACATTTTATTATCAATACAGCTATAAATAACCAATTAATTATTGTCAGTTACTAGAACAATAATCCTCGAATATTGTAGACGCATATTCTTGTATCACGACGAATTATTATTTCATTGGTTACGATTCATGAGTCGCGCGCCGGGCCTTTTACAGCAAACAATAAACTGGCTTTTAAATTCGTGGCAGATAGGCGTTTTATTTGAGGCAATAGATTTCTCGTAACGACAGCAAAAATAAAGCAACCGCGGCACTGGAGCGACATTCGATACACTTTTTAGGGCCCACGGTCCCATTTGCATCCGCATTCTAAACGTAATTGTGGCGAACCGTTTCCCCTTGGCAGCGTTCGTACCTGACTTCGATTTTCTCGTCGACATGACAAAGGCGCGGTCTGAGGGGCCCAATAAATAGGTTTCACGCGTGAAAATAGTTAAAAAATAGTCCCCGGGTGGGAAACGTTCTCTCGAAATGTGACGTTATGTGTGCTCTTTAAAGTTTAGTATCGTGAAAATGCTGACATTTTAACAGATCTCAACCATGGCTCGAATGTAATTTGCAAAAGTGGCGGCATTTGTACTTTTGTTTCTTTTTCATACGGGGATCAATTTAGTACTTTGTTATCTTGTTTGGTTTTTTAGTGTTTTCTTTGCAAGTAGGTGTGTAAAGTTAATTTATGAAAGATACTACTCGAATCGTTTTTCACTGTTATTTGAGCAAATCCTTCAGCAATAGACGTTTGTGCCACTAGAGGGCGGTTCGTTGCATCTCGATGCAATTGCAGGGCGGTGCAGCGCAGGCGTGGGCAGCGTGGGCGTGCTTACCAATCGATTGAGTCGCCATCTTGCATACCGTACACCACAGGTATTGCCAGTCTGCAGGCAACTCGCTTATCGTTACCACGCACCCTGCCTTCAATTTCACACGCATCTACAAAATTTTCCATAAATGGTTTCGCTGCGTCCGCTGTCCGTTTCCCATGCGCACATAAAATATATCCGTCTATGAAACTTAAAAGCATATCGAAAACCATATTAATACTCGCGTCAACGCAAATACACCGTCTCCGTAACCAAACATTAGTTGGAACACGAATAAGCTCTTCAGAAATCTGCGGCGGTTAGTGACGACAGCGGTCGGAGTTAAGAAAATCAAGCGCTCGAACTCAGTTTTGTACGGAATTTTGCTGTTCTGTTAGCGCTGTAGCCGCTTTACGGGGCGTTCCGCTTAAAGCTCACTAATTAATTTAGACAGTCCACTTACTCGTCGCGCCCGCCCTATGAGAACACATGCACTTGGTTTGGAGAATGTTAATACATTTACGGACGGAAATGCTTTGTATCTTTGTTAATTTGAGGACGAAAGCTTAATACTGATGGCTTAAATTTATGCTTGATATTATGTGAAGCCGAAAGATGGCAGGTTTAATTCGATCTGACGTTTCCTGTATATTTACTTGAACGTTGTATGAGAACTTTTTGATATAATTTAGTTTATTAAACTTAGTATTTGAAGTAAAGTAAAAATTAATATACCTTTACGATACGAGTTAAACTTTTATTGCGAATACTGGGTTGTGTTTATTGAAAGCGGCTGAACAGATAATACTGAATGCGGTTGTACGGGTACAAGAAGAGCTAATATTTGAGCGGGTATTCAATTCAGTGGTATCGTAGGTTTACGATCTGCCCGCTTCGGGGAATTGCGGGGTACGTGCCCTCCCCCTACCTATACACAAGTATATAAGCACAACCCCCAAAAGGGGGCATGTGTTAGAATTAGGATTCGTATCAGTTAGAGTAGGTGGTTTAGGTTCGAATATTCATTTTACCCTTTGAAATAGGCTATCTGATAGTGTCGCCGTGTCTGGCGTATTATCGTGTGGGGAAATTAACAAAATACTAAGTAAAAAAATTTTAAGTAAGTACTTACCTAAGTAGACATGCCTTCAGAAATCTAACAACATAAATACTTACTAAGTACCGAAAAAATGATTTGATAGCCTTATTACTAGCATAGTAAGTCAATTTTCTTTCTATAAACCATAACTATATATTCACTTTTCAAGTTTACGCGCTCACTAGACATGAATTAAAACACTTTTTAACGGATACTAGCGCGGTTTTATTGAATGTACTTTGGTCAAAAGTCAAACCAAATACCAACTAAATACCAAAGTACATTCAATAAAACCGCGCTAGTATCCGTTAAAAAGTGTTTTATTTCATAACTATATGTTAAATGTGTTTCCACAGATAAAGTTTGTTAAGCGCACTTATTTTGCTTATGGACTTTACATTTAAGTATGTCAACTAAACATACTGGTATCAATAATTAATCAACGAAATCTCAAAAAAATTACAAAACATTATCGAACCTTGTTAAGTTATTGAAATTTGTTGCTTGAAATTATTTTTTCTTTTACTATTATCAAAACTTAGAGGACTGATGTTAATCAGACGTAAGCGTTATTCTTTGAACAATGTTGTAATTAATCTTTGCGGTAGATTCAAAGATCATCAACAACAAATGCTATCATGTTATCGTGAAATCCATTATCTACTTCCTTACACTTGTATACAAGCTTGTTATGCAATTAAATTACTCTATTCACAACTAGCGACATTTCGAAATATGTACCCATTTATTTTATACCAGATTACTATCTCGTATAGCTAGAATACGTTATTATGATTTTGAGTGAATTTCCAAATTGTTTTGTTAAGTCCGTATCATTTACGTCAACAAACGTGAAATGTATCTTCATAAACATAAAACGTCAGACGACGAGGCGTCTCGCTAACAAGCATTTTCTTATAGGTACGGTTTATTTAAAAAGCAACAGTCCAAATCAGTGAGGAGATTCCTCCAGTGTGACACGCGGGGTGCAGTAATTTCCTGCGTATTTTGATCTCAATGGCGCGGCACAAGTGCTCCCTCGACTCTTTCTCTAATTTTTGTACGTTTTCTGTGCTCGACTCTTGTGTTAAATATAGCCGAGTAATTTTTCATTTCGGCGCGCGGCGGGCGTGGCAGATTACAGGCTGTTCCAAATAATAAGCCAACGGTACTTAACTGAAGTGAGCCTACAGACGCGGCCAACTTTTGTTGTTCGTGCACACTTTTCACCGCACTCGCTCCTTTCTGCGTCCATTTATTCGGCTCGGCTAACTTATTGCAGCACGTTTTATGAAACCTTTATGAAGTTTTTCTTTTCATTATGAATATACAACCATTTTTGCTGGCCACCGTTGGCGATTGTATTTCGAGTGAATTAATGTCATTCCAGTGTCTCGCGAGGGCCGTGTTGTTATGGAGTAGGCAAGCTTTTTATGTCTGCCTTGTTTATAGTGTCGCGTGTTTTATTTCGCTTTTGAATAAAATCATCCTATGTGTGAGATAGTGAACAATTGTGTGCCGGGATCGGGGGCGATATATCACGGTGTATTTCCGTGCTTGTCCCGACAGCCGACTATATCGCTACGTCTTTTTTACGTATAAAAACTAATGTCGCCTCTAATTATTTTTAGATTACAACGAACCGCCCGCTATATTTTAAGCACAGCCGAATTGTCAGCATAACTTCTCTTTGATGTATCATGATTTGTTTTTATTTTCAGGCAGTTCCAGTGTGATTCATGGACGGATAAATTTCAAATGCGTCGTGAAACGTATATTTAATTGATACGTCCACATAATACATTGTCATGATTATGACACTGCTATGATGACTATTACTCTCTAAGTCTTGTACAGACTGTGTGTCTTTTTAAACTGATTTAATGTAATGTTGCGTGCTTATTTAAATAATATGCTAATCAGCCTTTGTTTACGTAATTAAAAACTACTTCATCATTTCATTATAATGTACACTGGTATTTGAGTTCAAAGAATGCTTTGAGCTTAGATAATAGAAAATACTCAATTAGAATTTTGCATTTCTACCTATCGTCAAGTTTTAAATACTATTACTGAAATAGCAAATGCTTTTTATAAGCTCGGTATCCCCTTTTTCAACAAGAAAGATTTACACGAACCGCCCGCCCGTCCAGTTTAACGGGTTGCAAACTTTGCCCAAAATGTCAACGCCACACGTCAACTGTTCGAGTTTCAAAGAAAAACTGTGAATTAATAAGGCAGTAGCGCGAAATGGCTGTGCCATCATTCGTCTCTGTCACTCTCTTTACACCTCAAGAGTTGGTAAGGGACGGCATCATAGTCGGGAGTGGACACCCTCATTTGTCCCTAGCGACACTCTTCAGGAGCCCTATTTTTGAATCATTCGTTTGAAATCGTTCGTGTGACTTAAGTCACATGCGACGTAATGTCACAAAGTCACAATTCACTACACTCACGCACTCGAATCTTGAACTACACAAACTTATCTGACCTGGTGACGTCTCGCTGTCGTCTATGTAATCGACGGCCTAATCTAGACAACAATATGTAATAATACTTATTATTCCAATTTTGGCCGGGTCAGATAAGTATGTGTCACTGTACTAAACTGACAACTTACCAACGAGCAATTCAAAAATACGTATTTTGTTATGTAGAATGAAAATGAGCAGTAAAGAGCGCTCGACGCCAGCCGATGGATTCAAAAATAGGGCCCCAGGTGCTAGGTGTGCCTTTATCAGGCAAGCTGCAATAAGCTCTTATGAAACCTTATCAGAGTCATTATAACCCTTCTCTTATCTTCCTTTCGCGGCTTTTATCATACGTTTACATGCATAGAAATTTCTATTTACAAGCTGCCAAAGGTCAGTTGCTCACCTTTGGCGTACAGCTATTAAAATAAGTACATGTTAACGCTCAACTACTTTTGGTTGAAAGTTTCACTTATAATAATTTTATAAAAATTTAATATTTTTTTAACTTTTAATTCCGACTTTAATAGGTAATGTACAAATAGGTTACATTAAAAATAGATTTTGCTAATAATGCTTAATTTTTATTTTATTGTATGTTTTTCTTAAGTACTTCGTTAAAACATGATTAGAGTTCACAGTACTTTCAAGCCACGAAATTGGGTGTAAGCGATATGCAGAGGTGTGGATTATTAATTAAATAAAAGTGTTTCCCACTATGAGAAGCTTATTCAAGTGTAATCATTAAATGAAATATGCGGTCGAGTGGCGGCCCTAAACGCACAGATCATATTACACGTTTGAACCCCTCGCCGGCCGATATAAGATGAATAGTTAACAAGCTAATAATGACAGGTGATTTGGCGATGAATGCTTTCGAAATTTAATATAAACGGTCTAATAAACAGCCAAACACGTTAACGTCCCATTATGAGATATATTTTACGAGCATTTGAAGACCGAAAGCGCGTCGAGACGAGTTTGAAATGTAATCTTCATTTATATCATGGATGTCGTTGACACATTATTGCCAATGTATGAAATTAATACCGCGGCCCAATAACGCAATCTGCTAAATCGGTTACCCGTCTAAAAGTAAACAAAAGATGAACACAAACAAAAAACCAATTTGAATCTATCACGCGAGAAAAATGTGGCTCAATTCACAACGTAACACACCCGCATAGAAAGGGGAAACATTTTGCACAACATAAAATTTATTAAAGTCAATGTGAGTCGCCAAATACAAACATGAGCCTTTCGCATTGCAATCTATTAGAGAGATAAGTTTCGATAGGGAGGTATTATGTTAATCCTTGCGTGGCGCTGGCTTTATCTAAAGTGGCGCGGGCGTTTTGGACCCTGGGGCCCCAGGCCCTTGGGACTTACCCGTAGGCGGCGAGCGTCGGGTCGTAGGGGTAGTAGCCTCCGGAGGGTTGCAGGCCCGCCGACGTCCACGCAGACATCTCGCCACCGCCCTCCTTCAGCGCGTAAGGGTTACTCTGAAACATCGCAACACACTTTGAGTAAACACAATCATTGGCACAACCCGACCCAAAAGAATGTGTATTGAGACAAAGATTTAAATCGTTAGATATGCCTTTCGTACTAAAAATCTAAAGCATTATTTTAAATCTGTCAAAATAGCGCACGCATGCGTGATGCGTTGTTTACGTCCATCGGAATTGACAACGGAAGGATAATAAGATTTGGTATAATTGAAATCTAAATACTTACGTGTGAAATGTTACACCATTTTGCTTTATTTGTATTTCTACAATTTTATTGGTGCACAGATAAAAGGCATAAGACGGCATTTTGAAAAAGTTCTCACGTGGTTTCTCGAAATAACTGACACTGTGTTCAAATGAGCACTGATAGCCATCTAATAGCAAAGAAGTGAGGCTCACTCATTTGAATGTTGACACATTTCGGTGAGCTCATACTATGGTAAGGGCGTATCTAACGATTTAAATCTTTGTATTGTGATAGAAAATCTAAAAACTTTACTGAACTAACCATAGATTTTTGTAATAATAACAGACAATTCTAGTAGAGAAATAATAGAAATTTTAGAATACATTTAGTATGTATCTATCACTTAATTTACTTAACTGTCTTAAAATTCTAACAAACTGAAAGCTCCTCCATTTTTTAACATTATTTATAAAACAAAATACATTGATTATACGAGCCATCAGTTAAACCGTCTATTTTAACACGTCAAAGTCCAATTCCCTCAAGACAAAGTGAGACGTCGTTAACAAGCGGAATAAAATACCATTAGCCACGCTAAACTAGCACTCCGCATTAATCTCATATGTAATCAGATAAATCTCGACGGGTAATACCTTTCAGTCAATCGGCCTTACAAATACGTCGGCTTCAATTTAATTAAAGCTAACTTAATAAAAGGGAATATAGTCGGGCAACAATAAAAGTCCCGAGTGAGACTGACATATCACTGGCATATTTGCATAATGTACGGGATCCGGAGGGTTGAACTATTAAGGCTTGCTCACCCTCGCGCGTGATAGTTGTTTAACAGACAGATAGTGAGTTCCAGAGGGAGCGAAGTGAGCAACGCTCTTCGCAGTTATTCGCATACATTAGGAGCAACTAAATTAAAAGTGTGAATGATTCCCGCCGCGGGATTCAGTCCCCCGTTTTCACCCCTACTTACAGGCGACTTACTTATTACGATACATCTCCGGTTGTAGACGCGGTAACTGAATAAAAGCAAGCTTATTTGTTCCCTTGTTTTGAAGAAGATTTTATGAAAGCACACTCAACAACTATTTAATGCAATCCTGAGTTTATTTATTCTACATTTGTTATTTTATTTATCGAAATAAGTTTATTTGCATGATTCAATTCGATGCACAAAAAATTCAAACTAAAAAATGCCGGAGTAGAATTGTGTTCAATGAATGAAATATAGGTATACAGAACCCAAGTGTCTGCACTAGCCAGTATATATGAACAATCATTCCGTTAAATTGAACATGCGTGTCGCATAATACGTGATTAAAATTTTATAATGTGTGCGTTGACGTCTTCTTGACGAGAAAAATTTACTTAAAAATATTTATGTCGCAATGGCCATGATTTCAAGGAGTTTATTAGAATGCGATTAATAATGAGAATCTAGAATACTTAATTTATTAATTAGTGAAGATTATTAGTTGGTTAAGTATTCTTTTTCAATATTTCAAAGTCCTGAATGACTGATTAATATATCAACGCACAGCCCAAACCACTGCATTGAAGTTTCAAAGTTAGGATTTTTTTATTTGATTTAGGAAGTTCGGCTGACAATTGATAATTAACCAGCTTTTTTTTTATATTTCCACCCCCAAAGGGTAGAAAAGGAAGATTAATTTGTGTAAGGAAAGTCCTTCATTATCATAGTAAAAATTACCGAATTAATTATTTAGGCTTATTATATTAAGTTGAAAGTTAAAAATAAATAAACAAACACATATTTTGTAATTTTTATAAAAATCGACCCCTTGGTAAATGTCGTAAATAAACCTAAAAATCGATATGGATTTGGATGTAGTTATTTAAGTTTTATGGGTGTTTGATTTTAAAGATGGTATTTATTTTGAAGTCCAACCGGGACGGGGACGGGGATTATTTTTATGAATTTGTTATTACTGATATTCATTTGAAATTGGAAACGTTATGAAACTAATTTGCGTACAAGTAAAGAATTTTCCTCAAAATGGATGGATGCTATGGACATAATAATTTATTCTTAATTAAAGTAAAACAATGCGTTAACTAGGTACCAAATGATTCTCATAAAGGCGGTAGTATCACTTTCAAGTACTTAATTCTAATTACGTGTACACTTAGTATGCAGTATTCATTCAGAAAAAAATACTATCGGAGCATAGAATCACTCGGAATTAGAAAATATGAAACAACAATGTATTTTGTATTAGTGTTGTAAGTTTTCTTAGATAATCGCTTAATTACTGTTTTCTGCTGTAGCTGTGTGCTACAGGCAGTCTATGCGTTTCAATGAACAAACAAATTGTGCAGTTGCTGCTGGTACAGACAGCATATTAATCGCATAATGCCCCATTAAATGTACGTAATTTTCTGTATTAACTGATGATTACAGTTGATTACTGTACAATGAAGTTGAAATATTTTAAGAGGTAAGGAACAACTAAAATACTAAGGAAGTGTAATTCTGCTCAAAAAAGCTATTTCTTAGCCGTGGTGCTAACCACGGAAACTACAACCGAGGGCGGGGCTAAAAATGTACAACCGAAGCACCATTTAGTTATGTCTGCCACGTGCTCGGTGACAGTCATTAACGTTACTACAAAAAAATAATTAAAAAGTGATTATAAATGACGTCATGTGTGGTCAAATGGTGCAAAAGACCAAAAGAAGGCAGCAAAAAAATACAGTCATAACATTTCATAGGAAAGTAACATATTTTTCGTTTTTTAGAAATATCTATGAGCGTATACATACAAACTATGGTCGCTATTATGCAACAAGTGTTCAGTCTCTTTGTGGGGCAGATTTAAATCTTCACATTCACTACTATCACACACATTTTTAAACAAGAAAAAAACTCTCTCATGAAATTCAGTATAACAAAAAAAGGAAAATTGAAATCAAAATTTTGTAATGCTATAAAAATGGCGCGTCCTGCAATATGTAATCCATAGAAAACGAGGAATCTGATGTAATCTCCTTATTTTTTATTATTATACAGGGTGTAACAAAAACTGTCCAATCCGTGAAGGAATGATTAGGTAACTACCTATTAAGTTTCGATTCTAATCACGCAATCCTCTTTGATTTACGAGTAAAAAAAAACCCTGGTTAAAATAGAATAATTAAAAAATGGGGAACTCACATTGCAATACCGAAGGCAGCGGCACGACAAGTAGTGACGTCATGAGGTCAAGACCGTTAGAACACAAAGTAATGACAATTACCAGAAACTATGATTTTTATGCAGCTCTGAAAATAGCTTTTTAATATGGAGTTTGATTCGCAGATCGATCTGCTGAAACCCCAATGTGAGATCTGCTGCGAATATGCTACTCTATATTTCCACCACCAATAGCAATATATGCCCAGCAACGGTGCACTAGATTGTCCCGAACACTTTGCAGCAGCACACCTGTACTCGACTTAGTAAGTACAAAAGTGGCTATTATTCGCAAACGCATTACGGCTTCATTGCATTCATACAAAATGTTTTTAAACATCAACGTTTAACATGAACTCACAAATAAAACTCAAGGGGTGTCAAATTTGGCGATCGCGCTGGCTTCGAAGTTGGTCCACCTCTTGCAATCGACCGTCTCCCATATTGCTAGCTTAGGTATTCGCGCACCGGTCAATAAGCATGTTAAAAAAGTCTGCATTTAAAAAAGATTTTTGACAAGAATAAATTTTGACTTGGTGGAATACGCTGCTACAAAAAATACATTCCGACGAACTGAGAACCTCCTCCTTTTTTGAGGTCGGTTAGAAAGGTGTCGCTATAAGAATTTTGTATTTTCAATTAAAGCATGCTTTTTTAAGTGAAAAATAAAAATAAAGCAACGTATTAATATGTTTTTCTTTATCAGTCACCTCTAACAGACGTATTAAGGCGTTGCTTACGCAAATGTGATAATTATCTACATTATGCACTTACATGTTATGAAAAACATTACTCTACATAGGTAATCCATTCTCTTTTATTAAGCATACCTATTTCATTTCAATACCTTACCTAATTTTAGTCCTTCTTGAAATCAAGTGTCTTACCAATTAATATGATCATCATTCATCAACATCATCATTTTATAATTTTCATAAAATAAAATAACAATAAAATCATCACAGCCGAAATACGTCCACTGCTGACATATGTCTCATTTAGATTTCCAGAGCGACTAGTTACAGACGACTTGCATTCAGCGTATTCAAGCGGTCTTTACCAAGTCGTCTGTCAACATAATAAAACAAACATTATATTATCAACAAATAATAATGTACTAATTTCATAAAACAATTTTATGATGCCGCCCACCGCGCCAGCTGCCGTAGTGTCCTTAGCAGGTTAGGTGTACTGACTGCATTCTACATTACACCGTCCTCGCTTCAATGACAAAGGCACGACAACGGCCCAATGAGTGACACGACGCGAGTCAAATATCCAATCATGTTTGATCTGCGTTCAAACCCCAGCCAATAGAAAACGTAATATGCGTTAGAATACAACCTAATACCGATTATGCGTACATTGTAATAAGGTATGTTTTACTAGTTCATTGTTGAGTTTGCGACCTTTTTGTGTAACAGAATATGTGAAGGTGCCATTTTTTAAGCAATATTTGTTAGGAGTTAGGCTTCCTTAGTATCTTAGTTCGTTGGTAAGGAATGAGAAAAAAAACTTATTTTTTGCTGTACTATAGAAAGTACTACTGTCATTTTTTTATTAATTTTGTGATATTTTTCTAGATTAATATCCATTTTAGGGTTCTGTACCCAAAGGGCAAAAACAGGACCCTATTACTAAGACTCCTCCTCTCTCCTGTCCGTCTGTCTATCGGTCTGTCACCAGGCTGTATCTCATGAACCGTGATAGCTAGCCGTATTTCTGTTGCCACTATAACAACAAATACTAAAAAAAGAATAAAATTAATGTTTAAGGGGGGCTCCCATACAACAAACTAATTATTTTTGCCTATTTTTGGTACGGAACCCTTCGCGCGCGAGTCCGACTCGCACTTGGCCGGTTTTTTTAAACATTATATCCCTATTTACTTATGGATTAAATAATATTTTATAAGATTTAATAAAGTAATAAAAAATTTAACGAATTTCAAGAAGTGTTTAGCGAAACTATTAAATTCATATTTTGCGGTGTATCATGCAATAAGTAGTTATACGTCTGTTTGCGTGTAAAAGGTTGATAAAGCTTATTAAAAAAAACTAGTGAATCATAAAAGGGTACATAATGATAAAGGCGTCAAGACACGATGATTTCGATCGATTCCCGCGTTCGTTGTCGCACAATAATAATTATCACCTGCTCGTCGCCACTTTTGCTAACCGTACCCGTAATTATTGTCTCCCTGTCGTTAGCAATTATCGTGCAACAAGATGTATTATGTCAAACGTTGATACAAAACGTAACGTGTAAAGCAACTTAAATATACTTTGAGATAAAAAATTTATAAAAATGTTGTCATGAAATATTAAAACACTTTTTGGTCTTAAATAAATAAAGTATGTTGGTATTGTAGCTACATTGATTTGTCTGATAGGTACAACATATATTTAATTAAATCTTTTAAAGAATAATTATCCATCGCAGATTTTTTTTTTACTTTAAAGCATTGTGTACTAAATAATGTGACTTAAATAGTTTTCCTTATAGTATCTAATTTGAAGCTTGTTTTTACCATCATTAAAATATATATTTTTTTAACAACCTGGGACCATTAAACTTTATTTTTTAACGCATAACAGTTTTGACGAAGAGACAAACGGACGCATTGCAAAGTTGAGCAAGTGATAAGGGTTTCGTTGGTCTTTTTGAGGTACGCAACCCTAAAATTTATTTGAAAGTTTTTAATTTGTTTTGCAAGTGTTTCTCATTGTCCACGTCCATCCAACTGTGACATTGTCAGTAATTAAAACGGATATTAATACACACGCGTAAAAATTGTATCAGTATCCTCTCTAAGTTCTTCTTAACCTAAAGCACATAAAATTAAGAGTATTTTTTCACATTTCTTAATTAACTAAGTACAATATTTAAATAAGGAAATTTCATTGACTATGTATAGAAAATAAATAAGAAGAGCGGAGTCTCTGGGCACACGCATTTTTTTGCTTAAAAAGGAGCTTCAATAATTATTGTTATAAGTCATAAAAAGTGTTTTTTTTTTATTCGTCTCCTCAAATCAAGCTATATACAGGTTTATTTGTAAAACACCAACAACCTCATAGAAGTAGATTACTAACATCATAAACAACAACATTAGATATAATAGTTCTATGACTTTTCCGAAAACGGACAAAAAATATCGACTTTCAATACAAATGTCCACTGATCGAGTTTTATAAGAAAAGTTGATTTTTTTTGTTTGTTTTCGGAAAAGTCGAAGAACAGATTTTAATGTTATTGTTTATGATGTTAGTAATCTACTCCTACGAGGTTTTTGGTGTTTTACAAATAATCCTATATAAATTGCGTGAAGTACAAAACCCTTATAAGGGACTCTATGTACCTTTATGTTTTCCTTAATTTTGGAATTATTTCATATAGTCCAAACAGCAACTCAACAATGACTTCTCAGCAATAGGAAATATGCATCAAATTTTTTTTCCATCAAAATCAAAAGTATAATGCGTGAGAAAATCAACTGTAAGTAATATTCAAGCCTTTTATTTGTTGTTTTTTTCTCGTGATGTAGTTTATACTTGAAGTTAGCACGCAGGCATCACCCGCCGAAAACGCCTTATATAAAACGGTAATGTTTTGTGACGTCACCGACCACGATTTCAGGCGTGTTTATTATGGAGTTAGCCAAGAATTTTCAATTATATCCCTAAATTTTGCGTTTAAGTACATATGTGTCATACAAAATATTATTTCTTATACAATATTCTATCTGACTGTTAAGTATATTATATCATAAAATAAAAATAAAATATAGTTATTTTCCCCTGATTCCTTTGTGTGATAAAACTAAAATAATACATTCTATTTGTTCCATCATGTTTTTATACGTGTCCGCAGCGATCAAGCTCAAATTTATCAAAATTGGTAACTTATGCATTTTCCCTATTACTGCTATTACAAACAGCGACATTAATACACGTCAATGATCTCAGTATCCTTTCTTGTACCTACCCTTCAGTGCTTTCTCGTACCCTAAAATAAGCTTGTGACAAATTCGTATCCTCAACTCTTTGTGGAGGCAAGATAAAAATTGCGCGTTCTCTGGCGGTGACGGTGTTCCCTCCGTAACTATGAGTGATGATGCCTTCGCCCTCCGCATTAGCGGCTCAGGACACGCGCCGCACCCATTAATGATCAAGCCATGATTGCCCCGACGCCTCCCAAAGTACTGGATTACCTACGATTGTTCCTGAGGATCCATTTGTTTTTGTTATTCTAATGTTGTTTGTACGTCTTGAGAGGGAATTTGGTCTTTTGATGGTAAGTTTGTTTAGGTTTGATGATCTTCGTGGTCGAGTGGCGTTATCATCGGTTTTCAAGATGTTGCCATCTCTGAGGTCCCAGGTTCGGTCTCCGGCAGGGACAATTTAGAAAACAAACTTTTTAATGGCTCTGGTTTTGTGATTGCCTTTCTTTAGAATTGGAGTAAGGTAGGTAAGTAAGTATACGATGTTGACCAATTTTTTTTAAAGCGGTGCGTAGATACCTTGAGCTGCATCATCGTTTTTATAAGGTTCATAATAGAAGTTTAAAGCTTTACATTATTTATCAATACCTATTTAATATTTTTACATTATACAGGTAGCTACCTAAAATTGTCTTGTACTTAAATGTATTTTTTAGTAAGAGTAAGTAACACGGCAATCTCATTAACAGAAAAGAGATATCTATCATAATTAATTAACTCCCCCTAATAAGCTAATTTTATCAAAACAGTACACTGTTGAATCTCTTCGCGACAAATTCATCCCCTCTTTCCATAAGACTGAATCCAAACAACATTTTAATCAATTCTCCTCAGAGTTCGCGAGTCAACGCACAGATAGACTCATTAACCAACCCCAAATAAATATAAACAGTAGCGAAAGGGGCTGGCCCCACTATTAACGTTATTCACACGCGTCGCTAGATCCATAAATAAGAGCCAACTAGGAAACCGACCCTAGTAACAAAAAAACGCAAGTTCACGTTCGAGTGATTGGCGCGGTTCATAAATAAGGTTTTCATTGCATTAAACTGGTGATAAGTCATTTGACGGTTCATAAATTCCGTACCCCAACGGTGTCTGAGGCTTATTGAGGTGGTGCGGGCGCCGGCCGAGGCGCCGCGCCGACCCGCCGCGCTGCCAAATCGGTACCACTCTATCATTCCTCCACTCCACTTTCTGGCTACTGGTTCGCCATTTAAAGCCTTGATTTTACTCCCATGTCATGTAACGCTACACCATTTTATACCCCATAAAGCGTAGGTACTTTAGCGCTAGCTGTGTCTCTCTCATTTGGCGTTAGTCGCTCAAGCTGGAACATCATTTTCCTACTTTGCCAAGATACGCTGAAATATGACGCCGTTCCGTGTAACACCGACATTAAAATAGGTACGATCGATATCGCGTTAGCAACGTATGGTGCATGCTTGCGTTAATGCACCTAATCATGTAAATGCACACCAACGGATATTTGTGATATCAACATCGCGTGCCTACGCGACGACAGAAGACAACGACTAATGTTTGATCTCGATTGTGTTCAAAAGCCGTAACGTAACATGAGTTCTGCTCAAAGTCACATAACGTTGAATTAGAACAAAAAGCAAAAATACATCGAACTCATTCGTACCGCCCTCTCGATCCGCAAGCTCTCAAACATTGAGATTTATTAGGGTACATTAAGTGTGTACCATAAAATTCTAATTTACAACGAAATAATATTCAACCCATAAAATAATAACATTGCCATGCACTAGCAAAACCTGAAAGTGAATTGTAGCGAGTGGAAAAAGAATGACTCTAAGTGGATAAAAAGCGAATACAAACGAAAAAGTCATTTCATGCCGCACGATGGTGACGCAATCGGGGGAGCATTCGATTTAGAATCCTGTTTGATTCTGACTAAGGACTGTATTTGCAGGACTCGGAGACAACGTGGCTAAGTTCAATAAAGCTTTCCCCAAATAAGCCATAAAATGAGCGGCATCGGGCGCGGGCGCGGGCGGTCGGGTAGGTAGGTATGTTCCCGTTCCAATTATTTGTTTGTGGAGGCACAATAATTTTATTTTACGTTTTATTTAACATTTATTTCGTTACGGCAATTTCACGGGTATCAAAGAATTGCTAGATTGTGATTTAAACGTAATTGGTTATTTTCCACTTGGACGGTTATAAGCTTACTATATTTCATTGTATTGACTTATTGTTATTTTATTACGCGTGATATTATGTTGCTATGAAATTTTATTTTTACAATCCATCAAAATCTGATTGAATGATTGGCCAAAATTGAATCGTGTCGTTCGCTTGGTTTTTATTTTAGGTGTTGATTTTGTTTAAATTACATTACAATTTATGACTTAAAATTACCACGATAATATAAGAAGACCACTTTACATTTGAAAAAGAAATACCACGTAGGTGAGTATTATGTTTTATATGTGAATACTGTATTTCGTTAAATTTTTAGACCAATATCTGAGTAAACCAAAAAGCCTGGCGGCGCCGCGCGTCTCCGCCATAAATAAATAAACAATAAACTGGGATTAAACAAGTCAATTGGAGCTCAGGCAGACAATGTGCGGTCAGGTTTAACTGCCTAACCCGACGGCAGCCGATCGCGGCCGCCGTAATTCAATGATCGTAAACGCTCGCAATGATATCAATAGACGGGGCCTGAGACCGATAAAGCTCGGCTTTAATTAGGAGAACAAACAACAGACGGGCCTTAATGAGCCGTGAGCGTGTGGGGAGAGCGAGGTAATTAGGTCGGGGGACCGCGCCCGATCAATTATTGAGTCCCACTGATTGATTGGGTCGCGCCGCGCTCCACCCAACGTCGCGGCGCGACCGCAGTCGACACCAAACCTACCTCACTTTTAATCCTACTTTGCGAAAACTTCATTAAGATAACCTCTACATTTTATTCGATAATATACTAGTGACGAACACGTTTCTTAGAAGTGAGCTTTTAAATTAAAAAAGTTAACGTCTAACAAAGCTTACGACAGCTCTTAAGAGCTTCCGGTACCCCGCATTTATCGCATAACGTATTTATCTGATGTCTTGCTAATAGCCATCACTGGAGGGTAAAACGCAGCTGTAAACTCCCGACGTATAAATTACTTATAAAATAAGGACATTAAAAACCATTTAGAGCAATAGCTATTATAATGAGAGTAGCTATAAATAAATTGTATAAATTATAAGTACTATTATTTTGATACAAAAATAAATGTTGGAGGTGTCAATTTTAATGGTAGATGCGGGGTCTCCGCGGCCGGGGAGTGCGACAATACGCCCCGGGGCGCCTTTGTCCCCGGGTTCTGCCCGTGACATCTGTCCGAATCGTTACAATAACTCGCAAAAAACTCACTCCAAATTCGCCACTGTAAAGCGCCTGTGCGCGATTATTTTCCGCTGAATATAGACACAATAACTTATACTTTGCCATTTCGTCTGCGAGGAGACAACTTCATCGGAGTCATTGTTGCTGGTGACGTATCATTTATCCCATTTTGCAACTCGTAGCGCCCCGGTGGTCCGTATTCTATCAAATGAGCTTTGCAAGGGATAGGGTCATAACACAATATAATAAACGGCGTTAAATTTTCAGGCAAGTGCATCTAGAAAAAATACTCTGTGATCGGTGTCTGAATTGAGAAATTTAATTTGAGCACTTACCTACTTATTTTTATATACATGAGTAACATAATAATATGAGTAGTGCTCAATTTCAATTCCCTTCTGCATGCAATCTGCAAGGACTACTCTATGCGCTTGCATACAGTTGTTTGTTAATTACACACCATGCCGGGGATACTCTCCGGGACGTGTAAAATTCTCTCTGGGCTTGCATGTCGACTTGATTACACACACGGCTACAGACTCTCTGGAGTGTGTAATCTCTTTTTGTTTTATAATATGCTTTTTAATGCTCTCACAATTCAGCGTATTTGATATCTATAGATGATATTGCTAAGCAAAGTAATGTCAGTTTCAGATATAGACAAACGCACTGGAGGAATCAGCCAAATGAGTCGAGGTCAGGGCATAGGAGTACCTAACCTAGTATGGGTCGAGATACGAACGTAGGAATACCCTATGAATCGAGAGCCGAGCTTAGGAGTTCCTGGTAAAGGTCGAGATCTGGACATAGGAGTACCTGATAAGGATCGAGGTAATGGGCCTAAGAGCACCTGGTAGGGATCAAGGCCAAGTCCTAGGAGTACCCGGTAAGGAGCAAGGCCTAGGAGTTCCTGGAATAAGGCGAGGTTCATGCCTTGGAGTAACTGATAATTGTCGAAGTCCGATACCAGATCCGATTGATCAAGGACGCCGTTACAAGACAAATTTCTCGAATCTACCCGCGACAAAGTCCCGCGAGAGAGTGGGCAACTTAGCTCGCCATCAGAAGATTCTGATGACCTGCACCACCGTCCGTCAACACAGCGACGGACGTCTAGTGACCGGTACTCACTAGCGAGCTGTAACCGTAACAATTGCAAATTACAATAATAAAAAATCATATTGTGTACGTGGTTCGTGAGCAGAACGCGTTACATCTTGTATATAAAGTAGTTTTTATATTATTACGCACGTTTAACGCTTTCCTTAAATAGATAGACGTTTTAAATGTATTTATTGAACGTGTTTTTGTAACATATTTGAGTAAAGAAGAACGTTTTAGTGTAAACTGTGTGTTAAGTGTATTTAACCGAAAAAACAGAAATTCAAGTTTTTTTACAAGAAAATACCGGGTTCCAAACTCTGTCGGTTATCCGGTTTTTTTGGTTATCTGGTTGACCGGTTTGCATGCCCTACGTTAGAAGTGTCTTAATCGTCTTCCGGCTCAGATATGTGACGTTACATTAAGTTGAATATGACGCCCTCTAGAGGACTTTAAGTAATGAGCTAAAAAAACTATTTTTAATGATGTCGTGTTGGGTACAGAATTAAAGGGCTTAATGACCAGTTTTCAAATAAGTATATATATTGTTTGCTTTTGCCTGTGGCTTTGCTTGCATTCACCCGATTTACAACCCCAAAATATTTAAAATAAAAAGAAGTTTAAAAACTAGAACACGGATTCGGAAAAATCGCGCTATAAAAAGCACGAAACAAGAAAATATTCAAGTCCAAAATTCAGAGTTATTCCCATCCGATCCCCTGCAACCGATCCCCTGGTGGATCAGTTTTATTTTGATTAATTTTCAATTCCCATCTGATACCCTAGTACTTATTAGCTTATTTTTTGTAGGTACAGTGGTACAGTCAACAATAAAATGCATTTTAGGATTATAAAATAATAGAGAGTTCAGAGTAAAAGTTGTTCAGTTTGATGGTCTCTATCTACCATATTCGGCATTATGTGTATTTTTGTAAAACGTTGTATAACAGTAGATCAAGATCATAATGATTGTGATTTTTTAGGGTTCCGTACCCAAAGGGTAAAAACGGAACCCTATTACTAAGACTTCGCTGTCCGTCTGTCTGTCTGTCCGTCCGTCTGTCTGTCTGTCTGTCTGTCTGTCTGTCTGTCCGTCCGTCTGTCTGTCTGTCTGTCTGTCTGTCACCAGGCTGTATCTCATGAACCGTGATAGCTAGAAAGTTGAAATTTTCACAAATGATGTATTTCTGTTGCCGTTATAATAACAAATACTAAAAACAGAATAAAATGAATATTTGAGGGGGGCTCCCATACAACAAACGTGATTTTTTTGCTGTTTTTTGCTCGATATTAATAACGACAACAGGTAGACTGTTGAAATTTTAAAAGATGATGTATTTTTGTTGCCGCTATAACAACAAATACTAAAAACAGAACAAAAATAATATTTAAAGAGGGACCCCATACAACAAACGTATTTTTTTCCCGTTTTTTTTACGGAACCCTTCGTGCGCGAGTCCGACTCGCACTTGGCCGGTTTTTTAATATTTAATGTTAGTTTTTTAACCGTCTTCAAAAAATGTAAAAGTGGGAGGTTATCTATTCGTCGCGTATAATTTTTATGTCTCTTATATAAAAATGAAGGGGTGACAGACAGACTATTGCCCAGCCCAAACCACTTTACCTAGAGACTTGAAATGTTGTACACAGATACTTTATACAGTGTAAACACCCACTAAGAAGGGATTTTTGGAAATTCCACCCCTAAAGGGTTGAAATGGGGGTACAAAGTTTGTATAGAAAAAAAAATAGACATTTCAACTTGAAACTTCGTAGAAGTATATCTAAAAACAAATAAAAAAACACGTATTTCGTGGTTTTCCGAAACTCAACCCTTAAAAGGGTAAATGGGGTAAAAAAAGTCCAACATCGATATGGGTGACGTTATCGAGGTGTTATGGGATGTTGATTGCAATAATGGCATTTATTCTTAACTCCAACATAGTAGCTATGTTTCAACCCCTAAAGAGGTAAAATGGGGTACATGTTTTATATGAAAAATTAATATTAAAAAGACATTTCGTCGTGAAACTTTTAAGAAAAGTAGTAATTTTTAAAAGCAAACACGTATTTTGTGATTTTCCGCTATTTACTCATTAGGGGTAAATGGGGTAAACCCATAGAATATAATAAAATAGAATATCTTTTATTTGCATTTGATCAGGGTACATTGGAGGTATTTAAAAGATCTGCCAATTCAATCATTAACATAAGCAAAACATTAACAAAAACACATTGGTGGACATTATTTAACACCTGTCCATCAGCTATTTTTAAAGTCCCCACAGCTGGGGCACAGGCCTTCCTTATGGGTGGATAAGGAGGACGGGCCATAACCCACCATGCGGGCCCAATACGGATTGGTGGGTGTTAACGACTGCAAATGCAGCCGAGACCAACGACTTAACGTGCCTTCCGAAGCACGGAGGAGTTCGAGATAATGAATTTTTGATCACCCATCCCACGACCGACCCTTGCGAAAGTTGCTTAACGTCCGCAATCGCTGGGCCAGGCGCTAAACCACTGCGCCACCGAGCTCCACCTAAAGGACTGAAAAGGGGGTTCTAATTTTCAATTGAAAATTAATACAGGAACGGGAACACGAGTGAGAACGAGAACGGGAATGGGAACTAAATAAATGTGAAAGTTTAATGTTTGGATGTTTGTTGCTCAATCACCTAAAACCGGCTGATCGGATTTGGAATAGCACACAGATAGTCATAGCCTGTGGTAAAACGTGGATACTTTTTGTCTCGGTCAAAGGTTCCATAGCCATTTTCCGAATGTCCACGCGGACGATGTCGCGGGCAAAAGCTAGTATACTTATGTACCTACACCGATTACTCGACGACGACGGCTGAACCGATTGAAATGATTCAAATGCTATAAAATCAGGTTTCTCCTCAAGTTGGTCGGTTGGTTGGTTGAAATTTTGAAATCGGTTCAGTAGTTTTCAGGAAATCTTGAAAATATTGTCGTTTTTGTTACCACTTTATATAAATACAGACGGATGTTCAACTATATTTTTTTTTTGTTTATGAACCGATTTCGATGATTCTTTTTTTTTATTTGAAAGAAGACCTTTAGTAACTTATTTCTACATTTAGTCAATATACCATTGAAAAGTGTGAAAGATTAAAACGCTTTAATTTATAATATCATCGCTTATTTACCTAAGACAAAAAAAAATCTTTAAAAAAAGCAAAACCTCCTTTAAAAAAACAGCTCCAAAATAAGCAAGAAATAATTTTCTAATCAATTAATTAAAAACGTCTAATGAAGTCGGGTGAAAGTCAAAAGAAGTTTTTAATTTATTTAATGGAAAATTATTTCTTGCTTTTTAGAGCTGTTTTTTAAGAATTTTGGAGGAGTCTTTGCTTTTTTTTTAAGCTTTTTTTTATTTTATTTATATTTGAGTTTAGCCTAATGAAAGAATATTTCATAATTTTAAGATGTTAACTATCAACAACTATGTCAATATTTTTAATGATATTTCTGAATATTCTCAATAAATGAATATTTCATTTTAATACTTTTTTTCTTCTGACTGTACTCACCTACCCTTTCTTACTTAGAAATACAATGACGGGATCCGTTGGGAATTGAAAACTATAAATAAGGGAATCGGTTGGGATTTTTAATTCTCGGTGGATCAGTTACAGTGGATCAGATGGGAATAACTCAAGATCACCAAGGGAGTTAGTTTACATACTCTCTACCAACGAGTTATATATCATTTGGAAGGCCTTTCTTAGTCAAAAACGATTGAACGGATTTGGATGAAATTGGGCATACCGATAGTTGATAACATGGATCAAATTATACAATATACAGGTGCATTTGTAACCATTCTCCAAATAAGGATGCGTTCAGTCCATGAAACTAAACAATTTTTTCCATGAAACATGTGTCGAAATATGCCAAAAACTATTGGTCATCCCATACTTAACTGATCACGTGATCTCTTTGATTTGTATGAAAAGTATTTTTTTTACATATTTGACCCTATGTTTCTTAGAGAAAGTTGTTCAGTTTCATGGGCTGAACACATCCATAAAGAGTGGTTACAAATGCACCCTGTATTTTATTCTGATGAAGGGTTTAAATAGTATTCTATGTTTTCACTTCATCATAATCCAATCAGCCATCCTTACGTGATTAGGACCAAGCGCGCTAGCTGCCTCGTGAGGCAGACGTGGACGAAGTCGCCCTGGCGGAGCTAAATTCAAAATTGTGTTCAGAGATATTAGTATCCCGTTTCGGTCCCCTCTCCCGTGAGGTTGCTTATATTTTTTTTTGAAGTACTGCTACGAAGTTTGAATGTGGAATGTATATTTTATGTATTATTTTTCCATTCAAAATTTGAGCCCTTACTTCAGCCCTAAAGGGGTTGAATCATGTCCACCGTGTTGACTTCAAAATAAATGTTATTTTCACAATCATTATCCCAGAAAACTCCAATAACGATATCCATATTGATTTTTAGGTTTATTTACCCCATTTCACCCCCATAGGGTTTTATATACTCACAATAACGATATGCGGTGCATTAAATCATAAGCCTAAGTTATACATTTTGCTATTTTTACTTCGAAAATGAAGGATTTTCTTCCTTTACAATTTCATCCACATTTTCACCCCTTCGGGGGTAAAATTCTCAAAAAGCTGAGACACGTGTTTATTAATTTTCAATCGTCAGCATAAACATTAAATTTGAAGATCTTAACTTCAAAACTGAGGGGCTTTCATACTAACTTTCATCCCCTTAGGGGTATAATTTCAAAAATCCTTTCTTAGTAGATGCTTTCACTGTATAAAGTATATATGTTACCGGCAATGTATGAAATGCAGGCATTGTATACAATGCCTAGGCATTGTATACAATTTTTTATAACAGACAACAGAAATTTGAGTTTGTAATCGAACCTGCTTCACTCCTGTAGGTCCCGCGTATAGGTTAGAAATTTAAGGCGAGCGCGAAGCGCAGTGGAGCGAGATCCTTAAATTTCGAGGTTTTTTTTATAACAGACATACGAAATATACTTATTTTACACATTGCCGGTGGACCAGCAGGCATTGTATACAATGCCTAGGCAAAGTATAAAATGAATTATATTTCATACATTGCCTGATTGTTTCAGGCATTGTATACAATGCCTAGGCATTGTATACAATGCCGGATTATACACATTGCCGGTAACATATATATACAAAATTTCAAGTCTCTAAGTCCAGTGGTTTAGGCTGTGCGTTGATATATCAGTCAGTCAGTCAAGCAAGACTTTGTTTGTTGACAGGGTGTTTGGTAATAACCTTATAAAGTCGAAATAGTTTTTTTTTCGCGATTTCTGAGTTGGTCCTATAGTAAAAGTTGCTCAGTTTGATGGTCCCTATCTAACATAATTATTTGGCTTTATAAGGCTATTACCAAACTAACTGTATATAGATTACAACGTATTACAAAAAAGCCGAATATGGTACATAACACAGGGTAGTGATGTACAAGACTCGAGGCCTCCGAGTCCTTTTGTCTAGAGCTCGGAGTTGCGTAACAGGGGTCGCCTCATTTGTATGAAGCTCGACGACTCGGTAGTCTTTTTCAGAGCTCGAGCCTTTTTCAGAGCTCGGCCGATTTCGAGGCATTTTTCGGCGAATTAGTTGTGATGGGCTGCTGATGAATGAGGATAAGTAGAGCTAAAGCACAATAGATTAAGCAACTACGGTGATCTTTATGACATAAGACATTCATCTATTTTAGTTCTAATTTTGGAGACTAGAGTCAGATTTGCAGGACCCGGCCCCTGGGGAGATAGAGACATCTTCTCTATTTCCCACTCGGGCAATTCCCGTCTGGCGCGTCCTAGTCGCGGGGGTGGGCACCCTCATCTCAGTAGGCCGAGGTGAACGGGTGGCGAAGTTCAGACGGGGACCCAGTGCTGCGGGGTATAACGCAGCCCCTGCCCAGGGTTACGGGTGAAGTCCTCAACGGCCACGAAGGCGGAGATGGCAACCATTAGTACGGCAGAGTGGGCGGAAGAGGCACATACCCAGTGAGAAGCTGCACTCACATTATGAGTTACCAGGTTACGCTGGAGCTATACTGCTAGGCAGGGCGGTGTTAGTAGGGAAGGCGACGGAAGAGACGTAGTCCAACGGCGGCTCCCAAGCTCTCCGGGAGAGTTACTGTCTTAACGTCAGGCGGCAGCCGGTTGTAAAACAATAAGCCAAAAAACTATCTCCTCACATGAATATAAGGCAAATAATGAGAAAGGGCAATCATATTAGGGCGTACCCCGTAAGCGACGCGAATGCAAAGAATGCGACATTAGATGCGAATACCTCTAGGGCGTCCCCCCGATGCGACGAACAATTTGACAAGAACAAAAATACGCGCGCTACACTTAGTATTAATCGAATCAGACTTGCAACATGGAACCTGGGGTCTCTCACGGGAAGAAGCCAAGAACTGAGCAAAATACTACAAAGAAGACGCATTAACATCTGCTGTATCCAAGAAACTAATTGGAAAGGCTCGAAATCCAGAGATATAGGGAATGATTACCAGGTCATATACCACGGCACGGACAACAAAAGAAACGGAGTGGCAATAGTTCTGGACAATAATTTTAGAACTCGGATAATAAATATTACACGGAAGAGCGATCGCCTAATTGCTGTCAAACTAGCTCTGGATGACCAGCAAATCACCAACATAATATCAGCGTATGCTCCACAGATTGGCTGTACAGACGCAGAAAAAAGTGATTTCTGGGAGGATATGGACGATCTAATCCGTAGCATACCAGCGAATGAATATAAAATAATCGGAGGGGACCTGAACGGACATGTTGGAGCTTCCTCGACAGCGCATAGTACATCACATGGGGGATATGGAATGGGTATAGTAAACAAACAAGGGGAAGAGATCCTGAATTTTGCAACAAGACATTCGCTCACCTTGATAAACACAAATTTCCAAAAGAAACCGGAACACTTGATCACATATAAAAGTGGAGGTAAATCATCACAAATTGACTTTATCATCTCTGACACAACCACTAAACAAAGATTCAAGGATTGCAAAGTTATCCCAGGAGAGGCCTTGACATCGCAACATCGAATACTTATAGCTGTTTACGATCTACCCAAACCAGTAAAAACTACTATAGATAAAACGCCAAGAACCAAGTGGATGGCAATGGATAGTTCTAAAGGTGAACCATTCCTAGCTGTGATAACAGACTATCTCAAATCTGATATTGGAAAAGACTACGATAGTGCCGAGAGTATGTGGTCTAAATTTGAAAAGCAGTGCAGAACACAAGCAGCCAATATACTAGGTGTCTCCAAAGGACCTATATGCAATAATAAAGATCCCAAATGGTGGAATGATAAGGTGAAAGAGACACTGGCCGATAAGAAAACCCAATTTAAGAACTGGCAAAGCTCGCAACATGACGAAGACAAAGACAAATACCAGAAGGCGAAGAAACTTGCCAAGAGAATCGTAGCACAAGAGAGAAGTAACGCAAACGAAAATTTCTATAACAAACTAGAAAATGCCACAACTGAACATGAAGTACTAAAAATAGCCAAAAGCAGACATAAATCCACTATGGACATCAAAGCAAATAAATACATTAACAGAAAAAACCACAAACTATTAACAGACAACAAGCAAATTAGTGACAGATGGTTTGAATATTATGAGCAACTGCTTAACGAGGAATTCCCACACGAAGAACCAACACATTGCGACGCTACATATGGACCTTTACCTGAGATAGATCCAGACGAAGTAAGACGGGCGGTCGCTAAAATGAAAAACCGGAAGGCAGTTGGCCCGGATGAGATACCGGCAGACCTATGGAAACGCCTGGGTCCATTAGCAGTAAATTGGCTGACCAAGCTATTCAATCTTGTCCTGACCTCTAAACGCATCCCGGAGTCATGGAGGAAAAGCTACCTACTACCGTTCTATAAAAATAAAGGTGATATAGCAGAGTGTGAAAACTATAGAGGTATAAAACTGACCTCTCACACCTTGAAAATGTGGGAAAGAATCATAAATAAACGTATCAGCAATCTCTCTCACATATCTCCAAATCAGTTTGGGTTCACAGCATCAAAATCAACGATTGACGCCATACAGGCCGTCAGAATCTTGATGGAAAAATATAGAAGTGATAACAAGGACCTACATATGGCATTTATCGATCTCGAAAAAGCTTTTGACCGAGTGCCCCGGAAGCTTGTGTGGCAAGCGCTCCGAGCCCAAGGAATACCGGAACATTACGTCCAGATCATCCAGGATATGTACGAAAACGTAACTACGAGGGTTCGAAGCCTAGCGGGTCTGAGCGAATCATTTGAGGTTAAAGTGGGTGTCCATCAGGGTTCTGCGATTAGCCCTCTACTCTTTAATTTGGTGATGGATTTTCTTACCAAAGACATAGCGGCACCATTGCCATGGACCATGTTATACGCTGACGATATTGTACTTATAGCTAACACCGCACATGATCTGCAGGAACGCTTGAATACGTGGACACAAGCTCTTGAGAAGTACGGCCTACGAGTTAGCAGAAGTAAAACTGAGTACCTGAAATGCCCTTTCAGTGGGAGCACACAAAATGAGACCATCTGTATTGGAACAACACCGATCCCCACAGCCAAGAAATTCAAATACCTGGGCTCCATACTCAGTCCTGATGCTAACATCGATGATGACGTCACCCACAGAGTAAATGCTGCATGGCTAAAATGGAGGACACTCTCAGGAGTGCTCTGTGATCCTCGTATGCCCATAAGAACAAAGGGTAAAGTATATAAAACCGCAGTCCGCCCGACGCTATTATACGGTTCCGAATGCTGGACAGTGAAGAAGACACATGAGCAAAAAATGCATGTCAATGAGATGAAAATGCTCAGGTGGGCAGGAGGTGTGACTCGACTAGATAAAGTGCGCAACGAATATATAAGGGGCAGCTTTAAAGTCGCACCAATCGCCGAAAAACTGACAGAAAATCGTCTCCGATGGTACGGACATGTCAAAAGAAGGAGTGAAGACCATGTGGTTCGTATCGCACTCAAATTGCCAGAACATAAGAAAGGCAGAGGACGCCCGCCTCTGACCTGGTGGTCCAAGATAGAGAGAGACCTCAAGGAAGCCCAATTGCCAGAGCCGACAACCCAGGATAGATTATCCTGGCGCAGAAGTGTGAGGAGACCCGACCCCAAATAAAGGGAACAGGGACGGACGAAGAAGAGTCAGATTTGCAGGGCTCTGTGAGCTCGATAGGCTCGGCTTAATATCTCAGTAAATATTGTCAATATTATTATTTAGAGATGTTAAAGTCATGAACATAACTTTTAGCTTTTATGAGGTTAGCGTTTATTTTAAGACTCGAGCTTTTTTGAAGGCTCGTGCTCTTTTGATAGGTTCGAGCTCTTTTGAAGGCTCGAACTCTTTTGAAGCCTCGAGGCGTGGCTCAGAGGGCTCGTGTCTCGACTAAGCTCGGGGTTTACAAGCCTTCCAAGCTCGCCGAGTCCTGGCAATCCGTCTCGAGGCTTCAAAAGTAGAACTTGACGCCTCGAAGTTTGTACATCACTAACATAGAGTATCATGCATACACCCCTTGAAAATTGTTTTAACCCTGAAAACTGCCGCTTTTTTATTTTATTTTTCTTTACATGATCTGCATAGTGGCAATCTTAGATCTAAATTATGTTTTAATTTTGCCCATTAATGGGATTTGTGGCTAAGGTCATTACTTTGCAGTTTTCAATACTTACAAATAAAAAAACTAAATTTTACGGGGTATTATGAAAAACCCTGTATCATTAAAACGGTCTTTTATAGACAAATGTTTGCTGCAAACAAACTATTTATATCAATATACGATCGATTTATCTTTTGCGATCGGAGATCATTAATGCGGAGCCCATGTTCAGGGTGACATATCTCCCAGAAGCTTTCTACTTCCCAACCCAGTTGATGATATTTGATAACACCAAACTAATGGCTATCATGCAAATGTGGTCTGGTACCAATATGCGATAGATTGAAAATGAGCCTCTGGCATAAGAATAAATAAAACTGTGTAGAACGGACACTCCCGCTCCGGACGGGCTCAGGTCATGATATTAGCCTACACGTTAAACGGGAAGGAAACTCAGTCGGGCTGCTACGGCTGGCGTCGCCGCACGCGCGTTTGCCTGTTTGTGCGTTCCGTATGATCTTGGAAACAAATTACAATGGCGTCAAGTTAATATGGTGTGTTTGGTTGTACAAACAATTCAAAAGTGATGCCACGCTCAAGTTTTTTGTTAGTTTGCCCTAAGATGATGATAGGTAAGTAATAGTTTCTAAATATTATTTCGTTTTCGTACGTAATTTATCAGAAGGCATTGATTAGTACTCTTGGGGTAGTCAATTGTTTCATACAATAGTAAAATTTACTTGAAGTACTCTACAGTATTTTTTTTACTTGTCGTCAAGTCGTTTATAATAGCCCTGACATCCGTCCTTGATCTCATATTTTGTAAAATTAGAATAAAATAATTGTTTCACGGTAAAGAAAAACTTATATTTTAGCAATATTAACTTTAGGCGTAAGCAATATTTAACAGCAAGCAACCCTGGCAACACGCCTGGACGACAGCGCGGCGTAACGACGTAAAAGGGGAACTAGGTTTAAAAGTGGCGGTGTTTAGGACTCGGTCAAAGTAGAGTCCGTTCTACCCAGTTTTATTTATTCTTATGCCTCTGGGCCGGCGCAGTCTACTATATCGAAAAAACAAGAACAGAATTCCAAAATTAAGTTTAGTCCTATCGATTTAGTGTTTAACCGAAGAAACACCCTAACTAAACCAATTTGAAGTCGGTGCCAAACAGAAACTATGTACATATTTAAAGAAAAATCATAAAAAAGTATATTTCTTGATTTTCTTACTTTGTTCCTTATAGAAAAAGTTGGCAATGACGGTTTGAGTTCATTGGTGTGATGGTGAACTCACGCACCGCGTCTGCAAAATCACAGATTGTGGGAAGAGCCTGGTCCGCGTGCGCGGCTGTCTGACAAGGATTACAAGATACAGTATAAACCAACTTTTTTGGGACAATCCAGGGAATTTATAGAAATTGCCAAATTTGACGTAAATACCGCAGTCTGTTTAGCGCCATATCCCTTTTTAAATTGCTTTTTTTAAATGGCCTGTTAGAAAACCTCCCATTAGGATGACTGTTAAAAGTTTTCGATGCAAATATATTAAGTTTATATAATGGAATTATACTACAAAATATGAAATGACCCCTAAACAAATAAAACGCTAACAATAACTTAGTTAATATCTCGGGTTTTAATCGACACCTTGTTTTTTTTTATTTCACTAATGCTTATAGACTGACGGTCCCGGCCGGCGGGCGGTGCGGTCAAAATTACTCCTGGATCACGTTTTTCAACTTCCGGTCAAGATAACGGTCGGACTAAGCACCTTTAGGTTGTTAAATGTTCACAGATCGCTTAGTTAATGACAAGTCCAATATAATCATTTATATTCCGATCCGATGAATGCGACCCTTTTCGGTTCCTCGTAAACTTTCAATTATCTCGCATTAGACGATTTCCTTTCGACCAAACGACTGACCAAACTTTCCTCTGAAGATTAATTCTGTGCCTCCGTACGGAACGGGCACAATATCCTTGTTCCGGAACAAAACAAAGGGATGCGACAAATTTCCTGAATCGCCGGAGGACAGCTGACTTAACGTCTGGACGATGGCGTTGCGAAATCGGAGGAGCATGCATCAGCATTATCGGTCAGTGCGGACGGAGGTGTATTCAAACAATAGCAAATACATTTAGGCCTTCCATTGTTTGATTTATAGTGAAAGCGTGTAGGTAATTTATAAGAGTGGCGCTCGGGAGTGGACGTGGGGCGGCCACGGCGGGACGTCAGGAAATCGGGGAAAAGCCGAAGATTTATTAGCGGTGGAACCGCAGGCCGCGGTGCGCCGCCACCGCTCGGTGTTTGCCCAGTCATTAAAGTCGGCAAGTAAACGCTTAGTGCCAAGATGAGTATATTTGCGGAGCAATTAACGCTTTTGAGGTGAGACGAGGGTGCGGGGTTGACCCATGTCATTGTTTGTAATCATTATGAATACCTAAAGTCAAAGTGTGATGAAATGTCTCACAGAAACCTATCCTGAAACGGTACAATTTGAACCGAAGCATAATAAAGCCATTATACAACGGGGGGCGATAAATCATAAATGGAGGAGTAATTTATACTCGCATCTCCATTATTTTCTTACGCATTTGGTATAAGCATAGTCACAAAAACTGTTTAAGTTTTGTTTTCATTTTGGTTCATAGATAAAGTATTATTGATTATGCTAAGTTTATAAAACACATCCGCTGTAGTCCGTAGCGAAATGTTATACCAATAACAACTTGAATTATATTGTACTCAGTGTCAATAATTTTGTAGGAGTCGTCAACCGTACCGAAAGAATCACCGCATTACAAATATGCGAGATAACCGTACATAAATGTGTGACCATCTTGCGTACACCGATATCGTTGACGGTTATGTGTTGATAACAAAATAACGTCAGGATATCAGTGTGTAAACATGACTGTCAATCACGTCAGGGCGGCGCTTTACAACGTTTATCGGTTGTCACATAGGTAATCCAAGTATAACGCATTTACGTCAAATCTTCGATATAACTAGTGATAAGCCCACCCACGTATCGTTTGCTTCATGTTACAGCAATGGCGGTTTCGGTACGTAGCAAATCGCTTACAAATCTGACAATGAAAATCAGGATAACAAAACTGTAATTTTTTTTGGATTATTTATAAAAGACCATTTTAGAAAACTAGACTTAATTGAATGAAGCTCTGTTGAAATACAGCAGTGAATAATGCTAGCAGAGGTTGTCTATACAGGGTAGGGTTGCCAACTTTTTTACAAAATAAAAAGTATCGGAAAAGAAAATTAAACAGTATTTTAGAAAAAATAACAGTATTTTGTATTTTTAGTGTTTTGAATACATATTTCTTGGTGTTCTTTGAAAGTTTTGTATGCCTCATTACCTTCGATCATCTAGAAACTCAGAACACAGCTGTGATCTGAGCCTAGAAACGAGAGCTGCACCGCGCGCCTATAACGCGTGTTGGGCGTTTAGATTTAAACAGATCTATGGATACCAGACCCCGAATTACGTAAGTCTGTTGCTAACAATTCTTGATTGAAATCGATTGAAAGAGCAGTTACATTGCTTAAGTAAGAAAGTTGTCACATTGGTTCTTACTAAAGCAGCAATGTCACTGCGATTTCTATCCGAGTTGATTGCAACAAAATTACAAAATCAGCCCACAGGCGATGCCCGCTGAAAACAGTATTTTTGTATACTTTTTATTTGTTCTACAGTAAAAAGTATAATGTAGTGAAAGACAGTATAGTACTGTTTTTAACAGTAGAGTTGGCAACCCTAATACAGGGTGTTAGTAGCACCCTAGCAAAAACTTTCAGGGCATTGTCGACTCATGTTTCTGAGTTTATCTGAAGTGGAATTTTCCGTCACAAAATTCATGAAAAATTTAGTGTTTTTTTATTTTTTCAATCACACTGTTTTAGTTGCATAGAACCTAAATTTATGGAAAAATAATTAGAATAGCAAAATTTTATAAACCCGCAATGTACAACTGTTTATCCGCGATATTATCGAGTTTTTACGCGTACATTGCTTCTCAACGGAAAATCAAAATCTCAACAGCTATTGCGACAAGTGGTTCCATAGAAAAAGTTGCTTATTCTTAAAGTTTTCGCTAGGTTGCTACTAACACATGTATTGTATAGTATAATAAATACCATTTAATTCCTCTATGAATAGTCACTGTCCATAAGACACAATAAAAAATAAATAAAAAAACAAATGCCCTGCTAAAAACAAACTAAAAAGTTAAATAACAAGTGTCATTGCAGTCGGGGGACCGTTTAGTGGAACAATTTTTAATCGAAAAGGACTGCAATGACACTTGTTATTTAACTTTTTAGTTTGTTTTTAGCAGGGCAGTCGTATTTTTATTATTTTTTTAATTTATTTATTTTTATTTCAAACATTTTAGTGACAAATTATATATTTTTGAAATGTGCTCATTAAGGCCTTTCATTTGATGCCCATATTGTAATAATTGAAGAAAAATTTTTTTTTCACTTTTGAAAATGGCGTCATACAATCGCCATATTAACTTTAAAAAAAAATCCAGTTTCACTCGGAATGATGTAAGGATTCTAACAATACCCCATACATCCAAATCCGTTGAGCCATTTGGAAGTTATGGTGGAATAAAGAAACTCATATACCCACAAACATACATGAACCCTGAACACATATACACTCTTTTTGCTTTGGGCAATCGTGTAAAAAGTGCTAGCTATCAGAATCTTTCATCATATTTTTGGTCCTACTGCCCTTTATTATGATAGCCAGAGCTCAATCCACACCTGTTATGCAAGCCCCACAATATTTGCGTGAGGTGCTCTCATATGTTCTTTGGTGGGTGACTATCACAGTCAACGCTACTGATTCACTTACAGCATACGGTTCTGAGCTGCAGTCACCTCACGCCAATCTTGTGCCCACTTCCACGAGTGTAGCCGATTGTTCTTCTTGCTGCAGAAGAAGAACACGCCAGAGGGCGTCGGCGTCATCACGGCCAAGGCCAGTCACATGGCCGGAAATTTTATTTGCTCGACAGCTATTTGAGAGAGATCGAAATTTGGAATGCATGCTTTTTTTAAACAAAAAGAAGTGAAGCTCATTGAGATGAATACCAGTCTGGCTGCGATGCAGGCCGAAGGCAACACATCGGTTAGTAAATTTTCTATTGCATCTTGGGTCAATGGCAAATTCAACCAGATCTTGTTTATAATAAATATGATCTTACATAATGTTCCTATAGCCTTTGTTTATACTTATACCGTGAAAAACGGATTTTTACGAATACGCCACCTACATGCGGAGCATATGTGGGTACGTCAGGAGGGGGCCGCAACACCGTCCAGCTATTGTTGTTGGCACCAGTGGCTACCCCTCGTAACTGTCTCCCGTGATCCCACTCAGCCCGTGGTGGGCTTGATGGTACCTCGGGAAGGGGGCCATACCCACTAAAAGTCTGGTACTTGTCCTCGCGCCGCCGGTTGGTCCTGAGGGACCGCTTTTATCTCCTCATCCGCCTCCGCTTGAATCTACTCATTAGGTTCCTGCATCCTCCACAAAACATCAAGATTCTCATGTGAAACCTATTGAAATCATACCAAATAATTTTTCATGTAATCATCATCAATCATTCATTTCCCAAATACAGGGTGTAAAAAACCCTTTAATGAACCCGAAGTCTACGCATTCTACAAAAAACAAAAAATGCTAGGAAACGATTTTCATATTTCAAGAATTCTTTTATAAAAATCTTGAAAATAGAATTGACTATTACCTTCAATAACTTCGTTATTGATCTCCCAGGTCTAATCTTAAGGACAAAAAAGGTGAAAGGCAGAATACGTAGGTCCCGGCTTCGTTAAGGGTTTTTACATCCTTAAGATCCGTGGGTGATCATTAATTTCCTAATAGATCCGATCATATTTACACAACAGTCAATCACCTAGGCAAACACAATCAAACATTAGTCTACAAACGAGCAAGAATTTGGTCGTGGTGACCGTGATAATAACATGACCAAAAAAAAATGGGTTGCACTCCGGGAGGGCCGGCAGAAGTGAAAACTTGAATATTAACGTTGTGTTGTGTATTTTTGATATTTTAGAAAATAATTTTGCACGAATTGCCGTCTTACGAAATTACTCTGCATTTGAATTTACAAATACAGAACAGTATTGTACGAAAGTCTTATCCATAGTTTGACAGAAAATCTAAAGTTTTGACATTGAATTAAAAAATTAGCGCGTTGCTATGGTGACACAAGTGTTTACGTCTTAAAATGACGCGCAGCCATTTTCATCGCGCCCCGTAGAAAGAGAGGGGGATACTTCCGCCGCCGGCTGTCTACAGTCCATCCGATAGAACTCAAAAAGTAGTGATTAATAGAACTGAATCTACTGAAGCCCCCATCAATATGGGCGTGCCACAGGGATCAATATTGGGCCCATTGCTGTTTCTAATTTATATAAATGACCTTCCCAACTACGCGAATAATGTATGTGAGACAGTACTATTTGCGGATGATACTTCTTTAGTTTTCAAAGTAAACAGAGGTAAACTGTTCGGACGAAATAAATAGTGCCCTCTCTAAAGTTTCATACTGGTTTAATAGTAATAATTTAGCACTTAACCCCAAAAAAACTAAATGTTTAAAATTTTCGTTACCTAATGTGCAGCAGACAAAATTAAATATTAATTTGAATGACGATGAAGTTGAGTTTATTGAGAGTACAAAATTTCTAGGTACTACACTTGATTCTCAACTGCAATGGGATCCACATATTGAAGCCTTGTCAATTAGACTTAGTTCAGCGGCATTCGCTGTTAAGAAAATAAGACTTTTAACTGATATTGAAACGGCAAGGTTAGTATATTTTAGTTATTTTCATAGTGTAGGTAATATCTTATGGACTGCTATTGTGGGGCTCAGTTGCCAGTATTGAAAATATTTTTATAGTCCAAAAAAGAGCTGTTCGCGCCATATACAATCTTCGGCGGAGAGATAACTTGACGAACAAAGTTTATAAAAAAAAACTATGTTTGTATGTTATGTATGTTTGTGTGTTTATATGTTTACAATATTAAATATAAAATTAAAATAATTTATTAACTTTTAACATTATAACACTGCTACAAGTATTTTCTTATGTAACTACATTAGTTCATATTTATATGCATACGCCGGAGTCTTTTAGTCCGCTAGTTAGTATTATAATAATTTGACAAACACGACTAAAAAGTTACGACGCATTGCTTTGAATATTAAAATAAGTTGACTTTGACAAACACGACTAAATGAGCACACGATTCGGCATGCGATCTCGCGGGGTGGGGTGAGGTAATTGATTCTGGGGCGGGGCGGAGTATCCTTTCTGTACTGTAGTACTTATATCTATTCTGTGACACAATAGCGGTAAACCACAGTCGCAACTAATATTTAAACGAACATATCAAGACACCATTTATTTTCTCCTATAAAAAATCTTGTTCGTTTGTGAAGGGCTTTGCGCAACCCTGCCCTTAAATGCATGTGTTCTTTGCTATTATACTTACACTGCCGACGATCCTGATGTCCTTCTGAACATGTAGCAGCAGACTTTTTGCCCAGCCGGGATCAATCGTGTTAGGTACACGAAATACACTATAGACTAGTAGTTTATATTAAAATCTTCAAGTTTAACGGCACTTTGTGAGCTATTTTGGCAACATGACTTTTCCAAAGTAAAAAAGCCTGCTGAATTCGGTTCTGAATGTTGCTAAGCCCAATTTTGACTCCTTTGCCCAAAATTCAAGATGGCGGACAAAATGGAGCCTTATCTTATTAGAACTCGATTCTGGTCGTATGAGGTGTCCTGGCATAGGTTTTGGGGGTCGCTGAACTCAATTTTGATGACCGGAAGTCCGTTCGGGTACCGGAAGTATGAGATGTGGCTGGAGGAGAGAAAATTCCGCCATGCGACATAATTTTTTTTTACCTCAGTTTCTAGACAAAAATGTTTAACAAGATTATTATTCTATATAGTGATATGATAACTGGGCTATTTATCAGATTTTTTTTTCTGAGACAAACTTTCATAGTTTTAATTCTGTTAAAAAATGGCTGAGAAAATTCCGCAGCGCTACGCAAATCATTTTTTAAAACAGTTACTAAACAAAAATGTTAAACAAGTTTATTATTCTATATAGTGAAATAACTGGGCTATTTACCAGTTTTTCTGGGGCAAATCGTCATAGTTATAATTCTGTAGAGGATTTTCTGTATAGGAATATAGAGATATTTTCTTAAATCAAGTCGTTATAAGAGCAAAACACGCTTGTAGAAAAAATCGGCTTGGCAACATTCAGAATCGTATTCAGCAGGCTTTTATATATTGGAAAAGTCATGTTGCCCAAATGGCTCACAAAATGCCGTTGAAACGGTAAAGGAAGCGGATTTTTAGGATTTTCGACCAGTCTACTACTACTACTACGACGTTATTAATAATTAAGACCAAAAAGACTATTTACATAACGAGAGTACTAGGAATCAATCCGTTGCTACACGCACAGCTTTAGACTAGGTAGCTAGTTCAAGGTAAAACAAATATTAGTCTTTATTCTAAAAGATTAAAGGACATGTTTTAAAAAACCGCGAAAATAGCATTAAAATGTGTAGAAATCCTGAAACTGAGAACTCTGACCGTTCTATCTTTTAGAGTGCTGATCAAATCAGTTGGATGCGTATAACGATCTGAATCTTCTCCATTCACTCCCCGGATAGCCATCATCAGATCACAGCACGGTACATTCCTTGCAGAAAACCAAGGCTTCAAAGTTACCTCGTTTTTATGAAAAATACACTTGTATCCCTAGACAAAGTTGATGAGTATTATTTGGAAATAAAGCCGTTCTCTTTGACGTTTGTTTTCAAAGACTCCGAAATGGACCATTTTATAAGCATAAGATTTTTTGTCTTGATTTTGATAGGTTTAGATAGGCCCTAGGCCTTGCAGAATTATTTTATAACATAATGATGATTATTCAGAATAAAACTGTGAAACAAAATGATCACGCAAGCATAGCCGGAAGGGTAAATGCTTAGAATTTATGTAAATATTACTCGAATGGGCGGATATAGATTATTCTATTTAAAGTAAAGTCATGGCTGAGATATTTTAATCCATTAGGAGTTTATTTTTCTTTTGTTTCACTTGAGGGTAAACAGCGACTATCATTTATTTTAAAAAAGGTAATAAACAGTAATAAATTCTTTACCAAATAACATAAACCCATTTAAACAACCCACAACTATATTTAACATCTAATCCCCCCTTACTAAGCCCATGTTTCTAGAAAGCACTTAACTCCCTAATATGCACACATGTTAGTGCTTTAACAAATCGGGGCTGATTTGAACTTTAAATATATTGTAGTAAGGTTTAGTGGCGAGTGTTCCCTAATTCTGAACTAATTAAAACGAATATAAAACGAGCCGCGGCTATTACTCAGAGCAAGGTCGCTTCTGACTAATTAATCGGCGAAAGAGTGATGGTTGTAATAGATGTCTCCAGTTATATTTATGTGGATAAACAAAATAATTATAATCGAACTCCGACCACCCGGCACCCCAAGATATATGTTTGGCATTATACTTGTAATACGCAAAATACACTCAGACTTGTACTGCTATTGTATTTTATGCTCAAACTCACATTTATCAGTAGGAAGTGTACTATAAACTAAATAAAATTAAAAATTATCAACCATTTTTTACTTATCATCAGCTAATATAACATAATTTATAATATCTGAGAAGAATACGACTTCATTATTCGATTAACAGCGGAAACAAAAGAGGTGATAAAATTTATTTGCACAGCCTATATTTATTTTAGGTACAGTGTACAAAAATTCAATAAAACCGCCAACGAAGACAATTCGTGTGGGCCAAATATTTATAATGGATGCAAAATTCACGAGCAATGTCAATGAGATAACGTATCGATGGCGACTGCTATTGTTGTTGGCCGTTGATACAGATTTGATAATTAGGTGGGTACGCAATCTGTAGTGATTAATGAGTAAAGCGGGCACTACGTAACGACCACCCATGGGGAGGAGACGGCTTAATAAGAGCCTCATTAACACCTTAATGGTTATTCTCAATTCGCCTGATTCCACTCCACTTTTATTTATTTTGGCCGTCCCGGTTCCGACGCGGCTCTCGCGCATCTACCATCTCACTCCAGCGCCCTTCTTTAATTGAATTTCTGGTCTCCTTTTTCTAAACTTATTCTCTTTGACTTAAGATTAGTGATGTATTTAAATCGGCGTTTTGTTACGTTTTTACCGTCAGCCAGGCAACGGGAGCCCTCCCCCGCTTTCTTATCGGACTTTTAATTCGGTCGTGATAATGAGAGTTTTGTGCGTGATTGCATTAGTGAGGGACTCTGCTTTTTTCTCTCCTTTTTATACAGAGGTGGGTGATGTAGTGTCCATTTCTCTGTGTCTCAGTCAATGATGAGACTCTCACCATTAATTTCGTATGCCGCAGTCATAATAATATGTCTATCAGTCAGTTGTAATGCAAGGAGAAGGGTTCATATAAGATTTCCGTTCGCAATAAACTGAGGACACAATTATACCACGGTAGCGTTCTCTGCACATGTTTCAGTTCTGCTGACGAAAGATTTTATTGCCACACTTCATGATTTGCCGGCGGTATCTTAAATGAAGATTAAACTGTTTGTCATTTTATTCACTGCCAACATAAAGCGGTTTAAATTTACGAATAATTTAACGACAAATGTGTCTTTTGATATTGTTGTTTTTCACCAACTTGGGGAATAAATAAGTACTAAATAAAACTAAATAATTTTCCGGCCGAATTATAGAACTTATTTTTAACCGATTTCATGAAAATGCCGTATTATCCTCATATTCATGAAATCGGTTAAAAATAAAAAAATAAGTTCTCAATTCGGTTGTATATTTTTTATCGTTGCTCGAAGATAACTTCGACATTTACGGACCAATTATGATGATATGTTTTTGGTTGGTTTACTTTCGAAATGGTCCCATTTTTAAAAATCGATTTAATACTTTTCGTAACCCTGAGAATACTATCATTTTGGTTACTATTATATTGATGATACGATTGTTCGGACATGTATTGTATCGCTTTGTTTATAAATCGATTTACTTAGATGATTATTTTTTGTTGGAAAAGGGATATTCCTTAAGTGTAGTCCGTTTAATTTCATTGACATTGG
Source organism: Agriphila geniculea (assembly GCA_943789525.1). Taxonomy (NCBI): domain Eukaryota; kingdom Metazoa; phylum Arthropoda; class Insecta; order Lepidoptera; family Crambidae; genus Agriphila; species Agriphila geniculea. The sequence goes on from OX038870.1 coordinate 8,505,576, forward strand.
ACCCTGAACTTCGAAGGTACCCAGGGGAACTACGCAAAGTCCAAACAATTCGTTCTTTTTTATTCAAAATAATTTGTAACAAACTAGCTATTCTGCTCTAAAGCCGTTAACGTTACCAACCTGTTAGTTATTTATTAGAAAACCATTATAGCAAAACTTTGCATTATAGGAAACTTTAACCAGGTGCTTAAATGTTAATTTATGCTCAGTTTGCATTCAATAAATTTCATTGTGAAAATTCAACACCAACACATTAGTAGGTAGGTACTTAGTTCTATTTAGTAAGTGAAACTTACCGACCGATAACCGTACGAAAGGCTTACAGAAACAAATCCTCTTTTTATTGATTATCAAAAGCGTACAATAGATAAAAGATGGCGCTGGTTGTATTGTTAGTAAGTCGCAACTCAACGGACGGCGCCACCGGAGTCGACCGTGTACAAAAATGGCAGTTGAATATTTTCCCCTGCAGAGATCGACGAAAGGGAAACTCTGAAATGTACTTTGCTTCATCAAGATAAGGGTCAATTTCCAACGGTTCGCAGGGAAGACTTACATAGTCAGAAACGAGCCCGAGTGTATTTGTGGTGGAGACTGGAGCGTCGTCATTGTTCGCTAAATTGTCGCTTGCACGGAACCGGCCAGGCTTGTCGTGAGTTAGGTACGAGTACAGGGCACACAATGACAGTGTACATACATTTAAACACCTGTTATTAAGCATGCACAGGGTCACAGAGCGTAGGTACTACAAAGCTCTTTAAATACAATGACAGATAGACATCTCACTGCCGGCGATTTAGGATGCAACCACAATTATTATTAACGCGAGTTGCCACATGATATTATAACTACGATGAGTTGAGTGAACTTGTTTGATATAGATACAAAAACTTCTGGAACGATTTACGGTTTACTTATCGCGTTCACAATCTGCAAATTAAGACAGCTTTGAGAAATCATAACATAATATAAGACGCCACGGAACTCACTAAAACAAAGAACAAAATATCGGAGCGTGTACGTACGGTCATATGAAATTTCCGTTATGAACGTTTCAGCGAGCGCTTAAATATTAAGGTGAGGAAATTCACTTGGCAAAAAGGTTTGTCTCTCGTTATAGGCTTTACAGGATTTAACGGATCTGACATGAGCTTTACCATTTAAATCGAACGTATTGAATTGAATGAAAGGTTAAATGAAGTAATAAGAGGTTAAGTATACGATTCAGCACAATCGCTGCATTTGCGGGCGTGCTACCTCACTCAAAAGAATTACAAATATGTTCTCGCATACTACGGCTGCTCATTAATTGTCCCCTATACCAGACAAGGTGTTAAACCGACCCATGCAACCGCTCCATACGCAAGTTACGCAACCGCAAATTGTATATTTTCGTAATTTGTGCGAATACTTTGAGCTGTCATAATTTAAAAACCGCTTTGGTACCGAGATGTGAAATTTTTGTGTCATTGAAACGACGTAAAGACATCCTACAGGGAGTGAATTCCGAACTGAGAATAAAGTGTGATTGGTATAATAATAGCGGTGGCTTTTGGGGTTTATTTTTTGAGTTTAAATATTAATGTTTCGTGACAGCGCAGCGCAGCGGCTGGCGGCCGGCGCGGGCGCGAGGTGTCGGTGGTTTTCTGGCCCAGCGCGCCCGGACCGGTTCGCGCGTCCCTCGCGCATTACGCCAGAAAAGCCAAACTCGTATCGGAGTAGAGAGCGATAAACTTGCCTCGTATACGGCAAACGAGCTATTGGTACCAATTTGCACTCTGGTGCTTTCTGTTTTTGGATGAACCTAGGTACCTTTATCGGTAAGATTCAAATATATAAGGTGTAGCAATTTAAACTCCCTACCTACCTATAGCAATACATGTTGAATAGCAAATATATAATATGGATAAATGTTTACTTTCTACGGTGTATCAAACTAAAATAATACTCACAAGGGTAAAGGTAAAGGATCTTAGCTACTATATTATCTTGATCCGAACTCTAATAATAAGTTTTATTCATACAGAATACTCGTACTTACGACAGTTACGACTCTCGAAGGATACCAAAACTTTTCAATGACTGTCCAAGCTTTGATTGTTAAGATTGCTAGCTTTCTTGTACCTACTTACCAATGGGGAATAAAATGCTGAGCTGTCAACGCCGATGCTCGGATAAGGATTCTGATCGGTGGACGGGTATGGCGCGCCGTACACCCCCACCGCAGCGCTGGACAGCCTCGGGTACGAGGTTAGGGCGAGTCTGGCTCCATCGTACTGGCAGGAGCAGACCGTCTGCCCAGACACCGGGTCAGTGATGATGGGTCTGGGGGTGTCGCAGCAGGAGGCGGCCGGCGTGCTCGCGTGGCTGTTGCCGCCTGGCGAGAGGGCGCCACTGGCAACGCCAGACCCGCCGGGCGATAGAGGCGGCGCCGAACTAGACCCGCCGTCCGGCGAGGTCGCCGCACCGACCGTGCCCGCCCCGCTGTTGCCCACGAGCAACTGCAATGCAATATACGCGTTAAACCATGTTGTTCTAACTCTATCAAAATGTCAAGTAAGTAGACATTGGATTTATTAGGTAGTCGGAAAAGCTCGCTGCCTATTTGTACTAAAAATAATAAAGATACAACAGCGAAGAACATCTTTATCATCAAAATTACTAGACCTGCCTGCCTAGCATGACCGATTTATATCGCGTGATATAGCGTTTTATCACGTTTAACTGTCAAAAAGACAAAGGAATTTGACAGTTGAGTGTCGATAAAATGCTATATCACGCGATATAAATCGGTCATGCTAGGCAGGCTGAAGCTGCTGAACCATTTTTTTGCAGTAGTATGCGTCAAAGCATCTTCTTCATTAACATTACACATCTTTCTTTGACCACTAGCAGCATTTTTTTTTATTAAAGGTCTGCCCCTTTAAAAAAATATTGCAAAACGTGTCTAATAAAAATTATTAAAATATGAAGCTATTACCAGTCAGCTGTCAAACAATATACGAAATTCCCATCTAAGGAAATAAAACACGCAGTTTATCTAAAAAAGGCCGCGAACTTTTCCGACTACTTACCTATTATTTCTCTTTCACATCTATCTTTTGAGGACTTACTTCGAAAGGGCAGCTTTTAAAACGCAAGAATGCAATTAACATCAATACATTAACTGAGTATTGTTGAGTGATTATTGGCCTTTTAATGTAAAAAAAGTCAATGATAAATAAAACCTTTGTCTTCTCAATTAATGGGTGTATTTCTTTGAATTATTTTAATTAGGTAACAGTCTGGTAAAAAATGTAAAGTGTCTGCTAAAATAAATTGTAACCCTTTTCTTAATATATATCACTCATATTTCAACATCTTAGTTAGGCGTTTATCAAATATCATTTTTTAAAAGAGGTTTCTTTTTGTTGTACTATAAAAACAATTATTTTATTTGAGTAAATAACATTACTTGACATTGACTGCAATCAGTGCATCAGGATTTTTGATAAGTGTTGTAGTGTCCTAGCAAGTATTTTTGTTAAAGATGGGGTGCACCACTCTCACATCTAAATAATAAATGCCTGGATAATTTCACACAGCGCCATCTAGCCCCAAACTAAGCAAAGCTTGTAATGTGGGTGTTAGACAACTGTTTACTCTTGAGGTTGTTTGGAAGAGATCGCTTCTAGCGATAAAGCCGCCTTTGCCCACTATAGATTTAAGTTTTAGTTTGTGATTGTTCTTTTATAATGTGTGTGTTCGATAAAGTGTTCATCTATCTATCACCTATCTATTTATACTCTTATTCATCTTTAAAAATAAATATTTACCTACTTATTATACACAGAGACACCCAGACCCGTCACAGAAATTAAAATTCATCATTTAAATTTCTGCCCGGCCGGGAATCGAACCCGGGACCTATTGCATGGGTGGTAGAACGGCATGTTGACCACTGCACCATTCAGGTCGTCAAAGGTACTCGCTTTGATCTGAGAGCTTATTAGCTAAACATAAGAACTGCTTTTGTGTGCGTTTAAATGCAAATTAATTCAATTCTACATAGTTCCAAGGTTGATAACAACGGCAAACTCTTAATAAAAACATAATAATAATAGTCAAGCGCCAAAGAAGAATGAACAAACTATAAACACAATCCCCTTTTAAAAACTACAACAATCAATTACAGTAAATAAAAATAAGATAAGGAGGAGCTCGATGGCGCAAAGCAACTTCCGCAAGGGTCGGTCATGGGATGGGTGACCAAAAATGTATTATCTCGAGCACGGAGGACTATGCGGTCCCGGCTGCTTTTGCAGTGGTTAACCCCAATTAACACCAATCCGCATTGGACCCGTGTGGTGAGTTATTTTATGGCCCATCCTTTTTAATATCCACCCATAAGGAAGGCCTGTGCACCAGTAGTAGGGACAATAAAAATGGCTGAATTAGGTACTTGCGTGCATGTACAATAAAAAAAAACACTGAGTGTGTCAATGACTCAAGGGTATAAGAAATATACGTAATTACAATAAATTATTTAGAAACATTTAGAGTAGAAAGGACATGTCCCATCGCGCCTATGTCATTTGCCTCACCATTCTCAAAAAATTAAAGTTTATCGCGTCTTAATCAAAGTAGTATGTTAGAGTAGGTATTTTACTCTAGAATCAGATTAATAATTATTTTCTGTATTAAAAAGTGGGATTTTTAATTTAAAACGCTTTTAAATCACAATTTTTTATCATGATAGTACTATTTACTTACATTTTTTTCACAAAATACTTCAGAAAACAACTTAATGTTTTTGTAATTGTTTTTCTAAATATAAAACAATTCTTGACTGATACTATACCTTAATAAAATGTAATTAGCATTTTTTAAAATTATGAAAGTAATTAAATACAATGAAACTGGGGCAACGCTGGGACATCTCATTTTATACAAAGCTATGTATTTCTTACACCAAATTATTGACAAATTTTAACTGATTAATTAGTGCAGCAAGTTTATCATTGGCCTTTGAAAATTATTATCATTTAACTAAAACATCAATTGACCTTTCTTTCTTTGTTCAAAAATATAGTCTTGATGATATTATTATAATCATAGTTGAAATATTCATGTTTACAGTTCGTTTTATCTAAGTGCACATTCAGAGATAAATTACTTCTTAAATAATTTAATTACAGTTGTATTTGTAATTATGAAGACTTAAAATTCAAAGGTTACAATTACAAAAGATTTTATAAAAATTAAAAGGTTAATATGAAACATTAATCACACAATAGTAACTCAACAATAAATGAAAGATTGGCTGGCAAAATTAAAAAGACAGTAAAAGGCAATCATAGTAAGAGTTTGAAGGACATAAGTCAAACAGACCACTCGATATTACAAATAGCAGATGTTTATTTAATAAATGTAGACGTAGTTAGTCGGTAAAAGATTAAAGGTTTGGGAAAGGACGTGTACAGATTTGATCAAACACTGGGCGAGTTGACTTAGATATAATAGCATAAGTTACTGTGCACACAGCGACCCCACTTGAGGTTCTAATGCTTCGTTGGAGAGCACCAACTTGTTTTCTTTAAACAGAGCGAAAAGTCTTCAAGATCTTATGTTGTGCGTTTGTGTGTCGGCTTTTACCAGTTGAAGAGTTTAGTTATTGAATCAATAGGAAAATCTTGGGACTAACATTTCTGATCTTTTGAATGAAATTAATAAAAGAGGAAATACTATGCTCGTGTCGTGTTGTTTTGTTGTGATTTTTGGATTACCAAGTTATCTGGCCGTAAAGCGAACCAATGCTATATCTACCTTATTGGCTATGAAAGTATTTATAGTAGTCCAATATTATTAATAAAATATCTTTTCAATTATGAATTCTACTACTTCTGCTATTATGTCTACCATAAAACAGTGATAAAGAAGGCCAGCTAAGCAGGTAACTTAAATAAAATTTGTTCATTTCATTTCAGGAATAAAATTTAAAATTTCATGTTATTCATTACATTTAAGTAATTACATATAAGGCAAACAAAAAAAGAAGACTCATTATCACGTGTCAATAAATAAAAAAATTTTTTAAACTTCTCCTCAAAATTTCGACAAGAAACAATAGTTTCTACCAGTTTATTTACATGCGTAGTTACGAGTACCTTTTAATAGTATTAACAATTTAACAAGTTTGCATAACATTTATAAAAAACTACGTTAAACCAGTTGAGCCGTTGCTTTACCTTGGATTCGTGTTATGTAAAAGTGCCTGTTTACACCTTGTTGATAATATACCTACTAACAAGATTAAATGAAAACCACCGACACATCGCACATTACATAATCTACCTGATAGGTCATGTATTAATAAAATTATGTTTGTAATACATTTATTGCGCTTCAATGTATTACAAACACATTTAGGCGCACTACCTAGTGCTCCAAAAATACGTCTGAGATTTGTCCAGTTTGTCCATTTCGGTTCAATTCGCAGTTGATCTAAAATATATTTTCACAACTACTTCATACGACATTCATATAATTCGTTTTAATTATTTTGTTTGTGTTTCCTTCAGAAATAGTTTGCAAATAATTTTATTTTGAGTTTTGTTTCATCTAAATCTATCGATAATTTTTTTTGCCACACTTGCCTTCGTGAAGGGAACTATAACTAGCACGAATTTGAGTTTTGTACTCGATTCGGTCTTAATCTCAATATATATTTTTTCTAAGGGTATAATATAAAAATTAGCGAACGACAACAATAACGAGTGGGAAATTCCTGTACTGGTAAGTACCAAGGATTTCTTACATTAAGGGAAACTAGTTAGGTTTAGTTGGTATCTCAAACTTATATAAACGATAATGACTAGTAACAATTATGTGGGCTGTGTGCTTATTAAGTACCCTCCTTTTATAGGATACAAAAACATAATGGCTTAGTACAATTGTACACAACCCTTTTAAACGTATTCTAGTCTGATTAGTGGCGTATTTCCCCTCGCATGCATTCCTATAATTAGTAAAAGCGTAGATAAGTGAAGGCATAGTTGACAAGCTGATATGCTCCGCCCTTGTCATTACAGTCCGCCATACTGATATTTTAGTATGAAACAGATTTTGATCGGCACGGCGTCCCACTGATAACGGGGCACATAGTAGGTACCCACTTCCATTTTCTATTATCACTCACAGAATTATAAATCATGTCAGAATACCACAAAGACTAAATTCGCTTGATGGATTTCGGGCAAGCATATTTTGTTTTATTATGCTTTCAGCATAGGGCTAGGTATTTAGGTATACATTAGTGGTGTTTGTCTTTGAGTGATATTATCATATACATTTATAGAGCATTAGATAAATAGTGATATGATACACTATCAAATACTGCTTTGACGAAGCCGCATATTACATTGCTATTAAAGAGACCTACATATTTAAATAGATAGACTGTGAGCTAGTAATTTAAAAGCAACCACTTATTACAGAATATTTATGAAAGTACAGACTGGTAATCTTGATATTAATTAAATTACAAGTTGAAGCAACAAATTATGAAGTGTCTTCCAGTAACGATATTTAATCTTGATTATAGGGACCTTCTACTTTAAAATAACCGTGAAAGCACTGATAGTTAGAAATTTTAAGGTTTAGAAGTTTAATCTTCAAAAATAGAGTAAAAAAATGAAGTATGAAATATACTTAGTTACCTACTTAAATATATTTGAAAAATAAAGGTTCTCAATAAATTGTCATAGTCAAAATATTAAAAAGCTAAGTAAGACTTTCTTGGTTTCTTCTTCTTTATTAGCTCACTAAGAAAAAATCGGGTTGCACTCCGGGAGTGCTGGCAGAAGTGAAAACTTGAATATTAACGTTGTACATTTTTGATATTTTGTAATGGTTAGGGGATAATTTTGCACGAATTGCCGTCTTACGAATTTGCTCTGCATTTGAATTTACGAAAACAGAACAGTATTGTACGAAAACAAAAAATCTAGAGTTTTGACATTGAATTAAAAAATTAGCGCGTTGCTATGGTGACACAAGTATTTATGTCTTGAAATGATGCGCCGCCATTTTCACCGCGCTCCGTAGAAAGAGAGGGGGATACTTCCGCCGCCGGCTGTCTACTCTCCATCCGTCACATCCGTCTTACGAATTTTCGATCAGGGTCACGTGATTCTTACTGACGCGAGTTTAGCATTTTTTCCCCATTACAAAAAAGCGTACAACGCCGCTAAAGAAGTTCACACTTCAAAAATCCAAACCTTCTTAAAAAAATGTTTCTTTTTGTTAGAATTTTGACTAAAGGCATTTTACGTTTTATGCTATTTTCACTTTCAAGTTTCTATATTATTTTGTTCCAGACAAATTCCAAATCACGAATTAAGAAAAAATAAATCTGAAACTTCCATACCAAGAAGTCTTATTTCAACGGAGTGCAGAGGGGCGAGATCAAATCAAATAGAGGCAATATTATGTCACAACATAAAGGGAAGTGCGCACGCTCGGGTGGTTCGGCAAACAGAAGCTCTAATAAAAACTACTTGGCTAGCGATCCGAGCCATAGCAAACACTCTTGGATACTCCTACGATTCCTATTACCCCTTAAATTAAATAAAAAAGCTTTAGTAATTTAGCTCAATCTGTCAAATGAAGAGTGTTAAGCAAAGAGAGGGGAGCAAAGTTAATGTATGTACGTATAGGTAGGTTATGAAGTCTTGTTATCGGCAATGAAATACGTTAATGTTTTTGACGATATGAAAGGGCTTGAGTATTGGAAAGTTTATCACCGATAAAAGAGAATTTGCTAGTGGTTCCGTACTCTACGGACGTACGTATATAACACTTCGACATACAGATTGTATATGTTACCGGCAATGTATGAAATGCAGGCATTGTGTACAATGCCTGGCCCTTTTAGGCATTGTATGAAATAGAATGAATATTATTGTTTATTTCACACATTACCAAAACCAACGCTCTGAACCAACTAAGATCAAAACCTTTTTATTTTACACATTTCCGGTGGACCAGCAGGCATTGCATACAATGCCTAGGCAAAGTATAAAATGAGTAATATTTCATACATTGCCTGATCGTTTCAGGCATTGTATACAATGCCGGATTATACACATTGCCGGTAACATATACAACATAAATGTGATGTCCCGACCTGGGTCACGTCTATTTACACCATCTTAAAAGAATGAGTTATTTGTTATACAAGTGACCAAAGTCAATTTGTATACCGACTTTAAATCATGAACTAGCGAAGTAGTCTAGAATTGATATAAAGGCACGAGGCAGAACAGAAAACTTTGGTATCGTGTTAAAATACAACTTTTCACCTCTACCAGCGAGAAAAGAGTTATAGGTAAGTAAGAACAGTTATTTTTACGTAACTTTCCTGGTAAAAAGCTAAATTCAACATTAAAAGCTTGTTTTTAACTCTTAACTCTTTTGGAGTAGACAACTTTTTCATCGCTGGACGCACAATTTTTTTTAATAAATCGCAATAATAGTTCGATCAAACCACAGACCATGCAACAAACACTGTTGAACAAACCTATGCAGAAAAAAAATTACTCACAGAGTATATTCCCGTCATTTTGTTATACTTCCTGCTTTCTCTTATTTATTAATATCCCATCTTATTTCTTTATTTACAATCATAAAACATTAATTTGTTATTGTATTTCATTATTGTTTCTTATTTTATATTTATTTCATACATGCATACATTTCTCAACCGCCTCTGTGGTCTAGTGGTTCGCCCACCCGTGTAAGACGCAGAGGTCCCGGGTTCGATTCCCAGGGGGGGTACAATTTGTACTCGGTTTGGTTGGTGGTAGGGCTTATTTCAAGTCCGCCTGGCTAGCTACCACCATCTTACCTAAGTCTGACGCCATAACAACAATTAAAAAATTGTTGTGTTCCGGCAGTTAGAGGTAAGATAGCCAGTATTCCGGGTGTAGTGCGCTTCCACCTTCGGCCTTATCGTCATTTAACATTAGGTGAGATGAAGGCCAAGTACTAACCCGTTGTGTATATAAAAATAAAATACATGCGACCTCATTTTGTCCAAACTCTTTATTTCGAACCATTAACCTTCTTTTTCAACAATCCTTGTTAGTCTATGTTTAAAACTCCTAGGCAAGGAAATTGTAAGTACTTCGTACAACAGTACTTACAATTTCCTTGCTCCTAGGTATAGGTACCGGTGTATTTTATTTTTTTTACTTTTTAATCCGTATGACATCATAAAGCTCTCTATATTTTTCTCGCACATCATTTACAAGTATCATCCTTGTCACTCTATTTCTTTCTTCTTAATTATTTCAAAATCACTGACATGAAAAATATTTTTATATGCAGGTCAGTGTTCAAAATGCTGTGTTAGAAATAAAAAAAAACACTTTGCCTTAGGCTCGTAGCAATAATCGATTTTGCTGCGAGTTTTAACGCGCCAAAAGCGCCCTTTTCGTGCTAGAGAGGTGAAAATGCTATTTATTTTTTAGTGTACGGTTGGCGGTTGTTTGACCGAAAGTAGCGCCGCGGTGAATTTTATTTAATATTGTAATTCTAATACAATTTTTTAATAAAGCTTACGTGGAATTTTTAGGGCGTTTCCTATTTCCGTTTAAAAATACAAGACTATTCTAGTAGATAGCAAAACTGCTAAAAGTAGCCGTTGTTGACACATTTGCAGTCTACTTACTTCTACGATTGACTACGAGGGAATATAGTGATACTTTCTAAAAATACTAGACCATGGGCTCTGACAATTCCACTCAAAGTTTTATTAAAATAAATTTCTATTATGACAACTTATTAAATAAAAACCTCTGAGGGTCCCACTTTTAGTGGTATAACTACCTCCATATATTCCATAAATTTTAGGACATCTTTTTTAATGTTTGATAGAACCTCATGCTCAAAATGTTAAAACCTCTTTATAGTAGAGTGTAGGTTAGTGGAGGGTATTAAAATGGTAGAAAAATAAAATACATAAGGTGCAAAAGACGACGTTGTTGTCACATTCATGTACAAAAATTATGCTGGATGTAATGAGGGCTTTTCACTATGACAAAAACTGTTGGCTCCATAGATGGCGTTGGTTTTTTTTTTTTACTGAGCTTCGAAGAGTATTCAGGTAGGCAGGCCACTGACATGAAAATTTTTTTTTTATTTATCTGGACTGGCTGTCTGTATGATTTGACAGCTAAGTTTTTGTGCCTATTTGAAACGCCACTAGCGTGCGTCTAAAGAACTAATTTTGACGTACAATATGAAAATAGTTGCCGTGATGGTCTCTCCAGACTTCAAACTTTAGTACCATTTCCCGCACGCTATGCTCACGCTACGTCCTACAGCGCCAAAATGGCGGAAATCAAATAGGCACAAAAACAGTTTGACATAAGCCTGTCCAGTGTAAATATATGCAGGTCAGTGAGGCAGGCAGATGTAACCCTAAAATTTTACTCTTTGGGCAGATGTCAGCCAGCGAGCGCTTACTTACCGCATTGGTACAGGCCATTTATTTTTAAAAAGTCAATTTTGACACTTCTTTTTACATCAACGCCATCTAGTGAGGAAAATAGTTATTATTTTTATTTTTTAAATGTCACTTTGAAAAGCCCTCATTTCAAACTCATTTGATTGAAAAATGTCTGATAGTATTGAAAATGTAATTTGTCTCAGTATAAATAAGCGTATTTTAACCAAACAGTTCACTCTGTAAAGTACAACTAATATTATTTATGTACTTAGGTGACTATATTTTAAAGTAGTTAAACAGAAATGCGCTTCTTTAAAGTTGTGCTATATTTTTTAAGTATACAGGAAATATACAAGGACGTCACTGATCTTTATCTATGAAGATAACATTTTGTCGATGATTTAAAATGCTTTTAATTTTATCTTATTTGCACTAATATTGGAGATGTAGTTTGTTTTTAATAATACCTAGTAAAATTAGGTGCTTTATGGTAAGTAATCGATTTTTTTAGCTAATAATTTGCAACATTATTAATTTTCACTCAACAGTCCAGCTTGTGAAACCAAACCGGGCTGAAGCGTCCTGGAAGTCAGAAAATAAAGAAGGCTTAAGCGTCCTGGGAACGCGCGGTCCCTGTACCGTAAATACACGTACAATAGGTTATTTTAAAATTTTTGAAAACTGCTTATATTTAAAGATTTGGACGAGCAATTAGACAGAAAAATTAAAATAAATTAAATAATATCATTTTTCTCCGTTAAACTAATTAAAGTAAAATTTATTTTTTATGATTTTGAATTTACCGCCAAAACGGTTTGATGATGTCTACTGTGTGACGTCAACTTTGTGTAAACATTTTTAACACCTATGTAGTTGGTACTACAATTTACTCTATGATTTACACAAAGTTGACGTCACACAGTAGATGTCATCAAACCGAGTGTTTTGGCAGTAAATTCAAAACCATTAAAAATAAATTTTACTTTATTTGATTTAATGGAGAAAAAAAGACATTAATTAATTAATTTTGATTCTTCTGTTAAATTGTTCGTCCCAATCTTTGAATATAAGCAGTTTTCAAAAATTTGGAAAATACCCTATTATCAATTTACAGCTTAAGTCACTAACTTTAGAGCGCTTGTGGTACAAAATCTGTAAATTTTTCTCGTTGCCATACATTCGTGAGTGAAGTTGCAGCGGATCACTGTCTATTGTCACTTTAATCACATTATACGAGTAACATAGGTCCAGAAACGCCTGTCAAATTGATTGATAATTCCATAGACAGTACTAAGCATCCAGTTGTAGTTTCTAAACGAGACCCGAAGAACGAAGATGTCATAAAACATTTTTACGGCCTGCGATTCATTTTTCATACAGATTTAATATAAAATACTTAATATATTGGGTCTCGGACGCTTAAACTTTATCGCAGGAATTAGATGTTTATACGTCGTGAGACTTAGTTTGAGCTTTTCATTACTTTAAAATTTTCAATGTTAAATAGGATTTAAAATCGCCGATCAAAAGCTACTAATCATTTTAGTAGGTCATACGAAGTTCACCAGGTCCATTAATACAAATTAACATTTAATTTTAATGTCTGTTACAGGTGGTATTTTTTTCACACAAACATCAACGTTTTAGAAACCCCAAATCATGGAGATAGCATGAGAAATATTGGTATCGGAGACCACTATAATATTGTTAGGCAGTTTGAAACAGCCAACCTAATCAAGTTCATCTCTAATGCAGTAGCAGCTACGCACTCTAAACGGGCGTGGCCCATTTGCTATTCATCTAGTTATCTGACCGAGGGTCCAGACAGGTAGATCGGGGGAGGCTTTCAAGCGCCGTCAATACTTGATGCGGCTCGGACAATGGCAAGAGTTTTATACCTATTCTCTGTCACGTCACTCTCGGGTATTTAAAGTTTGGAAACTGGAGGAATAAATAATAGTATTTGGTATGGACTTTAGTGTCATCAGAAAAGTTATTACAACACTAGTGGCTCTGTGAGCTGTTAGACCTCGCTTAAAAATATTTCCACCATTTTGAAAAATTTCGAAAAACTTATTTGCCAAAAATATATATTATCCATATAATTGTATCTAGTAATTTTTGTAAAAAAATTAGCGGTTTCATACAAAAGTTAATAACGAAAATATCAAAATGTATGAAACGGCTGATTTTTTTTCGTGTTTTCAGAGTTGGTCCAATAGTAAAAGTTGTTCAGTTTGATGGTTCCTATCTACCATATTGGGCATTAGTTGTTTTGTAACACGATGTATATATTAGTTTTTCTACTAATGAGCGTTCTTTATTCTTTTTTAAATGGAATTAATATGAATTCAATTTTTTTAAATATAAATTCCGTTCCACCAACTTAGAAAGCATCCTAAACCGATTAAAATAAACACGTAACTGTCCAGCGAGCAGTAAAGAGTAATGTGTTTATTTTAAAAGCACTGTTTAGAGGCATAAAGATGATCTCATAATTTCCATTACATTAGCGTACGCATTATCCCATCTCGAAGGCTCGTCTCGCTCCAATTTCGCCTCGGATATGTTAAAGAGGACATTATAATAATTAGATTGTTATCAGATGTTATTATATGAATTTTACAAAATTATAAAGAGGACGATAAGTTACGTATCGTGAGGACGGTAGGAATAGATTACGATATCGCCGTGGGCAGAAGCGTAATCGAGCACCAAATTTTGGTCCTTTAGCGAGCACGCCACACAACAAATCGATAACCGATCATTATAATGATTGGCCAGTAAACGCCACTTTTTCTCAATAGCTTGTGAACGGGAGTCATTTTATATGGATACCGCTGCTATAGTAATCATTGTCATTAATGCTGTTTTCATTCTTGTAATTAAGTATAAAAATTTACAACACGCATTGGGGATTACTAGTTTTAGAATTAATTTTAAGGCGTAAAATAACTTGTGGTGCAATAACCGCCTAGTACGTAGATGTAATACTATGTCTATGTTGATATTTTTAGCACTTTAGATATTTATGTTGACGAAAGGTGTTGGTCAAAAAATGATTTAAAGGTTCTGTTTTTATTAGTTTGGCGTGTGATATTGATTTGTCTCTCAATACCGGAATAATCAGTCCTAAAAAGTCGGCCGATCGAATCAGAAATGATGAAAGAAATGAGGAGAACCGCAGGAGAACTAAAGTAACCAACATCGCTCGAAGGATTGCTCAGCTGAAGTGGCAGTGGGCTGGACACATAGCGAGAAGAACCGATGGCCGTTGGGGCGGAAAGGTTCTGGAATGGCGACCGCGCACCGGACGACGTTCCGTGGGGCATATAAGCAAAATCTAACTCTCGAGTTTTGATGGTGATCCCTGATTGGTCAAGAAACTCAGTAGTTAGGTTTTGCGCGCAAACTCTAACTCCCCAGTTTCGCGCTAGTTCGATAGTGATCTCTGATTGGTCAAAAAACTTAGTAGTTAGGGTTTGCTCGCAAACTCTAACTACTGAGTTCGCATCTTTATTTTTTTTGTCAGTAGTAATTTATAGCGTGTAATTGTATAACTGATTTCAAGGACTTTGCTAGTTTAGTTATAACAAGAAGTTTTGCAATATATTTTCATCAGTAATTTATGGCACTTAATAATGATTAGGAAAAAAAAAATCATCAAATTTTGTTCAATAATTTCCGTTGCTGGCTATACCTAACCTACTGAAAAAAAATATGTTTACAGATAAACGATAAACCAAAAAATACGTTTATGTATAAAGAAAGGCGAGTACCTTCAAACCATTTAGCCTTATATCATACTGTATGTACTGTACCTATTGATATTAAGAATAAGAATATTGAATTGAAGAAAAAATTATTAAGAATGTTTCTGTGCAATAAATATTTATTTGGTCGTTTATTAAGTACCTGTTGTTTTAATCTCAAAAGTTTTAACCCAAACACAGGAGAAGTCTTCTTCATCGTATCGATGATTCTGGCGTCCACCAAAGCGTGTTGTCATGTCAGGCAAAATTCACAACGGCATAGCGCAACCAAATAGGACAAGTAAGAATAAATGCATTTTAAGTAGATACTAACTTGCAATTATGATTCGTTGCGACGCAGGGTTGGGTTCCTGGACAATCCATTTGGTCAATTTTATTCAGCATTCTTGTATCCATATAGATATACTGGAGAACTTGGAGAACTTGGCATATGCCACAGTTCTCCAAACTATAATATTGGGTCCTTACATAATCCAATCCTTGACATATCACAACTGCAAGCTTATAATTTCTAAATGGCTTAAAGGCATGGACTATGACGAGACAGAGAATTTTCTTCGTTGTAAGAATACTTCTTTACCAAAATTTATACGGCTGTTAACCTAACTGTATAAATAAGTATGCACAAGTTTTGTTTTGTATTTATTTGTTGTTACTCCAGCTGCCGATAGATGACGCTGTATCGGCGGTTGTATGAAAATGTACATCGCGGTGTTAAGATTTTTGTTATTTGGTATGTATAAGTTTTGTTTCATATTTATTTGCTGTTACTCAAGCTGCCAATAGATGGCGCTGTATCGGCGCTTGTATGAAAATGTACATCGCGGTGTTAAGAATTTTTGGTTTTTTACCTAGGTCGGGTTTATTTATTTGTTTGTGTGAATATAGGCTTTTTTATATCACTATTGGGCGTTTCATTGAGTTATTAAACATTAGTACCCTTATGGAGCGTTATGCAGATAATAGACGGTCATCAAAAGTGCTTCATTTTCGATGAAAAAGGCAGTGACTAGTGACCAGTGAACGACTTTTGGTATTTAGACACTAAATGTAAAATGAATGTAGTATTTCTCATTTCTCACAAAATTTCGCGGCAACAGGTTGTGCGTGATAATTTTGATTAAAGAATTAAAAGTTAATTAAAGAGAAAAAAAATGCTTGCATGCACTGCTTGTATGCATGTTGCATGATGCGGGTTGAAAAAAGTCTAAAAACAAAAAATAAAGGCATTTTAAAATAAACATAAATAAGTTAGTGGCGACATGCCGTTCACTGCAGTGAATGGCACTGTTTACACGCGTCATTTATTGTTCATTTCCGATGCGATGACTGATGAAAGTCCGATGCCCGATGAAACAGCACTGCCGTCTAGTGACTTTCTTACAGTAATTTTTGGGCTTACTGAGTGTTGAACATGAACACTAACTTTATTTATTATTATTATTATTATTATACTTTTTTTTGTAATTGCTTCTTTCTATATTGACTATTGAGTGTATACACGGTTTATAATTGTACCATAATTAGGCTATTTGCTTTTGATTTTGTTACGGGGCCCCTGTTACCTGTAATACAGGTTAGCCTACCATGGGTAACAGTAGTCACCGATTTCAATATTCTGCTTATCATTGCCTTTAATTTTATGTAATTTGAAACTGTGTTATCTGTTTTTATGTAATAATAAACTATGAAATTGGCATTTTTTTCTCACACACCGAGAAACAACCACAACTCCAGCGATTTAAATTATTTATCAGTTGCTGGATATTACGGCTATATAACTATCAAGTTGACGGCTATGCTTATAATTGGATGTAATTTGATTGTTCTGATGAATAATCTAAAAATACATTGAAAGTGACTTCTTTTTTTTGGCAAAAATGACCACTTAATCTGTTGTAACGTAATCTAAACTTATTTTTTTCGAGTAAGTTATGTTGCCTAGGTTATCTTAATGTTCAAACATTTGTACTTACAGAAATGTTTTGTTGCAAAAGCGTTCACAGTTGTTAAATAAATTGTGAAAAATGTTAAAATAGAAAATGCAACTTGTTAAAAATTCTCCGTACAAAACGTCAATTTTGTATTGACACTTTTTATACAAGATTATATTCGCAAATCGGAAGATTAGAAATCATTTTTAAAAAATAAAATATTTTACCACAGTTGTGTTCGAAGACAATTGACAACTGAATTTTGAAGTTCGCTCATTGGTGGATGCGCACTCAGTAGTTAGAGTTTGCGGGCAAAACCTAACTACTGAGTTTTTTGACCAATCAGAGATCACTATCGAACTAGCGCGAAACTGGGGAGTTAGAGTTTGCGCGCAAAACCTAACTACTGAGTTTCTTGACCAATCAGGGATCACCATCAAAACTCGAGAGTTAGATTTTGCTTATATGCTTCCGTGGGTAGGCCCCCGACAAGGTGGACCGACGATCTGGTGGTGCAGCGCAAGAACGATCGTTGTGGAGATCCTTGGGGGAGGCCTATGCCCAGCAGTGGGTGTCATGCGGCTGATATGATAATAATGATGAAAAAGTTGGCCGTGTGTGAGCACGCATAATATGAGCAATCGAATTTTATTTTATAACTATGACTTTTGTTATTAAATTTGTTATTTTATCAACTTGAACTGAAAAAGTTTAAGTTGTATAATATATTATGTAATATAATAAATGTTTAAGTTGTGGTATCAGTTCTTCACACCCA
The DNA here is from genome assembly GCA_943789525.1 of Agriphila geniculea. NCBI lineage: Eukaryota > Metazoa > Arthropoda > Insecta > Lepidoptera > Crambidae > Agriphila > Agriphila geniculea. The sequence continues at coordinate 8,523,552 of OX038870.1, forward strand.
TCCCTCAACCTTTTTACCGAACAAACAAAATTGAGATTTATATTAATGGGATTAGGTTGTTAACAGGCGTCAATGTTAGTAATCAATACTCGATGCTCGAGTAACACCGCGGGATAATACTATAATATAACCATGTATGGCTTCACGCAGTGCAACATGTGCACATGTTATAGAAAGCGCTTTTTCTTTAAAACATAGAGTTGCTGGTTTTTTAGGGATCCGTACCTAAAACAAATCTTACTAATTTACAAGATCTTAAATCAATGGAGCTACGGAAAAGATGGGGATCTTTCCAAAGTTCAGTCCCTCCGTCCGTTTTAGTCTGTCACTCACAGCATCATAGCGTCAACAGTTTTAAACCGAATTTGATGAAATTTAATAGATAAATAAGATAGCGATATCAATTTTAAAACAAAACATTACGACTTTATCACGAACTAACGAGGTTGTCTAATATAGACTACTGAGCACAGTAAGTAATCATTAAACACTTATTTGTTTGTTATTATATTTCACTATTTTTTCTTATTTTATAAGCATATTTTATTTCATACATGAACAATAAATACAGCTCGCGCAAAATAACTTGACCCAAACTTTAGTACCACTTGACCTGCGCAGTAGCAAATTTAAGTACAAAAATGTATAGTGCGCAAGCCATATTGTCTATGGTTTGGTTCAAGTTATATTGCGCGAGATGTACCAATCTATGTCCGCCTTGGTTTAAAAATGTTAAAGTATTCTATCCATCCTTTTCTCACATATCAATTTTACAAGTCTCATCCTTTTCACTCTCTTTCTTTTTTCTTTGTTATTAAAAAAGGGGTAGTATCTTGGACAAATGGTAGTATTTAATCGGGTAAAAATATATTCCCATTTTGGATATAAATATACTTAATATAGCGTACTGATTTACTAAGTGGGCGACAGACTGAGGGCGACTACAAATATCGAATATGGGTTACTTTAAAATACAAATTGAGTAACTAGTTATTCAGAACGGGCGACCAAATTTTTATTTGGGCGACAACCTTAGGGCACACAAAACATTTAAAATTTGGCAAATATTTTATTTAAAAAAGCCGACTATTAACCTAATCGAGGTGACAAAAATAGCATGTTGGGCAGCTTAAATCAGTTATAGTTATCTACTTGGTATAATAGTCGCCCACTTAGTATTTTTGTCACTCATTTAAATTATTTATCTCCCACATGTAGTTGCTCGTTTTACGTATTTTTAGTCATCCACAGTTTGTCGCCCGTCTAGTTGTTTGTCGCCAACAAAATAAACCGCTGCCGGGTTTAGTGTTTAAGTATCCCATTAGCAGTCGTTTATAATGATTTCCAGTCACCCAATTTAAAAATACCCCCTTTCAAAAGGTGGTGTTAAAATTTTAAAAAAAGCACTCTGCCTCACGCTCGCAGCAAAAATCTATTTTGCTGCGAAGTGCGAGGTGAAAATATTTTTAGCCCCACCTCATTGAGTGGAATGTCATTCAGTTTAGGTCGTTAAAAATGATTATGAGGTTAATCGAAAGTACTAAGTATTAGGTACCTATGTCTTTTTAATATTTTTACCCGAACATGTACAGAGAACAAACTCTGTATTTAATTGTTTCAAAAAATATTATAAAATGGTATAAGACGCCGCCAAAGTCAGCTTTTTTTCCAAATTTTTGTACTGAAGTATTTTTTTACTTTCCATTGACCAATAAACTTGAAATTTGGTGAAAATATTTAGTATTATAATAATAATAATTTTAACTAACAAATACCAATATATTAATAAATCTGAATTTTTCTTTTGATTTTCCTCATTTTCCTATTACCTACAAAAAATTTCTAGATTTCACGATGCGGGCAACTATCAGAGTATACATTGAAAATAATTGAATTTTTTAAGATTGTTTTGGAAAAAAATCTAAGATTTGTTTTTTTTTTATTTTTTTATTGAGTTAGTACACTACCTGAAATCACAGCAAACTCATAAACTTTATTGAAAGGTAGTAACCTACCTAAACCTATGTATATAGTAGTAACCTTCTTATTTCTAAGATTTGTTTTGAGGCCCTCTCTCCTCTTCAACTTTTGCTCTATCTCTAGGGGTTTTTTTTCATTTGGTAATCATTCAACGAAAAGGGCACCTATCCAGATGAGTACTTTCCGAGATATTGCTGTTTTAAGTTTGAGAGCTGTCATCTGAAATAAAGGTCGTTCATTTCATCTAAGACACCATCAGTCTAAAAAGAACTTTCTGAGAGATAAAATGAAGATCTCACCAAGGCCTTCCATTTCTTCAAAGACATAAACAGTCTAAGATGAGTCCTTTCCGAGATATTGATGTTTTAATTTTGACAGGTGTCACCTAAAATTAAGATCTCACTAAGACCTTTCATTTCTTCAAAGACACCAACAGTCTACTATGAGTAATTTCCGAGATATTCCAGTTTAAATTTTAAACAGTTGTCACCTGAAATGAAGATTTTACTAAAACCTTTCAGTGCTTCAAAGACACCATCAGTCAAGGACGAGTACTTTCATATTGTTGTTTTAAGTTTGACAGCTGTCATCTGAAACGAAGACATGACCAAGACCTTTAATTTTTTCAAAGACATAATTTTTACATAATAACTGCTATCCGTTTACACTTTATAATACTGAGACCTCATGACAGCATATGCGCTATATCATAATATAAATATTTTTGAAAAAACTAATTTTATACTGTGGTTATATAGATAGACTGCCTCATCGCGGCCGAACTACAAACCACTCCAACCTTTGGGAACCTCGGCAGCCCACATGTGTAGTCCGATTATGTACCCAGTGGGCTTATTTTATAGCCCGAGTTAATCTCAAGATGCGTTTTTTTAAGAATTTTCCGAATTTTGATTAAGGTCCCCAAAAAAAAGTTAATTAATTTTTGACCGGCAAGTTTTTTTTGTTATTTTTTTACGTTATCGAAATTTCTCTAAACTACCCGACCGATTTTTAAAATTCAAGCGCTACAATACGATAGCGACGATCTTTGCGCCGTACATATATTTTACACATCTCTCATAGAGATATCTCCAATTATGACCGATCTACGGCCATGTTGCGCTTTTGGCTGAACTCGGGCACATACATTGGTGATGACATAAACATTTTCAATGTTAAAAAATTGTAGTCATACGCGGAGCACACATAAGCCCCAACCCTTAGCCTTATTTGATATGAAACCCTAAATGTGCAAAATCCGACACGCACTTTACCGATTTTTAATTCTGTTATTATTAAAATAAACTATTCGAGTTCTGCAGATTGCATGTTTTACTTTGCACATTTTATTGCCTTTTTAACCGACTTCAACAAAAGAAGGAGGTTCTCAATTCGATTGTATGTTTTTTTTTTTATCGTTGTTCGCGCGTATCTTCGACATTTATGGACCGATTTTGATGATTCTTTTTTTGTTCGATTGAGTTTGCTTGCGAGATGGTCCCATTTATTTTTTTTTCAAATCGGTCAAGTAGTTTTCAATTAATCCTGAAAATACTATGATTTTGCATCAACTACCTTGATGACTTTGTTATTTATGAACCGAATTAGATGAAGTTTTTTGTGACTCACGTTTGGCTGAGCCGATTTTTCTACCTAAATTATATACTTACCTACACTATCTAATACAGAAGGTAACACTAAAAATAAACAAATAAAAAATTGTTTAAAAGCAAAAAAAACCGACTTCAAAAAAACCTGCCTCTAAAAAGCAAGAAATAATATTCAAATCATTAGATACGCATTATAACGTCTATTGAAGTCGGGTGGGGATTTAAGAATAAAAAAAGGAAGTTGTAGGTACTTCCCGTACGTGCATACGGTACGTCCGTACCCCACCCGACTTCAATAGACGTTATAATGCGTATCTAATGATTTGAATATTATTTCTTGCTTTTTATAGGCAGGTTTTTTTTGAAGTCGGTTTTTTTTTATTGATCCAATTCTTAACATGTTTATTCATTACGCTAATAACTTGCTTATCTACTACCTACTGTACTGGATATTATAAACTTGATAATATAAAGTTTATAATATGTAGTGCAATGCATTATAATATCAAAAAGCTTTAACCATTTTACACCAATGTTAAACCAGAATCAAATGTAACGTGCGTAGGTGTAACACTCTATTTGAATTTTCAAATTTGTATACATAATAATGTCTGAAAATTACTCGAACTGTGAAAATATGTCAGCGCAGAAATACCTCTGTCGCACGACATGTCCTCCATGTATTTACACTCAGCTAACATATTATTATTGTGTAGTAACAGAGCTCGGTATTCCGGTGAACTGAGAGTCATAATAATGCGTTTACATTGTAATATACAATATGTCATGTGGGCTTTAATGTCTACGCCTGTCAGAAAGTACGACTAGGCGTCGGAATGCGGCTTATACGTGCACATTCTAGATAGATATATGATTCAGACAATGAAGTGACGAGGACGAGGCGAAATAGCTGGATTCTAGTAGTAAAATTGATATAATGCTTGTGCGTGATGCACATTGTCACGAAAAACGAGTTCGCTTGGTGCGTGGCGATCGAAACACGACGGTGCGACGCGGTGACGCCTCATACTGTCTGTCACTCCATACGTATGTACGGTCGGCAACGAAAGTTGTTTAACACTTTAGTACTTTGTCATGTGGTAACTTTTTTGACTAATGCTTTAAACCGTGAGGCATCTGTCAAAAAAGTTGCTATGACAAAGTACCAAACTGTTAAGCGCCTTTCGTTGCTGACCGTACCTACTCAACTCACTACTCTTTCCGTATACGATTAATACGTTTTACTTACCGTACGCCGGCAGATAGCTAGAGAGACCACTGATGCGACAAATCCCACCATAGATAAATATCAATCGCTCTCTCAACAACAATTAATGGTTATTTAACGCGTTTCAATTCAATTGTCGTGTGGCGGATTGCATCGATAATTCGAATGGCCGAATTCCCTGTAGTTAATACTCGGCCGATGCCTTATTTATGGCTCTTACCATGTGAGCGAACAAGCCACATGTCCGATCGGTGACCATTGGGTATTTATAAATTGTGCAACGTTTGCAACCATCAGAGCATAAAAATATGTTAATGGTACTATTCGAATTACAAAGTCGGATAAAAAGCGTCGGTTAATATTTTCGTTAATTACTCACCCAGCGGCATTACGACAAGGTGAAATTAAATATCTGACCGGGTATTATTTTCATGAAGCGATGTTTTGTAAAAAGTGCTTCGAGTAAATTAGTGACAACTTACGAGTATAGGTAGTTCCTTTTTTTGTATAGTTAAGTCGGATTGATAAATATTAATGACGAGTGGAAAACTTACGCGAAATTGTAGCTGCGAGTATTCGCCGCTGCCGTACATAACTAACAATCGACGTGAATTAATCGTAGGCGACAAACATAATCTAGGCGTATGTGAAGGCAATCGGCCGCGACGCGTCAATTTGAGAGCCTTGTTCCATCTTAAATTATCGACAAGTTTCATAACAAGCGTAGAAGCAATTGCAATAATCGCTGCAAATTAATTACCGGCTTACGGCGAGCCTGATGAAAAACAGTAAAAGCAACGACGCGTCTCTGAAACAAGGTGGGTAGGGGCCAATCGGGCTAAAATATACGAGGTTTCTATAGGTGGCCGGTGGCCGGCGGGTATTTGAGTTTGGGTATAAATAACATTTAGCGGGCGGAGCGAGGCACGGATTATGAGGTCGGAGGACTCAATTAAATTGTGCTACCGGACCCGGCTTTTATTGCGGACTTTTCCCGTGACCTCCCGTCGGATTTCCAAATAAATGGATCCACTTTACGCGTGGCTCTGGAGTTTTGGGTTTGTTAATTTATGAAAACCACTGAAAAACGTTAGTCATATTTGCGAATGCATGTAAATTCTATCCGATTGGCTTTTTTTTATAAAAGTAAGCCATTTCAGATAGAAAATACTTATTTTTTAAACTTTGTTGGCGAATTTTAACCTATATTACATTAAAATATTATTACCCAACTTTTATTGAATATTTATATATTCATTCCACAAAAAGGTACATTCCAAATGAAATTGTTAATTATTGATGACAATTTGATTTAATAAGACAACATATTTTTAATTATATAACGATTTAAATTTGAAAGACGTATGACAACTGTCAAAAACTAATAGGACAATAAACAGTTAACAGACTTTAGAGGTACAATACAACCTACACTACTACCAATGTTGTTCAAGCTTATTACTTCAATTTTACTTAATCATTGTCTTTTTTCATTTTGTAGTTATGCTAGAAAACATTTATTAAAGTCGGTGCTACCTCAATGTTTTCTATCGACACATAATTATAAGCGTTAAAATAGTTAATTGAAGTCTCTTTAAAGAACAGTGTCAATTTTGCCTAAATTAAGTTCACAAGTTCAAAGTTTCAAATTGACATCTTCGAATATTTTAGACTTGCAAATACGATAGCAAAGACGACTTGAGGAGCTCGATGATGCAGTGGTTTAGCGCATGGCCTAGTGATTGCGGAGGTTAAGCAACTTTCATAAGAGTCGGTCATGGGATGGGTGACCAAAAATGTACTATCTCGAGCTCTTCTGTGCTTCGGAAAACACGTTAAGCTATTGGTCCCTGTGCATTTGCAGTCGTTAACACTCGCCAATCCGCATTGGGCTGGAGTGGTTGGTTATGGCCCATTCTCCTTATCCACCCTTAGGTTTTATCCGTATGGAAGGCCAGAAGGCCTGTGCCCCACACTAGTATTAGGGACATTAAAATGGCTGATGGCTGGTGGCTTATTACAAAGCATAAAGCTTCGAACCAATAATAAGTTCTATTAAACCGTATTCAATTCCATACAACATACAATATTAATACTTAATTTTCCACAGAATAACTGGAGGTATTTTTTCATTAGCAGACTTTATAGTTGCTACACTGTCTCGCAATGTGTCAGATTTAATTCACATTTTTGTATCTAGCAACAAATACTTGCAGTTTGCTCAGAATTTTTATACAAATTATCGTTTTAATATCTACCTTTTTTTACATGTTAAACTGTGTATATGTTATCGTAAAATCATGAGAATCATTTTATTGTAATAATAAAAGATTAAAATCTATCGGAATATTGTAAACTGGAAATAAACTTTACAATTATACCGCATTTATTTTCGATATTGATATTATGTACAGTTTATCAGTATAAAATATTCCGATAAATTGTAATATCGCGAGATATATAAGGTCCTTCTTAAATAGTGCACAAAATTTTAAGGGGTCAATGTACTCATGCATACAAACAACTTTTACTATGGTACCAACATAGAAATCGCGAAAAAAAATCAGCTGTTCCATACATTTTGATCTATTCGATTTTTTTATGGAAATAGAAAATTTAAAATCAAATAGATCAAAATGTATGGAACAGCTGATTTTTTTTCGCGCTTTCAATGTTGGTACCATAGTAAAAGTTGTTTGTATGCATGAGTATATTGACCCCTTAAAATTATGTGCACTATTTAAGTAGGACCTTATATTATATTCTAACAGTTATTGTTCCGGTGAATTAATGAGAAATAGTAAAATACAAGGTGTAAGGCTCCAATAATAATCTTAAGAATGTGTGAAATCATTTTTTTTTTAAACATTACAACAGTAGTTTATTGACCGAAATAAAATGGACATACCTACATATTGAGACACTTATGTTTTATATCTTTTTAGTAGTAGGTATGTATTTCATAGTCAAGGTGGGTAACCACTGGGTAACTCACCAACGGCAGTGTTAGGCATATTAAATACAGAGTTTTAAATGACTCATCCGTCAGCCATTCTTGCTGTCCCCACTGCTGGGGCACAGGCCTCCCTTATGGGTGGATAAGGAAGATTATTTAAATTACGTTAAATTACTCAATATACTTATACTAAATTTAATCGTATAATACTCAATTTAATCATATTAAAACTTGTATAACTTCTATGAAAGGAAATAATGAAACCTCATTCTGAGGAAAATAAATCACGATAAATTTTATGTTTAACTGTAGGCATTAATTAAGCGTTAAATAGTTATTAATGGACTTAACTGGAAGTTAAATGGACCTAACCGTTAACCTTACTCTAAAATAAATGGCGGTGGTTAAATAACAAAAAAATGGTTCTGAAAAAAAAACCTGTGGATGCTCATCAAAAAATGTTCATTATTTTAGTCTTGCCCCAAAAAAATCTTGTTAGGATATATTTTATAGTTAAACCTATGACACCCTTAAATTGTTTAATTATATCGATAGTTGGCGTTATGAACAACACATTTCAAATTGGCAATTAATATTTATTTACACCACCTTAAAATATAATTATAAGACAATTTAACATACCTTAATTACAAAACTTCTATGACTGTATGTACTTACAAAACAGACTATAAAAAAACAATAGACGCATGAAAAACAAAAGGCATCGCTATCCATTTATTTAAACATTATTTTGCATTTTATTTCCACGAGAACATTGTGTTTAGTCTTAATGAGGTAAGTAACCTTAATTATATTTATGGGCCCATCGTGAAAGGTCTCATTTGTAGTTTAAAAAAGAGGATAGCATGTACAGAACACTGTACTGTACTACTATCAGCACCATCCATCATATTTTTTCCGAGCTACCCGTACTCATGCTGTTTCCACCGACGCGAAACGCATTTACTATCTTTGAATTCGCCGCAATCTACTCAAAATGGAGCAGAAAAAAAAACAATTGACGTTTACAAAGGAATGTTACAGCAAACCGATTTCCTTGGTGTTTGTTTGATTTTCTGCCAGTGCGCCAATATGAGAAGGCTATTAAGAACTAACGACCATACGACTTCAATGGTCAATTGCATATGATCAATTAGACGGAAAATTGTTGCGGATTTGTATTGTTCGCCCGTATTGTGGTAAAACTCGAGTAGTTTGATAAAGAATGTGACTGAACTGAAACTTGGCATAATTGGATTTACACTATTAAACACTTGAGTGCAGGTTTTATGTTTTTTTACAGAATAACCCTTAACTTCTGGGGGCCTATTGTTGTAAATTTATAACATAGGAAGAAAAAATATCTAGATCTATTGGAATTTGTTAAAACTTTTACCCTAGTTCCTTAGACAAAGTATCTGTCAGCCATTTCGTACTTTTCAAACTTATTGGTTAAATACATTAACCACTTTTTTTATCTTTATCTAATAAATAAACTATTATTGTTATTGCTTGTTTGTTTTATTACTAATTGAAAGTGAGAGATGCCGTCAAAACCAGCTCATCTATTGTCTAACTTCAAAATCTATCGCAATCGCTTGCAAGATGTAATACATTGATGCTTCTTTTTGGCATAAATAAAAACTTACCAAAGAAATGCAGCAATGTGTCACATCCATCTATCAAATGAAAGCGATTGTGATAGATTTTGAAATTAGACAATTAGCCCCCAGATCACGTGAACTATTTTACGAGTTTTTTTTTAAGATTTGTATCCTTTTTGTGTATTTTGATGCATTTGCTTCGAATATGTATTAGCAATAATTTACATCCCCATGAAAAGTATGAAACCACTTGTTAAAGTCAAGTACAAGTGAGGTCCCAATTACATGTGTGAATTAACAGTATCCAAGTGTGGTACCTATATGACGGTATTTTCGCTTTCCAGCCTGCTATTATACCATTATTTTAGTTTATTTTGCTAGGCTCCTTCGCCACATACTTACAGACATTAAGACGAATCAGAGCATGATTTTTCTGACGAAAATGACTAAATGGAAGACATTTCAGTACCTACCTTGAATTGACGACAGTAGTGACTCTGATCCTAGGTCTCCTAGGATCCTAGATCTTTTTATCTGATCCTAGAATCCTAGGGCTGCTCTAGGAAGGCTTTAAAAAAATACAAGAATGAGAGGAAAGACTATGATTGATTACAACTGTTTAACAAAAAAATGTTATTTGAACTCTGCTAACACGTATGAAATAATTGAAACTTTTTCTGAAATTTGTGGCTTGTGATTTGAACAAAATGGTTTATAATAATTATTAATATGTTAATTGATTGTTAAATAATCATAATTGTTTGTACAGTCAGCAAAGTTATGACCTTAACAGTTTGAAAATAAATCGCTTGCAAGGATGGAACTAAAAGTTCGTCTTTACCTGCCTCCATTGTTTTTATACAAAAGATGCTTTTGTGACTTTTGGGTAAATGCAAGACAATACAGACTACTCAATCTAGAAATGAACCTTAAGGTGTTCAGCTCATAGCTTTGCTGACAGTACAATTTGGCTTAAGAAAAAATAAATAATGTTTTTATAACAATTAACTCAGTAGTAATAAAGACCTCAGTTCGTACAAAAATTTTCTCAGTTGTTTTATTGCCTATTTGGTTGAATGGGCCAAATCATATTTAAAATCTTAACTAGAACACTAGCTGGGCCTCAGGAGGTTAAAGACAATTACTCTATAATGGAATTATTAATAATAACTTTTTTTTATTTCGTCAATATTTTTATTCTTGTTAAAACGTAAAGTTACCTACTTCAGGGATAGGAAAATCCACACCATAATAATTATTGAGGTAGTATTATTAATACCAAAAAAATGATTATTGTAATGTTAATATTTATTATTGATATTAAGAATATTTATGTAAACAGTGTTAAATTTATCTTTTACAAATCTTTTTTTCTTACAATCGCCTCACTTTTATGCATAAAAAAGGACTGGCATTAAAATAATCCGCTATTGTACCACAACGTTATTTTAAGATATCAATCACAAATAAATTGTTATTCACTCATTTCTTATTAGGTGTACGTACCTAGCACTAACAAAAAATCATTTGTTTATTTGCAAATAAAAAAGAAGAATTAATTAAAAAGATCCATTATTAAATTTTTACGGTCCGAATGTTTGTACTATCATCAGATCGAAGATATTACTACTTTTATTTTTAATTTAATAGCTTCTGCGTATCGGCAAGTGACCTAAGGCTGCGGTCATAAATACAGCGAGATGGTGCTGTTCATTAAGTATGCAAAAAATGCTTTACTTAAAAAGTAAACTTGTCATATAAAACAGCAAATCTCTTATTGGAGATAACGTAATAAAATAAAACATAATTATCTTAGAAAATTAAGTGTTTAATAAAATTGTTGAATTAAAATACTATTGTATCTTAATTAGTAAGGATAATAAAAAGAATTATTTTATCATTACAAATGCGAAAGTAAGTTTGTTACGCTTTCACATCTTAACCTACTCAACCGATCATTATGAAATTTTGCATACACCTTGTCATGGGTTACAAAAAACATAGAGTACCTTTTATCAAGAAAAAAAACGAAGTTGCGGACTAGTTGTTACATAAAAAGTCCATCGAGTGAAAAGCTCAATGGAAAGAATGAGAGAGCGTTATCCAAACGGATCATTTTTTATGAATCAACCGACCACCATCAGGTTATTGGCGCATCAAACCTTTATTGTTTTAATTACACAAAAGTTACAGGTAGTAGTAATTAAATGAAGCGAACGGAGCATTTTATAGTGTGTTATAAATAAGTTTTTCAGACTCGGGTCGGTCTTACCTGTTTTTGTAATTTTATCTGATGGCAATCATTCACGTAGGCGCCATGTTATTTTTTTCCAGTCCTGACGTACCCGTCTAGGATTGCAGGACTGTTTACGATATGGACGGTTTGCTTAAGGTGATAAAGTGTCAAATCTAGCAGATGTTTTACGTTATAAATGGACGGTAAACGCAGTAGGTGTGCCTTGTACCGCCTCTCTGGCCTTTCTATTGTGTATACTTCGCTTAATTAGGGCTTATTAGATAAACTTTAGTTCGCAATGAGTTATGTATTAATTAATTTAATTTGAAAACAGTTTGGTTTAATTTATATTCCTTATTGTACATTAGCACGCTATGTTATTAATACAAAGGGGAATTAATGCATAAAATGTCTTTATATTAATATTTTAATTTTACTAAAAATATTTGTACCAATTAATTACTTAGAACGATTAATAAAATCAGTGAGAGTGGCAAAAGCTAAATCCATGGGTTATATGAAATATAATGATACAAAAATATCAAATGTTATAATGTAATCTTTATAATACAAGTGTATAAACATATTTCTTAAAACCCATAGATTTCTGCCACTTACACTGATTTAATTACTAACACTGATTGGAATAACTTTAAAATTGAAAAAGATAACATTTTCAAGTTTTCACTGTCATTTCCTTCCTTATTCTAATTGAATTTGTAGTAATGTTGTTGAATTTTGAAAAAATCTTATCCTTTTACTTATTTATTTTTTATCATGAATTTAAATTGTTATCTGTAATGAACAGTTGTAATCTTTTTTATCTTAAAATCATCCGGCTTGTGTTCACGTAATTGCAATAGGTAGGTAATAATACAATTGTTTTAGATACTAAAAAATGTAATATCACTGGAAATACTGTGACAGGAATATGTTTATAAAATTTTATTATTGACTTCACATCAGCAAATCAGACTTGTTCACGTTTTAAAAAAAAACATTGTTTTCATAGTATGGTTTTTGACACAGTTCTAGTTACGGAGCATAAAAAAACAATATAGGTACTATTGCGACACCATTGTGACACCATTATTACCTACTTTAACAGAATAGAGACGATGATGGTTTTATTGATATGGAATTTATTTCAATGCTATATTAGACTTGAGTTTCCACCTAAGGTATGGTTGGTAGATACATATTTATATACTTATTACTTACCTACCAATCATACTAACATGATAAATTAATTGCAAATTATCACCATGTGTGTAACTATTAAATATTTGTAGGCACATAAACTTAAAAAATGTTTTATTTTAATGCTTTTCCATTCTACCTACTTGAATTGACTTTTGGAAAATAAAATAATAATATATTTCTTTACTTTAGGAATTATATTATATTACTATAGGTAGGAATCTTTGAGCTATACTCCGTGCACTCATTTTGACTATTAGAAATCATAATTTAATTAAGCGTTAACAATTTTTCCATCACAAAGATACAAGTTTTACTAATTAAAGTTATTTTTTCTATTCCAACTAGAGAGTCTGTTGCTAAAATATTTCAAATACTTTTTCCAATAAGATTACATCAATTTTTTTAACAAATATTTAAGAGCGTTGACGAAAACGGCATTTCATACAAACTTTCAAGTCTTATTATTTGAATTGAAAGAACCGATTTTAATGAAACCTCATACGCCCAAGCAGGATAGGTCTTAAAAGTTAGTTAAGAATATTTTTAAAATGACTTAGGTATTTAAAAAAAAAAAGATACTTAATTGGAATTTTGTGTTTTTATGAAAAATTGAAAGTAACTCTATTTATCGAAAATAATTTGTTTTAACTTTTTAGACTAACGTATTCTGCTCATGTGTGTAGGTTTATTTATTTCGAAAAGTAACGACTTGAAAGTATGAATGAAATACCGTATTTCGTCAACGCTCTCAACAGTGCAAATTATTATATGTGAAATTTAACTACATGGCGATTTAAGTACGAATGATTAATAGTTGATTCTTAATAGTAAAATGAATTATTGATTTTGGGATGTTTGCAATTTGTCTGTGCATATTACCTATGCCTACCAACACAACGCACTATTAGTAACTATTTAAACCTAATTTTGGAATACACATGGAATATTTTGTAGAGTTATATGAGTATCAGTGCGGCAATAACTACATAACTGCGATTATAGTTAGTTAAATTAGGTGTGTTTTCAGGAAAAATAACATTTCTAACCTACTGCATAAAAGCAAATAAATTAACTGACATTTTACTATTTCACGATAAAGAACAAAATAAATTTCAATTAATTTTGGCAATAACTCAAACGAAAGTTAACGATGAACATCATTATACTCATTTTAAATACTATTTTTTCATTAAAACGAAGCTTTTTATAATTAAGCCTTCTTTATAAGCCTCTTTTTTTCATAAAATGCGCCGTCGGCTCTTGCGTCGGCATGCTATCAAAATGTCAAGAGATAATAACACCTACACTTAATTACATACTTATCCATTAAGTTGTAATTACTTGTTATGAATAGAAACATGTATTTGTGTTAAAAACTAAGTTTTAATGCTTTTTAATCAAATATACTTATTGAGAAAAAATTATATTATAAGTTTCACCGAAGTAACACAAAAAAAATGTTTAGTTTTACCACATGTATACTTTACAAATAGAAAAACCATGTTACTATTTCAATCTATATACCTAAACATGGGTTTTATTGTACATTCGAGGAGATATTTATAGGTACTCAAAAACTTGTAAAACTATAAAAAGACAATTCTTATTTATTCATATTTTAATTACATTGGGCTTGCTTAACAAACGAACAAAAGTGTCCAGTTTGATTCATGATCCAGTTTAATTTGGGATCTATATTTATTTAATTACAACTGGTTTTTTTATTATTATAGGGACATAACTTACAACTATTTTATACAAACAAGGCTACCTAATATTATGGACTGGACAGTGAAACATAGAATATCCTTTTTGGAAGAGGAAATAAAGTATAACGTAGGACTCATATAAGTACTTTCTCATAGTTTTTAAATATCCATAAAAATGGGCGATATCGTATCAAATTATTTATTGATTATGATACATTTCTATTCATTTGACTTAGGTACTAGCAATAAATCTGAAATCTAATTAGAATAGTAAGTCACAGCAGCAAACAATGATACCTACATTATTATTCTAAATTTTTTTCTGTCTTATCCATAAAAATAATAAACGTCTTTTAGATACTATTTAGTTAATCAGGGTGTTCTGTCACATTCTTTCAAATTATTGAGTTCAACATATTAAGTTTAAATGTCTTTTTTAATATTTTTATGAATAAAGGGGTTAGAGAGTAACCGAGAAGTTATTATATTACCCAAAAACATAATGGTAAACAAGAAAGGTTTTCTACTTAAGTATTAATTAACACAGTATCGACTTTATTAATAAACGAAGAGTAGGTACATAAGTTTACACCTGATTTAACCAAAAATATTGCTTAACTTTAAATATTACTCCTATCTATGATGTCTCAAAGCGTAAGTAAACTTTTTGGCCAAGCTAGGTGTATAAGGGGGATGATTGCGATGGTGCTTTTATCATAGATACGTATTTTCTCGTTAGGACTTATTTTCTTAATTAACAAAGATTTTATATCTTTACAGACAGTTACTAACCTGCGAGGCGGGCGGATACGAGTAGCCAAATTGCGCGTACGCTGCCATCGGGACGATCATATGGGCGGCTTCACACAAAACACTGTCTCTCAAAGTCTAAGCACGGACGTATTAGTTTCCTTAATACTAGCTAAGTGAAATTAAGTAAACGTATCACAGTTGGTTGGTTGCGCGGCGGCGGCGCGACGCGCTGCCATCCCGGGCGTCAGCGACCTGCGCGCGCGCTTCGCATGCCGGGCTACTCCACTCTGTACCGGCCTATACCTTGTTTACGCGTTCGAGTCTTGGCACAGACTGGCGCGCGGACGACGCCTGACGCCCCTCCGCTGTAGGCCAGCGCCAAATACGCTCCTCCTCCGAGGCGGAGTTTCGTCCAACCGACCAACCACCTCGCGAATCTTCCATCCCTTTCGATAACCAGCGCACATTCGCGTCTCGCAATTCGCCGCTTCTATCCCCTCTTTGGAGAATGTTCCGCCTACTCGAATCGAACCGCCCACGTCCGGGTGGGGCGCGGGAAAAAAGCGGCAGAGTCGGCTCAACTTGATCATGTTTATGGGTTTCCGTGGAGACAGACCGCCAGCTCTGTACCACGAGCAAACAAATCTCTAGTGGCAAAAAATGGCTCGGCCGACGACAAGTTGTTTCACCTTGTCGGATTTACGAACGCGACCTATAAGAATTTACTTTATAGGCTATACCTGTGTCAGTCGGTACCGTTGGCTTTTTCACTTATTATTATTTCACTTTGAAATATTATTCAAAAAATTTCCAATACCTATGACCGATTTGTACTTGTCAATATCCATTTCATTTTCTTTATGACTATAAAGTTCTTGATCAAGAGCATTTAAATAGAAAATCTAGAGATCTCTCTTTAAAAATCACGTAGGTAGGTATATAAAAACAAAGTAGAGGCACCAACGAAATATTAAGGTACTTTCTTATAAATACCTACACTTAGTTTTCATCACAACTCCATTTCATTTACCCAAAAAGCAGGCGGAGAAGCTACAGAAAGCGTTATGGCAGAATATTAAATTCGCATTTCTCAGAGATTCCGCGAGTGTGTAACAGGTGGCGCTCGCATCGCCCTCCTCCACACTTATAATATTGCTCCACAATAGATTTCTAATAGAACTCCATATTTTATTCTAAGGAAAAATAGGGAATGCACCTTATTTTATTGGAATACTCAGCCAGTTTGATTTATCAAAAACTATTATTTTTTATTTTTTTGTAACTCGAAATTTTGTATATTTTCTTTGGTTTAACTGTAAAAATTAATAAAACAACATTATTTTTTCCTCTATTTCTTAAAAAAAAAGATGCGTGCATTTGTACACAATAGTTTCTGAATGGAACTCTAGGTACATATTGATTCCAACGAAAAATTAATAATACCTACTTATTTTATTGGAATACGCAGGCAATCTGAGTCATCAGAATTTATTTATTATTTATTACTAACATTTGCTCGAAAGTAATTTTTTTTTATTTGTGTCAAGTTAAATAGAGTTTCTTTCATTCTTCCGGAAAGAATTATAAATCAACATTGTTTTTTTTTCGTTAAAATTTTCTAAATAGTTATAATAAGTACTCCACAACATACTTCTAATAAAAGTTCATAATACTCCAATGAAAAATAAGACTACAACCTATTTGATTGGAAAACGTAGGCGTAATTATTTATTAGATACTTACTTAAAAGTTTTAAAGGTTGCCTTTAATTTTTTTTAATGGATAACAAAAATAGCATCATTTTCAAATAAGTTTACACCTATGTAGTTTACCAAAAATATTACTTATTAATACTCCTTACGACATTGAATGTCACAAAACGTCATATTTACTAAAACAAACTTTTTCATTAAACTGGGTATTAAATTGGGCAGCGTTAATTTTTCTGAAACAAAGGTCGAATACCTCGGTCGAATATATCGGTACGCGGCTTTATGGAAGTTCATATTACATTATAGAGTAGGGTTTCTTAAAGTGTGTTCTACTAGGGAACGTTGGGGTCCGTAGCATGTGTATCAGGGGTCCGCAGTTAACCCTTTTCGAAATGAAACTACCAATAAAAGTGGTTTTTTTTTCACATAAGGATTGTTTTCTTTTCCCAAAATATTTTGTTTTCTTTTCCCAAAATATTTTTGGACAGGGGTCCGTGGCATTTTTTAAATTCTGAAAGTGGTCAGTGGTTGCAAACAGTTAAAAAGAAACATAATGAGAGAAGATAGATTCAAATTGATTGCAACTTTTTGATATTCTTTTTTCCAAAAGTAGGCAGCAAACATAATTCACTTTTTTGCCTTTAGACTAATCTAGAAAAGATACACTAAAACAGGTCCTGCTTTTATAACATTGCTTCCCTGTAAGATAATGATAATCCATATTTAATTTCTAGGATAAATAGGGATTGGAAGGTCGTCCTTTTTTAAGCATTGTTGTAAACTTTATTACAGTACTTTGTCTCCTGAAAATAAAAGGAATTGTGATGGAAAAAGTTGTTTTGTGTTTAGTTATTATATTTACTTATTTATTGAATACTAGCTTCCGCTCACGATTTCGTCCACGTGAATATTCGGAACCAAATCCCTAGGGAACCTTGACCCAAATAAAAATATCCAGGCTATAAACTATGTGTGCCTGTCCATTTAGCCGTAGTATTTGTATTATAAATGGTGTAAAAAAACTACTTGATTTTGATTAAATATTACCTAATAAAGTACCAAACGAGTAAGCAATACTTAGTTAACGCCTGTTTCAGACCACTGCACGAAAAATACGTTTCTTTTTAATTATACCAACATTTCATATTTTAAATAAAACATTTTTAATTACAATAATATAAAACATTAGATACCCAAAGAAATTGTGCAACTCTATATTAAACTTAAAGTTTTGTAAAGTCCAAATTCATATTTTATTGAGTAAAACGCGACGTATCGTGTTTAAACAGTAGGTAAGTATTTAGTTTAAAATATGTTTAACTAATTTTATGACTCATCTTGGTCTTATTAGCATTATTATTAATGATTTAAAATTAAGTCATGCTTTAATACAATAAAACTGTTAGAATTAACGAAACATGAAACGAATTCCAAAACATTTTCGTAACTAAATACGATATTGTTGACAAATTTTAAAATATATTTTTATACGAATTACCTAAACCTTTATGCTAAAATTGCTATTATGAATAGTTGATGTTTGATAAGTTTTATATCACCAAAATATTGTTATTGACAATAGGTAGGTAAGTGATAAGTAAGGTATTTTTACATTTTTAGGATAGCCACATCTAATTTAGAAAAGATGCCAAAATCGTAGGTGAATAACGAAATTAATTCTTTATTTCGTTTTTGTTCGTTTTTGGAATTATACCGACCCAATTTTGTAGATCGGTACAATAGGGATGTTGACTTATGAATAAAATAACGAAATAGTAATAAAAATCGTAAACATATAAAACTTTTGGAGTAGCTTGTATACCTCTTGGTTTTATATATTGCGTATTATTTGTTTTATGACCCTTCAAAGTTTGGTGGACAAGTCCATTTAAAAAGTATAAAATTTGTTAAAATAAATAATACATTTAATTAGTCCGTAAAATTTATAGCAAATTTTTCAAAGAAAACATTTTGATAAACACAATATTTAATATAGCTGCCCAACAAATTTCCTACGCGTTGCATACAACGTAGGAAGGCGTGACGTCATAACTTGGTACCCGTTAGTATGGAGCGTTTTCGGGTGAGTCCAATTTTGTGCATTTCAAACTGTGATATCTTGGGTAGTTTTCATGCTAGCGTAATAATTCTTATACAAATGATTCTTTTAATTTAGGGGTAATTTATGTAACATAAAATAAAAAAATAGTCAACATGCCTATTCCAAATTTAGTTTTAAGTACCTATCATCACGTAAAAATAAATAAATTTAAAAAATATGAAAAACACAACTGCCCTGCCAAAAACGAACTAAAAAGTTAAATAACAAGTATCATTGCAGTCGGGGGACTGTTTTGTAGAATAGTTTTTAATCAAAGAGGTCCCCCGCCTGCAATGACACTTGTTATTTAACTTTTTAGTTCGTTTTTGGCAGGGCAGTCATGTTTTTCATATTTTTTTAAATTTATTTATTTTAATTACACACTTTTTAGTGACAAATTACATAGTTTTGAAATGTGCTCATTATGGCCTTTTATTTGATGCCCATATTGTAATAATTGAGGAAAAAATTTTTTTTTACATTTGAAAATGGCGTCGGACAGTCGCCATGTTGACTTTTTTCAAAAAAAATATAATTAATGTCACTCGGAATAATATAAAGATTCTAACGATACCCTATACATCCAAATCCAATTCAGCCATTTGGAAGTTATGGTGGAATAAAGAAACTCACATACCCACAAACATACATGAACCCTGAACACATATACACTCCTTTTTGGGCAGTCGTGTAAAAAGGCCCTTACGCGTTGTTCGACAGATTAGTGTTACGGCAGAAGCTAGTTTAGGCAGAATCGTGTTTGGGCGGAAATGTACAGTCAATCAAAACTTACATTTTAGTAAATTTATTATTATAGTAAAGTCTATTGAGTTTATAGTACAGTAGCCCGTAGAATATTTAAATCACCAAAAAGGTTACCGTTTGTCGTTGTGATATAGTTATTTATTACGAAATTATAGATACTTTAACCCAAGTTTTACAGATCGCAACCCGCCGTAACCTATATTTGTATATCTCCAAAATTTATATTTTTTTATTTTTCGAGGTTCACCACATAGTTTAGCTATTGTCGTGTTCTACAGCTTGGTTTGATTGCCACAGATAAAAGTAAGACTATAAAAAGTAGCCATACACAGATTTAAGACCCGATGAAAATGGTTGGACTTTATCTGGTCTTAAATCTGTATATGATCACTTTCCAAAGTCTTACTATTATTAGTGATAATCAAACAACGCTGTAGAACACGATAATAGCTAAACTATGTGGTAAACCTCGAAAAATAAAAAAATATCAATTTAGGAGATATACAAATATAGGTTACGGCGGGTTGCGATCTGTAAAACATAGGTTATAGTATCTATAATTTCGTAATAAATAACTATATAACAACGGCAAACGGTAACCTTTTTGGTGATTTAAATGTTCTACGGGCTACTGTACTATTAGTACGGTTGTGTTAGAAACAGTCCAACTGTAATAGGCATGTTGACTATATTTTTATTTTATGTTACATAAATTACCCCTAAAAGAAAATAAACATTTGTATAAGAATTATTACGCTAGCATGAAAGCTGCCCGAGATATCACAGTTTTAAATGCACAAAATTGGACTCACCCGAAAACGCTCCATACTAACGGCTACCAAGTTATGACGTCACGCCTTCCTACGTTGTATACAACGCGTAGGAAATTTGTTCGGCAGCTATATTAAATATTGTGTTTATCAAAATGGTTTCTTTGACAATTTTGCTATAAATTTTACGGACTAATTAAATGTATTATTTATTTTAACAAATTTTATACTTTTTAAATGGACTTGTCCACCCAACTTTGAAGGGTCATAAAACAAATAATACGTAATATATAAAACCAGGAAGCTATTCCAAA
This sequence comes from Agriphila geniculea, assembly GCA_943789525.1. Taxonomy (NCBI): domain Eukaryota; kingdom Metazoa; phylum Arthropoda; class Insecta; order Lepidoptera; family Crambidae; genus Agriphila; species Agriphila geniculea. The sequence continues at coordinate 8,544,493 of OX038870.1, forward strand.
AGTTTGATATGTTTACGATTTTTATTAGTATTTCGTTATTTTATTCATTAGTTAACATCCCTATTGATGAGAGACAAATCAGTGTAGCACTCAAAATTTAACAAATACTGACAACTTTGATACTACCTACTATTGGGAATTTGACACCCCAATCAATTGACATACTTTATAAGAACTCCCAAAATGTGATTTTCCAAAAAAAAATACGACTGATAGTATTGCTTTCTCTGTGTGTACGACGAATAGCGAATTGTGACGTCACTAATTTGCCATCTCAATTGACCCGCTATTTATTGATTTCAAAGCGAATATAAATCAAATTGTGCCGTTTACTTGAGGGTAATCGGATTTTCGAGCCTAAAACACCGTGTTTTTTAGAAAAAGTTTGGAAATATTGGTTAGTGGTCAAATAGACAATTATAGTTTTCTCAACGGAATACGGGTGTCTGAATTCATTGTGGCGTTTCATTCAATAGTATTGTTTTATTTTAGTAACAAGAATTGTGTCCATAATCAATACCATTGAAACACAATCGAGACACAATTGTTATGTTAACATTAGCATAATCAAGGCCCTGAAAAAAGACTGACAGAATTAACTGGTTATATAACTTGATTTGACATATAACTATAATAGAACAGTAGCCCGTAGAACATTTAAATCACCAAAAAGGTTACCGTTTGCCGTTGTGATATAGTTATTTATTACGAATTATAGATACTTTAACCCAAGTTTTACAGATCGCAACCCACCGTAATCTATATTTGTATATCTCCAAAAATGATATTTTTTTTATTTTTCGAGGTTTACCACATAGTTTAGCTATTGTCGTGTTCTACAGCTTGGTTTGATTGCTGTGGTAATAAAAGTAAGACTATAAAAAGTAGCCATACACAGATTTAAGACCTGATGAAAATGGTTGGACTTTATCTGGTCTTAAATCTGTGTATGATCACTTTCCATAGTCTTACTATTATCAGTGGCAATCAAACAAAGCTGTAGAACACGACAATAGCTAAATCATGTGGTAAACCTTGAAATATACAAATATAGGTTACGGCGGGTTGCGATCTCTAAAACTTGAGTTAAAGTATCTATAATTTCGTAAGAAATAACTATATCACAACGGCAAACGGTAACCTTTTTGGTGATTTAAATGTTCTACGGGCTACTGTACTAAAACAGCAATAGTATTATAGCTGCATCTTTCCTTGTGTTTATCCGAAACTTCTTAAGTTTTCTCTTGAGGTCAGAAAACTTGAGAAATTGTAGATAGCTAAAATGATATCAGATCAGTAAAATATTCTGCCGGCAATACTACTTCGCTTGCCAAAACAGGAATAAATTGTCCCAGAACTTTAGTTTTCTTTTTGTGTCAAAAGTGTTAATAATAAAACAACTATGTATCACAGTTCGCCCGACAATTTTTTGCCAATAATACGAGTACACCTTATTCACTAAATGAAATAATAGGTAAGTACTGATCGTAATTGTTACATAATTCATTATAGGGGCCAGTTTCTGAGCTTAATATAAAAAGTCTTTCATAAAAAAATATCTGACAGGTGTGGTATCTGGAACATATCCAACCATTGAAACTGCCCTATGAACATATTTAAACGACATTAATTATCAAGAGGTATCTATTCTAGGCACTTTAATTAGAAGATAGGGCTTTTGCTAAGGATTTTATAATGCAAATAAGAGTCAAAGCATACAGCTATAATTAATATAAATATAGGTTTGTTATTCCGTAAAAGCATGTATCGTAAACTGAATTTCTTTATAATCACTCGTTACCACACTATTGGCAGTTGTAAACGGCCGGTCAACAGTTATACGAGCCATCGTCTCATTTCCATTAAATCGAATAAAAGGTTGTCGCTAATTGCATATCCATAGCGGCACTATCAACACATCCGATCTCTCCTCTGAAAAGATTTTCTAAGATTTCAAAAGAAATTGAGCTCTAATGCAATGATATAAGTCCCTTCTCCAGTCGACGAGACCGGCGCCTAAACATCTGTCATCGTTAATAACAAGCAATTTGAGCCAATTTTGCATTTTTGGAATATAGACGAGCGCCCAGGCGTCTCTCCGCGCGACAGGAAGTAACACAAAAACTAACACTAATAAAGTAGTAGGTTGACATGTTAAGTTTTTGCCGTGTTACTAATTACGCGGGTGCAAATGTTGGTATGTGCGTGAGCGCTCGCGTGAACCGAACCACCGAGCCGAACGTTAGCAGTAAATGCTAACAGTTTAGATATTTATGAACATATGTATGTAATTAATTTTTACGATAGATCAGATAACGGCGCCGGGCGATACGCATGTCGCGGTGGTGTCTTAGGGCTCAAATAAAGGTTAATTAGTGGCTTACGCCGTTTCCAAAGTCACCGAACACTGCAGAGAGGCGAGGTTAGGTCGCAACCCCCGGCTATGTTCGTTTGACTTCGGCGCCTTTAACAAACACAACAAAACAACACGCCAACATTGTTCACCACACGAATTTCCATAGAAAGACCTTTTAAATTCATTAGAGAACTGGAGACTAGAAAAAAGCCGCGTTGGTGGTGCTCGAATCATGGATATAAATTAGGAGAGCGCTATAATCCGCTTACTTGAATAATCCTTTTGTTACAATTTGATGCTGTGTACGAAGATAGATAAAGGGCGTAAAACTCGAGTGTAATGTATGGCCCTTGTACCGTCGGCACAGACATGCAACGTTAACCGTACTTTTTTGTGGAGGAGTTCGGCTTTCGGTTCAGGCCCGGCGCCTCCACAGCTATAAAATTGTTACTATTCAAAAACCCTTTCTTCCTTCCTTGTAGACATCCGACAGGTGAAAAACGTAGTTTACGTTATGTAAGTTCCTTCTTTTAGTTTGGTAAAAATATCGTAAAAAGCATTTTATTATCACAAATCTCTACTTTAATTTATATTTCCAACCTTCTTAATAGCTACTTCCGTGCTTCATACGAGCTGATAATTCTATGGCATTCGCCACAATAAACTGCCCCCAGCAGGGTACCTATTAATTTTCGCAATAACTACAAACAGTTTTCGATTAACGATAACCGAATTGGTCCACTCTCTCTGACAGCGATGTTATCTTACTTAAACAAATAATTTGAACAAAGTAATATTAGTTTATTAACCTACGGGTATTTTGAAAGAAAAAATAAAAAAAATCCAGCCGTAAAAAAACGAACGCTCGCATTTGTGATTCGCATTAATTAATTTACCCCGCAAAAAGTAATCTTTGCCAAAAACAATGGGCACATAAACCCTTTACGGTGGCAAAAAAGGCACATAGATACACATGTCGGCGGGGGACGGGCAGACAACGTGTTTATTCGTTGATTAAACAGAGCCAGGACCGCAGTGCGTATGCAACCGGACATATTACCAGGCTCGAATTCTGATTGTTTAGAGAATTTATTACTCTCATGGCTTGTTCAGTTAATTGAATTCGCCCGTAGAATAGGCTGTTTGAATTGCGTTGCGAGGCTATCTTCCACTGCGTGCTTGGGCCAGACGCTTTTTGCTGATAAACCTTGTCCCCTGTTGGGGTAAGATTTTGAGGATTGCTTTATGTTTATTTCTTAATTAAGTTATTAAATTCTGACTATAACGTATTTGTTAAATACCCAAAGAAAAGCCGTTACTATTTTTTTTGCGTCTAAACCTTATCATAAAATAGTTAAATAGAGAAAATGGATTTCTCGTATTTGTATATTTATATATTTCACTTATTAAACTTCGATATTTTACTATTCAGAACGTAACGTACTTAACAAACAATATTCAAAACGAATCCTCATAAAATCAAAACGATATAAATAGTTATAAGTAACTTCAGTGTTGCTAAGTCTATAAGAAAGACCGTTACAAAAACTTGACCTCCCCCTTATTAATTTGTCAGCTTGGCCTATCGATTATTATCTTGTCACTCGAGCCCATTAATTATTTATCAAGTTAGCGCTCATTATCTAAAAACAAAACACTATTTTTTCATTGTCTAAATTCCGTAGTCATTAATCAAGAATATAACACTCAACCTAGTTTAATTAAAATATTTTGAAGACAGATGCCAAAAAGTGCGAGTGATTGAGCTATTTTCATTATAATAATTTAATGATGCCAAAAGTAGATTTTAGTTTATTCTCAATCTTGTAACGAGATTTTTTCCCAAAATAATTACGGTTTAGTTAGGTATTTGGAATCCATAATTTAACAATCGAATTTGACTCTTATAAACACTTCCATAGTTCTATTTTAGATTAACTTAAGAATAAAAAACGCAAAAGTACCTTCATTACATGCTAATTTGAAACATCCAAAAGAGCCTGTGAGCGTTTAATGAAGAAACTAATACGATGTTTCTGTTTTGTACTTACTACTCATACTAATTACGGTATGAATAGGTTATAATTACGTAAAAACAGGCAAGACAATGCTTTCTAAAATGCCTATATAATTCCCACTATTTGTAACATCACAATGGCTTTTCGATATTGTAAAGTAGTATTTACTAATTAGACGTAACATTATGAAACATTACAAAAGATAATAAATAAGTTTACTTTTTTTTGATTGCCAAATAAGCATGAATTTCTAAGTAGTAATTGGAAAAAACATTTAATAGCTTGCACAACGCTGGAAGAAATTTTCATAGTAAAAATGTATTATTAAGATTATAGGTTTATTTGGTTGTTACATCAGGGAAAAACTACAAAATTGCAGGTCACTTTACGATTTTTTCTATCGACAAAAGTTTTAGTAAAATAAAATAATGTAAAAAATAATTTAATTTTTACATTATTTTTGGGACTGATAAATCAAGTGAAATTTTATTTGAAAAATGTGTATTTAACGTGATATGGCCCCTTAAGTCTTATCAATGACTCTAGCCCCCCGCTGAGTGGTCACATAAAATAAGCTGAATGCACAAAAACTACACAAACATCTGTCTCCTAATTTGCCCAAGGACTCTTCACTTGGGCGCCAAGAAAAAATCGTAGGTCCTTCGCGCCGGATATAAGGGGAAATGTCTTATCCGCCACTTGTATTCAGTGTCTGTTTTACACATGTCAAATGTGTTTACAGGCGTTCACGACGGTTTATCGTGTTAGAATTTGAAAATACTACATTTTTTTAATTAACAGCGGTAAGTGTTCGATACGCACGCGAGTCACTGAAACGGGAGGGGCTGAATCCCGTAAAGGAAATGTAGCGGAATATATTAAAATATAATTTGCTAGGCGTTCCTAATTCTGAATAGTGGGTGGTTAGGGGATCGTAGTTGTTTTAGGTGACTTGGTCGTTTTGTGTAAAAAGCATTCAAATTCTTTCGACGGTGAAAATAACACTTTGGACATATAATGTACCTTCAAACTTCTAAATACTAACATTACAATGTCGAAGGCATATTACTAAAACATTTGAACCAAACGCTTTCGTCCTAAATGTTTTAGTAGATTGACTCTTTTTAAATCTATAGGAACCCAGCCAGTTTTTTTTTACTTCAAAATTCAAATCGCATTCAATATCGGATAAGAAGTTTTAAAACGTCTAGATACAACTCAGTCCTTCGTGCAACAATGTAAGAGACATCGTGCGAAGTTCCTCCAACTGAGAGCTTTCTGAGACACCCTTGGAATGCATTTACATGTCACATGATCCTATGGGAAAATCTGCATGTGGCGTTGATTGTGCCATGTACCTGCTCCGTGATGTATGTACTGCGTTATTAGATGATTGATCCCTTGCTAATACCGTTTAAATTGAACGCTATATCTGTTTTAAACCGCCGACTATTCTGTGTTTAATTTGACCATTAATTGTACTTGGTAGAAGTTATATGTCTATTTATTACACCTACCTACTTTCATCGTTTGACGACCTGAGTGGTGCAGTGGTCAGCATGCCTGTCTACCTGTCCCGGATGTCCATGCAAGAGGTCCCGGATTCGAATTCCGGCTGGGTAGAAATTTAAGTGATGAATTTTAATTTCTGTGTTAGGTCTGGGTGTTAATATGTGTATTACGAATATATTTAAAAGTATATAAGCTTTGCTTAGTTTGGGGCTAAATGGCATAATGTCAAATTATCCGAGCATTTATTATTACCTACATTATTTTATTATACTTTTAATGTGGGTGATAAATGATGGTATTTCCTTTTTTCACAGTTATGTATGTAACATACGTTTTCAGAAATTAATTTTATAATTTGTGAAAACTTTGTCGAAACTTAAGCGTTTGTTATTTTGAATTTTTTTTCTACAATTTTATACTTCGTACCTACTTTACAATGATTTAAAACAGTTACCCTCAAAGTTAACAAGAATTTTATTATTGATCGTCGACTCAGAATGCCTTGTCTTTTTTCTCACAGCAGGAAACGTACAATAATATGTGGACGTAAAGCAAACATTAAATTCCTCGATGCGGGTAGACAGATGAAAAAGTTTGGAACAGTGAGATACAACTTTGTTCGCACGTTTCGTTGAATTTGCGATATATCGTTCGTCACAACAGATTAAGGTGGATTCTTCACAAATAACTCTATAAAAAGTTTGATCCATACCTGCCAAAGAAGATGTTATTTGATTAGAATAAATACTTTTAATAAGCTTGTTAAGTACATTATTTTACAATATCATACTTACCTAATTAAATTCTTGGTACATCGAAAAAAAATGTACAAAATGTTAAAAACAATACTAGGCCACAAGACGCTTGGCGCTGAAAGGTTTTTTTTACAACTTTATGTTCGCATTACCACAACATAGGTATTTTTGCAACATTTTATTATAAAAGTTTTTGGTTAAGTTAGCCAGCCGGTGTACATTTTAGGGTAACTAAACCATTCGGATGTTTTGATCCGTTGTTCTATTGAAGGAAGACTTATTAAGGGCTTGTATTTGCTAAATGTAAAGTTAGTACATGTCTGTGAGGGGGATGAACAAACGAGACTTTGCAAGTAATCTGGGCCATGTTTACATAGGTTCATCTCTCAGGTGTAGGGGGTTTGATAAATTTCTTAGCTACCCCCACTTTAGATTACGCTCCGTTCTGCAGGGGACTACCTGTAGTTTAATACAGTTCGAATAAGACTTTTGTTTACTTTATACCCCTTACCTCAAATGACTACATTTGTCTAAAATAATAAATTTTAGTTATCATCACTGTGTAACAATAATTAAGAAAGCGAGTTATATCGCAAAAATTAGATATGATAAACTTTATTTGGAAATAATGTGCTTATTTAATTGATCGTTTCGAAACATGTTAACTATTAGCCTGCCACTCTAACAATCAACTGTTCCTAACACACAGATACACTGTGCCATTACAATTTACCTATTTTAGATTTCTTACAATAAATCTAATCTCATTTTCCCTAACTTTGGTCAGTATATTTTTCACAATCGCAACTTTTAGTTGGCAGTCAAAATTTAAGGCGGATCACACATTGCCACGCATCACACACCAGGCATCTAGATTTTTGTAAAAAAAAATCTGGTTGCACTCCGGGAGTGCCGGCAGAAGTGAAAACTTGAGTATTAACGTTGTGCATTTTTGATATTTTGGAATGGTTAGGGAATAATTTTCGATCAGGGTCACGTGACCCTTACAAAAAAATGTACAACGCCGCTAAAGAAGTTTTCACTTCAAAAATAAACACCATGCCTTGTCCAAAAAATAGCCCTTTACTTACTTATAATTTTAATCTACAGTCACTTATGAATCTTATGATGCAGCTAAGTGTATTATTACAGTAGTATTATTTCAAACTATTAAATTGAAAATAATTAACATTCTTCTTTATTTCGAAAATCAAAGCTTACGTTTTTTATTTTGCAGAACACGCATAGGTCATGGCATACCTATGCAACCTGTTGTTCCATTAAATTTTATCATATGAAATATATAATGTTTTCTCGATCACAAGCTGGCATTTATCTATTTTGTTCATTACTTATATTTTGCGTAGAAGTTTGATGTCCATCCTGATGAAATACAGTGAGTAGTTATATAATTGGTTTTATTATTTAGCATTAATAAACAACAGACAAAGCTTTACCTTATAACTAGGTTCTGACAACAGACGGTGACAACTTCGGTTGATTGTTTCTTAATTTATTCTGCGTTTAGAATAAGATTATAATATTAAGAAGAAGGGGTTACGGCGCGTAACGTGTATCTTCAAATTTTGTGGAAATGTCACTTATTACTATTCCTGAATTAATTAGAAATGGAAATCGCTAGATTTGGTAGATATTGTTCATACATATTATTTAGTTAGTGTTAGATCAAGGAAGATGCTTGACTGAGGATATATTACTTATTTTACTAACCAAAAATTAAACGTTGCTGCCGCATAAATATATATACACTTTTTTTTGCATAAACCCACTAACTAATACTTTCAACTTGATGCCTATAGAAAATCTGTGTTACCTATTGTTTTTTTTGCAGATTTTTTTTGTAAATGATTTACTCGTAATTGATAAAAGTAACTGCGGTTTATGGAAAACGATTGTGCTTTTAGTGTCTGTGTTTTATCGACTCAATTCATTATTGAAAAGTTGATGAAAAGTATATATTATAGGTACTAAACAAAAATGTTTCATTACTATCCAAAGCTTTTTTACATAGAATAGTAGGTACTTTATATGAAAGTTAGGAGATGAAAATACTCCTATATGTCAAATATGTATTAATCAACAGAATATGAATATAAGATTCTTGATCAACTGTCAAGATTCTTGGTCTATGATTATTTTTCAATTCATTTTAACTCAAACGGATTATAACCGAACTCAGAAGAAGTCATTTCTTGTCATTTTATTCTTTTTTGTTTAATTAAACGTTTCGCCAGCCTGATAAATGAAAAAATACATATCTTTATTTGAAGAGTTTTCCCACTAAAAATTTTGATGCCAAGTTCCACAAGAACTTATTCTTGATAGTTTACGCAATTTCTTATTTCAAAACGCAAAAATTTTTACTCAGTTAAAATCTTATATGGGGACCTGCCATTGTTCTTTAACAGGGTAAGTACCATTCAACATTTCGATGCGCTCAAGTCAGTGTTAAAATTTTGAGCACTTTTGACCCCTATTGTTCTTAACAAAACTGTCGTTAACTTACTTTTTAAAGTGTTAAAGTGCAACATTTTTGAATTGTTGAAAGTCTATACTTTTGTTAAGCTTTTGTGAGTTTAAAAGATTAAAAATAGAGATAAAAATGCTTTTGACAAATAACTGACGATGAAAAATTTATAAGGTACATACACAAATTATATGGGTATTATCTATATATATAAAAGGGAAAATCACTCACTGACTCATAACGAAATCTCAGAAACTACAAGTGCTAGGAGTCTCAAATTTTGCATAATGTTTCTTTTTAGGGTGTAGGTGCTCACTAAGACGGGATTTTGCGAAATTCAATCCCTAAGGGGGTGAAACAGGGTGGCAAAGTTTGTATGGGAGAATGCGATTCCTTGGCCCGATTGACTTGCAATTTGGCATAGACATTTTATCACAAAATTAATTGAACACGTGTTTCGCATTTTTTTGAAATGTATCCCCTAACAGGTTTGAAAAAGGGTAGAAAGCTATTTTTAGGGTGATTGATTTCGATATCGGAATCAAAACTTCTTAGTGCATTTGAATGATTAAGAAAAATAAATGTCAGTTGTCAGGTTGTCACCTCCCCTGAGACTGTAATTATGTCACGCACGAGCTGACATTTCATGTTGTATAAGATTTTATCCTGATTTTCACTATTTTACGAAATATTAGTCTACTTATAAAATGTGGAATAATCTGGCAAATATCAGACATCTAACGTGACAAGGAATGTGGTGTAAAGTGTTGAAATTGAGAGCCAGATAATAATGCACAACATTAGTTGCACCCGACATAATTTGCAATGTCACGTTATTTTAGCCGGGAATCTTTTCAGTCATAAGCAGAAATTCAACAAATATTTATTATAAGAAGATTATAAGCGTACCAAAGTTTCATCATAATCGGATGTGAATGGTTTAGGAGTGCATAGGAAACAAAATAATAAACATACATAGATTTTTATTTAAGAAGAAGATACCTACCAAACTATTAAGTATGAGTATTAAATGTTACATAATATTATTATACTTATTTTGTTACATTACTGCTAAGAAAATAATTAAGTACCTACCTACCTAATACAAAATCGTGAACAGTACGGCGTCTCGGTTCTGTAACCAAACTCGAACCCCACTTCGAATCTCACTTCACTGCACGGGACGGGAACTTTAAATCATAAATAAGATAATGATAAGATTTTTTTTTCATCACAGACTATTTTAGATAGCTACCTAAAATTTTTGTAATCGGTAAAATTGCTCATAAGTTAGCTAATTTCTAATAACTAATTCACGCGAAGTGAAGTGAAGTGTAGTGAGATGCGCGTTTGGTTACAGGATCAACAGATTGCGCAGGTAAAACCGCGGGGTGCAGCTATTACCTATATATCACAAAATTGTAAGAATGTGAAAGTTTTGATGTTTGGATGTTGTTCATTTTGTTACTCAATCACGTCTGAACGGGTGAACGGATTTAGACGAAATTTGGCACAGGGATAGATTTTAGTCTGGAATACTTAACACAGGCTTCTTTTCATGCCGATCATTGGTTTCCAAGGGAAGACTTACAACGATTACCGACTCCCACGCGGGCGGAGCCACGGGCAAAAGCTAAACATAGTATAAAACAAAGTCGCTTCCCGCCGTCTGTACTCTTCTCTTAAACTATACATAAAAATCGCAATAAAATCGGTCTTTATGTTTGGGAGCTAGGTTGCCTCAGAGTCCTCAGACAGATAGACACACACACACTTCAATTATATATTTTAACACCCCTTGCGTACGTCGTATATATGTAGATATCCTGTAGTATAATCAAATAACTTCACACTGACACCACATTAGCACAGTTTTACATTAGTAACTGCATTGCACTGCACCCGTGCGAAGCCGGGGCGGGCCGCTAGTTATCTTATTAAACTCACATTACCTGTGTGATTACTTTGTTTAGTTTTTCACATTTCTGATAGTCAGTCAACATACGTAGGAGTACGTTTGCACTTTGCAGGCAATATTTTATTTTGCCTATTAAGGCTCGCTTATGCGAAAACATTTGTCTCTGTTTTTTTTTACGTGTAAAGAGTATGGACAATAACCTCACTTCTGCTCTTTATCGATGATTTTTGTAGTTTTTTCATCATTATCTTTCTTGAAAAAAGTAATTGGAGCAACTGCACAAGTTCAATACGTTTCCGCTATTATTTACGCCAAAAATATGACCCGTGACAAGTGCTTTAGATAATATGTATTCTGTTTTTTTACAAATATTTGTTAGGTTTATACGCAATTTAATACTTGTAGGTACTAGACATACCTACAAGTATTAAATAATCTCTTCGTCGTATGTTTTTTTTTGTGGCTACAACTTTACGTTTTCTATATAAAAATGTGGCCCGAGCAAACCATGTTTTTCTATCATGTACCCTTAACTCGTAATTTATTTACATTGTTGAAGTACCTTAACAGTTAAACAAGCAGACTTAATGTAAATGAATAATTGGTTGGTGGTAGGGCTTATTTCAAGTCGGCCTGGCTAGCTACAACCATCTTAACTAAGTCTGACGCCATAACTATTAAAAATTGTTGTGTTCCGGCAGTTAGAGGTAAGATAGCCAGTTCCTCAGTGATGAGGATTCCGGGTGTAGTGCGCTTCCACCTTTGGCCTTATCGTCACTTAATATCAGGTGAGGTGAGGCCAAGCACTACCCCGTTGTTCATAAAAAAATATTAATTGCAGTACATATCTACTGCAATTAATATTTTACATATCATACATGTATATGTATAGTCCTTCGTCGTCAAATTGTCTTTAAAATTAGCGTAGGTGATGAATAACAAAGAGAATAAATTTAATTACGGGTACTATTTAGGTTACCTATAAAAATATTTTTCTTGCATCGTTTGTTGTTAAGCCATAATAACAGAACCAATAAATTCTCTCCTTATAGTGTTCAACCTTAGAGCATTTAACCAATTGTTCAACTTTCATTATAATTATTAACAAAGCTAAAACCCATTAAGTTCCAATCATTATATTAAAGGACGGCGCTAATTAGCAGGCTTTTATCATTGTCCAAAGGTCCCTCGATTCCATTCAGCTGAGATTTTGTTAAAAGCATCGCCAATTAATTTTAATTGTATTTATTTACGTTTTTATCGTGGAATCTTGCTGATCGATATATCGAGCCAAGAGTTATTTTAAGGGTCTTTTTATAATTAGAGAATTTAGAATATTTCATGAGTAGCCCCATATTTTTTTTTGTTACCTAGGTCTTTATACTGTTTGAGGTAACTTTTTTAATGCCGACGAAAATGCATTTACCTAATACTTTGACGACCTCTTTGGACGAGTAGTTTGTACATCGTACTTCAAAGTGTCGCCATCTCTGAGGTCCCGGGTTTGATCCCCGGCTGGGTCAATTTAGCGAACTTTTCTGTATTCTATGATTATGTTTATAGTTCCACCACTGTCTCTGAAATCCACAACATAAATCCTTTAGCTACTTACTTTGAAATCCTAGCAAAGTTTGTGGTGTTGTTTATTTATAAACAAAAGTTACATTACCAATGTGCTGAATTTATGTTATTTTCCTTAAAATATTTGTGCAAATATAATGTGCATTAGGTTCGAAAATTACATATTTTTTTTTGTCGAGCTAGTTTTTCGAAATTTTTCAAAATGGCGGAGATATGTAAAAATAAAACCTGTTTCAGTCCGACTTTCCGGCGCTGTTTTTTTCCTCTACAGGTCGCATTTCTCAACCGATTCTCGTGAAAATTTGTGAGCAGCTTCAAAAATTATATAGATTTTTTTATCAAGCCAATGTTTCGAAATTTTTCAAAATGGTGGAGATATGTAAATTAAACTTATTTCAGTCCGGTTTTCCGGCGCTGGCTGTTCTCCTTTACAGGTCTCTCAACCGATTCTCGTAAAATTTTCTGAGCAGGTTTGATAATTATATAGAATTTTTAATCGGGCCAGTTTTTCGAAATTTTTCGAAATGACGGAGATATGTAAAAAAAGACAAATTCCAATAATTTCGAAAAATGATCAAAAGTGTAATAAAACTTTTTGTTAGCGGTGCAAAGTAAATTATATTATTTATTTTTAAAAGATTCAAAATTTGAAAATAAATAAGGTTGTGACTTTGTGACAGAACCTAGGATATATTTATACACCTGTGTACATTATTTGCACAGTATAGATACTTATTATTAGTTGCAAAACTACTGTGTTATTTGTTTTTAAAAAACATACCATTTGAGCTACTTTTTAACGCAAGGTCTACAGCTCACGGAGTCACTAGTTTTAGAATTTATTATGGATCACTAACATTTCAAAAATATTTTAAATCTGTCATAAAAGGGCGGCAAGCGGCAAACGCTTGCTTTTCGATTAAGCAAATAGAATAGAAGTGAAATTAAATGTATGAAATTGACATATCAAACTTCGTGATTAAACCTATGGTTAGCGGCATCTTACGTCAAATCTATTCAAATTGTAGAAAGCCACTTGCCTATAGGGTAGGATCATATACGTGTCAACAGAGATTTAGTTTACGCTACCATACATAAATGTTTAAAATGGATTCGATGCCTAACCCATGTCACACGCGCGCAGCGTGCGTCTAACTAAAACAAATAAGAGTGTGCCTACACATGAACCTTTTGAAACGTTCATTCACAAAGGGACAACCGTCCTCTGAACCCAGCCTTTCCTCAGCTTATCTTCGTTCATTCATTACCATCTAGTATTATAAGAGTCGACGGACCAAAAACATATTGGCCCTCCATTTTTTTGTCACACCACTTAATTATTTGGATTTGTATCACGATAAAGACGACGCTAGAGATAAAAAAGAGATTTTTGTAAAAACAAGTCCGTTGGGTTGAGTTAAGCTTTTTATTTGTGACTCTCGCGAGTGTTAGAAATTTTTTATTTGAATTAAAAACTATCAAAAGGTCTATTGGAATTGGTGTTTATACCTTATTCTTGCTTATTATTTATTGTTGCTCTTTTTGTGCAATTTCTAAACTTTGCTTTATAACATGATCCAAGAAAACAAAGTATCAATCGGTATGGCAGACACTTACACTTGCTTACGCTATCTTAGAGTTTTACATCTAATTGTAACTTTGTGGTAACAAAGAATGAAGGATATTTTTTCAGTCATAGTTCATCACTCATAACAAAATTGTTATAATGAATTTAAATTGTATTTGTTTCTCTTAGCAAACGTAACACTTTAAGTTAGAAAGATTAATGAACGTAACTATCACTAAAATACACATAGTTTTATAGAATTGTTACAGGTCATATATTATGGGAGTCAGGGAGTTTGATTTCATTTTTTTGATTTCACTGGTACACAGAAAAAGGCAAGATTAGACCACGTAACCATTGTCTCTCGATGCTCAACCTAGCGCAGTATATTATTGTAACATTTAGAATATTTTCAATAACTATCGACTGCCTGAAACTTCGTTTGCGAGGACTTCGATCCATCCTATATTTACTTTCTTTCTTATTACACCCAATTGATTATTAATTTTCACGTCAAGAAGTAGCTAAATATCCTTCCCCGTGGTCCAATCTATCACTAAACCACAATTCTTCACAATCAAATTAATTCGGTGGTTCAGGCGTGAAAAGGTAACAGACAGACAAACGGATAGAGTTATTTTCACATTAATTAAACTATTCGCGTATATATGAATATATCGCGTATATATGAATATATTTTTTTCACTAATTTTAGTTTCAAATCAAGATAGAACGAAACATGAAAATAGTGACTAAAGATAACTAAAGATAGCGATAAAGTAGTAACTAAAATTTAACGTATCTCCCCGAAAACAATGTGGACCGTCGGCCAACCAGGGTCATTTTCGATCTATCACATATTGGGACGAGACCAAATTGGCAAGATAGCCATTAGCTTGGTGTTAACAAAAATCATTGTCTGGGTTGCGAAGTAGGAAGCTTCTGGGAGATATGCCACCCTGAACACGGTCACCCATCGCTAAAAAAATATCGATCGCATATTTACGTAAATGGTGAACAGGGTCCTGGGTAGCATCATTACCTGAACATTTTTTTTGTATTTTCATATCGATCGAATAAGGAACAAGGATCACAAGAGCATAAACGTGAAATGTACTTACCTGCCCTGACCTCCTAGACGGTTCCTGAAAGCGACGCAAGACTATGGTTTCGCTTGGGACCTACCCCACCCCCTGAATGTAATTACATGCCAATATGTTGTCGATTATTTTTTTGGGAAAGAGGCTCTATGTTTCTACCCTAGCCGCGCGCATGCTTCCTAAAAACTAACCAAGCCGATGTCTAACATGTTTATAATGATGCCATCTACCATCCTGTTCACCATTTATATCAATATGCGATCGATTATTTATTGCGATCGGAGATTATTGTACGGGAGGCCAGTTCAGGGTGGCATATCTCCCAGAAGCTTCCTACTTCACAACCCAGACGACAATATTTGATAACACCAAATTAATGGCTATCTTGCCAATGTGGTCTGGTACGAATATGCGATAGATTGAAAATGAGCTTCTGGGCCGACGGTCCAATGTAGATCTCATGCATTAGCTGTTTTTGAGAAATCATTACTTCACTAGCGGTAATTGGATGGCTAGACATGTTAAGGGCAGGCGAATCTGCAAAATCAATAGATTTAACTCTTAAGGGTGTAGACGCGCATCACGTTCCATTTTTAAATTTTCTATACAAATGATCAAAACAACTCTGCGCGAGCCGTAATCAGGACGAACTTTAAAAGTTCCTATTATATTATTAAATAGATATACTTATGTACTTATATACAAAATACGCAATACAATAGACAAATACCTCATTATTCCTAAGAAAAAAAAAATAACTTTAGAATCTTTAAATACCGGTAGTAAAAACACGTCAAAGTGTACCGATTTGAGCATTTTTTTATTTCTCTGTGAATTAAACCATTTTTTTTTTAATTTTCTCTCTATAGGGCACTTTTTGATAATACAAACAATAAGTGAAAAAATAAATATAAGTAGTATTATTATTTGTTACAGCTGAAACGTTTATGAAAAATACTTCTGACAAACAAATTTGAAATTCCACTTGAACAGATTGTCTTCGTTTTTAAAATACCTGATAATTTATTATGGTTTTCTCTCTATACGGCACTAATTTAAGGCGGTTATATGACCGAAAGAAGCGCCCTCAGAGGTTTTTATTTAATAAGTTATTAATATAACAAGATTTTAATAATGTTTTACGTGAAGTTTTTAGGGCCCATGGTCTAGTATTTTTAGAAGGTATCACTACATGCCCTCGTAGTCATTCGTAGAACTAGATAGCAAATGTGTCAAATCGGTCACTTTTAGCAGTTTTGCTATCCACTTCTAGCAGTGACTACGAGGGAATGTAACGATACCGTCTAAAAATACCAGACTGTGGGCCCTAAAAATTCCACGTAAAACATTAATAAAAATGTGTACTAGAATTATAATACTAAATAAAATTCATTTCAGCGCCACTTTCGCTCAGGGTGCCACCTTAAGAATTTTGCTTCCTAAAACTAAAGTTTACATCAATAGTAATGCTTTCATTCTTTAGAATTTAGATAAGCTCATTGGAAAAATGCTTATTTCTTTGAAATACGGATATACAACCTTAAAGGTGTATTAAAAGGCCAGCAAATCTGGTGCTCTGAGCTACACATAAGCGTAAATGTTTTAATTTTACGAAAAGACAAATTTTCAGGGATATCGCACCTCAAAAGGTGCATACTTATAGGTGTACTAGCTGCCGCCCGCGACTTCGTCTGCGTGGAAAGGTTTTTTTGCTATCCCTCGGGAAAACACTTTTTTTTCGGGATGAAAGGTACCCTATGTCCTTCTCTGTACCCCTGACAACGTGTATACGAAATTTCATGATCATCGGTTTAGTAGTTAAGACGTAAAGGTGTAACAAACAAACAAACAAACAAACAAACAAACAAACAAACAAACAAACGGACTTTCGCATTTATAATATTAGTAAGGATACTTATACAAAGTAAAATTTTCACTCCTTTTCACAATCGGAAAATTGCTCAATAAAAATGCAGGAAGTACTAGTGAAAACACAGATATTCCGTTAGGATATTGATATAGTCGAAATCGTGGCTGACAGAACAATGAGGCTTGATCCATCATGTCGGACTCGACATGGTACAGCATATAATGTCGTATACATGAGTAGTTAATGAACGCAGGCGAACAAACAAAAGCCCATTGACACAGAATAAGTAAGCACTCAGTATCATAGCTCGCCCACTGTTCTTGTATTCGTACCTGCGACCGATTGGTTGGACTCTCATAACATCTAGATTTTGGACATAACGGCCGCTTGGCTGTATTCGAGGTCGCCTGTACGAAATGTTTATGTGAGCGTACATGGAAAATTGAAAACTGGATTCTTCAGAGCAGCTCTTCGATGTCTACTTTATATTTTGTGTCTATGTCGCAGCCAACTGGTTTAATCAGTTGCTCAATTAAAAGCCTAGTCATTTAATTTAACAGCGTAGTTTAATCAACGGCCTAAATGACATTTAGTCAATGCGTCTTATACAAGATTTCATTAACGGGCTGGTAGTTGCTTAGGCCGTAAAAAACACAAATCATATTCATATTTGAATTTGTAACAGTATCATTACATACCCACATATCATATTGGATCACGTAAGAAACAATAATTTTCACAATAACACCGTTATCTGGATGCTGTTGGTCATAATCTAATAGCTTTGGTCAAACTTTATTATAGAACGTTAAATATCATATAATATTTACACTATTTTAATCACCACACTCTTCCATTGATCTATATTCTCGTGTAAACGTATTTAAATCGTGAGAAACATCAGAAAAACCACAGCTGGTCGACGCCATATTGACAGCTCAACTAACAGCACGTCAGGTGACAGAAAATGGAACTAAATTTTAATGACTTGGCTAGGCAAGTCATTAAACGTCACTGAGCCAAGTCATTTGTCTAGCTGTTTAATTGAATGACTGAATGTAACTTAGACCACTGATTAAACATCGCCGTTTAACTAATAGGCTAGATCGTTAAGTAAACAACTGATTAAGCTAGTTGCTGCGACATCTATACAATCTAGATACGGCGTAACGGACGCGGCGTAAGTGAGAAAACTTATAGCATGGAGTAATAGATAATAATAATTATTATTATCTATTACTCTATATATAATACAAAAATTATTATTAATATTATATAGTACTCTATTATTATATAAAAAATATTATTAGTATTATCTATTACTCCATGCTCTAATTTAAGTAGATAAGTCTTCTCACTTACACTATGTCCGTTACGCCGTATCTCGTCCGTTCGTTGACAAAATCACGAATGTTGTGTACCGAAGTACTTGTAGGTGTACTGAGATTCCCTAACACTTTTGGTCGGTTTTGTGTAAAGATAGATTACGGGTATGTATTTATACTGTGCCATTAGGTTTGTAACCCACATCGAATGTTATTGTACTCATACTTTACTCATAACATATAGCCAGTTCTATAAAAAACTACAACAGTCAAACTAAACAATTAATCTGTGGCATGTTTTTATTGCTGAAATGTTTAATATATTCCATAATATTAATATATACTTTCTCATAAGTATGAATAAGTACTCTATAATAAAATTAAGAAAATAATAAGTAACAATAGCAAACAATGTTTATGAGTCGGTAGGTACATAGTACATACATATTTCTTTCATTTCATAAAGCTTGTGTTCAGTTACTTTAGGGTTATTTGTAAAATATCAACAACCTCGCAGGAGTAGATTACTAACATCATAAAAAACAACATGTGTTCTACGCTACGAGTTTTCCGAAAACAAACAACAAACAATCGACTTTTCATACAAAACTTGATCAGCTCTTCGGACATTTGTATGGAAACTCGAATATTTTTTGTACGTTTTCGGAAAAGTCGTAGAACAAATGTTGTTGTTTGTGATGTTAGTAATGTACTCCTGCGAGGTTGTTGATGTTTTACAAATAACCCTGTATAAGGGTATATATTAGGTTTTTACCTATGAAATTGCCGATATTTTGTCACATACAGAGAAAATAATAACTTCTATAATTTAAAATTTTAACAAAATCGTGAATATTACATCGAATTATGATCATGATAGTTAACTATCAGTAAAAATAAAGTCCATATTTTAGCTTTCGTGACATTAAAAAAAAGATCTTGAAAGCGACTCTTTTTTTGTGAGCAAAAAAAGGGTGACCGAAGGGGTTGTAACTTAACCAAAACTTATTTTTTCGCTTATCTTAAATGGAAATAAGTTAGCATAATGTTCAAACATTAGTACATAAAAGTTTTGTTACATGAGTGTTCATGGTTGTTAAATGAACAAAGAAAATGCTATTATGAAAAATGCAACTTCTTGAAAAATCTCCATACAAATCGGCAATTTCATAGGTAAAGACCTATTATTATAAATTTTATTGTGAATGTGTAAAAACATATTAAATTAATATTGATTGCTTACTCGATTCGGAAACTCCTCTATATCAGAATGACCTATTCGCTGAAAGACAATTCATGTTGGATGACATGAAAGCAAGGTGCCTATATTTAAAGAATTATTGTTTCGTATTCGCGAAAAAATTACAAAAATGTTTTAATCTTTACTCATAATTGAATCGTGTCACTTTTTGAAAATAACAAGAATGTAACCTGAAGAATAAGATACTGCATGCCGTTTATGTAAGTATTACTTTTCTATTGTGTAACTCGGTAATACTAAAAAACCGGCCAAGTGCGAGTCGGACTCGCGCACGAAGGGTTCCGTACCAAAAAACGGCAAAAAAATACGTTTGTTGTATGGGAGCCCCCTTTAAATATCAATTTTATTCTGTTTTTAGTATTTGTTGTTATAGAGGCAATAAAAATACATCATCTGTGAAAATTTCAACTGTCTACCTGTTGTCGTTATTAATATCGAGCAAAAAATGGCAAAAAAATCACGTTTGTTGTATGGGAGCCCCCTTTAAATATTAATTTTATTCTGTTTTTAGTATTTGTTGTTATAGCGGCAACAGAAATACATCATCTGTGAAAATTTCAACTTTCTAGCTATCATGGTTCATGAGATACAGCCTGGTGACAGACAGACAGACGGACAGCGTAGTCTTAGTAATAGGGTCCCGTTTTTACCCTTTGGGTACGGAACCCTAAAAATGACTACAATAAAGGTAACCTGTAAATAAGTAATAATAAGGTAATCTAGTGACTACAGTTTCGTAGCTGTAGTCACTAGATTACATTATTATTAAAAATACTGAAACTTAGCTCTTACACCCTAGCGGTTAACCGCGGGGGCGGCCAACCGCGCGGCTCTATTGAATACGTACGATCACGAGCGGTTACACATGATCGAAGATTGAAATACAAAAATCAGCCGCCCCGTGGTCTCAGTGGGTAAGAGGGCTTAGGCTTTCCAGGTTTTGCGGATATTAGGCGCCGTCTAATACCATCGATCATACAGAACTCTATGCTGTCAAAAAAGAAACGTTGTAGCGCTAGGCTTAATGTAGTGTATACATACATACCTACGGTCCAGAACTGTACCAGGATCTTACCGGAGCCTCAAACAAAGTATAGAGCTACAAAACAATCAATAGAATTATTATGCTATATTAACACAGGAACCGTGCGAGTTCTGTGCTTATTATGCTAGCAAAGTTTGAAATAAATATCTAAGTACCTGAAAATATTACAAGTCAAGCTTTAAACAACTGAAAAGTATAATATTATGACAGATTAGGCTTAACAAGGTCGATGTAAAAAATCAGTTTACATTTTTTCGGACCGAGGCCCCAAAATTGTCCCTCGGGGTAAAATGAACAAGAGCCAAAAATGTATTGGGTAAAAATCAATGATTCCGAAGAATAAAACAATAAGTCTTTAGGGCCGTGGGAGGCGGCCGGACGCTGACTAAAGGTCAACATTATGTCTCGCAAAAATAACAAGTGTATGTACATACCAAGATACAGAAGAGTTGACATTGCCATTTCATGTTTTTCTATTTTTCTAAAAAATATTTAACTTAATTACGAATAACAAAACTTAATTATAAAATGTAAAAAAATAATTAGAGCAAATTAAATTAATTAAATTTACAGCAATATCGTTTTCTTAATCAGAATTTTAAGACGCAGAAATACTGTATGCTGCTATTAACTGAATCCGCAACATTTTCGACGGTTCATCTATCTTGATAACACTATAAAAATGATTATTTCATATATAACTATTTCAATTCAATATTGCAATAATAGAAAGGAAAGATATATATCGGGTCATTTTGAACTTACCATCCAAATTTTGAGAATGTGTTTAGTCCATGAAACTGAACAACTTTCTCTAAGTAACACATGGTCAAATATGTAAAATAAAAATCGACTTTCCATACAAATCAAAGAGATCACGTGATCAATTTACTATGGGATGACCAAAACTTTTTGGCGAAATTTGACACATGTTTCCTGGAGAAAGTTGTTTAGTTTCATGGACTGGACACATCTTTAAAATTTGGATGGTAAGTTCAAAATGACCCTGTATATAGGAGTAGTAGGTACAAATATCAAGAAATAAAAAATAATGGCTGAAAATCCGTAAAAACTCGTGCGATGGTAAGCTAAATGATAGATATTTTTCAAGATTCTGAAAAAACTACTAGCCAGATCTCTGTAAAAATTTATGGGCATGTTTTTATACCTGACCTATTCTTTCAGATAAAAAAGAATTATTCAAATCAATTGATAACTGCATGGCGAAGTTATGTTGGAACATAAAAAACATTAGCGCGGTACTATTACCTACTACGAGTATTAAAAAATGTAGTCCGTGTTTGATCTGGTATGATTCCTATGAATTTGTGAAAAAAATCTCTAAAGAAAGCAAAAAAAGACATGAAGACAATTATAATGGTTTATAAGTATAATACCCGACAAACAATTCAACTCATAAAACTAGCTCATTGATGTTTCATGCACTGGTAGAACCTGGGTACTACCAACCACCTTGAACAACAATACCTAAGCTAGAAATTTTAATATCCCTAATTTGTGTTTTCGCTACCTAGCGCAAAACACATTTCATGACATTATTCATCAAAATCTTACTCTGAAATTTTAAGGTATTTGCAATTTATGAGCTAGATGTTTTTAAAATTCATATTAATATGAAGTGAAGGATCTATCTAGCTAGAGTAGGTATCAGGGGCATTATTAATAGTGCTGTATGAAAATAATCCTTCACGATCACAATAGCTTATTACCTGTATTATTTTAGCATAATATTGTTACATCATAATATTATCTTATATATATAAGGTCCTTCATAAATAGTGCACGAAATTTCGCGATTTCAATGTCGGTACCATAGTAAAAGTTGTTTGTATGCACATTGACCTCTTAAAATTTCATGCACTATTTAAGAAGGACCCTATAAATATCAGCTGAACTGGCAGTGGGCTGGACACATTGCGACAAGAACCGATGGCCGTTGGGGCGGAAAGGTTCTTGAATGGCGACCGCGCACCGGACGACGCTCCGTGGGTAGGCCCCCAACAAGGTGGACCGACGATCTGGTGAAGGTCGTGGGAAGCCACTGGATGCGGGCAGCACAGGACCGATCGTCGTGGAGATCCTTGGGGGAGGCCTATACCCAGCAGTGGGTGTCGTACGGCTGATATGATGATGATGATGATAATATTATAATATTCTAGCGTTTTTGCGCATTTTGGAAATTATCGAAGAGTCCAAATAACTATTTGAAGGCATAAAATATTTAATAATTGATTTGGTAAGGTCGTCGACATCTAGTTTGATGTCGCATGAAGAGGCATTTTAGGTAGACTTTTCCTCTACTACTTGGGCCAGGTTTTAGTTAATTACCGAGTGCAGCTAAGCGCCGGCGCGGCGCGCGCGCACATCCCGACCGCATTGGTGGCCACCACAAAGCGGGTCGATGCCTCCGATAACGAAGGCAGTTTTTATCTTCTTATTTCAACGCTTTTAATTAGTTAGGAAAATATTTTCAAATAAAAACTGCCCCGAGCAGTGGCCAGACCTTGAGTTAAGGATTGTCTTTGACCGCTCTGCGCCTCAGGCGCACTATAATGGAACTGAATACCGCCGTTATTTCGATTGGCTCCCGTATTGCCGATAACATTTATAATAACAGTAATTACTTTTGAGTATATTATATTGATGATTGTTATTGCCCATCCGCCAAGTCAAAAACAATAACGATCCAGTTTTTTTAGTATTCGATTAATTTGATTCCATCGTATTTTTCAATTATTAAATCTTACATGGTGGTATTATATACTCGGAATAATGAACAAAACGTGCTTTGCGTCGTATGTTGTTAACTATTGGGTTTTTGTAATTTTATATCACATTGAGGTATTTCTCTAAAGTCTTGCATATTAATTTGAAAAAGGAAGTATTTTTTTATTTTTATTTTTATACAATCCAGTTGATACTACATTTCCAGTCTATAAACGGGCATTTTACAACAACGAAATAATATTCGCACTGCGATTGTCTAGCTGGTTTTGAAATCATCACTTTGAAAAATAATAATTACTGCAATCGCCGTAATAACACCGCCGATGCCATCTGCATGAACACAAGTACCATGCAGTTAAATAAAAATATTATAAGGTTTTCATTTAACGATCTCAATAAACTGAAGCGTTTTATCACTTCATTCAATGTTTCGAACGTACCAATTATACAATAAAAAATCACTTATCCGATAGAAAGAGAGCAATAAAATTAAATATATCAGACCAAATCTAAATAACAATGAAACGAGTTCTTCAACAGATAATGATAGGTAAGTTAATTATACTTACAGACAGACGGATTGTTAATTGAAATTCGTATGTTATGAGAACTGTTTAAGATCTCGTCCCGATCAAACAATAAGAAATTAAAACACTTTGATTTTAAAAGAAAAAAATGTGTTTGTATCGATATGGTTATATTTAGATCTAGCAATGGTAAGCTTTTAATAAAATAGTTTAAAAATGTGGATTAAAGGTACAGATCCACCTGAATCATTAAGTCTCTATTCTAAAGATTTAAATATAATAATGTACATTTGTTTAATAAAATATGCAGTTAAAATACGTTCGAACTTTTATTAAATAACTGAACGAAGTAATAAAATATTTTAATTTTTTACCACCATTTTAAAAAGGTGTTAAAATGATTATATTGAATAAATCCAATACATCATAACAATCAAAAAAAATTTACACTTCAAGGCATTGTGTTGTGCACTTAAAAAGGTGTACTGTGGGCCAAGTAATAACACTGTATTAAACAATAACATATAATTAGTACTACCTACCGGCTGCAAAGATAAAGAAGAGACAACGAAGTTTTAAAAAGCTGTTTACAGTCAGACGTAAGTGGAGGTACAGACGTGAACAATCGTACAATTGCAGGTGTAAAATTTTGTTATAACAAAGCAAAGAAATTCTTATTTATTTTGACCTCGTTATTCCTTGTTATTCAATGCTATTAAGAAATAAAAAAGCTATAATTTCATTGAATTATTATTATTTGTTGGTTATTAAACATCTTTGTGTTTAAAAAGTTAACGACACAGAACAATTTTTGTAAAAAAATCTTAACGCACGCGGTTTTGGCAAGTGGATTGGCTCTAACGACTAAGTTCGCTTTGTAATACCAAAATCACGTTTTTAAATCACTAGTTGGAAGTATAATTTCAGCAAAAGTTTTTAAATATTGATAGTCAAAGCAATCTTTCTGACCAAACTATTAATGAAAACATTCGTTAAATTAATTTGAAAAAGATCATTTTAATTCACTAAATTCGTAAGGAGACACTAGGAAGGTTATTTTTATGCTATTTTGATGCAAAACCTTTAAGCAAAAATAAAAAAAAGCATTAAGATTTTACAATATAAATAAAATAACTAAATTAAGACAAAGAAAAGGGTTCGTTGTCGATTGTACTACGGACGTTAGGCTCGCTCGTTATCAAGGGACTGAGATGGTTATCTTGACAGGCAAGTCGGTGACCACCTCTCCGTTCTTCATCATTGACACCTAGCCACTATAAATTGACCTTGTTACCCCTATGGTTTTTTTTGAGTCGATGATGTTGACACGGAATATACGCGGGAACGACTTTTGATACTAGGTAATATTTAAGACAGGATACTTGTGTTCATATTATGAGTATCATTGTGACGAATGTAAGAGTTTGATATTTGTATAAATATTTTAATTGACGTAGGTAGTCAATATAATAAAATAATTTGTATCCGAAGTCGAGTCAGCTATAACCAAAGCTTGTTGAAAAAATATTGATGTCTTGAGATATCGATATTTTTAGGCCATATTAATAATATTTCGATGTATTGATATAATCATTTCAGTAAGTATCGAAAACGCATCCAAGACTTTTTTTCAAATAAGTCATACCTATTATTTGTTTTGGAATAACACTATTGATAATTTTAACATTTAAATATTAAATCGATGTTTTTATTAAGGTTTTGAAATAATGTCCTGGATTTGATTCAGACAATGATTTTATGGAGCTTAAATACAAACAAAAAATATAATAAAGTTAATAATTTCTTTCCAATTTTTCAAGGTGTCGCCATCTGTGGTCCCAGGTTCAATCCCCGGCTGGATCTATTTGGAAAACTAACTTTTCTATATTGGCTCAAGTCTGGGTGTTTGTAGTTCCACCGTTGTCTCTGATTCCAGAGCAAGTAACTTTAGCCCATAATACAAGGGCTAAAGCTACTTGCTTTGGAATCAGAGCAATAATTGTGTTGTTTCTATTATCAAAATAGAATAGAAAAAATCTTTATTAAAATAATCTCACATAGTAAGCATTTTTAAATTAAAAATTGTTTTACACTACCACCGATAAAGACGTCTTTTAGCTGACAATAAAAATGGGAGCAAAAAACTTGCCAGCTTTATCAGATGGAACGATTTATACAAATGTATATTATATATCGTATCCAAACATTTCTTAACATAGATTAACAAAAAAAACATTTAATTAGCTCATGTCTTAATGCAGGGGTCTCCAAACTACGGCCCGCGGGCCAGATCCGGCCCGCAGGCACCAACAATCCGGCCCGCGAAAGCAGGGCCGGATCGTACCAACTAAACTGTAATTTACAGTATATTGATACAAAGCTAGCTAGATCCTGGCCCTTGGGACTTCGTGGAGGAGTAAGCCTGGCCCTTTTGCTATAAAGTTTGGAGACCCATGTCTTAATGAATCAATTTACAGTCGTGTTACAAAAAATTCAATTAATACAATTCAATACCTATGCGTTAAGATAGGTAGTCAGAAGCAGACCCGTTCCCACTGGCAGCACCCGTTCACGAGCATGATGCATGAACCAGCCATCGTTTCGCTCAACCATATTTGAGGGAACTTGACGACTCACACGACACCACCGCAGAAATGTTTAAAGTGAACATGACATACTAAAGCTACCCATATTACGTCGTTGAGTCAAGAAGCCAGTAGTAAATTTTTGAGAACTTAGCTAAGAGACTTCTCACAATGACATACTTAAATAAATAAAACCGGTCAAGAGCGAGTCGGACTCGCGCACCGAGGATTCCGTACCATCATAATTGCACCATCAAACCACACTGCAGAGTAGAATAATAAAATTAGTATTGCAGTTTTAGGTCAACGCCATCACCTGACCGATAGTGGAACTAATGTTAACTTTTTTAGAAATTTAATAATTTCTAAAAAAGTGTGCTATATTGAGACATCGTTTTATTATTCCTGTTATCTTTATATAAACTGCTATAACATAGAATTATTTCAGATTTTTCTCTTTGCAAACTTCGGAGATAAGGGGGGGGAACGGTTTTTTTTTTACATTTTTCATCATAAGTCGAAAACTATGCGGCCTAAAAAAAAGGAAAAAATGATTAAAAATGCGCAAATGGCGTTCTTTCATATGATACCCCACATGCCCTAGTAGCCCCACTTAAAATTTTTAAGAACCCTTTTCAGTCCCTGTTGTCAAAAAGATATTTATTTTTTTATTTCTTTCTTATCTGCAAAATAGTTGGGCAAATGTCTTCTTAAACTATTCCAAATTTCAAGTTGATACCATTAGTAGTTCTGGAGATATCCAGCTGTGACAGACAGACAGACTGAGTCACACCATAAGGGTTCCTTTTTTACCATTTTGGTACGGAACCCTAAAAAGAAAAATAGACGACTCGAATTATTTGGAGTTTAATTATAAAATTTTTTTTCTAGACCTATGAAAGAACCACGGACTTATTCTAATCTATACTGAGGCATTAGAGCATGGATCTCCAAACTTTTTAGCATAAGGGCCAGACTAACTCCTACACGAAGTCCCAAGGGCCAGGAGGTACCAACATACTGTAGGTAAATATTGCTGTAAGTATTGTTGGTACGATCCTGCCTCCTTTCGCGGGCCGGATTGTTGGTGCTCGCAGGCCGGTGCTGGCCCGCGGGCCGTAGTTTGGAGACCCCTGCATTAGAGTAATAATTAACAATACAAAAGCTATATTAATTTATTATAGTTCAAATAATCGTCAACAGTGAATTTTAAAATTTTTTCCAAGGGTATGTTCTGTGACTTGTTGTGGAATCTTATTATAGAAGGTAATACATCTACACATAAAAGAGTTTCCGGTTTTATGCAATCTGCGCCTTGGAACAGCAAGTTTGTCTTCGTTTCTTGTATTTAAATTGTAAACATTTTTTTACAAAGTTATCTAAATTTTTCTTTACATATACCTTGTATTTTTATAGATGAACTAGCGGCCGCCCGCGGTTTCACCCGCGTGGTTCCCGTTCCCGTGGGAATATCGAGATAAAAAGTATTCTATGTTTCAATCAAGGCTATCTACTATCTGTGTGCCAAATTTCAACCAAATCCGTTCAGTAGTTTTTGCGTGATTGAGGAACAAACATCCAAACATCTAAACCCACAAACTTTCACATTTATAATATTAGTAGGATTGGGAAGCAATCGATAATATTTTAAATTCTTTAAATAGGTTACGAAGTAAGTTTTTTATAGCACGCACTGCCCTTTTTTATAGCACGCACTGCCCTTTTTTGTAAGATGAATATGTTATTAATATTAGCAACTGAGCCCCAACAACAAACCGTATAGGTCATAATCATAACAATGAAAATAAACTAAAGTAAAAAAAAGATTGCCAATATATCGATATTTGTTTCATGTACATGTAAATACCTCTTGCTCTCAAAATATAATATTATAGTTTGTATAGAACTGGAATAAAAATCTTACGGTTACGCTAAATTTATTCAGCAAATTATAAAAGATGGCCAAAGGAAATAATTTGCTCCAACCTATACTTTGCCGGTAGAAATTATTGTTAATGTTAATTATTAAACTTAAAACCGTTAAGGACTTGTAAATTCATATTCAATAATGCTTAACAACCCACATACTTTAATAAATAGAAATTAGATTGGTAACTATTGAAAACATAAAGTTCTTTGTACGTTAGCACCTAAAATACTTACGAGTGAGTTTTCTACCGAAGCATTTCCAAAAGGAAAATTATGATTTTAGCTATTTATGCATGTTTGCTTTATCAAAGACATAGATATAGGTAGACGCAAAAACGTGGATTCAGTTTTGTAGAAAAAATCTTGGTGGAATGCATCTAATTTAGACATAAAAAAATATAGGTAACAATTTAAGTAGTTAAGTCAGAACATACATATATAGAACATTTAAAAAAATAGCATTTTGTGGTTTCCTACTCAAAGGTAATCTTTGTTAATCACAAACGATGTACGCGAAAGCTATAACACTTGTAACAATTTAGTGTAATCTTTGTTTGGTGCCAACCCTAATAGTTGCGGGCATGGAATCGGCTTGCGGTAAACACTGTGATCCGACCAAAGAACTGAGGACGGCTTGAACGAAGAACTAGCCTTTGTATGACGCGTCCGACTATAAATATATTGAGCACGCCGTCCACGACTCCTTATGAATAAATTATTACGCCGGCAGGTGGAATGACCTGACACAAAATATTTTGATGGAATTGTTTTAATTGGACGCTATCTTACGACTATCGGGGACTGATAATGCAGTTGAAAATTCATATTTTGTCGCCCGACTATTCACACCGCCCGCCGTTTGCGTTTAATTATAACATCATTATTGTTTTATAGAAAAAAATATCGATCCAAAAACAAATATCCGGGAGGAAAGACAGTTAGATTAATTGTTTCTCATTTAGGAAAGCCATTAGAAGTTTATTAACATTCCATAATAATAACCGTTGCTGAATAATGTAAATATAGGTATTTCATATGAAAAGAATGGTTATATTTTATGAAGTACGTATAAATTTACAGTTATCGAAATGGAACAAACAAAAATGTCTAGTCACATTTTGAAGATTTTCCTTGTTTACTTAGATGATTTATTTGAATTCAAGTGTATAACTATTTGACCATAAATATTAATACAATTTTAAATTCAATTTGAAGAACAGTACTTCTATCTCCGCTACGCCTAAATTTTCGATTCTTCTCGATATTTTGAGCAAATTTATAAGGTTTAATAAAAATTTTGTAATATTCATTTTCAATTACGTACGTACGTAAAAGCCGCGAATTTACTCAGACGATAGCGCGAAAATATACAAGGGAAATTATTTCTAACGGAAAATCAAAAGTAAACAAAATATACCTACTCAAGTAAGCAAAAGCACATCGAACAAATCACTGCATTCAAAGTTGGGCTCATTAAGTAACTAATTAAACATTCTCGATCAAATTGACTAGTTAAATGTCCACTCTCGGTCATTCGCCTTAATTGACGAACTTAAATTAGCATTTACATTTAATTTGTTCGAGCATATACTAGCCATTTGTAGGACATTAATAAAAATGTGACTGATGCAAAAAATAAACTCTTGATGGAAACACCGTCACGCCTCTCTAGTACCTACATTTATAATTTAATCGTAAAGGGTATCATTTAGTGATGAATATTTAAACGTTATTTAAATTTCATTATTTCAAGGGGTTTGTTATCTTCATATTTTTTATCATTGAACAAATTCAAAACATGTTAGAAAGGTGGCACAAAGTAAGTTATTATTCTTTCGCACACTTATAGATTTAGCACGATAGGATTTTTTAATACTTTCGAGCATGCTTAGAGTCGTCAGCTAATCCTCATGTTGTGGTTTTAGAATCTGAGCACGTTCTACTATTACATGTTCGTATGTTGCACACCTCTTTGCTGTGCTAGCTTTTAAGTTTCGATTTTGGCGAGGTGGTAGCTTAGAGCATTTAACCAAGGTGGTAGTGTAAGTAGCCGCCACTACATTTATTTTTATTACTCGTAAACCAAGTCAATATTTTAAAAAATCTCAAGTAATAATCTCTTAAATTGTCTCTAATATTTTTTGAATAACTCTTCAACAGTAATCATTCATTCTGTAAGTTTTAAAATCCATAATTGCCAAAAGTGGCCACTTTGAGCTAAAATGGACTTTAAAACTTACAGAAAGAATGAAAACTGTTGAAGAGTTATTCAAAAAGTATTAGAGACAATTTAAGAGATTATTACTTGAGCTTTTTTAAAATATTGACTTGGTTTACGAGTAATAGAAATAAATGTAGTGGCGGCGCCACTTTCACTACCAGCTCGCCTTAATCTTAAATCATAATTCTTTGTGAAGTTGACTTTTCCTAATAGTTGTAAATGTTATGTTTGCTTAGATTTTGTCAAAAGCTTGTTATTGTTGAAAAAGTACAGTACCGGCGAATTGGTGAGTGTTTACGACTGTAAATGCAGCTGGGACCAACGCCGTAACGTGCTTTCCGGAGCACGGAAAAGCTCGAGATAATAAATTTTTGGTCACCCATCCCATGACCGACCCTTGCGAAAGTTGTTTAACCTCCACAATAGCAGGGCCAGACGCCAAACACCTGCACAACCAAGCTCCTCAATTAATTTGTTTAATTTGCAGTAATTACATTATATTATTATATAGTCCATTCTGTCCTTTAAGTCTGGCTTCATGTCAACAGAACTGGCTTCATCTCTTGGCAAGTAAGCGAGCAAGCATGCATGTTGAGTTCAGCCAGGACTGAAAGCCAGGGCAGTAAGTACTGGCTTGCTGGCTTACTAAAACAGGCTTAGCAGTCTGGCTTCAAAAACTATCCTCGTGTAATACGAAGACAACACCGACCGTTTATCGCGATTTCTCCTCTTCATTGATAAAAGGTTATTATTTTATAAAAAAAATTTTTTTTTATCCACAACGGGATAGTGCTCTGCATTCACCTCACCTGATGTTAAGTGACAATAAGGCAGAAGGGTAAGTATGCTATACCCGGATCTTACATGTGTGGACCAACCACTAGACCACAGAGCGTTAGTGTATATTTTCTTTGCCACAGAGGCGGTTACGGCCAAAATTGTACGGTCAGTCTGTCACGATCCAGCTTTAACTCAAGAAGACGGCTGACAAATTAATGAGCTCAACGTTTTTAAACGTTCTAAAAATAGATAATAGGTAGGGACCACCTCATCTACGTGAGTTTCAGCATGATAAGGTGTTTTGTCGTCGCAGGGTCCTTAGGGCACTGTGACATAACACGTTTACATCTTCTTAGACGGCTAATAATTATATAATTTTCGTAACTCGTCAAGCGCCGCGGGAACAGGCCTGCATTAATTATTATCGGAGCATACTCTACGGAAGTTCATCGCGTGCATCCACCGTCGATAGCCCATTGAATTATTTATACTTTTAATATTGTAATTATCATACACCAGCGGCGGCCTTATTATCATTTATGTTATTACATTAAATGTTATAATAACACTCACCACGGAAAGGTTATACCTTGATATGGAGATAGTGGCAACGACAACGCTTAATGACCGTTTGCGCAGTTGTGTGCTCAATGCTAATTCGTTGGACAACTTCTACCTTATATTACACGCAAGGTTGAAATTCTTTGACACAATTTGTACTTGTTTGTCGTACCTGATCTCGTTTTTGATGCGACTACCAGTCATCGGATTGTTGCCAATTGATACGATCATGTTGTCAGTCATTAATAGCTAGCAGGGCATTGTACGGTTTCAAGTTTTTAAAAATCGGTCTGGCTAGTTTGAGACTGAGACGAAACCGAGGGTCTCAATCTCAAAACCAAATCTTAGATTATTTGGAAGTTTTAGATTAAAGTACTTACTACCTTTCAATGAAACAGTAGTGTTTATCACAATGAATTAATATTTTAATTATATGAAATTCATACACACACGAATAAATACAGAAAAGTAGATCAAAACAATGAGTACGTTCATGGGTTTGCTGTGATTTCAAAAATTATTATACTAAATCAATAAAGTGTTGAAGCTTAAAATGAAATTTTATTTTTATTTTTTATGTTCATTTTCAATGTCCTGCACCAACTTCGCAACTGCGAGAAGCACGAAATCGATTTTTTTTATTTATTTTGTAGTTTGTAATTTGTTTTGAATAAGATTGTAGCGAGAATTTTAAAAATGTATACCCCCTAAAATTATCGACGTTCTCGTCAATCGCTTTTCTTCATATTTTTCAGTTTTTTTTTTTCTAGACATGTTTCATGTTTATCTGCGCTGAAATAAACAAGAATGCTATTTGTGTAACAACATGATCATAATCCGATACCTGGTAATGGTATCAAAAAAAAACAAAATACAAATTGTGTCAAAGAATTTTATTTCAACCTTACTTTCTCTATATTCCACATTCTTCAATTGTTTTACGTATATGCGTTCTTTCTATTCGCGATTTAAATCAATATTAATTAATCTTCTTTAATATAAAAGTGAAGGGGTGACTGACATATCAACGCCCAGCCCAAACCACTGGACTTAGAGACTTGAAATTTTGTACATAGATACTTTATACAGTGTATGCATCCACTAAGAAGGGATTTTTGGAAATTCTACCCCTAAAGGGGTGAAATGGGGGTTCAAAGTTTGTATGGAAAAAACATATTAAATAGACATTTTGACTTGAAACTTCGTAGGAGTACTTCTTACAACAAATAAGCAAACACGTGTTTCGTGGGGCAAAAAAAGCCCAAAATGTCTGACAAATCAACGCACAGCCCAAACTACTGGACTTAGAGACTTGAAATTTTGTACATAGATACCTTATACAGTGTAGGCATCCGCTAAGGAAGGATTTTTGAAAATTTCACCTGAAAAGGGATAAAATACCTAAGTAATTAAATTTTGTATAAAGTCCCTCAGTTTTGAAGCTAGCATCTCCAAATTTTGTGTTTAGGCTGACAATTGAAAATCAACCCGTAAATGGGGAAAGTAAACATAAATCGATATGGATGTCGTTCTTGAGGTTTTGTGGGATGGTGATTGCGAAAATGACATTTATTTTGAAGTCCAACACGGTGGACGTGATTTAGTTCCAGATGACGGGGACGGGAACGGGAACGGGACAAGATTCTTTCAAATAGTGGTTCAAACTTTTGTTAAGGGGCCGGAGACGAGAGAGGCAGAGGGAGAGATTATTGTAATAAACTAGCTTTTGCCCGCAACTTCGTCCGCATGGATATTAGAGAAAATTATTAGGGAACCTTCAACCAGGATCCGACCAGCCGTTTTTACGCGATTGAATTAATCTAATTTTGCTTGTTTATGGTAAATAAAACAGGCGCGCAACGCGATTTTTAGTCAATTTCTCCCATTACTAAAAAAACGGCCGCACCGCGCAATTTTCCAACAGTTTACATTTTATTTTATGTTACACTTCTACAAATCAATAGGTCTGGCTGATGTCACCACAAATATGAAAGACACTCTTCTACATTTAGCAGCTGATGGCATGCTTAAAATGGAATTTTATTCGCAAAGTGTCGACGTATTTTGGATGAAAGAAAACACGAATATCCAGAGCTGGCAAGGGATTTTCTAAAATTATTAATGCCATTCACCACTTCATACTTGTGTGAACTGACATTTTCTGCAATGGTAGACATTAAAACTAGAAAGAGAAATAGACTGCAAAATAGAAAATGATTTGATTATTAACGTTTCAAAAATAGCACCACGATTTGATAAACTTTTGAAATATAAACAAGCCCATTCTTCTTACTAAAATTGTGTTTTTATTGTAGTGTTAGAACCTTAGTTTCTTCGACCCCCCGAGCAAGGCTTCGCGACCCCCCTAGCAAGGCTTCGCGACCCCCCTAGCAAGGCTTCGCGACCCCCCTAGGGGTCGGGACCCACACATTGAAAAACACTGTTCTAAGCAATAGGTCTTTTGGTCGTAATTATCTTGAAAATAGTTGGCATAAAATTCAAAATTCAAAATTCAAAATTCAAAATTCAAAATTCAAAATTCAAAATTCAAAATAATTTATTCAGTCTAGGCTGTTACAAGCACTTGTGAATGTCATAGAAGCTACGCCATCGGTTCGCAAACCCTAAGCGGGAGACCTTGTAACGAGAAGAACCGGCAAGAAACTCGTCAAGGGCTGCTTTTTTCTCCCTGTATATTTCATACAGAGTCGTCAAGATTGTAAAATGAGCTCCACATTTAAAGTGAGGTCATTTTCCATCACAATAGTTATCAAAAGGTTACACACAATGGGTAGGTAGGTTAAAATTAAATATCTACTACATTCAGATAGATAATCGTGAGAGTAAATAACTTTGTTTATTATTATATCTAACCCCAGAATGTCGTCCACCACAAAATGCCTCAAAAAACGGTTAGAACATTTTCTGTTTGCTTATCGCATCACACCCCATAGCACCACTAGCAAAGCTCCGGGCCAGCTAATGTTTGGAAGACAGCTACATTGTGTGCTTGACAATGTTTAACCAAGTGCTAGACGCTTGTTACAATATAAACAAATACAAGCGAATGTCAACTCTGATGATCAGACTCCAAACCATAGACCAAGTGAGGCTGTGTATGTGCGAAGTAGGGAACAGCCACGATGAGAGCCTGCCACGGTTTCGCGACGCACGAATCGATACGCTTATGTCATTAACACTCCAGTTGGGGTGGAGAAGAGGTATCACGCAAACCATATACGACCCCGTCTCCCTGATCCAGAAGAAAGCCCTGTTGAAAGAGCTTGTCAATCATTTATGGTTCCAGTAGTTGCATCATCTATGCCGGTACTGGAATCCAATTCCAATGGCTCCACAATGTCGTGTCCAGCTGAACCTGTTACAGAAGCTGGCATTACCACAGCAGCTACACCTATGACTGCACGTAGAAGCAAGCGTGCAATTGAACCTCCTCGTCGATTAATTGATGAGATGGAATGAGAATCTGTTAGGGCGGACGAATGTTACAACTTCATTTCGTCGTTTACCATAGAGTTCCATCAACGGGTTTTCATGTCGTCTGTGACTTACTTTATTGTCAACTTATAATATTAAATGTTAAATATGTATGATTTAATATATCAGGTGTCTCGTTACTTACTCTCTAGTGACGTCTTGTCCAGTAAAACTTTAGAAAAATATAAAAAATCGAATTATTAAAACTCAAAACTAACGAATTTTTTTTAAATGCTGTATATATTTTCGAAATAAATTATCATAAAAAAATAATTAAACATAAGTATCAAACCCCATTCTGTTCTGTGAAACGGCCAGGTAAAGTGATTATTTCCGCCATATTAATTGAGAAGAGTTTGCATATCAATATAAATAAAAGAGTTGCCTATCTAATTACACAAATAATAGGTAATCGAATTGTTTAGTATGTTATCAGTACCCAATAATTATGAAAATAGTGCGTTTAACGGGACTGTGCATTGAATTGTTAAACTGTACTGTAATTTAATTAACTTTTACCTTAGAGCATTTACCCAGCTTTGTTAGTAAGTACCTACCTACTTAATCTGTTTTGCTTTTGCGACCACGAACTGTTTTAATCTTTTCATTTATTATGTTCTCATGTAAGTGACAATGTTATGTCTTTATGAGAATAAAGTTCTTTAAACCTAAATGTGCGGAATAGCGCATGGCGATAAAAGGCAGTTTGTGTAATTAATATTGGGTAAAATCGCGAATAGGAAGAAAAACGTTTGTGTAAAATTGAAGAATGTGTAGAATAGAAAATGTGATTAATGGCAGTTGTGCCAAATTCATATTGTGTAAATCAGAGAAAGGCGATTGTGAAGAACGTCGAAACGCTGATTAGAATAAAAATTCTAATCAGCGTACAAAAATGTACTTGTGTTTTTTTGTTCCAGACTAAATAATCAAGGACTCTCATCTAACATATACTTTTCTAAATCAGCCTTTGATACTTTGATGATTTTGATATGTTTTTCGTTCAAATGAAAAAAGTTTAAGGCTTGTCGAATATTTGGCTTTAAGCTGTAGCCCTGTAGCCAAGTTTGGCGTTATAAAAAATTGGCACAGACAGCGCATAGCCTCTAATGGTTACTACTCTGATATACAAAACCCGGCTAGGAAGTAGCGAGTCATTAAGCTCATAATACACTCGTCTTTTTTAGGATTCTGTTACTCAAAAATAAAAACAATATCTTTTTATGATCATTTGATTGGCCTTTTTCTTAGGAAGGCATAAGACCACTCTGTGGCATATAAAATACAAGAAGCCAGGACTAACCACACTTGTAAAAGAAACATAAAAATACATTAATTGTAGTTAATGATATAAAAGATATTAGTACCCACAGAAGAAATAATCACTTCGTACCCACAGGTAATAATCATTAGTACCTACGGAACTCCGTCACGTAAACCAGCAATCACTTGTCCGATTTTTTTACAGTATTTAGAGTATGGACACCGATTTTTAAATTGTTACTGGTATGTACCTAGGTGGTATAAAATTCATAATTCTCAAATAGGTACTATCACGGTCACTCACTACCAAAGTGAAATATTTCAGAGTTGATATGGGTGTGTTTGCACGGCTCTCATTATCTTCGAAAATAAAATGGTAACCACATTAATCTTTATATCAAAAACCACTTGGATTTTACCATTAAATTGGAAAATTAGCCTAAACGTAAAGGAAGTTCAAATTAATACAACTTAAAAATCACGAGCACATTTTCTCATAATTTCAAAGTTCACAATATAATAGATTTATCTGACGTGGTGATTTTAAATTTAAGTAAGGGTTTTTCGTCATTTATGAAATATATTCGACCTCCATGTATCCAGTGGAGTGTGACACAGCTGCACCAAAGTGTAGAATTTCATTAAAAATTACCGGTTCTTAAGTAAAATAATGCGGGTAGGATGGACGGTTTGCGAGCGGACATGTGTCCGAGGAACATTTCCTAACAGGACTGATGCACTAAGTGATTCTCACGGTAACGCAGTAATGTGCTATTGAAGTAATGCGTTCGGCATAATGGCTAAGAGTGGTAACAGCACTCAGATGTGTGTACCACATCCATTTGCAGCACGGATGTACTCCACATTGACGTAATTAAACAAAGGAAAACATTACGTTCTATATCCTTTGCATTTAAAAACATTAGGCGGTGGCAACATTAGCTCCCAATTTGTGAACAGGTGGAGTTGTATCTACCTACATAATATTTCTAACAGGTATTTTGTTCAAACTGTATCTGCCCCGACTTTCAGTGTGTTTAAGCGTACTCTTATGTAATGAAACTTTTTTCTATTAAGTTACTACTCTAATGAGGATCAGTAACGATTTTTGTTTAGTGGCTTATCAGAAAGCTTATGCCACCACATGATTAACTGTGAAGAAAATTTTACGATATCTCTTAAACCTGAGAAAATATACGAGCTAAAACACTGTTTTTTGGGGGGTCCTTATGACGTCATCGTGACGTACGCGAACTTTATGTCGTACGTAATAAAGCACATGCATTGAGCTCGGCATTTCCTTCAAACCCTATTAACTCAACCATTTCTAACGAATTTCAAAAAATCTTTCACTATGTTTCATAGCTAGGAATATGTTTTTATATTATACAAATAGAACTATAGGATTCAAACCTGTTACTGATCCTCAGTGTTGAGATTTGCAATTAGTAATCAAAAACTTATTTTGAAACATTGAGT
This sequence comes from Agriphila geniculea, assembly GCA_943789525.1. Taxonomy (NCBI): domain Eukaryota; kingdom Metazoa; phylum Arthropoda; class Insecta; order Lepidoptera; family Crambidae; genus Agriphila; species Agriphila geniculea. The sequence goes on from OX038870.1 coordinate 8,582,877, forward strand.
GCACTGCTGAACCTTAAACATCAGCAATTAAAATTCGCTCTAAAGATCGATACAAAAGGTTTTATAGAGCATTAATCGATATAAGATTATATATCAAAGGTGTTTTCTCCTCTCATAACACGACAAAACTCGATAACGCAATGGAACGATCAGAGGAAACCGAATGTTTTTTTATTTCTCGATAATCGTATCGTTAATATGGACGACTGAGCGTTTAGTAGCACTAAGTATGCTATATGCTTTTGAGAATGAAATCAAAAGAATTGCCAAGGGACCATTACGTTTTAAGACATGTTGTTCAATGAAGAATTCTTATGTAGAATGTGTATTAACTATAGGCAATACTTTTAAGTGGTAACCGACAAAAAGGTTTGGTTTTGTCCTATACACTATAAGATGGCAAGGCAGCTCGCGACTTTCTGAGCACTTACTAACTTTAAGATGAATTCTTGGATTATTAATACAATTGAAAAATATTAGTCCCGTCTGAGCTGCTATGGGTGAGTCGATTTTTTCTAATATTTTTCAATTGTATTAATAATCTTAATATAAAAATAGCATTGTGAATGCATAAAAAATCTAAAAGTTAAAAAATGAATTCTTGGATTAATTAAGGTATGTTGACAAAAAAACCATTTCTTTAAAATTAATACTACCGACAGTAAAAAAAAACAATGGCCTTACTTCATCAACATCGCAAGCAATGATGAACTGTAAACTACATAATTATTTTGACCTCATTTATAGATATTAAAAAAAATGTTGTTCGCAAAACTTTATTTTTTGTGAAATTCTCATATCACCCTTAGTCAATCTTCACTTCACACGTTCAGCTTTATTCATTCTTTAAGAGAATAAGTATTCAAAATGTTTCTTTCATTATTTAAAAATTTAATCAGGTATTTTATTTGACCAGTGTCAGATAAAATACCTGATTTAAATTTTAAATGTTTTAGATGTTTAAGATGTTCGTAGCAGTCTACGAACATCAGATTCTATTATTTCACTGGTCAATTATCAGACAGATTCTATTATTTCACAGGTCAACACCAAAACAGTAGGTATTAAAAAAATATTCTTCTTTTTACGAAACTGTTTACCCATGAAATAATGTAGCTTTTTTATAATTTGCATTCTTTATACTATTATACATATAAACATTTACTTAGGTTGGTACTTCTTTGTAAAAGGGAGACTAAAAAGATCCCACTAGAATCACCTTTAGATAAATGTCAGCTTCTTATTCCCAAATGCAGAAACGGAATCGCACCTAACGTTATATTTGAATGAAAAATATTAAAAAATTTAAGGAGTTTGTGAACTTTTTAAGAAAGTAACTTTGTCATAAATTGAAGTATATTTTTATTCATATTATATATATGATACATAATAATACTCAAAGCATATTCCAAATTCTTAATATTCGTATGATTTGGTAAGTACCTATTTAAAAACCTAATTTAGATATATTTTTATCTTCGCACAACATGAGAGACTTACGTGATTTTCTTTTGTTTATTGTTAAATTAAATTTCAACATTCAGAACATCACTAGCAATATAAACTTTAGAGTACATAAGTATATAAATGCAATCATAGTGACTTATAGGCTACCCACAAATACACTGGGGGTCTATTACGAAAAGTTTAATGCGATACACGCAGCTGCGTCCGTGCTTCGTTTTGATTGTTTCCTATTACAAATCACTTTCGTATGCGATATTGCAAAGTGATTGCGGGAGTTTGACACTTTCTCTCTTACGTATCCGACATCATTCGTTTAGTAGTCTATATGCACTATGATAGAAAAATTCAAAATGTTTGATAAAACTACAACCAAAGAACTGCGGACTACTATCGTGGCCAAATGACTGCGTTACGCATTTGCGTACGTTATTTTCGTAATAGGTCCCCAGGGCATTGTATCGAGCTCTATCGTCGAACACTCGCTTAATATCAGTCTTTGCTTAACTTTTTGTAACGTGCTTATTATATGCCGGACATGCCGGCACACATCAACTGACATATTGAATCACGCGAGCATTAAGGCTCCGCACACATCACTTTGTAAGGTTACGTTGACAATGTTAATAATATTTATTGAGGGGTTTACCGAATTTGATAACCATTTGTGGGAGTACATAAAGACTTAAGAGGAAACACCGCGGCCGAGAGAATTTAAAAATACCTATGGAAAGTAGATCAGAGTCAACGTTTCGTAGTCCCCTGTTTCCTACTCCAAAACTTTTATCATTACGATTTAATATCATTTACGATTTAAATACTTTTATTATTAAAAAATTAAGAAAGGTTTTGGCAGTGTTCTTATATTTTTTTATAAAATCTCGTCAAAGATGTCGTCAAAGTGGTGGATGTCTAAATAAGCAATAGCATTTTTTAAGGTTTTTGAAGATTAATATCTTTTAATTATTACGTAATTTATGAAATAAGGAAAACATAGGCACACAGCCAAATCCTTTCTAAATATTTTTTGAAAAAATCAATAAAAAGAGACATATTAATGGAAATTTTGATTTTACTTCAAACGAGGAACAATTATAATTTTGAGATTATGAACAAAACTTTGCAATTTATATGGACCAAATGTCTCTAGATTCTAGACGCTTGGTCCATATTAAAAATTGCATATAAATACAACAAATAGTCTAGAATTCTATATTTACTGTGTGTGACTCTAGCTAGACTATAGATCTTTTTTAACATCAGGATTTTCGTTTTGTGGATAATATAAAAATAATTTCCCCTTTTTCATGAATTTAACAATATTTTAATAGGGCTAAAGAATCAGTCAGCAAATTAGTGACTTGTTACAAATGAATGAGACACCTGACGACCAAAGTCAAAGTTTATTAAAAATAATTTTGTGTAAAAGTACGTAGAAACTAAAACTTCGATCCATTTACAATAAATAACAAGCAAGGTTTCTATGAACTAGGGTTGGTATATGAATACACGATAACCTGTTATTTACGGAGCTTGAAATGACAAGTTACGTTTTATAATTACGTTGGGGTTGGACACAATCTATCTTTGAATCAGATCGACATAGATACGTTATTATAATATAGAGTTTCATTTCGTTTTTTTTTCTTTGCTCGTCGATTGTAGCCAAAGTAAGCGATGATTTGGATTTTATTAAAAGAACCGGGCGGGACCCTGATAAATATTATAATAATAAATATTACACATTATAAACAATCTTCAAAACATTATAAAACTCTTTTCTTTTTTTTTAAAATAAAAATATACAGTCTGGCCGGGCAAGTAGTAATCAACCTTTAAAGGCGTGATCTATGGACAATTTTATCTATGAAATTACCTTAAATCAGGGGTCTGGCCCACCCCTCACGAAATAACAAGAATTTAATCTTTCGTCTTTTAGTTTAACCTTTTCCTTCAAAAACAAGCGACAGCATAGGCACCTCAACACTGATCAGAAACAATTTGGTATCGTTCGATAGCTAACAAGATTAAGTATCAGTAGAAATAGCAAACAGACACAAGCCCGATACATTTTGAGACAGTAAAGAGAGTCAGGGGGGGCACACTTAGCACAACGCAAATGGTCACAAAAAGTAGCGCCATCTCTTTATCTTAACCATCAACTTTCACAACAAACTCTTCAAGTTTGCCAAAAGATGTCTCTGCAGTCATACTTGTAATATAAAATATTCAAAATAAAATTTAATAAATTAAGAAGACAGTACAATAGAAGTCGCCTTCTTAATCTTAACTGGGTATAAAGTGGTTTAAAACAAAATTATTTTGATGAAAAGGAAAATATTTTTTTGAGTATGGTCATTGAGCGAATTACAATATAAAGATAAAATTCGCCACTTAAAGTAATGATCAGTAGCGTAGCGGATTACCACACCTCCACCGTAAACATAATAACACTACTATGGTCCGACGAATACCGAGTTTAAACCTCTCAGGTTGCATTTTGATTTTTTGTGTCTTTTGTTTAGATTTATTATTTTTTATTAATATGTTTGTCCTAAATAAAATATATAGGACAAACATATATATAATATATATTATTACAGAAAAGTCAATAAAAATATATAATAAGAAACAAAAAACCCCCTTTACAGCTATTATAATTAAATATAATGATAATGAGAAATTGAATAAAAAAATCTTGAAAGTTTTGCACGTTTTTTTCAGTTATGTTAAAATATCATTCAAACAAGGTCTTTAAGGTAGGCTTAATTTGCAATGTATTCCTAGTTTTTGAGTTGTTCTACAAAATGAGGGCAAAATATTGCTCTACGTTTATTAGTTTCAATGCTGTGGTTGAACTAAGGGACCCCTTCGTGGGGCGGTCGCGTAGCGCGACTAGTCAGGTAGTCGGATTAATTTGTGTCAACACGAGTTTTCCGTGAAAATTGGAAGTAGCTGCAATGTTCAACGGTCACAGTGTTTACGGAATACTCGTGTTGACACAGACTAATCCGACTACCTGACTAGCCGCGCTACGCGACCGCCCCACGAAGGGGTCTCTTTGTTTAACCATAGCATCGGAAGTAATAGACATAGAGCAATAATTTTGCCCTCGTTTTGTGTGTGTTTGCTATTTCTAGTGATACTTAATCTTGTTAGCTATCGAACGACAACCAAATTGTTGCTGATCAGTGTTTAGGTGCCCATGTTGTCGCTTATTTTTGAAGGAAACGGTTAAACTAAAAGACGAAAAATTAAATTCTTGTAATTTGGCGAGGGGTGGGTCAGACCCCTGATTTAAGGTATTTTCATCAATAAAATTGTCCATAGATCACGCCCTTAAAGTTTGATTACTTAGCCCGGCCAGACTGTATAATTGTATCATTTATTTCAGACAATTACAGTCCATAGTGTTAGTAACAATAATCTTAAAGCTATGTTAGTTACATAAAAGATTATAAATAAATTAAAAAAATATTATATTTTTAGAATGACTTTTTTACTTGACACCTACTCATCATCAGTTGAACCACAAAGACATACAATCCTCGTCCACCCAAGTGGAGAACGAGGAAAGACTGGTTATAAACTGTATTTGCAAAATATATGATGAAATAGTAACTATAAAAATATAAAAAGTTTGATGTCGTAATCGTAAGTTTCTGAAATAAACATTTTTATTATAAATATCTACATAATAAGAATAAAAAGTTTTAACTAGTTACCTGTTGAATCAGTAAATCAAAACCAATGAAATTATCGTGTCGTTTCTTAGTCAAAAATCATCATTTCTATTAAAAAAATAGATTAATTTCAACAAATTATGACCATTTTATGGTTACCTATCTTAAATTCGAAATCTCTCTGTGCAAATTTTGGTTTGCCGAAATCGTTTTACTCTTTTTTGTTTTCCATAATTTTCATTTTACTGAAAACACTATTGACAAATTATCGAAACTCCGAATTTCACTTATATTTTATTTCAGATTCCATATGTTATGGTTATGACATCCCACTCAACGTTTGGCTGAAACTATTATCAATAGATGATTTAGTATCCAGAAAAACGTCTCCAACACTTTACAAATTACAACACTTTATCTGACATATCACTAGAACCCTATGCGTATCTTAAATTAAAAAAAAATCTGTTCGAATGTTAGTTTACCGAAATCCATTTTTTTTGTTTTCCATAAATTTTGTTTTACCGAAAACACAATTGACAAATTATTGAAACTCTGTTTTTTTTTTCAAATTCCATATGTTTTGGCATCCCACTCAACGTTTGGCCGAAACTATTATTGTTAGATGATTTAGTATCCAGAAAAACGTCTCCAATATTATTAAAATACGACACTTTATCTGACAAAGAATCTTATACCTATCTTAAATTCGAAATTCAAAAAAGGAATAGGTACTAAAGATCTAAGAAATTATTATTGGAATCTCAGATAGTTACATTATAATCTCAGATATTATGCAACATGCATGGAAGCATTATGGAGCTCCGCTGCGCGTGGTCAAAACACTAACCTAACCTAATGGTCTTTGTATTAAAAGTTTTTCTTAATAGCAAGACAATGATATTAGGGTTAAAAATACACCCGAATTTTCTAAATCAATTAAATATTATGAAACACGAAATTCTATCAAAAGTTACTTCGATCTTTATTAATTTCTAGTAAAGAAAATTATGGTTAGAAAAACATCAGTCAAAAGAAAAATAAGTGATTTGATATTTGAGTACTTAACTGTTTTTCTGGAAAATAAAACATACGTGAAATAACTTTATGTTTTAACAAAATTATGTAAAACAACCAATTTGATATTTAAAACTTCGACATACTGTTTTCGAACAATTGAAATTTGAACAGAAAAGTTTCGAAATAATGAAAGGTTACCTAGTAAAACATCTGTCAAAAGAAAAATCTATCAAAAGTTACTTCTATCTTTAATAATTTCTAGAAAAGAAAATTATGGTTAATAAAACATCTGTCAAAAGAAAAAAAAAGTGATTAAGTAAATAATTGAATTAGCGTTTTTCTGGAAAGTGAAACATTAGTAAAATAAGTCTATGTTCTAACAAAATTATGTAAAACAACTAATCTGAGTATTTAAAACGTCGACGTACCGTTTCCGAACAATTGAAAGTATGATAGGTTACCCCATTATATTATGGTCAAATTATCTAGATTCTAGAATTAGCGTTTTTTGAAAACATGCAAATATGTATTCATGTTTCGTGTTCATGTTTTCCCTTGGACGAATCGATTTCTCTTTTCAATAACAATTATGTTAAGATCTTGACCACCAAGTGAACGCTGGTTAAAATTTAATAATTATGGTTCTCTATTCGTTACCATTAGCAAAACGTGTCATAAGAACTAATCGGTTAGTTATATCAAGGCTCACCATTCAGCTTAATACCCTCGGGCCGTTACTGAACGGCTATATTCGATTCAGAGCCCAATAACGGTTTCGTGTTTCAGTAAAGACAGCGTTGTAGAGATGCGAACGTTGCGGTGAATGACGCATTTACCCGAGCAATTAAGTATTGCCATCTCTACAGCGACGGGGCTCTGGGCACCTTGCCACATGGCAACGTTCTCAAATCTGATTTTACATTGGACCGGCTCAAAGCATAACGGCAGACCTCCAACACGATGTTTCGAACTTTGAAATTTTTCCCTCTAAGCTGACGTAAGACATTCCTGTCGCAACGACACGAGTCGTTGAGGCAGGGTCCTGATTGACATTTAACTTTTTTTCCTCTTTTTTCATGAAATTATCTATTAAATATGTAGGTTTTTATCTTGTTGTGTTTATTGTTTGTTAGTAATTGGTTAAGGTCAATAAATATAATAATGTCTCTCTCTGTCATAAGTTGTCAGAGAAAAAGTATATAGTACTACTACATGGATCCCCTATGGAAATCCCCATTCACATATATTATTTAAGTATATTAAAAAATAGGTCTGGAACAACGAATTAAATTGAAATGCGTATTGGTGATTTTAATATTATTTCTTGCTTTTTAGATCTATTTGATTTGAAGCTGCTTTTGTTTTTATTTTTAGGTTTTTGTAAGAGGTTTTGCTTTTTTTATCTTTTTTTATTTTCAACTTTTTTGTGGTTAGTATGTAAACGTGTAATATTTTATAACTTTATTAATTTTCAAAATTCCTATAACTCAATTTCTATATTCACGCTGTTTATTTTTAAGGAGTTGTTGTGCCTTCGTAGTCCAAGCACAGAATAAATAATGTCCAAGTCTATTCCAGAACGTCGCAGACATAGCTCGGTTTGTTTTGGATTGTCATAAACCTACCAATATCTCAATCACTATACATATCCTATTTGAGTTTGGGGAGTTCCCTTGGATATTTTCGAATTCCTAGGTCCAATATCAATGAAACTTAACTAAGGTATATCCAACATACAAACATCTCATTCGGTTCATAAATTTACAAAGTCACAAGTACATAAATTTTGAAGATACGCGCGAACAACGATAAAAAAATAGAATACAATCTTGTTTTATACAATAGAAATTTACAAATAAAAAAAAATTGAGCTTGAGCAAGATCCTTGCATTACATGTTAAAAACAAAGTACATTACATACAAGCAACAAATAAGTAAATGGAAAAACTGTAAAATAAGTTTTTCCCACACTCAACGGTTAAAGATTGCTATTATTATTCAATTTCATTTAACGACGTGTTCAAAATGAGTAAAAATTAAATATTAAAAAACTGAAGATAAAAAAGTTGTAAAGTACTGTACACTCCTCTTTCTTTGCTGCCTCCAAAGATGATGCCAGAACTAAGCGTTTTACACCATCATTTAAATGGCATCACCACGTGCGAACAAAGGCAAATGCGTAATATTGCGTAATTCCTGATGGGAGATTCCTCGAAAGTATAAACAAATGTCAATAATTAATTAATATTTTATAGACGATACTTTCAAGAGTTCATCAAAACCATTTACTCAGCTTTTCTCCATATATGGCGATATGAAGAGTGCTTCTGAATCATATAACGTTGTTCCGGTTGTATACCTTAATGAGCGATAAAAAATATAACATATCTGTCCAAAGTGAGCTCCAACGAAAGTTCACGCTGACTTTGATTGAGTTTGCTGCAACTAATGCTATTAATTTTTTCAAGAAAAAAATGTTATTACCTACCACTTCCGCCCCAGTATCTGGAGGAAAAGCAAGTCCATCGGGACAAAAGCTAAACTTTATCGCCGTATTATGGCGTTGTGTGCTTCTCTCTCTTATACCAGTGGACAAAATTAGGGGTGGATAGTTATAATCCAGTCGCAATCAGGAAGTACAATCCTGCAAAACTGATTTTTTCTATTAAGTGTTTGATTATGTGGATTAAATATGATGACTTCATAAATTAATGGTGTTTATATAATGAACGACACCGTACTAATAATGTTTTAGGAAATTAGCATTCTCCGTTGAATAAAAGAGTCAAAAAGATTACCTGACTCTAGTCAAATTACTAAGAGTAATGGAATAAGTACAATGATGCAAAACTGAAATTATTTATGAAGTATTGTGAAATCTGAAGATCAAAAAGTAGCAAAGTACTGTAACACATTCTTTGCTGCCTACGAAGACGATGCCAGAAGCGTTTTACACCAATATTTAAATGTCATCACCACGTGCCAACAAAGGCGAATGCGCATATTGCCGCAGCTCCCATCACAGGTTCCCCGGAAGTAAAAAAAAAACTGTCATTATTAAATTAATATTTTACAGACGATACTTTCAAGAGTTCATCAAAACCATTTGTTACTCAGCTTTTCTCCATATATGGCGATCTGATCTGTCACTGCCAAAATGCCACAAAGCGAAATTCGTGTCATGGTTTTTATAAAAACGCCCAGAACGCGTTGTGGTAATCATAGAAATACCACAAAGCGAAATTCGCATCGTGGTCAACATACCAAACGACCACAACGCGTTGTGGAAATGTAGAAAAGCCATGACGCGTTCCGAGCACTAGTTGGACGGACAGTTCGCAAATTGTCGGAACGCATTACAATGATGCATTAAAGCATCGGTTAAACTGGTTTGTTCATTTCTTGTTAATTTCGGAGAGTTATAATTATGAAAATTCTAAAAAGTGCCTAATTATTTTAAGAAAGTAAGTTTAAGGCTCGTATTATAGGATATTGCTCAAGTCTTGATCTCTACTTAAAACTAGTTTTAAGTTGAGTATTTATTTTAGAACGATGCTCGAGCAGAGATTCAACAAACTAAACTCAAACTCAGATCATGCTAATTTTAAAACGACGTTTGAGTACGCGACTCAGATCAAGCTTATTTTAGAACGATGCTTGACTGCGTAGGTTAGGTTTACGTTTTTGCTAGTGTTGCCAGAGTTTTATTTCTATTCTATTCTATGGAAGAGAGGAGACCTCCCCACCTAAGTATTTTCTGCTGAAATGCATAGCTTTTTGTTTAATTGAATTTTGAAATTTTACTAATCCTAACCTCAAAATGTATGAAAAATCATTTAAAGGGGTAAGCGAGGGGAAAAGAATAGAGTATAGAGGGGAGACTCCCTACAAAAGCTTTAAGGGGTACTTATTAAGAATAATATTTTGTGTTGTTTGTTAAAAAAACATGAAAATTAAATTTCTAACCTATAACATCAGTTGACAAACTTAAGGGGGGATGGAAGAGTCCCCCCTCTGTACTCTACTTTTTTCCCCTCGCTCGGCCCCCTTAAATGTTTTTTTTAATTCAGATTTTTCATACATTTTGAGGTTAACATTGGTAAAATTTCGAAATTAATTTAAAAAAATCAGAATGCTTTTATTAGTGGTAAGGGGGCTCTCTCAAACATCGCTCCCTTAAATTCGACATTAACTAATGTAAATATGAGCCCGAACTAATGTTTAAGCGTGGTCTCGACCATACTTACGTAAACAGAGATCAATTTTTTTCTGAGCAAAGATTTTAGTTCTAAAATTAGCCGAGCATTGCTCGAGTATCGTTTGTAAATCAGCATGATCTGAGTAATCTGAGTTGAGTTTAGTTTGTTGAATTTATGAGGTCGAGTTCATCATATTCCGTTTTACAAGAAACTTACTTACAATTCTAAGCACAAATACCTTATTTATCAAAATTAACGTGTAGTTGGTCAATGCCACTCATAAAATTATATAAATCCCATTGCGACGCAACATTTACTTTGCCTTATTATGCGTAAAATGAAACTCATTCTCATTCTGTTAAAAACAAATTTTGTAATAGGTAACAGATCATGTAGGAGATCAGCTGAGTCTCGACTCGAGCATTGTTTTGGAACCAAAAGCGTGCTTGAACTAGATTCAGTAATTAAGTAGAGATCTGGTGATTAAAGTTCAAACAGTGCTTGAGTCTCGTCCTATAATACGAACCTTAGTTACTGATTACTTTGTGTTCAACAATTAGTAGCCTTATTAGGTATGCCGATTTGAAAAAAAAATAAAAAAAATCCAGTGACTAATATTTGTTACAATTATTAGTTATTTAAAAAAAAGTGTTTGCCAAAATAGTTCTGAAGTTTCACAATTATAACTGATACTTTGTAGTCAACAATTTGTTTTTTTTTTATAAAGTAATCCTTTTAGCTGAAAAATTATGTTCTTCTATTTAAATAAAACGATTTATTAAAATTTTCTGTCTACCTACCTAACCTAGTACAAAAATATTTCTTAAAGATATGAATCAAAAGTTTTGAGACTTGTAGGACCCACGCACAAGTATTGCAAATCTGTGTGCGTCAAATTCTCTTTATCATGGTTTCATACGTGCGCATTGTATGCGTCCCGACAATTACGACCTGTCCGTCGTGTTATGGTTACACCAACTAGTGCTCAGAACGCGTTATGGCTTTTCTTCATTTCCACAACGCGTTGTGGTCATTTGGTGTGTTGACCACGATGCGAATTTCACTTTGTGGTATTTATATGATTACCACAACGCGTTCTGGGCGTTTTTATAAGAGCCATGACACAAATTTCGCGTTGTAGCATTTTGGCAGTGACCAGAACGCGTCGTGAGCGTTTTTCTTTGAGACCGAAATCGGTTTTTGAGCCTAACATATTAGTAAATACCTTAATGAGCGACAAAAAAGACAACATATTTCGAATTATTTGTTTCGTCCAAAGAAAGCTCCAGCTAAGGTTCTTGCTGACTTTGAGTTTGCTGTAACTAACGCCATTATTTCTTTTCAAGAAGAAAATGTTTGTCTATACCCATAGACAAACATTTTCTTCTACCCATAGACAAACGTTTAGGCTTTTTCTCCAATTGGTTTTAGTTAACAAAATGACCAATTAGCAAATACTGAGTCAAAAACTATAATTATTAAACTGTGCCATAGCGAAAGATACATTAATTTATTCATAATATAGTTCTAAAATGTATTTATTTGAAAACATACATGCACTGTAACGACGATCATGCTAATAACCGCCTGGTGATTTACTAATATACAATACAACTCATTACCTACATTAAGGCTGATCTTATAAAAATGATTCTATAGAGGTGTCTTTGACGTTCTTTTAAAATCAACGCACATGCCAGGCAATTTACCTCTACTAGACCGTTTTTATTGGATCAAAAATCTCAGCCGGCAGCGACACGACACGCCAGCACCCGGTCGCCATCCCGCCCTGTCGCGATAGCCGACTGTGTGTTGACGTCTTTAGAAATTTGGGCTCTTAAGTAATGCATGCGACCGACACTTAAATTATTGAGAGTAGTAGCTATGTGTATTGTTCTGACAAGTATTTACATTTTAAGTTACCTTTGACTACAAAAAATTATCATTTTATGCTATAGACATGTTTTTGGTTATTTATTTTGTAACACTTTAGCGCTTATGTACGCACTACACATCTTGTTCTATTCAGAACAAAAAGTACCTTGACATTATGCTACGTACGACTTTTAACCTTTTGGGATCTTACACGTTTAAACTAGCTCTTCTTCGTCATCATCAACTTATTGATGATGACAATATATGGTTCTTGGTTCCTGTGCTGGCACACGAGCTTTTCTAATGGATCCTTTTTCAGGATTGGAAACGGATCATACATCATAACCAATTGTTCCGGCCGAAGTTGAACATAATTAATAATTACACGAACTGTGCATCGAATCGATCATAATCATTTAAAATTAGAGGCTACAGCAAGTAAATAAGCCTTAATAACGTATTAATACATTATGTCAATTATAATATTTGAAAAGCCTTTTTACGCTTTTCTCTGTAAAGAACGACCAAAGTGAAAGATACAATGGGAAATTGTATCGAATAAGTAATAGATTTTGATTATTTTATAAAAAACGGTGAACAAGTAAAAATTCGTTTACCTACTGAAAGAACCACTCCAAAAACCAAACCACGATATTCGGACGACATTCGTCTCGCTTCGGATACTTTTGGCTTCAGATGCTTTTTGAAAAATTCAGTCATGAAGATTTTTTGGCAGAATGATCAAATAGATAATATAGATGATCAAATAGATAATTAGATAATACCGAATTAATGTTTACGCATACCTTCATTCCGCTTAAATACTATTATCATTATGATAAAAAAGCATACAATTTCGTTGCATAGGTACATTTTTACCCATAACGATTACTAATCATAACGTTTATTATTAGCAGCACTTCGCCGACCGATGCCGCGGCACGGTCGCTTCGCTCGCTCGGCTCATGCGTTATTGGTCGCCATGAAACCAAACCTCCTTTTCGTTCGCTCGTGGTTGCACCAAATTTTCTGTTTGCCAAAGTTCATAACTAGTCATCAAATGTTTTCATAGTGCCAATCAAATTATGAGTATGAAGTTTCAAGCAATAAATTATGTCATTTGTATATTATGTTAAATTGCTATTATAAGTGTTAAAGTTATGCAGTTAACATTTATGAATGCCAAGCCAAATGAAATTAGTACAAGTTATCTTTATCACAGTGAAACCATACATTATGAGAATATGTCATTATGCGAAAAAAATATTTTGTCGTTCCTGTTATGCCAAATGATATTATGATTTATGACTGAAAATTTTATGCGAACAAAAGGCACCCTTACCACTTCGGTCGGTGTCTTCGGTTGTACCAGTTGTACTCTTTGGAAATAACACCCCAATAGACTTACTATAAAAATAAATGAAAATTTTGGTACTACATGTTTTTCGTTTCATTTAATTTAAGAGCTTATTATTATTAGACCTTCCTGAATAACAGATCCGATATTCAGTCTTTCCTAAATTCAGAGAAGTTTAATTAATTTTAATTCAGGAAGGTAGGCTCCGATTTAGCATCCGTTTTTAGGATGAAATGGTCTCCGACGTAACGGATGTTAAATCGGAAGCAATTCAGGAGAGTGTATCAGAACGCTCCGCCACAGTAGCACAATCTTACTGTGTACGTCAGTACATTGACAGTAGTACAAGTAGAAGGGACATTCCGCAAGATTATTTTAATAAAATAGTGACTTGCTCCGACACATATTTTTTTTGGTTTTTCGATAATGTCGGAGCAATGGCTCCGACATTATTCCGACATTATTCCGACATTCCAAAAAAGAAATGTCTTTTTTGTTTACCTACTCGACACATCCGTCTCTTGTAAGCTCGTCCTTGTTTGTATCTGATTCAAGAGTTCTGAATCAGTGAACGAGTTTACGTCGGAGACAGATTCATCCTAAAAACGGATGCTAAATCGGATCCTACCTTCCTGCATGCAATTAAACTTCTCTGAAGCGACTGACTATCGGCACAGTTTAACAATCCACAACAATAATTGGCGGCTGCGAGCCGCGCCGCCCGACCCCCACGAGATCCCCTCCGTTGCTCTGCGCAAGTATATTCGTTTAACAACTGTATGATCGTAAAGCTGTGATATCGGATCCTTTATTCAGGAAGGTCTAAGCAGGACCTTTGGCGACTGAATTTCTCGTCCTAAATCGGACTCTGAATATCGGATCCATTATTCAGGAAGATCTAATAAGCTCTTTACCGTGTTTGTTTGAGGGATTTGATCCTTGTGATTGATCCTATCGATTAATTATCATAAAAGTACAGAGTGTTGTTTTTAGAATTTTAGCCGAATCGATTCCTGGGTGTAAGCAAGTAAGTTCCTGGGAAGCGTATATTTTTAAAAATCTTTGAATGCACTTTTGTTTCTTTTCAATAAAGGAATTTTTCCTTTGAGTGAAATCTACTATCTCCATTGTTTAGAGTACTTTCCCTCCAAGTAGTATTAAAAAAATCACCTCGTATATTTGATTATATATATTTGTTAAAAGGAATTTTATATTAAATGTTTCAATTTCAATCTATATTTGAATTGAAGCAAACAAGTGAAATTTTATTTATGAGTAACAATAAAGTAATGTATGAATCGCGCCAACTTTCGGAAGTTGTTAAACTCCGATCGAATTTTCAGTTATGAAAGTAAAACTCTAGATGGGAAGTAGAAAAATGCAAATGGCTAGTTAAATTTCCAAAAAAATTGTTTTTAGCCATAGGTGTACTATTTGTTGTTTTGGAAAAATCCATACAGGATACATTTTTCTTTTTGTTTCAGAAAATATTTATTCCATCCATACAATGGTCCTAAGTAGGTAAAAAGTTTTTTATTAAGCTATTTTTCCGGAAGGAAAAGCATAAGGCACAAAAACCTTTACCAAAAAACAAAATAAGGCTTTTGATAAGTAGCCATTATGATATTTTTTCTTTTTTTACTTAAAGTTCAAAAGGAAACTGTCTTTATCTTGTTGTTTAATTAAGAATTCCTCACTACCTTTATTACTTACTTCTATTTTATTGTACACTGATGATATGTCAGTCATTCGATTCCATCTTGCAACAAACCACCTTATGTTTTAATGTAAATAGAAAAACAACAGATAAACAAAAGAAAAAGTATCTAAAAATTCACGGAAACTTTGGAAGCAAAATACGGTCTAAAGATTACTCAGCCCTATCTAAATAAAAAACAAGTAATTTACTTATACTTGATAGGTAGTATCTTAGTTTATTAAATCTCAAATGATCTGTAATTTGAGATTTAACAAGATAGGATATTTTAGGATAATCTTAAGCACCAACTTATAACGCCAAAGTTAACTTAAAGTAATTTCGTTTGATAAGTTGGATGTTTAGACTTTTCTTAAGCTTCGCTCTAATAATAAGCTAATGCAAATAAAAAGTTCAATGAAAGCGAATGATAACGGCTTTTGCCAGTAAACCTAAAGTTAAAGCTTCGAAACTCAACTCAGTTTAGATTACATATTGCATCTTTGTATCCGCAAAAAGTTTTTCCTAGAGCGGAGCATAGGTAAAAACGTTCTCTGAAAAGACATTTCCACCAGCCATTGTTATTTTTTCTGACTGTATGCTTTCAATTGTTAATAAATGATAAATAGGATAACCTCAGGTGAGTACTTCTTATTTCAATGCTGTAGATAATAATCCAATAATATAATCTTTACTTATCTCCGCAAAAAGTTTTTCGTAGAGTGGAGCATAATCAAGGACGTTTTCTGAAAAGCCATTTTCAACAGTAATTGCCACTTTTTCTGACTCTATACTTTTAATATGATTTATTTCAATGCTGTAGATAATTTCCAATAATATAAGTATGGGAATCACGTGAGATTTAGGTAGAGAATGTATTAACATAATTACAGTTTATACACTTACATCTTGTTGATTAAAGAAGTCATCTTGAGCGTCTTCGCTGGAACAGCCCATGTCTTGAAGAAGTGGTGTAACATGTCGCTCCCAGTCATCCATTATTATGAAAAAAAAACTTTTCCTAGCCAAGAAATTACCGCGGACGTGAATCACAGCCTAATTGGTCTTCACAAACTAAAAACCTGCAGTCATTTTAATAAATACCACTGTTTTGCATTCCTCGGGATACAAATTGCCAGTCGCACATTTCGCGCCAAAAACTTCGTGCTTTTTATATTTCCTAGAGCTACTGGAATTGGCGGGAAATGAGTGCGATCGCACGCGACACTCAGCTGTCACAAACTCGAGCGAAAGAGAAAAAAACAGCTGCGGCCGCGGGCGTATCACGTGCCCGCTGTTACCGGCGCGCATTCAAAAAACGTACTAGGAGAAAAGTCGTCGTAGGCAGCGTGCAGAGTCAGTATGGCGAGGCGCGGGATCCCGGCCGCCCGTCGACGCGACCGGAACAGGAGTGCGTACGGCTCGCGACCTCGCACGCCCTCTGCGTCGCGCCGCCTCGCGCTCGCCCTCCTCACACTCCAAAAAATGCCATCAAGCCGTCCCTCTCTCGCGGCGAAGCGCCGAACGCCTCCCATGGGCGGCCGCGATTTCCCGCCGTCCGTTCGAAGCCGCAACATGGCCGTAGCTCTTTGCAAAACTCCTCGTACCGACACCAACATTGTCATCATGCGAGATCAAATTTAACACAAAATCATAAAAACGGTCTACCACAAATTAAACTTTAGCTCCTGCAATGCAACAGCCAATGCCAGGCCCTTTTGAAACAACAACACAAACATACCATTTCTCATCTGAGATTTCATTTTGCGACAAACATTTATGAAAACACAACATTATTTTTGAAAATCATAGGCAAACCATGTTTTTCAGCCGCTGCTCCTGTCCATGGTGGAATATGCTCTATTTACAAACCGATTTTTTTTAAGATAGCTCATAGTGTATCGATTTATAAAGATACGAGCATTAAGGACCTTGTCAAGTACACTCATTAAGTTGACTTAATTAATGGAGAATGTATGAAAAAATCAAATTGACAGATTTTTTTATGATAGATTACCAAGAACCTTATATTCATATTCTATGATTACCATATCGAGGAGCATATAAGCAAAATCTAACTCTCGAGTTTTGATGGTGATCTATGATTAGACAAGAAACTCAGTAGTTAGATTTTACGCGCAAACTCTAACTCCCCAGTTTCGCGCTAGTTTCGATAGCGATCTATGATTGGTCAAAAACTCAGTAGTTAGGTTTTGCCCGAAAACTATATCTACTGAGTGCGCATCCACCAATGAGCGCGCTTCGAAATTCAAACACGACTGTGGTAGCGTATTTTACTTTTTAAAAATGACTTCTAATGTTCAAAGTTTTTGCGAAGATAATCCAATAAACCCAGATCTGAACGCAAAAGTAGCGCAACTAAATAGGACAAGTAAGAATAAATGGATTTTAAATAGATACTAATTTGCAATTATGATTCGGTGCGACGCAGGTTTGGTTTTCTGGACAATCCATTTGGTCAATGTTATTTTAAATTCTTGTATCCATATGCCATAGTTCTCCAAACTATAATATTGGGTCCTTACCTATGAAATTGGTGTTTCTTTCTAACACACAGAGAACCACAAAAATTCAGTGATTTAAATTATTTGTTAGTTGCTGGTTATTACGTCTATATAACTATCAAGTTGATGGCTATGATCATAAGTTGATGTAATTTTGATTGTTCTTATGAGTAATCAAAGTCATCTAAAAATACATTGAAAGTGACTCCTTTTTTGTTAGCAAAAATGACCACTTTATCCATTGTAACGTAGCCTAAACATATTTTTTTCGCTTAAGTTATGTTGCCTAGGTTAGCTTAATGTTAAAACATTTGTACTTACAGAAAAGTTTTGTTACATTAGCGTTCACAGTTGTTAAATAATATTGTGAAAAATGTTAGAATGCAAAATGCAACTTTTTAAAAAATCTCCATACAAAACGTTAGTTTCATAGGTAACGAATATTTAGTTTAGCAGAAAAATAAACTTTTGCGTTCAGATCTGGGTTTACTGGATTATATTCGCAAAACCTTGGAAAATTAGAAATCATTTTTCAAAAATAAAATACGCTACAACAGTTGTGTTCGAAGACAATTGACAACTGAATTTTGAAGCGCGCTCATAGGTGGATGCGCACTCAGTAGAAATAGTTTGCGGGCAAAATCTAACTACTGAGTTTTTTGACCAATCAGAGATCACTATCGAAACTAACGCGAAACTGTGGAGTTAGAGTTTGCACGCAAAATTTAACTACTGACTTTCTTGACCAATCAGAGATCACGGTCAAAACTCGAGAGTTAGGTTTTGCTTATATGCAGGTTGTGCAATTCCACTTCACACTCGCCGATATTCTTTTTATCTACTTAGGAATAAAAAGTTTCAGAATTTTAGGTTGTTTAAAATAAAAATAAAATACACTTCGTCTTTGCATAGCAAAACGGAGATAATTACCAAAAAATATTTAAGAAAGAAAAATCTCCTACAGAAACTTGAAAATTTAGAATAAAAAAACCGACCTTTGGCTTTTATTCTAAAAGCCGAACTGGGCTTTTAGAATAAAAAAACCGACCAAGTGCATGTCAGATTTCGCGAATTGATATATTAGGGTTCCGTACCAAGAAAGGCTAAGCTGTGCGCAACGCGTTTGACCTCAAAATTAAATTGATTTGCAAATGCAATACGAAAATGGGGAATTTACATAACATGTACTCACGCCTGTTTCCCATGGGGGTAGGCAGATACTATGGATCGCAACCTGCTACGATCCTTGCACACTTCTTTCGCTTCATTCACATCCATCAGTCTTTTCATGGGGAATTTAAAAGAAAAATAACAGATTTATTAATATATTGGAATTCGTTGGTAAAAATATACGTAATTATAAACATGTATCACCACATAGGTCAACGGGAAGTTAAAAATACTTCATCATCATATCGGCCGCACGACACCCATTGCTGGGTATAGACCTCCCCCAAGGATCTCCACGACGATCAGTCCTGCTTGGCCCGCATCCAGCGGCGCACCGCGACCTACACTAGATCGTCGGTCCCTCTTTTCGGGGGCCTACCCACCACGGAGCGTCGTCTGGCACGCGGTCGCCTTTCCAGAACTTTTCCGCCCCAACGGCCATCGGTTCTTCTCGCTATGTGTCCAGTCCACTGCCACTTCAGCTGAGCAATCCTTCCAGCGATGTCGGTTACTTTAGTTCTCATACGGATCTGCTCGTTTCTGATTCGAAAAAATACTTCGGTAAGTTACGCCCACAAAATTTTGGAAAAAAACTGATTTTGGCGGCATACCTTTGTTTTCTATATTTTTTTTTAATACAAAAAGTCTTCGTCTACATTATCACACACGTTTGGGTAAAAATATATTTTTTTCACGATCCCCTTCACTCGTATGACCCCTTTCTTTTCCCCTTCTTTTATATTTTTTAAAAGTTTCCTGGCTTTGGGTCGGCAAGACCCATCATCTTTGGTGCAAATATGGAAACTATATCTTTAATGGTATAGCTGCTAGAGCTTTGCGACAGACGACGGACGGACGGCATAACGAACGGACAGACGGACAAATGAGTGACAGCAAAAACTGATATGCGTATTGGTGATATTAATATTATTTCTTGCTTTTCAGAGCTATTTAATTTTGAAGCTGTTTTTGTTTTTATTTTCAGGTTTTTGAAGGTTTTTCTTATTTTTAAAAAGCTTTTTTATATTTTCCACATTTAGATGTGGTAATACGCGTGTACTTAAATAATTTTTAACTTTATACCTATTTTTAATAGTACAATGCCCATAGCTCAATTTCCAAATTAACGTTGTTTGTTTTTAAGGCCTTCGTAGTCCAAGTCTAGTCCAGAACGTCGCAGATCATAGCTCGGTTTGTTTTTAATTGTCATAAACCTACCAATTTCTCAATCACTATAAATATAGTTAATACTATAAAATATAGTTTATTACTCAATAATTAAATTACAAAAATTGCGTTGAGACAGCCCCAGAGAGTAATGTAAATACTCGTGTTGAGGTGACTCGCCCTTGCCTTAGTGCTAGATTAAAACTATTGAGCAAACAAGTACAACATAAAAGGTGGTATAATATAATAAGGAAATTACTTAAAATTTGGATTTTGAAGTGTACAACTTTATCACATAAAACTAAAATCAATAAAAGTAGTCAAAAGTTAGTTATTGTTCCAATAAAGCAAGTAATAGGGATGTTGATTTATGAATAAAATAACGAAATACTAGTAAAAATCGTAAACATATCACACTTTTGGAGTAGCTTGTATACCTCTTGGTTTTATATATTGCGTATTATTTGTTTTATGACCCTTCAAAGTTGGGTGGACAAGTCCATTTAAAAAGTATAAAATTTGTTAAAATAAATAATACATTTAATTAGTCCGTAAAATTTATAGCAAATTTGTCAAAGAAACCATTTTGACAAACACAATATTTAATATAGCTGCCGAACAAATTTCCTACGCGTTGCATACAACGTAGGAAGGCGTGACGTCATAACTTGGTAGCCGTTAGTATGGAGCGTTTTCGGGTGAGTCCAATTTTGTGCATTTCAAACTGTGATATCTCGGGCAGTTTTCATGCTAGCGTAATAATTCTTATACAAATGTTTCTTTTTTTTGGGGTAATTTATGTAACATAAAATAAAAAAGTGTGTGTGTGTGTGTGTGTGTGTGTGTGTGTGTGTGTGTGTGTGTGTGTGTGTGTGTGTGTGTGTGTCTTATGTATTGTTTGCATCTGTGGTGTATGTCTGTATGTCTGTGGTGTATGTTTGTATGTGTCTGATTTATTAGATAAATATCAAGTGTACATTACCTTAGCACAATCTTTCCAGAATATTTTCAGTTGTATCATATGTCAATTCTTTAAGGCGCGGTGGTAGTGAAACTAGCGCCGCCACTACGTTTATTTTTATTACTCGTAAACCAAGTCAATATTTAAAAAAAGCTCATGTAATAATCTCTTAAATTGTCTCTAATATTTTTTGAATAACTCTTCAACAGTTTTCATTCATTCTGTAAGTTTTAAAATCCATTTTAGCTCAAAGTGGCCACTTTTGGCAATAATGGATTTTAAAACTTACAGAATGAATGATTACTGTTGAAGAGTTATTCAAAAAATATTAGAGACAATTTAAGAGATTATTACATGAGCTTTTTCTAAATATTGACTTGGTTTACGAGTAATAAAAATACATGTAGTGGCGGCGCTAGTTTCACTACCTACAGCGCCTTAAGCCATTCTACTATATTATTTTTACACTCGTAACTTTTCTTAGAATATATGTTCACAGAGCGATTAATAAAATTATAAATGTGAATACTCTGTGAGGAATATTGACGTCCGGCAAACGCAGTAGGTACGAATTGGAAGGGGGTCTGCCACAATATCTTTTCGTCTTTTAATAATTTCAATCACACACATCTATTTGATTTTAAGAGTTCCCTTAGGTATCTTCGAAGTCCAAGATCGAAGTCAATGAAATTAAAAGGACCTTACCTACACTTAAAGTACCTATCCCTTTTCCAACAAAAAATAATCATCTAAATCAGTTCATAAACAAAGAAGTTATACAACAATGTCATCAATGTAGTTACTACCGAAATGATAGTATTTTTAAGATTTCATTCGTGAAAACTAAATAATTGGCGAAGCAGTCTCCGAGTAATGGGTGTAAAATATTGCGTTGAATAGATAACCTCCTCCTTGTTTTTTATTTCTGTTAATAAAGGCAATTGACAACTGCTATTTGACACCATTTTGACATTATTTTATGTCAAGGAGTATTTGTCAGTAATTTGACACGCAGAAACGTCAAAAAATTTCTGAAACTACGCTAGGAAAGGGATAACAGTATTTCATGAGGACTCGTAAACCCTTGAGCGCAGCGAAAATTTTTCTATGTCTATGCGTAAACCTGTATTCCGATCCGATTAGTAAAGTTTAGAGTAGAGTTAATTTATTTCATACGACGACTGGCTCTCATAATAATTTTGACAATGTATTTTCACTAAATGTAAACTATTTTATGTATGCCTCCTTCTTAAAAATCTTTTAAAAGATTTTTTTATTAATTACTATTTAAAGCAAAAAGAACATTGCTTTAGATTTCAAGCAAAGACAAGAAATGTTTTAGATAGATGGATAGATGCTTCGAGCAACAAAGGCTTCGTTTGAAGCCCGTCTTACTCTAAGGATAGATGCATCGTTTGTTGCTGCTTTTTTAACACACATAGCGGGTGGTAACAAGACACTCAACGAATCCAAAGTCCACGCTTTTCGCTCATCATCAGGATCATTTTTGTCCTTAAGACTATACCTTGGAAACCAATAGCTATGAAGTTATTGAAGGTCAAAGTCAATTTTTTTTTCAAATTTTTTTATGAAATCTCATTTTATTCGTTATTTCTTAATTTTTGTCTACAGAAACATTATCAAAACCTTATGTATTTCATAACAAACAATGGCTTCAAAACGTCATCACTCAATGTATTTTATGAGCACGCACATAAACGTTGCCTTTCAACTCGGCCGCACGCAGCTGTGTAGCATTCACTTGCAGGCGCGGTTTGTACGCGTTATATTGCGTGGTAATGTATGCAATGTTTTTTTAACACCAAAAATTAAAATAGTTTCCCAGCAATTATTTTGAACAGAAATGGTCCTGATGATAGGCAGAATACGTAGTAGACCTCGGCTTCGTTGAGCGTCTTGTTATACCCGGTATAACATAATTTACAGTAATAATTTAAAAATATAAATAAAAACGAAACATGATCTTATATAATATATGTGCAGCAGCAACAGGGCCAAGGTTCAGCGTAGTTCACTGAAAGCAAAAAAACGCCGATTTTCAGCCATCACCCTACACAAAATCTTTGCCCTACACCCGAAAAATTTTTTTAGAAAAAATTGACCCAAATTATTTTAGTGAAAGTTGATCAGACATTATTTACATTATAAATTCAAATGACCTAAAAGCTGTTTGTCATCCAGCTAAAGATATTTTCGGTAAACTAAATTCGATATTAGCAACTTAATTATTTAATAAATAGTTGGTGGATATGGCGGACAACTAATGAAACATAATAGCATAGATAATACACTTTATAATTCAAACCTATAAGAATAACAACTAACAAATGCTTACCACCTATAAAAACTCTATGAGAACCTATGCCTTCTTACTACACCATTGTCACGCACAAGTAACATCATACCATAGTCCACTGTAGGCCAATAGACCTCTCCCGTGGAAGAATTTTTGCCAAAACACTTCGCTTGAAAGGTGGGTTGAAGAAAGCAATCTTTCAAGCGAAGATATTAAGATAACGCAGAGAAGAATAATTAAGATTGCAGTCTTGCTTGGACTATTTTCATTGGTAAAGTCTGCTGCTCATTTTGTTGTCCACGACGTTAGAGAGTAGGTAATCTAGTAATTTGTAAGTCGATTGTAGTAACAAGTGAGATGTGAGATTGCGAGTTTTTTTTCTTGCAGGGTAGATGGTCATGGTGGAGGATTATGGCAGTCGTCCTACTGATTACGATGATGATGTTTTGTTTTCTTGTTTGGAATCAAAGTCAGCAGGCCTATTATTATACATGGTAACTGAAAATATGACCTATTCCTGCTAAGGGATTATAGATGAGGTCAAAACAAATTTTTTTTTTCAACAATAAGTTGTTAGTTCTTTAGTTAATTGAAATTTTTTACCAAAAGTACGTTTTAAGGGACAGAAACTTAAAAGAGAACTATTCATTCGATTCCAGTTGTTTAATATTTTAATATCCTTTTAAAAAATCCTTGTAACTAAGCGTGCAAAATATTTTAAAAATATCTACATCTATTCAGCTTTTCGTTGAGGTATAAAACTTATTAAAAACCTAAATAAAAAATGGGAAATTAAGACATAACTAAAGTAACAGCAATCCCATTTCATGTGACAAAAAATTCCTACTTCGAGCGCTTCGGAGGTGGCATTATTATCCTATTTATACCATAAATATGAAAGTTAACTTGTTTTGATGTTTGATATTCAATAACGCAATAACGGCTAAACGGTTTGGGATGGGATTTGGCAAATAGATAGTTTTAAGCATAACCCGGATTAAAACATAGGATTCTTTTATCTTGGTTAAAGGTTCCCTAGGGATTTTCTCGAATGTCAACGCGGATTAAGCAGAGGGTGGAAGCTAATTTACCATAAATGGTCGTGCTTAATAAAAAAGACTTTCGTCCGAGTGAGTTTGAGACTAGGTTATTTTCCACCGATGAGTCAAAATTTAATACAGAAGGCTTTGCAAATTTAACCATGCATATAGTGATATCAGCAGCAGGGACATTTAAAAATGGCTCCGTACCGTCAGATACTGTCTTTAAAAACCACATATCCCTCACAACGGAGACTTTCATCAAGTAGCAAGACAATGTCCTTTTCACATGACGGTTGATCTGCTTAGAACAGTGCTGTTGAAATGGTTAGGGTTTACTATTCTATATCAATGCATTATATGCCTTGTAACCTATATTTGAAAGCTAGATATATTAAGATGTCTTAAAAGTTTTAGCACATTTGATTTACTCATGAACGTATCGGCTAACTTCAGTTTTTTCCACTTTTAATTACGTCATTCTGTTTCATCAGACTAAATCCTAACTCCTTTAATATTTTTCCATGTTTATGTTTCACCCCTGAAGCCAAAATATTAATTAAGATGAATCAAAACATGAGTCTCATTTAGAAAGTTTTGTAGTTTTGCAACTAATTAAGTTTATTATTTTATTCCATCCTTTATCAAAATGGCAGTTCCTTTAAGACCACAAGGAAAAAGTAGCAAACAAACATTGTAAACTTCATTTACTTATGTAGCACTATTTGATATTTTTCATGACCTCACAGGAAGTATTTTAATCGAAAACTAAAGAAAAGATTTAATTATTACGACTATTTACAGTAATAATACAACTGCTTCTTAAGCGCTCGAAGTTGGAAATTTTTTTCTCATTCATTATTTAAGTTATTAATAAATTTTATACCTCCACTGAAAGCTGTATAAATGTAGTTTTTTTATATATTTTGCACGCTTAGTTACTAGGATTTTTTTTAAAGATATTTGCTGTTATTTCCAAAAAAGTTGGAAAAATAGAAAATAAAATGCATTAAAGGATTGCTTTTTTAAACACCAGTCGTTTTTTATATTTTTTTATTCATTAGTAAAACTTAGAATGTTTATATCCCAAAATAATAATAAAACCGGAATCAAATGAGTAGTTCTCTTTTATTTTGAGTTTTAGTGCCTGAAAACGTACTTCTGGTTAAAAAAATATTTAATTTGACTTACTTAAAAACTCTTAACTTTTCGAGAAAAAGTTATGTAACAAACAATTTTTTTTTACCTCATCTTAGGAATACGTCAAATTTCCCGTAACCCTGTATAAAAAGAACCGCGATAATCGGCCGCAATTCGACTTACAATTTATTTGATATTGAACTTTATTCGTGACTTAAAAGTGTCACGGAGTGGGACGAACATCGTCCGCTTATTGAAATTTTTATGAGAGTACAAACACTGCTAGCTAAAAGCTAGCTAAAAGCAGACAGACACTAGGAATAATTGATAATGTATAGTGAAAGATATGAAAAAAATTAGGGCACAGGAGATGGTGAAATAGAAATGCTAGTGAAATAGATGCTCGGTGAATTTGTTGAGGATTGACTCGTTGACGATTTAACAGTCAAGATAGGTAAAGTACTCACTTCAAGCAGTGATTTTAATCATATTGTACCTACTTATTTAAAAAATACAAGAAAAGTTTTTTTTAGATATAATCTATTTGGGAGACAAAATTGTAAGTATTTTAATTATAATCGTATAGCCCAATTAATATTCTGTAGCCCAACTTTGTTTTAATTACTCTCTAATTCCCCGTATAGTAATGAAGTGATTCCGCCCGGAATATCCCCATAGTAAGTAGTAGAGTTTTCTCAAATGTTGAAAATATAATCTTATCACTTCCATAACTCCAACGAACAAAGTATCCATTTGATACGATTTCTATTGTAACGTTTTGAAAGTAACAAAACCAAACATTCGTATTTTTCTTCTCTTCATGTTTTGCTCGACTACAGAATAAGGAAAAATATTTTTCTATATTAACCCATATAAAACTCTAACTCACCAGGGCGCGGGCGGGCGCGAAGTTACAATCGGCGTGCGCTAGCAAGTTGTCTGCGGACACCATTTTAATTTTTTGGTTTCTATAAAAATGGAGAGAAACCTACTTACCTACTTACCTACCTACTAGCATAGCAGTATCTAACAAATAAAAGTCTTGACACTTCCTTTAATTGTAACTGCAAGCACATTATTTAGAGCGGCAGAGATTGTTATCAAACTGTTTATACTGCCTATTGAAATATTACATTGCTTTCAATTTTGCAGGAGTTAGCAACCCCAAATGAGCAGTGATGATCGGTAGGTACCGGTTAATTTAGCTCGTCTAATTTAATAATCTTAATGCAGACGAAATCACCTTAACTTTGGTCATTATTAAAAGCGTAGCGCATAACATAGTTAAACACTTACGGCGGGCAAAGTTCCCGAAGACCGTACAAGCGGCCAATTAAAAGTTAAATGTCTAATTCTTGTCAGATGCGGGAAGTCCGCAACTAACTACTAAATTGAAACTTTTGTTACGTGTATAGGTATGGCAAGTTTGCTCGGGTTTAAGCCGGAAGGACGAATATCTAACGTTTTATTAGAAGAATATTCACCATCGTCAGTTCGTCAGCAACATACTTTTAATGTCCTCACAGCTGGGACACAGGTCTTTCTTATAGATCGATAGAAAGGACTGATTGCACTATCCGCGCCATCGAGTTCTTCGCAAGAAAATTGTTAAAAATCATTGAGATGTAATGTACGTGGGGCACTCTGAAGTTTTGCGCAACTCATAAACAAAACAATATTTATGGGAACTTAGATATTAATTGCGTGTCACAGTATTCTCCATTACATTTTGAAAGGTAATTCATTCAAACTATTATCTTAATATATAAAAGAAGATACTGATTGGTGACTCACGTATCAACGCACAGCCCAAACCGCTGGGTCTAGAGACTTCAAATTTGGCACATAGGTTCCTTAAGAGGCTTAGAGGTGCACTAAGAAAGGATTTTTCAAAATTCCGCCCCAAAAAGGGTGAAACGGGGGTCCAAAGTTTGTATGAAAGTCCGTCAGTTTCAAAGCTAGGATCTTCAAATTTTGTATTTAGGCAGACGATTGAAAATAAATTTACACATCTCATCTCAGCGTTTTCGAAAATTCTACGCCCGAAGGGGTGAAAAGGGGGATGAAGTTGTGTTTAGAAAATCCTTCATTTTCGAATCAAAAATAACTAAATTTATTATTTAGGCTTATGGGTGTAAATTTAACGCAACGTATATCGTTATTGTTAGTATTTCAATCCCTACGGGGATGAAATGGGGGTGCAATGGGGTAAATAAACCTAAAAATCGATATGGATGTCGTTATTGGGGTTTACGGGGATGACGATTGTGGAAATAACATTTATTTTGAAGTCCTAAGACAGTGGAAATGATTCATTCAATATAGGGGTGAAGTTGGGGTTCAAATTTTTGTATGGAAAAAGAATATAAAATAAACATTACAACTTTAAACTTCGTAGGAGCATGTCTAAAATAAATAGGCAGACACATATTTTGTGATGTTGATGATGATTGTAGATTGTGCCAGTAGGCGCGTATCCGCGAGGTACTACTTATGTCGTAGGATAATCGCATAAACCGGATCTTTACAAAAATCCTAGGAGTACTTACTGTAAAGAACCGGATAATTGAAATCTAAGATAGATTTTCGCAATCGTCCGAGCAACTTTTAGGATCTTTGTAAAAATCCCAGTATGTTTCGGACAATTGTAAACTTGAATGCGGATTGGATGATCTAGAAGACGATTTATAATATCTTTAGTCTGATTGGTCAGAACATACCTATTGCTGATGAGTTTTGGGGTTAATTTACAATGTTTCCTAATTAAATTCTTCAATTACCTACAGTATTAACAATATTAACTCGCTCGAAAGTCCATTCACGTTTTGCACAACCATGTTGGAGAACACTGTAGAACTTTCTTAGCTCTGTGTAGAAAAGTTATTTTTTAATTATTACTTCTAAAATTTAGAGGTTATAATTGAAACATTTAGAGTCTAAATTGTCTGCACTGATCGAACCCACTTGTATAACATTCAATTTACTTCACTCATAGTAGAGTCTGTCTAAAAAGTCTGTTTACATGAGAAATTATTAAATTATTTATAAAAACTTATACTGGTATCCATCCCTGTTGGTGCTGTCAAAATTCTAATTGTAAACATATTTATTTATTTAAATGGGTATTGGTGGGGTGGTTGGGGATTTAGGTGGGTAATAAAATTATTTTTGAAATTACCCATGTAAACAGACTATTTAGACAGACTCTACATGAATGTCTCTAGCACTCAGTTTTCTTTATTTTTTTTAATGAAAGCGTAAAATTCGAACAAAACACAGGAAATATATTTGACAACAGTAACAATAGACGCAGTAATGTTGTCGTTAGCCAATCAGAGCATCTATCAAACCATAAAGTTGACGTCA
The DNA here is from genome assembly GCA_943789525.1 of Agriphila geniculea. Taxonomy (NCBI): domain Eukaryota; kingdom Metazoa; phylum Arthropoda; class Insecta; order Lepidoptera; family Crambidae; genus Agriphila; species Agriphila geniculea. The sequence continues at coordinate 8,611,857 of OX038870.1, forward strand.
GCCAATCAGCGCAAAGTGATGGTCATTCGCGATTCACCTAAAATACACTGAATTTTTGTAAAAATCCTAAGCATTACACATTTGGGGTGTAGGTTGGCTGATGTGTGCTCAAGTGTGTGATGTTGAGCGCTGCATGTCTACCAACAGGTGTTACTCTTGCGTCCACGCCGCACACCCTGGTAATACTCGGACCATTGACAGGCATCACACATTACCTACCACCCTGGGGTTCGTGTAGCTAAAGGAAGTAACGCTATCCCGCCAGTGCACTCCAACACGGCGGGAGACTCCCGTCCCTTCCCCACCCATCCCATCTCAACTCATCCCGTCCCACTTCTTCCATACCCAATCCAAGGTGTAAGACGGACCGTGCCGAAGGATGCGTGGCCAAGGGGGTGCTTGGTCTCAAACGGTGTCTTTCCAGTGGGATGGCAATCCTGGGGTAGTAAGCAGCCTTACCCGGGTATGCGGGGCTCTGCTCGGGTGGACCGTTTAGTTCCCTTGCTTTTCGTGGGACCAAAATGGAACTTAACAAAGAAAAAATCAAAACACAACTTAGACGCGCTGAAAGTGAGGAGTCACTTCCAACAGCTTTCGACGCGTCTCTTAGGTTATCTAGCAATGAAAAGATAAGTGAAGATGTCTTGCTGGAGTCACCAACCCCGTCCCCTAAAAAGGATGAGGATATAGGTTCCGGCAAAGGCAAAGAGTGGAACTTGGCAGTGTCCAAGAGTAAGTGGAAACGAGAGAAGCGCAAACTCATAAAGAGACTGCAGGAGGGCCAAACAACTTCTGGATCGCAGGTCCCGCCAACAAACCCGGCGGGCTCTGGGACCGAGAAGCGACAACGGCCACCCAAGGTAAAAAGACAGGGGACAGATCCTGATGAAGGACCGTCGCAGCAGCGTCCTCTCAAGCGGCAGAACCGAGGCGGCGACTGGGTGGAGGGACCACGAGGCTCCACCAAGGAGCAGAGCGATCTCGCCGTCATCGTGTGCCGAGGGGATGGGGCCAGGGTGGACGAGGCTGCGGCGGCTCACATCAGGAAGAAGCTGGTGGGTCTCATCAAGGAGCGACTGCTAGCCCGGATCGAGGGGGACAAGGGACGATCCACTGCCTTCGCTACGTCCGGTCTGGTGTCGGAAGGATTTTTCCTTGTGACACCATACACGGTTGAGGCAAGGGAGTGGATCCTAACTTGCGACCTGGGTGAGTATGAAGGCACTAAGTTAGAGATTAAGCCCCTTAACAGAAGTCGAGTAGCCGTGTGGCTGCCCGGTAGCGAAGAGGACCACGCCGACGCTCTAATACTTCTGCAACTCGCCAACGAGCACCAGGAAGAGTTGAGGATGCACGAGTGGACCCTCTTCTACAAGGAGAAGTTGGCAACGGGGCTTCGGCTGGTTCTAGGAGTCCCAAACGGAGTATTTGGAGAGGAAAGAGACCATGCCTGGCTCCACTACCAGCTCACGCGGGTACAGGCAAGGGCTCTACGAGCAGGTAAAAAAGTCGAGTCACAGACGGGGTGCTCTGATTCACACACAGTGACACGTACAGAGCACCCAACTACAAGCGCTTACACACAAACAGAGGCCCATACATGTGGGCCGCTTGGGGGTCAGGGCCGAGACTGCGGGGACAACTGTGAGGCGTCTAGACGCGTCTCTCAGCCCTTGCGGTCCAGTTCCCCGGCCGTCGCAGATCCAACCCACATGACACAAGCAAAAACCCGGACCCTGTGCCAGACACTTCGGTGGCAAAGCATTAGGGTTCAGGTAGACACACACACGAACACACATACACAAACAGTAACACTCAACATGCACAATAACACACACACAACACAAACACAAAAACAAAAAATATAAAGATACTTCAGTTAAATTTCCACCACTGCCGCAAGGCCATGACTGAGCTTTGCAGATTTGTGGTCACAAATGACATAGACATTGCCCTGCTACAAGAGCCTTATGTTAGCACTGAAGGCCGAGTGGTTGGCATTGGATGTCTGGGAGGGACGACCATCTACTGTCGCGATGGTGAGTCCAACCCAAGGACATGCATATACGTCAGCAAAAAGGCAAGGGCATTAGGACTAATAGAAGTTGAATGTTACAGAGATCTTACAGCAGCCATAGTCACAATATGTGGAGCAGATGGGCGCAGAAAAAAGATGGTCTTCATGTCGGTCTACATCCCGAGTGAGACGGATTATGAGCCACCAGGGCGCACCTAGAAGAAACAGTAGCGAGATATAGAGGTATGGACATCCCTATTGTGGCAGGCTGTGACGCAAACTCACACTACACCGTGTGGGGCAGCACAGACTGCAACAATAAGGGTAACTTATTACTTGAATATATCCTTAGTACTAACCTAGAAATAATGAACATAGGTAACACACCGACGTTCGTCACAAGAACAAGGAAAGAAGTATTAGACATAACACTAATGTCCAAAGAAGAAAGTCATCTGATGAAGGACTGGAGGGTTGACACCTCACACTCCTTCTCGGATCATCGCAGAATTACTTATAATTTGACTTGCCAAGTCGAAACCATAAGCTATAGAAATAATAGGAAAACTAACTGGAAAAAATTCGATCAAGAAATGAATGAATGGAAACCAGGTAATAATTAGCAACACTACCATACAGATCCATACAAGCAGAACTAGCAGATACCAAATACACCATCAAAGCTAGAAGAGGCTTTCCCCAAGGAGGTTGTCTGTCTCCACTGCTATAGTGTATCTTAATTGATGAACTAGTAACAAAGATCACTGCTATGCACATATACATCCAAGCATATTCGTATGACGGCCTGTTACTTGTAAGAGGTAAAGTTCTAAGCGTGGTCAGAGATATAATGAGAAGCGGAATTATGACAACACTGAGATGGTGTAGGGACAAGGGACTGAACCTTAAACCTACAAAAACTAAACTAATGTTGTTCACAAATAAAAGAAAGATTGATAGTATGATCCCAATAAACATTGAGAATGTAGAACTTGAGGACTTAAAGGAGTTTAGTTACCTAGGGATAGTCCTAGACAGTACCCTAAGTTATAGAACACATATAAAAGAATCTAGCAAAAAGGCAATGACAGCCCTCATGCAGTGCAGAAGAGCCGTTGGCAGGAATTGGGGCATGAAACCCGAAGTGGTCCAATGGATCTACAGGGCTATCATCCTACCGAGAATTCTCCACGGAGCACTAGTATGGTGGCATAAGGCACAACTAGAATACAATAGATAAGAACTGACAAAGGTACAAAGACTAGCTAGCATCATGGTATCAGGAGCCATGAGAACAACTCCCACGGCCGCCTTAGAAATGATACTAGGCCTTAGTCCTATAGATCTTGAAATCGAAAAGAGAGCTACAGAACAATGGTTTAAGCTGAAAAGCACTAACCTATGGATAGGAAGGCACACTGATAAAGGTCACGCAGAAATAGGGAAGAAGTACGAAGAAAACCTTTCTATGATACTGGTTAATAATGACCTAATAAAAAAGGAGAGGATATTCGACAAAAAGTACAGAATAAGCATCAGATCCAGAGACGACTGGAACCTAGAACAAGACAATCTGGATAGCACCGCAGTATGCTACACTGATGGGTCAAGAATAGAATCCACTAAGCTATCGGGAGCTGGGATATACATAGCTAAACCCAACACTAAAAGAGCTACTTTCAATCTGGGCAGATACGCCAGCGTATTCCAGGCGGAAGTATTCGCGATACTGGAGTGTGCGCATATGATTAAAAGTGAGATAAGCGATCATAACGTAGAAAAAATAATAATATATAGCGACAGTCAAGCAGCCATCAAAGCCATTGACAAATCGAAGACTACCTCAGCCTTGGTGAAGGAATGCAAACAAAGCATCCAGGAACTTGCAAACTTGGTTGAGGTGGAAATTGCCTGGGTACCTGGACACGAAGGTAATAAAGGCAATGAGGAAGCCGACGAATTGGCCAGGACAGGGGCTGATGAACCTTTCATTGGGCCCGAACCAAGACTGCCAATCACACATAGAATTACTAATAGAGGGGATGCCACATTTACGAAAGTCGTCTATTTACGATTCCCGCTGGACAAGAGAGTGCTCCACCGACAACCGGTATCATTGTCTTCAGCATGATCTCCTGAACAAGAATACAGCGGTTGTCGCATTATAAAGTGGTGGAGGGGGGAGGGGTGGAGGGAAGAGATGCGGAAGTCGAGTATCGGAAATTGGTTGATTTTCTCAACAACCACTTGACCGATTTAAACAAATAATGTGTTTTAGGGTAGGTAATATCTTTGACAACATATTTTCATTTGAAATGGTTTTTGTAAATACTATAGTTTATTAAATAATTAGAAAAAAGACGAATTTCAAACAAAATCATTTTTAGTTTTGTAGATTTGAAGCAGTAAATTAAAATAAAGTACAGAAGTACATATAGTATAAAGTACTACGAAAAATTGCCACAATCATTGGCTTGCTGTCTGTTTTTTAGTTTTGAAATTTGGCTGGAAGACAACAAAATTATCATCGATATAGTGCGGGAGGTCACTGTCCGAATAATATGGAAACCGCTTTAACGAAAGTCGTCTAATGACGATTCCCGTCGGACCGAAGAGTTCTCTACCGACAACTGGTATCATTGTCTTCAACATGATCTCTTGAACAAGAATATAGCGGTTGTCGCATCATAAAGTGGTTGAGGGGGGAGGGAGGGGAGGGAAAAGATGCGGAAATCGGGTATCAGGGTTTGGATAATTTCTCAGTAACCGCTTGTCCGATTAAAACAAATAACGTTTCATATGGTAGATAATACCTGTAACAACATATTTTATCTAACAAAGTTTTTTGTAAATACTAAAGTTTATTACAAAAATAGAAAAAAGGTGAATTTCAAACAAAGGCTTTTTTAGTTTTGTAGAATTGAAGCAGTAAATTAAAAGAAAGTACTATGAAATTAAAACTATGAGGATTTGCCCCAGAAAAGAAATATTTATACATAGCACAATTGTTCCACTATATGAAGTAATAAACTTGTTAAACATTTTTATCTAGTAACTATGCTAAAAAAATTTTGTTGGTTGCGTGGCGAAATGTTTTCTACCATTTTTTTCGAAAATCCTCCACAGAATTAAAACTACAAAGATTATCCTCGGAAAAAAATACTGATGAATAGCCCAGTTATTCCAATATATATAAAATAATAAACATGTTAAACATTTTTGTCTAGTAACTATGTTAAAAAAATGATTATTTTTTCACGAGGTGAAATTTTTTCTACCTTTTGTTCGAAAATCCTCTACAGAATTAAAACTATGAGGATTTGCCCCAGAAAAAAAAAATAGTGAATAACCCAGTTATTTCATTATATAGAATAATAAATTTGTCAAATATTTTTGTCTAGTAACTGTGTTAAAAAATATTTTGTGCCGTGCAAACTCGTTTAAACATAACTTTGCAGGTCCACCGTGTTATGTGTCACAAAACATTTTTTAACACAGTTACTAGACCAAAATGTTTGATAAGTTTATTAATCTATATAGTGGAATAACTAGTCTATTTACTGTATTTTTTTTTTCTGGAGAAAATCCTCATAGTTTTAATTTTGTAGAAGATTTATGGAAAATGTATATGTTACAGAAAACTTCACTGCGCGATAGAAATCATTTTTTTTTACAGAATTTCTAGACAAAAATGTTTAACAAGTTATTTTTTCTATACAATGCAATAACTAAGCTATTCACCAGCATTTTTTTCTAGGGCAAATCATCATAGTTTAGATTCTGTAAAGGATTTTCTAAAAAAAAGTTGTAAAGAAAATTTCGCCACGCAACACAAAACATTTTGTAACACAGTTACTAGACAAAAATATTTAACAAATTTATTATTCTATATAGAAAAATAACTGGACTATTCACTATTATTTTTTTATGGGGCAAATTTTGATAGTCTTAATTCTGTAAAGGATTTTCGAAAAATAAAAGATAAAGAAAATTCGCCACGCAATAAAAACATTTTTTTTAACATAATTACTAGACAAAGATGTTTGATATGTTTATTATTCTATATAATAGGATAACTGGGCTATTTGTCGTTATTTTTTTCTGAGGCAAATCTTCATACTTTTAATTCTGTAGAGGATTTAAGAAAAAAAATGGAAGAAAAAATTTTCTCCACGCGACACAAAAAAAAATTTTTTAACTAGTTACTAGACAAAAATGTTTAACAAGTTTATTATTCTATATAGGGGAATGACTGGGCTATTCACCGATATTTTTTTTCTGGAGAAAATCTTCATAGTTTTAATTACATAGTAGTTTATTTCAATTTACTGCTTCAATTCTACAAAACAAAAAAAATATTTATTTGAAATTCGTATTTTATCTAATTATTTCATAAACTATAGTATCTACAAAAACTATTGTTTGATAAAATCTGTTGTTAAGGATATTACCTACCATATGACAGTTTAATTGTTTAAATCGAACAAGTGGTTATTGAGAAATTAGCCAATCTCTGATAACCGAGTTTTGCACCTTTTCCCTCCCCCCCCTCCCCCCTCCACCACTTTATAATGCGACAACCGCTATATTATTGTTCAGGAGATCATGCTGAAGACAATGATACCAGTTGTCGGTAGAGCACTCGCTTGTCCGACGGGATTTCAATTTTGAAGGCCTGGCCCCTCCTCTATAAGAACATTATTGAAATTCGAACAATCAAAGAAACTAACCAGAGATGGATGAAAAAAAAAGGTCTGTAGAGAGTCTAAGATCTTCATTAAATCTGTTGACAAGAAAAAAAACTAGAGATCTGCTGAAACGAAGCAGGAGAAATATAAGAACGATTGTAGGAATACTGACAGGACACTGTCCATTAAACAGACACTTGTCAGTGATCAAACGGACAGAGGACCCCATCTGTCCGCAATGCAAAGAAAGAGAAGAAACAAGCTACCACTTCATGGCAGAATGCCCAATGTACGCATCACTGCGCTGGGAGCTCTTTGGAGCGGACAAGCTTAAGGAAGAGGATCTAAAGCAGTTAACGATAAGTCAACTCAACAGGTACTGTATGCTTACAGGTAGGTTCGAGGGTCCGACGCCGGTGGGGTAAATGATAACCCGCCTCCCCCTGTGGGGATTTGGGGAAATGGGTGAAATGGTTCCAATCAAGGTGACTGATCACCCGTCCGGCTCCGCTGGTGTCCCCCCTTCTAAAATAATAATAATAATAATAAGCATTACTCGGACGATTGCAAAAATCTATCTTAGATTCTAATTATTCGGAATTTTACGACCATACTAGGATTTTTACAAAAATCCTATTAGTACAATTTATCCTACGACAGTTATATACAACATACTGAGCGTCTGAGCTCCTTATTGTCATGACGCTGAGGCACGGGGAAATCTGCTCGAATAGGCGGATCCGTTGCTACATAGGTACCGCGCGCGAAATCTGCCGCTCCCATAAAGTTAATATACAGCTACCTATGGCCGCGCTCCACGACGGCATAGAGGCAGTGTGGGAATCGCTTAGTTTAACTTATGCGTGAAACGGAACGTAATTTAAAAAGTGACTGGCGCATATGTCGCAGGATAATCGTATAAACCGGATCTTTACAAAAATCCTAGAACGATTGTAAAGAACCGGATAATTGAAATCTAAGATGAATTTTCACAATCGTCCGAGTAATTTTTAGGATCTTTGTAAAAATCCTAATATGTTTAGGAAAATCGTGAACTTGAATGCTGATTGGATAATCTAAGAGACGGTTTATAACAACTTCAGTCTGATTGGTCAGAACATATTGCTGTTGGGTTTTGGGGTTATTTTGTAATTTTGCCGAATTTAATTCTTCAATTGAAGTTTTAAGAGCATTAATTACTTAACTCGAAAGTCTAGAAAGATTTAGGTTTTGCACAACAATATTGACAAGTGCTATAGAACTTTCTTAGCTCTGTATAGAAATGTTATTTTTAAGATATAACCTCTAAATTGTCTGCACTGATCGAGCCTGGCACTTGTATAACATCCAATTCTCTCACTTCAATGTCTCTTGATTAATGTGAGCACTCAGATCGTTTAAAATAAAAAACGTAAAATTCATACTAAACACTAGAGAAATATTTGACAATAATCAGAACAATAACAAATAGCGAATCAGAGCATCCGTCAGTCAATAACGATGACATCAGCCAGTCAGCGCGCGCAAAAAGATGGTGATTCGCGATTTACCTAAGATACGCCGGTTTTTTGTAAAAATCCTAAACATTACTCGGATGATTGCAAAAATCTGTCTTAGATTATAATCATCCGGTATTTTACAATCATACTAGGATTTTTGTAAAAATCCTGTTTGTACAATTATCCTACGACACATACATGCCGTTTCTTAATTGGTCATCTCATCGATCACCTTATATCGATTTTAACTTAGAGTAAGACGCGCTTCAGACGAAGCCGCGATGCTCTAAGGATTTTAACGATGATGGAAAGTAATTTGTTTTATATTTCAATATATTACTTTCTATGGTTAAAATGTACTATGGCAACCGATGACTCAGCGATTAGTCTGATGGACGGCACCTTATGTCACGCTTTCGACGACACGTCACGTCACTTTGACTCCGAGTACTCCACTCCGACCGACCGACAGTATTTGACATTTCAAACAGTAAAACATTAAAAAAATTTATATCAGTGAAAACATTGTAAGAGTTCAAGATTGTATTTTTGTTTTTCAAATTTTATTACAAGTCCAAGTTGTAAAATGAATCCACCGACGGAATTAAGTTTTGACGAAATCTTAAAATTTATGTTAGCTCACAACGGTAAAGTTACTAATCATGAGTTAGTGAAGCATTTTAAAGTGTTTCTCACAAATCCTGATATGAGAGGTGAGTTATTGGAATTTCTCACTTATCAGATATAATCAATGATATAGGTAGGTACTTAAGTATATTTGTATATCAAACAGTATTAAACATTTAGTCACGGGAATGTTTAATTACTATAAATCAGTACTAGGTACCTAGGTATTGGCACGTCAAATTCTTTAGTCTTTTAATTTCAGAAAATTCATAAATGTTCAATACAGATTCACCTAGGTCCTAGGTGAATTAAGTCTATGATGGGTACCGGATATTCTAGAAATAAAGTAGGTTGGTACCTACCTAAACTTTTTCACTGAGGAACTGCTTTAAAATTATTGACAAAGTTTCTATCAATTATGTTAAAAGTAAAGATGAGTTATACGCCAACATCATTGCTATTTAAAACAGCGCAAAAGTACTATAGATACACAAATTGACCGCTGCATGCGCATGGGCCATGAATTAAAGGCCCGTCAGCTGACTCCTTCACTCACTCACGCAAAGCAGACAGCACGCTCTCTGTACAATATGGCCGGATAAAGTAATAGAAAATACATATTTTTATTAAATACAGTACTTACGTGTGAAATTAAGCATTTTTCTGATCTCTGACTGTTACTGTATAATTTGTACATCGTCTAAAGACGCAAGGAGACATATTTTTTAATGGAATTTTACAATTTTATCGCGTCTGATTGACGAGAGCCGCGTGTCTTTCCGTGTCGCGAGCCTGTGCTTGACTAATTGAAAGTCGGGCAATTACCTGACTTTCGTTTTGCCATTTTGAAGTGTGGGTAACGTATCTATACTTTTAATATCATTGGTTTCTATAATATTAATTAATAACAGTTTTGCTTTGAAGCCATGATCATAGAACTTTGAGACATGTTTTGTATACTAATGTGTTAGATTAAGAAAAGAACCAAACAAAATAATACTTTAATTACCACTGCAAGTAAGTAAGCAACAAGGCGGTCAAACCCAAGGACACACAGGACACAAAGTGGCCCACCAAGGAATTTGAATTTGACCGCCAGCAGTCTGCTGGCTGGCCAGCTCGTTATGGCACCGCTTCCACCTGATGGAAGCCTTGTGGCCTGGCGCAGCCACATTCAAAAAGAATTTGCTTACCTAGTAATTCTATTGGCCAGCCTTGGTCTATAACAGGGATGACCAGAGGTCGACTGTGGTCAACGGGTCAACTGCGAAGGCGATTTAGGTAGCCCGCAAGAGTTATATAGACTGAATAGTAAAATATGAAAAAAATATGTTTACTATCACACAACTTAATAACATCAAAACTCTACCTTACAGTCGACCGTAAGAAATATTTTTTAAACACAAGCAGACCTCATAAGTCATAAGTTTGACCACACCTGGTCTATATTTTAACAGCCTTTGTGGTGTACCCGGTTGGTTGGTGGTATGGCTTATTTCAAGTCCACCTGGCTAGCTACCACCATCTTACCTAAGTCTGATGCCATAATAACAATTTAAAAATTGTGTTCAGGCAATTAGAGGTAAGATAGCCAGTTCCTCAGTGATGAGGATTCCGGGCGTAGTGCGCTTCCACCTTCGGCCTTATCATCACTTAACATCAGGTGAGGTGAAAGCCAAGCACTATCCTGTTGTGCACAAAAAAAACTCCAGTTCAACTTCAGATGAGCTGTTGTTTTTGGTTTCTTGAAATAATTTACAGCAGTTTCTTAAACTTTTTGTGGTCACGGACCAATTCAGAATTTTAAAAAATCCACACACCCTTGTCAACGCTTGTTTCAGGAAACAAAAACATTTAATTAAAAACAAAACTTGTATTGGTAGTTTCATTACGTTAAGACTTGTAGATGCAGACCCCTTATACACATGCTAGGGGGTCCGTCGACCATACTTTAAGAAACCCTGCTTTACAGTAACTATACACAGAAATACTACTCTGCGTAGTACAATGATAACCCACTGTGATTAATTATTAATTAAAAGTAAATTAAATTTAAATTCAATGAGTTAAATCGTAATCTCTTTTATTCCAAAATAAATTACTTTGTCGTTGAATTTTACTTATCAAGCTCATCAAGTGATATAAAAAGGTCAAAAAAATTCTTTAATTTTGCATTTAAGCTTAAAATTGATCAACCTGTTGTTGTGATAGCCCAGTTTACCTTGGCTTATCTATAAAAAAACAAAAGATGAGTTAACCTTGGTTTGTTTCCACAGTAAATCTATGTTAGCCTGAATAATTTTGTCTTACTATCTATTGCTTAATAATTAACAACTAAGCAACCCAGGTTATTCAATAATATTATTTAAGTGTAATTATGTTAGTACCAACAATTTCGAATCTGCGTTCAGATATGTTTTTTTTTTTGTACAGATGAAGCCAGAAGTACTTTCAAGAAACATGTTAATACTTTAGCCAATATAAAGAATCAAAACAATGAAAAGTTGTTAATTTTAAAGAAGAAGTTCATGCTTGGCACAAATAAAGATAATGAAACCGCTACTGAAAATAAGGTACCAGAGGTACCAAGTGTTGAAAATTCTACATCTAATATTGATACACATCCACCTTCCCGACCACCTCCATTGGTCCAGCTTAACCAAGATTTTAGTATACTTGCCAACTTAATTCCAAATAATCAAGAACTCCTGTACAAACCTTTACCCATGAATATAACACCTACTGAATCAAAAGAAAGTCTTGTCTCTCCAATTGAGGATACTCCACCAAAAGTACATCCAAGAAAGAAATCATTAGATAAAAGTGCATTAGAAAAACGGTCGAGTATACCGGGGCAAAGATCGTCAATACCAAATGAAACCTCGCTAGAGTTGGATGATACTGGGCCTGTGCCATTAACTACTTCAAGAAGTGAAAGTATGTTACTGGATAATGAACAAAAGATTTCAGTGAAGGAGAGGAAGCAAATGTTTAACAGAATGGCCTCTGAGAGTGATGTTTTAAGAACAAAACGACTTGGAGGCAGTTTTAGTCCACAGGTAAGAATTTTTATTACTAACAGTGGTAATTGTATAATGTGTATTGTATTGTGTAAACGTATGGTTGGAATTGGAAACGAAAAATATGTTATTGTTTAACATATTTTTTGAAAGGAGAATGCCCTTTTTCTTAGGTCAAAACAGACCACTGCTCAATAATGAGTTGATCTGTATTATTTTACTAAAATACAACTTAGATTACAAACATAAAATAAAAAAATAAGAAAAAATGGTCGCCGACTTGATTTAGAATGATAATTTCATTCATTCATCTTAACTACTGAACCGATCATCATGAAATTTTGCATACAGGTTTTCAGGGGTACAGAGAAGGACATGACACCTTTCATTCCGAATGTTCCCGAGGGATAAAAAAAAAACTGTCCTCGCAGACAAAGTCGTGGGCGACCGCTAGTTGAATATAAAAACTAAAAATAAGGGGGGAAGGTGCTGCCCGCGTCCCCCTATGTATCCGCCGCTGTTTGATATAATAATATGTACATGAAGCAAATATTTTTTGTTCATCTGGAGTTTAGAGAAGGATAATATTTTTTAGTTCGAATGGACTAAGAACTATTTTTTTTAAGATCATCTGAAGTTAAAAAAACGTTCTCTGTAAATTTTATTTAATTGTGTATTTTATTATTTCTAAAAATTAATAGTAGTATAGTACGAATCACGAAAGATGACCGCAAATGGCGCCCATCTTCGCATCATAACTCATAAAGAAAATACTTAAGATAAAATAATATTTCATAATATACATATAGATATATGTATATATATATATTTTATAAATATATATGACATATTATTTTGTTCTAGCTCGGTGGCGCAGTGGTTTAGCGCCTGGCCCAGCGATTGCGGAGGTTAAGCAAATTTCGCAAGGGTCGGTCATGGGATGGGTGACCAAAAATTTATTATCTCGAGCTCCTCCGTTCTTCGGAAGGCACGTTAAGCCGTCGGTCCCAGCTGCATTTGCAGTCGTTAACACCCACCAATCTGCATTGAGCCCGCGTGGTGGGTTATGGCCCGTCCTCTTTATCCACCCATAAGGAAGCCCCAGGAGTGGGGACATTAAAATGGCTGACCTTTTGTGGTCATCTTTCGTGATTCGTACTGTACGGTAAACATATTTATCTTGGTGCTACTCTTCCAGTAGATCCAGTACCAATACAATTTGATATTACTCTAACGATACAATGATCCGATTGACAGAACCACAGGCAAATAAAAATCTACCAGTAGAATCGACCAGTAGAACTCCGCGATCGGACCAGGTTAGGGTATTACAACCTGTTAAAACTTGCCAGGTTTATGAATTGCTATAGTTAAATCTCTTTCTCGCTTAATAGCAAATAAAAGAGACGCATTGATAGCCATTCAGAAAAATGCCTAGTTTTAAGAGGTTGTAATACGGGGCAGGGGACACACGCAGTTTTTCTCAATCGCAGCGCAGGGTGACCCCGTGTCGTCCAGTCCATTGCTTAGCGTTATTAGTACAGATCGTTGTGGCTAGGGTTGCCACACGTCCCGAAAAAGCGGCATTTGTTCCGTTTTTTAAATAAAATTAAACGTCCCGCCAGAATTTTAAAAGATGTCGCGATTTGTCCCGATTTCCGTTTATGCAGCAGTGAACAAAAGCCCGCACGCTACACTATGCTGCGCGGACTCGCCCGCCTCTCGCCCACCCCGCCTCCCGCCCGACACACGTGTTGCTCGATCGCCCGCCAACGCCGATCGAAAAAAAAAACATACAGATACTTATAATTGTTCTTTAATTTAAATATATTAACTGATTGAAACGCCTGTTTTCCTGCTTTCTTATACCAAGCACCCGATTTAAGTCAAGGCACACCTCGGACACTCCATACAACCTCGTCATTATAAACAGATGACGTCAGAATTCAGATGACGTTTTTGACGCGCAACTGTGTGAGTAAGTCTAGGGCTACCGCTACCGTGCAGTTTATACTGTATGAGCGGCGTTCAATTCATTAAGGTATGATTCCGATGTCGGCAGCACTGCTGCCGCAGCACCACTGGTCGCCATACATTCTCTTTAGGTTTATATGAGACTACATTCCGAGCTCAGCAGCACTTCTGCGCAGCACTGCTGCGTAGCAGTGTCGCCCAGCAGTGTAGCGCAGCAGTGCTGCGTAGCAGTGTCGCGCAGCAGTGCTGCCGAGCTCGGAATGTAGTCTCATATAAACCTAAAGAGAATATATGGCGACCAGTGGTGCTACGGCAGCAGTGCTGCCGACATCGGAATCATACCTTAATGAATTGAACGCCGCTCATACAGTATAAACTGCACGGTAGCGGTAGCCCTAGACTTACTCACACAGTTGCGCGTCGGACATCGGTTGACATCGGAATCATACCTTAATTCAAACTTTTTGGTAAATAAAATTGCGACACATTCCTTTAAATATCAAAATAAGTTTATAGTTGACAAACACGAGCATACGATTTGGCAATTTCGGCATACGAACTCGCGGGATCTAGTGAGATAATTGAATCTGGGGCGGGGCGAAGAGTGTCCTTTCTGTACGGTAGTATTTATATCTATTCTGGTCAAGGGCCCTATGGCAACTCTGTCACGGGTGGCGCACTTATTAATCTCCCCATTAAAGCACCTCATCCTCAGGTGAATTTACGGAGCAGATAATTGGTAATCCATCGGATGACCACCATTTGCCACAATCTTTTTCACTTTCCATTCTTGTTAAATTCATTATGTTAACACGTAAAAACATCAATGAATAGAATAAACAAGAGCAAAAACCCAACCGAACTGAGAACCTCTTCCTTTTTTGAAGTCGGTTAAAAAGTAGGGAATGGCTAACAATAATAATATAGTGGTGGCCACACATAAGTGATGCTATTTTCGCAGGTTTTTAAAACATCTATTATGATTGTTGATCAGATCAGTTGATATGTATAGCGAAGCGATCAGAATCACCTCCATTCACTCCCTGGATGACCATCATCAGATTACAGCTCAGTCAATCCTTGGCAAAGAACCAAGGCTTCAAAGTTACCTCGTTTGTATGAAAATCGACTGGCGTCCTTAATTATGTTGCCACCACTATACTAATATTATGACGTCATATTTTTAAAATATGCATCAACATTTTACACAATTAGGAGCGCCAGTTGTAAAGAACATTATCACCTTTGTCTCACTCTCACCAATTGTATTTAAAACACACGCTAATTTCCCGCTTCAAGATTCCTGTAATTGCGTTTTAATTATATGGTAAGCTTGTTTAGTATCATTTCGTATTTGAGACTATTATTTTATTTGCTTAAATAATTACTGCTTAGATTGACTGTATAAGTTTTGGGGACGGAACTCCACCTGCCGTTTGTCTGTCGATCATTAACAAATATTTTGACTATAACTCTTGTAAAGTGTTTTTATACACCTGTGATGTTAATGATGTTTCATTTAATGATACTCTTCAGAACAAGTTTGACGTTTTCGTTCAGTTTCTATTTGATTTGATAAATCTAAGTTACTTTTGCTGCTGACTGCACATCGATGATCTGCCATAGCCAAGACAGATCGTTAACTTACTATATTGAGAGTAATGTACGACGGACGAACTATCTTATTGTCTGTTCATTAATGACAGTACTGACTCTCAGTGAGGATCATGTGATAACACTAAATAAATCATCATCCTGCTCTTATCCTAAAATTTTGTGTCTTTTTCTTCCATACATCTCCTCTTATTATTACTTGTTGTCTCCAAATTAACTTCCTTTCGAGCCATATCACCTTTAGTATATGCTCGTACAACCCTCTTTGGCCATCCTCTACCCAAATATCCATCCAAGTTCATACTGAAAACCTCTCGCGCAACGCGATCCTCGTTCGATCCACCACACAACATGCCCTCATAACTGATTTCCCCTCAACTTTTCGGGTATCGGCGTCTTTTTAAGTGTTAAGATATCACACTAATAAAATGTTCTTATTCCTGAGGGTACTTACCTAATCGGCAATCTTTGTTGAACGAGACATGTAATAAAAAATAAGAGTAGGTACCCTACACTACAACAGTGAATATTCATTTATCAACTCCTCAACAACAACAACCCTCTATAAATATTGCATTAATTATTTTAAACAATATTATTATTGAACATTCAAGCCCGTACAAAGGCCAACTGTAAATTATTTAAATATAACTATGAAATTCGTTATCTGCTCTAATAAAACTATTGAATATTAAATTGTGTAGCCGTGAGGGTTAAAATTTCCTGCCCGTCGGCACCTGGTGTACCTACCTAATTGAATTGTAAAACCTTCGTCATGGCCCTTTGACGGTCAAAACGTTGTCCAATCCGATTATTATCGATAAATTATGTTTGGTGATCGCACCGGCACACTGTAGAGGAATCGCTAATAAGTAGATACTGTCATAAGGATTTTATTTCGAACCCGTTGACAAATTGTCACCTGTTTTACTTGCGATATATCAATTTGAATTAGAGACAGTACTGCACCCAAAGGAGTCATTCCAAAAATGCCTGGGGGTGTTCATTGGGAGCGGCGCAAAAATTTGTATAATAATGATTTTAGCTACCGGGGCGAGCAATACGCGGGGTTGCTCCGACGCAAAACAACAAAAGCAGCTAATGACAAGTATTAGGCACCGCGCTCACGCCTCCGCACTCTTAATGGACCCAACAATTGCTTTATATAGCGTTCTTCACATTGTACATTAACCTGCATTAACTTTTACGTAATCCATGCCCTCTCACTGAACAGTATATTATAATAATGCTCTACATATTGTATTTAATGACGCGTTAATGCATTCGATGCTGCAATTAAATCCGAGTAGTATAAATCAGTTTGTATTTCGATCAAACATTTCAATAATTAACACAACACTTCCATCAAGCTAACAAGATTGACACGAGTTTGTTATACTCGTATAGCTGAAAATTGCTTTATGCCGCGGAAGTTACTAAATATTAAATGAACTATCCGTTTCTCACTAATACGCCACATTGCCACCCGTCCATGAGAGATCCTAACGCATAAATCAACACTGAAATAGAACGACGATGTATAAAATCTACGCTTCCGCTCATCAAACTGGATACTTTCAAAAAATTAATCTACAAAGATTTTATGAAAGCGTAGACCTCTTTCGCCGCGATGCGCTATAAAAGGATACTTTAAGTTTGAAGAGCTTAAACATTTAAGTTTTTTTTATCCGTTTCCTTCGGATGAGAGACGATTACAAAATCGAGTCTCACAGTCTACCTCGTGCATAAGTATCATAATTTAAATTGTTTACCTGGACGAAATTGGTGGTTGCGATATGGCAAATTATTTGATATTGATATGTGCGTTTCGGCTATTGACAGGTTGGTTTTCACTGTGAAGCGTTTATCGTGAATTAGAAGGAATAGATTTTAAGTGAGTGTGAGCATCATTATTCATAATGTATCGCGTATAACACGAGCTCGTGACTCGCGGTCGATTGTCCTCGGACTGTTGTTGATCCACGGCGGGCAGCGGCGCACGTGCGCCGTGCGCCATTAAACAGTAAAAAAGGGTCATTCGTGCTTTGTGCTAACCACGTTGTCACTTAACTTCGCTACTGTATTCCGATTGATACCCATTTTGTTATTGTTAACATAATATAACTTTCGATAAAAGCTTTGTTTGTTTTTTTATGAAATTTCAAGTATAACTGGTTAGCCTTTAACGTTTCTTACTCTTCAAGTGCCTCTATTACTGTACGCCGTCAGCTTAGCGAACTTCTCTCTATCTTGCGCCAAGCGAAATAGTTGTTTAACGCTAGTTATATTATATGTACTTGTCTACTCTCGGAGGTTTCGTAACCAACAATGATTTTTTTCCTTTTTCCAGCGTGTCGTTTGCACCTAATCTTGCCTAATTAGCTGGAGAAGCTGGTATTTTTCGTGTCTCATTACGTGGCCAATATGCCATTATTTTTTTCTTGACGGTTTGCAGTAATTCGCGACTCTTACTAAAGTGTTTTTTCCCTGTATCTAATTCGTAGCACTCTTCTATACCACCACATTTGAAGGATTTAAGCTATTTATGTGTATCTGCTTAGAGTCCAAGCCTTGCTAGCATGCATGCTATGTATTGCAATACAACACCACAAGCAAGAGGTTAAAGTAGAGAAATCTAAAGACGGAGCTTCATTGATAGTTTAGTCCGATCAATGAGCATATTTGTTGTATGGAGACTACCGAATAATTCTCCCGTCAATGAAATTTGGCATGTGATGACGTTAGGTAATACAGATTACAGATGCACAATAAGCCAATATTTTTTTTTACGAGAAGTTAGGTATTTTTACCTAAACATAAAAATCGCTTATATCTCTCTGTGAATATTTTCTCGGGCTGAAACACTTTCTGTATACGTACTTATGTACTTGTTAGAATAAGTATGTAAAGGAATCCAATCTTTTTTCGACTTCAGAAATACCCCAAATTTAACTTTTAACTTTTTTCAATATATCTCCTAATGAAAAAATTGTCTGTTGATTATTCTTTTTTAATGTGCTTTTATATCCTTAAATACATAGCTTTGTTCAGTAAGCCAATAAATTTTCTTCTTTAATCATATTTTTTGTATTTTTTGAACTTAAGTAAATATTTATGTAATGTGTAAAAATACTCGGTCCATTTTTATACTTTTATTAGATAAATTATTTTATATTAAAACAGATTTATTAATAATCCAAGATATTTTCGAACGCGCATATATTTTTTATGATAATCGCCGATTTAGGATAGAGCGTAAGAAAGGGTTGACCTTCACTTGACTACTTGGAGCTGCTTAGCCACACACTTTTAGAGTAGTGCGCGTAGTAGTAGTAGTTTAGAGTAGAACGCCACAAACAAGTCGTACTTCGTACCAGGCGTGAAAGGTATCTCCAGACATTTCTGGAACTTCTGGAACGCCAAATTTTAAAATTGGCCAATGACATCAATTGATGTACAGAGGTCGTTTTCGGCGTTCAAATTGATACTGGGTGTTAAACGGTATTTTTTTACATTGTGCATATTTTGGACATATTAACAGTTTTTAGTGCATATTTTGGCCTTTTTAGTGCATTATTTGCATGCATATTTTGGCACTTTGTTAGTGCATACTTTGTCCGATGTCTAGTCTATTCAAAAAGATGAGTGTATTGTGTTCACGGTTCATGTATGTTTGTTTGTATGTATGTACAACAGATTTGGATGTGTTGGGTATCGTTAGAATCCTTACATTACGCTAACTAAGTGAACATGGCCTGTTTTGAGAAACCCCCTGATGCCAAATATAGTAGATAGGGACCATCAAACTGAACAACTTTTACTATGGGACCAACTCTGAAATTGAGAAGAAAATCAGCTGTTTCATACAAAAAATAATGACGAATAAAATCTTCATATAAACAATATTAACGAAATTGTCAAAATGTATCTAAGGCAGCCATTACAAATGCTCATGCAAGCGGGACCCCTTGTTTTCGCATAATTGTTTTATACCTAATTTGATTTGGCATAACGGATTTGGCATAATCTTTTTTGTCATAATAATACTTTCGCATAATTGTTTTTTGGCATTCTATTTATATTAGCATAATTATCATTTAGACTAATTTGTTTTCGCATAATGTTATTAGGCATATTGTCTCGCCTAATATTATTTAGACATAAAAATAAAAAAAACAATAAGAATGAATATTTTTACGCACTCATTTATGTTAATGCAAATGGGGTATGTATTGTATTAAAATGCCAAAAACTCATCACACATACGACCTAAATATCGACTCATAAAACACCTATTTTTAAAATACCGGTTCCATTGCGACCAACAACGCACGAGCCGAGCGAGCGAAGCGAGCGTGCCGCGGCAGCGGCCGGCGAAGTGCCAGCACCGACCTGCTGGCATGTAACCCTCAATTAACCTTCGGTTTTTTAAGCTTCGGGATTTTGTATTTTAGGTAAAATGTTCTTTCGTGATTTTAAACGTCGTGATTTTTTTGTTTATAAAAATATGCGTAAATAACATGCGTGTTTAAATTTATGCTAAAGAATATTATAGTCCAATCAACGGGGCTTATGCATCCCGAATAATTCTTCCGTCTATGAAATTTGGCATGTGATGAAGTTAGGTAATACAGATTACAGATGAACAATAATCCAATAAATTTTGTTACGAGAAGTTAGGTATTTTTACCTAAACATGAAAATCGCTTATATCTCTCTGTGAATATTTCCTCGGGCTAAAATACTTTCTGTATACGTATTTGTGTATTAGTTAGAATAAGTATGTAAAAGAATCCAATATTTTTTCGATTTCGGAGATACTCCAAATTTAAATTTTAATATTTTTCAATATATATTTTCTTGATAAAAATATCTGCTGATTATTATTTTTAATATGTTTTTATATCCTTAAATATATAGCTTTGTTCAGTAAGTCAATTAATTTTCTTCTTTAATCATATTTTTTTTATTTTTTGGTCTTAAGAGGTAATGTGAAAAATAGTCGGTCCATTTTCATACATTTACGTATAAATATGATTAAAGAAGAAAATTTGTTGGCCTACTGAACAAATCTATATATTAAGGGTATAAAAACATATTAAAAAATAATAATCAGCAGATATTTTTATCAAGAAAAGATATATTGAAAAATATTAAAATTTAAATTTGGAGTATCTCCGAAATCGAAAAAATATTGGATTCTTTTACATACTTATTCTAACTAATACACAAATACGTATACAGAAAGTATTTTAGCCCGAGGAAATATTCACAGAGAGATATAAGCGATTTTCATGTTTAGGTAAAAATACCTAACTTCTCGTAACAAATTTTATTGGCTTATTGTTCATCTGTAATCTGTGTTACCTAACTTCATCACATGCCAAATTTTATAGACGGGAGAATTTTTCGGAAGTCTCCATACAACAAATATGCTCATTGATTGGACTATTATGCTTAAACATGATTATGCTTAAAGTAGTTATGCTTAAAAAAATATGCATAAGCTGTTATGACTAAATAATATTATGCGTAAACATCATTCGGCGAAATCATATTATGCTATGACATATTATGCCTTAAAATTTTATGCAAATACATAGGGAACCCATGCAAGCATCAGTCAAATTCCATCAGTCATGTCAGTCACGGCTGTGACTGACGATTAACCTACCGTGTAATGGGGTGACTGATGGTTGCATGAAGTTGATTTCTTCTTTCCATCAGTCAGTCAGTTAAACGTGATTCATGACTGTTGTCATGAATCACGTTCATGACATGACAGGAATTAGACTGACGCGTCAGTCAAATTCCATCGAATTTGAACTGACGCGTGCATGAGCGTGTAATGGCTGCCTAACAGCTGTTTTTTTTGTGGTTTCAGAGTTGGTCCCATAGTAAAAGTTGTTCAGTTTGATGGTCCCTATCTATCTAATTCAGCATTAGGGTGTATTTTTTGATATGCCATTACTCTCGTATTCCGGAAAGTAGTGACACTAAACTCAATGTATGGCGAGGTCAAAATTTTGTCATAGATGAATTCACATGGCAATATTAAGGCAGTTCAGGTAAAACTGAGCTGATTTAACTCAGTAGCCATCTGCCCCCCCTTGGCAGGTAAAGGGGTGGCATTCATAGAGTCACGCCGCCACCGTACTTCAGAAAAAAAAATCGGGTTGCACTCCGGGAGTGCCGGCAGAAGTGAAAACTTGAATATTAACGTTGTACATTTTGATATTTTGGAATGGTTAGGGAATAATTTTGCACGATTTCCGTCTTACGAATTTACTCTGTATTTGAATTTACGAATACAGAACAGTATTGTACGAAAGTCTTATCCATAGCTTGACAGAAAATCTAGTTTTGACACTGAAATAAAAAATTAGCGCGTTGCTACGTCTTGAAATGACGCGCCGCCATTTTCACCGCGCCCCGTAGAAAGAGAGGGGGATACTTCCACCGCCGGCTGTCTACTCTCCATCCGTCACATCCGTCTTACAAATTTTCGATCAGGGTCACGTGATTCTTACTGACGCGAGTTTGACATTCCCCATTACAAAAAGCGTACAACGCCACTAAAGAAGTTTTCACTTCAAAAATCATATCTCCTTCAATATACCTACCACCTCGAGTGTGGTATCATATCATGATAAATCATGGATGAGGAATCCATTTTTGAGACATTTGATATACAGCTGATTCAAAGATAAACCGGCCAAGCCAAATGAATAGTATCGTTTTACCTGAAAATAAAACGGTTATTAAATCATCATCATCATCATATCAGCCGCATGACACCCACTGCTGGGTATAGGCCTCCCCTAAGGATCTCCACGACGATCGGTCCTGCGCTGCCCGCATCCAGTGGCTTCCCGCGACCTTCACCAGATCGTCGGTCCACCTTGTCGGGGGCCTACCCACGGAGCGTCGTCCGGTGCGCGGTCGCCATTCCAGAACCTTTCCGCCCCAACGGCCATCAGTTCTTCTCGCTATGTGTCCTGCCCATTGCCACTTCAGCTGAGCAATCCTTCGAGCGATGTCGGTTACTTTAGTTCTCCTGCGGATCTCCTCGTTTCTGATTCGATCACGCAGGGAAACGCCGAGCATGGCTCTCTCCATTGCACGCTGGCTGACCTTGAGCCTCCTTATGAAACCCATAGTTAGCGACCACGTTTCACTGCCGTAAGTCATCACTGGCAACACACACTGTTCATAGACTTTCGTCTTGAGACACTGAGGTAAATCGGACGCGAAGATTTTTCGAAGCTTCCCGAATGCTGCCCACCCGAGTTGGATTCGACGAGAGATCTCTTTCTCAAAGTTGGACTTACCTAACTGGACTGCCTGTCCTAGGTATACGTAGTGGTCAACAACTTCAAGAGTAGTTCTTAACATGAACTGGAGAGGGTACAACATGGCCATTTGACATAATTTTCGTCTTATCCATGTTCATCTTGAGACCCACTCTTTGGGAAGCACCACGGAGATCTTCGAGCATTATGTTCAGGTCTTCCATGGTCTCAGCCATAAGGACTATATCATCGGCAAAACGAAGGTGTGTTAGGTACTGGCCATTAATGTTGATGCCGAGTCCTTTCCAGTCCAAGAGCTTAAAGATGTCCTCCAAAGCAGCTGAGAACAGTTTCGGAGAAATAACGTCTCCCTGTCTCACACCACGCTGCAGTTGGATAGGACGTGTGCTCTGGTTCTGTACTCGGATCGACATGGTGGCATTTTTGTATAAGTACCTCAACACCTCGATATACCTATAGTCCACTTGGCACCTTTGGAGAGACTGCAGCACCGCCCAGGTTTTAATCGAATCAAAGGCTTTCTCATAATCCACGAACGCCAAGCATAGTGGCAGATTATACTCTTCGGTCTTCTGTATAACCTGCCGCAGCGTATGGATGTGGTCTATGGTGCTAAAGCCTTTTCGAAATCCGGCTTGTTCGGGAGGTTGGAAGTCGTCGAACTTGCGGACGAGACGATTCGTAAGGACTCTCGAAAACAACTTATAGACATGGCTCAGAAGTGAGATGGGTCTGTAGTTCTTTAAGAGGGACTTATCACCCTTTTTAAAGAACAAAATCACCTCACTTATGTTCCATGCCTTCGGCGTTCTACCCTCGACGATGACGGAATTGAAAAGCTTCTGGAGGACTCTAAGTATCGGCTTACCGCCCGCTCTCAGAAGTTCTGTAGTGATTCCGTCGTCACCCGCCGCCTTGTTGTTTTTCAGCTGTTTGAGAGCCATGTTAATCTCGTACATGCTGACGTCCGGGATATCTTGGGTACGGTGTCGGGTAAGCTTGGCTCTGGGGTCTTTAGCCTTGCTTTCAACAGGTGTCTGAGTGGAATATAACTGCCCATAGAAACTCTCGATCTCCCTCAGGATTTCAGGTTTCGATGAGATGATGCGTCCTTCGTCAGTTTTCAGCTTCGTCATCTGGCTTTGCCCAATAGACAGATCTCCCGCAAACACTTTGGAGCCTTTATTCCGCTCGATGGCCTCTTTAATACGATTCGTATTAAATTGGCGAAGGTCGCTCGTCAAAGACTTAGATATCTGTCTATTAAGCTGCCTATAACGATGAGCATCCGCTGAACTCTGGAACCTCATTTCTCGTCTCTGATCCATGAGTAGGAGTGTGTGGTCGGAGAGTTTCTTTAGCTTGGGACGGCGGGTCTTAAAGAACTTGGACCCTACCGTACGAACAGTATCCACCACCATGTTGTTTAGATCGTCCACATCTATGCTGTTCTCAAGGGCTTCGAAGCGGTCTTGGAGTTCGAGTTGAAAGCTTTCGGGGTTTTGAGTTTGGGCCGGTAATGGTCGGAGCGTAGATTTTATCAGTCGACTTCTTTCCAGCTTTGGGTTGATATTAAATGTGCCACGTACCAATCGGTGATCGCTCCCCGTCTTGACAGCGTTGATCACAGTGACATCATTGAATATTTGCTTTTTCGTCGACATGATAAACTCTATCTCATTTCTGACTTTACCGTCTGGGCTCATCCAGGTCCACTTTCGGCTTTCCGGCTTCCTGAAGAAGGAGTTCATCATAAAGAGGTTCTCCTTCTCCATAAAGTCGGCCAGCATCTGGCCTCTGTCATTCCGTTGCCCAACTCCAAATTGCCCCACTCTTAGCTCATCACCGCATCGTTTCCCCAACTTTGCATTGAAGTCCCCCATCACAACAGTGTAGTGGGTTTTGTAGCTATGCATGGCTTTAGAGATCTCCTCATACATAGCTTCCACTTCGTCATCTTGGTGCGTTGAGGTCGGTGCGTAAACCTGTATGACATTCAACGAATACCGTTTGGATATTCTGAGTATAAGGTACGCCACCCTGGTCGACACACTTCCGATGGTAATCACGTTGTTGACAAGGGACTTGTGGACGATGAACCCGACACCACCTAGGGACTGTTGGTCGTCCTCCCGGTAGTATAGTACCGGAGTTAAGGATTATCGAGTCCTCTCCCTCTCTTCGGACTTCAGATAACCCGATAATGTCCCAGTGTAACTTGCTGACAGCTTCTTCCAACTCGGTTAGCTTCGCGTCGGTCCTCAGTGTGCGCGTGTTATAAGTTGCCAGGTGCAGTTGTCGTCGTTGTTGGTAGCCAAGCCGTACCCGGGGATTCTTAGCACCCCCTGCCCCGCCGTTACCGTAGCCGCTACCGTAGCTAGGAATAGCGGGGCTGCCGGGGACTGGGGGCCGAGTTTTCAATCCATTGTGCATGAGGGGGGGTTTGCCATAATCGCCACGCTTGGCAGGCGGGTTGGCGATCACAGTAGGCCAAGGTTTTTTGGAGACGCTGCTGCCCGTCTCTTGATGGCTATGCTCCCTTAGTCGCCTTTTACGACACCCACGGGATGATAGGGGATAGTGCTATTCTAGGCCGGCACATACACGGCACATACGGTTATTAAATATACTTACCTTATTCAAAGTCTAATAATACACATTATAGTATTATACTTGACTTCCGGCCTAAATTTGTGAACAACAATGCCGTCCATTAGCTAAAATCATCCAATCAGCGATCACTTCTTGTTCGCGCCAAAACTTCCACTACCGGGCATGGCATTTTTTGGGGTGCCTACCCAATTTATGTTGGTGTGACAGCTTGAGTTCACTATGGCTTCTGTTACTTAGCAATAGACTGTTGATAATGTTTTTAATTTGTCTCTTGTTTTAATGTCAATATATTTTTGGATTATAAAAGAACTACTGTTTTCTTATAGCTAATACCTAACTTGGAAGCGGTCATCGGAAGGGACCTCTCGCTTCCCAGCGTCACAGTCGCTATGCTAAGGAGCGACAGGTCGTGGCAGGCAGTGGTTTCCTTCTGTGAGGACGTGATGTCACAGAAAGAGGCCGCGGAAAGGGTCCGAGAAGTTGATGTGCGGGCGGACCCACTCCGGCGGAGAAGGCCGGGTGGAAGGAAAAAGCTACATGCACATCTTCTTCCTCCCTAGCTGTTCGGGAATGCGTAAATGCATTTTCTCCTGTACAAAAAAAAATTAAAAGGCTATGCTCTCTTAGTCGCCTTTTATGACACCCACGGGATGATGGGGGGTAGTGCTATTCTAGGCCGGCACATTCACGACAGTATGAGAACGATTTACAACAATTTAATTTAAAAAAAACAAAACCTCCTTCAAAAACCTTGAAAATAATCTAACAAAAAACAGCTTCAAAAATAAATTAATGGCTCTTAAAAGCAAGTAATAAAATGTTGAAATCTGCATAATAACTAACTCGAAAGTTTGTATGCATATCTTATATTAAACAACGCCTTTTGAAGTTTGGTGGGGGGGGGGGGGGGACGAAGGATATTTTTTATCTAAACTAATATATCTAAACTTTAATCATAGGTTTAAACCCCACCCGACTTCATAAGACGTTGTTTAATATAAGATATGCATACAAACTTTCGAGTTAGTTATTATGCAGATTTCAATATTTTATTTCTTGCTTTTTAGAGCCATTAATTAATGTTTGAAGCTGTTTTTTGTTAGATCATTTTCAAGATTTTTGAAGGAGGTTTTATTTTTATTAAAAACTTTTTTGTGGTAAGTATATTTGGTGACGATATTATCTAAGTTACAATAGTCTTATGTCAACGGCTCATCACCTTTTACATAGTACTGCTTTTCCCGACGCAAGGGCGTTTATTGTTGAGGAGTTCTCCTGGTACTTCACTATCAGCTTCACTTCACCATATGAATTATGATGAGCATAAATGGCTATTTAGCAACCATATTAAAGTAATCGTATCGTACCAGTAAAGATTATTTTGATCTCAAGTCGAGTTGGCTTTTAATCATAAAAAAGGATCTGACAGTAGAGAATCTGACATCGTTACGAACTAAGTGCTTATGACAAAGCTTTGACTGCCAAAGTAGAAACAGATAATACTGAAAATGTATTAACCACCTAGAGAAAGAGGAAGAATGAGAATACAGTTTTGAAATGTAATTATTGCGGAGAGAGAGAGAGAGATTAACTGGACATGTTGTGCGGAAATGCCAAAAATGGATGCTAAATTCTGGACAAAAACAACATCCATCTGTCCATTTATCACATACCAGATATGTTCAACTCGGACGCATATCGACTATCCCGCTTCAAACCGGCACCATAATGGCACCATCAGAGGCAACGTATAAGAATAAGAATAAGAATAAGAATGTTTATTTGCATAAAACCATGTACAGA
Organism: Agriphila geniculea; assembly: GCA_943789525.1. Lineage (NCBI taxonomy): Eukaryota > Metazoa > Arthropoda > Insecta > Lepidoptera > Crambidae > Agriphila > Agriphila geniculea. The sequence continues at coordinate 8,639,025 of OX038870.1, forward strand.
CAGAGTTAGAGGGTATTATCAATGTGGATCAATAGTATTATACCTTATGAATGTAGGCATGCAAATATTTTTAGTGCTAGTATTTATTACAAATTATCAAGAGCGCAAAATAACAATAAAAAATTAATTGATGTCAAATAAGTGATAAATAGTACGTACAAAATTAATAAAAACAATAATATGAATGTCATAGTTCTTTGGATTCTAGATACTCCTTGATTGAATAAAAGTTCTTATCAAGGAGCCAACGCAGTAAGTTATTCTTAAATTTATTTTTGTCTATCGGTAAATCTCTTATGTGTGATGGTAGCTTATTATACAATTTTATTGCCATACAGTATGCATTTCCCGTATTTTTCGTATGCGATATTCGTGAAATGGGGAAAACCAATCATTGATCTTTTTGCTTCCGCGACTGCATATTTCGTACCGAACTACTTTACCTTTCTATCAGATACTCGAGCAGTTCACCTGAGATCAACTCTGTCTATTTTTCCAATAGTCGTTATGACTCCCACAAAAAGATCTAAGTATGTAAGTATGGTCCCGATGGAATCCCAGCAATTGTTCTGCGCAACTGTGCACCTGAACTGTCTCCTGTGCTAACCTGCCTGTACCGCCTTTCACTTGAGACTGGAATAGTACTCAAATCGTGGAAGCTTGCAGCCTGTGCCCAAAAAGGTTAGCCATGCCGATCCTTACAATCCAATTGTAGGCCAATTTCATTCACGTCCATACTCTGTAAGACTATGGAAAGCGTGCTTAACACTCGTCTTTTGGCATACCTCGAGACCAATGATCTCCTTAGTGATCGTCAATTTAGTTTTCGCCGTAGTCGGTCGACTGGAGACCTTCTCGTGTATACCACCCATCTTTGGTAGACGGTTAGTCATCAATCCTAAAATAAATTGATGCAGGTGTCCCGCAAGGATCTGTCTCGTCTGCAACACTGTTTCTTCTGCATTTTAACGATCTACTGGACAATAAAACTATTGGGTATGCAGATGACACCAACATAGCGGGTAGATATCTTTCAACTGCAAAGGGTACCTGTGAAGAAATCCAGTCTTGTCAAGAGTCCCTTGTTGAGCAAATTAATCTGGCACTTCAGGCTGTCTCAGATTCGGGCAACGCCAATCTTGTCAGTTTCAAAGCTACAAAAACGCAGGCTTATTTATTCACCGCAAAAGGAAGTTCCTTCCAACCGACTTCGACTTTCCAGGGTGTATCCTTACCGATAGCCGAACTTCTGCAACTTCTTGGCCTAAATCTGTCACCAAACCCGAATTTCGGCGAGTACATCGACTCCATTGCACAGTGTGCTGCTAAGAAACTGGGCATCCTCTCACGGGCTAAGCGGTACTTCTAACCGAACCAGCTGCTTTTGTTATAACAGAAGCGCAGATTCGTCTGGTCATGGAGTACTGCTGTCACCTGTGGGATGGTTCTGCTAAGTATCAGCTTGAAATTCTAGTATCGATTGAAAACCGTGCCAGGAGGCTCATCGGCTACTCAACATTGGCCACGGCAGATCTTCAGAGCCTTAGTTAACTTCGCAAAGTTGCTTGTTTATCGGTTTTTATAGAATACAATTTAGAGAGTGTGCGAGGGAACGGCACGACCTTGTTCCTCCAGCTTCTTTCTACCATTGGGGTACTAGACGCAGGTTAGGATATCACCCTTACATAGTAGATACTCCAAGGGTCCGAACTATGCGCTTTGCCAATACATTTCTTATGCCAACTGCTAAAGAATGGAATGCGCTGCCTGCCCATGTGTTGCCCGATAATTACAACCTTGGTCTTTTCAAGGCAAGAGTGAATATGCATTTCCTGGGCATGCATGCTACACCTTAGACCACATCCTGTTTACCAAGCAAGATGGTGGTCTCAACAAGGGACTTTCATTCGACAACTCTCATTTGCTCAACAAGGGACTCTCGACAAGTCTGGATGTCATCACTGGTAGCCCTTGCAGTTGAAAGATATCTACCGGTTATGATGGTGTCATCTGCATACCCAATAGTTTTATTGTCCAGCAGATCGTTAATATGCAGAAGAAACAGTGTAGCAGACAGAACAGATCCTTGCGGGACACCTGCATCAATTTCTTTTAGGTCGAATGACTGACCGTCCACCACAACTCGGATTTGACGATTCCGGAGGAAGTCAGCAATCCAAGTGCAAAGGCTAACAGAGATACCGTATGAGGGAAGCTTACCTAGCAGGCTGTTGTGCCAGACCCTATCAAAGGCTTTGGAGATGTCGAGCGATACGGCAAGGGCTTCGCCGTGTTCCTCAATAGCTTCATTCCAAAGATGGGTGGCTTACACGAGAAGGTCTCCAGTCGACCGACCACGGTGAAAACCAAACTGGCTATCACTAAGGATGCCAAAAGACGGGTGTTGAGTACACGGTCCATAGTCTTACAGAGTATGGACGTGACTGAAATCGGCCTATAGTTGGAAGGATCGGCACGGCTACCCTTTTTGGGCACAGGCTGCACATTTGCAAGCTTCCACGATTGAGGTACTATTCTAGTCTCAAGTGAGAGGCGGTACAGGCGAGTTAACACAGGTGTTTAAACTAATGACAAATGTTTGCACTAATGACAAATTAACTAATTGCACTCTGCTACCAGGCTGCTTGTTGCAAGCGGATCGATCCAGGAAAATAACATAAAGCAAAAGTAACACAAAAGCAGCGTAACGGAATGGAACGGGCCAAAATGCCGGCTCTGCCCTGGTGTTTCGACCGGCTTACAACTCAACCAGAACTTATTATGAATATTATTATATTGACTTATAATTAATAGTCAACTGACTCACGGTTAAAGTCCAAATTCTTCACGATGTCACGCGATGCGACGAATCTTCTCGCCTGTGGTGCGGTGCCTGGCGCCGTCCTGTGACGTCAACACTTCCTACCTAACTTGGCCAAGTGAACCCCAGGCAAAGACGGCACCAGGAATACGTTGTGGAGATTTCGTAATAATTTCTTCTTTCTTCAGATTATTGAGTGACACCGAATGTGTGCCACGAAAAAGTCTTTCACTCCGTACAAAATTCACTCGAGATGATAAGATAAAGCACAACATACATCGAGTCACGACACAAACTACTAAATCTTACAATGAAATGATAACAAACACCCGATTTTATACTTGCTATTTCACAAGAAATCACATCAAAACTTCACGGGTTTTACTTAAAACAAAACAAGACAACGCCCAAACAAAATGGCGACGCGAACCAAATAAATACAAGACAATAGGTGCTTTCTCACCGCGGACGTAAAAATCAATGCGTAATAACGAATGGAATGTAACGTTGCACGTTAATAACAAACAATATTTCATTTACTTGCTACGCTTGCACACCGAATATACACAAAACGAATAGATCTAAAAATAACTTGGCGCACACACACGCGCGCGCCGCTGTCGATTCTCGCTCGGCAAATCCATATTAAAGTACCCGTAACGCCATCTCGTAAAGCTAGCCCCAAACACAATACCTAGCGCACGTGCTTTTTACGTGCTTCTTCTAAAGGCAGGTTCATGATGACACGCTCGTAATAAATTATGAAATGTACAAAGGGTGGCGTGACCGATCTTTTCTAAACAACAGGAGACAGTTCAGGTGTACAGTTGCGCAGAACAATTGCTGGGATTCCATCGGGACCACTAGCTTTGTTCACGTCTAGAGTACGGAGAGTTTTAAGAACCTCTTTGTTTCGGATCTGAAAGTCTCCCATAGAGGAGTCAACACGAGGTATCGAAGGTGGAACTTTGTTACCGACATCTAGATGCGAATTCTCTGCAAAAAGAGAGGCAAACAAGTGTGCCTTCTCAGTCGCCGTATGAGCCAGCGATCCGTCAGGTTTCAGCAGTGGTAGGAGTGAAGGGCGACAGAAATTTGATTCGGCTGCTTTCGCTAGGGACCAAAACTTTCTACTTCCAGATGGATGGGAAGCAATTTGGCTCCAATGCGGCCAATGTGGTCAAAACGTGCCCTGCGCAACATCCGTTTACTAGACTTGGCGGCTCGGTTATACGCTTTCTTCAGGGTTTGTGAGTCCGCTGATTTACGTGCTCGAGCATCAGCCTAGGCTAAAAGAGCTGACTCTTTCTGCGCTACGGCGCTGCGACAGTCAGCATTAAACCAATTAATACCAATATAACTATATAAGTAAATATATTTTTTAAGTTGAATAAATGTACCTTCTTTAAGATATAATTTTTTTTCTTTTAAAAAAAAATTAATTTTCAAAGACACCGACTGTTGAATAAAAAAAATAGCAAATTGATTTTGATACTATTGTCAATATTTTACTTTTTAGGGTTCCGTACCCAAAGGGTAAAAACGGGACCCTATTACTAAGACTCCGCTGTCCATCTGTCTGTCTGTCTGTCTGTCACCAAGCTGTATCACATGAACCGTGATAGCTAGACAGTTGAAATTTTAACAGATGATGTATTTCTGTTGCCGTTATAACAACAAATACTAAAAACAGAATAAAATTAATATTTAAGGGGGGCTCCCATACAACAAACGTGATATTTTTGCCGTTTTTTGCTCGATATTAATAACGACAACAGGTAGACAGTTGGAATTTTCATAGATGATGTATTTCTGTTGCCCCTATAACAACAAATATTAAAAACAGAATAAAAATAGTATTTGAGGGGGGCTCCCATACCACAAACTTGATTTTTTTTGCCGTTTTTTGGTACGGAACTCTTCGTGCGCGAGTTCGACTTGCACTTGGCCGGTTTTTCTTTGAATCATGTGATCCTTGTTCCTTATTCGATCGATATGAAAACACAAAAATAGTTCAGGTAATTATGCCGCCCACAACCTTGTTCACCATTTATATAAATATGCGATCAAAATATTTTTAGCGATGGGTGACCATGTTCATGGTGGCATATCTCCTAGAAGCTTCCTACTTCGCAACCCAGACGATGATATTTGATAACACCAAGCTAATGGCTATTTTTCCAATGTGGTCTGGTGCATTGGGACGATCGCATATTGATGCGATAGATCGAAAATGACCCTAGTTGGCCGACGCACGGTGGGGCCGAAGTCCCGAAACATGATCGTAAGTCGAAAATCGGATTTTGTGAAATTTGAGAAAAACATTACCGAATCATATTCTCGATTAATGTTGCTATTTATTGTTAATAAATTCTTTCTTTTTCCTTCTAAAAATAAGTGTAGAAATCTCAGCAAACTCAGAGAAGCAGCCAGAAAAAACATTAAAGAAAATGGTTTTTCAAAGTTGTGGCGTTTTTTACTAAAATAATACAAGTTTCTATTTTGTTCCAATAATGCAATATTAATTGGTAGTTTTTTGAGGATCGGCTACATACCTTACTAAGCTTCATATACATTTCATATGTGAAACATACCGTGTTGACATGAATGTTGTAATTTTTACATTTAAATGCCTACAACCTAAGTAAAGGCAAACGGCCGAGATTCAAATATATTGTCGTCGATGCACTAGGGGTTGTATTAAAAAAACTAAAGGCAAAAGTTTCGGTTGATTGCCTTTTTCAGAGTTTACGGTTTTTTATTGGTTGTAGGTGCGTTTGATTTATTCCAAAAGTAGATAAAATCTTCTTATGTTTTGTAATTTGAATTTCGACGATTGTCGTTAATAAGTAGTAAATTACAGCCTAGAACGGGAAGTTGGCATTTGTCGAGGTTGCTTTAATCATTCGAGGCAATGCAAATAGCTTCCAGGACAAGGCTTGTATAAAGCTTTCTCAAGAAATGCGAGGAAATAAACTTAGTTAAGCGCTAACTGATGAGTTCTACCGTTTTGAATTTGGAATAGGTACTTGATCGGGAAGTATGTAAGTATTGAAATTCATTTCCGCACTGGATTTTAAATTTAGAATGTGATGAACCAGCCTCCACGGCAATGTGGAACGCCTCACATTCCTTTTTCAAATGGAATATTCAGAGCACATTACATTTCAGAGTTTATGCTAGAAAATGTGTGTAGTGGGAAATTATTTCCCAACAAAGACCTCGTAAAGACGATTCAAACGAGCTCAAACTCGATGGGTTTGCACGGTTTTATTACAGAGTTCCAGTGGTCTTCTTCCGGCTCCATCATCAGACCCTTGAACACTATTTCTCTTTAGAGTACTCGTCAAGACGATTCAAACGAGCCCAAACACGATGGGGTTGCATGGTTTCATCATAGAGTTCCTGTGGCCTTCTTCCGGCTCAATCATCAGATCAGCTCAGTGACACCATAATATTGAATTGCCTTTCAGTTCTGATATATGTTCAAAGTTTCAAGTCTCTAGCTCATCCGTGCCATCATTTCCGTGCTTAATTTACGCAGTTATCATTAGTAACGAGTTTCGATCGCTAATTCTTTAGAGCGCCCCAGTGTGCGACGGTCCATATCCATCTCGGAAAAACTTTTGTAGAACTTTCTTTTTTTTTAAATTGAACCTTTTTGCACACTTCTAGTTTTACTTAGTTACCATATTAAATTGAACGTTAAGTTAGGTATTAGCTATAAGAAAACAGTAGTTCTTTTATAATCCAAAAATATATTGACATTAAAACAAGAGACAAATTAAAAACATTATCAACAGTCTATTGCTAAGTAACAGAAGCCATAGTGAACTCAAGCTGTCACACCAACATAAATTGGGTAGGTACCCCAAAAAATGCCATGCCCGGTAGTGGAAGTTTTGGCGCGAACAAGAAGTAATCGCTGATTGGATGATTTTAGCCAATGGGCGGCATTGTTGTTCACGAATTTAGGCCGGAAGTCAAGTATAATACTATAATGTGTATTATTAGGCTTTGAATAAGGTAAGTATATTTAATAACCGTTTTATTTTCAGGTAAAACGATACTATTCATTTGGCTTGGCCGGTTTTTCTTTGAATCAGCTGTATATTAAATGTCTCAAAAATGGATTCCTCATCCGTGATTTATCATGATATAATACCACACTCGAAGTGGTAGGTATATTGAAGGAGATATGATTTTTGAAGTGAAAACTTCTTTAGCGGCGTTGTACGCTTTTTGTAATGGGGAATGCTAAACTCGCGTCAGTAAGAATCACGTGACCCTGATCGTAAATTCGTAAGACGGATGAGACGGATGGAGAGTAGACAGCCGGTGGCGGAAGTATCCCCCTCTCTTTCTACGGGGCGCGGTGAAAATGGCGGCGCGTCATTTCAAGACGTAAACACTTGTGTCACCATAGCAACGCGCTAATTTTTTAATTCAATGTAAAATTATTCCCTAACCATTCCAAAATATCAAAATGCACAACGTTAATATTTAAGTTTTCACTTCTGCCGGCACTCCCGGAGTGCAACCCGATTTTTTTTTCTGGAAAAACTATGAACCTATGAATGTCACCCCTTTACCTGCCAAGGGGGGGCAGATGGCTACTGAGTTAAATCAGCTCAATTTTACCTGAAAAGCCTAAATATTGCCATGTGAAATGTGAATTTATCTAATGACAAAATTTTGACCTCGCCATACCTTGAGTTGAGTGTCACTACTTTCCGGACTACGAGAGTAATGGGATATCAAAAAATAAACCCTAATGCTGAATTTGATAGATAGGGACCATCAAACTGAACAACTTTTACTATTGGACCAACTCTGAAACCACAAAAAAAACAGCTGTTAGGCAGCCATTACACGCTCATGCACGCGTCAGTCAAATTCCATCAGTCATGAATTATGTTTGACTGACTGACTGATGGAAAGAAGAAATCAACTTCATACAACCATCAGTCACCCCATTACACGGTAGGTTAATCGTCAGTCACAGCCGTGACTGACATGACTGATGGAATTTGACTGATGCTTCCATGAGCATTTGTAATGGCTGCCTTAGATACATTTTGACAATTTCGTTAATATTGTTTGTATGCAGATTTTATTCGTCATTATTTTTTGTATGAAACAGCTGATTTTTTTTTCAATTTCAGAGTTGGTCCCATAGTAAAAGTTGTTCAGTTTGATGGTCCCTATCTACTATAGTTGGCATCAGGGGGTTTTTCAAAAAAGGCCATGTTCACTTAGTTAGCGTACATCCAAATCTGTTGTACATACATACAAACATACATGAACCGTGTACACAATACACTCTTCTTTTTGAATAGGCTAGACTTCGGACAAAGTATGCACTAACAAAGTGCCAAAATATGCATGCAAATATGCACTAAAAAGTCTAAAATATGCACTAAAAACTGTTAATATGTCTAAAATATGCACAATGCAAAATAAAAAAACCGGCCAAGTGCGAGTCGGACTCGCGCACGAAGGGTTTCGTACCAAAAAACGGCAAAAAATCATATTTGTTGTATGTGAGCCCCCTTAAATATTTATTTTATTCTGTTTTTAGTATTTGTTGTTATAGTGGCAGTAGAAATACGTCATCTGTGAAAATTTTAACTGTCTACCTGTTGTCGTTATTAATATAGAGCAAAAAACGGCAAAAAAATCACGTTTATTGTATGGGAGCCCCCCTTAAATATTAATTTTATTCTGTTTTTTGTATTTGTTGTTATAGCGGCAATAGAAATACATCATGTGTGAAAATTTCAACTGTCTAGCTATCACAAATACATGAGATACAGCCTGGTGACAGACAGACAGACAGACAGACGGTCAGCGGAGTCTTAGTAATAGGGTCCCGTTTTTACCCTTTGGGTACGGAACCCTAAAAAACGTTTATCACCCAGTATCAATTTGAACGCCGAAAACGACCTCTCTACATCAACTGATGTCATTGGCCAAATTTAAAATTTGGCATCATTACTGGAGATACCTTTTACGCAGGGTACGAAGTACGACCTGTGGCGTTGATGTAGGCATTAATGTTTTTCGTTTTCTTCAAGGCTCGGGTTTTTTACGCAAAATAGCGTCTAACTTTTTATGCAACCATTCGGCTAAGGAATGAGGAATGGCGTTCAATCATTGTTTACAGCATTTCTATTGATTTAAATAGAGGCTAGCTTAACTAGCTCCCTATACGTAGCTCCCGCTACTAAACAAAATATGCACGATTGGGAAAAAAGGCTAAAATATGCATTAACGACGTAATTAGAGAGTGATCTATCTATCTAGATATCCGATATCTACTTATAAACACACTTATTAATTGTTTCATTCAGAAATATCTACCACTACCTTTAAACTCTTGAAACATCATTTTTAATAACGGTGGCCGGCCACCATTCAAACTCGCTTACACTACTCCTAAAGTGCGTGGCTAAGCAGCTCCAAGTAGTCAAGTGAAGGTCAACCCTTACGCTCTATCCTAAATCGGCGATTATCATAAAAAATATATGCGCGTTCGAAAATTTCTTGGATTATTGACAAATCTGTTTTAATATAAAATAATTTATCTAATAAAAGTATAAAAATGGACCGAGTATTTTTACACATTACGTAAATAACCACTTAAGTTCAAAAAATAAAAAAAATATGATTAAAGAAGAAAATTTATTGGCTTACTGAACAAAGCTATGTATTTAAAGATATAAAAACATATTAAAAAAGAATAATCAACAGACAATTTTATCAATAGAAGATATATTGAAAAAAGTTAAAAGTTAAATTTGGGGTATTTCTGAAGTCGAAAAAAGATCGGATTACTTTACATACTTATTCTAACAAGTATATAAGTACGTAAACAGAAAGTGTTTCAGCCCGAGGAAATATTCACAGAGAGATATAAGCGATTTTTATGTTTAGGTAAAAATACCTAACTTCTCGTAATAAAATTTATTGGCTTATTTTGCATCCGTAATCTGTATTACCTAACGTCATCACATGCCAAATTTCATTGACGGGAGAATTATTCGGGTCGCATAAGCCCCGTTGATCGGACTAAGTTTGCGCGACTGTATAAAACTATGTAAGGTTGCTCGTGAAATTTAAATCCGGGTTCTAATTTCCTGATAACCAACATGTGGTGTACTTAAAATATCAGTGGAGACATTTAGAACTAGGCAGTTGTTTTATAGATTCAAATACCTAGGTATGTACGTATTACTAATGTCATACTTACCATATATTAGCAGCTGAGATTAAAAGACTTTCCTAAAAATTTCAAATAGTTAATGGGAAATAAAGGTAGGTAGTCTAAGTAGGTTTACATTTATTGAGTACTAAATACGAGTTTCAATCAGTTTTTAGTGCTAGGCACTTCGTAAAAGTTTTATTGCTGCAATTCATCAGTTGTTAGTATTCCGTGAAACGTTAGCAGGCGCTTTGAATGAGATGGTCGTCAACATAAATTATACAGATTACTTAAAAACTATCCCATAATTGCATATGTCCTTTTTAGCAAATCAAACATGGAATGGTAAATCGGAAATCATCCTAGGTCACTATTTCTATAACAAAGTTAACACTCATTATGTCTCAAAAAACAATCAACTCACTCATTCTCCGTGAAATACGAACTAGCGTTGCATTATTAGATAGCTATTGTGCGTTATCTTTCCAAGCACCGCTATAAATCCTTCAAAAAGGTAGCGAAAATAAGCTTCGTTTTAAGTATACGTCATCATTGTTTTGAATAAACGCATTCTAGTTATTATGCACGATGTGGCAGATAAGCCAGCACGGTCCGTTGCGGTCTGGCAGGAAAATATGACCGATTTCATTGTTCCCTCCGCTATTCGAGCCTGAGAATCACTTGCAGCCATCAACATCGCGGATGCCACACTTAACGAGCCTTGTCGAAGTGGAGGAAAATAGGAACAGATGAATTAACTGTCAGTCGTTTAGAGATAAAAGTTTGGTCTGCATACGTAATAGACTCCAAGAAAAACGATTGTCTATGTCAATCACATGGCGAAAAGATTTAGTTTTCCCAGATTCGGTTTAAAGTGGGTCCTCGTATCAATCTCTTACTTAATGACACTATGATTCATGTTTGTTGAAACGATACTGCTAGTCGCAAGCGCCTTGTTGGTTGCGTGCGTTAAATGGACATTTGCTATTTTGTGTGAGTCATTCTAGCACTCTATACAGTCCTTTTTTTCTTTACTTATTTTTATACTTTGTAAGAGTTCTACTTAGGGTCGAAGATTAGCTTTGAAAATACATAATGAGTTTAAAATAACATCGTTTTTAATTAGGCGAAATGTTGTTTTACATAAAGTTATCGAAATCCTATTTGATGTTCTGTCCATCTTCAGTTGCACTGCGCAGCAGAATTAGGACATTTAGGATGAGCGTTTATTTACAAGACGAAAGTTTTCTCTCTTTGTATGGTAGTAGTGGACCAAAGATTTCCTCCCAACTTCCCAATCTTTTACCAAAATTTAACAATTCTTAAAGCTGTGCTTTTACTTTATGCGACTCACGCAACTTTATGGTGTACACAAAGCTTTTGCGAGATTTGAGGAGCACTGACGATTTTATCCGTCCAGCACTTGTAGGTACTGTTATGCCTTCTGTGGTCCAACATGATTTTTGTGTGAAACCAAAAACAGCAGGAGTGGGATCATTATCAGGTAGCATTATTTGAAAATGTTAATAAAAGCTTTAAAGCTACTGAATTGAATGTGGGACAAAAACTTGCTATCGTCGTTTCGTCTAAGTTGACAAAAACAATAATGTTGATAGCTGTGACCAATAATGTTCCAGCAGAGGTATAGAGCGCAGTGATGTGTATCGATCGTTATGTCTGCCGCCATAATGTGCCCAGCACGGACAGACGAAGAGTGGCGTCCTGTAGCGAGGCCCCGGCGAGGCGACGCTCCATCGAGAGTCGCATGCGTTCCTGCAACGTGGGGTTCCGACTTTTCTGTTCTCGGACCTAACAAAAAATATCTTTGTGGAAAATAGTTATGGACAAGTGAAGTACTTAGTTCAAATTTTCACTTAGGAAGTTTTTAGTCATTGATATTTTCACTCCGAAACTCATCTAGTCCCACTAGGTCATGTCCTCATTAGGTCATGCAATTTTTGTTCATACACATTATTCCCATTTGGTCATGCCTAACGAATTTTGTGGTTGGTGCAATGCCACAGGGTAAAAACTATTCAGTTTGAAGTTACGCTGATTTTTTTCTATGAATGCATAGGCAGGCATGCATGCATAAATCATTTACATTAAGGACCCGTGGACCTACCGATTTGACCTACTGGTAGGACCACAGTATACCACTATGTACCCGTGGTTCTACTGGACTAGCGAGGGCTTTTTAGAATATCGTAGTGTCCGTATCGATAGATAAGTAATTAAGAACGATAACCCGAAATCCGATATTTATTTTATATTCAATTACGATATAATGTTATATTCATTCAAAAGTACCAGGGCAACATAACTAACAAGGATTTATTTTGATTTATTTTTGAAAAATTAAAGAGCATAAAGGAATTAAGACACATCTTTGCAGTACGAAATCAAAAAAAACTCCTCGTAAGTATTTTGCCCTGGTACTTTTGACTAAATATTACATTATTTCGATAAAATTTGAAATCATTAAACATGTAATAAGAAGTTTGCTTTTTCTTTATTTTATGTTTTTAATTTCTTCTTGGTTTTGACTTTTACCTACTACTAAAGAAAACGTAACAAAATTCTTTTTGGTTCTTTTTTAGGTTAAAACTTTTTTTTTATTAAAAAAAATCTGATATCAAACAATGAATTGAATGTTTGCTGAGCGTACTCTGTGTGATCCATATAATGTAATTCATCAGCAATGACTCGACAAATTAACAGGAATGTTTGCTTACTGTTTATATTTACAAAAGCGTGTAAAGTCATCCTGATCTTTTAATGATTTTAACTACACCCATGCTTTAAGTCCTCTGTAAAGGGTTCTGAAACAGTTTAGCTTACTGCCATCATTACAATATCCCGAGCGAGAGCTGGTCCTGCTGCGCCGCGCGCCCACGCGCGAGCTTTGCATTATAACACTCTTGCGGATAACATAATGACGAGGAGGGGGAGGAAAGTCAAAGTCAAAACCTTTATAGAGGATACATATCATGGGTGTAGATAAATATCATGGGTATTTTTAATCCATATGTATTAAAATATTGTATGTTTCCCAAATAAAAAAAAATGGATGTAGATAAAGTCTTGTAGGCAACTGTACATAATTAGGTATTAAAACACTCATGTGATAAACCCACATTTGTGTTTTAATACCCCTCATTATAGTACAGTTGCATAAATAACTATTAGTATACCTTCCCCAAATTTCCCTCTAGTAAAAGGAGGCATAAAAAATAAGGGAACGCACCCATACTACATGACCGATTTTTTACAATATTTTACCTCCCTCCCTCCCCTTTGATAGAAATGGTTTTAAATATTTTTTTACAGAAAGTAAAAAAATACTCTCATATTTGTCTTTTATTAATACGCTGCGCTGTGTACATAATTTTGATTACAATAACAAGTGTTTTTTTTACCAAGTAGAAAAAACTTTTTTAACCGACTTCAAAAAATTTAAAAGGGAGATCTATTCGTCGCGTATATTTTTTTTATATGTATGTACGTACAGTACACCGATTACTTGAAGACGGCTGAACCGATTGAGATGATTCAAACGTTATAAGATCAGGTTTCTTCCCTAGTTTGTACCATTTTTTGGAATTTTGAAATCGCTTTAGTAGTTTTCAGGAAATCTTGAAAATGCTGTCGTTTTTGTTACCACTTTATATGAATTCAGACGGATGTTCAACTATAACTTTTTTGTTTATGAATCGATTTCAATTTTTTTTTTTGTTTAAAGAAGAGGCTTTAAAAATGATACTAGGTATATTAATTTCAATGGCATTGGTCTTTGGATCTTGAAGATACACAAGAGAACTCAGCGCCATAGCGTTTTTGGCGCGGTTTTAAAATTTTAAACTTTAACACTGTTTTTTTTTATGAAATACATTGATTTTTCCTGAAACATCAATGTGGTGCGCTTATTACGCTTGGACGAACCGTCCAAGTTATTACGTAATAAGGAATAATCTAAAATGTTTTTCCAAAATTAGTCAAATAGCCTATATTGCCATCAAAATCTTTCAGACTCTATGGTCAATATCTGTTTTGATTTGGGATACTGTTTGTCAGAAGTCAGAAAGCAAAGTGTTTTTTAAAATGGATGGCTATTCGATATAAAGAGTTACTTATATTCTTACTTACTTCAATAATTTGCAATGCATAGTGCAAGGGTTTGAATAAAATCCAATGAATTAAAAAAGTGTGATTTTTAAAAGCAATAAAATAATTTATTAATAGTCAAATCAAATACATTAATTTGATGCTATTGAGCAGAAATTAAAAATAGCACTTTATCTTGACAATTGATTGATTGTATTAATTATAATATAGAATTAAAAAGAATTTTCTTAAAATAGAGAACCTCCTCCTTTTTTGATGTCGGTCAAAAACCAAACTTTGGCGCTTAGTAGGTAGTATATTTATCACTACATATTATAAAACAGTCCTCCACCGCGTCTGTCTGTCTGTAAATAAACTCAAAAAATAATGCACCGATTTTCATGCGGTTTTCACCAGTAAATGAGGAAGGTTTAGAAATATAATTTGTCAAGGTTTTGTTATTATAATAAAAAGTAATTTTGGTCATGAGTCTATAATATTGTCTGAAGTTCTTTAATATCCGCCATGGCGGTAATCACAAATATTTTACCTTTGTGTTAATCGCGCCAATAATTATTTTTAAAATAATAATATTTATTATTATAACTTTTTAAAATTCTTTTATATATTGTTATAGTTAGTTCTTAAAATAATTAAAAAGGAATAAAATTATTTCTACTCCATGTTAAAAAATTATAATATCTTTGTTTCTACTTATTTCCGCAACACGGCGGTAGGGTAGTGTCATGCCGCGTGACAGTCACGCACATTCAATAGGTGCATTCTAGCAGATCAATCGCTCACCGATCATCACAGAGTAAAATTTAACCATTTGGCAAAAAAGGAAGGAACCGAAGCGAATTGACGACGGCGGGCGGGTCACTAGTATTATATTATATTCTGTGACTTAATACCATAAAGTACGTAAGCGGTGGAGGCGGTGTGCACCGCTATTTTGTAGGTATAAAACAATATTGTAATTGTAATTCTTATTGAAATGAGAAAAATAGCTTTTTACTCCTTTATTTTGTCAAATACTAAAACAAATAAAGCCAAGGCGAATTTAGGCGCCATATAATTGGTATTAGCTATTGGTATTGAGTGAATAGCAATATCACAACGGAATCAAGATTGTATCGCTAAGTTCGACAAAAACAATCCAGTTTCAATTGTCTTAAAGTATAATTTAAAAACGAAAGAGGCACAAACTTAATCTTATTATTAAATCAAACACATCACATTAAGGATGTTATCTTGTCAATATCGAAGTCCCTAACAGTGAAGGCAATAGTGTAGACATAAATATGTAACGACAGGTGGTAAAGTGGTCATGCTGAGAAGCGCACGCCCGGCGCTCCGTCTGCAAACATTATAACTCCTTGAATTCAGAACTCTAAAATGAACTGTATTATATTTCACTTACGGCATTTAATTATTTTCATCAATGAACGTTACTTACGCCCACCATCACGAGACATCAATCGCAGCGCAAGCCTGAAGACGGGAGAATTCGAATTTATTGACCATTAATTCAAAATATTATTTTCACAATATAAGTACTCATTTATTAATTTTGAAATATTAGGTTCCGATTAATTTATATGTGTCGTTAAGATATTTATTATGTATGTAAATATCATCTTTATTTATAATCCTAATGTTTTGTTATCGGTCGCTGAGCGCATTAATGTACTTCATTTAATTAACTGTTATGGTGAATGAAAACGTCAGTTCATATTAAGGTTTTGATTTGTGTAAATCATGATTAATTTGATACGTCGCATAGTTTTTGTGATACTCAAGCACGTATAAACCGGTAATTTTTAAGTATATCTAAAAATTAAATGGGGGTTTCAGACCACGTGAATGAACAACTTTTACTAAGGGGCCAACCACGGAAGCGCTAAAAAAAATGATTTTCCATAGAAAAGTAAAACATCGACTCGACTATAATGTATGGAACAGCTGATTTTTTTTTTCGCGATTCCGAGGTTGGCCCCATAGTAAAAGTTGTTCATTCACATGGTCTGAAATCCCCTTTTCATGTTTAGATATACTTAAAAAATGTTTAGATATACTTAAAAAATTAACGGTGTATATGAATGAAATTCACAAAGTAGTAGGTAACTTTATTTCACCAGTATGCGTATTCGATATAAGTACAGTCAGCGTCATGTCAGACTGTACATGTTGACCTTGAGACCGTTTTTATGCCGTATGTAATAAGAGTTGTTTTCGTAGTCCACCTGTGTAACTTACCGTGCTGCCGTGCGCACCTACCTACATTTTCCACATTTTTGACCAAGCTATTTTTATCAATGTTTAAAACTACTAATGTAATAAAAAAAAAACATTAAAAAAAACTACAAAAACACGAGCCTTGTTTTTGAAGCCAAAATGCCAAGCAAGTACCAGTAAACCCAGCAAGGCAGTAACTCTGGATTCATGTAAACAGAACTGGCTTCAACTTTAGGCTTAGTACCTGAGCGAAAGAGCAAGAGGAATGTTCCAAA
This sequence comes from Agriphila geniculea, assembly GCA_943789525.1. Taxonomy (NCBI): domain Eukaryota; kingdom Metazoa; phylum Arthropoda; class Insecta; order Lepidoptera; family Crambidae; genus Agriphila; species Agriphila geniculea. The sequence continues at coordinate 8,655,667 of OX038870.1, forward strand.
TCAGGACAGAAAGCAGTAGGTACTAGCTTGCTGGCTTACTGATATTATCTTGGTATTCTGGCTTCAAAAACTAGCCTCATGTAATTCGGGCATTAAGCATGGTTTACTTACACGAAGCCAGTTGCGCTGGATCCAGTCCTACAGACAAGTCACCGTTGAAAAAGAAATGTTTAAAAACATCTCTCACACATTAGAAGAAGTAATCGTAAAGAAAAAACTACTTTGGACAAGAAAGCTAATCGATAGACTATAAAGTTGTACGAATTTTAAAGTATTGGCTTAGTTAAATTTTCTCGGCATTTTTCTTCTATTCTAAACAAAAACAGTATCCTACGGACATCCGCCAGCGACTGGCGTGATGCGTCTACATGTGTCCGCAAAGCTTACGCGGGGGTCGAGGAGTATGCGGGCGGAGGTCACTGGCTTGAAAAATAGTGAGACTGGCAGCCAGCGATGGCCTCGTGTAAACCTTGCTTTAATGATCTCCTTTAATTTTAAATTTATTTTGTCACATAGCTAGATTAGGAAAAATTACGTGGGGTGCTCGGATTCCCACTTCGTGCTTTGGATGACATTGAGCTTTTGTTCCCGGCTGCGTTTGCAGGCCAACTGCATTTGCGGACGAAAACACCCACCAATCTGCATTGGACCCGCGTGGGAGTCCGGTGTCCAACTAATAGTGGGGACATTAAAATAGATGATGAAAAAATTATGTATAGTTTTTAATCTTTAATGCTAATATACTGAATACTAATATTTATTCACAGGGCGTGGACGAGGAAGACCGAGTATCTGTAAGTACCAATAAAACTTTTTGTAGCATTATTTAGCAATACTCGTTTTACGGCACTTATGTACCAAATGTAACGTGCCTGTTCTGTGATGATGATAGAATAGAGAAGTTTCATGATGTTAAAACTGCTTTATTTAACTTCATAAAATTAAAATATAGCCTAAAATTAATATACTAGTGGAAAAAAAATTGAAATCTGTCAGTAAATGGCAGAGTAATAAATAATTTAAGTTGACGAATTTTTGGCGTGACGTCATCCCACCTGTTGCTTGTATGGCGATGGCGCGGCCGGCCGCTGGAGATCTTCCGTAGATGACGTCAGGCGACCGGTTCCCGATGAGCGAAATTATCTTAAAATCGTTACTTTCACGTCCTGTAACTTTTTCATATTTAGAGATAATTTGAGAATTCTTTTACAGTTATGTATAATTTGGCCTTAATTTTATTTTTAACGGCAAATAAAAAAAACGACAAAACTTCTCTATTGTATTTACTGTTTCATTAATTTTTGCCTGTCATTTTTTAAACTATTAATACTTATATTTCTTTCACTAAACCTCTGAATATAATTAAAAGGTTAACTGTGCATTTCTTTTTTTTCCAATTTATTTACACTGTTGTTTATGTCAACAGCTGGACCCGAAGAACGAGACAGATCCATTGGACTCAAAACAGAAGCAGTGGATTTTGTGTGCAGCCAGAGGCGAATATCATGCACTTGCAAAAATGTGCAAAGAAAACCCTAAACTTGCCAAAACGAGGGTAAGTCCCGCGTCCCATAGCCCTAATAGTAATAGTAGTACCTAGTCAAAACTAGCGTCTTAGTATCTGATAACTATTATACACACATCAACTTTGTCTAGGGATACAGGTGTTATTTTCATACAAACGAGGTAACTTTGAAGCCTTGGTTTTCTGCCAGGGATGTACTGTGCTGTGATCTGATGACGGCTATCCAGGGAGTGAATGGAGGAGATTCAGATCGCTATACACACCCAACTGATCTGATCAGCATTCTAAAAGATTAATGGGTCAGAGTTCTCAGTTTGAGGATTTCCATACATTTTCATGCTATTTTCGCGGTTTTTTTAAACATATCCATTACGTTTTAAGAATGCTGGTCAGATCAGTTGGGTGTGTATAGCGATCTGAATCTCTTCCATTCACTCCCTGAATAGCCGTCATCAGATCACAGCACAGTACATCCCTGGCAGGAAACCAAGGCTTCAAAGTTACCTCGTTTGTATGAAAATAACACCTGTATCCCTAGACAAAGTTGATGTGTGTAGTTTACAAATAAACTATAATCGTTATCAGATACTAAGACGCTTCGCATGGTTTTCAATTTAGATAACAATTAATATAAACTCGTGTGCTTGTACTAGGCAAAGCATAGGTAGTATAGGTACTGATGCACTGTGTCAAAATCATACATAGAAAAACTTACTATAAGAAATTATTACACTAATTACGATATGTTTTGTTATGATATTGTAACCTAATTTATAAATTCCTACAAAGCAGTATAGGATTTTAAATAAAAAAGCTTAGACAATATTGAGTACATTTAGAAGCACGTAAAAGTATATTCTTTCGAAACAATGTAAACTGTTTTGAGGGTAATATTCAATAGCTACGAGTTTTCACGGGTTACATTACAACTAAAAGTCATAATTTCAATTGTGAGTAACACTTCTGTAATATGATGGTATTATGAAGCTATAAGTAGTAGGTATGTACAGAAAAAAACCGGCCAAGTGCGTGTCGGGCCACGCGCAGTAGGGTTCCGTAGGTACATTATATACCATACCATATTTTAATACCGCTATCATTTTTCGTCTGAAAAAATAACTTTGTTTTTCACAGTGTTTGTATGAATGACAAAGTTATATTTGCGGTTTTGGAAAATGTACTATATCTCAAAAACTAATCACTGTATCTCGTTCAAACTAATTTTCGTTGAAAGTGTTTATTAAGATCTATAGCATATATTTTTTTTAGATTTTTCACCCTAGGGGGGGGGGACACATTTTACCACTTTGGCGGCAGATATCTTTCAAACGGTTGACTTTGAAAAAAAATTGTCTTAGGAACCTCAATGTCATTTTTAAAGACCTATCTATAGACACCCCACAAGTATTGGTTTGATGAAAAAAAATATTTTCAGTTTCAGTTCCATGTATGGGGAGCCCCCCCTTAATCTTTTATTTTATTTATTTTTGTGTAAAAATCGTAAAGCGGTTCACAGAATACACCTAATTACCAAGTTTCAACTATGTAGTCTTAATACTTTTGGAATAAAGTGGCTGTGACATACGGACGGACGGACAGACAGACAGACAGACAGACAGACAGACATGACGAATCTATAAGGGTTCCGTTTTTTGCCATTTTGGCTACGGAACCCTAAAAAGCACTCGGGATTTCGCAATTTGCTAAAGAAATAAGTAAGTTACATAAAATCTCTTTCAACCATACAGATACTGCTTCATTCATTAACAGTTCAAGTTCAAAGTTCAAAATTTTTATTGCACTTTTCATGTTGTAGGTACATAGATGATATTATTACAAGAAAAGAGAATCAAACATGAAACCCTGCAAGGGCACAGCAACTATAAAAAAGTATATCTTTATAGATACTAGAATATTTTTAAGTAAGTAATAAGTAGTTTTACAAACATAATAATTGTTATTTTCTAAAATACATCTAATTGAAAAACTAAACTCAACAACTTTAAAAATTTAAAATAAATTAAAACAAATTCTTAAACTTACTACCTAACATTTTGTTTTTAAATTGTAACAAACTTAATTACTTATCTATCTATCTATTTACATTATAACTTAAGTGTCGCGCTCTTATTGATGAAGTCTTTTCGGATACTGCTTATGAAAAAAAACTGATTTTTAGAAGAAAATAACATACAATTCTTTTCATACTAAACTATCAAAGAAATAACTAATTAAATTGATTGCCAAATATCACGTGGGACCCGATTTTGTCAAAAAAAAGTGTTGAACGGATGCAGTTGTCCCATTTCTTGGTTCCGAGTCCGAGGCGATGTGTTGGCGAGTGCCAAGCGCGAGCACATGCACAAAAGGTGTGTTTCTAATTGGGTCTCGGGGAGTGCGGCCGGCGCGGCGCCGAGCCTTGCCCCCCGCCGCATGCTATCTTGACATAATCTCCGGACGTAGTCCCTTGTTTCATTTACGAGCCATCTCTCAGACCCTAATTTTTTCTAACGTAATTTTGTCTTTACCTTGCTTCAAGTTGCACACTTGATATACAGTCCTCATATAAACTTTAACGTTGCTAATTCCCAAGAATGTTTCTTCGAGAGCGAGCAATAAATTACAAAGGGCCTCGTCTGTTGTTCTAATGCTATTCAGCATTTAAACAGTCTTATAATCTTCAATTACTTACCTCTGGGGAGAGTTATAGGAAATAGACGTTACTTGCTAATCAATCTTCCAGTACGTATACTAATGACATTACTATTGGAATCCATTAAAACCTTTGTGTATCACAGTCCTTTAATAGTGCTTTAATTCTTATGTAAGACACTTTTTAAATTGACAAGCTCTTTAATATTGAAACGCAGGAGCTATATTAACTTCCACATTAGCTGAAGGAATTTCTTAAATATATACAATGTATATTATTATACATGATATACTTTACTCTATGTCTGTTCGTCGAAATAAATGTTTATTTATAATATCACATCACATATAAACTCGGCTAGCTCTGAGCCTTTAATTAAACCCGTTGTTGTTTTGCCGTCGCGTTGATTACCGAGTACATTACTTTTATTGAATACGCAATAAAAAAGGTAATGATAGCCTTCTCTTTTATAGATTCGTTGTAAATCAAGGGTCGACGCAATTGGATTTCGATTTTATTGGCAGCCTCACATAGGTTTGTGAATAGTTGTTAACTGAACTTAATGAGAATTAGGTACTTAGATTCCATGTTGTCGTTTCCATTTCTGTAAGTTAACATTAACAAGAATTTTAAAACTAGATGGTGATGTTTTTTCTGTTTGATGTATTCTGAAGGTTTCGTATTTGTATAAGAGTAGCCATCAAATTGTGTTGATCCGTAACACGTGCTTTTGAATGTAGCACGTCGGTTATTTTCACTTCCTCCTAACCGCCACTCGAGCTAATAAAGCAACAGTAAATATTGTCAGACAATATGTAACACGTGTTAGCTACTGGGCCTTGCTGGTTGACATTTGTCGCCATTCCTCTAAAAAACACTTTGATGCTTATTTTCGTATTTGCCTCACTTGATGAAAGAATTATAGATTTGTGGAAATACCCCTTCTGTGTGGGTTCTTATGATATTTTTTTATTGCATGCCTTTCTTGTATCGCTTTGAACCATGATATTTAAATGTGTCATCGTTGTTTCCTATCTAAAGAAACTCAACTTAAATATTCGTTCATTAATAACCTCCCGATGATGAGTCTGTACTGTAATAAATTAGGCGATCTTATAAGAGGTTGTGACACTTGATGACTTTGCCGTTATCACGTTATTAATCTACTTTGATTAGGTTGTATCAGAATTAATCGTGTTTTACGTTTATAATATTAATAGTAAAAGGGAAAGAAATAGCGATGCGAGTTCTTTTGAACTTCAGTCTACAAAATCGCGGGAATTCTAATTCTTACGTAAACTAGGTAATCCGTGTTGAAATGCGAGCGGTCAAGAATGCACGTCTCGTATTACAAAGATGGATAGCACTTTTTATAAAAAAATATCTATTTTGAGCATCTTAGTCATCAGTCATCGCTAAAGATAAAATAAACAGTTTTTATCTCTGAACAAATTATCTTGAAAGCATTTTTATTTACGGAATAAGCTAATTCAAAATATTTAAATACTTTTAACGATCTTGTAATTGTGCTGATAAAGATTTGTTTAGGCAATAAAAAGAGACCAAAGCTTCGTATTATTGTTGTTGATTTATGGTTCCTCGTTTCCGAGTGGGGTGGAGTCGTTGATCGAGATAATTAAATTCAAATCATCGATGTTAGTTTTAGTCACTTTTATTGATACGATTCAATAATAGTATTGTTAATTGCATCTCTGTTGTCGAATTTTTAAGGCGAATTTTTAATTTTTAAAACACCAAAGGACTCACATAAATTAATAGATTGAGATATCTTTCGAGCCGTGATATAAAACTAATTAAAATGTACGTAATGTGGGAAACTAGAATCACAAGTTTTGAGGCTAGATATATAAGACACATAGGTACCAAAAGAAAAGAAACATTACATGTTGGGATTGATAGTTTAAAAATAAAATGCCTTATGAACTTCACAAAAGGAAATTGAGTAATATGAAATATCGATATCGTTAAGAAAATATCTTGCTAAATTAAATGTTCCTTTAAAGCCTTTAATCGATTTAAATATCATTAAATGATAAAATACTTGTTTTTGTATTTAACTGTCGCTACGGTAACATTTGAGTGTGACTGCAATTAGTCATCTTTTTTTTGTTTGTGGCGCCTTCCCGGAGTCGCATTCGGTTTCAGTGTAAAAAATCTTTCCAAACAGTCGTCTAATATTTCTACTGCACGCGCAATTAACGCCGGATTGAAGGAGTGTTCACTGTGGAAAGCAATTTGGGTCCTGATTTATTCCTGCGCAGGCGCACACTACGCTGACATCTCTCAGTCTAATTAAGACACTGATTTTGTAAATGATTTATCTCTTTGGGTTTCTTTTTTATTTTATCGCAGTGTAGTTTAAGTTGCCAATACAACTTCTGTAACTGGCGGTTTAGTTTTTTTTAATTCACTGTATCAAAAATGTAATGTTTCAATTTCCTTGGAATCTAGAAAAGACGCAATTCCAAACTTACTAAATCAGCAAAGAATATCCTAAAAGCAGGCTATAGTCTTAAAATGGCATCATGTATTCGACCCCTTTTGCGTTTTTTAACATTTGTTCACACATGCATGTCAAAATTTTAAACGAATTTGTGAATTCGTCGTGATACGTTTAAGAAATCGATTCTTTACCGAACTCGTTCGTTACGGTCGCTTGTTACTTTGTGAAGTGAAGCACAACGAGGGGACCTTGGTGTATTGTTTTTTTTTCTGTTTCAATGGGAGCGCTAACTCTCGGATGTGTCGGCCGGCGCCAATTCTGTGCAACCCGAGATTTGACGCCGCGCCTCATTTGACCCAATAAGGTGGCCAGCCCTGTGGTTTTCCTTTGCTTTGAGCTTCGAGCACAGTTTCGTTTTAAAGATTTTTAAATATCTTGATAAGTAGGTACCTTATTATATAACTAGTCTTGGCAAGGCTCCTATACAAAGTGTTTGGTAAAAGTCTTATAAAGCCGAATATGGTAGATAGGGACCATCAAACTGAACAACTTTTACTATGGGACCAACTCTGAAATCGGGTAAAAAATCTGCTGTTTCATACAAAAATTAATAACAAAAATGTCAAAATGTATGAAACAAGCTAAGCTAAGGAACTATTTTTTACTTAGGTTATTGTTTGTAAATAACCTATAGAACCTTTGCTTCAATCTGATGTGAATTTTCGTTACATTAGATACTTAGCGAACTTAAGGGATATAGGGCCCTAAAGTTCGCTTTCACACACTTATTACCAGCGAACTAAAATGAGTACCCGATAATAAAAGTGCGATTTTTGTTGAGTTTCGTGTTTTATCGTTTCAAGAATGAATTTGTTCAATACAAATAAAACAATTTATACGGGTTACAGCGCGTATATTATTAATTCAGGTGTTATTTTAGAATTATTTAGTTTGGCCACATTTCGACACCTTTCCAGGGAACAATTATGTGTGGAATTGTTTATTAAATTTCTGGCAACACTGTACCAGCCGACGAAGGCGCGCGCCATTGTTTATGCGTGTCGGACACAACACAGGTCTGCCCGACAATAACGCTCTATTATTTCTTTTTGTACCTGTCACCTAGAGCAGCCATCGATGTGATTGAATATATTTTGCATGTAATCAGTTAATAATAATTTTGTTCTCAATGGACCAAACGTTGAATGCAAACTTTTCATGAGAGTAAACCAATTGGGGTCTTGCATTGCAAACAATGGAGATTGCTCAATAGAATTTGTTTACGATTGACCTTTGAAAAACATAGTAAAGCGATGACATTACGTCGGTTCATAACCGTTAAAACGGGGGGTCTCGTACCGAACACAATCTTGGCGCGCAGCATAAGGCACTTCTTGCGCGGGAGTGCAAGTCACTCCCACAATAAGTGATTTCCAACACAGTGACGTTGCATTATTGTAATGGCTGTTTGTTTAGTGGTTCTACCTTACTCGTGTATCGAGCTAATCATATATGCCCATAGTTTTGTTTTTATATGGCTGTTTCATTATAGAGTTCATGGGCGTGTGATGTTGGGCGCAATCAAATTTGAAAGGAGACAGGTTAGCTTTGGTAATTTAGTTCTGGCGCCAAGACTTGAGATGAGTGTTGGCAAGGCTCGTTTCAAAGTTCTATCGTTGACTTCTCCGTTGTCTATTATAAAGCCTGAATATTTGTATAAAGCCTGTTTATTGTAGATATGATAAATATATGAATCCGCATTGGGTCCGCGTGGTAGGTTATAAGCACAGGTTATAGTAAATTTTCCTTATCCGCCTAAAACCAAGACATTTTTGTCCCAGCAGTAGTGGGGACATTAAGAATGACTGATGACGGAAGTTTTCTAAAGTTTTTTTATGAATAGTATAAAATAAATAAATGAATGAATGAAATTGATGCTTGTTACCGCGGGAACCAGCAACGGCTACCTGGTGAACCATAGGGATATGAAGTCGCACGGATGCGGATGTGACGTAATTTGGTAAGATTTACCTATAATCATGATGCTGAACGTAAAAAGGTTTAGAACCTATGCTTTATGTAGTAATTGAAATACTATAACGCTAACATCGTAATTCGTGAAATGAGATGACCTAATTGAATGCATTTCCACTCTACCCTCAGGCCTCGTTTTCACCAGAGCTCCGGCAGCGGTGACGGTGTTTTCGCCGACCGCGTTCGGTTTGTTATAGCAAAATACAAAAGCATGCTAATTGAAATTCAACATGGAAGGGATAATAAGGGTAGAGGGGTGAACGTCACCCATCCGTCTGTCAACGACAGTAGCAGATCACACCTCTATGTGTGTGATCGATGTCCGTCTTCGATTTTGTGTTTTATGCAATTTTATCATTAATTTTATGTATGAAAAAAAAACAATATCTGATTTTCATGATAATAGAAAAAGGGTGCCTAGTATTTTTAATCAGGTAACAATAAATTCCCATTTTGGGCATCAAAACTACTGAATATAGCGTACTGAAATACTAAGTGGGCGACTGACTGAGGGCGATTACAAATATTGAAAATGGGTGACTTTAAAATACAAATTGAGGAACTAGTTTTTCAGAACGAGCGACCTAATTTCTATTTGGACGACAACCTTACGCCACACAAAACATTTAAAATTTGGCATATATTTTATTTAAAAAAAGGCGACTATTTACCTAATCGAGATGATAAAAATGCCATGTTGGGCAGCTTAAATCAGTTAATAGTTACCTACTTGGTATAATAGTTGCCCACTCAGTATTATTGACACTCATTTAGAATTTTCATTATTAACTTAAATTATTTATCACCATGTGAAGTTGCTCGTTTTACGAATTTTTGTAAGCCACTGGTTGTAGACAGTTAAGTTATTTTGTTGCCAGCAAAATAAACCGCTGCAGGGTTTAGTATTTAAGTATCCCATTAACAGTCGCCTTTAATATTTCCAGTCACCCAATTAAAAATATCCCATAGAAAAAATGCCCAACCACGCACTTGATAGAGCGTAATACAAACTTATCTTTAAAAAAGTGGCTCGCAATCTGTACAGAATGTTCTATTCTACATATCGTCACATTTTGTAAATCTTAAAAAAAAACTCAACTAGCTTTTTCCCATACATATTTCGGTGGGTAGCAAAGATTTACAAATGTGGCATTCTCAAGTTCAAATCGGAATGTACGTTTTTCTTTTCAGTGGCAAAAATAATACATTGTACATATTATATTCATCTTACTACTTTTTTAAATAAAATAGTTTGGATAAACATGGTCGAGCCGTATTTTTAAAATGAAGAGAACAGTGCGATTATGTCAATCAAACAATTTGTTAGAATTTAAGAAGATATCGCTGGTGTAGACAAGCGCGCCGAGGCCTAAATTGCCCGCGGCGGCGCGCCGACCATTTATAGTCAGCGTGGCGTGACCGCGCCGGCGTGGCACAAATTTTTCCGGAATTTTAAGTCAAATTTATTTATTTGCGCAACAACAACACCGCCTATATATATCTTGCACTTTTCTGTGGGGAAAAAAATATTTTTTCCTTGAAAACAATTCAAAGTGCCTCCTGACTGCCTAGCTACCCAAACTCATCTTAGATACTCATATTATGTAGATAAACTTGTTCACTTGCGACTAAATTCGGACACATCCTAAATTCGGACACACCCTAAATTCGGCCACTCAAACAAAATTATAAATAAACTGTGTGAGTATATGCTATTTCTTAAAGGGTTTTTGTACGAAAAGAAGCTTTAATATCACTCATTAGGAATTGTCAAAATGGCAGCAAGCCGTCATCTGATTTGCATTTTGCTTGCACTCAGTAGCAATTTAACCAGCGACCCGCGTGGTTGTGCCGCACGTTGTGCAATTTTGTAGTTAAGTTCGAGGGACATCCAAGTTATGGGGTATGTGATTTTAATTACTTTCACTGATTTCTCGATCTATTGAAGTTTATATGTGATAAAACCTTAATCAAAGAATAATATAAAGTGATATTTTCTCATATAATTTTATTTGTTACTAAATTAAAGCTCGCTGGAGCTCGGTCTAAGGAACTGATGAAAAATCTAAATTCGGCTGCCTTTTGAAATGGTGGCCGAGCATAGAATGACCATCAGTCCTATAGTCGGCCAATCATTAAACCAGCGGCCGGGCTTTTGTACCGTTACGATATTTTCTATTTTCGGTATATGTTAATAATAAAGTACTATAAGCTTATTTTTGATAAGCATAATATTATTAATGTTGATAACAAACAATTTGTTTATATCAATCGTAAGTAATAAAAATTGCACAGCTGCAGTTCCATTTTAATACAAATATTTTAGATTGAATTATAAAATTAGTTGACGTGGTTGAATTTAGAAGGAAAAATTAAAAATAGAGCGAGTGAGCAGCTGTGCGTTGCTTCTGCACTTTTCCTGTCCCTCTCGCTCGCTTGCTTTTACTCGTGCTCTCTTGCCTTCCCTTGCGCTTGCGCTTCATTCGGCGCGCCGACCCGAAAGCCACGGCGGCGGCGGCGCGGGAAAAACGCGGCGCGGCGCGGCGCCGCCGGCGCGGCTCGCATGTCTACGCTGGTGTCTAAAAAGTTAGGTCGTCATATTCGGGTATATTATCATATCACACGCCATGGATTCTTCTTAATAGGACCTACACATAACATCTTTCAATAAAAAAGCAGTTCGGTCGCCTTTTTAATTTGGTGAGCTTGAAGCGTACGTGTGGGAGATGGGCGCGCAATTTACGGAACCCGACTAGGGATGCGAGGGTACAGCCTCGCACTTTACCATGCCACATTAATTACCCAGCCGGAATCTACATACGGCGCCGCACCAACAGCGCCCGCTGGTGGCAAGCGTAGATTTACGACTCGTTCGACCACCATCTATCGGATAAACTAATTGCAGCGCAGAGCTATTGTTTCTAAACACTGGGCAGAAATAGAGCCTGCAGTTAGACCACCGATTGTCCGCACCACGACAATTATTCGATTGTTCCGTTTGAATACCGTTCGATCGATGCGGTATAATATGATGACTAGTTCACGCTATCTACATATCATATATTTACACGATAGCGCTTAATTTTCATTCTTGCTTTAAAGCTTTGATGATATACGAAATTAATAAGAAAAGTAACATTATACCCACAGTATAATGTCTCGTACTTTATCTCAGTGAATATATCTTCTCGAATATTCATGAACTTCATTAAATTATCAATTTTCGAACTTATTTTATCATTTTGACACTCGTAATTTGCTTGTAAGTGAGTCGATTCTATGAAAAACGTTGCTAATGGGAGGTTCCATAAACAGTTCGATACTATCGCTCTTGCCACCTGCTATCAAACCTACCGATACCAGTCACGCGACAAATGTCCGATTTGAATGCGCCCTTACACTTCAAGCTTCTATACAATAATTTTATTCGGAATAAAATATTTAAGTTTACATTAAATGATGAAATAACTCAAATATCTTTCTTAAAATATGAGTTATTAAAACTTTTGAAGTTCTGAGTAACAATGTCAAATACCTAATTAACCTCGCTTGTTAGCTAGTGCGGGGTTGAGCAACATATCAAAGAGACAAAGATCTTTTGTAGTGGCTGTTCTTTGTAGGAAAAAATGGTATCAAGTGCGTTTGTGTAACGCTATCGAGTGGCATTGTGTGGGCCGGGGACGCGTGTACGCCGGCGGGGGACACGCGCGCTCTCCCGCCCGCGGCGATCCGCCTGTACGAAACATATTCGCCAATATTTAAACCCTGTTTGAGGCTTGCTGAAAATTGTGCACCTAAAATCAACCTAGCAATTTCATATTATAGACGTACGTTACTAAAGGAAAATGGTTTGCGTTTTAGCTCCCTACGCACACCAAATCAGTTTTTTGTTTGGAATATAAAGATATCGAATTTAAATATGAATATTAAATTTAGTTTCATTTAGTGAGCAGTTTGAAGAAACGGGTTAACATTACGGTAAGAGGTATTACAACGTTCGAGAAATAGTTCTTAATTTGCAACCGTATCTATATAGTAATAAACGGGATGTATTTAATACCATTTTAAATTTGATAAAAACAGCTATAAAATTGTATACCAGCACTTCAAAATAATAATAGATCTTTAATTTAATATTATCACTACAAAAATAATGGTTTGCACTATAACTGTGTCTCAATTCCGAAACCAGTTAGTTTCTGAACGCACATTAAAATGTCAGATTAACAATTATCAAAAAGAGATGGCAAGATGATATCATCTTGTGGCATAAGTAATGCATACATGCTAGCAGGTCGGTTCTGGCGTTATTGGTCGCAATGGAACCTAACCTCCTCCTCGCTTGCTACGCTCGCTCGCCGTCGCACCTAGTCTGTTAACCAAAGACCTTTACTTAAGTACTTAAGTTATAAAATTAAATTGTTTAGTGCAAACATTAATTTTAAAGCTAAACCCATAATAAACGCTGTTCCTTACCGAATATCTAAATTTACGTTCACAGTAGCCGCGCTAGATATCGCAGCAGCCCCAATCAGCTAATCCCTGGAAACGGTTTGGGCGTCATGTTGTCTCAATTCACTTTCATCTCGATATATACGCGTCTAGCTATCTAACGACAAAAATAATTATAACCAAGTCGCGGTAGGCAGAGCCCGCGGTGCTCCGCTAAGCCACTACAATTCGTTTGCGGCGGCAATGAGCGGCTTGTAAATCAAAGGGATTCTACATAATTAAGCTCATAATTAATGTAAAGACGCCTTAATTTATAGGCGCAGTCATTCTTAAAATTGCTCCCGTTTTGATAAGGCGGCCCTAAGAGGATGTGATTAACACATGTAACATGTTAATGGGTGTAGATAATGGTTTCGATTCCATTTTTATATTTTAGAACCTCTAATCGTTAATGCGGCATTCGTTTCGTTTTGTTCCTATCTAGTTTTGTGGTTATCGTGAATTTTAATTCCATTATAAACTTGCTTTGACATTATGTCGTATAAATAATGTTACCTACTTAATATAATAATAAGTACATATTTCCCTAAATAATCGACTATGATGAAAATGCCGGAAATGTCGAAATGAAAAACGAGTAAGTCAAGTACTGATTTACAACTGGTGCGCGCAATATTTCCCTCTTAAATGCATTAATGACACTGGCTGGAGTGTTTCTTCATTGAAACACCGTCAGTTCTAAATTATGAGCGCCACCACTGCAGGGCCCAGTAGCTCTCCCTATTAATTTGTTTATATTAGAGATGTTCACATGCGCAGTCAATCACGATTGTCGTCAAGCGCCCGATACACGATTTGTTTTCGAAAGATCTTAACCGTGTTTTGGTTATTTCTGTACAATTGAAGCTTTTAAATTTAGTGTCACCGCAGCTCTCCGGAGACGTTCTAAACATTTGTCTCGGTATATTTATCGTCGCAGCTCGTGAAGTATATCATCCGGTTGCTATTGCGGCAATCGATCAGGAGCCGCGCGGGGTCGGCTAAATTGATTATTTATTTAGGCTTAGTTAAATCTTTGAGAGCGGTCGCGTTATTTGTAGACTAAAGAGACAGGAAACAGTTGAATGTTCATTTAAAATGTGAGCGCGGAGCGAGCATCGTCGTTTGTCATCGTGGCAAATTTTTGACGTATCATTTAGACATCTATGTTAACTCTCACAGTAATTAATTTTGTGCTAGTAATATCTCTCTTTTTCATAATTCCGTCAGTGATTTTAGTTGAGTGTATTATTTTTGTAAGTAATATTATATCGTTGTTTTGAATGTTCTAAATTCTAAAGTTTTTAATCAAGTTTTTTTCTTACATGTCAAACTTTTCGTTAAAACTTCCTCGGCGTCGAATAGAACATTCACTTTGTAATTAGGTACTTTATGATACTTAAGCACGTTGAAATATAACAATGTGGATGAGTATATTATGTTTGTACATTATGAAGTAGGGATGGTCTCGTTACTATAAGGTGTTATCGAAAAATTAAAGGACATTTAAAAAAAACCGTGTCAATGTTCCCTTTTAAAGTTGCACCTACTTAGTAAACCTTAAGCAATGATAATGAGTTAATAGAACAATGTAGGTAAGTTACATTGTGTAGGATCCTAAATTAATATAGGATTTAGGAAATTGATATTATCTACATGTATTGCATTGCAATTTTTTCAATTACGCGTTATATGTTTATTGTTATCAATAAATTTATTGTTAATGCTGTAATTTTGAGGTGGCTAATAAAAAAACATACTTAATTAGATACTTACCTATTTTTTATTTTTACTAATCAAGCAATTTATTTTTCTAAATTCATAGGTACGCAAATTGAAATAGGTTAAATAACTAAAAATATCAATTCAATACCTACCTATGCTGGAAGCAATAAACTCGCTCTCTAATTATAAGATAGTCGTTTTCCATTGTCTTTTCCACTAGCATCAAAATGTAGTAGGTACTTCGAATACAGTAACCGCAGCATACACAAATATTCGCAAATGATGAAAACACCCATCTCTAGGGCTGAGCCGCATGACCTCCCGGGGCAAGCCGGGATGAGTACAAGCGGCACTCCGCACTCCGCTGAAAATATAAAACATGTTCATTATTTAAAGGCTAATTGGGTAAAGCCTCGTGCACCGCTCGCACCTACCAGCCCACGGGCACTGCCGAATTCACCCCGTAACGCTCTTGTAAATGTACCTTAATAATTATATCCTATATACCCCTTGTTACACACAAGGGTTATAGGGCTCAACAAATGCATTTTATATCTTGTTCCTTTGTGGTTTAAACCTTCTTTAAAAAATATGAATAGCTCTATCTTTTAATACGCGTTTAATTTAATGGAACACATTTTCTCACAAATAAATTTATCAATCACACAAGTCAAAAATTAAAATGGCTTTATTCAAATAAACTTAATAATTAAGCATTTTTGAATCGCCTATTCCTACCACCCGTTCCATACTTTATTAACTGACAAGAAGAATCAGCTTTAACAGGAATAAGTATACATATAATAAGTAGTAGTGGCTCTTTTCAACCAAACACGGTCCCATCCGACAGAAAACATGAAACTTGGCATGCATGTAGCTTTTACGTATACAATAAAATATAGAAGTAGAAACAAGTCGTAAATCGATTGTTTCCCCCCCTAGGGGGGCGTTTTGTGTCCCCAATAGCAGTTTTATTTTTAATAAAAAACGGTGAAAGCTACAACAAAACTGTCTAAAAACAATATATTTGTTATTAAATTTTCTATTAACCATTTTTTGAATGAAGGTGATAACACTTATAGTTTCCAAATTATGTTTGAGTTTCTTCCGATATTTTTTGATAAAATCAACCTGAGGGAAACGTATAGGACAACACTGATATTTTTTGCATCAAAGAATGAGACTTGGCACACTTGTTCCTTAGGTAGACCAGTGGAAAACGCCCGGGAGACAGCGGGAGACACCCTGCTGGGGGGGGGAGGGGGTGAAATTTTCTAAATCTTCTGTTGGGCGTAATAACTGCTAATTTATAGCTACTATGGCAAATCGGGTATCATTTTCGGATAAATAAAGGATGGCCAATCCTTTTCAGAAATAAAAAAACACCCATACATACAAAATTGAAATGCCGAACATCTAAAATTTTTATAAAAAAAAAATCCAGTAACGATAAATTTCTAACGAGTACCGATAATGGCTTGAAAAAAATATGACAAGAAAGCCATATTCATACAAATTCCAAAAATATAAGTTTCATTGGAATAGTTTCATAAAAAATGTGTTAAAAATATTATGCACAGTGTGGCAGTCGCATAAATAAATCTATAAAACGTAGTAGGTAGTTTTATTAATTGCTTAAATTCCGTTACTTACCCAATGATTATGAGTTTGTTTTGAAAACTATACGTCCTATCAACATACTTCCAAGAAAATTATTGTAGAAAATTTAATGAAAAATATATTGTTCTTTGATATTTGCTGTAGCTTTCACCGTTTACGGTAACTTTTTTAAATTAGAATAATAAATGGGGAGTTTTTATGCCACGTGCCAAGTCTCATGGTGTAGTTATTATTAAAAAAATCACCTCGTGGGAAACGTATAGGTTTCCCACAAGGTGATTTATTCAAACAAATATCGAAGAAACTCAAACATAATTCGAAAACTATAAGTGCTATCACCTTCATTCAAAAAATGGTTAATAAAAAAATTTATAACAAATATATTGTTTTTAGACAGTTTTGTTGTAGCTTTCACCGTTTTTTATTAAAAAAATAAAAACTGCAATTGGGGACACAAAACGCCCCCCCCCCCAAGGGGGGGGGGCGGGAAACAAACACTTTACGACTTGTTTCTACTTCTATATTTTAGTTTATACGTAAAAGTTACATGCATGCCAAGTTTCATGCTTTCTGCCGGATGGGACCATAACCTAGGTATAATAAAGGTTGAAATGAGCCGTACTAAAACTAGCTTTAACACAGATAATATTTATCAAGCAAACGTCTTAATTTATAACAAAGACTTGTCGCGTTACGGAAGGTAACGGAGCAGAATTTGGAAGAAAGTTAAAATAAAAAAAGTAAAGTTGAAGTTCAAGGGTTTATTTTAAATGACACGTCCTCGCACAGAAATTTGGATAACAACTAAGGCGGTTAAAAACTAGGTAGGACTAACAAAGTATGACTAGGGTGGGACGTAGACGGGAACAGGCACGCAGAGACGTGGATCCAGGTAGCAGGGGTAACAGGAGGCAGGCACGAAGCAGGCAGGCAGATATGGAGTCCCGGCGGAACACAGGAGGGCACGTGGTTCAGCACGGACGTGGTTCAGCGTGGCGGCGCAGGGGTGGCACGCAGTCAGACCCCCCGACGTAGCACCGTAACGTAGTATTAGCGGGACGCGCTGATGGGCCCGGGCGCGTGTCCGTGTAGACCGACGTTGATGGTGGCGCGGATAGTGCAAGGGCCCAGGGGAGAGCTCCCTCTGCAGGTCAGGCGGAAAGGTGCACGACGTCCAGGTGGGTCGAGGACACGTCCGGGATTTATTGACGTTGTTCGTGCCGAAGGTCGAAGGTCGAGGACCGTGCCCCGAAGAAGCCGCTATTTACAATTATAGAATAATAGAACGTATATTTTTGTACAATTATAGAACGGCAGCTATAATAAATATATCCGGACAAGCTCGTGGAAAGACTCACTCACCTGAGCTGCCGACCGCGCTTTTATACCGTCGGTATTTATTTTTTTTAAATTCTACTCTACATTCAAATATGAGAACACAGAACAATATTGTACAAAGGTTCTTATCTATAGCTAGGCTGAAGACAAGCTGGAAATCTATGGCTTTGACATTGAATTAAAAAATTAGCGCGTTGCTATGGCAATTATAGTGACAGACATATGTTTACAAATAAATAATTTTCTCAGCAAAGAATAAAAATTGTGTTAAATACGATTCCAACCGACATAAGAATACAAAATGCAAAATACAAAATGCATGGGAAAAATCTCACGGCCCTATAATGGGCCGTTCCTATGATACAAGCCCTTTAAGGTACATATTCTTCCTCATACCGTTTCTTAGCTTTATTTACACTAGATTACCTATTTATCTTATTTATACATATGGTTTTATAGTTTCCTTCAGTTTACGTTCCTGGGAACGTTTGCAAAGGACCTCCTAAAAGTAATAACATTACATTTCTCCCATGGCCCCTGAAAAATTTTCGACTTAGAGGAAATTTTCTTTCAAGGTTAAAAGATGTGGTATACCAACTCTCACTTTCATTACAGTCTGTCATACCTTACATACAATCACGCAAGCTCAGCTCAATCAGAAGGTCATATCCTCAAGCATTCAGCTCAAACAATGGTGGAGTAAGGTTCACATTCAATGACGCGAAATCCAGAGAAGGTAACCTAATACATACGTGACTTTAGGGCTTATTTATAAGGAGTTGTCATCCGCTCCTCTATGACTATAGGCTTATTTTTAAGGAGTTGTCAGCCGCTCCATTAAAATTGACACTAAGGCTTATTTTTATGGAGTAGTCAACCGCTCCTAAGTTTAACATAAAAAATAAGAAATCAACTTGTTAGTTAAGTTAACGCAAGTAGAGCGTTAGTCTAACAACTAAGATTGCCCTCAGAGTAGGCATAGTTAAGAGATAGTTATCTCCCAAGTAGTAAGTAGTAGAGTACCTAATGCAGTAGGCAGTTAACGTACTGTAGAGACGTTAACGGTAGAGTACCTAAAGTATTAGTTAAGAAATAGGTATATACATATATACATAGTATGTACATAGTAAATAAAAATCATAGTAGAATTCACCAATTTGATGAAATGAGAGAAGAAAACAAAACAAGACTGATAGAGCCAAAATTCAGTCAGATAGATCTTAAGTCGAAGAAGATTTCTAGGCCAAGGGAGTTGCCTAAATTGGTAAGTAAGTGTAGTAAGTTATCCTCAAAGAGTAGCTAAGTGTAGTAAGTTATCGTTAAGTAAAAGTTATGTTAGAGAGTAGCTAAGTGTAGTTAAGTTATCGTTAAGTAAAAGTTAAGTTATCGTTAAGTAAAAGTTATGTTAGAGAGTAGTTAAGTGTAGTTAAGTTAACTAACAAGACACATTATTTAAAATTTAAAGAATTTGCAAGATTACTTGATTTGATCTAAGAATCATTAAGGAGTGGCTGAGTTATTTGAAGTTAAGTTCTTTTGTAGTTAAGTTCTTGCCTAAAGTCGTTTAGGAATTGTTAAAAATTATTTAACAAATTAAATATCATCATAGAAAAGCTAAGCATCAAGTAAAGTTAAAGATCTAGTACAAGTTACATCTCAGTAGAAAAGCTAAACATCGTAGAAAGCTAAATATAAGATTATAAAGTTAAAGACATAGTAAAATTAACATTAGTTGAAAATAAATTAGGACGTGCCATTCTTTTGTTTCAGGGTTAAGAAATTTTTCTAGAGTTAAGAAACGAAAAGGCGAAATTAAACTGGAATTAAAGTAAAATTAAATTTTGAAGGTAATAAATTCCAAAGGTCGCCCAATCAAAATGAATGGATGAGGTGTTAGATGCGTGGTAGTTGGTAGTGAGTGTAGTGGTTCGACACCTCTTAGTCGGACTCTAGATCCTCGAAGCGTCTGGTCGAATGTTTGTCATTCCAGGATATTCTCCTAGAAGACAAGTTGTGTGGTATTCTCAGGTACAAGAATAACTATATAATTATTTAAAATAATTATACAGTTTAAACTCCTGTGCCCAAGTATACTGTGCTACTATCCGAAGGACAGCGTGATCGTATTAGTGTCTGTTTATGCGTGTAGCGATTTGATTAGTGTCCTGTATAGTAGAGTATAGTGTATTTAAATGTTTCTAGCTACAGGATGAAGTGCACTACCAAGGAGTTGCCTCGGCCAAGTGCTGCGAGTGAAGTATGAAGTTTGCCCTAAAGTACGCCTAAAGATAACTATCTACCTTGGGTAAGGTTGTTTTAGAATTTGGAAAAGTGGGTAATTTCCGTTGGGCGCCAAAACTGTCGCGTTACGGAAGGTAACGGAGCAGAATTTGGAAGAAAGCTAAATAAAAAATTAAAGTTGAAGTTCAAGAATTTATTTTATAATGACACGTCCTCGCACAGAAATTTGGATAACAACTAAGGCGGTTAAAAACTAGGTAGGACTAACAAAGTATGACTAGGGTGGGACGTAGACGGGAACAGGCACGCAGAGACGTGGATCCAGGTAGCAGGGGTAACAGGAGGCAGGCACGAAGCAGGCAGGCAGATATGGAGTCCCGGCGGAACACAGGAGGGCACGTGGTTCAGCACGGACGTGGTTCAGCGTGGCGGCGCAGGGGTGGCACGCAGTCAGACCCCCCGACGTAGCACCGTAACGTAGTATTAGCGGGACGCGCTGATGGGCCCGGGCGCGTGTCCGTGTAGACCGACGTTGATGGTGGCGCGGATAGTGCAAGGGCCCAGGGGAGAGCTCCCTCTGCAGGTCAGGCGGAAAGGTGCACGACGTCCAGGTGGGTCGAGGACACGTCCGGGATTTATTGACGTTGTTCGTGCCGAAGGTCGAAGGTCGAGGACCGTGCCCCGAAGAAGCCGCTATTTACAATTATAGAATAATAGAACGTATATTTTTGTACAATTATAGAACGGCAGCTATAATAAATATATCCGGACAAGCTCGTGGAAAGACTCACTCACCTGAGCTGCCGACCGCGCTTTTATACCGTCGGTATTTATTTTTTTAAAATTCTACTCTACATTCAAATATGAGAACACAGAACAATATTGTACAAAGGTTCTTATCTATAGCTAGGCTGAAGACAAGCTGGAAATCTATGGCTTTGACATTGAATTAAAAAATTAGCGCGTTGCTATGGCAATTATAGTGACAGACATATGTTTACAAATAAATAATTTTCTCAGCAAAGAATAAAAATTGTGTTAAATACGATTCCAACCGACATAAGAATACAAAATGCAAAATACAAAATGCATGGGAAAAATCTCACGGCCCTATAATGGGCCGTTCCTATGATACAAGCCCTTTAAGGTACATATTCTTCCTCATACCGTTTCTTAGCTTTATTTACACTAGATTACCTATTTATCTTATTTATACATATGGTTTTATAGTTTCCTTCAGTTTACGTTCCTGGGAACGTTTGCAAAGGACCTCCTAAAAGTAATAACATTACAGACTTTGTCTTTGGTAGAATATTAGGTATAACCACAGTATACATAATAGTTCTGTACAAGTATATAACTTTTGTATACCGTAAAGAAAAAAAGGTGTAAAGGTATGATTCCAATGTCGGCAGCGGCAGCAAGCAGCAGTGTTGCCGCAGCACTACTGGTCCCCATTCATTTTCTATAGGTTTATATTATGAGATTACATTCCGAGTGTCACGCGACGCTGCCGCGCAGCAGCGCAGCAGTGCTGCGCGACACTTCTCCGGTCACTTCAAATTAAACCGCCTTTCATAACATTACGGATCAATTTGGAGTGCACTGCTGCGGCAGCACTGCTGCTGCTGCCGAGATCGGACTCATACCTAAAGAGACATCGCCTGGTTTTTATCTTGTTCGTAATTATACACGCAATTTTTTTAAGTATATCTAGAAATTAAATTAGTGTATTTCTTTTTCCTATTCTAATCAAGTATGTACAGTTAAAAGTTTCAATATTTAATAATTAGTGAAGATATTGAGGTTTGTTTATGTCCCAAAATTTTACTGATTTCTGGATTTAGAGCTCATTCATAGAATTACACGCGTGTAATCAAAAGAGACTATCTTGTTTATCTACGTGAATAATGAAAAGAATGAATCTACCGCACGCGTCTTGCTATTGAGTTTGCCGATTAATAAAGATTTTTTTCCCAATATTTTCAAATTATTAATTTTTAACTTTTGACTGCACGACTACACGTTCATATTCAGAAACGTGGTCATCAGACCATGGATATCAATCCCCATTTCATTTTTAGATATACTTAAAATTAACGGTGTATTTTCACACTTAGCATTATAGTACAGTAGCCCGTAGAACATTTAAATCACCAAAAAGGTTACCGTTTGCCGTTGTAATATAGTTATTTATTACGAAATTATAGATACTTTAACCCATGTTTTACAGATCGCAACCCGCCGTAACCTATATTTGTATATCTCCAAAAATGATATTTTTTTATTTTTCAAGGTTTACCACATGGTTTAGCTATTGTCGTGTTCTACAGCGTTGTTTGATTGCCACTAATAATAGTAAGACTTTGGAAAGTGATCATACATAGATTTAAGACCATCAGGTCTTAAATCTGTGTATGGCTACTTTTTATAGTCTTACTTTTATCTGTGGCAATCAAACCAAGCTATAGAACACGACAATAGCTAAACTATGTGGTAAACCTCGAAAAATAAAAGAATATCAATTTTGGAGATATACAAATATAGGTTACGGCGGGTTGCGATCTGTAAAACTTAGGTTAAAGTATCTATAGTTTCGTAATAAATAACTATATCACAACGGCAAACGGTAACCTTTTTGGTGATTTAAATGTTCTACGGGCTACTGTACTATTAGCATAAAGATGTTATATTGAAAACTTTTCCCTGATAATAGAGCGCGTGAATATTTAATCATAAAAAGTCTAAATTTTGTACTAAAGCGGCCACTGATTAGTAAATTATTAAAAAAAATACTTTGTGTAGGGAGACATAGTTCTAATTTGTATATCTCATTATCATTAGATACATCTAGCAAAATTGACAGTCAATAAAATTATCTATCTGTATATTTTAAAAATTCCTTAATACATTCACAATTCACAGTAAATGGCCAAGTTTATGAAGAAAATTTATCTTCGCCCTTGATGATCTTCGTGCCCGAGGCGTATACGTTATTGTAAAACTTTTATATTTTGTTGCAATTTGAGCGTTGTTTTACTGAAAAACTTCTCTTTATAGGATAAAATACAAAAGAAGTTCACTAAGTAAAACCCTTGCGTTAAGATTACTTTTCCATGCAAAACTTTTAATTAATCAAAATTAAAAGAGACGGATCGTGATGCCTCGCCTAGACTTTATTTAAAGCTTTTGAGATGCTTTTCGCTTTGGGGTTGTTTTAATTTAGCATTGGTGATAATTTAAAAAAGTTCTCTGAAAGCTTTTACATATAAAAATTAAGTTTCCAAGATAAATAACTTTCCGCGTTTAATTTTTTTTATGAAGTGGTAAGGGCGGAATGTAATATATGCTGGTAGTACAATCTAAACTTTAATCAACTCCTTACTCCTAATTCGAGTCAAGAGTTGGCAGTGGTGAATCTTCTCAAACGGCGCGGAACCAAAGGCGGGCTATAGTTAATCACTATTCGCATCTGTGATGAGGTGTGGTGCGATTGTAATTACTTCGTGTGTTGATTTAAGCTTTATCACGACGCAGAGAAGGGTTCCACGGCCGCTCCACTCTCCGTATATTGAATTTATTCCTTCAGAGATGCTTCATACAATTACTGGCGAAGGTGCCGCCACGGGAACCTATTAAAATATTAGAGATAACATCAAATTTTTAGTGCGGAGGAGGTGGGCCGGGCGCCGTATAAACAAGAATCGGATGCCAGCTACTTCCAGCTCTTCGCCGCTTATAACTTTTGTATTTACAATTGTTTCTAATTATGAATTGATCAAACATTCAATTCGATATTGTTTGTAATTATCTTTGAAGGTTTTATTTTGTTTGTAATACGGTGGTTAATTGACTTCTGATTATGAATTGGTCGAGGAGTTTTAATATGCGGTTTTGTAAAACGATGTGTCTTAACAATTAATTGATAGTTAAGAGCCCGTTTTTCAATTCTGGTGTGTCTCAAATCTCTTTTGTCGATAATTAACTTCCGCTCGTGACTTCGTCCCCGTGGACATTCGAGAAAATCCATAAAGAACCTTCAACTAGGATAGAAAATTATGTTTTAATCTCATCAAAATCGTTCCCGTGGAACGAGTTCCAGTTCCTTAAAAACGACATATTACATTTTTAGGTTTATTTACCCCCCTTTAGCCTCTAAGGCTGAGTATTTGTTTAATGTAATTAAACTTTTGTTAATAAAACAAGAGTTTTTACTTTCAGCATTGTAAAAATGTGTGTTACAAACATAATAAACGTTTGTATTGTCTTTATTTATTTGTTTATTTTATTTATTATTGAAATGCTTTAAAAATGCTATATAATGATAATAAATGAAATATTTTTTCCTTAATTACCCCATAGTCTGTAAGAACGCAACCCATGCCACTGAGTCACAGAATAGTAATAAGTAATACCGTACAGAAAGGAAACTCTCCGCCCCGCCCCACAATCAATTACCTCACCCCACCGGCGCCCACCGCGCGAGTTCGCGTGCCGATACGTGTGCTCATTCAATAGCTCTAGACTTAGTTGCGCGTGTGCAAAAACGTCACTGTGTAGCGTCTGTGTAATAGCTAGTTGAAACCGACGCTTGTATGGAGTGCCCGGGGTGTGACTGAGTAGCAGATACATTGATCTAAATATCTAGCCCAATTTCGATTTTGTACGCCATAGGTCAAATGTCCGAACAATATTTCCAATGACCTTTGATTGCTTATTTGTTTTAGAAGTAAGTTTGAAGTCAAAATATCCATTTTATATTATTTTTCCGTACAAAATTTGAGACTTAAAAATAAATGTCATTTTCGCAACCAACATCCCATTTAACCCCAATAACGTCATCCATATCGATTTTTAGGTTTATTTAACCCATATCATCCCCTTAAGGGTTGAAATAACACACCAACAATACCGATACCTACCTAAAAATAAATTTAGTGATTTTTAATTTGAAAAGAAAGATTTTGTATACACAACTTCAGCCCCCTTTTCACCCCTTCGAGGTTGGAATTATCAAAAACGCTGAGAACACGTATAATATTAATTTTCAATCGTCAGCCTAAACACAAAATTTGAAAATCTTAGCTTCGAAACTGAATGACTTTCATCTCACCCCCTTAAGGATTGGATTTTGAAAATTCCATTCTTTGCACACTTTGACCACATAAGGAACCTACATGCCAAAGGAATCTCTAGACCCAGCGCAGCGGTTTGGGCTGTGCGTTGATAATTAAATTATGTCAGTCAGTCACTCAAGTCAGTTTCTTATTTTATATTTTTCGATAATATTCAGTGAAGTGCTTTACTTTATCAAATAAATTACTATTATTAAATGATTTACTTTCATAGATATTGTAAAGATAAATATATTTAAAGAATTAATTGACATTCTTAAGGCGGTTGTATGACCGAAAGTGGCGCCCTCAGAGGTTTTTATTTAATAAGTTATTAATAGAAAAAGATTTTAATAATGTTTATCGTGGAGATTTTAGGACCCATGGTCTAGTATTTTTGGAAGGTATCACTACATGCCCTCGTAGTCATTCGTAGAAGTAGATAGCAAATGTGTCAAAAACGGCCACTTTTAGCAGTTTTTCTATCTACTTCTAGCAGTGACTACTAGGGAATGTAACGATACCGTCTAAAAATACTAGACTGTGGGCCCTAAAATCTCCACGATAAACATTATTAAAATTGTGTATTAGAATTATAATATTAAATAAAATTCACCGCGGCGCCACTTTCGTTCATGGTACCACCTTAATTCAACAAACCTATAAAAATCTTTACTGAAAATATTGCCGCAAAAGATGATACACCTAATAATAATTAAACAGTGATATTATAAAATGTGATTTAAAGAACAATATACTTCCGTCGCGGAGAAGCCATAAACACTAAACGACTGAGAGGTGGCCAGACGGAGTGACTAACTGCCTTAGGGCTACATCTGCGTAATATACGACGGGGGCTGAATATAGTTTTTAATTAGGTTCTGCCTACCGATCAAACAAGGCCTCTATTTGTTTAACCAAATGGAAGGAAAAACGAGTTGGAAACGGGACGATAACCGCTATCACGAATACTTGACTCGACGTTTTATTTGAGAATCATCCGTTAGAAAGATTTATGAACCACAGCCAGGGTACGGGTTAACTGCCACAATCAATTGAGCGAGCTGAATTAAATACAGATGGGGTAAAATCCCCCAAACATTTTTGAGTACATCCTTTTAATTAAAATAACTGTTGAAATTGTTCAAACATACCAGTTGGTTAATCTTATTATCCGGCGGGAACGTTTATGCCGTTATCTTTTAAGATTCTTAGCTCACTTCCGAGATTTTTCCTGGTCCTCTTGTTGTACACAATGGTTTGAACCGTAACGAGATTAATGACGTAGCGTAGCCGTCGTCTCCATTAGGGCTCCGTAACAAAAATCTTCTAATTATGTAAATAATTTAATAACTTTTTTGCATACCTACATACCTAAATCTTCTAATTTTTGACCCTGTGTATTTTGAACTAAAACACCAAATTCATGGCGTGTATACTCGTACAACACTTCTATGTTTGGTTTTTTGTTTAGTTGTTTTTTTAAGACACTATGGAATTCTACAAACTAAGTTCTTGACCACAAAAATTTTTTCAATTTTATTTTAGTTAAAGAATTTAGTTTTATATTTTACAGCTCTATGGTAGTTACAATTATCTCATAAGTTCGCTACCGCTGTTGAATTGGCCCAATAATAAACAAGTCGTTTTGCATAAATGCCCGCCAGCTGTTTACAATAATCGATGATATGTTTTTACGAGTTACATTTTCAATTTATTGATATTCATTCTTGGTCGGACAATTTATTTGTATCGGTAATAATTAAAAGACTTCTGTTTTTAAATTTTAATGTCGATCGTCAAACAGTCTGTTTTACGGCAGTTCAACTGAAAATCATAAATAGTCTACACATCATCTTGTATGGCTTCATCCGTCTTTAGCGTGCTTCCTGCCTATGGGAATTTAATTGTTAAATATTTACAAAATAAGTATAAGTGGATACGCTTCAAAGGAAATAAAATGAATCGGAGTTAGTGTGACTTCTTATTGTTTTCATCGTAAGTAAGGCCCCTTAAATTTTTTTACCCTTTTATTTGTTAATTCCAAATCCTGTTGAAAAGTGACCTCTGGAGGCAATGACTCGGAGCGTATATTCGAATGCATTGTGTTGGCGCAACTAACCGACGACAGCGAGTTGAGAACAGTTTCTCAAACCCCGGTAAGATAAGTGCATTTGCTTGTCGCGACAAGGCGCGACACCGCGGTTGCCTCTCCGGTCCGCCTCAATGGGCGCGCGTTCTTTATTTATATACGCCCTGCTGTAATTAACGATAGTAAAAGGAAATACATATATCTTTTGATTTATATCATATCGTTCTTTCATCGTGATCTTTTTGGAAGGAAACGGTTTCGTTATCTTCTTTTGTTCCCTTTGATACGTTGGGAGATGTAATAAATTTTACTGTTGTTGACGACTAAAATGTGTTGATATTAAATTGTTACAATCATAAACTATGTTATTTCGTAGTTTTATGTCATATTTGTGATTGATTTATTGGCATATTATGTAATTCACTCCACTCTATATTAGATTTGTTGACATCATTTTATTACATATAGTTATGTAATTATAATTTGTACGTTTATTGAGAATTTTGGCGAAAATTGTACATTCCTCATTAGTAATATCTTTTTTCTGTCGGTCATTTCATGAAACACATTAGCATGTTACAAAAATTAAAGGTACTAAGTAAGTATAGTATTATCCTCGCATTGTATATGTTAGGCTCAAAGACCGGATTCGGTCATTGAGCGAAAAAAAGGCTCACAACGCATTCTGGTCACTGCCAAAATCCCACAAAGCGATATTCGTGTCATAGCTCTTATAAAAACGCCCAGAACGCGTTGTGGTAATCATAGAAATACCACAAAGCGAAATTCGCGTCGTGGTCAACATACCGAACGGCCACAACGCGTTGTGGAAACGAAGAAAAGCCATGACGCGTTCTGAGCACTAGTTGGTGCAACCATAACACGACGGACAGTTCGTAAATTGTCGGAATGTATTACAATGATGCATTAAAGCATCGGTTAAACAGAACTGGTTTATTCATTTCTTGTTAGTTTCGAAGAGTTATAATTATGAAAATTATAAAAAGTGCCTAATTATTTTAAGAAAGCAAGTTGTAGTTTCTGATGACTGATACTTTATGTATGGTGAGGTAGGCCAGATATAGTATGTCCCAAATATGCAATTCGATTTCGCTTAAATAATCCCCAACTTTTTTAAAAAAAGTTGTGAGAACGCGAGGTTTTACATAGTAACAATGTAATATGTCATAGTGCATTTGTGTATAACAAGTAAGTAAGTAGTTTTGTTACAGTGCCGCTCAGACACAGAAGAGCTCATGGCGGAGCTTGACAGCTGATCGTACTCGATCACGTTTGTTAAGCAACGGTCGGTCGGGCCAGGTGTCGGATGGGTGACCGTTAAGTGGCATAACAACTGAGCGCTTCTGTGCTTCAGAGGGCACGTTAAACCGTCTGTCCCAGCTGTTGCCATCTAATAACAGTCGTTAAGCCTTGTTAGAGGCCTTACAGGCGGCTTGATAACACCAGATTAGTGTGTATTTAATTTATAAAATGATGATTCTCTTTTAGGATAGTCACCAAAACGGCCATAGCGAATCTATACCAAGCTGCGTTAAATATCGGTTTGACGTTTCCTCCGAAGCACGGAAGCGTTTCACCGGCGGTCACCCATCCGACACAACTGGCCGGGCCGAGCGTTGCTTAACAAACGTGGTCGAGTACGATCAGTCTGTCAAGCTCCGCCTAGAGCGCTTCTGAGTCTGAACGGCACTGTAACAAAACTACAAACGCACTATATCTACATATAGTGCGTTTGTAGTTTTGTTACCTACGTACCTACCCCGCCTTCTCACAACTTTTTATATGTTGGGGATTTCTAAGCGAAATCAAAGTGCATATTTGGGACATACTATGTCTGGTCTACTTCACCATACATTAATTCTTTTTAATCGACTCTTGGTTTTTTTCTTTGATTTCGTAGCATTGTCTTTTACAATGACTAATATTTGTTACAATTATAAGTATTTTTTTTAAATAAAGTAATTGCCAAAATAGTTCTAAAATTTCCTAATTATAACTGATAATTTGTAGTCAAGAATTTGTTTTTTTTTTAAATGAAGTAAACCTTTTAGCCAACAAATTATGTCCTTTCATTTAAATGAGACGATTTATTTAAATTTTCCGTCTACCTGCCTAACCTAGTACGTTACAAAAATATTTCTTAAAGATATGAATCAAAAGTTTTAAGACTTGTAGGACCCACGCACAGGTATTGAAAATCAGTGTGCGTCGAATTCTCTTTATCATTGTTCCATACGCGCGCATTGTATGCGTCCCGACAATTTACGACCTGTCCGTCGTATGGTTGCACCAACTAGTGTTCAGAACGCGTCATGGCTTTTCTTCATTTCCACAACGCGTTGTGGCCGTTCGGTATGTTGACCACGACGCGAATTTCGCTTTGTGGTATTTCTATGATTACCACAACGCGTTCTGGGCGTTTGTATAAGAGCCATGACACGAATTTCGTGTAGTGGCATTTTGGCAGTGACCAGAACGCGTCGTGAGCGTTTTTTTCGCTCAAAGACCGATATCGGTCTTTGAGTCTAACATATATACCAAGCAACTTATAAAAATAAAGTTATATTTCCACTTCGAAAACATTGATTTTTAGCGGCTTAAATATCAAAATCGATTTTTAATTCATTCAGTCCGAAATAATTATAAAATACTAATGCTATAAAATTCGTAAAACAGGTGATATCAATTATTAAGCATTCTATTTTAGTCACTTGTAATATGAGTCAATGATTTTAGTATAAAACACATCGACAGTAATCTAAAGCTTCAGTATAACAATACTATTCTATTTTTTGACCTAATTTGTCAAAGCACACGTGTAACCCTCCTTTCACGCACATGTAAATGTGCACTTCAAGCAAAACAGTTTAGCACAACCAAAACGATAATGCTAAAATAAACAAATAGAAGTATGAGAGAACGAAACGAAAATTGAACGGGGCGTTGATAAAATAAGAGAATTTAGGAGTAGAACGTGAGGAATGAGACATCGACGCAAGAGTGCAGAGGCGGTAGAGCAGCTGACACCTGTCATCACGCAATTTATTAGTCGCTCCGAAATAACAGAGTCAGTGAACGTTCAAACAAAATGAAGAGACACAACGCTCTATTAACGACATAACCCCAGGCTATTGCGTGTTTACGTATCCCTCAAAAAATTAATGACATTTTGACATTTTGCTCTGCATCTTGATTGCGCTCACCTAATTTGTGGTAACTGAAAGTGCATAATTTGAGTATTATCTTTTTTATAAAATCTGAGGGACGGGACGGTATCACAACACAAATTTTTGGTTACTACAGTTACCTACCAAAAATTGGGTTTATTGACGTTTAATAAGTGATTATAACAGAGTTTTTTTCAAATCGCCAAATTACCTTCTTGCAAGACAATGTTGTTACTTAAATAATTTTAGTAATAATTTTATTTTTTCTTGTTTTAGTCATTGGTGTTTCGACGAGTATTAAACTGTTTGTAACTCGAAAAAGAATAATTAATGCGAAGTTATTTGTCTCGCGTTTGATTTATAGTCTAGTTTCATGTGTAGCTGGTGCCACTATATCCTCGAGAGTATCGTGTTCGCTCCCTTTATCCTGATGCACTGTTCTAACGCTTAATAACTGTCGACAAATGTTTGCGTCACTGCGTTTGCACTGTTTTCTGTTATAAATTACATCTCATTTCAGAAATACTCGTTCACCGCGCTGTTTTATATTGTGGGATTCACCAGACGTCACATTTTTACGTTCCGTGATTTATTTATACGACATTCTGAATGTAGTAGATGATACAATTTTGTATTATTTAGGAGATATTATTTTATTTTGACCAATGTTTGCGGGAAATCCTAATGATATTAATATAATGACATTAGGTTAATCTCTACATATCCAAACAGATTTATTGAAAGGTGTTTTACCGGTCGCAGAGGCGGTCGCGGGCGTCGGATGAACTACAATTACGCTGGCTCGTCTTTGTACACGCATGGCGCATAGCACTGATGGGATATTAAAGTTATTACGAACGGCAAAATTGGCCCCGCGACCGCTGAGGAAGCTGCCCACCGACGCCTATTAGCGGTATTACATATTTCATATGATCCACCGTCGATCGACGATTATGGGCGCATTAAAACGCCGTCGGCCCGTCTCCCGATCATGGGAATATGTACAGCCCTCACTTTCATCTACGTTTTTTACAGTTTAGTAGGTAATTCGGTACTCACGAGTATCAGAGGCGTACATTATGGGGCTCCACCGAAACTTTTAATGGTTAATCTGTTCTTTTAGTAAAATATCGTGGCATGTGAATACTGCAGATATAAAGTAATACCTACTTACTTTAAAAAAAAACATAATAACTTCGATCTGCATAATAATTCGGTATCTCTTGTAGTTAGACTAAAACAGGTACTTATTTAGTACAGTTTCATAATATCATCTAGGTATATCTAATGCAATAAGTAGAGTTTTGCACAATTATGTACTTTAAGCATCAAAAACGTTGTTTTTTGAGATAAACTTGCAGCGAAAAAAGAGTAGGAATTATTACCGTAACTTATAAAAGACTAAATCTAAATATGTTTCTTTTTGTTGCAGGATCCATTTACGGTAAGTGTGATTTCCTAGAAAATTCCTTTAAAAATAACTGCTGACCTTCATGATAATATTCTAATCAGTCAAAGTCAAAATCTTCATTCAAATAAACGCTTTTGAATCGTAACTATTTTCGAATAATCATGAATGAGTGAATTGCTAATTATTTCTTTTTTCCGGTCATCATTTTGGGTGGATGATTGCGCCATGAATCCTACACTACAGGGTGTAAGTACCTACTATTTTTTATTTTCTTGAATTTCATTTTGTTGGTAAAATACACATAATATTTAAAAATACGGGGTTAATCATTTCTTTTGCAGTCTTACTTTTTCCGTATACCGACCCTTACCGACAAATCGTTTGACATAAAATTCACTAAAATCTCGTAAAAGCTTCGTGTTTTTTTGTGAATATTTCATATTTCGTGCTATAAATGTTACTGACCAGAACCGATTCAGGCGCCGTAGCTTCCTTTTTGACAAAAGCCCAAAATTCTAGTTTCAACAAAAATAAAGCTCGCTATTTTAGTTTGTACGTACGTGCGTCATTATTGCGGGCGGTCCCCAACATTGGTGATAGAAGTATTTAAAGACAGTTATACGAGGTTCTATCATGCTTATTGTTGTATTTGGAAGAGTTGATAGTATCCTGATGTTTCCATGGTAATAACTCTTGTTCCTTTGTCAGATTTTTTCTGTGTCATCTGTGTCTGTGTCATGAGGAAACAAACTAAATTAATATAAAACGGTGCATCTTCTGTTATTTATTGGTCTGACTGGACTCACAGGCCCTCAATAATGAACCACAGCACTTAATATTATATTATGACCACAAGTCCATATTATCAAAATAGAAATTACTTAACCATGCCTCTATGTATGGTCCCTACTTGGGACTCCCAAGTGCTAGTGCCGCCACGTAAACGTCATTTACAAGTCACAATATACCGTACCGTAGTATAAAGATTTAAATCGTTAGATACGCCCTTACCATATGAACTCACCGAAATGTGAACCATATCAACATTCAAATGAGTGAGCCTCATTTCTTTGCTATTAGATGGCTATTAGTGTTCATTTGAACACAGTGTCAGTTATTGCGAGAAACCACGAGAAAACTGTTTCAAAATGCTTTCTTGTGCCTTTCATCTGTGCACCAACAATTCTAGAAATACAAATAAAATAAAGCAATACATCTTGTTCTTGCAATGTTCGATGATTCCAACTTTTCTCCGACAGCTAAGAAGCCGCTGCGTGCTGGTTCGCTGATCACGTACAGCGCTTTGTCAAATATACTTGCGTACGTCATCAGTCTAGGGGAGACCGGGCCAGCTTAACAAAAGACGATGCAACTTATTGGCTCAATTTTTTTAAATATGGTATACGAATAAAACTTGATACCAAGTATAGATTTTATCATTAAGGCTGACTTTTAATATGGCACCAAAAAAATATCTGCACTTGCCATACTTTTCAATACAAAGAATATTTTATTTTTGGCTGATACGTTCCTAGTACGGTCATGGTATGGTACGGTGTAGTGGGCAGAGACCTTAAAGCTCACTCTCATATTGCCTTAAGCGTATCTGGCCAGTTCTAAGTGGTGGGGCATGACTATAGATGTGAAGGCGGTTGTTATCTTAGTCAGCCAGCCGCTGACCAGCCGCTTTTTTCGCTGACTACGGTGATCACTGATCACCCATAAACCGCGGCTGGCTACAGTTGAAACATGTCTATGTTTTATTGAAGCCGTTTTATGTCCTAAGTGATTATTTTTGTCTATCTACATACTACCTACTTACTATAAACGTTACAGTAACCAGTAAACAGTTTTGTGGTGCAGAAAAATTGACGAGAACACCAGAATTTCCAGTTTGATGTTCTACAAATTCATCGCCCACGAATTCATCATGACAGAGTAGGTATTTAATTTACTAAAAATACCTATTTGCATTTAACGACTCGTATATTATAACAATTTCGACTCAGGAATTGTAAAAGTTGTAAGACCTTTTGGTATTGAGTCGGATAAGCAGCCGGTTGTCAGCCGCTGTCTATACGATATTATCGGCTGCTTTAGATAACTATCCGATAACAACCGCTGTTTTACAACTATAGGCATGACCTAGATCGCCATAACAAAGGTTACCTACGCCTTATTTGTAGTTTGTATAGTTTTTGAGAAATCAGCTTGTTAATACTTACCTCTGTTAATTTTATTGTGGCCCCGATCTCCCCTACTCACAAGGAGTCTACGGCGTCCGACCCTGTAAAGTTCGACGTAGGAGATGTCGTGTTCATTGTTGGGTAGCAGCATGCCGAAGAAATTGCACGAGGTAGAAGTAAAGTCGAAAAGTGATTGTGCTTCATAGTAAACATCTTGCTTGTCGTTGGTCAATAGTTTTGGGTGCTTAACATCGTCTGAGGCCATGTTATTGACAATTATCGTTAGTATAGTTTCCTTGGCTTGGCTCCTCAAAATTAAAGTGTCAAATACAATAGAATAGCTTTTTGATCTTATTATATAGCTAGTTAACAATGAACTCGCTAAAAAAGAATGTGTATCATTATTTTGTGCTACTGCGCACAATAAATTGGGTACTGACTAGGGTTGCCAGGTCCCATTTTATGTTTTAAAGGATTTGATAAGATCAAATAAAGGACATATGATGAAAATAAAGGATATTATATGATTTTTAATAAAATGCTGTTATGGTATCAGTAGCGACGTTTATTAATAAAAAACAATGTTAGTTATACGCAATGTATCGTACCTGGTTCGTCAATCGAAGCGGAGTAGGTACACGACATACTTTGTTAATGTTTTTGTGTTTTAAGTATACCTACTTGGTATTACTTACTTTTGGCTGCTCTAAGAGCTTCCTAAAAAATAGTTTGCATAAGTTCGAATTTATTTGTAGTTCTGGGTTTACAGTGTCCTCTATTCAAAATTTCAAATGAGGGGACAAGATCAATTTTTGGGTTTGAAATAGAGGATGTCCTTTAAAATAAAGGACATCTGGCAACCCTAGTACTGACCCAACACTGTAATAAATCCTTTATTCAAGTTAGACTAGTGATTTGTGAAGAGATTTTGGTGAATTTGATGTTTTACGTTTCAATTGAATCAGAGAAAAAAAATTAGACTTAAATTAATGTTCAAATACAATTCTGTCAATATGACAATACAACGCTGTAAGTATATATTGACGTTGCTGTCAGCTGAGCAATTCGTGATTATGTACAAGCAATGACAAGACGTTAATTAGCGATGCTGAAGACACATCGTTTCGTGGATCCTAATTGACATACATGCAAACGCAATCAATACGTGGTAGTAGCGGATATTACTTGAACGTAGGACATAATGCTTTAAGCCTAAGATATAGCAACAATGCCATTAGGCATGTATCCAAACTATTTTAGGCATCCTCTCATCTAACTTAATATTTAACACATCCCTGATTGGGCTCAGAGTAAACCCTTTTAGGCAAAGTAAGCTATAAAATCGAAAGTAATGGAAAACAAAGTTTGTTTTCACTTTTAGCATAATAAAATTAAATTGTAATAATGATGAAGATCTTCACTTTTCTCAAATTTTTCATTTCAATTCTCATTTAGGTAAATGTGTTGTATAAACGCTCCTTACTTTCTTCTAAAATGTAGGCTATGATTGATATTTTTATTTCACAAGTCATAATTATTTCAAATGTTCACGCATATCATACGTGATAGAGTAACATTTAGGACAATTAACGAAGCAGAAGCCCGCAATAACTACTTCAACAGCTAGTCTATAAAAAAATACACGAAATAGCTTTTGAAACGCTAGAATGAAGTCTTACGGCCACAATTTACACTTTAAAGTGGACGGAAGTTGAAAATTTTTATAGACCTCTAATGTCACAGTCTAATATGAGAAAATAAAATGAAGATTTATACAAATATAAGTATTCAAACTGTAGGAAATGATAATCTTAAAACAAATTTCCAATTAAAGTAAAATACTAATACTAAAGACATTTTAATAACTTGAATCCATCTTAGCTGACACATCCACTTGTGTGACGGGGGGCACGAGATTTATACAGAGCAAATTATAAAGCTTTACTTTGTCCGTGAAATACGTAATCCTGTTTGAAATTTATTAGCTTAGCCAACGATAAATTAGTAATTCGGTTGCCAGCCAACCCGGAAACGTCGCCTTAATTAGATTTCTTTTTTAAAGAGCAGCCATAGGGTCTTAAGTCTTTTATACGTTCAAGCATAGTTTTATTTTACTTTTATAGACTAAACTAAAGAACAACATTTCAAATTCTTTATTGTTTTTATATTATTAAAAGTAGGTACCTAACGGAAAGTAGGGTCATTTTTAACGAATACATTTGCTTTTATAACAGGGGGTCAAGTCTGCTAATGTTTTCGTCAAAATCGTAGTTCAATGGTGTTCTAATGGTAATGCTTTTTGACACAGTTCTTGTTTCTTAAACCCAAAATCAAGACACAATATTTTTCCGTTATGGGTTTAAGAAACTCAATGTGGTTCAGTTTTGGGTTTAAGAAACAAGAACTGTGTCAAAAAGCATTACCATTCAAACACCATTGAACTACGATTTTGACGTAAATATTAGCAGACTTGACCCCCTGGTCTTTTTTTTATTGTTTGTATTAATAAAATATTTTTCCGCATGTTTCCTTTTGCCGGCCATCAATCGTGCAACGCTCGGAATAAACAGTATGTAAGTATTATTTTTTTATTTGAATTTACTTATTCAATTCCGCCTGACATTATGCTATGTATAACATAGGGTATATAAATACCCTTCCTGACTCTTCCACAAAACACTGGAACAAATCGTCTTGTTTAATTTGGTGTCCCTGTGTTTTCATCACTGGCGCTGCATAAATTGTAGAGGTTGGACTTGAACGTCGGTATAGCCATATGTAGGTGGAAAATCGCACTAAAGCCAACGTGCGCCGCAAA
Source organism: Agriphila geniculea (assembly GCA_943789525.1). NCBI lineage: Eukaryota > Metazoa > Arthropoda > Insecta > Lepidoptera > Crambidae > Agriphila > Agriphila geniculea. The sequence continues at coordinate 8,692,567 of OX038870.1, forward strand.
TTAACGGCGTTTCCCCAGAGGCCAATATTTCTCGGACGGCGACGTCGAACCTAGAACCGCCCGCCACTAACTACCAGACTGAATCAGCGATGATCACGCCTACACCCTGTTCATACGTCGATTGCTACGTAACTCGTACCCTCCGATCCGATAGAGCAATATTATATCCCCAAGATTTTACTGCTGACTGAACGGCTTGTTTTATATAAGAGGGTTGGTTAATTTGAACTTATCAGCTCGTATCTTTGTCTATTTGCAATTAAAACAAGATTTGGATGCTTAAGGGTTGTTTGTGTTTAATAAACTTTATTTGAAAATATTTTCTTACTACAGTATGTTTACGCCCAATTCCTATTATTCGATCAATTTCGCCAAGTGGATAATACTTACTAAATACTTACACTTTTATTTTCGTTTTACTGTAATCATTTGTTATGTTAAAGTAAAGTAATTCCTTTATTTTTATTAATCAAATATTAACAATCTAGGAATGACAAATCAAAATATTCATGCCACATTATTAACTACTTTGGCTTTTTAAACTTAATTTTGTATCTAAACATCCATCCCATTAAAAATTATGATGCGGTTACCATAGCATTTTAAAAATTAAAATGACCACCGATGATAGCAAGTTAATTCCTATAACTATGCTAATAACACCTACCTCCACCAAAATATAATCTTTAATCTGGATGCAAATCATCCTAATACGTTCCGATTATAAAGAGCTATAATTTCAGCATTATATTGTCCATCAAAGTGTTTTACATATATAAAAATAAAAGGAGGGCAATCAAGTAATTTGTTTCTCGTCCTACTAAACTTTCCGTGATGGTATCGTGTTTTAGATTTTCGAATATTTTGCTTTATAATTTGGCATCGATTTCAAAATTGCGCCTTGATTACACTGCCCATTATAGCATGATTTTGTAACTTCTGGTTAGTTGTGAATTAAGATAAATTCTTAATTCTATATTTGGCCTATGATTTTGTTATATTAGTGAATTATTATTTCTAAAATAATACACCATTGATTCGTATTATATTATTTTCGATTAAGCAAGGACTGGTCTTCTGGAAAATAATGCATCACTTTTATACTATTCTAAAGTGGTTGCGTTCCCATTGAGGGACCACATTGGAATTTTGAGCTTTTGAATGTGTCAGCTTTTAGTAAACGTTCTCAAATAATTGTAAATTCAATCTCTAATTTGTAAAAGTAGGCACTCAAAAGTTACAATCGGTTAAAGGTGGTGCTCAATCGTGACTGACATGTATCCATATCTTATAATCTAACTATTACTTTACCGAACAGTATCAAAAAATCCACCGTTTTAGTTCAAATAACAATGTAACTCCTGCAAAGAAATACTACTAATTGAGGTGACCACATGAAAGGATTTTTTTAGGATATGTAAATAAAAGTAACTACTGTTTGTTGATGTTTGATTGATTTTCAGTTTGATGGTCTGATCAACCCCACGAGAGGTTTTGTATACACTAAAAATAACCTTGTATAATAAAATCTGTTTTATAAATCTTTTACTAAGAGCAGTCATTTGTAGCAGTTGTAAATTTTTACTAGATTATAAGATAAGGATACACATATACATGTCAGTCACGACACTCACAACTGAGGGTCCATCTTTAACTGATTGTAACTTTTGAGTGCCTACTTTTACAAATTAGAGATTGTATTTACAATTGTTGGAGAACTTTTACTAAAGGCTGACGCATTCAAAAGCTCAAAATCCCAAAGTGGTCCCTCAATGGGAACGCAAACTTCTAAAGTTAATATAAAGTTTAATTCATAAACTATACGACACCTACGTAAACGTTAAGCAAGTGTTGTTCAGGTATAAGTGAGTGTATCTATTTCAGACTGCGATGCATTGGGCCTGCAAGCGAGGTGATGAGAATTTGGTCAAATTGCTAGCCGGAGTGGCTCGTCACTTGGTGAATGAACGTTCGGTAAGTTAATTATCTTACTACACGTCGTGCCGATCGTACACTATCCACAATATTCGCTGTTGTGGTCAACGTAAAGCCCGCTACAGAAGCGACGTAGGTAGCAATAATGTTGCACCTATAGTAACTGTCCCCTTTCCGATCGCCAGAAAAATAATACAGTCCTCGCAGACAAATTCGACCGCTAGCACCCTATAAAACATATTTATGTTCAATGCCGATACACAAAAATGCCACTTAAAGAGTTAAAATGGTCTCCAATCGGCTTAAACTGAAATTAAGGTTTCACGACGTGTTTACATCTGGAGTCAAATTCAAGTTTATTGTTACCTAGACTTAATGTCCAATCAAATTTACTTACTGTCGGTTATTTTGTTTACGGTGTCGTTAAAGTGTCATTACGCTTTTCATGTGCTGTTGGGGCGTCGTTCGACGAATCAGAATGGGGTAAGTTTCATTATTCTTTGTTATAGTGCTTGTGTTAGTGACTACTTGTGGATTCTGAGAATGCTATTAATATTCTAACCGTTTTAAGCCTCGCTAATGGAATTATAGTTTTCATTACCCCTTTCTGTTTACTTCTTATTACATCTTTATTTCTGGAAATATTCCTTAGAAACAACTTCAGCCGCTTCATTAGAATACTACTGCAATCTACATTTATTTCACAACCTACCATATTATACACCTCCGTTTTATTTTGTGTAGTACTTAGGTACTATACGACCACAAAATATTTCGTTTTGTGGTTTGTGTGATTTAACCCTTACGAATTATCATGAACCCATTTTTACTGTAAACAAGGTAGTTTTCCTTGACTGACAGTTATCTTCTGATGATAGTAATAGTTAAATATTACTTTCCCCTTAGAGAGGATAAAACAGCTGTCGCTTCAATAAAAGTATTCAATATTTCCTAGGAAAATGTAATATCTATTCAGAATAATATTCACTGTTATATAAATATTACAATTTCAAGCCGATATTTATAAAACTGCGAAGGGAACAGATGTCAGACGAAACTGTATTCTAAATTATCACTGTCTCTTTCTCTTTATACCCAATACATACAGGTGCTTTCCGCAACTCTACAACCGATTTGTGCCCAACACACAGCAACCAGCATAGCTTAGCCAAGAATACTCCATTGCCTTCACATCAGTGTCTTCATCGCCATTTCGTCAACTGTGCTATTTTCCCACGATCCACTGAATGGTTATATTGTAAATGCTTCTACTATTTATAATACAGATTTCATGCGACGGACTAAAATATCAGTCTTTTACCTCCTTTGCTGGCATTCGAAGCGAGATCCTCTTAGAACAAATTATCCGCTCCTATGCCCGAATAGGTCGTAGAGTCATCTGAGTAAATGGGCCATATTTAGAGTGCGTTTCATCGGTTTATTACCACTGACATGAAAAAATTTTTTTTTGTTTAACTGGACCGGCTGTCTGTATGATTTGACAGCAAAGTTCTTGTGCCTATTTGAAACGCCACTAGCGTGCGTCTAAAGAACTAATTTTGACGTACAATATGAAAATGGTTGACGTGATGGTCTCTCCAGACTTCAAACTTTAGTACCATGTACGCACGCTATGCTCACGCTACGTCCTACAGCGCCAACATGGCGGTAATCAAATAGGCACAAAAACAGTTTGACATAAGCCTGTCCAGTGTAAATATATGCAGGTCAATGGTTATTACCTATAGCGTTATGTTGGTACCCCGTAAATTTATTATTATTGCGATGGAATAAGGTTCAAAATTGAATAAATTTCCGGGGTACCAACATAACGCCATAGGTAATAATAACCACTGAAACGCACTCTAATAACGTTACAATTTGTCAATTGTCATGTCAATTTGGTCAGCTCAGTGTAGCTGTAGCACGTACTTGTTGTATGGTCTGTGAGCTGTAGTTAGAAACAGTTTGTTCTGTTTTCAAATTGTTTAATGCAATGTATATAAAATAGTAAAATTTAAAATTGACACGGTTATCCCATGTCTACCAACTTCTTGGCAAATATCGATGAAATATGTTTTTGTTTTGTCACACTTAATGTAACACCTGTAGCATTTGAGCAGTCCCAGAACGCTTACTGGTCACTGCGGCAGCTAGTTGCATTATTGTTAGCAGGCACTTTATTATTTATTAGTATCAGCATAAATCATTTCAATCTTATACAGAATAATGGTATTATTTCCCCGCATGCACGATAACGATCGCAGCTTCTAAGTTTAGCATTGCACACCCGTCGCTAACAGAGGCATAGAATCTATACTATGCCATCATATTTTATGGACGATAAGATCTAGATTCTTAGTTACAATTTATTATACGTATGAGTTCAAATCGAATTACACGCTGTAGGTCACAAACGAGTTTGGTCATCAACGATCTGATTTGCATGATAGGATACGTCCCATTCGCGATTTGTCTTATACGCATTTTGCCACCTTTTCAGTTTGTCATATACCTACGCAAATTTCGTCATTTAAGCGGATATCGTCATAATCCCAGCTAGTCATAAATGGTGTTCGTCATGATCCCTTTACTATACATACTTAATACTTACAATAATAAGGAAGCACGGTTTATGTTCATAATCATAACACAAACTACCTGAACCGTCGGCCAACCAGGGTCATTTTCGATCTATCGCATATTGGGACCAGACCAAATCCCTTCTTCCCCACGACACTACCAAGGCGCACTACTGGTAGTATCGTGGGTATTTTTTTTCCCTTCTACACTACCGGCCCAGTAGTGTCGTAGGTAAATGAAAAATTCCATACATATGCATTCCCCACGACTTATATCTACAAATTCTACATCATAATACACTTTAACGTACTGTGCAGTTGCTCCAATAACTTCTTTTCAAGAAAAATAATTGTACTAAAGATGATGATGAAAAAACAACGAAAATCATCGTAAAAGTGCAGAAGTGAAATTATTTTCCATACTCTACACGTAAGGAAAAAGACAGAGACAAATGATTTTGCATAACGGAGCCTTAATATTAGATAAGTACTTAATGCTGTGCATCGATTACTTAAATCACTTTTAGACGTTGCAAAAGACCGTATAATTATAAAATGTGAACACACATGTTTATTAAAAGCTGATAAAATAAATATTATTGCCGATTGAAAAGTAGAATATAAATGTGTGCAAAGATATTTCATCTTATTTAGAACACATGAAAAAAACTTCTACGATCTTAAAAGTAGACAATATTTATCAAGAACGGACTCATCCGTGTATATTTTAGACTGTGTACTTAGTGGGTTGGGTTTCGCACAGTTTCTCAAACTGGGGGCTGATTAAGTAACTCTGTTGCTATCAATTCAAGATTGAAACCAGTTACATTGCTGTTTTAATTAAAATACTTGTCACATTAGTTCTTACTGGAGCAGCAATGTAACTGCGATTTCTGTCACAGTTGATTGCAACAAAGTTACAAAATAGGGGGGCTGGTCAGTTTCCTCATTCGTCAATTCCATGAAATTTATTACGTCGTCAGTTTCCCTAATTTTCCAGTTTCGTTAACTCGTCAGTTTCCTTATTATGAATATAAATACGTGTATCTATTGTTAACTCTTTTCTCACTTTTTGTCATTTCTATTGCTTTGCCTTACTTGTAAATTAATTAAAAATTCAAAAATTAAATTATAATCATTTATTCTCAGATATCATAGATTCAGAGTTGTTAGTAAGACAATAATGGAAAAAAAATACTTAAGTACTATGTTAGTATAAATGATGAATTAATTAAGGTAATAGTAATGTCAAAAAATAAATTCAAATTCTATTCACAAAAAAAAAGAAACGTTCCATTTGATTATTAAAAAAATCATGTTGTTAACAATTATCAATTTACTAATAGTAAAATATTAATTAATGCGATATACTGATTCTGCCTTAGGATTAATCAGGTTGGAAACCGATTAATGTGTTTCTGTTTTCTCAATATATTTTCCTTTTCTCCATACCAACACGTGGTTTCTTTTGCTGTCCTGGACAATAACAATGTAGACGTTAATCCATCATTAAAAACATTCAAGACACGCTTTACAGAAGCCAAAAAAATGTGAAAACCAAAAATTTCAGAACATTTTGTTATTTCATCAAAAATAGTGAGACGAATTATGACACTAAAATTCACACAAATTGTTTCAGGGGTACACTCCACTGCATATCGCTATGCAGTTTCGACACGAGAACGTGTATAGACTGCTAGTCGAAGTTTACGGTAAATATAACATAAGCTAATTATATTATATTTTATGATTATTTTATGCAAAATAAAAAAGATGTATGTGTGCTGCAGCTTTCAGACAGCGTAGCAAACGCCATCTGGCGGATTCCCTTGTCACTAAGTAACTCAAAGGACACACGTAGGTCAAAATGAAAGTGTATTCTGCAACAGAAACATTCAACGTTTTCGAAGCTTGCTTTTACAAGCATCAGAAATAACGAAACTGTGCGCTCGTATCTTTTAGCTCTTAGGTCATTGGAAAAAATAACAGCCGATAGACATCGTCACATCATAATATCTAAATAAATTCCACGGGGCTACTTTCGTGGCGCGGACTTCTAGAAAGAATTCTACAAGATGGCAAAATTATCACTTTGGCTCGTATTAATAAACCGCTCTCAACATTGAGAGCTATGTTGTGATCATACCTGAGATGGTGTTCCTCATAGAAATAGAATGTCAAAGAACAACAATGTCAATAAACAGGTGATCCGAAAACTAATACATACATTTCATATGAGATACGTAAAATATGACTTAGATACATAAAATATGACTATATATGGCAAAGAAAATTAATTAATTATGTTCCATGCTGTTTTCTTCGTCGATTAACGCATAAATGTAGCGAAATTTGGTTTTAGAGAAATGTGTGGCAATATATTATTTACCTGTGAAAAGTGTGATTAGTTGGATTGTTTCTTTTTGTCACATCACAATTACTTAGAGCACAAGACACCATGGCTCCACGATACCTTTATTTCAAATTCTAATTAAGATTAACAAATATTAAAAAAAAACTGTGATTGCTCATTTGCTAGGCAGGACGCTAGGGGCTCTTACTGTAAAAAATGTTGGCACATGTCACTTGATCCTTTGTCTCTTTTTTACATAGACCGTGTCCGTATGATGTTAACTTCTCTTTTCCACGCTTTGTTGGTCTTCTTGAGCGCAGCGAAAATTTTTCTATGGCTATGGTGTTCCTATAAGAAGAGCATCACAAGTTGATCTCAAGATAGCTCTAAGTCTTAACGATGAGAGCGGTTTATAAATCACAAGAGAGCATTTTTAACCTCAAATATTTACTATGGAAGTATTTATTGTAAAATAGAGGGTATCTTTTGGACCCCTTGTCAAACTTTGAAACGCACGTCATTCTATAACAGCAGTAGATATAATCTATTTATGTTTTGTTATAATGACTTTGAAATAGGCATATTGTTTATAATTTAAAGATAATTTACCATTATTTTCTAAGGATTTAAAAAGAGTCTTCAAACCACCGAGAAAGCAATAACTAACTTCAAACTGGAATTTAAAAGGAAAACTATGTTTAATCAATTTTCTATTACTTTACCTCATATTAACTTTTGAAAAGCGTTACCCAAAAATTACCTTGTATATTTTTTTTTTCAGACGCCGATCCCAACGTTCGAGATTGGTCCGGGAGGAAACCACGCCAATATTTGGTGCACATAGACACGTCCTTATCACCCGGGTGTTTTCGAAGTACGTTTCTTTATCTATAAAGCTGATATTTGAAAATATTTTCTGTGTACTGATAAAACCTTCTCCGTTATTCTAATTGTGGCAGTCATTTTAATTTTTCCTTTAGGAATAGTCACAGAAAACCATAAAAATAATTTTAACACAAATGAAATCGAGGCCTTCACTAATATAGTATAGGTATTTCTTATTACAAAATTGAAATGGCTAAAATCTTTATATGTTTACTCTGTAAATTATATTACAGAAGCAGACCATTTTGATTTGCATCGGACCATAACTTCCCCTCCAGTTATTAGGGTCACATCAAATACCCTAAATACTATGTCAAGTAAGACAAATTCACATATAAACTGTCACATGCACATGTGCTAAAGGTGGGCATACATTAATACAAGTCAGTAATGGGTAGCGTCGTAACTCACTTATACGACACCGCTCCCGCACAGTAGAAAAATGAGAATTAAAATATGGGCAATATGGGCTTAAGATCTGGAAGTATCTCTGGAAGAGATTTTTATTCAGTTTCATCTACTAATCTTGTAATTTTGCTTGTTTATAGTAAAAGTAAATGGCCGCGCAGCGCAATTTTTAGTCAGTAGATGGTTGAACTTCCAAATCACTCTCATTGACAAATCACCATCAACAAGATGGTTGAACTTCAAATCACTTTCATTGTTTAGACTACTCTCAAGTTCAGACTATGACCAAACAATTGAATTAATTATCCTAGTTTTTGGTATTTTTAAGGCAGGGCATTGTGATTTCAAGGTAAGGCATTGCCCTACAATGCCCACCCCTAGCTACGGCCCTGGGCTGATTGAGTCAGCCCGTTGGGACGACCGATGCAACTCAACTCAACTCGGTTAAGACTTCGGGAAAAACACCTATGTTTAGTTTAAACGTGTTTAATGTGTCTTAATCTGATAGGATGTTACTGTAATGTAAGTACATTTATCAACAGAGTACATTCGTATGTACTCTGTAGATATTAGCCATTATGCGCATGTTGAATAGCAATTTTCTGCTGTGTGCGAGCCGTGCTTTATTATGAGTGAGTGACGAGATTTAGATGTGGCTGTCCTTATACCTTAAGTAACTGTTCTTTTACTACAAATCAAGTTAATAATAATATTTTTAATGTCTGATACCTTTGGAAGTAGGCAGCTACACATTCAAACTAATTTTATTGTACTCTATGTTAATCTGTTGTAAGATGGTAATAAATAAATGATAGCACAACTATTCTGTACATATCTTCTTTATCAGTCGCACGACGCCCATTGCTGGGCATATGTCTTTATATTATGTATATCTAATATTGAACTTTAACTCTATTCAGTTTTAATATCCAACACTTGGGTCTTATATTATGTAGTTACACGACGAGTTTTCATTTGCACTCTTTGGTAGCACTTCCGTTTTACAAATTTTAAATAAGTAGGTACTCCGTATTAAAAATAGTAAGAACTAATAATAGTCACTCTTCCCAATTACTTAGAAATAATATTACCTAACGCAAACATTGGTGTAAGTACTAAGTAGTGACAGGATGACCTTAAAAAAAACGAAAAACATCGAAAAAGTGCAGAAGTGAGGTTATTTTCCATACTCTTTACACGTAAAGAAAAAGACAGAGACAAATGATTTTGCACAACCGAGCCTTAACTGGGCTATTTACTAGATTTTTTTCTGGGGCAAATCTTCATGGTTTTAATTCTATTCTTGGTATTCTGTAGAAAATATTCGAAAAAAAATGACAACGACAATTCCACCGCGCAACATAAAACATTTTTTTTACAGTTTTTAGACAAAAATGTTTAACTAGTTTATTTTTATATATAGTAGGATAACTGGGCTATTCACTTGTATTTTTTTCTGGGGCAAATTTTCATAGTTTTAATTCTGTTGAGGATTTTCGATAAAAATATAGTAGAGAAAAAATATATATTTTGAATTTCGCGGTTTTTTTTATGGGTGAGTGAAAATGTAGTTCCAAAAATCAATTCCTTGTCCTTCAATTATAAGAAAGAAAAAGACACTAAACTTGATATAGTTGCTATAAGTATGCATAGACTAGTAATGGGGAAGGCAACTGTCAAAATGGCGCTGCGTATGCTTGTTCCACGAGAGCTATGAAAACAAAAGACTTTTACTTAAAAAATAGTTTTTTAGCTTTAAAATGATTACACTCTGTGTGGCAATGGCTTTAAAAATTTCCGAAAAATCTGGATACAGAAAAAATGGATAAATTCTGTAAAAATAAAAACGTCTTAAATTTGGCTTTCAATTCCGGCATTTGCATTGTAGAATAGTATTTTATATCTAATCATCTCGCTCGCAAGTTCGACGACTTTCAACCTCCCGAACAAGCCGGATTTTGAAAAGGCTTTAGCACCATAGACCACATCCATACGCTGCGGCAGGTTATACAGAAGACCGAAGAGTTTAATCTGCACTATGCTTGGCGTTCGTGGATTATTAGAAAGCCTTTGATTCGATTGAAACCTGGGCGGTGCTGCAGTCTCTCCAAAGGTGCCAAGTGGACTATAGATATATCGAGGTGTTGAGGTACTTATACAAAAATTCCACAATGTCGATCCGAGTACAGAACCAGAGCACAAATCCTATCCAACTGCAGCGTGGTGTGAGACAGGGAGACGTTATTTCTCCGAAGCTGTTCACAGCTGCGTTGGAGGACATCTTTAAGCTCTTGGACTGGAAAGGACTAGGCATCAACATTAATAGCCAGTACTTAACACACCTTCGTTTTGCCGATGATATAGTCCTTATGGCTGAGACCATGGAAGACCTGAACACAATGCTCGAAGATCTCCATAGTGCTTCCCAAAGAGTGGGATGAACATGGATAAGACGAAAATTATGTCAAATGGCCATGTTGTATCCTCTCCAGTTCATGTTGGGAACACTACACTTGAAGTTGTTGACCACTACGTATACCTAGGACAGGCAGTCCAGTTAGGTAAGTCCAACTTTGAGAAAGAGACCTCTCATCGAATCCAACTCGGGTGGGCAGCATTCGGGAAGCTTCGAAAAATCTTCGCGTCCGACTTACCTTAGTGTCTCAAGACGAAAGTCTATGAACAGTGTGTGTTGCCAGTGATGACTTACGGCAGTGAAACGTGGTCGCTAACTATGGGTCTTATAAGGAGGCTCAAGGTCAGCTAGCGCGCAATGGAGAGAGCTATGCTCGGCGTTTCCCTGCGTGATCGAATCAGAAACGAGGAGATCCGCAGGAGAACTAAAGTAACCGACATCGCTCGAAGGATTGCTCAGCTGAAGTGGCAATGGGCAGGACACATAGCGAGAAGAACTGATGGCCGTTGGGACGGAAAGGTTCTGGAATGGCGACCGCGCACCGGACTCGGCTCCGTGGGTAGGCCCCCGACAAGGTGGACCGATGATCTGGTGAAGGTCGCGGGAAGCCACTGGATGCGGGCAGCGCAGGACCGATCGTCATGGGGATTCTTAGGGGAGGCCTACACTACACAATGGCCTAGGCCTACACCCAGCAGTGGGTGTCGTGCGGCTGATATGATGATGATGATGATGATATGCTTAACCGGTACTATAACAAGCTTGTTATAGTTAAAGTAAGATGGTGAAAATCAGGCTTAGAGTGAGGCCCGCCGGACGCACTGTTCTCCCCCCTCCCCTGCCCATCTGCTGGGGGGAAACGCGTGGCAACCGGGCTAAATCAGCTCAGATCACACCCAGCAACACCTGTTCCAAGCGGTTTGCTTTGTTTGTCACTAATGGGAGCCCCCATACCTAAATATTTATTTTAATTTTATTTAATTATTTCTTTTCAAAGTGAATATACAACCAAATATTATCTGAATACTTTAAGCGTCTACCTGTAGCCATTAATATCGAGCAATAACCAGCTAAAAAAACACGTTTGTTGCATGGAAGCTCCCCTTAAATATTTATTTTATTCTGTTTTTAGTATTTGTCATCTGTGAAAATTTAAATTGTCTGGCTATCACGGTTCATGAGATACAGCCTGGTGACAGACAGACGGACAATGGAGTCTTAGTAGTTGGGTCCCGTTTTTATCCTTTGGGCACGGAACCCTAAAAAAGCCTGACCAAAAGCTACATCCGCTCAGTCATTCCGCAGCGATGATGTGTTATATCAAGTCTTTTTTTAGGGTTCCGTACCAAAATGGTAAAAAAGGAACCCTTATGGTGTGACTCAGTCTGTCTGTCTGTCTGTCTGTCACAGCTGAATATCTCGAGAACTACTAATGGTATCAACTTGAAATTTGGAATAGTTTAAGATGACATTTGCCCAACTATTTTGCAAATAAGAAATAAATAAAAAAATAAATATCTTTTTTACAACAGGGACTGAAAAGGGGTCTTAAAATTTTTAAGTGGGGCTACTGAGGCATGTGGGGTATCATATGAAAGAGCGCCGTTTGCACGTTTTCAATCATTTTTCTTTTTGTTTTAGGCTGCATAGTTTTCGACTTATGATGAAAAAGAAAAAAAAAATGCAGTCCCCCCCCCCCCCCCCCTTATCTCCGAAGTTTGCAAAGAGAAAAATCTGAAATAATTCTATGTGATAGTAGTTTATGTAAAGATTACAGGAAAAATAAAACGATGTCTTAATATAACACACTTTTTTAGACAAATAACAAACAAAAAATCATTAGTCCCACTACCGGTCAACAGATGGCGCTGATTAAATTTGTTCCACTATCAGTCAAGAGATAGCGCGACTATAATAATTGGCTTTGATAATTTTTTGAACATGACTGGAAATCTCAAAACCATTTCGAGGAATAAGCTTTCGGTACAGTGTCTACTAATTAAATTTAAAAATAATTCAATATTTTTAAAGATATTTATAATATTCAATAAAAAGCTTTAACCTTCAAATGACCTTCATATGACGTCATCACATACAGATCCCCCAGCCATAATAAAAAAAAAGAAAAAAGGGCAAAGACAATTTTGACAATGAACTTGGCATTAGGGATGGTGGAAGGTGGAAGTGAAAAAATATTGATATAGGTAATATTTCTCAGAAAAAAATGAGATGAAATGGGATGATGACTAAGTAATGGATTCTAATTTTAAGGTATTGTAAAACATAAAAAAATAGCAAAATAAACCCCTACGCGAAATTTTGGCTCGATTTGACGAATTTTACGATGATTTTTAAGACTCAAAAGTAGGAAAAAATCAAAATGCTCCAGTGACAAAATAGTGTCGACTATTAGAATCCATACGTAATTACAATAAAAATGTTTTGAAAAAATTATTGTAAAAACATCTATCGATATATCAGAGTATATCGATGAACTTATCTCGTAATTTTTTCCACATCCCTACTATTAAATGTTTGTAAATAGAAATAAAGTATGCACATATTTTCACAATGTTTATTATGTTATCCTGCCAATTTATCAGTCCACAAGCAATCGTTACAATTTCATCCATGTAGCCTACATCCAAAATAGACACAATACATACAATACATTTCGCAATTTGGGTAGATTGGGCGTGTCAGTTTTTACAAAGTTTTTCAGCTGAGTTTCCACTGGTAAGCATTTTTATTATAATTTTACCACCTCAAAAATTATTGCGGCAAATGAAGAAGGTAGGTTAGAACCGTCACAACTGGATTAAATTAATAAAATAGAAGAAATATTAACTATAACTTATTTGTTTACAAACAACCATAAAGTCATTATGACAGGTAATGACACTTGGCCGTTATTTTTCTATAAGTAGATGGCAAAGGTTTTCCTTCTTAAACTTTCATGCCACTAATGACGTCATTCCGGTTGACCATATCCGCTCGACAAATATATTTATAAAAAAATAAATACGGGACCAAATGTTAAAATATTCAAATTAGTTTCTTAAATTGGCCTAATCTGTAGTAAAAAAATAAAAATAAAAAATACCTCTTATTTTTTAACCAAAGCCAATTGGTGGCTGGTTCTAATATAATTAACTACTATTTGCCGTATGAATTAACGAAAAATAAGTTTTTACTTAGTAGCAATTAGTAATATATACAGTTTGCAATGTAGAGTGGCTGAAACGTTTTTCAGTCACCGTAAGCAGCTGTGGTTATAATTTGTAAATTAACTGTCCGCCTGTTCACCCTTCCACCTGTCCAATGTCCGCCGTTTATCCTACTTTTTTAAAAACTTTACTAAAGTAACATATCCACATATATTTATGATTGTACGGAACCCTCGGTGCGCGAGTCCGACTCGCTATTGACCGGTTTTTATAAGATAGATCTAGAAAGAGAGAAAAGAAAAATAACTATTATAAAGCGTATCCAACAGCGCCACAAGTTAAATTGCGAAAAGGTTTAGCTGAAAACAATTTTCCAAAACCTATGATTCGTACTTTGCACGGCCGACCCGTGGCCACACCGTTTTACCACACCGGTGTGTGCGTTGCTTTAATAGTAGGTACTTATTTGCTTTCAGAAAAGGAAGGATTTCTACGCATCGGTTCGCTCAACGTACGGGTAAAGAAAACCACTGAAGCTTTCAGCAATTTCCTCGGAGTGGGTGCGACCAGGTCCTCGGCTTATATTCCCAAGTCTGCCAGAGACAGGGACGAGAGGAGGTCGGATGATGGTGAACTGCATAAAACCTGGGGTTCTGCTGATAACATCCAGGTTCTTATCATTAATTCCCATGAACACACTAAGAAATCGAGATAGGGCGGCGTTGTACGCTTTGCGTACCGTAAAGTATTAGTTGCAAAATAAGTAAGTGCAAGATTTCTCGAAAACACTACTCTGAGTTATGTTTTTCCCAGTACACTGAATTTTCTGAAAATTATTATATTATTTAACGGACTAATTTACAGGTCATGATATTGTAGCCGGGCAGAACTTGTATTTTTTTATATACAACGTGTTTCAAAAACCCCTGAAGCTGAATATGGTAGATAAGGCAGGTACCATGCATACAACCCCGGAAATAATTATACCTACACCCTAAAAACCGACACATTTAAAAAAAACTACTACATGAGAAACTACACTGTGGCAGCTCTAGACATAAAATTGTTTTGCTTTTTCCCATTAAAGGGATTGATTATCGGAAACAATGGTCTAATTTGCGTCTAGGGCTGTCACTGCAGTTTTCCATACAAATAAGAAACACATTTTTACTGATTAAGTATTATGAAACACCTTGTATGTAAAATGGTCTCGCCCCTTCTCTATTTATTCGTGTTTTTACAATATTTTATTAGCATAAACCAGCCTGATATTTAAAAATCTGTACTTATCTATTTTAGTTCCACGAGTGTTAATTTTATTAATAAAATATTAAAGAATTATAGTCAGACTCGTAATTCGATTCAGTAAACTGACAGCTCAAGTGTGGCCACTTTATGTATGTTTTAAAAGTAGTGACGTTCATTCATTCTATTAACTTTCATTTTAAAATCAGCTTATTAACACGTTTTAATTATAAAAGAACACGTTTCTAAGGAAGTGAGTAAAAAATACAATTTTAATAAGAAATGAATTGTATTTCAGCGAATAGGTCATTCTGATAGAGATGGATATTTACTAATTAAATTATGTGGCAAATGAAACACGAATTTTACACAAAATAGGAGTTTAAATAGGTATGAATTGCCGGTTTTTTCTCACACAGAGACGAATTATGAGTCAGAGTAGTTTTTCCCGCTTGCACGAATTTTATACCGACCTTATTTCGAGTAGGTATTGCAATGGATTGTAAATTGTCTTATAAGCAAAGGCCGGATTTGCGGTAGCAGGAATACAAACTTGCTAGTGATTATCAATCGTAAATGTTTACATATCGATGATTTGAAAATATTTTTGAAGTGGAACTTTTTTGTTCGCGTCTGTATATTTTTTTTTTGTATTTTACCAAGGAAGATGTATTTTTTATTTAAATTGACATTGTATTTCACTCACTTTGACTTTACTAGCTTTGCATCAAGAAAAACTACAGGGAATTTTATTTTTTCTACAATTCACGATTTTTACTTATTCAGTGAAATCAGTAAAAATGCCTTGCAGAAAAAATCTCGTTTCGATTTTTACTCGTTTTTCACGTTACTTAAATTATATTTTTTATCGATACATTACAAAAATAGATAATTAAGTTGTCCACGCACTATTAAACGTCATTTTATTCGTGCCACCGCAAGTCCGGTCTCTGTTTATAAGCGTTCTCGTGAACTAAACTATAGATGTTCTATCTCACTAAGTCCGTTTGGCTATGAAAGTGTTGGCTTATTCTGTTTATCCACCCTGAAACAGCCACCCTAAGGTGGATACACGGAAAGCGCGTGTCCATCTATCCACCCTATCATAGTTGATATGATAGTATGATGCGGTGGATAAATAGACACGCGTTTTCCGAGTATCCACCTGAGGGTGGCAGTTTCTGGGTGGCTGTTTCTGGGTGGATAAATGGATTAAGCCTTGTTAGGCGTGCACATCCATATCATTTTAGTGTGCGTAATACGAGAGCGTGCAGGCAAAAATTAAAACAGTGTGAATGTGCGCGCCTAACAACATTCGTAGCCGAACGGACTTCTTGAGATAGTACAACTATAACAACAAGCATTTACTTTGTCAACACAGAAAGAAGATAAGCTAATGCCACCCCCGATGGCCAGTAAGGTGCGCCGTCGTGGCGCTAGTGGCAGGAAAGGTTTAAGCGCGCACAGCAGAAGTACGCCGTCGACTCCTGACCAGGTACACCAAATATGGCTAGTTAACGCGTATTAACATAACAAGGAGTAAACTAATGTCTCAAATACACGAGCACCACTTCGCTGTCGCGCTGTGGCTTGAATGGTCGACGTTATCATGTCACTAACAAAGTAAGTAAGTACACAGTATAATA
Organism: Agriphila geniculea; assembly: GCA_943789525.1. Taxonomy (NCBI): domain Eukaryota; kingdom Metazoa; phylum Arthropoda; class Insecta; order Lepidoptera; family Crambidae; genus Agriphila; species Agriphila geniculea. Next base: position 8,709,204 of record OX038870.1, read on the forward strand.
AGTTTTTTCAAAACAGTAAAGAAGCTCCATTGAAATGTTCGAATTTGACGGCTGACGTCACTCGAGCTCTAAGGGTTGTCACATCGCGTGGGTTATTTCTAGGGTTGCTAGATCGGAAGTCCAAAATATCTGGAGAAAATTTGAAAATGTTCGCGGTTGTTGTTGAGAAAAATAAATATGTAACTTATTTAAGTTACATATTTATTTTACATTTTACATTTTATTTTTCTCAAATTGCGCGGCCGTACTCAAATTTTTACTATATACAGGCATTTGCCTGTATATAACATGGACCTAGAGACTTGAAATTTTGCACACAGATACCTCATACAGTGTAGGCATCCACTAAGGAAGGATTTTTGAAAACTCCATCCCTACGGGGGTGAAATAAGGTATGAAAGTTTGTATGAAAGTCCCTCAGTTTTGAAGCTAGGATCTTCAAATTTTGTGTTTAGGCTGACGATTAAAAATTAATAAATATGGGTCTCAGCATTTTTCAAAATTCTACCCCCAAAGGGGTGAAAAGGGGTATGAAGTTGTGTATAGAAGAAAACCCTTCATTTTCGAAGTAAAAATCACTTAATTCATAATATAGGCTTATGGAAGAAAATCTAATGCAACGTTTGTTGTTATTGTTAGTACTTCAACCCCTATGGCGATGAAATAGGGATGAAATGGGGAAATAAACCTAAAAATAAATATCGATGTCGTTATTGGGGTTTTCTGGTATGGGATAGTGATTGCGAAAATGACATTTATTTTAAAGTCCAAAACGATGTACATGATTTAACCCCTAAAAGGGTGAAAATGGGGTTCATATTCTGTATGGAAAAATAATATAAAATAGACATTATAACTTTAAGCTTCGTAGGAGCACGTCTGAAAATAAAAAGGCAAACATATATTTTGTGATTTTGAAAATCAGCCCCTTAGGTGGTAAATTGGGTAAGTAAGTAATCATAAAAATCTATGGATGTCGTTCTTGAGATTTTATTGGATGGTGATTGCGAAAATGACATTAATTTTGAAGTCCAACTCGGTGGACATGATTCAGCCCCAGAGGACGGGGAGATAGGGAACCGGAACGGGAACGTGAACGTGAACGGGAACGGGATGGGATGGGACGGGAACGGAACGAGTGCGGGAACGGGAACGAAACGGAATGTGACGGAAATGGGACGGGACGGCAACGCAACGGGACGGGGCGGGAACGGAACGGGATAGGAACGGGAACGGGAACCGGACGGGACGGGAACGAGAGAGATAACGGGAACGGGATGGGAACGAAACGGGACGGGAACGAGAGAGAGAACGGGAACGGGATGGGATGGGACGGGAACGGAACGAGAGCAGGAACGGGAACGGGAACGAAACGGAATGTGACAGGACGGGAACGGAACGGAACGGGACGGGAACGGAATAGGATGGGACGGCAACGGGACGGGATGGGAGCGGGAGCAGGAGCGGGACGTAACGGGAACGGGAACAACCAGCCATTTTTACGCGATTAAGCGGGTCCCCACTTACCAAGTGAGCGAGCCTCGTGCGAGGTCCGCCACATGCGGCAAACGTCTTGCCTCGCGAGGCAGCGCGCTTGGTGGGGACCCGTCTATCGTGTAAATACGACTGGTCGGATCCTGGCTGAAGGTTCCCTAAGGATTTTCTCTAATATCCACGCGGACGAAGTCGCGGGCGGAAGCTAGTTAAATATATAAAACTCAAAGGTGACTGACTGATATAGTGATCTATCAACGCACAGCCCAAATCACTGGACGGATCGGGCTGAAATTTGGCATGCAGGTAGATGTTATGACGTAGGCATCCGCTAAGAAAGGATTTTTGAAAATTCCATTCCTAAAGGGATGAAATAAGGTCAAAAAGGTTCAAAAATAGGCCCCCTAATTATTAAAATAAACTCGTGCGAGGCCCGCGACTAGGGTTGCAAAATTACGTAATTTTACCGAAAAGACTGGTAAAACGGATATTTTACCGTAATTTATATAAATTACGGTAAAATTACCAGCGACTAGTAGCGTCTTTTATGTATTTATTTCTGCTTTAGAATAAAAAGCAACACTGATTCATGGTATCTAAGCATTGAAAACAAAAAAAAAAGGATATTCAATTGCGATGATCGTAGTAAAATAAATGAATTATGACATTTCCATACATCTACTCTCGGCAATATCTACAATTACTTCACCTCACGTTTTATACTGCTTAGTGCGTGAACTTTTTAGTTTTCACTTAAGGTTTTTTTAGTTTTTCACTTAAAATAGTGGTTTCACATTTTGGAGCTCAGATAGGCTGTCTCACTCATACTTTTGAACTTAAGAAAATAACTTGATTTATTTTTGGTGATTGTTTTCAATACATTGTCAAAAGAATAGTATTACGGATATTAAACATATATTGTTTTTGTTGAAAAAAATACATTTAAATGTACAAAAACTAGTTGTAATTTCAACAAGTAAATCAAAAATATATCTGTAAATAAATATAAGTACGTGAAATATTCGTGATAGTATTCTTTTGACCATTAAAAACATTCACCAAAAATAAATCAAGTAAGTAATTTATTATTATTTAAAAAGTTCAAAAAAGTGAGTTAGCCTATTTGAGTTGCAAAATGTGTCAGACAACGCTCTTATAGACTATAATTACTTCACCTCGCGTTTCCTATCTTATTCGGTTAATAGCTTACGGCTTGGTACGTGAAAGGGAGGTCGGCGTTTTTTTCGTTTTTCACTTAACGGACAAACAGACTAACAGATAAGCACATTTTCCCCTGTAATAAAAAAATATAAGTACTTTAAATACATTTTTTACTGAAAATTACCGTAATTTATCGAGAAATACCATAAATTACGTAATTTATCGTTTTTTACCGAATTTTACCAAGGTAATTTTACCGATTTGCATCCCTACCCGCGACACGCGGCAAACGTGGGGACCCGCCTAATCGCGTAAGAACGGCTAGTCGGATCCTGGTTGAAGGTTCCCTAAAGATTTTCTCTAATATCCACGCGGACGAAGTCGCGGGCTGAAGCTAGTAATGATATATTTTACTATATTGACGACATTATCAAAATCAGTTTGCTATTTTTTTTATCAACAGTCGGTCGGTATCTTTCAAAATTCAAATTATTGGGTATGCAGATGGCAGTACTGTCATGGAGCGATGTTCAGTGTCAGCAGCCTGAGCCCAACTTCCCTGGGAAGACATTAATTCCAACCCAATCACCTACACTCTCGAGCTTTTTGTATAAAGCTCGAGCGTATAAAAATGACCTCTTTGTTGTTATTCACCCCATCGTAAAATGATTGAGTTTGTAACCTTTATTCCTTTTTCCGTATCGATATTGATGCATCGACAGTTGTGCCCAGCCCTATATGTCAAAAACGTGTCATATTTTGATGTGTGACTCATCCGTACACAAATTTTTGCTGTTTTGTTTTATTTTTTATGTGTGAGTGTCGTCATTACAGCGTTGTTTTTTTATGTGGGTATGCGTAACTGCACTTGTGTGCATTTCTCTCCCCTCGCAAAAAATGCCAGAATAATTTGAATAGAGTAATAATCGCTAAGGCTTCTCCCTTCGTGACGAAACGAAGCCTTTGTTGCTCGAAGGTAAAATGTATCATCGATTGGGTTTGTGTCTAGTAATACTTTGTTTTATAATAATGTAGTGATAGTGTTTGTGACTATGTTTTATTTATCATTACTGTATTATGTTTATCTAGGTAGGTACTTAGTTCTTAAAAATAATATAATATAGGTACTTTCAATTTTAAAACTACCGCATTTTTCTTTCTGCTTCTCGAAAACATCGTTCGCTTTAGTGTAAATACTAGGTATTCGACGAGACGGCCGGAGAATGCCAACCCTAGCGATCCGACGGAGTGCAATGACAAAAGGGCCACAAGTGACGTTAGCTTCTCCACTGTTTTGAAAAAACTTATATGTACTTATACTGTGGTAAGTATCTTGATTTACTTGAAAACACGCTCCGGTCGTGTTTGTAACAGAATTTTGTAACCAGCTACAAATGAAGAACTTTTTTCTACATTTGTAATCAAGTTACGAAACACAAATGATTTGATATTGTCTATCCTTGTAATTAGTTACGATTGAACAATTTATAAAGTTTTCGTCCCTCAGGACGACTTCGTCATTGTTTGTAACCTAGTTACTTACAAACAAATAATTTTCGGATCTCCAATTATTTTTAGTTCGTCATTTATCGATTTGTTGTTCGCAAAAACCCAACAATTCCACAAATGTTTGACAACTTAAATAGTTTCAAATATCCACAGAGAATCTAATAAAAATGACAAAAAATTTTTGCTTATTGATCACTAAGGCCGCTATTACATTATCATATATTTATCATTTATATATGATTTCATATCTGTCAAATTCTATGATCATAGTTAAATGATGCTGTCCTTCATTTTTACATATTACACTTATGATCCACCTATGATCATATAAACAATGTCATAAATTAAGATGGATAACGATTTAGCTGTGTTTTCCGTTGCTATGAGTGCAATTTTTATTAATAGCATTAAAAAAGAAGAAAACTGTTAAGAACAAAGCAAAAAATAAAAGACGTATTTGAGTTTTGTAAAAACATATTTCGTTATCGGAACAAGATTATTATATAAACACTCATTTTCGTCGTAAAGAGTAATTAATATTTTTGTTATTTCAATATTCCAGTCAAAATTCTTGCACTTGAAGACGCCATTTTTTGAAGTTAGGCGAATAGAGGAAAGAATCGCTACTGGGGCGACGAATATGATCCTACTTGTACGCTCGCTGTCAAATAGGATCCCATAACTATGATCAAAGACAATATGAATCACATGTAGTTATTAGACCGTCCTATTTTCTTCATATAAAAATGACTCATACATATATGATCATATTTATATGATAGTCTAATAGCACTCTAAAAAAAAGCAAATGCAGAATTTAGAAAAATGTTACAGTTCGGCACTGCTTGGAAATCACATCACGTCTCATATTTTGTTATGCCAGGTTGACACAACCATCAAAGCACTCCTTTAGTAAATAAATTCCAAAATAAATATCTCAACCATCGAAAGAGCTACATACGCCCTCTTCAACTAATCGTAGAACTAAAACAACCGCTATGCGCGCTTTAGTTTCCCGACGCGACCGCTGTCGCCGAGTAGCGTTAGTGCGTCCCCCACCCCCAAATCAATATCGATGTCGCGTAATTCAGTCAGACACTGAAGCTGTGCCCGTCCCGGGGGTAAGCCGAACTGACACTTCTCTTGAACTGCTCCGAGAGGTGAGTAGAAAAGTTCACTAGAACAATATTGGGTCACATAATGTTTATTATGCTATCGGCGAATTTTTTTCATTGATTTTTTTAATATATTGCCTATCATGACTTTTTCATATTTTTTTGTAATATTCTTTTGTTTCGTCTTTGTGTAAACCTTTGCGATAGCGCTAGTTTGATATAAGTTCGTATTTTTTTAATATAAAATTATTTTCATCCTTATGAAAATTTTAGTTAATTAATATGGAAATTTTCGTCGTCTTGTGAAATTATTCCTTAATAAGATATTAAGCTTCAGCCACATTGGCTGAAACATTGAAGTACCTATTGGTTATTCGTAAAAATTATAAACGTATTTCAAAATACTATGTAGCTAATCAATGTGTTCTGTCACTTTATGAATTGAGTTTGGACGTCATAGATAACACAGACTAACAGCGTGTTTCCACTATAACCCAGTAAAATTAGACATGCATCAAATCAGGTATTTTTGGTTTTTTGATATATTGTTGGTAATGTGGAGGCAATGTTAAATCCAAGTTTTCGACCTCGACAGACGTCCGGGTGTTTTTCTCAAACAAAAAGAAGTTACCTTTTTCCAGTTTTTGACGATTTGGACCCGTAAGACTGATTTTTCATCAAGATTGTGTTTGTGTAAAAAAGTTTTAAAAAGGTTAAATTTGCAACCATTTGAGGGTAAGACGGTTTTGATACGAGAGATAGTTTCAGAGTCACAGCTTTTCAAAATTTAGCTATCCTAACTTTGAAAATGAAGGACTTTCCAGGTACGATTTCCAGGTATCTTTTCACCCCTACGATTGTGGAATAATTAAAAACGCTGACACACGTTAATATGAATTTTTAAACTTCAACTTAAATACAAAATTTGAAGATCTTAACTGCAAAACTGACGGACTTTCATACAAACTTTCATCCCCTATTTACAACCTCTCCGTAGTACTAGCTTTCATATATTAAAGAGATCATTTAAACTGGTCGTGTTATTAAGTCGCGGGAAAAAGGGATACCTACTAGGGATTTTTCTACTGTCCACGCAAATAAATTTAAATTTTGGTACAAAAATTGTATTTTTGAAAATTGGCTACTTTTTGAAAGTTGTGTCTCCGAAACTATTGGTTATATCAAAACCGTTTTTCCCTCAAATGGGTGCAAATTTAATCTTCTTTAAAACTTTCTTACACAATCTTGATGAAAAACCGGTCCTTCAGGGTCAAAATCGTCAAAAACTGAATAAAGGTCACTTTTATTTTAGAATGACCCGCACCCTGATTATCTAAAAAGAAACTATTTAGCGACCGGTTTCATTTCACATACATTGCTACTTTTCTTTGGTATGTTTTTTTTTTAATCCAATAAGAAGTAGCAATGGATCACTATCATCTGTGAACTGCAACCGGTCGCTAGGTGGTTTCTAATTAGATAATCAGCCCGCCGGTCGTCTGCTTGGATTTAACATTACCTCCACATTACCAACAATATATCCAAAAACCAAAAATACCTGATTTGATGCAACGATCAATGTCTAATTAAATTGGATTACTAGTCAATTGACAATGTTGAAACGGAATCTCATGACATCTGCAACTAGTCACAAGACAATGTTGGTTAACATGTTAATCGCAAGTACTAGTCAATCAACATGTCAATATTAACTTCGTCAGGTGACATGTCAACAAACTGTGTTTAATGGATTCAAGCGATGAAGACATTCTTTTGATAATACAGCTTATTTTTTTATTTATTAACAACTTTTATATATTTTTAAATTATTCTGTGCTATGGTGATGATGCATATAATTGCCTAATGAATGACCTGAGGATAGAAGACAGGCAATGTTTTAGAAACTTTGTACTCCTGAAGATTTTGAATGGGTACTAAGTTTAGTGGCACCGAAAATTGTTAATCAAGATGCCTAGCACATTTCGTGATTCTGTTTTAGACTGTAACACTGGCTACAGGAGATTCCTATTGATTTAGTTTATATCATGGCAACACTGTAGTTACTGTCAAATGTGCCAATAATAATGTGCAAAGTAAGAGGTATGAGAACTACTAAAAAAGATACTTTTCATTTAATGTTTCATTTTTATTTTTACTGTGTTTCCATGCATATATTGATTGCTACGGGCCTCTCTCATTAATTCCGCGACATTTTTATATTTACGTACTTACGAATTCCGAACAAGGCATGTCTTTTGCAATTCTGCTTTCATTTAAACTACAGAGCAACGATTTCTGACATTCGATCATTTAAGCGTCATATGGACATTAGCATCATGCGTTTGTCTAAAGCGGGACATTTTTGCCCTTACTGGGGACAGCGGGACAGACAGTCTGAAAGCGGGACTTATGGTCACATTAGGGATAACGTACAGCCGGACTAAACATGTTAAAAGACTATCAACATCGTCGATGTTTATTGTTGAGTTTATGTTTGTTGTAGTGGAAACGCTCGGTTAGCTAAACAGTTATTGTTTAAATAACGTTTGTTTTTTTTATGCATTGGGGGGTAAAAAAATAATGTAATGTATGTAGAAATAAACAACGGTGATTAGCTTATTATCAAAAATAAGCTAAACTAAACCTCAAGGCTTAAAAATAAAATTGGTTATTTATGATTTAGCTGTAGTGGACTCATTTTTCAGTTACGTGAAATTAAACCACCTACGCAAAATATAAAACCTTTATATCATATTTTGTAAGTAGGCTTTCATGTTTTAACTTACGTAGGTACTTGCCACTTTTTTAAAGGGGAAATTAACCATGTTCACCCCGAATTGAGACAAATATTCAAAATATTAGGTGCATACCTATGAATTTTCCGATTTTTTTTTCACAAAAATAGAACCATCTACAAATTTAAATTAAAAAAAAATTTACTTCAACACCTTTATTGAATTATGTCTTTTGTTAAGAACTAGAGCATAGTTTTTTACATTTCGCCGACAAACTGTTATGCAGTGCGGCGAAAGTTGAGTTTGTAATTTTTTGGTATCTTTTACAGTGATAAATAAATAAATAAATAATATTAAAAATATCGATTCGTTGCTCGATATCATATCGAATGATGACTTTGACGATCATCATCATCTACCTATCAGTTTAAATAAAATCCTGATATTTATTTTTTCAACCTTTCAAGTAGTGATGCAACGAATACGAATACGAATATTCGTATTCGCCGAATAGTAGATATTTACCGAATATTCGTATTCGCCGAACATCATCACGAATATTAAAAACAAACTATGTATTTATAAATTATAACTGAACGCAAATTACGATTTGGCTGTGCACCGTGTATCCGAACGCACCTACGCACTACGCTGGTTGTATCTATTGACGGGGGGGATTAGACATGAAGTAGACACATATCTAAAATAACCTAATTTCTCACCGGCTGATCCATTAGTTTTCTGGCGTAAAGATATATATTTCCCGAAGCTGAAAAAACTGGCCTCGAAGTATATTTCATTAAAGCGTTCTACTGTCAAATCAGAAAGAAAATTTACGACCGCTGGGAAAGTACAAACAGAAAAAAGAAATCACCTAATAGATGAGAAGTTACAAATGTTGTACTTTTTGAACAAAAGTTTGTGAGCAGTTAATATAAATTTATTAAATATGTTAGTAAAAAAAATTAATAGTGTGTATTATTAATTAGCTTGTTGAATTATTCGTATTCGTATTCGCCGAATAGTAGGTTTGATATTCGTATTCGGATTCGTATTCGTTATAGTAGTATTCGTTGCATCACTACTTTCAAGTCATCAACCGCCACAAATTCTAAAATATCCACTGATAAATACAGCGGTTTTTATTATTGCCTTAAATACTACAGCGAAACGTTAGGCCTATATCTCAGTAGGACATCAGTGGCAGCGCAACCAGTTGCGATACCAACAAAATGTATACAGTTATGGAAGGTACATCAACTGGTGTCCATTTGGTTGTGCAACCATTTTAAGGCGGCTACTGAATCACCTACGGGGGCGCAACCATGGTGTCCTAGCCCTTAAGTTTATGTAAATTTATAAGTATTCTCATGATTGATTGCCATTTTTAATCTCTCCACTGCTGGGGCACAAGCCTTCCTTATGGGTGGATAAGGAGAGTGGGCCATAACCTACCACGCGAGCCCAAAGCAGATTGGTGGGTGTTAGTGATTGCAAATGCACCCGAGACCAACGGCTTAACGTGCCTTCCGAAGCACGAAGGAGCTCGAGATAATACATTTTTGGTCACCCATCCTATGACCGACCCTTGCGAAAGTTTCTTAACCACCACAAACGCAGAGCCAGGCGCTAAACCACAGCGCCACCGAGCTCCTCAAAACACACACTGTTCCAAAACATTTTACATACTTATTAATTACTATGTATTTTTATTCAACATGTACATTTTCCCCGTCGTAGACTTAATTCACCTGTACCTATTGGTTTTAGTATAATTAATGCACCTAGCTGAATTAAGTATACTCATATGTATAGTATACTTAATTCACCTATATTTTATTACAGAGTATAGTTTCAATACCTAGGTGATTTAAGTATACTTATTAGTAAACTTGATTGAACTGTATTTTGTTCAGTATAGTTAGTGCACCTAGGTGAAGTGAATTAAATATGCTCATAGGTGTAAATTCGCCTATATTTTATTACAGAATATAGTTTAAGCACCTAACTGAATTAAGTATATTTGTTAGTAGACTTGATTCAACTGTATTTTTTGTAAATTGATGTAAATTGAATTTCTGACATATTTTCTCCACTCATAGAGGAAAGTAATGTTTTCACTAATATTGTTGTAGAAATTTTTGTCGAGATGAACAATTTCACATTAATAAAAAGAGGGAGAGGTCAAGTATTTTTATACGAGGAAAGAAAGTTCTAAAAAAAAACATACACAACCAGTGGTCAGTGGTGGAAGATGCTGCAACAGGAACTGTACTGGTTCCATTATTATTTACCTTACCTTTACCTTAGTACCTTGTTGTAATTTACCTAAGTAAATTACAACGAGTTTGGTGTTCGTTGCATCGCCAATTTGAAACTAGAAAATTACTACTACTCCCCCGCACCCGCAATATTTACCGTAGTAAATTACAAGTTGTAATGTTCATGAAATAGCCCCATAAGTGCATTACCTAATATTGAAAAAATAACAGATGAATTAAGTATGCTAATCGGCATACGTAATTCACCTATTCCCCTGGGTGAATTAAGTGTACCAATTAGTATACTTAATTCACCCAGGTGATTTAGCTCAGTGGCCCTACCATGAGTTGATGCAAACTGTTTACGTTACCGTAAACTATCGTTTTGTCTCTTTCACTCGCATTGACTGTGAGCAGTATATCCGATAGTTTACTATAACGTAAACAGTTTGCATCAACTCATGGAGGGCCACAGGTGAAATCTACGACGGGACATTTTCAAGTAAAAATGTATACCTTAAAGAAATTAGTATCTCGATAAAATTACAATGAATTGATATAGTTTCTTTCTTACGAATTTCAGCCGCGAGCACAAATCGGTGTTAGCGAGGAAGCGGAGTCTGATTCAGATTCTGCGGCTGGCTTCCACTCTGCTTGGAGACAACAACGGGCTTCTAATTACACATAACCGACCAATGCACGCCCTTCAAACTAGCCATCCGAACAAGTAAACCGGCCCAGCTGATTTTTTCTGTCTCCTTTAGCACCAAATCAGCCGTCTAAATGAAAGTCTTAGATGTCTTCTGTTACCATTCCCTACAATATTTCACCACAGAATCCAATGTACATCTCAAATTTCTGAAGCTTTTGCGCACTTATCCAACTTTCATGTTTGTAGTTGTATCAGCATACGCATTTTTGTTGGTTACCTTTTTAACAATAGCTTTGCTTAAAAACACTGAGTATATAGAACACTTTTTCACTTCTCAAGGCCCACGAACTTTTCGACGATTACAAAGAATGGGAGTACGGGTTTTAAATTATTTATTTGTGATTTAATCTCCTTTTTTACCGACTTCATTAAATTGCATGATACCAATATGTAGTTGATAAAGCGTATTTATTGAGGTATAAAAATATAAATACAATGTATAAGTCTTACTAAAATAGGCACGTTAAGGTATGTAATAACATTAATAGAATATGTCGTTTCAGTTGACAATGACTTACTTTGAATGATAACTTACGTATGTTACTTAGCCATAGCATAGAAACCCGTGGGAATACTTAGTAAGTTTTATGTATATTCAATTCACAGATGGCATCAAGAGTGCCTTATGCTTACTTTATAAATAACTGGTCTACGTCATGCTTGTGTAGTGCATATTTTAGTACTAATCATTTCTAGCTATGAAATTAATTTGAATCTTTCAAAAGAGATCATTCAAGCGCCATCCTTTTTGGTTATTTCTGAAAGTGCCAGCGTACAAAAAATGGTAGGTATTGTTAGAACTAGCTATTTGGAACAATAGTTAATATGGCACAAAAGTTACAGGATTGGTCTGAGCCGAGTGATCCAAATTCGCCATTTCCATACATAATAATTTTATTGAATACTAAAAGTTCTAGGAAACGTGAAATGATGATTGACATTGCTAGAATTAATCACTTAAAGAAATTGACATTATAGCCTCAGCTGTGGGTCATTATTTGTTCTAATAACAAGTCATAAGACCGAAATTTTTATACTTACAAAAAATATTGTATTCTATAGTAATAGTAGTTTATGAAACTGATGCATAATGAGGGGTATTAAAACATGAGTGTGTGTTTAAAAACCGAGCCGCAGGCGAGGTTTTTAATAGAATCACACGAGTGTTTTAATACCTAGTTATGTGCAGTTTCATACACAACTTTATCTACTCTCATACAATTTGTGATTGAACCTACAAAATAAAATATCAATAATAAAAAGAGTAAGTAGTTGCTCGACTTTGATATAGGTAGGTTACTTACCTATGTAAAGTAAGACGTTTTTCCGTCGCAGCATCTAAAATATCGGGGAGTCTTTCTTTACACTCACTACTATCAGACATTTTTAAGCAAAAGTAAAAATTAAAATTAAAAAATGGCGCGTATTTTATTAGAAAAAAGAATGAAATGAGTGAATTCCAGCAGACTAATCGTTACGCTAAGCCATCGATCACCAAAGAGTCCATTTTGATCATGGAAAGTATATGGGAATATATATTTTTTTTTAATATCGCGGCACTGCCTCCTTCTTGGATTTGCCCTGTATCGTAATGAGAAAAAAAGTTATTTTATAGCACACTTTAGTATAACGAAGGTATGTTATAAAATAACTTTTTAATTTTTTTTCGGTATTGCGTGTATAAAGTATGCCAATATAAATTCGTTTTGAAATTCATAATTCGAATTTTATGATATGAGAGTAGATAAAATTAATTATAACCGACTATATGACAATGATAATAAAATTGCTTCAGATGATTAATTCTAGCAATATGAACAATTATTTTATTCCCCAGCACTTTCAAAATTAAACAAAATTATTATTGTATGAAAATGACGACTCTGCGAACTGGGATAACTTGGCTCAGAAAGTAATCCTACAACTTTTAGTGTCATTTTTAACTATTGCTCCATATGGCTAGTATTCGTATCGCTAGAAAAGCACAATTTTTTTTCGTTAGCCGGCTCTTTCAGAAATGTCCCAGAATGAATGATCTCCTTTATTAACATGAATTTTCATTTCTAAACATTTTGTTTGCCATTTTAATAAACTTTCTCAAAATGCGGTACCTCGTTTTAATCTATAAATTATGGCTTTTGTAAACCGGGATTATGGTTAATATATTAAAAACTATATATAATATGTATTGATGTTTTACTAGAATATAAGCTTCAAACTTCCGCTAGTCGTAACAGAATAAAATAAAATGTAATCCTAGTATAGATAATGTACTGATTGATTACTGTGGTCGAACCCATAGCCAGCATACTCGTAGTTACGTGTTACAAAAATACCCCTAATGCCGAATATGGTAGATAGGGACCATCAAACTGAACAAGTTTTACTATGGGACAACTCTGAAATCGCAAAAAAACAAGCTGTTTCATACATTTTGATATTTTCGTTACGTATTACTTTTGTATGAAACAGCAGATTCTTTTTTCGCGATTTCAGTGTTGGTCCCATAGTAAAAGTTGTTCAGTTTGATAGTCCCTATCTACCATATTCGGCATTAGAAGTATTTTTGTAACATGTTGTATATAGTCAATTGCTTTCTATTGGAAAAAGACAACGAAAGACACGTTTTAACTCATAATGTTTAATTACAATCAAAGTACTAAAACTGAATTTAAATAAAAAAGCACTTATCTTTTGGGTTTGACCATGTGCTTTTTTATTTTTTTTACTTTTAACTCATATGACAAATAAAATACAAAATAAAGTAGTTTATTCTAATGTGGTTACATTCCGTCTTCTATCTAAGGTAAAATCATACTATGTTCCATATAAAGTCACTTAAAATAAATACTTGTAGTAATTCGTATTATGATATTAGCAAAGGATGAATAATATCTAAAAAATAATCTTTAGATGTAAGGTTATAAGTTATTAATTTTCTGTTACAGTAAATGGCATAGCCATTCGTTCTTTAAAACTGTTGACATGTTTCTCCAGTTTCGCCCAACTCGAACGAAATGATAATAAGTAAGTTTTTAATTAATTAGTGTGAGGATCAATGGTATAATACCGATCGTCAATGCGAGACTAGTAAGTAAGCATAACGTCACATTTAACAAACGTGATATTTAATAATAATAAGCCTGCGCCGTCTTTAGCGTTTGGCGTTGAGTTTTCATTTTATTATCTGGCACAAGGTGCCACAATACTATGCATATAATGAACTGTTAACGAACAAGGGGGTATTATAGTTCGTGTTCCTTTAAGGGCTAATTTTTCAATCCCTAGAGAAAGCTTTATTTGTCTGATAGCGTCTAATGATACTACCAAAATGAAAATGTTTGTCATACATTTGTCTGTCACATTTTTACTAATACTTTTATTACATTTGGTTTATATTAAGTATATCTGTTTACTGAGGATTGAAAAATCAGCCCAAGTTTAATAAACTACGTTATTTGATGTTATTAATTAGTTATATTAATTATCATTATCATCAATGCATTGCCTATTGTAAAAGGTAAAATTTTGTTTCAACATTTTTCTCAATTGTTGTTATATTTTCCATGAATACTGTTTTTGTCCTGATTACTACATATATTGTATAAAATAAAATTATTGTTAGACAATTTAATTATTTTATGGATAAGAACATGATAATGAATTAATTCCTTATAATTATATTTATTGATATAAGAGCGAAGTATTTTTCTACGTATATTTTGTATGTAACCTGCTAATTCGTATGCTACTACAGCATTTGTATTATTTTGGAGGAGGTCTGAAAATAAAAATAAAAAGAATTTATCCTCCAACTAAATTGTGACTCGTACTAACAAAAGAAGTGTGATTGACGGGTCGGGTCGGATAAACTCCCTCGACTAATGTGATTGTAATGAATTATAAACTAAATAAGACTACATTTTCTATTAATATTATGAATTAACAATATTACGTCTATATTTTATAGATTTTCGTCGTACCAACCATTTGGACTAGATGTTAAGTTAGCCTAAGTCCTAGATACGAATGGTAGCGGCTCGTGCCGCCTGCATGACTGCCGACGTGTTATATATTTTTTACTTTGTATTGTATATGTTTATAAAATGTGTACCAAGAAATTTGAGTAGGTACATGGGTACTATCATTCTTTAGTGTATGCCTAATAATCATTAAAGTTTATTATAGATAGCGGTGTGCGTAGTACCGTGTAATAATAAGCGAACACTCACACAGCTCAGTCACTTCAACGGCAAGTTAATATCAATACAAGTTTTGACTTGCCCGTGACTGACGCGTCCAGTGACTGTCAAAACTTGTATTGAAAGACCGATCGTTGACGCGACTGAGACGTGACTGAGCTGTATGAATGATCCTTAAATTTCTTTCGGCCGCCATGGCAACGGAGTTTCGCAACCAGTTGTGAAAAAGGAATTTTTATTCGTTTTTGGCAACTAGTTGCAAAAGAAGATTTTTTTTATTAATACGCAACTAGTTGCCAACAAAGAATTTCTCATTATAGTTCTAGTGGTAATGGAGTCCTTCCTCATCTAATAAAATACAATTATTTTAGTGCAAACACTGGTCACTGAACTGATCCATAAGTTTATTTCGATTTAATGGACCGTGCCGTCACACCTTTTTTCACGATTAGTTAGATCACGTTAGATAAAGATTATCGATAAACGCTTGGAACGCGTGTGTACATCACTATTCGGTTCGCTATGTTGGCACACCTGTTATTTGACGCAATTTTGACTTTTGTGCTGGAAAGGTGGCACTAGATTTTAGGCTAAATTGATTCCATTTTGCCATTACTAAGTCCCGTCTCTTAAAACGTAGTGATTATTTCCTCTGTGGGTATGGGTTGACCGCGAAGATTGCCAACAAATGAATAAATTATTCCGTCGCAATTAGTTGACAAAAATAAAATTATAAAAAAATCTTTTTACAACTGGTTGTGAAACTCAGTTGCCACAGCAGCCGAAAGGTTTCTTTGTTGGCAACTGGTTGCGTATTAATAAAAAAAAAATCTTCCATTGCAACTAGTTGCCAAAAACGAATAAAAAATCCTTTTTCACAACTGGTTGCGGAACTCAGTTGCCATGGCGGCCGAAAGGCTTAAACTCACTAAATAAAAACAGTAGATAAACATTAATAGAACTCTGATCATTCAAAAATTTCAAAAATCTGTTCAGCTTGAATAACTTTTCAATTGCAGTGTTGTATCTTATAAAAACGTTTACCATCTTACATAGGATCAGGGGCCCTATTTTTAGATTGCTCGACTGGCGTCTAGCGCTCGTTTCTACTGATTTTCGTTCGACAAATCAACCCAAATGTATGAGAATAAGTTATATGTCGAACGAAAATCAGTAGAAAAAAGAGCTCAACGCCAGCCGAGCGATTCAAAAATAGGGCCTCTGATTCTTTTTCGTGTACCATGTAATAAACATCAGTAAACACAATAAATCTTATTGATATCCAATTAAATCTTTTACTTTACTTCTTTCCTTTTTCTTTAAAAAGTACCTAGTAAAAGCAAATGAAAGCTATAAAAAGTAAGAAAACTAAGGTTAAAAAAATCTAAAAAAGGCAATTCTAAAGTAAAAGTTAAAAGTCTAATATAATGAAAATATTAGAAAAAATCGGCTCACCCGTAGCAACTCAGACGGGACTCGAACCCGCACCCTTAGGATTCCGGCCCAATGCACTACCAGTTATGCTACCGAGCCACTAATGGACTTGGCGAAATCTTCTAATACTTTCTACGTTTCCGCTGAAGATCAGCCCTTTGTTCGGTTAAGGACAGATTCTGTTTAGGACAGATTCGCTTTAAGACGGATTTTGTACTGGCAAGCGAAAAAATGTTTTGAATGCCAACGTCCTATGAATAGATTCTGTTTAGGACAGATTAGGTTTACGACAGATTCTGTTTAGGACAGATTCGCTTTAAGACGGATTTTGTACTGGCAAGCTTCGATTATCTATGATCGAAGCTGGCAAGAGTTCATTAGCAGCTAGACGAATATATAGCCTCCTCCTTTAAAATTTTTGACAAGTAGTCAAAACAGGAAAAATACTCTCTTCTTTCTGCTGGACTAATTAATTTGAACCCAGTTTGTCATACCAAGCAGTAGAACTATTTTGTACAACTATCCTACCCTACAACGTGCAGTAGAGGAACTCTTTGGTTTATTATGATACTGGCTATTTGATTTGAAGTACAATCATTTAATTTTGACATGTGAATAGAAATATGTCAATTAATGAAAATTATTTTGTGAATCCCATTTTGTGTGAATTTTGTGAATTATTTTGTGCCAGGTCCCAGTAGCGGGACGCGTGTGCGCGAATCTTCGCTTCAAATAATTCGAAGTAAAAAGGGCAAACCTGTTATATTGCATGCATTAATAAGTCTTTGATTGCATGCTAGTTATCGATACTTGTCCAGAGGAATAAAAATGGCACCACATACTGGAGATGTTTTAATAGAAATGAATGCAGTACTTCTATTACGTTAAATGATAGGAACTGTTTTTTAAAAGAAGGCAGGCATACTTGTATTGGGGATGAAAAAAGAAACATAATCGATGGTTAGATTGACGATTGTAAAAGAAAAAAATTGCGAAAACCTTGAACCGATTCCGAAGATATATGAAAATTTTATGGAATTTGTAGATTGTCTAGAAGAACATGAAAAGCCAAGTTTTGAAGAAAAAGAAGATGTTTTATACAAAGCACGCAATGATTACCTTAATTTAGACAAAACAACTATGTTTGTGGGCCGATTTTGATAAAATTCAGTTTCGGATACTATTTTTAAAAGTAAACGCAATGTTAAAAATGTCAAAAATTAAAGATGGTGTCCAACTTTTTGTTTGTGGGCCGATTACGATGAAACTCGGTTTGGGGCACTATTTTGACAAGAAAACAACAATGCAAAGTTATAAATGACGAATGAAAGGTCGAGAGGGCGGTGAACATTGTTTTTGGATTTATTTTAATGTAACTCGGTTGAAAAAAAGGAAAAACAAATAAAGAAGTCGCCATCTTGGACTTTTGTTATTTTTAAATTTGCGTTGCTGTTTTCTTTTAAAAATAGTACCCGAAACCGAATTTTATCGAAAAACAAAAAATACAAACAAACAAAAAAATTGGCCGCCATCACACACACTCACAGTCAGTATCAAGTAAGACTATGATTTTCGTATTCAATAATTGTATTCCCGTCTTAAAGCGAATCTGTCCTCAACAGAATCTGTTGTAGACCTAATCTGTCCTAAACCGAATCTGTCTTTAACTTTGGGTATGAATTTTGTACTCGATTGTATTTCTGTCTTAAAGCGAATCTGTCCTAAACAGAATCTGTCATAAACCTAATCTGTCCTAAACCGAATCTGTCCTTAACCGAACAAAGGAGATAAGCGCCATCTCACCAATGTGAAGAGAATCAATCGAAAGCAGCTTCTTTGCAGATGCTAGACAATCAATTAAGGTGAAACAGTCATATAATTTTAACTTTTTTCTAATATTTTCATTATATTAATCATCTTAATATAAAAATAGCATTGTGAATGCAAAAAATCTAAAAAAGTTAAAGTTAAAAGTCTGTGTAAAAATAACCGTAAGTAGGTATATGTGGGGCCACTGTAGTGCCACCGCCAAGTCGACCAAGACGCAAAGGGCACTACAACTTACCTACCTTTTCTCGAAGCACTTCGTCGTCTTAGTACGGTTCCATAGTGCCCCAGAAAAGATTGTCGGATGGGATACTATAATAAAATATAGAAATGGAAGCAAGTCGTAAAGTGATTGTTTTCCCCCCTCCCCCTCTTTTGTTTGCATTTTTTTGCATGTTTTTTTGCAATTTTTTTTTTATAAAAACTGCGATAGCTACCATAAAACTGTTTAAGTGCTCTTAAATTTTTTTTGTCCGTTTCAAATGACGCGTTAATAATAACTGCTAATTTATAGCTACTATGGTAAATTGGGTATCATTTTCGGATAGATAAAAGTTAGCCAATCATTTTCAGACCTAAAAAAACCATTACATACAAAAAAAATAATTTAAGTACTGTCATTAAAATGCCAAATATCTGAAATTCTAAAATCAATTTTTCCGGTGACGATAAATTTTACCGATATCGGCTTAAAAAAATATGATCAGAAAGCCACAATCATACAAAATATAAGTTTCATAAAAAAACGTTAAAAAAATATTATACACAGCGCAACAGCGAACAATTCTATAAAAAACTCCCCATTCATTATTTTAATTTGTTGGCTTGAACTACAACAATACTGTCAAACAACCTTGTAACCACGAAGAAGCCAAAACTTCATGTGGCTGATGCTGTCGATCGGGGACATAAAAAGGGGATGGTGGTTATTTCAGCTGTTCCACAATTGCCAGCATTAAAGGAGATGTGGGTCCACATATTTGGTACCTATGGTACCGAAAACCATACTTACATTTCATGCTACTCTTTTGCCAACGCACTCGGTGTGTATTTATCCTATTTAAATGATTGAAAACGTAATATTTCAAAAATATATACATGGACACTTATCACGGGGGGGTATTACAACCTCTTAAAACTTGCCAGGTTTATGAATTGCTATTGGCTCCGTGCACGCTTTTAGCGCCATCTAGCGTGTTGCAACTTTGTTGGCTCTGACCTGACCGTTTTGACGTTTTTATATGTAATGGCGGCATTGTGACAAAATGTTAAAAAATACTATACATATTGTATTATTAATGTAAATTTCAAAATTACTATGATTTGGGTGGACAAAGTGTTGTGAAATCATTTTTGGTCATTTAAATTAAATATGGCAAGCAAGATCTATTCAAAATAAGTGTTTTATTTTGGTTATATCAGGGTTTGTTTACTACTTTTTTAGTTGTAGATTTTGTAAAACAAGAGGATAAAGCTACTTTAATAATTTTACTAAGTGATAATAAACACATATAATTATTCCTGTATCGCTAGTAATAAATTAAATAAAATTTTCAAGAAGATTACAGAGCCTTCTTTATTTCTACTTTTTGCCACCATGAGCGCTGAGATCGATTATTATACCTTCGCACCCTCCCAATAGTTACATCTCTTTCTCGCTGTATAGCAAATAAATAAGACGCATTGATAGCCATTCAGAAAACTGGCAAGTTTTAAGAGGTTGTAATACGGGGGCAGAAAGAGCTGCTAAAGTACCTACTTCAATAGCTAGTCAATGCGATACTGTGTCTTCCTTTAATGGCAGAGGCAAAAATACCGCATTTGTCGCCTGGACTGCCTTCCCTGATGC
This sequence comes from Agriphila geniculea, assembly GCA_943789525.1. Taxonomy (NCBI): domain Eukaryota; kingdom Metazoa; phylum Arthropoda; class Insecta; order Lepidoptera; family Crambidae; genus Agriphila; species Agriphila geniculea. The sequence goes on from OX038870.1 coordinate 8,729,504, forward strand.
AAGGTATGGATTTAAGGCATTGATTAATGGGAAATTGGTAGAAGAATTTTATTATTACGTAATGTGTTAATTCCTTAGTAAAAAAAAGCAGCGGTGACTTAGCTGCAAGCTGAATGGCTGGCTTACGAGCATAGTTTCTGAGAGAATGTTTCACTATCAGCTTCTGAAAGTACAACGATAATACAATAGTATTAAGTATGATAACAGCCTAATAATTCGTAGGTATTTAATTTTGTTTATCAGCCATTAACTTATGTCAGTGGACTTACAAGTTTGAACTACAGTGAGGAACGAATGTTTGAAGATTTAGTCATTTTTTTGTGCACTTTAATTTTCCCTTAAAAAATTTGCAACGATTTTTGCATCCTGTTTTGCACCTGATCCGAATCAGTTCCAGGCATAAACTTGTGACATCTCAACATCTGTTAAATTTGACCAAGCAAGGGTTCCAAATGCCGTCTTTCATAGTCCAACCCCAAGAAGAAGGACTTGAAAGGTTTTGAGTTGGCACTAAGGCCTGGCCCCAGACATGGACACCTTGGTAAGTGTTTGCTGGTGAAGAGCGACATTTGTTAGAGGATTTATTTTACTTATTACAATCGTTTGCAGTACAGCAGGGGCCTGAGCTGAAAAATAAAATCTTGGAGTCATTATCTCGTCTTCCGCTACATAATTGATGAAAGTATGTATTTTATATTACCTTCGTAATCCGAATTCCTATCAAATTAGATTTGGTTTACCGGTCCGGTCATACATTACATTAATGAATTTCTAAATAAAACTGTCAACTTCTACCAATTTCCCATCAATCAATGCCTTAAATCCGTGCGTTGCATCAGGGAAGGCGACAAATGCGGTATTTTTGCCTCTGCCATTAAAGAAAGATCCAGTGTCGCATCTTGTTAAGGCATGGAAAATTGTTAGTACTTCAGCAGCTCTTTTTGGTCCTGAAACAATGTAATAACAAGTGTCCATGTAAATATTTTTGAAATATTACGTTTTTAATCATTTATGTAGGATGAACATATACCAAGTGCGTTGGCAAAAGAGGAGCATGAAATGTATTGTATTTTGTCATCATCACCAGCCTATCATCATCCACTGCTGAACATAGGCCTCTCCGAGTGCACGCCACTGAGAACGATCCGCGGCTACACTCATCCAGTTTTTGCCAGCTACCTTGCGAAGATCGTCGCTCCACCTTGTCTGAGGGCTTCCCACACTACATTGGTATTTTGTACTGATCCACAACTCTTTTAATGCTAGCAATTTTGCAACAGCTGAAACAGCCACCACCGCCACGTCTAATCTACTTACGGGTCAATATACTTTCATGTCCCCGATCGACAACATCAGCCACATGAAGTACCAGTCTTTTATCGGCCTTTTCGTGGTTACAAGGTTCAATCATTTTTCTATCATGACTGAGATTAGACAAAACTGCACTTTTCGTGTAACATGTAAACAACTCCTATTCTTCAGACAACCCCATTGAGAGGCAACGAATCGATAGGAGATCAAAAAACTCTTCTTTATTTCCACGCGAAGGAAATTTGCCCAACTCTTCAGGTATCAGATTTTTTTTCCCAACTTATTATAAAAGGTGGTTATTGAAGTTACTATTTTTAAAATTTGCATTAAATAAGCTTCACTGGAATATTTTTTGTTTGTTTGATTCTTTAAATTCGTGATTTAAGATCGTCTTTAAAAAAGTTATTAGCTCTCAAAGCAAAAAAATCGTTGCATGCTTTTTAGTTTTTTACAATTTATTCGAAAAATTACTATGAAAATCATTAAAATTAATATCAGAAATGAATTCTACATCCTTAAATTATACGAAAATGAAACCAAACTTGCCATGGTAGCCTGCTGGAAACGTGTAGATTTCTTTAAAAGAAGGTGGGCGGCCGGCTACTTTGCCCCGTAACTATATTTGGGTATATATTATATAGTGTATATTTTGGTTAACCGTAAGAACTAGCTATTTTCTCAAATGCAATGAAAACATTTACATTTACACTTATTATTACAATCATCTAGCGTACAGTCAGCAAAAGTACCTTAAGTAAGTAAAACCTTGTATGTTAAACTAGTAAAAAGTCGAGAGGTAATTTAATGTTAAAAAAATCACAAATCCTATTCGAACTGTAGTCCCCTGTTTCTGATGCAGGCTCGCATTCTGTGACGCAATTCACTTTTTGTTATTGTAGAAGAAATATTTTGTTTCATTTCTTCCGCCGCGGATATAATTCGTGAAACAAGTTCATCGCGTGTTGGAATTGGAGAATCATTGTAAACTAAAGTTTTCATATGCCCCCACACGTAATAGTCCATTGGTGCAAAGTCTGGGCATTTTGTAAGCCAAGCAATGGCGCCACCTCTGCCAATCCATTGATTTGGAAAAGTAGAATCCAAATATTCCCGCACCGATCTTTTAAAATGTGCGGGGCAGCCATCATGCTGGAAGATCATGTTTTGTCTTGTTGCTAGAGGTATATCTTCCAACATTGTGGATAAGTGGTTTCTTCAAAAAAATTCGTATATCTCACCAGTTAAATTATCGGGCATAAAATAGGGGCCGATTAAATTGCCATCTATGATGCCCAACCAAACATTGACAGAAAATCTTCTTTGAGACCCTTCTTTCATGGTTTTAACTGGTCCTTATCAGACCAGCAATGCATGTTGTGATAATTGGTTATGCCATCCTTATCGAATTTAGACTTTTCGGCATCTGCGTGTAAAATAAATAAATCTACAAAAATCTAACCTTCTAGCTGGATCGCCTTCGGTCGCATGTACGGGTGTGTACGTGTAGTGGTAGGGGTAACCTAACGCTGTGTACTCGTACAGTGAACCACACTTTCTACTGTGATAAGCCCATTTGCGCAGCAATAATGTAAGTTGAAGTATTTGGATCTTGCCGAAATCGCCGAAGAATTTCTTCCTCAACCTCAGAATGATAGACTCTGACCCGACCGACCTGCATCTCTACGGCGCCTTTGAACATTTCCAGTTTCACGGATACGCTGATACAGTGCATTGAAAACCGTCACATGAGGGCAGCTGCAGAATCACCATTACAATATCCATAACAAAACATTATATCGGCGTATTCTTCATTAGAAAACGTTTGCCGATTAAGATCACCTCGGTGACGCCGTGGTGGATCTGTAGGTATTTGCCATGTCAACAACAACATAAAAACATAAAACTATAAAGTTAAGGTACAAGGCAGTTGCAAATTTCAAAAGCGCGCGGAAACAAGACCAAAATGCAAATCCATAGAGTATAGCTTTTTTATGTCATATAGGCTAGGCAATCAGATTTTTCAGCGAAAAAAAAATGGTTTGAATTTAGTATGTGGGAGTTGGTTGATTAGCCTGATACAATTTAGAAATCTGTAATGAGTATATTCTACAAAACTCATTACATGACATACTTGATGACATACGATACTGTTAAGATTCGGTTTTGTTCGTATGTTTTGAGCTGAGTCCATTTTAATAGAACTTTCTAACATTCGTGATGTGTTTTATCATATATGTTATATCTTTGTTTATTTTATTGTACAGATAGGTAGATTGAGAGTTAAATTGTCTAGATGCAAATGCCGTCCTATTAACGGTTGACTTAATTATAATGTCTTTTCGCTGTTTTTTTAAGATACCAGGATCAAAGGGCAACGACTTGTGGGTTTTGAGGATAGTCATAATAATATATAATTTCCTAACAGAAAGTAATCCACTTATGCGATACAATGTTTCGGTAGGAAAGCGTCTCTTTTTAAAATACATGACCTTAATAAGGGATCTTTGTGCTCTTTCCAAATCGAGAAACTGGGTCTTCGAAGCACCACACCAAACAGGAATGCAGTATGTTATAATGGATTGTGATTTTTGAAGATCCAGATTAGTTTTCTAATTCTACTTATAACGTGGTCAATATTTGGGTACCACGACAACCTCTGGTCCACAATGGCACCTAAATATTTGGCTTTTTCTATTGATGGTCAGTTATAAGAGTTTTTATTGGCATCCCCAGCACACCCATGTATTTTTAGGCTAAAGTCGCTCTGTGGCTGCTAAAGTCGGTTAGCGTTAGGAGATTTTGTTGCAGCCACAGAGCGACTCGAGCCAAACCAACTTCAGCACTCGTTTTAATTGATTCCCAGAGTCACCAGCAAAGATAATGGCAGTGTCATCGGCGTACGACAGAATTTTAAGCATTAGGTATGTTCATACAACACAGATCAGTGATGCAGATAATAAATAAGGTAGGTCCTAAGAAGCTACCCTGCGGCACGCCACAAGTAACGATTTCCTCCTCACTAATGCACCCAGGAAGTTTAACTTTTTGTTTCCTTTCAAACAGATAACTTTCGAAGAGAGCAAGCGGATTACCCCTTATTCCAATTCTTTCCAGCTTGTGCAGAAGGATAAGAATGGAGATGGAGACGGTATCAAAAGCTTTTTTCAGGTCAAGGAAAACCGACAGACACTTCTTACTTTGGTCCAGCAGTCCAGTTACGAAGGAAGACAGCTCAGCAATTGCGTCTTCTGTCGATATACCTCGTCTGAAACCAAACTGTGTAGGTGATAGTATATCAAATTTATTTAAATAATTAAGTAATCTAGTATTAAGTAACTTTTCTACTATTTTTGATATAGCAGTCAGAACCGAAATAGGCCTATAGTTATTAATATCCTCTCCATCCCCACCCTTGAACACTGGTGTTATAATCAATTGTTTTAATGTTGTGGGAAATACACCATATTCAAAACATAAATTAGTTAAGTGAGTGATTATAGGAGCCACATCATCAACTGCAACTTTCAGAAAATCATTGGGTATATTATCCCAACCTCCAGCTTTATTTGATTTTAAGTTTAAAATGATTCTTTTTACCTCGTCAATATGTGTATGAAGTAAGACAAGGAGTTCAGAGGTGCCGGGAAGTTATCTGAAAGAGTTCTTGAAGTCCTTGTGAGGTGAGGTAGCAGTGATCAATGCAGTCAGACGACAATTCCTAAAATGCACTCACAGGCTCCGTTTATTTCATTTGACCCAAAGTATTTGGCGTCATGTCCAGTCTGAGGGTATCTCAAAGCGATACGCTCAAGATTTCACATTTGTACACAAAATTAGACACTTGCAGTTTGCGCTCGCCTTTTTTGAGCCTACTGAAATACCAGAAGCCTTCAAAATCATCCAAGATAAAATATTGCCGCCAGAAGCAGCAGGAATCGCACATTGGTTCACCTCAAACGCAGAAAAGTATTGGCACTGGTTTGACAATGAAAATAAATCGGGCATTATTTCCACCAGCTATGTGGTCAGTTTACGACCGCACACTTCCTGTTCCAAGAACACAAAACGCGTTAATCTTGGCATGAGCGTTTGAATACTGCTCCATAGGAAAAAATGGCACATATTCAAAACAATCATGGAATTTGGTAAAGAGCAAAAATATACAGAATGTCTTATTCAACGAAATACCTCGGAATCTATGCATAAAAAACACAAACGTAATGCAAAAATTGAATATGATGCTCGAATACATACACACATATCACAATAGAGTGAAATGAACATAAAATCTTCATTCTTTATATAAAAAAACGGACTAGTAAAAACAGAATAAAAAGTAAAAAAATAAATTCTTCTGTAAATATTTATAACCCTACTATTAGTTATTCTGTGCCTATACCTACAGAAATTTTAAACCTAAAAACGTGGGGCGCATTTTGTAAAATTTATCATCCATATTGTCTTTAGCATGCGCCCTTCGTTTTTAGGTTATAAATTTCTGTAGATATAGGCACAGAATAACTAATAGTAGGGTTCTAAATATTTACAAAAGAATTTATTTTTTTACTTTTTAGTCTGTTTTACTAGTCCGTTTTAATGTATTTAGTCCGATTTTTTTAAATAATTTAGTCCGTTTTAAAAACGTGTTTTAATTTTTTTTTTGTAAATTAATGTTTTTTGCTTTTTAGTTAACGAGCTAAGACTAAAAAAAATACCATCTTCTACTCTCTCACTCGCACTCGTCAAGACGATTCAAATGAGTCCAAACTCGATCGGGTTGCATGATAATCAGACCCTGGAAACTATTTCCCAACAAAGTACTCGTCAAGACGATTCAAATGAGTCCAAACTCGATAGGGTCGCTTGGTTTTATTATAGAGTTCCTATGGCCTTCCTCTGGCTCCATCATCAGATTCTCGGACACTATTTCCCCTTAAAGTACTCGTCAAGACGATTCAAACGAGCCCAATATCGATGGGGCGGCGTGGTTTTATTCAAAAATTCATGTGTCCTTCTTCCGGCTCCATCATCAGACCCTGGAAACTATTTCCCAACAAAGAACTCGTCAAGACGATTCAAACAAGCCCAAATTTGATGGGGTTGCACGGTTTCAATATTGAGTTATGGCATGGCCTTTCAGCTTCATCATCAGACCCTGGATCTCATCTCTCATAAGAATACTCGTCAAAACAATTGTAACGAGCCCAAACACGATGGGGTTGTATGGTTTCATAATAGAGATCCTATGGCCTTCTTCCGGATCCATCATCAGATCAGCTCAAAGACACCATAATATTGCATTGCCCTATGTTCAAAGTTCCAAGTTTCTAGCTCATCGGGAAGCTAGTACAAAATCGTTCACAAACTTTGCGGAGAAACAAACGAACGAACGAACGAAGGAACACAAACGAGAAAGCAACTTAATAAAAACGTGTTAAAATAATTTTTTTTTCTGTATACCATACCATAGTTATCTAATATTGAATTACCTATTTGATTATTATTTTACTTGAGTAAGCATTGATTATTAAACACGTTTTTATTATTGTCTTTATTTGTTGGTTTTTAAGAGTGATTTCGGTGACACATTATATCGGCATAAGGTGTTCCGATATACCTTATACAAGGTTATAGGTTAAGTCGACCTATTCCGGTTAAGGGCATGTAGTTTACATCGTTTCTGACTGATTAGACTATGAGATGAGACACCCTATCCTAAATCTAACCGTTTTCGAGATATTTGAATTTAATTGTTTTTTTATAAAAATTACCCGATTTTCGGCTATCAGCTTAGATATTTTGAAATGTGTAAGTCTTATCATTACTATTATTTGATTTTTACATGTAAAATAAGATGATTTATGACATCAATAACCAATATTTTACGTTAAATGAGTAAATAAGTGGTTGGAGATTATTAAAACTTAAAAAAACCGGCCAAGTGCGAGTCGGACTCGCGCACGAAGGGTTCCGTACCAAAATATTGTATGTTTGTCCGCGATTATCTCGCGTTAGGCTGAACCGATTTAGATACGGTAAAAAGGAGGTTCTCTTCTCAGTTTGACCCATATGCATGTTTGTCCGCGATTATCTCACGTTTGGCCAAACCGATGTTTCTACCTAGATAACATATCTAATCCAGAAGGTACTTACACTAAAAATAAAAAATTGTTTAAAAAAACAAAAAACCGACTTCAAAAAACCTACCTCTAAAAAGCAAGAAATAATATTCGTAATATGGAGTACAAATGTCTTTTTTTTTATTCTAAAAGCCCCACCCGACTTCAATAGACGTGTTTTATTATTACGAATATTATTTCTTGCTTTTTAGAGGTAGGTTTTTTGAAGTCGGTTTTTTGTTTTTTTAAACAATTTTTTATTTTTTTATTTTTAGTGTAGGTACCTTTTGTATTAGGTAGTGTAGGTATATTATTTAGGTAGAAATTAAAATCGGCTCAGCCAAACGTGAGTTAATCGCGGAGGATCTCCTTTTTTTTAAGTCGGTTAAAGAACTACACTTAAGATATCCCTTTTCCAACAAAAACATAATTATCTTATTCAGTTCATAAACAAAGAAGTTATACGACTGATCATCGAGGTAGTTCACACAAAATCATACTATTTTCGTGCTTTTTTTCAAGATTACTTGAAAAGTACTGAACCGATTTCAAAATTTTTAAAAATGGGACCAGCTTGGAATTTTACCTAATGTAATAACGTTTGAATCATTTCAATCGGTCCAGCCGTCTTCGAGTAATCGGTGTACATACAAAAAACAAAAAAAAAACAAAAAAACGGGTCGAATTGAGTACCTCCCTCCTTTTGAAGTCGGTAAAAAATTGTTTTAAAAAACAAATAACCGACTTCAAAACCCCACTCTACCTCTAAAAAGCAAGAAATAATATTCAAATCACTAGATAAGCATTATCATTGTACTAAAACACGTCTATTGAAGTCGGGTGGGACTGTTAGAATAAAAAAAGTTGTCCTCCAGCCCCACCCGACTTCAATAGACGTGTTTTATTACAATGATAATGCTTATCTAGTAATTTGAATATTATTTCTTGCTTTTTAGAGGTAGAGTGGGGTTTTGAAGTCGGTTCTTTGTTTTTTAAAACATTTTTTTTTCTATACAAAATATGAACACCATTTCACCCTTTTAGGGGTTGAAAAATGGCCACTATGTTGGACTTCAAAATAAGCGCCATTTTTGCAATCAACATCTCATAAAACCTCAATAACGACATCCGTATCGATTTTAGGGTTTTTACCCATTTACCCCTAAGGGGTTGATTTTCAGAAATTCACGAAATACTTGTTTTCTTATTTGTTTATAATAGTTCTCCTGCGAAGTCTCAAGTCGTAATGTCTTTTATATTTTTTCCCATACAAAGTTTAAACCCTATTTTACCCCTTTAGGGGTTGAATAATGTCTACCATGTTGGACCTTAACATAAATGCCATTTTTGCAATCAACAGCCCATGAACCTCAATAACGACATCCATATCGATTTTTAGGATTATTTGCTCCACTTACCGATTAAGAGGTTAATATTTGGAAAATTTGGTACTTCGTGTTTGTTACTTGTTTTTAAAAGCACTTCCACAAAGTTTCGAGTCAAAATGTCTATTGAATATTATTTTTTCATACAAAATTTGAACCTCCATTTCATCCCTTTAGGGGTTGAATAATGTCTACAATGTTGGATTTTAAAGTAAATGCCATTTTTGTAATCAATATCCCATAAAACTCAATAACGACATCTATATCGATATTAGGCTTTTTTTACCACATATACCCCTTAAATAATGAAATATGTGTTTGCTTATTTGTCTACAAAATTACCCCTATGAAGTTTCAAGTCGAATTGTCTATTTTTCATTTTTTCCCATACAAAGTTTGAACCCCCTTTTCATCCCTTTAGGGACTGAATAATGTCTTCGATGTTGGATTTTAAAATAAATGCCATTATCGCAATCAAAACCCAAAAACCTCAATAATGACCCATATCAATTTAGAGCTTTTTTTACCCCATTCAACCCCTAATGGGTCGAGTTTCAGAAAACCACGAAACACGTGTTTGCTTATATGTTGAAAAAAGTTTTAAAATAAATGCCACTATCGCAATCAAAATCCCATAAAACCTCAATAACGATACCCATAATTCATCGATATAGATAGATATTATTAGGATACATTTATTTATTGATATAATATTATTACGGATTATTGGGATACATCAAATTTCATTGATGATTTCACGACATATTGGTTATTGAAAGATTCGGATTTAAAACCTCACCTCGACGATTTCCATCGCCACGACGTCAACGAGCTATTTTCATGCTGCTTGACGGAGGCCCAACGGTGCATGCTGCTGCCTGCTGTTTATTCTTTCGGCATTGCAAGTTGCAACAAGTAAGGGCATTCCTTTATTTCATTTGGCGAGGAAAACTACGTCTTCGGTGCAGCGACGATCACACACGGGCAACTTAGTCGCCCAGCAACTGTTGTTGTTGTCTCAACAGCAATTGTCTCTCACATCAAGTCCACGGGTTTATATGGAAGCGCGCACACGAAGCGACACGGTCGTCGGCAACTTTTCATACAAATCATGTGAGAGACAAAACAGTTGCTGGGCGACTAAGTTGCCCGTGTGCGATAGCGCTTAATGTCGTAAACTAAATAATTTTCATAAAAAAATCTTATTTTATGAGAGCAAAAGTTAAGGTGCCCACCCCATTTCATTTTGTACATTTAGTACCTTGTAAAATAATACCTTTTAAACTACTTTATAAATATAAGATTTTGTTTTAAGTTAAATACTTATTCTTACTTTTTAATGTTTTGGTTTTATTAATACACTTGTACCACTTTAATCTTTCTGTTTTATTTGTAAATATTTAGAATCTGTTCACTCTTTCCTCTGTCTTTAGCCGGGTCAAGAAAAGAGGTTGACAAACGCTCTATCAGCAAAGACTGTTCTGACATTTTTCACTCTTATTTTAAGTTTAGAAGGGGTGGGACACACATTTTACCACATTGGACTTCCAAAGTATATTTTCTTTCAAACGGTTGAATTTAATCTTAGAATAATTTTCTAAGAATTTAATGAACCTCAATGTCATTTTTAAAAACCATATACAGTGTGTGGCCTAGAACCGGGGATAATATTAAAAACGGAGGCTCTTTAGGTCACTAGTAATTGAATCATTAAGGTTCCAACTAATTAAAATAAAATCTTTACTTTTTAATTTTTTCTAACAAACTTAATCGTAAATTCAATGTAATGCAAACAACAGTTCCGCTCAACTCAATCGTAACTTTAAATTTTTAATGTAATTTTTAACGTAACGTATGGGATTTAATTAACTGGGAACTTTTCAGAATAAACACTAATACTCTAGAGAGTCTCTATTTTCTATATTATCCCCGGTTCTAGGCCACACACTGTATAGACACACCGCACGTATAGGTGTGATGATCAGTTTTAGTTCCATGTATGGGGAGCCCTTATAATCTTCTATTTTTTTCATCTGTTGTAAAAATCCTAAAGCTGTTTACAGAATACTTACATCTACCTACTAAGTTTCAACTGTGTAATCCTAATAGTTTTGGAATAAAGTATATCAAAAGGCTGTGAGGCTGTGACATACGGACGGACAGATAGATAGATGACGAATCTATAAGGGTTCCGTTTTTTTGCCATTAGGTTACGGAACCCTAAAAAGCATGTCTTACATGCTTCCAAACATAAAATAAATAATAATAATAAATCTTTATTGAAATAATCTTACATCACACTATTACAACTATTCTTAACATACATACATACATACATACATTTAGGGAAAAAAGATACATGTGCCTGAACTAGGATTAACCTGTATTCCAGGCAAAATAAGTACTTACACAACTACTTAAAATTATTAAACAATAAAGTACAATTTAAATAATATTGAAATAAATAAATAACAAAACTTTTGCAAATAGATCAATCAGTCTTAATAATCCATATCTAGGTCAAAGTCACTAAGTTTGTTTACGAATTATTTATAATATTTATTGTGATTCATTGTGCGCACGTACCTAGGTACCTATTAAAACTGTTAGGTAAAGTAAATAATTAGTAATAAGGTTATTAGTGCAGAATAAATTAGAAATTATGCATTTTTGTGTAAGATTAGAAAATTGATGCTACAAAAAAATTATTATAAAACGAAAATAAAAACTGAAGTGACAATATTTGAAAACGAGATTAAAACTACTTTACTTAAAAAAATTAAAACGAGTAAAATACGGTTATTTTAGGCCCCTACGTAATCTATCGAATTGACGTATCTTTGTTCGGCGATTTTTTAGCAGGACATTCAGCATCACCAGTTTTGTGATTGGAGGGCTTCTTATAGTGCAAGCATGTAGCACATTTTGGTGGCTCAGCTTTTCTCTTACAGTCCTTGAAGGCGTGATCTTTTTCGCCACAGTGTCCGCAGGTGTTAGCCTCCTCTCTGCATGTCTTGGCAGCATGACCGTACTGCTGGCACCTGTAGCACCTTGAAACAAGAGTGAAGTCTCTCACAGGGCACGAAGACCAATTTACAAATACTCTCTCATTCATTACTAAGGCCTTTCGAATATCTGCAGTGACTTCTATTACATAGTTACAGGTCTCAGCGTCTTTCTTACCCGACTTATGACTTAATCTAATCGATGCCAAAAATTCGAACCCATAAAATTCGAACGCTTCCTACGTTTATCCATAAGAAATTATCATAATCGAAAATAAAGCAATGACTATGAAAACAAGGGAGGAGACGCGGCGTCGGAGACGCGGCGATGTGGCGGCGGGCGGCGCCTGGCGTGCATGCGTTTCGGTGACAAACGCTTCGTTGTACTCAGCTGTTGGAAGGCGGGCAGAAGCATGGCAGAAGCCTCGCGACCCTTGCCCGGCCCTGTCGCACCGCTGGCTCGCGGCTCATCGTATCAATCGCAAACTCAACATGTGTCACCCAATCGCTCACTAAACATTATTATTGACTTCGCAAACTGTGACTAAATGTATTGGACTTTCGCGGATTCAATAACGTGGGGTAAGATAACCAAATATTAGTTCCACATGTCCCTTCAACACTTCAATGAAATGTGGCGACAGTAAAATGTGAGTAATAAAGATTCTCGTAACGAATAAGAAACGCTCCGAGTACTTACCATTATACTGAACTATGTATGTCAAAAGAAAACTAATGACTCTACCTGATTGCCAAAAACCTGAAAAAAATGTGCAAACCATTACAATTGTTTTGAAAGATTCATGACTTCAATAGGCAATAATGAAAGATTAAAAGTCTGTAATAACTAATTTGTTTTTGTGACGATTTAATATCTAAGTAAATTGCGTAAAGCAATTAACGGACTTCCGAACTTAACAATAATAAATAACCATAATTATTTTGGAGAAAATAGAACTTAATCATACTCGGGTGTAAATTAATAGACTAATAGCTTTTGTGGCGGAGCGAGCAATTATTATATTGCCCAGATCTTTGAAAACGATAATATTTCATAGAAGCCAATAGGTTGCGATGCGTGTGTTCATTTGTTTTCATTAAGTCTTATAAAAATGTCGGCGTAAACAGTATTTGTGTTGTGGAGAAAAGTCTGTCGATCGTGTTCACTTAATTAGTTAATAGTCCTAGAGGTTGAGCGCGTCCCTCTCCCTCCCGCGAAAGAATTGAACTGACAATTAATGGAAATTACCTCGGCTGCGTGTTTCAGTGAATTGATTTTCCGGTACTTCTCGTCTTAAGCCCAAAAATATTTTAATCACAACCTAGTTCACTGAAACAATTAGTGATTAAAAAAACATTAGTGTCATTCGTTGATGACACTGAAGAAATTTTTAATCTTCAAGGAAAATAAATACGCAAGTCGTTAAGAGGCATATTACGTTTCGACTATGATTTTTGCGTAAAATGGCCAATTTTGGGGTTCTCGATCTCAGAAACAACAATACATTAACAGTTTTGACTTATAGAATAGTGTAGAACAGCTATTGGAATAGATCATAGCGGCCTCGCTTTTTTGAAAATTTGCTTAACTTTATAATTAAACCCGAAATTGCAGAGAAAGATTTTCATAAAATGCGCGAAGGCACTTTTTTGGGGTCATGGATTGAACTACTGTGCTAAACAAATGAAATAAAAAAAAATTGAATATTATCTCTTATATAGTCGAATAGATCATAGCGGCCTCGAAATTTTGAAATTATGTATGGAATATGTGAAAAAAAAATCCCAATCAAAAACCATAAAACTACTAAAAGAATTAACTGTGAATTTCTCCTAGATACATAATTATTATTACGTAAAACTTATATTAAAATAATCTTTACTTCATACGAAAATCAAATTTCACACTTTTATTTGTTGTTTGTACTTGTTTTTCTTTCTGTGTATGTTCAAAGTTGACTCTAAGAAATCGTTCACCAACTTTAATTTTCCTTTCTAACCTTTTAACTTTCCAGTGTATCATCATATTACTATTTGTCTCGAACACATATAAATGTATTTAGTAGACCCAAAGGTTTCTCTAAGTTGTAGCGCTAAAATCCGTCAAAATCGAAATTTTGACGAAAAAATGTGATAGGGCCCTTAATTAGGTACACAAGTTTAGAAATGTGCATTGTGTGAAATATAAAAACTCCATTTAATACTTGAAACTTATTGGACTTTCAAAATATAACTTTTATCACCAGAAATATATACCTACGCTCATATCAAAAATAAACGAATAAGGGCACTCGAGTGATAAGCAAATAAACAGCTTCATTTTGAATGGCATGATCCGCATGATATGGATGATGATGGCTGAAAAAATAATAAGTGGTTTGTTTCGCAACTAGTTACGAACATACGGTTTCGTATGCGGCCGAAGGGGTGGTTTAGTTGTAGAGAGCACTGCTATAAATATTCGAATCGAAATTACGAAAATTTCAAAATAAGTAAAACTCTTTGTAACATAGGTGCCTATGGGCAGTCGGTCCCTGAAAATGTTGAGCAATGAGCATACTTAGAATCTTGTCATAAACTATACTGTCCGATAACCATAAAAATGCTAGATTTAATTGGGTAGCATCTAGCCGAGTTAGTTTTATGTAGGCAACCTAACTATATCCCAAAGGAATCACCACTGTTGGCCAATTGGTGCCAACACAAAATGCTACTAGGGTTATTAATAGTTAATTTAGTCTTTGACAATTTTGTCCTAGCTTGTATCGTTTTCCTGAAACCTGAGAAAATCTGTAAAACGGGACACTTTTCTAATGGGACGGGACACGAGTGGGTTTGAGTGTAAAAATATTTTTCAGACTTGAACGCAACTTTATTGACATTGACATGAGCGCAGGTACGCTAAATTGCTTCGATAACTGAATTTATTAACGACTCCACGACCTAATGTCGCTGGAGTGAGAACACATTTGATAATATCATTTCCTTTCATTTCTTTACTTTTTATTACATGTGCTTTTGCAATGTCATGTATAAAAGAAACGTAATGTCTGGAGATATTTTATTAGCTGCACAGTAGCTATAATTTTATCAACCGTTCATCATGAAATTTTGCATACAGGATGTTAGCAGGGGTACAGAAAAGAACATACGGTACCTAATTATATCCGTCGCAGTAGTGGCTTTCGCAGTTCAATCCTGTCGCTCTTTTGTTCGATCGCAGTTCGGTCCTGTCGCAGTAGTCTGTCACGGTTAATAGTAGCGTCTGCTCACGACATAAAAGTGCAATACCTATAAAGCATTAATTG
This sequence comes from Agriphila geniculea, assembly GCA_943789525.1. Lineage (NCBI taxonomy): Eukaryota > Metazoa > Arthropoda > Insecta > Lepidoptera > Crambidae > Agriphila > Agriphila geniculea. The sequence continues at coordinate 8,744,632 of OX038870.1, forward strand.
ATGATCGCGGAACATCCTTTGGCAGAGTGAACCTTCTGAACCCTTAGATCAGGGATGGCGAACCAGTGCCATTAATGGCACGTGATAAATATTTTGGGCACATCACCAATCAAAAAAATCATTATGAACTGAGAAAAAATTACGAACTAAAATTACGAACTAAATAATTTAAATTACGCGTATAATTAAAACATTGCAAAATGTAACTATTTTTTGTAGTACATAAAGACTTTTGAGTTGATAGTATTTATTATTATTATTTTCTCAATAATCACAAAGTCAAAATTATTTGATGGCACGTGTAGAACCTCATTAAAGATTTCTATAGAAAAATGGCACGTTGGTACAAAAAGGTTTGCCATCCCTGCCTTTGATCATTTAAAAAGGAGAGCCATCTTGTATTTTTGTATGGGAAGGAGTTATAATATAACACACATTTTAAAAACACCTATAAAAACAGATTTTTGTATGAAATTTTTAAATATTTATTTTAAAGCCCATCGTATCAAATGAAAGGGCTTCTTGAGCTGATTCCAAATATATATAATATATTACATTGCAGGTACTGGATTAAAAAAAAAAACAGAAAAACATTTCCCAAACATACCTGAGTACTAAGTTTGGGCTCTTACAGGAAGATAACGGCTAATAGGCCAGTCATATCGAACATTAAAATCGCAAACTAATGGATGGTTCTATTTTTTATATGTTATTAGGACCACTACCAGTAGCGTATATGCAAGTTTATAGCTCCAAAAGACCTGTAACCGGGAATTTTCAACTTAGGAATTCCCAGAAATTAACTCTACTGTGCCCTATTTAATAACGTGACAATTTGTCTATTGTCGTGACAATTTGGTTTAAATTGCGGTGTAGCTATAAGTAGTTTGTTCTATTTCCAAAATGGTTGATGCAAGAAAATGTGATAACAGCCCTGAGATTACGAAACTCTGTTGCTAACAATTCTCGATTGAAATCGATTGAAAGCGCAGTTACATTGCTGCTTTAAGTAAGATTTTTCTCATATTGGTTCTTAATAAAGCAGCAATGTAACTGCGATTTCTGTCAGAGTTGATTGCAACAAAGTTACATAATCAGCCCCCTGGTGACAAATTGTCTCGTTTATTAAATAGGGCCCTGTGCTAACTTTGCAGCACTCAAAAAACCGCGACATTTTCGCATGTCTTTTGGTGAGTATTTTAAATATTATCGTAAAAGCAGGCCTTAAATGCTCAATTTGAAATCAGACTCAGTTCTGATGGTTCAATACTTACGGAGATACAGATCTCCAAAAAAATTACAAGTTAATTCAAAAAAGTGAAATTTTAGGATTTGGTTCATTTAGATCCTGATATCAGGGTAAATTCTCATTTTACGGGTAAAATTATAGAGAAAATGTTGTAGCAATTATATTAGGTATCACAATCTCAAAAATCAAAAAAATGGAAATCTTAATTTTTCGTAGCACTATTTAGTTCTCACAATAGTTTAAGGGTAGTTTGAAATGAAAAACCATGAATAACCACGAGAAATATATTATTCAATTATATATTTCTCGTAATATTTATCTATTCATATCGTAAATATTTACTGAACATATTTAAAAAGCATTACACGGACATTATTTTCGGTTAGAATTGGTCATTTAGAACGCTTTTTGGGTGGTTCTTAAAAATTGACTGTTTTAGCCTGACAAATCGGCACGTATGATTATCGACGTCATCTTATCCCCCCTTGTTTCTCCAGCAATTTCGAGCTCGAAGAGGTTATGGCAAGGGACTATAGAGCAAAATCTGTAGGGTGCCGAGCGTTTGAGGCCTGCTTTTACACAGGTTTATACGCCTCCTCTACAGCCTTTCTTGCACCTGCATGATAAAAATTTCAGAAAGGAGGGGGGTGCCACTTCGCTCGTCATTGTTGTTGGCATCAGTCCCTGTGCAGTCTTTTCCAATACCCACATGGAAGGACAAACTGTGGACTCCAATTCAGAAAAACGTTGAACTCGTCACCACAGCTGAAGTGTTCCTAAGCCATCGCCGAAGCGAAGTTCCTAGCCTATGCTGAAAATACCACATCGCTTAAATGAGATTAAAGCGATGTGGTTCTGACTTATTATTACGACTTTATCTCAACAGCTTACTAATAGATAATTTTCTAAAACGACGGTGCCCCATTCCATGCCACTTTACGAGAATTGTCAGACAACTTTCAAATAATAGATTTGGAGACAGATGGATCGGCTTTGAAGGGTTCACTGCGTGGCCACCACGGTCCCACGACTTAAACCCAAACGATTTCTTCATCTAGGTTTACTCTTTATAATAATAAAGAGTTGATTTACACCAAAGACATTAGGAACGTTGCTGAATTACGAATATAATTGAGACAAGCAGAAGAATCAATAAAAAAACAACAGAACAGACGTTCATACGACTAAAAGAAAACTTTTTTAGGCGATGTAGCATTTGTATCGAGCACGAAGGTCAAAACTTTTTGTAACTAAATAGTAAATAATTGATAGATAACAAATATTTATGTTTCATTTATTTATCTTGCAAATTTTAATAATTTTTCCTCTCTGTATTTAGCCGATTTTAGCCAAAGTAGCCCATTAAGTAGGTACTAAGTTTTTTAATGATTATGAAAGAAGTAACCTGTTTAGATTTTTAATTCAAAGTTGAAAAGAGTCATAATTCACCTGACGTAAATTTTCTACTTTATATTAACATTTTCATCAAAGTTATGAAATTGATTATTTTGAGCATAAAAGTACAAACTCATGAAGATTCTGTTGCAAAAATATCCCGAAAAAGTCTTCTACTTTAAAAAAAAGTTATTCAGGACGAAAATATTCACAAATTCAGAAAAAGAAAAATAACTCTAAAACTATGGAAAACCGAGAAACATACATGGGGATGATTCGGGTACCCCAAGGGGTGCTCTATCTCAGGACCTCCGCTTATTGACACTATTTTTGGTACACCTGTATACCTATGTATAATCTCTGCCTTAGAAAAATATAAGTTAGTTCTAAATAAGTATAGGTCCTAAGTATAAGTATCTCCTTAATAATTGATGCTCTTTAGTCCACAACACTGTTTTCTCAGTGGTATAGTTTTAGACCCACTATATCACCAGGGGTATGGCGAGTGGTGGGTCCGACATAGATGGCTGCCCTAGGTTCAGAAGGTTCACTCTGCCCTCAATCATCAAACTCCGTATTTTTGAGCCAGCACACGGCACTATAAGTCCTACTCTCCACCATTTTATTTTTAAATCTAAAAATGATTCTGCTGTAATCACGCGCGTATTTAATGGGATTCAATGGTAGCTGTTTATTATTCTCGATAACGACCAGAAACGAAGCAATTTTCTTAATTGAGAAGAATTTTGCCAATGGATATTTATTGATACCTTGAACTTGTTTATTTAGGTAATCTGTTTGTTGAAAAGATTTTCAGATTATTTAAATGATATTTTAACTACGACAAATACATATTTTAGAAAACAAAAAGGTATTTGACAATACCTGCAATAGTAAAGGACCTCACAGAAAATTTAATATTATATGAACACAATACTTTAGTGTAAGGAATTCAAGACTAATTCGGCAATAAACATATACATAACAAGAATTATTATGCCACGCCTAAGATATTCCTCATCTTCGTGAAATATTTTATGAGAGCTCTTGAAATTTATTGTGTAAACAGAAAATTAAAGATTAATTCATAATTATCATAATAGTGTCTTATTAACGTATTCAATTTAATATTATATGTATTAACAACTAGTTTTCCGCTCGCAGTTTCGCCCGCGTGGACTACAAGATATATCGTGCGGGCGGAGACCCGTGCCCAGCAGTGGGATAAAAAGTAGCATATGTCCTTCCTCAAGGTCCCATCTATATCCGTACCAAATTTCGTCAAAATCGGTCCAGCTGTCTAGGCGTGAAAACGTACAAGATAGTTACTTTCGCATTTATAATATTGGGGCGTATGAAGTTGCCGTTTTGTATGGATAATTTTAAGAATTTGCATTTTTCATTTCCGTAATAACATTGTCTTAATTTATTTAACAACCATGAACGCCAATGTTTTAAAACTTTTAGGCGCAAATGTTTAAACACTCAGCTAACTATTGTCAGATGTTTAGTGAAAAAAATAAATATCAGCTAAGTTGGAACGAATTATGTGGTCATTTCTGCTAACGAAAAAGGAGTCACTTTTCAGAAACTTTTTTTAACGTTCAGGGAAGAAAATCAGAAATTTTTTTGTTGCTGATAGTGGGGCCGTCATGTTCATAATTCGAAATAACAACAAGTCACTGAAGCATTTTTTTTATCATCATAGAAGATATGAGAGCCTCTGTGTGTGAGAAAAAATTGGCAATTTCTTACTTTAACCCTAAATTGATTTTATTATAAAGTAGGAATTAGTTATGGATTAGATTAGTTCATCAAACTGGAATGATGACTTGATAGGTGGCACAAAAAGTAAAACGAATATATAACTATTTTTAAATTATGTTGAAATAGATTAAGGTAAATAATAAAAAAAAGTTATTGAGAGACAACCGTAACTTGCTTTAGACCTATATTAGTAAATCCGGCTAATCCGCTCACCCGCATAGATAAAGTGTCTATCTAGTGTTTCATTATCAGGAGTTGTTGGTTAAAATCAATCAGTTCCATAATTTTGATGCGTCAATTGCGGCATCTTCGTGAAAAACTTTTATTTCTTCTCCAATCTATAGAAACTTATGTTGTTAATGAATTAAATTTATTTCTTCCATAGAAAATGAAGAAAATGTAATCAATCGTCGTAAGAAACGAAGCGCCATATACACATTTGTAAGAACTTCTGAGGTCGATTTAGATTTCACCTGTTCATTGAAACAATGGGGAATGTCCGAAAAAAACAAATTAGCTGAATATTTTTCTATAGGTAGGAATAAGCTCCCTTAGTAATAGGAAAAAACCGGTCAAGTGCGAGTCGAACTCGCGCACGAAGGGTTCCGTACCAAAAACGGCAAAAAAATTACATTTGTTGTATGGGACCACTGAGCAGTGGACCATTGAAACATTGGACCAGGAAGATAGTAAAATATCTACCTAAAACAAAAATTTTGATGCTAAATGTTCGAAGCTGACGTTTGAAAGAAAAGTAGGCGGTTTGCGAAGTAGTTGCTTCGAGAAGTAGACTGTATGAGAAATAGGATAATTGCTAGGTTGGCTACCTGCGAAGATGTTTCATTGAGAAGTAATCGGAATGAGAAATTGGCTGTTTGATAAATAGATGACAGTGTACGGTACAGATAGCAATTTGTTCATGTCAGAATTTTTAGCTGTGCGCTAAATCTAAGGCACATCCAGTGTGTCGTAATCATTCATCAAACCGCGATTCATACACTTCATTAATTAAATTAGAAATTTTGTGTCATTAAAAGTATTCATATTCATATATATTTATTGCAAGTATCATATTCATATTCATATATATTTATTTCTTTATTACTACTTTTCTTGTTATATATTAAAGATCTGCCAAACATGATTAATCAAAAATGTGTGCTTTTTGCAGACGATATTTCTAAATTATCATAGCGGATACAAGAAAAATCAAAATTTCAAGACTTATGAATCAATATTCAACGAAACATTTTATAATATCATAAAATGGTTGACATTCAATAATCTAAAAAATAATATTTCTAAGACAATATACAATTTCGTAATTATAAAACAGCTAATGAACTACTTGACATTAAACATTGTGGTGACAGTATAATACAAACTAAAAGAAACTAAATTCTTGGGGATAATTTTAGACGAAAACTGTAACTATGGAAGAAACATATAAATTATGTTTGCAGTAGATTAAATCGATTTATTTATGCCTTGAGACAAACTAAGAAAACGGCAAATGAATATGCAGCCCTAACAGCCTACCATGGCCACGTCGTATCTTTATTAAGATATGGGTTACTGCTGAGGGGTAACTAGACAGACATTCATAAAGCCGTTATTGTACAAAAGAAATGTCTTCGCGCGGTCTGTGGGGTTGAACCGTAGGCTTCATGCAGACCACTGTTCAGAAAATTAAAAGTTCTGACATTGACATCTCATTACACATTAGAAATAGGATTATTCGTATAAAAGAATACCGGATTATCTGTAAAAAAAGTGATCATAGCAAATATACAAATCGTGACCCTACTGGTTGTGCGTAAGCGATAAAAAGATAAAATGAAATAGACTGTATAATTTAGGATATGACAGCTATTCTGAAATTCAATAGTAACGCGATCAGTCGACAAAAAAGGTTGTGAAGGAAAATTTGGCACCTGGATAGCGGGCGGGAAGCTGCAGCCGTTGGTTGAGGTGTCGTTGGAGGGCCCTCGGTTCTGCAGGTTTTCTCACTTCACTGCACCGTTCACAATTAACAATTTGCTGAATGTTTCAGGATTACGACGTGGAATTTCCAAAATTAGCGATGCGCGCGCGTGGTAGGTTTGCGGCCATATATCAACACACACTTGATTGTTCAAGAGAAACGAGGCGTTGCGGTCGCAACTTTACGTCGCTAGATGGCGCGATATGTACGGGAGATAGGAATATGGAAATAAAGGGCGGGATGTCGACAAATTTAAATTAAAGGAATTCAAATCGGTTCAATCCATCACTTGGCGCAACCACCTACTAAACTTACAGTCCCCCTGTGTAGAAGCACACTCCACTACAGAAACTGCTACTTTATGGTCATTTATATTCAATCTTTACGAAAAGCTACCCTTAAGATTTTTCAATAAGAAACTGAAGGCTTGGCTTCTTAAAAAAAAATTATTTACTAAATGAGTTCTTTCAGTGCAAAATATAAAGGACATGTCCCATCGCGCCTATGGCATTTGCCTCACCATTCTCAAAAAATGAAAGTCTATCGCGTCTTAATCAAAGTAGTATGTCAGAGTAGGTATTTTACTCTAGAATAAGGTTAATAATTATTTTCTGCATTAAAAAGTGGGATTTTTAAGTTAAAACGCTTTTAAATCACAATTTTTTATCATGATAGTACTATTTACTTACATTTTTTTCACAAAATACTTCAGAAAACAACTTAATGTTTTTGTAATTGTTTTTCTAAATATAAAACAATTCTTGACTGATCTATACCTAAATAAAATGTAATTAGCATTTTTTTAATAATGAAAGTAATTAAATAAAATGAAACTGGGGTAACGCTGGGACATCTCCTTTTATTTATTTTTTTTGACATTGTGTGACTTGCAAACTATTTTTTACTGTATGGTTAATAGTACGGCTCATTTTAACCTATTTTATACCTAGGTATGGTCCCATCCGGCAGAAAGCATGAAACTTGGCATGCGCGTAGCTTTTACGTAACGTATATAATAAAGTATAGAAGTAGCAGCAAGTCGTAAAGTGATTTTTCGATTTAGATTTTTTATTTTTTTAAGTTCTTATTGTCTTTGTAAATAAGTATCAAAAAAGTTTTTTGTGACACACGCTGAATTGAGCTGCCTCTTATTTTTGCCTTCCCTTTTTATTTTATTTTTTATCGAAACCTTTCTTCTACATCTACACCAACAAATACTTGAATGAATCTTAAAAGAATTATTATTTCAAGGCAATTAAACCGTAGACACCTTTTAATAATGAGATACCTAGTAGAATTAATATGCACATATAACAAATTAAATCAGTTGCCAAGAATTCTTTTGCACCTCCATTTTAAAGTTAAGGAAACATGCTCGATTACGGCCATGTCTCTGAAATTTTTAAGGCTTTTTATTTCATAATAAAATAACTTTGTATCACTTATATTTAAACTAACTTTATAAGGTGGTACCAAATTAAATAAATTTGTATCACTTATATTTAAACTAACTATACATACAGGGTCACTGGAAATATGACGTATTCCTGTTAAGGGGTTATAGATGAGGTCAAAACAAATATTTTTTGTCATATAACTATTTCTCAAAAAATAAATAGTTTTTGAGTTAATTGAAATTAAGTATTTTTTTACCAAAAGTACGTTTTCAGACACAAAAATTTAAAATATAGGATAAATACTCATTCGATACCGGATTTTTTATTATTTTGGGATAGAAAAGAATCTGAGTGTTAATAATGAATAAAAAAAAAATTCATAAAATACAGGTGTATATAAAAAATTCAGTCCTTAAATGCATTTTTTATTTTTATTTTTTCAGATTTTTTAGAAATAGCTTCAAATATCTTTAAAAAAATCCTAGTAATTAAGCGTGCATAATATTTTAAAAACATCACCATCTATTCAGCTTTCAGTTGAGGTATAAAACTTAATAATAGATTAAATAAAAAATGAGAAATTAAGACTTAACTAAATAGCAGTCCCATTTCATGTAGCAAAAATTTTCTACTTCAAGCGCTTCGGAGGTGGCCGTATTATCCTACTTATTCCATAAATGTGAAAGTTTTCTTGTTTGGATGATTGTTAATCAATCACGCAAAACGGCTGAACGGATTTGGATGAAATTTGGCACACAGATAGTTTATAAGCCGGATTAAAACATAGGAGGATACTATTATCTTGATTAAAGGTTCCCTAGGGATTTTCTCAAATGTAAATGCGAATGAAGTCGCGGGCGGAAACTAGTTTGCCATAAATGATCGTGCTTACTAAAAATACTTTCGTCCGAGTGAGTTTGAAACAGGATTATTTTGAGGACAGGATGAGTCAAAATTTTATACAGACAGCATCAAAAATAACCATGCATATCAGACATTTTCAATGACCCGCTGCTGGGGAACTGGTCTCCTTTTGGCTTGGGGATGGATAAAGCGGACGGGCCATACCCACCACGTGGGCCCAATGTGGATTGGTCAGTGTTAACGACTGTAAATGCAGCCAGAACCAAGGGCTCAATGTAAGGTACATTGAGTTAACACCGACCAATCCACATTGGGCCCACGTGGTGGGTTATGGCCCGTCCGCTTTATCCCAAAAGGAAAGGAAGGCCTGTTCCCCAGCAGCGGGTCATTAAAAATGGCTGATATGCATGGTTATTTTTAATGCTGTCTGTATAAAATTTTTTACTCATCGCGGCGGAAAATAATCCTGTTTCAAACTCACTCGGACGAAAGTATTTTTAGTAAGCACGATCATTTATGGCAAACTAGCTTCCGCCCGCGACTTTCTTCGCATTAACATTTGAGAAAATCCCTAGGGAACCTTTAACCAAGATAATAGTATCCTCCTATGTTTTAATCCGGCTTATAAACTATCTGTGTGCCAAATTTCATCCAAATCCGTTCAGCCGTTTTGCGTGATTGATTAACAATTATCCAAACAAGAAAACTTTCACATTTATGGAATAAGTAGTATAATACGGCCACCTCCGAAGCGCTTGAAGTAGAAAATTTTTGCTACATGAAATGGGACTGCTATTTAGTTAAGTCTTAATTTCTCATTTTTTATTTAAGCTATTATTAAGTTTTATACCTCAACTGAAAGCTGAATAGATGGTGATGTTTTTAAAATATTATGCACGCTTAGTTACTAGGATTTTTTTAAAGATATTTGAAGCTATTTCTAAAAAATCTGAAAAAATAAAAATAAAAAATGCATTTAAGGATTGAATTTTTTATAAACACCTGTATTTTATGATTTTTTTTTTGTTCATTATTAACACTCAGATTCTTTTCTATCCCAAAATAATATAAAATCCGGAATCGAATGAGTAGTTATCTTTTATTTTAAATTTTTGTGTCTGAAAACGTACTTTTGGTAAAAAATTCTTGATTTCAATTAACTCAAAAACTATTTATTTTTTGAGAAAAAGTTATATGACAAAAAATATTTGTTTTGACCTCATCTATAACCCCTTAACAGGAATACGTCATATTTCCAGTGACCCTGTATAAGGTGGTACCAAATTATCTAATGATACAAAAACAGGTGATAGTGTTGCTTATACTGAACAACATTCTCCATAATAGAACATAAGTCGAAAAACGAATCTTTTTTTTCGCCTTTCCATATAGTAAGTCGGTCAGCTGACCAATACATTTTGTATGTGATGTGAGTATAAAATTTTTTTTCGTTTTTCGACCTATGTTCCTTGGAGAAAGTTATTCAGTTTAAGCAACTTAAGTATCATCAGATCACTTGGTACCACCTTATACAGGGTGCATTTGAAACCACTTTCCAAATTTTAAGGATGTGTTCAGTCCATGAAACTAAACAACTTTCTCTAAGAAACATAGGGCCAAATACGTAAAAACAATGACTTTTCAGAGTCTACCCTTTATGGCAGAACTTTTTATGTCATAATTTTATTATGCATAACAACTAATGGCATAAACTTCATGTCGCAGAAAATCGTTTGGCATACACTTATTTATCATACACTTAAAATGCATAATTTTGTAAGCCAGAATCATCTTTTGGCATAAATTTCATATCCATAATAATTAAATAGTAGAACCATCATATCGCAGAAAGTTTATAGTCAGAATCATTTTTTGGCATATATTTCATAATCCATAGTCATTAAAAAGCAGAACTATAATATCGCAGACAGTTTATAGTCAGAATCATCTGTATTTCTTACACGCATGATTCATGCTGCATGCATCCTTACATGCAGGCAAATATGCATGCAACCATGTAGCATGCAATCAAGCATGCTGCATGCAATCAAGCATGCAAGCAATCATGCAGCATGCAAGCAAGCATGCAGCATGCATGCAAGCAAGCATATGCGCATGCAGCATGCATGCAGGCATTGTGGAGCTCCGCTCGCTTCGCTCGCTCCGCTGCAAGTGGTCAAAACACTAACCTAACCTACTGGTAGGTGCATGGAAAGTTTTTCTTCCCCCCGACCCCCCCGAGCAGGGGGGCCAACCCCCCTGCACCTCCCGGCAAGCATGCAAGCATCATGAATGCAAACATGCATTCAAGCAAGCATACATGCAAGCAAGCATGCAAGCATTGCAAGCAAGCAGCATGCATGTTGGTTTTGCAGCGATTCGTTCTGTTGTTGACTTTTGTAGCACAACATTTACAAAAATTCAACATAATATTGACTTTTTAAGACAAATATTTAATTCAATTTAAGGTTAAAATGCAATTTATTTAGATATTACAATATGCCTAATGACATTATTCTTAATGAAATTCTGCCATATTTGTAGTGTACCATGTGAAAATTATACCAAATAATTATCGACTAAATAAACGTTATGTCAAACGAAATTCTGCGAATAAAAATATTGCCAAAGGTATTTATGGCTAATGAAATTCTGCCATCTGAATAGTATGCCATTGTAAATTCGGACATGTAAACATTCTGCCAAACAATAATTATATTAAACAATTTTTATGCCTTAAAAATATTCGTTTAAAGAAGATTCTGCCAAGTGTATTCTGCCAAATAAATTTCGGAGCATCAAGTTTCTGCCAGATAGAGGTAACCCGACTTTTCATACAAATCAAAGAGATCACGTGATCAGTTTAGTATGGGATGACCAAAATTTTTGGCGTATTTCGACACATGTTTCATGGAGAAAGTTGTCCAGTTCAATAGACTGAACACATCCTTAAAATTTGGAGAGTGGTTTCAATTGCACCCTGTATACACGTTACCTTAAAACTACAGATTCAACTGAAATAACAAAAAAGAAAAACCTCCTTTCAAAAACCCTGAAACAAAAACAGCTTCAAAATTAAATACCTCTAAAAAAGCCAGAAATTTTAGTTATGCATAACATTATTAATAAAACACGTCTATTGAAGTCGGGTGGGGCTGGAAGACAACTTATTTTTTTTTATATTTCTTCCCCATCCGACTTCATTAGACTTTTTTTCAAATATTTTTTAACTTTATAAAATATTTTCAATAGTAAAATGCCCACAACTCAATCTCCAAATTTACGCTGTTTGTTTTGGAGGAGTTCCGTTGTGTCTTCGTAGTCCAAGTCTAGTCCAGAAACTTGCATTGCAGACCATGGTTTGGTTTGTTTTTGATTGTCATAAACCTACTAAAATCACTTTACATATACTATTTGAATTTGAGGAGTTCTCTTGTGTATCTTCGAAGTTCAAAATCCAATACCGATGAAATTAAAATGTGACCATTCATGAAGTATACCCTTTCAAACAAAAAAATAATCATCCAAATCGGTACATAAACAAAGATGTTATGTTCGAAAATCCGTAAAAACACGTGTGATGGCAAGCTAAATAATTGGCATTTTTATGAAATAACTACCTGCCAGATCTCTGTAATTTTTCTATGGGACCACACATAAACTAAGTTCTTTGAGATAAAAAAAGAATTGTATAAATCGGTTAACAACTGACGAAGTTATGGTAAAAAATACATAAAAAAAATAAAAAAAACCGTCGACTTGAGAACCTCCTCCTTTTTTTGAAGTCGGTTAATAAAGTAGACAAACGAGGCAAAATAATAAATAAGGAGTTTTTATAAATACGTGAGACCGCGAAGCCGCGAAGTAACGAAAATTCTATAATTGAAATGAAAATATACACTCAGCGTCAAAAAAACGCACCTTTTAAAACATTTCTTCAAAGTTAATTTAATCCTATTTAATTTAATGGTAAGTGTTGTCAATTCTTACCCTTCGGACATAGCCAACAGCCTCTAGCAACCGTTGGAATACTCGTCGAACGGAATCAATTACTGAGCTTCAGTTTCCGAGCAACATTGCATTTTGCCTCATATTTTTGCAATATTTGAGCAATTTCATGGGCAATAGTATCCACCTTGGATATTCCTTTTTTTAATTGAACTGTTGAAGTGTGTTTTATTCATTATATCGATACCGAATTTACCCGTATTTCCTGAATTGCCCCTTTTTATTTCCCTTTTTTGGCGGCGCAAGCAATAACGCTTGTAGCGTTTAATTATGGTAACTTTTATGTAAATTAAATCAGACAATTATTAATTGAAAACTCATTAAATGTACTTTCAAGAGATATCAACTTTTACACTATAAAACGTTTGCTAGAAATATCAGGTGGCCAAGTCTTAACTTATTTTCGAAGAGGTGCGATTTTTCTGTCGTCGAGTGTAGTACATTTTACCCAGATATTTACTACAACTCACTAATTGGCGCTTCAATTTAATCGTTTGTCTAAACAAACAAACAATTTGCGCCCTCGACAAAATGTCTTATGTGAGTATCGATAAGTTCCATTGATACTCCCATAAAATGCAACATAGTAAATAGCTTTACGCAATAATCAATACCACCAGTCACATTTGTAATGGAACCCTCAAGCAAAACGATCAACAAATAGCTATATTGATAAGTACTATGTGAGGGGTCAATAATAACATGTTTATTGGTCTATTCAAATGGTGACAGGGGACAGTATAAGGGCGTTAGGATTCTTTGCTCACTTTAAGGTTAATATCAGAATATAATTAATTAATGAATACGACCATGACGTATAGACAAACTTATCTCTAAAGAAGAATCGCCACAAAATTCTTACCTATTACCTACTAATAACTGTCCAATGAAAACTTCTTTACTATCTACTTAACCTGTCTCAATTTTCCTTAATTGTTTTGCATACCTCCCTTAGGCTTTAATTTTGGAAGATAGGATCGAAACACATTTGAAGAGGACTGTGCCTTAGATTAGAACTTCTAAGCTTCAACCTCAAAACATCCTTCCTCATAATAAATATTCACAATACCTTTGTGACATTATTACGGACGTAAGTCCAAATACGTTTCTTTAGGGAAAGCCCTCACTATAAGCGAAATCCGCTGAAAAGCGAAGTGGACAGTGCTAGCGATTACTTGATTGATTCATCGTAAGTGATTGGATGTAAGGAAATGCGTAACTACTTAATAAAAAAATGTGCCAGGAGCAACAAAGAGATATACTTACAATAATTTATTACTTATTTATTGTATGGCTTGGGTGAATTAAGTTTATTTAAGGTTGCACTAACTAAATTCATGTTGGTGACGGTACCTTCAAGGTGTGCCCTGAACCTTTCCTACAATTGTAGTACACGATACACGGAAACCTTGGTATTGATAGTACTACTGCTGAACAAACGAATATTTTTCCATTAATTAATGCACTCACGCCAAATAAAAGCAAAGACATCAAAAAAAATCAATTCAAAAAATCAAAAATATTTATTTATAAAGTTCCTCAGTGGGAAAACGTCGCTTTTTTAAATACATGACTTTTAATAATGCTCTCTGAGCTCTTTCAATTTCAATAAAACGTGTTTTATAAGTGATATAATACATATCACTATGTTAAACTTAATAAAAGCCAGGTAAAAAATTGTAAACCTGAAAAACTAACCTTTGTACTTACATATTATTAAGTCAGTTTGACGGTTATGTGGAAAATAACGAATTCTGGGGTCAACGCCGTTAAATCGATGACGAAAAAGCTAGAATATTGACAATGACGACACTATTTAAAAGGGAAAGTCTTGTCTTGTCTTATTTTCTCAAATTCACGGACATAATATCTTTTTTTCTAACACATATGTTTAGAAATTAGCTTTTATTTAGGAAATAGGCGGCTAATAGCATGATATTAATGTATCACTTAGTGTGTTTGGGAATATATTCAACTAAAATATGAAATATGAAAATGGTAATTGTCAAATCTTATTTACCTGTGAAATGAGTGTTTATTTGGGTTATTGTCGTAAGTAACATTATAGTTCAACATAGAACACGACACCATTATTGATTTATGTAGTTATAAGAGCCAAATCGAACCGATCGCGATCAAAATCACAAAAAAACGAGTGGACGCTTTTCACCAAGATGATAAAAGACGTTAAATGTACGTAGACTACGTTAGATTTTAACTTTTTTTCGCACATCGTATAAGCCGTAAGAATCGGTTTCTCACTCGCACCATAGTTTGTCTACTTGAGCTCACTTGGTCGAGTCCGCCCTTAGAAATTGCAATAATTTTTTCTTACTCTCCGCTAAGGATTAGAAGTTTTCCGAATTACATCTTCTTCTCAAAATCCAATTAGACTCATTTTCTGAGGAACTCATTCGCGTTCAAGCAGCATGCCCCGTCCTATCCGAAAGTAGACCAATCTTGCTCTCTTAAGGCTGGTTTACATTATCTTAGTCTTTAGTAGAGTGCTTTAGGAGAGTGCTTTAGTGGAAACATGTAAACGGTCGTCTTATGACTAAAGAGAGTAACGTTCTAGTAGCCTTTCTACTCGCTTTCCAGTAGCACCCCCTGCGCGCCCGCTCACCCCCGCGCGATATTTTACTCGCACTCGCACTGGAAGCATGTAAATCGACATTTTAGTAGCGTCTTTAGTAGAGTGCATTTGCCGGTGAACGCGTGACGTTTAATTGAATTAAATAATAGGTATTAGGTATGGCGAAAATGACACTCTACTGGAAGCGTGTAAACGGTCACTGGAAAGGCACCAAAACTACTAAAGCACTCGCATTCGAATCTACTCGCACGCTACTAAGCACTCTACTAAATACTAAGATAATGTCCCCCAGGCCTTATTAGGTGTATAAGAAATAGAGATAAATTACACCAAAAAGCAAAGAAATCTCCTCATAATATAGTACTTCAATTATCATACAAAAGATATCGGAATTTCTGTAACAATCTCTTGAAGAAGTTAAAGATCGCGTATGATAAGGATGTGTTGCTTAAAGCAGGTAAAAATAGTAAACAAATCTGGAAACATTAAAAACGTCACCTATATGTCAAAAAATCAAGAGTCAAATACTTGCTTATTGCGTTCAGATACCTCACCGCTTTTGTCAGCTAACAATATTAATAATGACTTTGCTGATGTAGGTAAAACCCTTGCGGAGAAAATTCGAAAACCCTGTATGTGCGCTACAAAACACAACTTCTATCTCAGCTTCAAGCACTTTTGCTTTATTTGATACTGATGAACACGAAATTTTACAGATTATTTCCGGACTAAAAAATGACTGTGCACCTGGTTGGGACAATATAACCAATAACATCATAAAACATTTTAAACATATTTTTGTACATCCCTTATCGCATATATTTAAAATCTGCCTATCTGAAGGAATCTTCCCGAGATGTTTAAAGAAGGCTGTAGTTATTCCCATATATAAAGCCGGAAATAAAGAGCAATGTACTAATTACAGACCAATATCAATACTTCCTTCGATCTCTAAAATACTTAAAAAAATTATAAACAATAGACTTGTTAGCTACCTAGAAAAATGTAACTATCTTTCACCAAGGCAATTTGGCTTTAGTTCTAAGATGTCCACTTCTGATGCGGTAAATAATTTAACAGAATATGTCACAGAGGAACTCGACAATGGGAACCATATCTTAGGAATTTTCCTTGATCTAGCTAAGGCATTTGATACAGTGTCAATAACTCTGCTTTTAAACAAACTTGAAGCACTAGGAGTAAGAGGAATACAGTTAAAACTGTTTGCAAATTACTAACTGATCGGCACCAAAGTGTTAAAATAGGACACATTATGAGTGATGAACGAAAATCCTCAGAATATGGAATTCCCCAAGGAAGTATCCTTGGTCCTACCCTGTTCCTGGTTTATATTAATGATCTGTGTAATCTTAACATCATAAATGGCAAACTAATATCATATGCCGACGACACGGTCCTTTTATTTACAGGAAAAACGAGCACAGAATTGTATTATAACGCACAGCAAGGTTTCAATGTTGTTAATAATTGGCTGAAATGCAATTTACTATCGCTTAATGCTGACAAGACTAAATACATTCGCTTCACCGTGCGCCAACGCCATGATAATTTTGACGCTGAATTATATGCGCACAAATGTCAAAATTCTTCAGCTGACACGTTATGTAATTGCCCTACTATTCTCAACACGAACAATATAAATATCTTGGGATAATAATAGATGATGTACTTTCCTTCAAACCACATATTGAAAATTTAGTTAGTAGGGTCCGTAAATTAATCTATGTTTTCAAAAAACTTCGGACTATTGCAGATGGTAAATTAATTGCACAGGTTTATTTAGCTTTATGTCAGTCTATAATTCAATACTGCATTGTCTCATTGGGCGGGTCATTGAAAACGAACATTATTTCTCTAGAAAGAGCTCAGCGAGCTATTCTATAAGTAGCCAACTCCCTTGCTTTCCAATATCCTACACGCTTATTGTATAAATCCTGTAAAGTATTAACTGTACGCCAACTTTTCATAATGCACACATTACTAAAACAACACACAATGCTTCCTTATAATGCTGACATTACTAATAATAAAAGACGGAGAGATAGAGTATGTACTTTGGAATCAACCTCAAAACATGTTTTTAACAAGAGATTTTTCCCATTTTTAGGTCCATTCCTTTACAATAGACTAAATAAATTACTAGATGTTTATGCTCTAAATTATTTCAATTGTAAGTTAGTTTTATATAATTATTTATGTAACTTGTCCTACGACGAGACTGAAGAGTTGCTGAAAATATGTAAATAAATAAGTTAAATAAGATTAGTATTTTGTTTTCCAATGTTTCTGTTATTTTAAATACTTATTAAAAGTTTATTTACTGTTAATTTTATATAGTTCAGGCTTAATTTAATAACTAGGGACTTCATTCGCCTGAAATACAGGTTATTATTATAACCTAGTTTGGGTAAATAAGATTATATTTAGAATTTTAAATTTAACGTAGTATACCTTATTCTGTCATTGTAATTTTTATTGAATAAACGTTATTATTATTATTATTAATGTAAACCAGCCTTTAAGCGGAGAAAACCATCTGCTGCATCTGTTCGGCCGTACCGCTGTTTCTGAAGACGTCGAATCACACCCGATAGTTTAAGATGGTAAACACCCGATCACGAGGGGCCGTACCGGCTAATTTACATTGATATGACACATTGCTACTTCTATTTGGCATAAATAAAAACTTACCAAAGAAAAGTAGCAATGTATTACATCAATCTGCCACATGAAAGAGATTACGATAGCCATTCAAGTTAGCCGTTAAGGCCTCTGACCACTATTAGTTATTCTGTGCCCTGACTGATTATTCGTTTCCCGGTCGAGTTTACTCGGCACCTGAAGCTCGATAGACCCCCTTGGTTTTCTCCTTTCCTCACGCCACCGTCGTAAATTTTTTGAATGTTTTCGATAGTTTATTATCGATAAATTATCGCTAACAAATGTACTAACGCTACTGGCATGACGACAGTGGCGTGAGGCAAGGAGAAAACGAAGGGGTCTATCGCGATTCAGGTGCCGAGTTAACTCGACCGGGTTATAATAACGGCTGGTGGTGAATGAGCTTCGCCGGAGGTTTCACATTCTTGGTTAGGACCGGCAGTCAGAAACGAGGCGCAGAGATGTCAAGTTTTTCGCAATTGGAAGACTAAGACTGTGTGTCCGTCCACCACTAAGTAACTTGTAGACATGGGTTGTAACAGGGTAAATTGCCTACCTGTTTCAACTGTTCCTGTTACACTAAAATAACAGTTCCAACACCCTGTTACAAAAATAACAGCCATGTCGTAACAATTTACTTCCATTGTTCTTCCTGTTCCGGGTGTGGAACAAGCGCTTCTTTACTCTTACCTTAGGACTACTTACACAAAGAAAAGAGACGAAGCTTGTTATTTTTATCTATTAATTTGTGATCATTAAATGTTCTGTTATTTTTTTCTGTTAAGAAAAACTAAACTTTATTGCAATTAAGTAAAATGTAATATTATAAAATACGTTTTCCATTTCGGCAGTTACGGCACACATGCGACATCTTGTTTGTATTGGGTGAACCATCATGTCACCTAATAAAGTTGCTTGCAGTACTACTTTCATTAAGCATTTTTCTTAAATTGCGATAGATGGCAGTAATTCTCATAAATTTACTAAATAAGTTTAAATAGTAAAAATTAAAATAGATTGTTGTTAAAAACTGGTGCAAGCAATTTTCAACCATATTGACGATTGAATGTCATTAAGGTCTAAAATCGCTTGCACCCGTTTTTTAACTAATGATCACTAGTCAAATGTTTTCCTATATTCTCTACATTATTTTGTTATTCCGGCCATTGCCTGTACCCCAGCAGTAGATACATAAATGGTGATTATGATGATGATGATGATGATGAAATACTAGGTAAATTAAGTCTACTGAAGAAAAAAAAATCAAGGATTTTTTACTGAAAATACCCCCAATCTGGGAACCCTGATCTTTTCCTTAAATCCCTGGCAGCACTAGATGTCCCATTTCCTACCCGCATATCCTAATTTGCTTATGAATGCATCCATTCCACGTAAATAATAAAGCGCTTAAACATCCTTTAGAATCTCAATAAAATTAAAATATTTTTATTTAATTCAGCCTGTTTACCTACCTTTTAACATAAAATTGGCAAAACAGCCAAACTCTATTGCCACAAAAAAACAAAAAAGGCCATAAACAAACACAGGAACAGATAACACGACTAATTTACAAAGTCGAATGTATTTTTGATATGGTCGGTTTATATAACAGGTAAAAATAAAAAGCTTTGTCTCTTTTCTTTTCATATGTTAGAGTAAGAAAGCGCTTGTTCCACGTAACAGGCGGAACGATTGCAACAGGTTGTTACTCTGGTAACAGCTCGGTACAGGGAACAGTCTAGACGGCGAGAACAGTCTTTCATAGCCCTCGTAACAGGGCGAAACAGTCACATTTAATTATCTGTTATTTTCAACTGTTACAATAAATACGCCTCACGTCTAGTAACTTGCCAAACGCTAGATTAGCGCACTCTCAGCGGCCCTTCACTTATGCTGCACTGGACTACTTCGGCCTAACTGTGACCATCTGCAGGCCCACCGCGAAAAGATGGATCACCCAGTTTATGTCCCTCACCGTTAGAGCAATTCACATCGAGATAGCCAATAGTTTTTCCTCGGACTCCGCCATAATGGCTCTTTGGCGCTTCGTTGCAATCTAAGGAATCTAAGGAACTAGAAATTAGTGCGAGTCATTTATTGCACAAACTTAAATAAAAAAAATGAATTTAAGTATAAATTAACGGTAAACAGTAGCAAATACTTCGCTCTATTTACCTAACCCTTACCCTTAACCCTTATTTGTACCTAAATGGTGCCAAATAAAATGTACTAAACTGGTCCCATTTCGTACCATTTACTACCAAATGAATGGTCCTATATGTTACTAAATCGGTACCATTAATTAAGTACCATTTATTAATAAATAATAATAATAAATGTTTATTTACGGTTACAAAGTTTACAAAATAGGTGTTGATATGGTGCCAATTAGTACCAAATGGTACTGAACGGCCCCAAATGGTATCAATTGAATGGTACTAAATGATACTAATTTAGTACTATTCATTTGGTCCTGTTTAGTAAAATTTAGTACCATTTATTTGGTACCATATGGTAGTAGTTTTTATTTTAAATGATTTTATTCACAACTAGCGGCCGCCCGCGACTTCGTCTGCGTGAAAAGGTTTTTTGCTATCCCTCGGGAACTATACTTTTTTCGGGATGAAAGGTACCCTATGTCCTTCTCTGTACTCCTGACAACGTGTATGCAAAATTTCATGATGATCGGTCTAGTAGTTAGGACGTGAAGGCGTAACAAACAAACAAACAAACGGACTTTCGCATTTATAATATTAGTAAGGATTTAGTTACGATAATAAAAGTTTATTGTGGATTAAAATATAAACTTAAACTTAAGATAATTTCGCTCATCGAGCGTGTCATACAGTTTCCAGTAGTGGCAGAGTGCCGCGACTTCATCTGCGAAATATCTCGAGCCGCGAGCGGCACGGCCGCACCACCGCCATACAGCGATAGTTAAGACGACGTCACGCCCGCCCTTACAATCTTATCAAGTCATTCAGGACGCGCAAAAATTCTTCAACATTAATTAATTATTGCTTCTGTCCATCAGCCATTTTAATGTCCCCACTGCTGGGGCACAGGCCTTCCTTATGGGTGGATAAGGAGGACGGGCCATAACCCACCACGCGGGCCCAATGCGGATTGGTGGGTGTTAACGACTGCAAATGCAGCCGGGACCAACGGCTTAACGTGCCTTCCGAAGCACGGAGGAGCTCGAGATAATAAATTTTTGGTCACCCATCCCATGGCCGACCCTTGCGAACGTTGCTTAACCACCGCAATCGCTGGGCCAGGCGCTAAACCACTGCGCCACCGAGCTCCTCAATTATTGCTTTACCATCTAAGACAATAAAGGCGTCCTCTAGCCCTGACTTAACAATAGAAAAGCCAAAGTGTTTAAGAATTGTACACCATAATATGCAAGGCTTTTCTGGCAAAGATTTAGAAATAAGCTTATTCATAAATTCTGAAAATATTGATGTGTTACTGAGCATTGGTTGAAAAAGCACGAATTACTTTTAAGTTTAGATAATTATAAAGTTTTTAGCTCGCTTAATAGGAGGAAATCTGCTATAAGAGGGGGTTCCCTTATTATTCTACACAATAGTTTACATACAATGTAAAGAGCGCAAAGATGTAGTATCCCTCTCAATTGAACGAACCATTGAGCTGTCTTGTGTGGAACTTGAACAAATAATTATAGTATGCGTATATTGACCCCTACCGCGAATTACTCTGAGTTTGAGTCCACTATGGAAGAAGTCTTAAAAATGACTTGTAGGAAGAACAAAAAAGTCGCGATTTGTGGAGATTTTAATGTCAACATTTTAGACCCTAAATTAGCCAAACTGTCGAGTAGGTTCATAAACCTATTTAAATCATTTAATTTGCTACATATTTTTAATGAACCAACACGTATCACACCCACATCGGCAACCTGCTTAGATAATATTTTCTGTAACTGTAATGTCATTAAAAAATCAATTTTAAATTGTATTATATCCGACCATAGTGGACAATTAGCCTCCATTGAGCACCAACATGTTCCGCCTAAACGTGTAGGCCAATAAAAAAACACTGTATTGAAAAATTCAGAACCATTGTCACAAGTAAAATTGAAACGTTACCAGAACCAAATTTTTGAAGCCAATAACCCATATAATCATTTATTTAGCATAGTTCAAACTGAATTTAGTGAAACTTTTAAACAAAAAGTGATCAAATGTAATGATAGTACGAAATTTAGTGACTGGGCCATACCCTGTATATATAAGAGCAGAAGGAAATTATACGAACTTTATGCAGAGAAAGCTACTTCTTGTGATCCTACCTTCATTGAATTTGTCAAGAAGTATTCACAAACATTCAGAGAAGTTTGTATCTTAGCAAAGTCCAAGTACTTTACAAATAAAATAAAATTAGATGACAATAAAGTTAAGGCTACTTGGAATATTATTAACAAAGAAACGGGCAAATCAAAATCCAATATGAATTCCTTCTGTTTAAAAAATTGGTGATCAAACTTTTGAATCTGACAATGAGGTCGCTAAAGTTTTTGAAGATTTCTTTGCTAGAATACCTGTAGAAACTACCAGTACTCTTAGTGCTTGTCCCAACATCGCTGTCTCCCTTTTGGAATCTAGTGTTGATAAGTGCAATGAAAGTTTTTCCTTTAAATATATAAATACTGCAGATATCATTAAAGCTTTTAAAACAATTAATGTTAAAAAAACAGAAGATCTTTGGGGCATGTCAACAAGCATTATTAAATTAATAATTGATATACTAGCCCCTTACTTGGCTTTTATTTTTAACAAATGTATTGACGAAGGGGTCTTTCCTGATTTAATGGAAAAAAGTAAATTGATTCCTTTTTTTAAATCTGGGGATAAAAGTAACCCAGCTAACTTTAGGCCAATATCTATACTACCAGCACTTAGTAAAATATTTGAAAAAATTATATATTACCAATTATTAGATTACTTCACATACAATAATATACTTCATAAAAATCAGTTTGGATTTTCCAAAGGTAAAAGTAAATTTCACTTCTCAAACATATTCTTGACGCTTGGGAAGAAAAGCAAGATGTGATTGGCATTTTCTGTGACCTTTTTAAGGCATTCGATTGCGTTGATCATCAAACACTATTAAAGAAGCTAGAACATTATGGTGTCTCTGATAAATCAGTTTTATGAAATCCTATTTGTACAATAGAACTTAGAAAGTAGTGATTAATAGAAATGAATCTACTGGAGCCCCCATCAATATGGGTGTGCCACAGGGATCAATATTGGGCCCATTGCAGTTTCTAATTTATATAAATGACCTTCCTAACTACGCGAATAATTTATATGAGACAGTATTATTTTCGGATGATACTTCTTTAGTTTTTAAAGTAAACAGAGTTAATAACTGTTCAAACGAAGTAAATAGTGCCCTCTCTAAAGTTTCATACTGGTTTAATAGTAATAATTTAGCACTCAACCCAAAAAAAATTAAATGTGTTAAATTCTCATTAGCTAATGTTGAGCAGACAAAATTATATATTAATTTGAATGACGATGAAGTCGAGTTTATTGAGAGTACAATATTTCTAAGTATCTTACTAGATTCTCCATTGCAATGGGATCCACATATTGAAGCCTTGTCAAGTAGACTTAGTTCAGCGGCATTCGCTGTTAAGAAAATAAGACTTTTAACTGATATTGAAACGGCAAGGTTAGTATACTTTAGTTATTTTCATAGTGTAATGTCGTATGGACTGCTATTGTGGGGCTCAGCTGCCAGTATTTAAAATAAATTTGTACTCCAAAAAAGAGCTGTTCGCGCCATATACAATCTAAGGCGGACAGATTCCTTGAGATAATTGTTCAAAAAAATAAATATTTTAACTTTGGCAGGCCAATACATTTATGAAAATTTAGTTTATGTAAGAAAACGCTATGATTCATTTGCTAAGAACAGCAATATTCACCAGTTTAATACAAAAAATAAAGATAAACTTGCCGTTCCAAGATTTAGGCTTGCAAAAACTAGAGGTTCATTTATGGGGAAAAGCATAGCCTTTATTAATAAAGTTCCACAACAAGTGATTGATCTTCTTTTGCATGAATTTAAAAACCATGTTAAAAATTCGCTCATGGGTAAAGGTTATTATAAAGTAGACGATTATCTTAAAGATCAAAATGCGTGGGAATGAAGTAACACATAACTTGCTACTATAAGTACTTTGTTGAAGTAATATAATAAGTCTATGTTGGTGCCAATAATCCTGTCACCCTGTTGTAATTATCTGGTAACGATAAATATCGTTACTTATGGCTGTTACAGCTGATAAGTTTCTTGCGCCCGTTCTTCTTGTCAGCTAAAAAGGTCTGGAACGGGTGGTAAGAAAATATAGACGATTCAAAAGTACTTAATAATTAAGTTTATTTGAACAAAGCTTATTTGACTTTGACTTTGATTTGTTGAAGGATTTCATGGAAGTATTTAACAAATGAGTAAGGAACAAAACTCTTTTTCTTTTCCAGAAAGCCCAGCCTAATGAGTCGAAGTCTGCGTAAACGCCATGTGGGCCTACATCATCTCGGCTGCTCGAGGAGACCCGCGCCACTCCATTCACAAGCGTAATTCTTCAGTTGACGCCTCCGATGACCATTTGTATACGTGAGTTCTGTTATAGAAAGTTTTTGCTGTTACATATTATTTTTCTTCTGCTCTATTTAAACGAATAGAGTTATAATTTTTACAATTTGCTATATAGCACTTCGGCATGTTTACCATTTAACAAATCACGCGAGACTAAATGACAAGTCGTGATCTTGGGGGAGTTGTAGCGTTTTGGGGGAGTTTGAGGTGTGCCACAAAAGCCATTGTCATGCAATATCCTCAGGTAGGATCGAAGAGTATTAATTACAAAAAATAGCATTGTGAATTTTTAAACTAAAAAAATTATTAGTGTATGATAATGATAACCGTTTAGATATAAGTTTGTACGATGAAGAAGTCCGTTACAACCAAATCGAACCACAGAATATAATCGAACATCAATACTAATAGTCTACGAGTGGACCACGATTATTTTCTCCCGGCATATTCTTGAAACTCCCTACATTTTCATGCAAACAAAGTTGGCATGAAAACCAATCATTCCTTGAATGACTTTACTTAATGATGATTAATGTTCTAAGCCGCTGTTACATTCTTCAATGTCACTGGGGACCACCTCGGTCAACACGTATCTTTTGCTTAATACCTACTAATAGCGGAAAAACGACCTTAGTAATACATGGTAATATCCTTTATAATCAAAGGTAAAACCATAACGTTGGAAACCCATTGGATCATTGCATAGCCATTGGATCGGAACTTTGTTGGAAAAATTTTTGAGCTAATTGATTTTTCACCTCTCCAGCACGAAAAGGGTGTTTTTGGCGCGTAAAAACTCGCAGCAAAATCGATTTTTGCTGCAAACGTGAGGCAAAGTGCTTTTTTAATGTCTAATACCAACTTTTAAAATAATAAAGAAAATAGAAATAAAGTGACAAGGATGAGACTTGTAAAATTGATATATGAGAAAAGGATAGATAGGGTGCTTTATGGTGTCATACATAGATTAAAAAGTAAAACAATAAAATGCACGGATATACCAAGGAATTTTAAATAAGATTCCACCTGCAGCGTCTTCGTTAAGTGCATGGGTAAGACTAGTTCGCTCGGTAAAATCCGCACTAAAAGTAACATTGTCAGAGAAAACCCAGGAACATATGATTCTCGCCACACTGTTTACAGCGCCTGACATTATAGCAAGTTCAAGGCCTTTAACCCATGTACATTATTTGCCCAACCAAAGGAAGAGGAAACACTGACGCCCTTTATATATTTGATCGGTAGGTACCCTACTTTCTCCACATCTAACAACTTTACCATCGCTGAGTCACATGAGATGTTACGAACTAGCCATCCGACCAGCTGGTGATGTAAATACTTTTAGTCAAAGTCAACATATCTTTATTCAAATAAACTAAAAAATTCAGCGTTTTTGAATCGTCAAATTTTCCTCCTTAAGAGTTATGTAATACATTAATACATTGGTCATTCAAGAGCTTTTGTTCCATATTTACAACTGATCAATTCACCGCACCGGCCCGGCCAAAACAACTCGAACGGCAAACACTAGTGTTCGCCTTTCGCGTTATATGAGGCACACCTCATATAGTGGCTAAACGAGTGAAGGAATTTGTAAAAAGGCCAGTAGTATTTAAATGGAAGAAAACACAAAATGTTAACATTCAGATACCTACAGTAAAATTACCATCGTATGTATACCCCGTTTGACGCAAAATTAAAAGCATTATTAGAATTTTTATTCTTTATTTTCAGAAGAAATTATCACGCTAATTACTGATAACACGAATTTGTACTCAGTTCAAAGTGGAGCAACCCGGAGTATCAACGTTACTACGGACGACATTAGAGATTTTATTGATATTACTTTGTTGATGGGTATAGTTCAAATGCCAGCTTACCGAGACTACTGGAGCTATACTTTGAGATATCCCTCAATTGGCAATATAATGACCTTAAAAATTACGAACAAATACGAAACTTCATTAAAAACTTCAAAAATACTTCATTTTGTAGATAACACAGATATGAATGATGACCGCTATTTGAAAGTACTTTTAAGGGCCTTATTGAAAAGACCAATCCTTGAAACAATCCGTAATAATAATTATTTGCAGCCTGTGGAACAACAAAGATAATAGCGTTGATGAAATTATGATCTCATAATAAAGGTGCGAGAGCTAGCAGTAGATACTTCCCAAAAAAAACAAAGACTTTGTACGAGCAGGAGTTTCCAGTCTGTTAAACGATTTTATCCCATACTCTGGTGAGAATACTTTCGTATAAATAGTTTGGGGCCTGGTGCTAAAGTTGTCATAGCACTTTGCAAGACAATAAAAGAAAAGCCGTCATCAGTATATTTTGATATGTTTTTTTGGGAACAGTGAGGAATAATCGCTTGATGGGATGCGAATCTAATTATAATCAGACAAGGTTTTTACTAAAAAGAAGGTAGAGGCACCAGCGAACAGATTGTTTTTCATACGAACAAAATCGCCGTCGTTGGACAATAAAATCGTTGCCTTAGCAAGTTCCTTTGTGGATTCTCACCCGAAAGAAAAGATAAAGCAATATTGTCAAGAAAAAAATTAAGAGTTGACTTAGATAGATTGTTCACCAATAGTGAAGCAATACAATGCACATTACGGGTGGGTTGGATTTAGCCGATTATATCGGTATAGATATCGGTATAGATTTAGCTCATTATATCCATTCAATTTAAAAACGAAAAGGTGGTATATTGCGTTATTTGCACAAGCCCTTTATATTTGTGTCAATAATTCCTGGCTCCAATATAGAAGAGATCGTCCAAATACGAAACCAATGTTTCTAAAACAATTAAGGTAGCATTGGTGACAGAGTTATTGCCGAAAAACAGAATACTTACAACAGAAAGACATGCGTGAAGGAAACGACGCGACTGAGAAAATAAAACATACTGTTGTTGCAAAACCACCTGATACTGTACGGTATGATAATGTAGGGCACCTGCCAACATTTGTAGTCAAGGGTGCTATGCTGTGAAAATTGATATACAGGGTCACTGGAAATATGACGTATTCCTGCTAAGGGGTTATAGATGAGGTCAAAACAATTTTTTTTTGTCATGTAACTTTTTCTCAAAAAATAAATAGTTTTTGAGTTAATTGAAATTAAGTATTTTTTTACCAAAAGTACGTTTTCAGACACAAAAATTTAAAATAAAAGATAACTACTCATTCGATTCCGGATTTTTTATTATTTTGGGATAGAAAACTATCTGAGTGTTGATAATGAATAAAAAAAAATTTCATAAAATACAGGTGTTTATAAAAAAATCAATCCTTAAATGCATTTTTTATTTTTATTTTTTCAGATTTTTTAGAAATAGCTTCTAATATCTTTAAAAAAATCCTAGTAACTAAGCGTGCATAATATTTTAAAAACATCACCATCTATTCAGCTTTCAGTTGAGGTATAAAACTTAATAATAGCTTAAATAAAAAATGAGAAATTAAGACTTAACTAAATAGCAGTCCCATTTCATGTAGCAAAAATTTCCTACTTCAAGCGCTTCGGAGGTGGCCGTATTACCTACTTATTCCATAAATGTGAAAGTTTTCTTGTTTGGATGATTGTTAATCAATCACGTAAAGCGGCTGAACGGATTTGGATGAAATTTGGCACACAGATAGTTTATAAGCCGGATTAAAACATAGGAGGATACTATTATCTTGGTTAAAGGTTCCCTAGGGATTTTCTCGAATGTAAATGCGGACAAAGTCGCCGGCGGAAGCTAGTTTGCCATAAATGATCGTGCTTACTAAAAATACTTTCGTCCGAGTGAGTTTGAAACAGGATTATTTTCCGCCATTGAGTAAAAATGTTATACAGACAGCATCAAAAATAACCATGCATATCAGCCATTTAATGACCCGCTGCTGGGGAACAGGCCTTCTTTTCCTTTTGGGATAAAGCGGACGGGCCATAACCCACCACGTGGGCCCAATGTGGATTGGTCAGTGTTAACTCAATGTACCTTTCATTGAGCCCTTGGTTCTGGCTGCATTTACAGTCGTTAACACTGACCAATCCACATTGGGCCCACGTGGTAGGTATGGCCCGTCCGTTTTATCTATCCACAAGCCAAAAGGAAGGCCAGTTCCCCAGCAGCGGGGCATTGAAAATGACTGATATGCATGGTTATTTTTGATGCTGTCTGTATAAAATTTTGACTCAATGGCGGAAAATAATCCTGTTTCAAACTACTCGGACGAAAGTATTTTTAGTAAGCACGATCATTTATGGCAAACTAGCTTCCGCCCGTGACTTCATTCGCATTTACATTTGAGAAAATCCCTAGGGAACCTTTAACCAAGATAATAGTATCCTCCTATGTTTTAATCCGGCTTATAAACTATCTGTGTGCCAAATTTCATCCAAATCCGTTCAGCCGTTTTGCGTGATTGATTAACAATCATACAAACTTTCACATTTATGGAATAAGTAGGATAATACGGCCACCTCCGAAGCGCTTGAAGTAGGAAATTTTTGCTACATGAAATGGGACTGCTATTTAGTTAAGTCTTAATTTCTCATTTTTTATTTAAGCTATTATTAAGTTTTATACCTCAACTGAAAGCTGAATAGATGGTGATGTTTTTAAAATATTATGCACGCTTAGTTACTAGGATTTTTTTAAAGATATTAGAAGCTATTTCTAAAAAATCTGAAAAAATAAAAATAAAAAATGCATTTAAGGATTGATTTTTTTATAAACACCTGTATTTTATGAAATTTTCTTTATTCATTATCAACACTCAGATAGTTTTCTATCCCAAAATAATAAAAAATCCGGAATCGAATGAGTAGTTATCTTTTATTTTAAATTTTTGTGTCTGAAAACGTACTTTTGGTAAAAAAATACTTAATTTCAATTAACTCAAAAACTATAAATTTTTTGAGAAAAAGTTACATGACAAAAAATATTTGTTTTGACCTCATCTATAACCCCTTAACAGGAATACGTCATATTTCCAGTGACCCTGTATACTTACAAGTGCGTTTTGTAACAAGTGCCGCTTTAGTTAGACTGTGTCTTTTGGAGAAAATATTTTTTTTAATTGCTACGTCAGGGAATAAGTTTTCCTAAATTTAATATTTAATAATAAAATATATTTCATAAAACAGTGTTTTACTTACTACATTTTACATTTTGTGTGGGATTTGCTATGTTGTATGTACCTGACCAACATATAGGTACTTTCTCGAATTTGGTAGCGTACATTTTACATTTTTTTATTTTTCTGTACACATAGACCCTTCGTAGCATAATGTACAATACGCAAAATGTACAATACGCAAAATTTACAATTCACAAAATGTAAAATTCTCAAAATGTACAATACGCGAATTTGTACATAACGCAAAATGTTTATTGATTAGGTAGATTGATATTTTGCCGTAATACATACAGAAGATATATTTTAATGATTGATATAACATGAGTATGCAGTTTTTGATGTCGCACTTAGCCATTGCATTTTTTTATCCACAACAGAATAGTGCTTGGCCTTCACCTCACTTGATGTTAAGTGTCTTCTTCTTTTTTACTTTTGTCAAAATAGTGCCCCAAACCGAGTTTCATCAAAATCGGCCCAAGAAAAAAAGTTGTCTGCCATCTTGAATTTCTGACATTTCTGTTTTCTTTTAAAAATAGTATCCGAAACCAAAATCAAAATTGTTCCACAAGGAAAGATGTTGGCCGCCATCTTTAATTTCTGAATAATCCATATCCATGTATTTTTATTTAAAACTTTTTAATCCATATGACAACGTATAGCATTCTATCTATCCTTTTCTCACATATCAATTTTACAAGTCTCATCTTTGTCACTGTATTTCTTTTTCTTTATTAGTTCAAAAGGTGGTGTTAGAAATTAGAAAAAACACTTTGCCTCACGCTCGCAACAAAAATCAATTTTGCTGCGAGTGTTAACACGCCAAAAGTGCCCTTTTCGTGCTGGAGAGGTGAAAATCATTCTACTTTTCGGAACGACAACTCGCATTTTTAACTTTCCTACGTTTCTAGATCTACATAAGAACTTATTAGTTACCTACCTATAAATAGTTACGCAATGTCACTTAAGACTTTTTAAATTATTTTATTGATGTTATGAAAAATATTCCCTTTAGGCACTCAACGTTCGACGACCTAACAACCCTCTATGCTTTTATCCCAAACTTTTATCCTTAGATTATTTAATTTTAAATAATCAAAACTTTTATCATCATAAAGAAAGATGTTAGTTATTGTGGAAAAACCAAATGGTGGACAAAGTTTACTCTATGGTGGTCATCGACATAAAAAAAGATATGGTGCAGGAAGAACAAATAAAAATGGCAGTATTCTATGGCAGTGTTTTTGACATTAATTACAAATCTATTTTAAAAAATTGATCAAAGGTGAAATATCTGTAAATGAATTTGTCAAAAACGAAAATGTTAAACGGTCAAATAGTCAAAATTAAAAAAGTCTAAGTTCAAATGAACTAAATTTAAAATGTCTAATATTCCAAATACATATGTATAACTAATAGAATTTACTTTTGCCTTTCGAAAGAAAGGCGTCGCAACTATGGGTCTCATATAAAGAGACTCAAGGTCACCCAGCGTGCAATGAAGAGGGCCATGTTCAGCGTTTCCCTGCGTGATCGAATCAGAAATGAGGAGACCCGTAGGAAAACTTAAGTAACCGACATCACTTGAAAGATTGCGGGACATATAGTGAGAAGAACCGATGGCCGATGGGGCGGAAAGGTTCTGGAATACCCAATACGCCAATACACATAGAGCGTCGTCCGGTGACGACGCTCCACGGGTAGGCGCCCGACAAGGTGGACCGACGATCTGGTGAAGGTTGCGGGAAGCCGCTGGATGCGGGCAGCGCAGGACCGATCGTCGTGGAGATCCTTAGGGTAGGCTTATGCCTAGCAGTGAAATGCCCAGCAGTTTTTGGGTGAAATGGTTCCAATCAGGGAGACTGATCACCCGCCCGGCTTCATTGACGTCCCCCTCACCGCCTGATATGATGATGATGATGATGATTTCGAAAGAAAGGCAATTAATTAGGTACATATGAAAAAAAGCCTTCAATAACCTAAAAATAAAAACAAAAACAGATTCAAAATTAAAAAGCACTAAAAAGCAATAAATCATATTCAAATCACCAATACGCATATCAATTTTAATAAAAGAATAAGAATAAGATATTTTATTTGTTCAAAACATGGATATTACATTAGTGATATAGACCAACATGTTTTACCAAAGTTTGGCGTACAAAATTTCATTACATTAAAATTTAAACATTTAAATAATTATTAATAAAAACCGTCTTTTGGAGGACAACTTAATTCTAAAAGCCCCACCCGAATTCATTAGACGGCGATGTAGGCATAATTGGCAATGAGGCGGTAGACGTAGCGCCTGGACAGGCCGCCGGAGCCAAGGGCGGCCTAGAATTCGACTGCTTTGCCGACTCTTTCGCCAAAACACGGCTTCGCAGGATGTCACGTGAAGTATGGCAGCAGAGATACACAGCAGCAACCTAGGGAGAAACAACACGCAAGTGGCTGCCAACCATTAACGACTGTCGCAATGTGCTGGCTGCGACTGATGTATCATTCAGCCTAACGCAAATTTTAACCGGACATGGATATCACAAGGCCTACCTTAAAACATTTAAAATTACTGAGAACGATCTATGTCCTTGCGATAACCAAAGCATCCAGAACTTAGACCATCTACTCAGAGAATGTCCTAGATATGGCAGTGCTCGTCACCAACACACAATGACCTGGCATAACTTTAAAATCGACCCCTTCAGCGTTAAAACTAGCCTTAAAACCTTTAACCAAAACCTTTAAATGACCAATTTATACTGAATACATCGCGAACCAACAATTATTAAATTTATTTTTATATACACTATAATATACATATACATATAAATTATATATAAACTAAAAGCTCTTTGCGAATCAAGGAGGGGAAAAGTATCAAATAGCTTTCTCCAATATTTGAAAGTAACATACTACATTTTTGAA
This sequence comes from Agriphila geniculea, assembly GCA_943789525.1. NCBI lineage: Eukaryota > Metazoa > Arthropoda > Insecta > Lepidoptera > Crambidae > Agriphila > Agriphila geniculea. The sequence goes on from OX038870.1 coordinate 8,777,273, forward strand.
ATTAACATAAAAAACTAAGAACCAAATAAGATTAATAAAAAAAGCCTTTCCTAATGAAATCCAAGCCTTTTTTTCAGGGCCTACGCATAAAAATGAGGGGGTAAACACAAAAGCAAAGAGGGGCTTGGGCTCTTATTTTTTTATTTACATGGTGTACGTGTTACAAAACAACCCTAATGCCGAAGTAGATAGGGACCATTAAACTGAACAACTTTTACTATGAGACCAGCTCTCAAATCAAGTAAAAACATCAGCTGTTTCATACATTCTTATATTTTCGTTAATAATTTTTATATGAAACAGCTGATTTTATTTCGTGTTTTCAGAGTTGGTCCTATAGTAAAAGTAGTTGTTCAGTTTGATGGTCTCTATCTGCCATATTCGGCATTAAGGGTATTTATGTAACACGTTGTATAATAAATTCAAATAAATCATTGTGAATGATCTTTGATATTTTAACTCCTCATGTATTTGATACGTTTGATACTTTGATCTTTGCTGTTTTGAAGTTGTACATAATGAATTTCGACATATTAGAACATTTGAATTTCAACTTCAGACATTCTAACTTTAGACTTTCTGATACACATAAACGTCTATGCCCAGATCGGGACATGTCCTTTAGAAATAAAAAGTTTTAGTTTATATTTGAAAGAAGCAAGAACTTTTATGTTTAATTTTGAAGGAAAAAATATGACACCCTAAAAAGCGAATTAATAAAATTATATACCGTAATAAAATGATAATTTTACTAAAAACGAAGAGCTTTTTTTTCGTTTATAGCAAACATTTTTATTAACCTTTATGAAAAGAAAATTTATTATGAATGACTTATGCTACGATGGCCATTCAAGATAGAGGTATTTTTCAGTCTCAAATCCTATGTTGTTATGCTTATTGTACATTTCACGTATATACATTTTGAGTATGTACGTTTTGCGTATTGTAAATTTTACGTATTGTACGTTTTGCGTATTGTTCATTTCGCGTATATTCATTTTGCGTATTGTACTTTTTGCAACAGGTGCACTTTTTGCATATTGTACATTATGCTTCGAAGGGCACATAGAGATCATAAGTAAAGCGAGAAAAATAAAAAAAATATAAATAATGAACACCTACTAATATTACCATAGCACAGTCAAAAGTGAAAGACAAATCTTTGATTTAAAACTGATACAACAGATACCCATAGAAGAGGTCATTGAATCTATTGGGTAGAGGTACGATAGTTAGGGCCATTACGAATTACGGACAAAATAGTGAATATTTATTTTATTTCAGATATCGTGATGGAAAAGTTTTTACGCTTTCGAATTCTCCTGGACCCATCCCAGGACCATCAGGCCTAAACGCCCAAAGGATGACCAAGAATCAGGGGTCAACTTTCAACAAGAGATTCCTGACTACAGAAGTCCACGGTCCAATGCGAATACTTCCTGGAAGCAGATTAGAAGAGGGAATCGAACCGTTTGAAGAGGTAAGTCGAATATTGTAGAGAATGTAGTTAAGTTAAATGAGAAAAAAAATCTCTTTTCTTGTTTCGTTCGTTGGAATAAGAGATATTTTCCAAAAACCATCAGGCATAGTAACCACGCCAACGTCATCAGGTACTTTCCAAAAAGAATAAATTCATAATACGTTATCAGAAAGATATAACATTTGACGCTTGTGTTGAATATATCGGAGCTTAACTCAACCTCTAATAAGTAATAAAGAATACAAAATAATTATTAATTATACTATATAGGTACTGTTGTATACAACATAACTTATTGTCAAGTGTGCATTGAAAGATTGAAAGTAATTAAATAAAATGGGTTTTCAGACTTTTACATGGTAACTGCAAAAACTCTCCTTGCTTTTCAAGGCATGACCTTTATACTTATTGAGGTCAGCCACTCCAACACAGCACACAGTGTGGTTATAATTCGTTGAAAGTTAATACTTATTAACTACTTATATAAAAGACAGGCCTTAAAAGTGTCGATATCTCTAGTCCTTTCATACAATATGCCCAGCAAATGGGCGTTCTAGAGATGGGCGTTATCGTTGTTTTGTCGCAATGTCGCAACCTGCATTTTTTATGGAACCTGTTGCGACAATAGGTTGCTTTTGTATCTCGTTTCTAAAGGCTGGCGTCCATTAGGCGCGCCGAGTCGAGTCGAATCGAATCGCAATAATTCGCCTCCATACATTTACTATGAAACTGCGTCCATTGACGGAGAGCCGAGGCGCGCCAAATCGACGCCAGTCAATGGACGCAGTTTCATAATAAATGTAAATGGAGGCGAATTATTGCGATTCGATTCGGCTCGACTCGGCGCGTCTAGTGGACGCCAACCTTAATAGGTACAACGTTCTGAGGCTAAAACAAAATGAAATCAATCACCTCATTGAATGGTCGCATCGCATGGGATGGGATGGGACCTTAAAAATATCTATAAAAGCCACCAGCTATATCTATTTATTCAATTATCAAAGAATAAAACCGCATTTTTAAAACGTTAAGTAAAAAAGGTAATCAATTCATTGCAAAGGACAGCACCGCGTGTACCTAATCTTAAAAAAAGTATCTTAATTCCAGTCATGGCCTGCTCTCATATTAAATATATATTTCGACTTGAAACTTCGCAGGAGTACTTCTAAAAACAAATAAGTAAACACGTGTTTCGTGGTTTTCCGAAAGTCAACCCTTTAGGTGGTAAATGGGGCAAAAAAAGCCCAAAATGACTGACAAATCAACGCACAGCCCAAACTACTGGACTTAGAGACTTGAAATTTTGCACACAGATACCTTATACAGTGTAGGCATCTATTATGGAAGAATTTTTGAAAATTCCATCCCTAAGGGGATGAAAAAATGGATTAAATTTTGTATGAAAGTCCCTCAGTTTTGAAGCTAGGATCTCAAAATTTTGTGTTTAGGCTGACGATTAAATATTAATAAATAGGTGTCTCAGCATTTTTTTAAATTCTACCCCCGAAGGGGTGAAAAGGGGGATGAAGTTGTGTATAGAAAATCCTTCATTTTCGTCATGTCGTCATTGGGGTTTTCTGGGATGACGATTGCGAATTTATTTTAAAGTCAAATATGGCGTACATGATTTAACTCCTAAAGGAGTGAAAATGGGTTTCAAATTTTGTATGGAATAAGAATGTAAATTGAAATTTCATTAAACTTCATAGGGGCACGTCTAAAAATAAATAGACAAACATATATTTTGTTATTTTGAAAATCAACCTCTTAGGGGTAAATGGGGTAAGTAAACATAAATCGATATGTATGTCGTTCTAGTGGTTTTATGGGATGGTGATTGCGAAAATGACATTTATTTTGAAGTCCAACACGGTGGACATGATTTAACCTCTAAAGGGGTGAAAATGGGGTTCAAATTTTGTATAAAAAAAGAATATAAATTAACATTACAACTTTAAAATGCGTAGGAGGAGCACGACTAAAAATAAATAGGCAAACACCTATTTAGTTATGTTATTTTGAAAATCATCCCTTAGGGGGTAAATGGGGTAAGTAAACATAAAAATCGATGTGAATATCGTTCTTGAGATTTTATGGGATGGTGATTGCGAAAATGACATTTATTTTGAAGTCCAACACGGTGGACATGATTCAGCCTCTAAAAAGGTGAAATAGGGGTTCAAACTTTTGTTAAGGGGCCAGAGACGGGAGAGGGAGAAGGAGAGGGAGAGGGAGAGGGACTGATTATTGTTATAAATAAGGTTAAATTAACATTATACACCCGGGATGGGATTATAACTTATTGCGGTTTTTAAACTTTTTACGAAAAAATAGCAAACCTCGCAAAAAAACTAAATTTTGGCGTGCAGCATATAATAGAATAGAGTAGGTACTTATTTACAGTAAATAGGTTATTGTACACTAAAGTTTAAATGAACAGTATGAAAAGACAAGTCGAAAAACAATGATTTATTATTTGTGGGATATACTTAGTCGCTATCATGACTGATGAAATAAAATGACTGTCGGTCATGCACACTTCGTCGTCAAATCGAAAAAAGAGAATCTGGATGATTGTTTCATGATAAAACGGAACAACACGGTATTGTGATTTAACATAACATAGTTTTGTAAAAATAAATCTATTCCGGCTGATAATTCGCTCCCATTATTAATCATTTGGAAACAGCCCCATCTAGTGGAGCTCTACGCTTGATTTAGGTCCTTTATCGTAATTACATGTACCTAACTCTCGTCGTTCATTAACCTACAGCATTCAGCTTAAGCATTTGGTAGAATATTTACTTTCACTGACGGATCGCTGGCCTCAGGAATAACGAATTGTGTATCACACAAAATGAGACAGAAGTACCTACGAAGTGTTGCTAGAAATCAAATTCTGTCCCAATCCTAACCCAACTGCTTCGGGCCTCTCAAGGTCACAATCAGCAGAAGACAATGTGAAAAACATGTGGCTGTTTACTGACTACCAGAGTCGTACACTTTGTGCTGGTCCACAGTTGCTGTCCTCGACAATTAAGGTTTTTTTTCCTTTTCAAAAATTGATTTTATATTAATTTAGTTGAAACGTTCCGATCGCAAACATCGACAGTGGTAATTGTGATTAGACATCGGAACACGATCAACTTAATACATTAACTTTTAAAGCGGCAATTAGTCTTATTACGTTTGGATGCGATGGTCGGGCAATCAGTATTTACAACGGCCGCCGTGGTGGCGCGTCATGACCGCGCGGCACAGGGAAGTCGCCTGTCCGATCTTCATGACCTATTGTTTCGATGGCTCTGCCTTGGACACGCACAGACTATCTATCAATTTCGGTTCAAACGCTCATTCTCATTTCGGTAGTGTGGCGGACGATGTCAAGTGTGGCCGAGTACTTAGGTGACAAAAACGCTAGAAACCATCTTAATTTGAGAGTCGCCGTTTCTCATACTATTATTAGTGTGTTAACTAAATTCCTTTAATTGAAGTTCGTGCTAACTGAGTATCGTGACCCAACCTTCTAACAATTACACCGATACTGATCTCTATTTTACGACAAGTCTTAATGACTCCATTTATTTCGAAGACTTTTGTGTTATGGACAACAGTAAAATAAATTAAATGTTGATGAATACAGACGAAACAATACAAGTGTGTGAAAATGAGTCCTGTATTTACTATTCACAAGCATGGCTTGAACACCATGGGTCAGGTGAGTCCATATAGTGACTTTATTAATTCTTATGACTATAGTATTGGATTGCAAGTTACGTAGATGAGTCTTTATTGACCTTTTAATATACTAACCCCGCCTTGCACCATATTTTAAATATTGTTTAAATATCGATTAAACAAAATTTTGTGTACGTGTGATTAAGTGGTACTTAGGTATACAATATTTAAAATATAGTGCAAGTCGCCTTAAGAGTTCGCATAGGTTGTTTTAACTTAAACGAACCTTTGAGAAAATAGCTAATTCCTCTAATAATGATTTCATTTTAATTTTATATTCTCAACATTTCAACATAAGCTACTTCTTTTAAGTTTTATGCGTTTTAAACAATGTTACTGGTTGGTGTGTGATGTAGAAACTAATTTAATACGTAGAAGTGAGTTTTATTTCATAAGAACATGTCACTCTTATGACTTGTGTCTGAAAAAAAATCACTTTGATTCACATAGGTACCTCCCTGTACGCGCATGCAAGTAGAATAGGTAGGTACTTGTTATTTGTTCGTTCACTTATTGTAGTCTGCCAGCCAGAACAATCCGAGTTTAGGAGATTCCACGAATTCAAAATTCAGAGTTGGCATCACAATTTACCATTAACTCAATTATAATGCTGCTAAAAAAAGTTTTATAAAGTACTAAAATATTAATTATGAGTAATTTTAAGTGAAGTAAACCTTAATGTTTTTAGAGTTCCGTACCCAAAGGGTAAAAACGGGACCCTATCACTAAGACTGCTGTCTGTCTGTCTGTCTGTCACCAGGCTGTTTCTCATAAACCGTTATAGCTACATGTGATATTTTTACAGATTATGTAGGTAATTATGTTACCGCTTTAAAAACAAATACTAAGAACAGAATTATATATTATAGCTCCATGGCAATAAAATCACGTTTGTTGTAACAAACGTGATTTTTTTGCCGTTTTCGTACGGAACCCTTCGTGTGCGAATCCGACTCGCACTTGGCTGGTTTTTAGGGTTCCGTATCCGTATAGGGTAAAAACGGGAGCCTATTACTAAGACTCTGCTGTCTGTCTGTCACCAGGCTGTATCACATGAAACGTGATAGCTAGACAGCTGAAATTTTCACAGATGATGTATTTCTGTTGCCACTATAACAACAAATACTAAAAACAGCATTATATAAATATTTAAGTGGGGCCCCCATACGTGATTTTTTGCCGTTTTTGGTACGGAACTCTTCGTGCGCGAGTCCGACTCGCACTTGACGGTTTTTTATATATGGTTTAAACGTGTTTAAAACAAAATGTTTTAAAACGTGTTTTAAACAGATGTGTTTTTTCCAGTGTTTTAAACAGTGTTTTAAACAGTTGTTTTAAACATTGCCAACCCTGATGCAAATACATTACTTTAATTGCATTTTCTCGTTATAAAAAATGTTGTCATTATGATAAATTAATAGTTTGGTACCGACCGAGAACGCCACGCATTTTATATATATTCTTTATTGCACTAATAATAATTGTTACATAGTTCATAATAATGATTGTGAGCAAAGGTGGACTTATCTATAAAGAGATCTTTTCCAGCCAACCTAAGGGGTGTCAGAGATTGACATTTACTGGGGTGTTAGAGTGACATTTACTATTTAGGTGTTAGAGTGACAGTCTACTAGGACTTAAAAACCGTAGACCGTAGGTCACGAGATAGGTGCGAGGAGCGTTAATCACTCCCACTAGCGACTCTGTAGCATAATTGGTTAGTGCATTGGGCCGGAATCCTAAGGGTGCGGGTTCGAGTCTCGTGTGTGCTACTGCGGGTGAGTCGATTTTTTTTAATATTTTTTCAATTATATTAATAATATTAATAAAATTAATATTTAAGGGGGGCTCCCATCCCATACAGTAAACGTGATTTGTGTCGTTTTCTGCTCGATATTAATAACGGCAATAGGAAGACGCTTGAAATCATCGAGATAAATATACTAGAGAAGCACTTACCGAGCCAAGGTATAGCCACTTCGGATATGTCGGCTGACATAATTGTGAAGCTAATTTCAAGCAAATCATCAAAATCAATCAAATTCGCTCTATAGATGGTTACAGTACAATCTCCTCACAATAAATGCCTCAAAAACATCATATATCATATTTAGTGCAAAAAACAAAAAAATAACCCAGCACATACACTTAAATATCAAAGGTGAAACATTGCAAAAAAAGACTCAGGAAAAATATCTTGGGCTTATACTCGATAGTAATTCAACATGGAGTACACATTGATCACATTAAAAAGAAACTATCAGCCTTAGTAGGATCTCTGTACCGTATAGCGCGATGTATCCCAAAAAAGACTCGTTTGTTAATTTACAATAGTTTGGTTTTTTTTTACCAACTCTCATTGAATTTTAAAATGGATAGGATAAATAATAACCAATACGATTAAACAATGTTCGTCAACATGGCCACTAATGAGGCTCTTACCAACCACATAACGTATTAAACACATAGAACCCATAAGGAAAGCGGTTCTGATGTCATATTTGTTAGGAGTTACCATTATTAATATCTCTAATTATTTCTCGACTCTAGCAAATTGGAATGATATCTTACTACTCTAACTAAGGAAACATTAAAAAATACTATCTTGTTTCCTTTTCCAATTGAATTGAATTAAATATTTTTAGTACTGAAATTCAAATTGATAGTACAGATGCCGGGCAGTATAATTTATTGTGAAATTCTTCAGAAACTGAACCGAAGGTAACCAGACTAAATCAACTTGGTTTTACCTAATGAACACCTGGGCCAAGTTTCACATTCTTATCACGATGTGCAAGGGCATTGTGCTTATGTTCCCTACTACAATATAAGTTTATTTTATGATTGTCAATCTTCTTCCCTCCTTATCTCATTAAATATTGATCCTAGCGATAAAGTACACTAGATCTTTATGTAGAGAATTTTATGAGAATGATTTAAATAATAGAACACTTTTTGTTTTGGGCCTCCGTTTACGAGTTATTTACAAAAAACTAAAAACCCTTCCCCCGTCAGCTCCACCCCCATCCGTCAGTACTTTGAGTAAGTTGTTTTAGACACCATTCCTTAAAACTACTTATGCCAAAAGTCGCTCATGCCCGAATTATTTCCCCTAATTTTCCTTCGTTTGGCGGACTAAATAGCGAAAGTCACGACTTGCGAAGATTTAATATGAGGAGACTGGCGGGTCTCGCGGCCTGAAGTCCTACAGCATTAAGATTTTTACCAAAAAATACTGTATTCTTCTTATTTCTATGAATATAAAAACCACCCATGTAGAACTTGGTTAACGGAAGAAAAAGCATAGTTTTTCTCAGTGTATCTAATAGATTTATCATAATAATTGATTCACACGAATTACATACGAATATTTATATCAGTTTCACATTAACATTATATTCTTTACTTGTCAACATCAGTATATTCGTTAACTTATGTAGTGTATACTCAACTGTTTTGCATTAATTTCTCTTAGTGGAAACCTGTGTTAACCTATGTAGTCCGCCCAACGAACGAAAATAAGGGGAAATAATTCGTGTATTCGGACTTTTGGCACAGTTGTAGGGAATAGTGTCTAAAATAACATACTCAAAGTACTGACAGATGGGGGTGGAGCCAACGGCGGGAGGGGGGTGTAAAAGTCCCCTTTTTTAGTTTTTCGTGAATATCTCGTAAACGGTAGCTCGTAACAAAAAATGTTCGATGACATAAATAATTATAATAAAATTCTCTATAAAAAGATTCTGTGCACTTTTTCGCTAGAATCAATAATTTTATTAGATATGGAGGGAAGAAGATGGACAATCATAAAATGAATTATAGTAGGAATTATAAGCACCATGCCTTCGCACATCGTGATAAGAATGCGAAACTTGGCACAATTGTTCATTAGGTAAAACCAAGTTGATTAAGTCCGGCTACCTTCGGTTTCCCCCTCTGGGGTGGGGAGGGGCTTGTTCGAAGAGCGCCCCCGCCGGTTGTTGGAAAAAACAAACTACAAGATCCAAACAAGCTACTATATTGGTATCATTTTCAAATAAATCAATAACGTAAAATTCAATTCAAGTATACAAAATTCAATTTATTAAGCAGTTTCGGAAAAAATACACAATAAATGATAATAGCTAAAATTTTAACTACACTTTTTAATTTAAGTCACCGTACACATTACACTGATGGTCTTATTTGCAAACAAATAATATGATAACAAAGCCCATTTAATGCAAATTCAAAAAAGTATAACATTCAAGTACCTTTCCTAACAATAAATATCGAAATAATAATTTAAACGTCGCGCACCGTAAATTTTTTATACAGGTTGGATTTTTGAGACGGTACATTAAGGGCAGGTACCTTAACCGTTATAGTTACAGGAAAACGTTCCTAGAAGACCATCCATAACTTTTTAAGATATTCTGAACTGCATTCACAGATTTTGGAAAAAAATACCGTTAGCAAAAAAATGCTAAAATACCAAAAAAAAATTTTATGCCAATCGATCCTATTTCGTGTGGGGATCAAAGACTCTAACGGATCATTTAAGGTATGAGTACTACAAACGCCATAAATCGCCAAAAACTTGTCCCATACAAATTGTACTGAAACACGGTAAACCGACTCGAAATATTTTTTATTGCCAAATTTCTTATGTACGATTTAAACAGACCGGCCGGAATCGGCCCGCATCGGAACGGATGCGTACGGACGCGTCGGCAGCCGTCGGCATGCGTACAGATCCGTCCGCATCCGTCGGCACGCGTTCGCATTCGTCAGTACGTTCTTATAGAAGGAGCACATTGCAGTCTGTAAGTCAGTGTCTGCTTGCCCGCGTTGACGTAATTTTAATATTATACGAGTAAAATTGTAGATAAAATAATATAATAAAAGAAAAATGAGAAATTGGGTTGATGAAGGTTCGATACCTTTTTTAAAGTGTTGTAATGCCAAATTTAAAAAAGTAACAGAGTTGTACGATTTTGCCATGACAATCTATATCTATACATATAATAAATCTGAAGAATAGTTGTGTCTGTAGAAAGGAAATATTTTGCAAAAAGTGGTATGTTTACAAATCGAATTCATTTTTAACATTTTATTTCTGTTTATCTGTTTGTTTGTATGCTTTTACGCTAATAACGTCAAAAATACTCAATCGTGTTAACGTTTACATAAAAAAATATTACATAAAAAAATTGTAATTTGGAGTAACATTTAGTCTTTATTTAATCGCAATCAGTTTACTGCAACAAAAGATATAGGAATTTTAAGTTTAAGAGTTTACCATAGCTATATGGATGGCATTGGTATGGTATTGCGAGTGACATACGAACGTACGAACGAGAGGGCGGATCGTCGGGCTAACAGCTGCTAAAATGAAACATACTGAACTGGGGCCGTACCGGCTAACGAATCGAACTTCGAAAAGTCTGCCGGGTTTCAAATTAAAACAGATAAATCGAGCTCCAATTGGGCCTAAATGGCGAACCCTAATTCATGAGGTCACACAAACATCCATATCTTCCAAATAACTTCAACAAATAGTTACAGTACGAAATTCCTTACTTCTTTATCTTTTTTAATTTGAAACTCGGCAAATTTTCCGATTTTCGATTCGTTAACCGGTACGACCCCTGATGATGATGACATTTCAATAGATGGCGTGACATGTATTATATATCACGTTGTGTTGTTGGGCATTAAAGGTGTATTTGACAAAAAATATAAAGTTTAGTTGTTAGATGCTGTACTTTATATCTGCGTTTAAATGTCAAAGTGCCAATCACTGTGAGGGTTCCAATAGAAGTAAAGCTTACCCTGTTACGAAAAAATTAGTACCTACATCAAGCGAAACGATTTAGTCTAACCTCAGAATAGATATCTTAATATATAAAATCGTAAACTGAATGACTGAATGACTGACTGACTGACTGACTGATCTATCAACGCACAGCCCAAACCGCTGGACCTAGAAACTTGAAATTTTGCACACAGATACCTTATAAAATGTAGGCATCCATTAAGGAAGGATTTTTGAAAATTCTTTCCCTAAGGGGATGAAATAAGGGATGAAAGTTTGTATGAAAGTCCCTCAGTTTTGAAGCTAGGATCTTCAAATTTTGTGTTTAGGCTGACGATTGAAAATTAATGAATACCGGTCTCGGCGTTTTTCAAAATTCTACCCCCGAAGGGGTCAAAAGGGGGATGAAGTTGTGTAATGAAGAAAATCCTTTACTTTCGAAGTCAAAATTGCTTAATATATAATTTAGGCTTATGGATGGAAATCTAACGCAACGTATATTGTTATTGTTACTATTTCAATCCCTACGGGGATGAAATGGGGGTGAAAAGGGGTAAAAAAACCTAAAAATAGATATGGATGGCATTATTGGGGTTTTCTGGGATGAGGATTGCAAAAATGACATTTATTTTGAAGTCCAACACGGTGGACATAATTTGACCCCTCAAGGGGTGAAAATGGGGTTCAAATTTTGTATGGAAAAATAATATTAAATGGACATTACAACTTTAAACTTCGTAGGAGCACGTCTAAAAATAAATAAGCAAACATATATTTTGTGATTTTGAAAATCAACCCCTTAGGGGGTAAATGGGGTGAGTAAACCTAAAAATAGATATGGATGTCATTATTGGGGTTTTCTGGGATGACGATTGCAAAAATGACATTTATTTTGAAGTCCAACACGGTGGACATGATTTAACCCCTCAAGGGGTGAAAATGGGGTTCAAATTTTGTATGGAAAAAATATTAAATGGCCATTACAACTTTTAACTTCGTAGGAGCACGTCTAAAAATAAATAAGCAAACATATATTTTGTGATTTTAAAATCAACCTCTTAGGGGGTAAATGGGGTGAGTAAACATAAAAAATCGATATGGATATCGTTCTTGAGGTTTTATGGGATGGTTTATTTTGAAGTCCAACACGGTGTACATGATTTAACCCCTAAAGGGCTGAAAATGAGGTTCAAATGTATGGAAAAAGAATATAAAATAGACATTACAACTTTAAAATTCGTAGGAGCATGTCTAATAATAAATAGGCAAACACAAATTTTGTTATTTTAAAAATCATCCCTTAGGATGTCAATGTGCGCTTTTATAATTCTCGACGGCCCGGCACGGCACGGCACGGCACGGCCCGGCACGGCACGGCTCGGCACGGCAGCGGCGACACCGAAAGACGCTTTTATAATTGCTGCCGTTGCCGGCCGTTGGATGTTCAACACAGAACACTCAAAGCGAAGAAGTTACTATTTGTACATTGTACAGTAGTGTCGTGGTACCTACTTTATACTTTAGAATAATATAAAGAATAAAAGTTGACCTTCTCTGTCTAGATATTTATTATCTTTATAATTATTTCATAAAATAATAGTTTACCAATTATACAACGTGTAACAGAAAGGAGGTATCAACTCGAAAGGAAGTCAATGTACTCGTGAATCTGAACACTTCCAACAGAAAAAGATTTCAAATCGAAAATAAAATTTTGGACTCTCCATAAAAAATTTGAATTTGCCGCCAACATTTTATATAGGGAGGGACATTCAAAAAATTTTTTTTTCTGTTGGAAGTTTAACGAGTACATTGACCTTCTCTCGGGTTGATACCCCCTTTTTGTTACACGTTATTTAATGATTATATTACAATTTACAATGTAGGTAGGTAGTAGGTACTTACTTAAATGATAAATAAATCTTTTTAAAATCAAAGAATATATTATATGTAGCTGGTTTTCATTACGTACCTACTTACCAAGATAGGTAGGTATCTACACAACACATTATTTAATTAAGTAGGTAACTACCTACTTAAGTAATATCTAGGTAATTATTTGTTGAGATAGGTAACAATATTTAACTTTGGTAAGTCCCCTATTAACGGTGTTCCCACCGCTGTAAGTACCTAGATATCTTTCCTATCAGTATCGAAATAACTGTTTCTCGGAATATTACCTATTTGTTGATTTTGATGTTGTTTGTTTTCACAATCAACATAGGTACATGGCATACCAACAACAACACATTAACGATATTACATATACTGGTTGCGCCCTTTATACACGCTGTATATTCTTTGCTCTGGACTCACACTCACACATATGAATTCTTGTAGCTACGCACTACATCGTAAAAGTTCGACGGCAGCGTAGGATTTGGCCGGCACGGCCCAGCCCGGCACGGCTTGCCGGTGCCGTTGAGGAAATATAAAAGCGTCTCCATATGATTCCATACATTTCACTTCCCTGTTGTGCCGTTGGACGGCCGCCGGGCGGTGCCGTGCCGGGCCGTTGAGAATTATAAAAGCGCACAATGGGGTAAGTAAACATGAAAATTGATGTGGATGTCGTTCTTGAGGTTTCATGGGATGGTGATTGCGAAAATGACATTTATTTTGAAGTCCAACACGGTGGACATGACACATCATGGACCTGGACCTGGACATGCATATCCAGGGAACGGGAACAGGCACGGGCACGGGCACGGGAACAGGAACGGGAACGGGAACAGGACGAGAACGGGACGGGAACGGAACGGGCCGGAACGGAAACGGAACGGCAAGAGAATGAAACGGGAATGGAAAGGGAACGGAATGGGAATGGGAACGGAACGGGAACGAAACGGGAACGGAATGGGAATAAAACGGGAAAGAGAAAGGGACAGGAATGGGACGGGAACGGTACCGGAAAAAGGAAAGGAAGGAGTAAGGAACGGGAACGGGATGCGAACGGGAACGAAACGGGTACGAGAACGGGACGGGAACGGTAAAGGAACGGCACGGGAACGAGACGGGAACAGAAGGGAAAGTATGGGGAACGGAACGGAACGGAAACGATACGGGATCGGAACGGGACGAGAACGGGAACAGAAACGAGAACGGGACGGGAATGGAAATGGGAACGGAAGGGGTACGGGACGGGAACGGAACGGGACGGAATGGGACGGAATGGGAACGGAACGGGAACGGGAACGGCACGGGAACGAGAACGGAAACTGAAGGGTACGGGACGGGTACGGAACGGGAACAAGAACGGAACGGGACGGAATGGGAACGGAACGGGAACGGAATGGAAATGACAACAGAACGGGAATAGAACGGCACGAGAACGGTACGGGAACGGGAACGAGAACGGGACGGTAACGGGATGGGAATGGGAATGGCGACGGAAGGGGTACGATAACGGGACAGGAAAGGGACGGTAACTGACGGGAACAGAACGGGAACCGGAAACGTAAAAATGACTGGTCAGATCCTGGTTGAAGGTTCTCTAAGGATTTTCTCTAACATTCACGCGGACGAAGTCGCGAGCAGAAGCTAGTAAGTAATATGTGTTTAACAACTTGTGTGTTTAAGAACAAGCTTCTAAGAAAGGTTACAAGGAAAGTCACGAGAAAATAACTATTTTTGCCTTACACTTTTCTCGCTGGTGACAAGTGAGAAGTTGTATGTTTCGCATGAAAGTAAATGAAATAACTTTGTTAATGTGTTGCACAAATAAAAATTAAATACGTTAAGTAATTTAAATACCTCTACGTTTGACCCTTAAAAAAATCAGCTGCAAATATTAAAAATATACAGGTACGCGACTAATTGATAACCTCTTCCTTTTTTGAAGACGGTTAAAAAGTGGCGGCCTAGTTCTGATCTTAGCTGATCGGCGCTTATCAGCGCTGGTTTAAATTTTAGTGTTGGAGATTCTGTTATCATGCGACTGAGCCACAGAATAGATTTAAGCTATAATATAAAATATTAATATTAAATATTACTTTAGAACTGAGCGCCAGTTACCAATCTTCATAAGTGAATACGCCCGAAGTATATATGATAGTACAAGTGGGTCGGCTGCCGCGACGTACATGCGGAGCCGGTCGGCTTCGACGCGTGAGGTCGGAAACGAACGGCTGCCTACGCATCCGTACGGATGCGTACGGATGCGGACGCATGCCGACGCGTGCCGACGGAGCCGGTCGAGTTCCAAGCTGCGTAAATTTCAAAGAAATATAGAACTTAACTACCTATATTGAAAGTTACATTTTCTTCAACAGTTTGTAAAATGCGTTTCGGTGCGGGCCGACTCTGGCCGGTCTGTTTGAATCGTACATTACTGTGATTTCGTACTGTGATCAAAATGCTCTTTAAGGCCAACTGAAATTTGAGTACAGAAACTACAGTAAGTGACAACACCGGCTTCACACGCAGGCACAATCTTCTACATATAGATTTAAAAAAATATTTGCTATCCGAAATAAATATTTTTTATTCCCCCTACTATATAAGATTTTGACGGTGCGCGTGCGCGACGATTAAAATGTTTTTTCACTATTTATTGTTTAAAAAGGTACTTGAAAGTTATATCTTTTCAAATCTGCATGAAGTGGGCTTTGTTAAAATATTGATTTTTTTGCAAATAAGAACATTAGTGTAATGTGTACGGTGAATTTAATCAAGAAAGGGTAGTTTAAAATTTTAGTTATTGTCATTTATTGAGTAATTTTTCAGAAACTGCTCAATAAATTGATTTTTTTATACCTTAAACAAAATCTACGTTATTGATTTATTCGAAAATGATACCAATATTGTCATAGTAGCTTGATTGGATCTTGTAGTTTGTTTTTTCCAACGACCGGCTGGGGAGCTTTTCAAGCAAGCCCCTCCCCACTCCAAAAGGGGGGACCGAAGGTAACTGGACTAAATCAACTTGGACTTACCTGATGAACATCTGTGCTAAGTTTCACATTCTTATCACGATGTGCGAGGGCATGTTGCTTATGTCCCCACTATAAGTTCATTTTACGGTTGTTCATCTTCTTCCCTCCATATCGCATTAAATATTGATCCTAACGAATAAGTGCATAGTATCTTTTTTGTAGAAAATTATATTATTTAAATCAATAATCATTTTTTGTTATAGGCCACTGTTTATAAGTTATTTACGAAAAACTGAAAAATGGGACCTTTGCACACCCGTCCCCCTTTTAGCTTCACCCCCATCCGTCAGTACTTTGAGTATGTTGTTTTAGACACCATTCCCTACAACTATACCAAAAATCGGTCATACACGAGTTACTTCCCCTATGAGGCAGTTTTTGGTGTTCCTGCGGCGGATCAATGTACAAACATAATGGTTTCCATTCATATGTATAATATTGAGCTGTATGTTTCCATAATCCTATAGAATAAAATAAAAATATATAAATATAATATTAATCTATTTTGTCATGTCAACTTCACTTGTTTCTAAACTTGTCAATAATATGGAAAAATGTATAATTGCATAAATATGTTAGCTGATTTGGTGTCGCAATATAATTTAAATAGGAGGCAAGCGCTATTCGAAGATATTGATGCCAATGTTACAACTAACTTACAAGATTTTCCACGTCTAAGTTTAGAGCTTTCCCTCACTCCTATTACGTTGAGCACGTAACTATTTATTTTTCTCATTAAGTACCTCCAAGTTTTAGGAAAAATTAAAAATACTCTTTGGTTCCCCTAAGGAATGAACTTTAACGAGGCAATAAAAGTTTACGTGTGGGTGATCAGGCCGAACTCTCATAGGAAACCCGCCGATCTCTTTTCCAGTCATTACAATTTTCTAGAAAAGATTAGTACCTATGGATTGTCTATCAACGATACGAATGGTAAACGCCGCCGTCTATTATGGTGTATGTAAAGCGTTGCTTTTAGGATGAGTTACGAATCCTAATCATGATCAGACGGAACGTGCATGCACTTGCGACATTGGGTATAATTTTAACTTTTCCTCGTGTAATGAACTTGTAATAAGTTTAGACGTGACTGACAATTATAATGTCATGCAATGTTTAATTCTCAAGGTTCTAAATACTTTCCCGTTAAAAAGATTCATTGATAGTTCTAATTTTTGACAATCTTCTACTTATTTCTTTAATGATTTTATATGCGTGATTTTACAATTACGTACCTATGGAATTAATGTTGTAATATACGTGGGACACACTGAAAGTTCTTAGAAACTAAAAAACTAAACGAAGCATGAAGGTGATAATAATACCTTTATTGATTTTCAAAACATTCTACATTCCTTTCTAAGCAACGTCGCATTCGATAGAACTACCGAGAAAAGCAGTGGACCCACTGTCCTTTAGGGATCTTTTCCACGGCCATTTCGTACTCAGTCACCGCGTCTTCAGGGTTCGTAAAGCGAAATACATCGAAGTGTATCTTTGATTTTTGGGAATAAATAAAATTCACGAGTTGCCAGGTTGGGAGTGTTGGGACTGTATAGCGGATGACTCTCTCTACACCCACCATAGTAGAATATTCGACTGTCGCGCGGAATGCACTAAAGCGTTATCCTAGTGAAGACGTTCCTGCTTCGTGGGCGCTGCTGTCAAAATTTTTCTAAGACAACTGGCAAACAATTGTTAATATACCAGTCTGCAGTAACTGTCCTTTTGTCTTCCAAAAGAAAACACCCACGATGCAGATTGTGTTCTGGTTTCGGTTGCGTAACAATAAATCCAGCTTATATCACCTGTGAGGATGTTAAATACAGAATTCGAGTTACTTTCGTTCATAGACTTATTATCTTTCGTTGTACTTTTCTATCAATCCGCGGCACCAATGTACGCGGCGGCGTTTTTGATCTTCAGTTAAATTATGGAGTATCCGTTTAGTAGATTCCCTAAGATTTTTTGTACCTAACTCATACCAATGCTTGAGATTGCCCAAATCTGTCGGTAGGTCATTTTCTTATCAGCCTCTATTGTGCACCGCATAGCAATGACACTATCTTCAGTTGTTTCCATTGCAGGTCGTCGCTTACGCAGATCACCAGTGAGATTCCTAGGACCATGCTTAAGCTCCTTAAACCAGTTGTAAACAATGGCAAGAAATGAGGCTTCATCATGAAAGACTAGTCGAAGTCTGAAATAACTTTGTTGTTGACTAAATCTAGAATCAAATTTCGAAATAAATCATAGAGCGAAAATTTTCTTGTGTAAATTTCATTTTGATGCGCTACTGCCACTTTTCAAATTGCCGCTAATTTAAATAAACAAATGATAGTAGAATGTATTATACATCATTCGGTACTCAAAGAGTTCTTGATTCGAAATTTCAATAAATGTTTCATTGGATTTGTTAATAACTAGCCAGTTCTAGAAACTTTCAGTGTTTTACTCTTGTACTACCACTACTATTATGAGGTCATTTCTAAGTATATCCAGCAGTAGAAAACTGATAGTGTTGTACCATAATGAGTGGGGCCGGAAATCGAAAAAAATGTGCGCATTGTGATGAAAGCGTAAAATTATTACAATGCTTAGGGAACACCACTGTGATTATTTACTTTCAGTCTATCCTCTCACTAGGCAATCTTGCAAAAAGAAAATTTCCCAGTGGTTACAGCAATTAGCTTATAATGACACAGAAAGCCTGCTCGTCTCCATAATGTAAAACTCATCGCTCTATTTAAGTACACCAATCATTAGACACGTACCCGTACACCGTACATTCTCATTGCACATACGTGTGTATGTGCGTACACACACCACTAGGGTTTTCGGACCCGGGTACCCAGGTCGGGTATACCCGGCTATACAAGAGAATTTGGAACCGGGTAATAATTGATGAAAAACCCGGGTACCCGGGAATAATAACATAGTTTTATTTTACTTTCTGAAGCAGCACTCATAATTTAAATCTCCTGTACAAAGCCCTATAAATCGATAAAACCCACTTTGACAGATTGGCTGTCCAATCATTCTCTTAATTCCTTGGCGTTTTCAAAAGCTTATTTCATTAACAGGACAATATGAATGATAATAAACCAATAACTTTTATTGTTCCTTTTCTATTTTGCATTAAAAATAAGCTTTTATCACTGTTAAGATGTCTGCGCGACTTTTCTAAAGTATTTCTATAACCATCTGAGCAACTTATTTAAAGAAATGCATGTCGAAAATAGTCGAAATACGAAAATAACATAGTTTTTCCAGAGATGGAGCTTTTTATGTTTTTTTCGACAGGTATTTGCTGGGAGTACCTACTTGTTAAATACACCGTCTAACTAATCGATCCAATTCCTTAAAGTGGGTTTTCTAAGAATAAAACTATATTTTTCTGCCAAAGATACATTGAGTCGAAAAAAAATACTTCCTTACTAATACTTGAACTTAATGACTCCTACAATGTTTTAGCTGTCTAAAGTAGGGTTAATTTAATAGATCACATTTGACACTTCATCAAAATTTAACAGCGAGGGCCCGATTCCTGTGCGAAATTAGTTTCGTAGCTAGAAAAAATATTCTTCACATGTAACTGGTTACGTAGCTTACTTAGCATTGGTTTCGTGGACAGCTGAAGGACGCACAGACAGTAGAGTACAAAGATGTCGCCCTTTTGGTTTGATTCCGTACCTAATACAATTGGCTACGACAGATTTTTTTCATTGTTTTATGTTTTATTGCAGCTCTAATAACATTAAATGTTAATAAATGCTTGTAAATTATGTACAAACATATTTTGTTTGTACCTAATTTACAAACTGCAATAAAGGAATATAGTTGTCCTTTGGCTGTACTTAATCACGTACTAGACAAGTATTTAGATATTGTGAGCATTTAGCTTAATAAAAATAATTAAATATTAGTTTTTGTTTTCTTAGTGAAATATTTAATTACTTTGGCAATACAATTTGATTTTTCATGTTACTAATAGTATGACGATAGGACACTAAAGTCTAAGCCACAGAAACAGACGAACGGGTGAATAAACTAAACTGACGAACAAGGAATCGAATCAACACGAACAAGGAACCAGACAAAACAGACCCAAATCAGTGATCACTATAAAAGTTAATATGGTAGTAGAGCAAATCTGAACTGAAAAGTTCTTTGTGTTGTAAACATGCCGATGACATAAATACCACATATAGGTTAGATCTACATGATAAGGAAAATTATGACAAATCGGCGAAAAGCCTTTTTGGTGAAAAACAAGCAATGGAAGTACGTACGTACGAGTAACTTAGTCCCTTAACCCCAAGTACAAAGTGGCGACGATGTTAAAGAAGACAAACAGACAATATCCGAATTTTTTTTTTTTAGCCTCAATTTAAAAAAATAAAAAAGGTACTTCCGCAAAATTCACATTATCGTTCTTCGGATGTTTATCTTCTCCATATACGACTATAACATCCGAAGAACGATAAAGATTTCGCTATCAAATTTTGAAATTGCTCGCTGTTATGAGATCGAGATGCGATGTGTTCCGTTATCATAAAAATTTTAGCAGCTTAATGGTTTTGTACTTATGTAGAATTTAAACAAATATTAATTGTAGTATTAATATTTCTTGTCATTTAATTCAACTTTTTTTGCTACGAGAGATACGCCAATTTCAAAATAAAATATCTTTATTTGCAGACTTTTCCTACTAAGAATTTTGATGTTAAGTTCCCCACAAATGTAGTCTGGGTTGTTTAGGCGGTTTTTCATTTGTAAACGCTAAAATATTAAATCAAATAAATTCATGTATGGCGGTTCGCCACTGTTCTTTCTGCAAATAGAAGAACATCATGTATGTAAATATTATTGTAATGTTATTAAGAAATACAAAATAAAACCCACTTGCCAACGAAAATGAGTAAAGGCCTATTTTCATACAATTCGAGGTAACTTAGAAGCTTTGGTTCTACGCCCAGGATTTAAAGGGGTGTTAATCTGATGATCGCTATTCAAAGAATAAATGGAGGAGGCCCAGATCGCTAAAGAAACCCTATAATTAGAAGAGTTGTTTGCACCAGAGACCGTACCGACTTTTTATTGTTCCATTTTCCATAGTTTTGATGTAATTTTAGCTTGTGAACCCTGAGCCAAACGACCCATCTAATCCGTTAGGTTTCTTTAGCATTATTTGCTTCCGCTATTTATTCTTTAAATTACCATCATCAGATTACACCCCGTTTAATCCTGGGCGGAGAACCAAAAGTTACCTCGTTTGCATGAAAATAGGCCTCTGACTATTTATTTTTGCTCGGGAGAGTATTTTAAACGCATGGATCTTATCTGGCTAATGATCATAGCAACCAATGCCATAACTAACAAAAAAAATTAAGTCAAGACAAAAACTCGTTGCCGTCTTCCGAACTTGACTGTACTCATTTCGTGTGACGTTTTGCAATTCAGGTATTAGACATTTTTGTAATTCTGGATTTCAGACATTTTGGGATTAAGTCAAATTAAGAATAGGCTAGTTGACAAAATTTGGAAAATATTTTAAAAATAAAGTTTGGTATCTATTTTACCCCAAAAATATATTATTTTAAGAAAAATAAGACATTTTACCTATGAATTTTACGTTTTAAGAAATGAACTCAAAATGACATCGAAAAAGGCCAAAACTGTCATGGCGTCATTAATGACGTCACGCCTCGCAAAACATTCATGTTTGTTTATGACCGTCATTATTCACATACACACACACACACACACACACACACTCTGTTCACTTATCGAAAATGACAGCAACAACAAATGTTTCGCGAGGCGTGACGTCACGCGTCTCTGATTGGTGTTCAATGTCACGTGATTAAATGGCCAATTTTGCCGATTTTATTTTCCGTAAATATTGGTAATCTTTATTTATTTTAATGAAAAAAGTATTTTTTTTGGTTACTATTTAACATGATTAATCATTAGAAACCTTATGCTAGCTGATTTATTCTTAGTGGAAACAAGCCTATTAGGCAAAAGTGTTAAGAGAACGTAATGACATTAGGTATAAATGAACCGGAGCCCCAAGTTAGTTGTGTCACAAGCCTGGAAATCACTAATTTGAAATCGAGTAGTTGAGGTTTTCTCCACCTGAACCAAAATATCTGTAAATAATGTTTAACTCACAATTAAAAATGTAAAGGGTAATCACCGCCTCATTTGAGGATTGGGAAAAACTCTAGCTGGTATAAATACATATAGTCCGAGCGAGGCTCAGAACAAATGAGGTTGAAGCGTGTTTTCGCGTCCGCATAATTTTTTTTTTATTTTCATGATATTTCGACACTACTGAATAAGATTAGAAAGGGTGTCGCGCTGACACCCTTGAGCGTTTCGTAAAAAAACGCATAATTATGCCAAGAAGCTACCGCCATTAGAGAGACCTCTAATTTAAAGATTTTGTGAAACCTATATACAAGTGTGGGGTGTCTAATGAAAGGGAATTAAGTGTTCTATAATATTATAATACACAACATCGGCTGAGTAGTATAGTTCCGAAAATATTTAAAATTTTATGAAAATTCAATCTATAGAAACATGATTTTTTTTGTTTTAAGTTACCGTAATTCTTAAGCTAGTGCTTTATTTTGCAAACAAAAAATATGATGACAAAGCCCATTTAAAGGCAATTTAAAAAATGTAACTTTCAAGTAGCTTTACGAACAATAAATAGCGAAAAAAATATATGAAACGTCGCGCGCCGTCAATTTCTATTATAGGTAGAATAAAAATTTTTTTTATTTCCACAAATAATAGCTTATCAATAGCCAATTCCAAAAGAACTTAACTTATGGTCACCAAAGTACCAGGATCTCATAAATATGGTGAAGGTTAACCACCACCAATATAAACGTCAGAACGTTATTTATTTTAAAATAAATTCTGGACAAAACCAATGTTTAAAAAAACTCATGTCAAAAACCTTTTGTTTTAGCTGATTGACTGTACAATATCTGTCGTTTAAAGAATCTGCCATTCACAGAATCTGCCGTTTACAGAGTCTGCCGTTTCCAGATTCTGCCATTTAGCGAAAAAAGGACGAAGTCGGGGGCGGCCGCTAGTCAATGATAAGTGAAAGCCATAAACTGTGATTAGTTTACTGTTTATTTTATTCATGTTCTCATTATGAATATGCCCGTGGTCCTACTGCGTGGTCCTACGGTAGTACTACGGGCATTTTTACTTGTCCATGGTTCTATCAATCGGACTACGACCATCGTACTTACATTACAGAGCCCGTAGTTCAACTAGGAGTTATAACACCTATTTCCTGGTTATACTGTACTAGCTTTTGCCCGCTACTTCGTCCGCGTGGATTTTAGAGAAAATCATTAGGGAACCTTCAACCAGGATCCGACCAGCCGTTTTTACGCGTTTAGGCGGGTCCCCACCCTAATGATTTTCTCTAATATCCACGAGGACGAAGTCGCGGGCAAAAGCTAGTTTAATACAATAATCACTTCCCTCTCCCTTTTCCTCTCCCTTCCCATCTTCGACGCCTTAACAAAAGTTTGAAGCCCTATTTTACCTTTTCAGAGGCTGAATCATGTCCACCATGTTGGACTTCAAAATAAATGTCATTTTTGCAATCACCATCCCATAAAACCACTAGAACGACATACATATCGATTTATGTTTACTTACCCCATTTACCCTAAAGGGTTGATTTTCAAAATAACAAAATATATGTTTGCCTATTTATTTTTAGACGTGCCCCTACGAAGTTTAAATTCATTTATTTTATATTCATTTTTCATACAAAATTTGAACCCCATTTTCACCCTTAAAATTGGGTTAAATAATGTCCACTGTGTTGGACTTTAAAATAAATGTCATTTTCGCAATCGTCATCCTAGAAAAACCCAATAACGACATCCATGTCTATTTTTAGGTTTATTTACCCCATTTCACCCCCATTTCATCCCCATAGGGGTTAAAATACGAACAATAACTATATACGTTGCGTTAAATTTCCATCCATAAGCCTAAATTATATATTTAGTGATTTTTACTTCGAGAATGAAGGATTTTCTTCTATACACATCTTCATCCCCCTTTTCAACCCTTCGTGGGTAGAATTTTGAAAAACGCTGAGACACGTATTTATTAATTTTTAATCGTCAGCATAAACACAAAATTTGGAGATCCTAGTTTCAAAACTGAGGGACTTTCATACAAAATTTCATCCCTTATTTCATCCCCTTAGGGATGACATTTTCAAAAATCTTTCCTTAGTGGATGCCTACACTGTAAAAGGTATCTGTTTGCAAAATTTCAAGTCTCTAGATCCAGTGGTTTGGGCTGTGCGTTGATTTGTCAGTCGTTTTGGGCTTTTTTTGTCCCATTTACTGCCTAAAGGGTTTATTTTTGGAAAACCACGAAACACGTATTTGCTTATTTGTTTTTAGAAGTACTCCTACGAAGTTTCAAGTCGAAATATATTTTTTCCATACAAACTTTGAACCCCCATTTCGCTCCTTTAGGTGAAGAATTTCCGAGAATCCTTTCTTAGTGGATGCCTACACTGTATAAAGTATCTATGTACAAAATTTCAAGTCTCTAGGTCTAGCGGTTTGGGCTGGGCGTTGATGTCAGTTACCCCTTCACTTTTATATAAGAGATTTACCTTAAAAAGAGTATTTTTGGTGTCTTTGGACAACGACATAGAACAAACAATGCCATCGAGGGATGGCATTCAAAATTGAATAGATGCGTAAATAAAAACACAGTGACGTTGCTACGACTCCTGACCATCTTAAACATTGATTTTGAAGCCACTTGCAAATTGAAATATAAAATAAATCCCTAAAAAGATCGCATATGTCGATTAAAAATGACGACTTCTTTATGAAAGTTCAGATATGGAGCTCATAAATTTAGAAATTTCAGTGTTATACATAATCTATCGACGGCGGTTACGTCTCCAAAAGTGAAGTAAATTTTAGTGTAGAATTTTTCAAAGACAAAACTCACAATCGTTTAAACTCGGGTGTAAAGGGATATGCTCTAGAGTCTAGAGCATATTATAATACTGAAAGACTAGAGTCTAGACAAGCTGCGTTAGTTTGAATTGTAGCTGCCATCGAAGGCGAAGACAGGCAAGGGCCTGTCGCCATCTCAGTAGTAGTAATTATATCAAAATGTTAATAAATATTTAGTTGTTAGTTATTTAGTTTTTTTTAACGGCCTACTGTCGAGGGCGATTTCGTCTTTACTGTTAATAGGACCATTGCCCATACAAAATAATGATGTTTTGTTAAAGGCCTACTGATAGAACTACGGACAAAAAAAATACCGTGGTTCTAGCAGTAGGACCACGCAGAAGAACCACGCAGTAGGACCACGGACAACGAAAGGAATTAAGTCTACTAAATTCACCTAGGTGCTTATGTGAAGTAAGTTCATTTTATATTTTCAGTGAGGTTTTAGTTTCTGGGCATACAACTATACACGGTGAATTTTTAAGTATATCTAAAAATGAAATAGGGATTTCAGACCACGTAAATGAACAACTTTTACTATGGGACCAACCACCAAATCGCGAAAAAAAAATCTGCTGTTCCATACATTATAGTCGAGTCGATGTTGTACTTTTCTATGGAACACCTGATTTCTTTTTTCGCGATTTCGTGGTTGGTCCCATAGTAAAAGTTGTTCATTTACGTGGTCTGAAATCCCCACTTTATGTTTAGATATACTTAAAAATTAACCGTGTATATCTATGACCACTAATACTAACAACTTTTATACGAAATCGTAGAATGGCGAACAATAAACGTACACAAGATGTTCAAAGCCTCTAGTTTACTTCGCCGAAGGATCACGAAATCAAAGTGTAATTCATTTTCATTATGCTTATCTTTCATTATGCGTAGGTATTGATTAACCTCTCGGGGAGCTCGGTGGCGCAGTGGTTTAGCGCCTGGCCCAGCGATTGCGGAGGTTAAGCAACGTTCGCAAGGGTCGGTCATGGGATGGGTGACCAAAAATGTATTATCTCGAGCTCCTCCGTGCTTCGGAAGGCACGTTAAGCCGTTGGTCCCGGCTGCATTTGCAGTCGTTAACACCCACCAATCCGCATTGGGCCCGCGTGGTGGGTTATGGCCCGTCCTCCTTATCCACCCATAAGGAAGGCCTGTGCCCCAGCAGTGGGGACATTAAAATGGCTGATGATGATGATGATGATTGATTAACCACCAACTCTTCTTCGAAAACACTACCAAATTATCATATCAATCAATCAAAATCCTTGCAGCACAATTCCAATGGGACCATGAGAAATAGTTATCCCTCGTGGTCCCATTAATGGGACAAAATCATGGGGCCACGATAAAACAGGGATTTTATCTACCCGAAGCTGGCGCCGGAGTATCAGTTAACGAAAAGGAAAAGATCATGTCGTTCGTTTTGTAACCACGGTGGCCACAACAAATCTGAAGAGCTTTGAAAGACAAACCAAACGACCTTTTCATTTATACTGCAATTACACATTCGCATGAATGGCGAGGCGATCAGGCAAATAGCGACCTCGCATGTCTACACATTTTGGGCGATTAGCGAAGCTATGTCTAGACATAGCTTCGCTATTCGCCCTAAATGTGTAGACATGCGCTCAAAATGTGATTGACTCGCTCCAAAATCTGATTGAAATATTTAATTATTTATCTTAGATTATTTATATGTCAAGATAGACAGTCGAAGCTACGACAGCGTCGAAAAAAATATCACCCAACAGTTGGGTGACCAAAACACGCACACATTGTCAGTAGTGTGAGCCGACCATAGTTTTTATTACAATACTCTTTGGACGCGATGATGCTAAAAATGCACACCACCTTAAAAAAGTTGGCTTGTTTTGTTTAATACGTCAAAAGCCTAAGACTCTATCTAGACATATAAATAATCTGAGTTATTTATCTATCGCACTGAGATTCTACAAACAGTTCGCTCTGGAATTCGCAGTGGTTCCACGACTACCCAATTCCGATCATTATAACTACTGAAACCTTAAGCAGTTGAATTTTTATTTATCTGTTTAAGGTTTCAGTTTAGAACTCGAACTTTTAAATTATTCCTTAAAAGCATACTCCAATGTATAGAAAATACTTATTAGGACCAAACGGCAAATGGAAAAAAACAAGTTAAGCAAGAAACCCAAATTATAAAATTCTTTCACATTTTTATATGAGGACAAACAAGCAACAAAATCAAAATCAACCATCCAACATTCTTAACAAATAAAACCTTTAGCTCTACCTAAGATTTTCTGAACCTCAAACTCACTCGAACTACAGTTGCTCGCAATTTTTTCACAAATTATATAAACTACTTCAGCTGGTTTTGTAAAAAGTAACAACGCAAATACCTTCACTCGCAAGCGCACAGACATCACAAAGTCACGTCACTTTTTCTTTTCTTTTTTTGCTCTATTTTTTATTATCTTTCGAAAGAGGTTTGTTGAACTTTTTTGGTAAAGAACAGAAAAGGCCACAAATAAGAACAATGATCTTTTATTGTTTTGAATTTTAGAGTGTAGGTATCATAAACGAAAAATTTTCGCTGCGCTCGTAGGTATTTTTTCTTAATGGCCATAAAGCCGGTCCACACGACACTAACTTATGCTTGCGCAACGTATTTGCACAAACGTAGTTTGCAGTTGGTGCAAAAGTTAATGCTTATTTGTATCTTTGGATCAAAAAAACGGTGCAATCATATCTTCAAACTTGTTTGAGTGTTATTAAGGTAATTACAATTGAAAATGAATGACCTGAGAAAATATTCCACAGAATTTATAATCGAATTTATTGTCAATTTTTTCAGTAAAGTATGAGAGTATTTTTGTCTTTTCGACCATTCTATTGACTATTTATATTCGGTTTGTTTTTTAATTTTCATAACTGTTATTTTAGCTCCTGCTACCAATAATAACCGCAGAAGGAAACTGACCAATTGGCGAATTTCGCGAAACTGACGAATCAAGTAAACTGACCAGTTTGTAAAACTGACGAATTAGGGAAACTGACGAGTGATAACCCGACCCGAAATTATACCTTTGCCACCACAGGCCCACTGACATGAAACATTTTTTTTACTCAACGATAACAATCGTATATATCTTATACAGGGTGGATTTTTAAAACGGTACATTAATGGCAGGTACCTTAACCGTTATAGTTACAGGAAAACGTTCCTAGAAGACCATCCATAACTTTTTAAGATATTCTGAATTGCATTCACAGATTTTGGAAGAAAATTAACGTTAGCAAAAAAAATGCTAAAATACCAATAATTTTTTTTATGCCAATCGATCCTATTTCGTGTGGGGATCAAAAGACTCTACGGGATCATTTAAGGTATGAGTACTAGAAACGACAGAAATCGCCAAAAACTTTTCCCATACATTTTGTACTGAAAAACGATAAATCAACTCGAAATATTTTTTATTGCCAAATGATCCTATTTCTTACTGTTATCAAAATACTCTTTGAGGATAACTGAATTTTGAGTACAGAAACTGTTTTTTTTTAGATCTAATGTTGTAGAAGATTGTGCTTGCGTGTGAAGCCGGTGTTGTCACTTATTGTAGTTTCTGTATTCAAATTTCAGTTGGCCTTAAAGAGCATTTTGATCACAGTATGAAATAGGATCATTTGGTAATAAAAAATATTTCGAGTTGGTTTACCGTTTTTCAGTACAAAATGTATGGGAAAAGTTTTTGGCGATTTCTGTCGTTTCTAGTACTCATACCTTAAATAATCCCATAGAGTCTTTTGATCCCCACATGATATAGGATCGATTGGCATAAAAAAATTTTTTTGGTACTTTAGCATTTTTTTTGCTAACTTTTCAAAAATCTGTGAATGCAGTTCAGAATATCTTAAAAAGTTATGGATGGTCTCCTAGGAACGTTTTCCTGTAACTATAACGGTTAAGGTACCTGCCCTTAATGTACCGTTTTAAAAATCCACCCTATATATATCGTATATAAACGAACGCAGGAGAACTAAAGTAACCGACATCGCTCGAAAGACTGCTCAGCTGAAGTGGCAAGGGGCAGGACACAGCGAGAAGAACTGATGGCCGTTGGGGCGGAAAGGTTCTGGAATGGCGACCGCGCACAGGACGACGCTCCGTGGGTAGGCCCCCGACAAGGTGGACCGACGATCTGGTGAAGGTCGCGGGAAGCCACTGGATGCGGGCAGCGCAGGACCGATCATCGTGGAGATCCTTAGGGGAGGCTTATACCCAGCAGTGGGTGTCGTGCGGCTGATATGATGATGATGATGATGAAATCGTATATAATTATTATGTATTGCAAAAATATCAATCACAAAATATATTTGACATTGAAACTTACCTTAAAAATGTATACGACTAAGTACTGTTCCAAATGTTCTGTAGACAAATAATGTCTACGATCGCTTAATATATTTTGTAAGCGGAAAAGACCGTTCTATGTTCACTGAAGTGACTGGGCAGAATTTAAATTTGGGTGCCATGTGATGTGGACATGTAAGCGAAAAAATGCATGACTTATATTTTTTTTGCCAAAATATGCAACTGCCACTGAAAAGGGGTTAAATATATTGCATATGCATTTGCATATAATCCGGCCTTTAGTTATGTGTAATTTTCGAGAGAAAATTATCAGTGCGCCGCCTCAAATTATTTTTTTTGTTTTCAGGCGGTTAACGAAGTCAACTCAGGGACCAATTGGATCCAAAGGCAGTTTTCAAGGTTATCAAGGAATCTTCGTTGTCGAATCAGCGGTGAAGGAAGAGCGAAGCCTCCTGATTGGTTCCTCGATAAATTTGCCGCTCAAACCTTTACGGATCCTGAAGAACCGTTATACCAGGCGAAGAGATCCAAACTTCTTTGTGGATTGAAGCTCGCATTCGATCCCACTCTACCAGCGCATTATCACGTAAGTAGGTATTGTGAAAAAGAAAGAAAACGATCGAAAGGGTTATCTTAATATATTTTTTAATTAACATACCTTAATATATACTAGAGTTGTAACGGAACCTCGCCTCCGCCTTTGCATCCGCGGAACTTCCGCAAGTGGTCTTACCTCCGCCTCCGCTTCCGCCTCGGCAAGTTTTTAACGGAGTTTTGTTTACGTTTTTTCATGCGACGCGTATTTTTTATTATATGAATATAGTAAAGAAACTGACTCCAAATAATCGAAGACCCTTACACGAAATTACAATTCTCCCATCGTGCGCACTTATTATCGCTGCGCTACCAGGGCCCTATTTAATAACGTGACAATTTGTCAATTGTCATGAAAATTTGGTTTACATTGCGGTCTAGCTATGAGTAGTTAGTTCTTTTTTCAAATTGGTTGACGCAATGGATACGACATTGTCGTGACAGGTGACAAATTGTCACGTTTATTATTTAGGGCCCAGCTCCCCTAATAATAATATGACCACCGAAACACGATATGATATAGCGATTAATCACGTTTAACTGTCAAAAGTCAATGGATTTTGACAGTTGACTGTCGATACAACACTATCATGTTCAGTACCAAGTAAGCAACCATTTATGGAGCCTGTTTAATTTGTGAACCACTAAGAAATCACATAAAAGGTGACAAAGGCGCAAAACTGTTAATTTTGAAATATAATTTGCCTGTTGTACATTTTAATTAAGTACCAATAAATAGATTTCATTTTTAGGGTTCCGTACCTCAAAAGAAAAAAACGGAACCCTTATAGGATCACTTTGTTGTCCGTCTGTCTGTCCGTCCGTCCGTCCGTCCATCTGTCTGTCAAGACCCTTTATCTCGGGAACGCGTGGAGGTATCGAGTTGAAATTTAAACCATATACTAAGGTCTACGGTCCCTTGAAGCTGTAAAAAAATCAAACTTCTAAGTTAGCGTAAAAAAAAGATACTGCCGTTTAGGGCGCAAAAAATGCATTTTCGATACTCTCAGAGGAATCAAAATTCATAAGGTACTTCCCGTTGACCTAGGACTATGAAATTTGGCAGGTAATAGCGTCTTATACTACACTTACAGGAATAAATCTGAAAATTGTATATTTGTAATTAAATCATAAAAAATATGGTCATTAAAATACGTAATTATTAATCATCTTGGTGAAACAACGGTATGCGCGGTCATAGTTTTACTTCTAATTACTTTTGTGATAATCGCGCCACTTATTCTTTTTAAAATATCAATATTTATTATTATTAATTATTCAGATCCTTTCAAATATTGTTATAGTTAATTACTTTTAAAAATAAAATTAAAAAGTAATAAATTTGGCTCTAAATATTTTCGCAACATGGCGGTATGTCACGCTGCATGACAGGGGGTCAAAGAGTAAAACAATCAACGGAGTGCATTCCAGCAGACCAATAGCTATCACCACAGAGTAGGTATATAACAATCAGCGCGTTTTTCACACCGATATGACGTGACTCGAACGGGATGGAAACAGACTTTCGGAGCAAGGGTCTTGTTGGAATACACCCATTTTCTCTAATAACTGGAAGAAAAACTGGAAATAAATGAAAAAAAACCAGAATATTTTTTTTCAATATGGGTATCAAATGAAAGGCCTTTATGTGCACATACCAAAAAGATTAAAAAAATCTTTCCATTTTCTTTTTTCAATTACTGTAATTTAAAATAAAAATAAAAAGCTTAAAACTTTTAAAACTAAAAAGTTAAAAGTTTATGAGCTACTTGGTTTGAATTTCCGCGCATTATTTGAGAAAAGTATACTATACAAGCCTTGGCCGCAACTAGGCATTGATGGACTCACGTATGTTCTTCAATGCCTGTCTTGAGTGCCGCTGTAGTAATGTACTATTCCATTTCAAACCTTCGCCCGTGGTCAATTCTTTGTCGTAATCCCTGGAAGGGTTCTTTTCTACGTGGCGACAAAGGATTTCAAATGGTTATCTATAGGTATATATAGCAGTCAATTCTAAATGTTTTTGCGCGAATCACTTAAAAACTGCTGAACGGATTTTGATGGTATTTTTTTACAGTTTGGTAGCTTGGAGTCCAACTTATAATCTAAGCAATTTTTCACATAATTCCGGTAGGTAGAACCTGGGATGAAGCTTGAACTCTCCGTAGTACAGTTTTCATATAAAAAAACTAATAACTACCAACCACTTTTTTTCAAAATATTTCCTTTGTACCGACACAATATTTCTATAGCTTTATTTTATGTATAGATTTAGGTCTGTACGGAACCCTCGGTGGGCGAGCCCGACTCGCACTTGTCCGGTTTTTTAATGTAAATTTTGATTACCAATAATAAGTAGATTTCATTTTTTAATAAATGATTAATAAATTTTTACCTTTCACCTCCTCCTCAGTTAAACTCCGCTTCCGCGGAGGTACAACTGAGCTCCGCCTCCGCTCCATTACAACTCTAATATATACTCCTATTAAATAAAAGGAAAACCATTTTTAACATAGGGTTCTGATTTTTTTACATTTAATGGATTCGATTAAGCTGACTATTATTTAAAACTCTACAATATTTCAGGCACTTTATTTCCGTGTGGAATGGTAATGGGACACTTTAATTACATCAACTTAATAAAAACTGCTCCTTAGCAGTTTCTTTCTTTAGTAGGGTTCTGCGGTTAAGTGTTCTTTTTCATTTAAAACGATAGAATGGGCCTATATGTCTCTAAGCTACAAAAAGTCGTGTGCGACCTGTCACTTGCAAGTTGTCGCTTCAGTAAAATAGGGAAGTTAAAAAGATTTATTATTTGCAATTTACAAAGTCGTTTAAAAGTCAAATGAGATCCATTGCTATAAGCAGAGTTCTTGTGCCAGACATTGAGATTTTAAATCATAACCTAGTGAAAATAACTACGTAATGTTTCAAAATCATTATAACTTTTCTGTCGACATTTTTATTTTTACAATCTACCTGTCGTATCCAGCTTTTACCTTTTTGACAGTAAATAATTGTAAGCAGGTAATTTTGCTCCAGGTTCCTACAAAATAAGATTTTTTAGGGTTCCGTACCCAAAGGGTAAAAACGGGACCCTATTACTAAGACTTCACTGTCCGTCTGTCTGTCTGTCTGTCTGTCACCAGGCTGTATCTCATGAACCGTGATAGCTAGAAAGTTGAAATTTTCACAGATGATGTATTTCTGTTGCCGCTATAACAACAAATACTAAAAACAGAATAAAACTAATATTTAAGGGGGCTCCCATACAACAAACATATTTTTTCCGGATTTTGGTACGGAACCCTACGTGCGCGAGTCCGACTCGCACTTGGCCGGTTTTTCTTCTTTTAGGGCTAACGAAATGAATTTAATTCAAGATCTACTTAGGCTCAAACTATTATTACGACATATAATAGTATTTACTATAACCACTTATCTGTCAAAGGTCACTTTTTCAAAATGGTCAAAAAGTCACTTTTTCAAAATAATTATGAGATAGGTTCGTCAATTCTATCTTCATACATAAAATTATGAGTACTTATCTACCTATTTTATAATCTTACTCTTTATTCTAGAAAATTATGAGGAAACATAATAATATAGAAATTATGAAATGGAGTAACAGTATACTAATAGTTAAGTACCTATTACTAAACGTGTGGAGTGGATAATTTTAGTTTAACCTAACTATCCGAGAAAAGCTTTTTACTAAACAATAGAGAAGCACTAGAAAGCGACCCAATCCATCCAACTAGAAATATTGTAGCTGATTCACATCAACTTAACATAGTGCGTAACATTTTATCCAGAAGTATTTTGAGAATTCATATAGCGGTTTCTGTACAAAATTCATAAATCTAATGGAAGTCCCTTTAGTCGCTTGTTGACAAACTTATCCATCATAACTGACAGGTTTTTGTAGGAGTTCGTTTTATTATCATAATCATCTCTCAAACTAAAGTTCCGCTGAACGCACAAAATTTCACTTTTCTCGCACAAAATAATGAAATCTGGTTATCAAATCGCCAAGCGTAGTATAATTTAAAGTTGATTACCTAGTAGCGTTTTACAATATGACTTAGAATAATACGTACGATATGTCGCTAACCGTATAGTAGAGCCGGAAATCGCATATTTTCATTAAAATTGGGCACATTGTGATGAAAGCGTGATTCTTATACTATTCATAGGTTACATTGCACAAGTTTCTTGCGCCCGTTCTTCTTGTCAGTTAAAAAAGTCTGAACGGGTGGTAGGAAAATAAAGACGATTCAAAAGTACTTAATATAAGTTTATTTGAATAAAGCTATTCTTGACTTTGACTTTCACATTACAGTGATCATTTTAAGATGTGAAGGCAAGCTGAATTTACCCCTAACAAATGATAGAGGTCAAAATGTTCATCAGGGACCTATCGTTTCGCCGCACATGATGTTGGTCGTAATAACTGCTAATTAATAGCTATTATGGCAAGTGTGGTATCATTTTCGGATAAATAAAAAATGGTCAATCATTTCCTAAAATAAAAAACACAACTTTACATACTAGAAAATAAATAACCGTAATTCCGAAACTCAAAAATCGAAAATTTTATAAACAAAAAAATATTTTCGAGTGATGATAAATTTCAAACGAGTACATCAATTTCTTATACCTTTCCTATTTAGCTTCATAAAAAGACATAAAACGGAATAACGTCCTCGATAGCGAATTTGACGTCTAAAATACGTTAGGGGTCAAATCCAGATGGACTCCACATTTTAAAATAATCACAGTGGTGTCCGCTAAGCACAGTAAACATTTTACGCTTTCATCAAAATGCGCACAATTTTTTCGTTTTCCGGCCCCACCAGTAGGACGATCGGCGTTCTAAAATATCGAATTCAACGTGATTTTTATTTCGCCTAACTTAAATATTTTTTGTACAGTGGCTAGCCGTGGTGTCACTCGCCATTCTATACAACGTGGTCTTCGTCATCGGGCGAGCTGTATTTTGGGAACTTGACAACTTAACATCGCTGTGGTTTGCTTTGGATTATTTATGCGACACCATTTATCTTGTTGATACAGTAATACATGTTCATGAAGGTACGATAATTAACATTTAAGCAAAGCTTTGCGTTGATGGTAAATCAAGATGTTTAAAAAAAAAAAAAAAACAACACAGCTTACACTTGATTTACTTACCAATTATACCTATTAATTCGTGAATTAGATCTATTTATTACTCCAATAAGCTAAGCGAATTTTACATTATCTAAAAATATTATGGGCATGGAATCACTTCGGAAACCTAAAGTAACATAAGCATTATGCGAATTAGCTGTTGTGGCCACTAACATAGTTGATATTTTCAATATTTTTGTGACCATTTTTATTCAATCTTTATATTACTCCCTATTTAGTTATTTGTAACGTCATTTGTTTTGTATAACGCACAGTACAGATTGCACGAAAATAATCCATCGCCTTTTACGAATGAAAAGAAGAACGACACTTGTACACAAACCATAAAACGCAAGCAATGTTAGATCATTAATGTCTCTTGAGTCATTGCAATCGATATCTCACACGACACAGTGTAAGTTGCGACTATTGCTTGCGAGCGAGCTACACAAATCAACAATTTGACACCCACACGCAGAGCCGCGCCCTGCGTCATCAAATTTAGCTAACGTGTGTATAAACATTTGACCCTGCCTTGTTGCTTTTTCCGCACAAATATTGCACCGTAACCGTTAGAACACTGTCCAACTTTTGACAGATTGATCACTAATATAATTTTCTTTGTATTTATGTAGATAATATCATCCTTCCGTATCAATGTATTGAAATGCAATTTATTTACAAATATCTATTTTCACAGGTTACCTGGAACAAGGTCTCATGGTAAAAGACTCCAAAATGTTGAGACAGCATTATTTAAAATCAGATTCATGGCGATACGACTTAATTTCATTGCTGCCTACAGACATAGCATATTATTGGTGGCGACCTGGCTCTTGTGACTCTGTTAGTATAACTCAGTTACATTATACGTCGGATCAGTAAAGGCATATCTAATATCTTAAAATAGAAATGTTCCAAGGAAACGTTTCTAAGCTTTGTACTGTCTACTGTAGAGTAAATATTGGTTGTTACAGAAACGTTTACCGTGCCCTGTTATTGTGCGACTCAATCGGCTATTTCGCCTGCCCCGAATGTGGGAGTGGTTCGACCGCACTGAGACCGCAACAAGTTATCCGAATGCCTTCAGAATATGCAAGGTGATTTACCCTACAATTTGAGCTTGACTTAATATTGTACTATTATGCCACCATTTCTTAATATTATTAACACCTCGTTAACTTTCAGGTCGTGATGGCAATACTTGTCCTAATCCATTGGAATGCATGTTTGTATTTTGCCATTAGCTCCGCTATTGGATTTGGAAGCGATAATTGGGTTTATAATTTGACTGGTGCACGCAACGAGACACTCGCCCATCAATACATTTACAGCTTTTACTGGTCTACCTTAACTCTGACTACAATTGGAGAAACACCTCAACCAGAAATTGATGCTGAATATTTATTTGTGGTAGCAGATTTCTTAGCAGGAGTGCTTATTTTTGCCACTATCGTAGGAAATATTGGTTCTATGATTTCTAATATGAATGTAGCAAGAGTGGAATTTCAAAATAAGATGGATGGTGTAAAACAGTACATGGCATTTAGAAAAGTAAGTGGAGAATTAGAAGCAAGAGTAATAAGGTGGTTTGCTTATACATGGGCTCAAAGTGGAGCACTAGATGAAGAAAACGTTCTTTCATCCCTTCCTGACAAATTAAAAGCAGAAATTGCAATCAGAGTACATCTTGACACTTTAAGAAAAGTAAGAATATTTCAAGACTGTGAGCCAGGGCTTTTGGAAGCATTAGTACTCAAACTAAGGTTACAAGTATTCAGCCCTGGAGATTATATATGCCGTAAAGGTGATGTAGGTAAAGAAATGTACATTGTAAAAAGGGGTAGACTCCAGGTAGTGGCAGACGACGGAAAAACTGTATTAGCAACACTTAGTGCAGGATCAGTGTTTGGAGAAGTCAGCGTACTGGAGATAGCCGGTAACCGGACTGGTAATCGAAGAACAGCCAATGTAAGGGCTTTAGGCTATTCAGATTTATTTTGTTTAGCCAAACGCGACCTCTGGGAAGCCTTGGCTGACTATCCTGATGCAAGGGCTACTCTTACTGAACGTGGATGTCAATTACTGCGCAAAGTAATTAAGATTTTAATTTTATGCGTAACTATATTATTCATGACTACTATTTTGTAATAATAACAACATTGTTTTCGCAGGATGGCTTACTTGATGAGAATGTCTTTGAAAATGCACAAACAACACAACAAAGTTTAGAGGAAACTGTTCACAAACTTGAAACTACGGTCGACATGTTGAACAATCGTTTACAAAGTCTTTTGTCTGACGTTGGCGAAGAACAAGAAAAAATTAAGCTAAGAATCAATAAAATTGAAGGCAGGTTAGTAGATGAGAAAAGTAATGCAGAAATTAATAATAACTTGTTACTTGCTGTTAGCGATTGTATATCGTTTGCAAGGCGATTTCTTTAAACTTAAACATAACTATCATTTAATTTTGTGTGCGATTGTAAGTGTCTTAGACTATGTCAATAACAATATTATTTTATTTTAGAATGTTAGATATAGAAGATGAAGATACCGATACTGATGACGTCACGTCAATGGAAGCATCGGAGCTGAGAAGCGAAATTGCAAGAGTTTGTGATGCTTCAGGGTACAGTGAGGTGCCCTTGAGTTCCACTCACGATAATAGTATGTTTCTAAGTAACCCCATACCAGTCCGAGAAAGAGGGCAGTCGCTCTGTGTCGAAAGAACATCAGGAGGTCTCCTTCAACTAGCTCTTGAACCACGAAGTAAATCACTTCGGTTGAAAAGAATCAACAAGGATATCATGAAATGAAACAACTAGATAGTTAAGATAATAACTAAAGGTGCGCCACTTTACGGATGCCAATGGAAATTAATATTATTTTTCTATAAAATGTAAATTATTTTTTTATATGCCAATTTTACAAATAAGTATTTGATGACCAAATTGTTTAATATGGACTTTGTTCTGATTATAATTATGGCAAGTCATTTTAAATTACGAATGATTTACATTTTACGTGATACTTACGTTATTGACTTAGGCAGGACGAAAACAATCAGGAAATTATAGACATCACCAAAATTTCCTGAACTTGTACTTATATAATAGCCTAAATTTATTATGAAATCTATCTAGATTCTATGAACTTGGCTTCTATCGGTAATGGCAGCTAAATTCATTATTGTCAAGTACCATCGGGCCAAAGTTATGGCGTATAAAGGTAGAAACTTACACCAATCTCTCATCCCCAAAAAAAATTACATTATTGTTACTTTTATTTTATTTTTAACCCTAAAAACAAAAAGTTTTAAGAATTAAGTCTAGTTTTTTTAAACTATCTGAAAAATTGTTCCATTGATTTAATTGAATAACACATAATATTGTTTTAAGAAATCAAAGTGTAAAAACGTGTATCGAAAAACTACCTAAAGTGTAGGTCCTACACTATCCAAGGTTTAATACAGGTATGTGATTTCCACAGCATTTAGAAAGAAGGTTGATTTTACTTTATAACTTCACTAAAACAATACCAGATAATATTATTATGAAGGTGGCTCGATTTAAACTCGGACGGAGGAACTGTTTGCAGAAGCAAGGTTTTCCTTGGTTTTCCCACTACGTCCTACGTACAGTACGAGGCATATAACTTGAAATCGGGTGGGGATTGCGCGAAACGCGTATTTTGGGTATGCGTAAAGGTGAGGGGCGCGGGCGGCGGGAGAGGGGCGCGCTATTGGTCGCTCACAAGAGCACATGCGCGAACTTATCCCCACTCAGTCGAAAAAATTTCAAGATACGTGCCTAGTACTGTAATAAAAGCTGTTTTTACAGTTGAACTGTTTAACCTAATATGCTCTCGTGTGAACCATAGTGGATGTTGCTGTTAGGATCTCGTTGGAAGGTGATTAGGCTATACTATAGCTGTTTGATACAAAAAAATTAAACTCGCATTCATTTTTAAATTTTTTAGCATTCACGATGCTTCTCTTATACACGGTAAATTTTTAAGTATATCTAAAAATGAAATGAGTGTATCTCTTCCCTATTCTAATCGAGTATGTACAGTTAAAAGTTTCAATATTTAATAATTAGTCACGATATTGAGGTTTGTTTATGTCCCAAAATTTTACTGATTTCTGGATTTAGAGCTCATTCATAGAATTACACGCGCGTATAATCAAAAGAGACTATCTTGTTTATTTACGTAAATAATGCAAAGAATGAACTAGGTACGCACATATCTTGCTATTTTTGTGAGTTTGCCGATTAATCAAGATTTTTTCTGATATTTTCAAACTATAAATGTTTACTGCATGTTCATATTCAGAAGCGTGGTCTGATATCCCCATTTAATATTTAGATATACCTACTTAAAAATTAACGATGTACAATATGAAATAATATACCAGAAAAAATTCGATTAGCACCAGACCATAATTCGCAGGCGGGAATCGAACCCGCGACCTTTGAAAGTCCGGTCCAATTCTCTTCTAATTGAGCTACCGAGTATGATCGGGGCTAATTGTCTAATTCAAAAAAATCTATCGCAATCGCTTTCGTTTGACAGATGGATGTGACACATTGCTGCATTTCTTTAGTAAGTTTTTATTTGTGCCAAAAAGAAGCTTCAATGTGTTACATCCTAAAAGCGATTACGATATATTTTTAAATTAGACAATAGAAAGGCTGGTGCAAGTCAATTTTTTTCTGGTTATTTGTAATAGCTATATTATTAGTGGTTCTTATTTAGTAACTCATTTTTTTGTTGATGGTCATCCATCATGATCAAAGGATGATTCATAACCAATTTGACGGTCTTGTCTTATAAAAAATGGATAAAAAAATATAACTGGACATTACACGAACAAGTAAAATAAGAAATCCTGTCAATTTATTACCTTTAAGATGGCGATGACTGATTTTTTTTCTGATACCTTCCTAATTTAGAAGTTTGTGAAAATCTGTGTCAATAGAAATGGGCTTTAAGAATATTGAGATGTTATACAAATTGTGGGAATATAAAATCAGTCTAGGATTTTTATAAAATTAGTTTAGAAATGCTAATAAATGTGTCAAAATTATGTTTGTTTGTTGTTTTTTGTTTTTTTTAATGGCTGCAGGCATAATTTATCTCAGACTTCTGATTTAATAGTTATTTCTTAGTAATTTGTTAGACAGCGAATCTGATTTTGAGGTGATTCAATATTTCTACATTCATTATCATCATCATATCAGCCGCACGACACCCACTGCTGGGTATAAGCCTCCCCCGCGTATCTCCACTGGGCTCGGTCCTGCTTGGCCCGCATCCAGCGGTGCAACGCGACCGCGCACCCTCACGTCGGTCCACCTTGTCGGGGGCCTACCCACGGAGCCGAGTCCGGTGCGCGGTCGCCATTCTACAATAGTTATCATTTACTTTAATCTTTAATTATTGACTTCTCTTTCTTGCGTGAATCGCCAATACTATAGAGGGGCAGGTGTCGCAGATAAATTATGGAAATAATATAGGTGCAAACTCAGCAATTTGCATTTTATTTATATACAATCAATACCTATTACTGTAATAATGACTTAACATTATAACTACATCCGATTCAAGGTACTACCTATGCTCTAAAACGATTTACAACCAAAATTAGCAATAATCGCCAACGAAACAATAATATCTCGCAAGCAAACCGACTCAACACAAATAGAAGACTTTAATGTGATTTATTAAAGCGTGGCAGACTTAATAAAGCTAACCACTGTTATTAAATAAATACTTATAATTTTATTACAATAAAGTTTAACTTAAAATAATTTAGAATAACTATACGAACACTTATCCAACTACGTGTACACAACAGTAAAAAAAAATACAGTATGTGGAACGATTTACAACATTTATCCATCAGCCGATCATCAGATCACTATACACAATGTTGCTTTATCTCGACCATCAATACCTATATCCCGGTCAAGTTAACTCGGCACCTGAAGCCGCGATAGACCCCCTTCGTTTTCTCCTTGCCTCACGCCACTGTCGTCATGCCAGTAGCGTTAGTACATTTGTTAGCAATAATTTATCGATTTATCTATCGAAAACTTTCAAAAAATTGACGACGGTGCCGTGAGGAATGGAGAAAACGAGAGGGGTCTATCGAGCTTCAGGTGCCGAGTTAACTCGACCGGGTAGTAAGTATTGGACAATAACAAATAAAAAAATCACAAACAGCAACAGGCCTGGCGGCTTGACATGCATCACGAGTACCGCGACGTGCCGCGACTATCTCGCTAGTAAGCGAGACAAACATCGCGAAAAAGTGAAAAAAGGTAAGAAAAGTATCGTCAAAGTGTTCGACAACCAGCCGACCTAGCCAGCACACCACCTTTTTTCGCCTTATTGACCCCGCCAGCAAACTAAAGCTATGGAACAAGCATTCCGCTCAAAAAATGGCACCACACGAAAAGTTAAAAAATGCTGGCATTTAATTATATGCAGCACAAAGCGTCTGAACACTGGTTGCTTATTAGCGACCATAATTTGTATACTCGTAGATCTTTTCTGTACTTAAACGAAAAAAAAAGATACGTTATTTCTGCATATTTTTACTGCCTTCTTTGCATCTTTTACACCATTTGACTATAAAGGACCTCATTTCTAATAAACTCTCCCTTTCTATCTTTTATCTACAATATAAACTGCAATTTATTGAAAAGAACACTAACGTCAGTCACCGGGTGCGTGGCTGGCCCGAATAAAGCTGAGCGAGTTGTACTTTTTCGGCCCCGTGGTGCTATTTTTTAAGCAATATTTGTTTGCAATTACACTTCCATAGATTTTAGTTCGCTGGACCCCGCTAATACCGAACTAATGATATCTGAGCGGAACAGATATCCCGAACTAAAGTCGTCGACAAACAGCACAAAATTTCATAACAAAACATATTTGATATTTCTTTATAGGTATTTAGCTCTAAGGGTACTTAGGTATATTAATTGAAGAGGTCCCCCGAAAAACGTTGTAACCATCAAAAAAATTTAAACTGGTTTTATGATGGAATTACGCTCTATGAGAGTCATAGAGCCAAACCGTCATTAAACCCGTTTCGCTTGTTTTGATGGTTACAATTTTTTCGGTGCACCCCTTCAATTGTATTTTTACATTTTGTAAGTTTTCTATTTACATCAACCAATGATTACTTTTAAAACCATTGACAACAATTTGCAATTTTAAATTGATAAGAAATCCTCAGGTATTGTCTATCGAAAGCTTTATGTTTCTGTATTAAATGAACCATAAAAAAAGTTTCACAATGTTAAAAGTTTCACAATGTTTTTTCGCTACAAGTAGCATAACTTATGTTTAACTATTTTGCGCTACGACGCGACGGCACTGATGAAAAAAATCTACAGATCTCACACTACGCGCAACTATCAAAGGCATTGAAAATATAGTTTAGAAATAAAGCACACGGCGCTGTTATCAATGCCAAAAATAGTTAATAGGAATTCATTCTTTATCGTACTGACGATAAAGTAAACGGAGTGCAGACTGATCTCGCGCGAAATGAACTCTACAGTCTACAGCCTACACTATTTTTTATCCGCCCGTCTCATAAGATGGCTCAACGAGAGGTATGTGTTTCCGTTTCTTGAATAAAGAGCTCAAAAAAAATTATTTTGAAATTCTCGATCTAAGTCGGCAAAAGAAATTGAAATTTTGACAAATTTTGGAAAATATCTAAAATTAACCGATCGATTTTAGTAATTTAAATTGCACTTTAAAACCCTCGGGTAGACGCACATTTTGACAAATAGTTTATCCACGTACCTCTCATATCTGTGAAACTACAGGTAAATGTCACAATTTCATAAATAATCGGGGCACTATACTCGATCACGAAAACATAAACATTTTCAATGTTAAAACATTTT
Organism: Agriphila geniculea; assembly: GCA_943789525.1. Taxonomy (NCBI): domain Eukaryota; kingdom Metazoa; phylum Arthropoda; class Insecta; order Lepidoptera; family Crambidae; genus Agriphila; species Agriphila geniculea. The sequence goes on from OX038870.1 coordinate 8,820,310, forward strand.
CTATTTTTAACTGACTTCAAAAAAAGGAGGAGGTTCTCCAGTCGACGGTATTTTTTTTATGTATGTTTTACCATAACTTCTTTAGTTGTTAACCGATTTATACAATTCTTTTTTATCTCAAAGAACATTGTTCGTGTGTGGTCCCATAAAAAAATTACACAGATCTGGCTGGTAGTTTTTTTATAATCCTGAAAAATGACAATTATTTAGCTTGCCATCACACGTGTTTTTACAACATCTTTGTTTATGTACCGATTTAAATGATTCCTTTTTTGTTTGAAAGGGTATACTTCAAGAGTAGTAACATTTTAATTTCATCGGTATTGGACTTTGAACTTCGAAGATACACAAGGGAACTCCTCAAATTCAAATAATATATGTAAATTGCTTTGGATTTTTTTAGGTTTATGACAATCCAAAACAAACCAAACCATGGTTTGCGATGTAAGGTTCTGGACTAGACTTGGACTACGAAGCCACAACGGAACTCCTCAGAAACAAACAGCGTAAATTTGGAAATTGAGTTGTGGGCATTTTACCATTGAAAATATTTCATACAGTTAAAAAATATTAACATGCTTACATACCTACCACTAAAAAGTTAAAAATTAAAAACTTTTTTAACAAAAAAGAAAAATCTCCTTCAAATAACCTGGAACAAAAACTGCTTCAAAATTAAATACCTCTAAAAAGCGAAAAATAATATTCAAATCATTAGTTACGCATAACATTATTAATACCTAATAAACGTCTAATGAAGTCGGGTGGGGCTTTTAGAAATACAAAAAAAATAAGTTGTCTTGCAGCCCCACCCGACTTCAATAGACTTGTTTTATTAATAATGTTATGCGTAACTAATGATTTAAATATTATTTCTCGCTTTTTTAGAGGTATTTAATTTTGAGGCAGTTTTTGTTCCAGGTTTTTTAGAGGTATTTAATTTTGAAGCTGTTTTTGTTTCAGGTTTTTTAGGATACATCGTTAAAATTATTATACAGGGTTACTCGAAATATGACGAATTCCTGCTAAAGGGTTATAGATGAGGTCAAATAAATATTTTTTGTCATATAACTTTTTCTCGAAAAGTTAATAGTTTTTGAGGTAATTGAATTTAAGTATTTTTTTATCAAAAGTACGTTTTCAGGCACAGAAATTTTAAATAAAAGATAGATAAAATAAAAATTTAGCCCGTTTTAAAAACGTGTTTTTAAAAAGATTTTTTATTCAGTAAATTATTATTTTCTGCTTTTCAGTTAACGAGCTAAGACTAAAAATATACCATCTCCTATCGTCAAGACGATTCAAACGAGCCCAAACTCGATGGGGTTGCATGGTTTTATTACAGAGTCCAAGTAGACTTCTTCCGGCTCCATCACCAGACCCTGGAAACTTTTTCCCAATAAAGTACTCGTCAAGACGGTTCAAATGAGTCGAAACTCGATAGGTTAACATGGTTTTATTATAGAGTTTCTATGGCCTTCCTCCGGCTCCATCATCAGATCCTCGGACACTATTTCCTATTAAAGTACTCGTCAAGACGATTCAAACGAGCCCAATCTCGATGGGGTAGCGTGGTTTTATTAAAGAGTTCCTGTGACCTTCTTTCGGCTCCATCATCAGACCCTAGAAACTATTTCCCAACAAAGAACTCGTCAAGACGATTCAAACGAGCCTAAATTTGATGGGGTTGCACGGTTTCAGTATTGAGTTCCTATAGCATGGCCTTTCAGCTTCATCATCAGACCTCATCTCCCGTTAGAGTACTCGTCAAAACAATTCTAATGAGCCCAAACACGATGGGGTTGTGTGGATTCATCATAGAGTTCCTGTGGCCTACTTCCGGTTTCATCATCAGATCAGCTCAATGACACCATAATATTGCACTGCCTTCTAGTTCTGACCTATATCAAAGTTTCAATTTTCTAGCTCATCGGGAAGCTAGTATAATATCGTTCGCAAACTTTGTGGAGAAACAAATAAACAGATAAACGAACGAACGAACGGCCGATGAGTCACAATTTTATATGCCGTCTGTATAAAATTGTGACTCATCGGACTCACTCGGACCTCGGACGAAAGCATTTTTAGTAAGCACTCTTCCTTTTACCATTTATGGCAAACTAGCTTCCGCCCGCGACTTCATCCATGTTGAGATTCGAGAAAATACCTTTAACCAAGGTAAAAGTATCTTCCTATGTTTTAATCCGGCTTATAAACTATCTGTGTGCCAAATTTCATCCAAATCCGTTCAGCCAGTTTGCGTGATTGATTAACAAACACCCAAACAAGCAAACTTTCACATTTATGATATAAGTAGGATAAATACGGCCACCTCCGTAGCGCTCGAAGTAGGTTTCTATTCTACATGAAATGGGATTACTATTGGTTAAGTCTTAATTTCTTGTTTTTATTTAAGTTATTAATTAAAAAGTGCCTCAACTGAAAGCTGGTGATGTTTTTAAAATATTTTGCACGCTTAGTTACTAGGATTTTTGTGTCTGAAAACGTACTTTTGGTAAAAAATACTTAATTTCTATTTTCTCAAAAACTATTAACTTTTCAAGAAAAAGTTATAACAAAAAATATTTGTTTTGACCTCATCTATAACCCCTTAGCAGGAATACGTCATCTTTCCAGTAACCCTGTATAACTACGAACTTTTTATGCCATTTTGTCGAGGTATAGATATAGACTTTTAAGCCTGATGTAATATCAGTATTATCATTTTTGCGAGGTTACTACAACAAGAATTCAAAACACAGGAAATGAACTATAGGGTACCTATACATAACGAGTACGAAGAATCTTTTATAAGTCGTACCTGATAAGATAATGCATTTGGAAAAAGCTGGCCTCTGTCATTACGTGGTAGGAAGGTGGTAGGTGCGCATATTTTTTTTACGAATAGAACCGTACGAAAAAGAAGTTGTACCTATTTCATTCAGATCTTATACTTCGTACAAAAATACTTTACACGTAGGTAATCAGATCTTTTATTTTAATTTTTTATTCTTCTTCTCACATTTCACTCATGCTTTTTAATTTTTAGGCTGATTTATTTTCATCAAAAGTCAAATGAAAGCTCCAAAACTTGTTACATAAGCTTTAGTCTCTCTACAAAATTGAAAAACTACCTATCAACGCAAACAGACTCTTTTATTTGGCAAAAATGAGCTAGCAACTTAATTATGTTTTCTTACCACAATGCCTAAGTTTTTTGGTGTTCAAAGGTAAGTACAATTTAAGTACTTAAAATATAAACAATACTCAGGCCATACTTACCTACCGCAACATTGCTTTTATACATTTATACATACATATTAATTTATACACCGAATTAAACATAACATCAATTTGTATCCTACACGCTTTATCCATTTTTTATCTTACATTAGTATGAGTGCAATAGATTCATGGATAATAAATATAGTCTTGTGTTTCCCTCCAAAATTAATTTACATAAAACATTTAGAATACGGTGGGCCATTCGAAATGAGACTAGATGAAGCCTCTTCTTTGACGCCAACTGTTGAGAAAACAAAAATTTCAATATAAGTACGATAGAAAAATATGAATTAACAAAATAATTAAAAATAACATGTCTGTTTTATTAACAAGTTTAACGCAACTTATTCATATTAGCACATCCATGGTACGATAATATACTGCCTCAGCTTGGACGAATTAGTGTCTCAGGGGCCGTATTATGACCTCTTATTTCCTGGCAGTTTTCTGACTGGCTATGAGATGACGTATGCTAGTATGACCTACGTGACTTCCTCTGCCTCGGAATGCTAACCAGGGGGGGTATTACAACCTCTTAAAACTTGCCAGGTTTATGAATTGCTATAGTTACACCTCTTTCTCGCTGTATAGCAATTAAATATAGCAATTCATAAACCTGGCAAGTTTTAAGAGGTTGTAATACCCCCCCCCCCCCCCCCCCCCTGGTTAGCATTCCGAGGCAGAGGAAGTCACGTAGGTCATACTAGCATACGTCATCTCCGCTATAGTGAAAATTACGTTCATTAATCTTTAACTTAAACTGTTTCACTTCGCATGAGATAAACAAACCACAATAAAAATGCATTATAATTTTGTATGTATGTGACAGAAAAAAAATCCTTCATTCTTTGCTGTACTGCAAAGTCGCGCAACTCGATAGTGACGTAAGCAAGTGTTTCTTCCGGAATATCAGACCTTATATTCTTGGATCATGAGTGCATCGAACAATATCGGAATACTAACAAGACCTTTTGAACAACTGTCTTTTTGGTGTAAGTAGAACTTAAAAAACACTTTTCAAGGATTTGTCATACTTCTCCTGCTGGTTAATAACAATTCAGTATGACTCTTCAAATTACCATCATCATCGTCATCATCCTCCCATTCTCCCATGTTTTGGAGTCGGCGCAATCAGTATGTCTACTCTTTCACACAATGTACTTATAAAAAGGGAAAGTTAATTTAGGGATGCAGTCTTCCTTTCTCTTTCATACAATTTACCAATATTTTCTTTGGATTGTTTGTCTCTCTTTATTATAGGTATCCAACATCATTCGAACTACTCCAAAATATCCGATTATTTACCTTCCGGCCAAAATGAAAACCGGGATGAGGGGGAATCGGACGAGGTCACTGCTTCGTGACGCCTGGTCGGCGAAAAACTGCTGGCAGGCACGTACCCGGTGTTCGGGCTAGGCGATCCACCTGCAATCAAGTATTCTACTCTGATGCAATAATATCTATAACTGCCTTTTTAAAAGTAGCCTATCACGATATCATCACCGATCAATCAAGGACTTTTTGGGAAGCCTATGTCTGACTGAGGACGGTTGAATACAATGTGTTACGAAAATACCCCCAATGCCGAATATGGTGTATAGGGACCATCAAACTGACCATGAGACCAACTTTGTAATCATGCATTTTGATATTTTCATTATAATTGTTTGTATAAAAAGCTGATTTTTTTCGCGATTCCAGAGTTGATCCCATTCTGTAAAAGTTGTACAGTTTGATGGTCCCTATATCTACCATATTCGGCATTAGGGATTTTTTCGTAACACGTTGTAATACCGATTTAGATTTATGTTGAAAATATTTCCGTGCGATATGACATCTCACGGAAATATTTTATATCAAGGACAATTGTACTATGGGAAACAGCGTCGCTTAAGGCTCGGTTATTCAGAAACATTTGTCTCTGACTTTTTCTTTTTACGTGCAAAGAATATGGAAAATAACATACTTCTGCACTTTTTCGATGTTTTTCGTTGTTTTTCATCATTATCTTTAGCACAATTATCTTTCTTGAAAAAAGTTATCAGAGCAACTTCACAGTACCTACGTTAAAAGGTACATATTTTGATGTAGAATTCAATACGTTTCCGCTATTATTTACGCTAAAAATATGACCCGCGACAAGCTCTTTTGATGATATTCTGATTTTTATTTACAATCATCTGTGAGGTTTATACGCAATTTAATACTTGTACTAAATAATCTCTTTAGCTTGTCGTATGTTTTATTCTGTGGCTACAACTGTTCGTTTTCTTGGTCCGAACGTTTTCTATATAAAAATATGGCCCGCGCAAACCATGTTTTGCTATCATGCACCTTTAACCAGTTAGCAAAAAATTTCGTGTGCGCGGTATCGCCCCTGCACCAACTAAACGTAAGTTTTGTGGGCGCGGCGTGCAAGCGATTTAAACCTTAGGTGGTTTAGCGACTCTGTTGCCCATGGTACCTACACTACCTACCAGTGGCGAAGGGTCCATACAAGCCGATTCCCATCGGCTTATCTTTTGGAAATCCCACCCCACTGATCCACTATGCAGATCACTACATTTTTCATCATTTTTGTAGAGCGGCTTACCTTCGCCATAATTTCACCTCTCGCCACTGCTACCTACTCCAACAAATCTCTCTATATTTTCGGTCTAAGTGTATAATTATCTACAGATAGCTAAACTAAGTCCTCATGGAAGTCTATAAAGGTAAAAGGTAGTACCTACACAATTTTTCAATTCTGTGCTAAAGGTTTACTGAAGAAAGCGTTGTTATTTTTTCGATGTTGTTATTTCGATGGCTCTGCTTTACCCCATCGCTTGCGTTTTCATCAAAAGCATGCCTCAATAAATGCAAAAGCGCCTATGCCTTAAAAAAGTCAAAATTGGTATGGCATGCATTCGACGCAAGATGAATTGAAAATTGAAGTTGAAAGGAAAAGTAAACGGGAAAGCGATTCAGTGAAGACACACCAAAGGAATGGTTATCTTTATCTTACATATCTAAATTCAAACTATCTATCCTGAACAATGTGTTCTTCCCATAACTTAGTTAAGCAAGGCGCAGTGTTCTTTAGTTTTTTGTAAGAAACCTTATTAAGTAGGTACGTATGTCTAAATCCAGATGTCCTGTTGAGTTTCGACGTTTCAAGAGTTTACAGCCAAGTAGGTATAAGTACCATGGGCAACAGCGTCGCTTAACCACTGCTAAGGTCAAAATCGCTTGCACGCCGCGGCCGATGTCACATACGTTTAGTTCGTGCAGGAGCGATACGCGCGCACACGAATTTTGTTGCAAACTGGTTGAGCGACGCTGTTGCCCATAGTACCTACCTATCTATATAACAATTTTTAAATAAAATGTCTATTATAGGAGCCACAGATTGAAAAAAGAAAGCAGAAGAGGTAAGCAGTTGAGAAGGTAGAAGGTTTTAAATTGCTTTTTGTACCTTCCGCCTGACGACAATAAAAATGATATATTTTATCTTATTTTCATTATCTTTATACAAATGCTAACCTGCTTAGCTTCTGCATGCATACTAAACAATATTGCACTAAACTTAATATCGATGACGACATTTTTATGAGTATATTGTGAAAAATATCCTTTCGGAACGTTCTGTCCGTTTCCCAAAACATCCGTTCCCGTCACCACCTTTTCCCAAATAATCCGTTTCCCAATAGTGTTTCCCAAAATGTGCTTCTCCCAAAATATAGGTTTGACTTGATAAGACCTAATCCCGAAATGACCGTTCCCGTCACTACCGTTTCTTTAGTAGCGTAGCGACATCTAGCGCGCGCAGTCTACGTTATCAGAATCAGATAAAACGCTATCCGCGACCGCCGATAGAATTTTCTGGTAAAGAAACTTAGAAGCTGTATAATGATTTAGGTCTTTAAGTCCAGATTACAGTAATTTATTATATCATATTACAGACAAAAACTTTATCAATTTTATTTTATGGTGAGCGAACCTAGCTAGCGTGCAGTCTGCACACTAGCGCCGCCATTGGAAATAAAATCATAGTGTTTAAATAAAAAAGAAATTATGAATTATCTCTCTGGAGTGCACTGCGAACAAGCTTTGCGGTACTTTTTATCCCTTAAACAATATTTTCAAGCCTGTCGTTTTGTTATATGGTCTTTTATTAAGCGAAAAGTGGCCACTTTTAACAATAAAAGTCAAATAAACTAAACGACAGGCTAGAAATTATTGCTTAAGTGATACAAAGTACCACAAAGCTTGTTCGGAGTGCACTCCAGTTCAGAGAGATAATTTACAAATTTGTCTTTATTTAAGCACTATGATTTTTTTTAATCGCGGCGCTAGTGTGCAGACTGCGCAGCCTTAACTTGATCGTAATGCCTTAAATTTAAATGTATTTTTATTCGAATGTAGGTATATCCATACAACCTGAAGGTGATTCGTCTCCTCAAGTATGTCAATCCCATACATGTTTCGAAAGCGAAGCGATAACGAAGATTTGCTGATGTTACTTTGGCTAGGGGGTCAGAGCTTTAATCTCAACGTTTGAATTTTAGATTAATTATGTGCTTAGCGAGCAATAAATCTTCCTAGCTTTGAAATAATATCAGCTAGCACATATTAGTCAGTTCGATAAAAAGGATATTCCACATAAAATGCTACAGCCGCTTTATTTTCAGTCACAAAATAATCTAAAACTTTACACGTGACGTAATGACGACAAAACGACATCATAATGTAGAAAAACGTTGTTTTTCTACACACAGGTTTGTTCAAGTGGCTTAGATACCATAGTTTCTTCTAATTTTCATGACACAGATGCTTCGTCTGGTTTTCTTTAAGAGCAAAATGATTTCTTTGCATGTTAAAAATACCTTCGGGCCAAAAGGGAAATCTAGAGACGGCAGCGTCAGATGACGTCACAATGTCATGGTGTCGACTAGGAGAAAACCCCCCCGATGACGGCGCGTAACCAGGACCTGGGCTGGTGGAGCCATCTGGACCTACACAAATAGAAATAATTTTAAACATCTCTGTAACATAAGGCCTTCACAGATTCCGGATAGCACTAAACAGAATTTCTATGAAATTATCTGTCAAGTTGTGTAATAATATGGTACTTATCCAAAACCTGTGAATCAGGCACTTTAGAGAAAGTTGCCTATTCTTGCTTTCTTCAGCTTTGATGAAATTAATAACGCATTCCACTAGGTGGCGCTATGCGCAACGAAAGTAAACTTAAGGGCCGCCCTCTGAGGACTCGGCACGGCAAGGGATTTTGTGAAATGAGCAGACGTTTTTCTAAGTTATATTTCTGCAGATTTATAAAATTCCCTTGCCGACCTTGCCGTACCGTGCCGTCAGTCAGTGGGCGCTGGCTCTCATAATAACTCAAATGCTTGCTAATAATAGGTCTTTACCTATGAAATTGCCGATTTGTATGGAGATTTTTCAAGAAGTTGCATTTTTCATAATAGCATTTTCTTTGTTAATTTAACAACCATGAACACTCATGTAACAACACTTTTATGTACTAATGTTTGAACACTATGCTAACTTATTTCCATTTAAGATAAGCGAAAAAATAAGTTTTGGTTAAGTTACAACCCCTTCGGTCACCCTTTTTTTTGCTCACAAAAAAAGAGTCACTTTCAAGATCTTTTTTTTAATGTCACGAAAGCTAAAATATGGACTTTATTTTTACTGATAGTTAACTATCATGATCATAATTCGATGTAATATTCACGATTTTGTTAAAAATTTAAATTATAGAAGTTATTATTTTCTCTGTATGTGACAAAATATCGGCAATTTCATATGTAAAGACCTTATGTGTAAGTGTAAGTTTATATTTTGATTGCGATCAAAAAATGACACCACATCAAAATTACAACTAAGTGGATGGAGCTAAAAATGCTGGCATTTAATTATGCAGCACAAAGAGTCTGAACACTGGTTGCTTATAGCGACTATAATTTGTATACTCATAGATATTTTCTATACTTAAACGAATACATTATTTCTGCATATTTTTACTGCCTTCTTTGCGTCGTCTTTTACACCATTTGACTATACAGGACGTCATTTCTAATGATTTCTCTCTTTCTTTCTTTTCTTTACAACACGAAATGCAATTATTGTAAAGAACACTAATAGTACAGTAGCCCGTAGTACATTTAAATCACGAAAAAGGTTACCGTTTGCCGTTGTGACATAGTTATTTATTACGAAGTTATAGATACTTTAACCCAAGTTTTACAGATCGCAACCCGCCGTAACCTATATTTGTATATCTCCAAAAATGATATTTTTTAATTTTTCAAGGTTTATCACATGGTTTAGCTATTGTCGTGTTCTACAGCTTTGTTTGATTGCCACTGATAGTAGTAAGACTATGGAAAGTAAATATACACAGATTTAAAACCAGATAAAGTCCATCCATTTCCATCTGGTCTTAAATCTGTGTATGGCTACTTTTCATAGTCTTACTATTATCTGTGGCAATCAAACAAAGCTGTAGAACACGACAATAGCTTAACTATATGGTAAACTTCGAAAAATAAAAAAATATCAATTTTGAAGATATACCTACAAATATAGGTAAAGGCGGGTTGCGATCTGTAAAACTTGGGTTAAAGTATCTATAACTTCGTAATAAATAACTATATCAAAACGGCAAACGGTAACCTTTTTCGTGATTTAAATGTACTACGGGCTACTGTACTATAACATCAGTCCCCGAGCGCGTTGCTGGCCCGACTAAAGCCATTTTTTAGAACAAGTTTGCAATTACATTTCCATAGATATTAGTTCGCTTGTATTAGGAGCTATTTGTCTCAAAAAGTAGAAAATAAAAGATTAGGTACGTCTTGTTATTGATGTATAGAAAAGTTAGTAGTTTTAAATTTTAAATTCATCGCCTTTTTTAGTAGATTTTTAAGACTGTAACTCAAAAGTTATTAGACCAAATTAATAAAGGGAATTAATTAACTGGGTGACTAGTAATAATTAAAGGCGACTGTTAATGGGATACTTAAATACTAAATCGGGCAGCGATTTATTTTTTGGGCGACAAAACAACTAAACGGGCGACAAACAGTGAATTACAAAAATACTTAAAACAGGCGACTACATGTGGGTGACAAATAATCTAAATGGCTGAAATGTCTAAAATACTGAGTGGGCAACTATTGCTCCAAGTAGATAACTATAATTTAACTAATTTAAGCTACCCAACCGTTTTTTAGGTTGCTTTCTTGTTTATTTTTTTTTTGTCATTGAATAAGGATAATAGTCACCTTTTGTATAAATAAAATATATGCCAAATTTTAAATGTTTTGTGTGCCCTAAGGTTGTTTCCCAAATAGTAATTTGGTCGCCCGTTCTGAATAACTAGTTACTCAATTTGTATTTTAAAGTCACCATTTTCAGTATCTATGTAGTCGCCATCTCTCCGTCGTCCACTTAGTATTTCAGTACGCTGTATTCAGTATTTTTGATACCCAAAATGGGAATTTATTGTTACCCGATTAAATACTACCCATTAATAAATTATTGTTTCTAAAAATAAGTTTTCGTGATAGTAATAACAATAAGTAAGTAGTATCATATTTTTAAGCTGAAAGTAAGGTTTTAAAAATCAAGAAAAATTTCAAATTTCATTGATAGTTGCGGGGAACGCGACGTGGTGGTCTAGACACCACGCTAGACCACGCGCTGATTTGTACTTTAACGTTAAAGCTTTTAGCACAGAATACATAATAGTACAAGTACAGAAGATCCACTCCTCAAAGTCATTTAAATAAATAGCGACTCTATTCTAGACACAATAAAGTGCAATTCAGGTCGCACACCGCTCCCTTCGCTACAGTTATATTCACCTACAAGTTACCTCTCTTTCTATCGCGTAGCTCTTATCTCTTCTAACGACATTAGGGTTTCTACTTTTAAATAATAATGAAATAATAGCTTACAATACTTTATTACAAGTTATGTGTTTGTGAAATAAAATGTGTACTTAAATACAGTCAACGCCACATCACACTATACATACTGATTTGAGGCAATTTGCTTTCTTACGAAATCAAATTGTCATTAATAATTAAGTTTATTTCGAAAGTGCGATGCAATATGCCTTCATTTGGGTTAAATATCATAAATGTACGAACGAACGACGCGACAATACGCGAATGCGGTGCGTGAGTGAGTATCGAAATCGAATTGCTAACGTGCGTTCCAGCCGGCACGCGGCGGCCCTCTGAAATTAGTCCGTCCGGACGGACCCGCCGGCTACTTGTAGCTTCGTACCTAAAGCGCGGAGTGCGCCTAGCCTGCTTTTAGTTCGATATTACTTCGAATGTTACTTATAAAGCTGCTAATTCTGGCCTAAGCTAAACCTTAACTCATTGAAAAAAAATACAGTGCTTTATATAGAACAATAATGAAGGATAATACTTAATATACACAATGAAATTACTTGTCACAAAATGTAGAATTTACTCGTAGTTTACTAAGGTTAATCAATTTTTACATAAAAAAACCGACTTTTGGTTCAACAGACCTAGAGGTTTTAGATTATTATTGATCGTATCGTATCTAATAGGCTATTTGACTAATTTCGGAAAACCATTTTAAATTATTCCTTATTACGTAATAAGCGCACCACATTGATATTTTAGGAATAATCAATCTATTTCATAAAAAAAACAGTGTTAAAGTTTAAAATTTTAAAACCGCGACATAAACACTATGGCGCTGGACACGCGACTTGTTGACGTCACAAGCCTGTAGAGTCATTCGGGGTAACGGAACGCATTGGGTAAGAGATCGCAGTGTCCCTATCTCCGTGGGGAGTGAGGGGATCAAGTCCGCTGTTTGAAGGATCTAGGAGCAACCGACCAGCCATCTTGGAGCCACGCGTTCGTTTGTCCCGCGCAGTGGACATAACGAGTTACGACAAAAAAATGTAATACTTACGTTTATTCCGAAGTTTTTTGTGTCGGGGAAAAGTTTGTTTCATGTTTAAAGACACAGCGCAACCCCAGTAAGTAGCTTTAGTGTTGTAACATCATCATTGACGGTATTATTTTCATTATTACGATTAAATTTAAATTGACAACTATACGACTAAGACGGGGTTTTTTAATAACTGCTCTTTGGGGTAAGAGAGCGGGGGGGTTAAGAGAACGCATACGAACACTTACCCTTACGTGCGTACTCTTTCCCTCATATGTACAAATATGTTGTTTAAGTTAAGTAATTAATTCTTTTTTTATGATTGAACATTGTTTTTTGTCCATTGTATTTACATGTTTAGAGCTGTATAATTTTTTACAGAAAAATGCCTTGTAACTATGTAAGAAAGCGACCAGATAGAAAATTATTGACAGAGGAGCAAGTAAAAAAGCTAAAAAACATATGGCAGAAGGAAAGAGTCAGAGGCTTGCTGCTGAAGAAGTTGAGATAAGTGAAGGAGGGTTAAGAAAAAGACTTAAAATAATAATGTACTTACCATTTCATTAAATCGTTATAAGCCAACATTTAACGAGGCTCAAGAGATAGGTACTATTCTCTGAACATTTTAAAAATTGGACAATATGTTTCTTCTTTTACTTAAAGTTTTTAAGTTATTTTTTGTTGGCTGGTGTAACTTGGTTAATAAAATTATTGTTTAGTATCATTTATCAAATGTATGTGACTAGTCATGGCCAAAGTAAAAAAATGAGTGAGAAAATAATTTCTGTTTAGAATTTATCATTTATGCTGATTAAATAAACAAGAAAAACTATTTCCCTGTTAATATCTAAAATGATTATGATTAATAAAATAATCAATATTCTCTTGTACGGCTATATTATTTCTCAAATTATACAACTTATTCAAATGCGTTTACTTACCCCATATGCGATCTCTTACCCTAAGTCATGCGCACTGTTACCCGCAATACGGGTCAAGCGTACGCATTCCGACCGCGCCACTTCATTTTCAAAATGAAAGAAATCTATTAATTATAATAAAACGTTCTTAGTCACATTTCAAAGTAGGGTAAATTCTCTTTTTAGATAATGTTATTTTATTGTCATCAACAAATTATTTACGTTCTGGTATGATCGAGTATGGTAAAGTGCGTGCTCTTGACCCGAATGACAACATTGTAATATCCTTAGCCATTTGACAGCCATCAATCGCGGATCCTTAGTCTATGGTCGTGTCAGACGCCTGAAGCCATATTTATTTACAGGCAAGTGACGTCATCAGTCATCTTAGAGCGTTTTCGCCACAGAAAAAAAATCAAAAATTATTGCATTTTTCTAGGTGAAATTAATCAATTAATAGACTTAATTTTGTCTATATAATAGTTAAATATGTTTTTTTACGCCAATATCTGTTAGGATGACCACAATTTGTAGTATATTTTCAATGTTGTCAAATACCCTATTGTGATATACAACGTTTTTTTGTTAGTAAGAAACCCGAAAGAAAACCATTTTAAAGTTTATCAATATAAACAAGTCTTTAAACAACCCTGAAATTGCGATAAAAGCTAGGTTCAGCAATTTTACAACATTTAGTTGAACTCCGTAAGAAAATATAATAATTTTATCTTACCTAGTGCAGTCACACCAATAGGGTTGTAACTATTCATAGGGATAGACTGCATTGACTGCAGCGGGTTTTGTAGCTGAAACAAACAAATAGAGCACGTAAATTACCTTTATATCTAGTTTATTTATTCGTGAAATTTTGTGAGCAGGTTTGAAAATTATGTAGATTTTTTTTGTCAAGCCGATTTTTCGAAATTTTCCGAAATGGTGGAGATAAGAGAAACATATTTCAGCCCGGATTTCCAGCGCTGACTGTTCTCTTCTACAGGTCGCATTTCTCAACCGATTCTCGTGAAATATTCTGAGCAGGTTTGATTATTATATAGAATATTGCAGTCGGGCCAGTATTTCGAAATTTTTCGAAATGACGGAGATATGTAGAAAAACTTTTTGTAAGTAACTTTCCAGAAACCAGAAAAGCAAGGTGGGGTTAGAATTGTGGTCTAAAATCGTGTAAAATTCGATCAACACCAACCAGCGTACTTGTACTATTATTTACTTTATTCTGTGGTAGAACAGGAAAAGACATATTCCAACAATTTCGAAAAAATGATCAAAAATGTAACAAAACTTTTTTGTTAGCGGTGCAAAGTAAAATTTGTTTTTTATTTTTAAAAGATTCAAAAGTTCATCAATCAAAGCACTTCTGACCAATTTTCGAAATTTGAAAATAAATAATAGGTTGTGACTTTGTGACAGAACTTAGGAGTGTGTATATTATTTGCACAGTATGATACTTATTAGTTGCAATACTAGTATCTATACTGTGTTATTTGTTTTTTAATAAACATACCATTTGAGCTACTTTTTAACGCGAGGTCTACAGCTCACGGAGCCACTAGTTTATTCATTAAAAAAAAGCAATAACATTGAACTTAAAAAAGTTTCAGTCAGGGTGAATTCTTTTTACATCATTTTCAGAGTAGGGACCTTGTAAGCACTGCTTGGATATTGTAAAACCCATGTACCTACCTAAACACGATTATTATTAAGTGCAAAAATAAGCGAAACCAAATTCTATTAAAAGTTCGGGCAACCTGTAAAAGGATATTTGAAAATTCTAGGAAAAACAGCTGAAAAACAGTTTTTACCACAACCACTCGCACACATTTCACAGAATATTCTATTCAGTGATCATGTTACTACCGCACTTCAAAACGTCAGGAAATGCAAAATCAAACTAAACAACTTTATAAAATCATTTTGAGTATAGTTTGCAACAGGCTTTTTATTTCTTTTTTAACACGGGACTGATTAATTTTTACATTAATTATTTACTTACTTAACTTTTTATTTTTCATAAGAATTCAATACCTTTTTAATTAAGTTTAATTTTGGGTACTCGAAAATTTTCATTGGTATGAAAAATATATTTTTTTTTGTAAAAATGACATAATATAATAATATCTTTTTTCGCCGTCCAACTGCAGAACCAGCAGACTAAGCATATTCCCTTGCATCGAGGTGTGAGACAAGGGGATGTGATATCCCCCAAATTGTTCACAAATGCATTGGAGGGTATGTTTAAAACGCTGGACTAGAAAGGACGCGGTATTAACATTAACGGCGAATACCTATTATAATCACACTTGCGATTTGCGGACGACATAGTCATTGTGGCCGAAACATTGCAGGATCTACGATACATGCTGAACAGCCTAGCCGATTCCTCTCTACGCATCGGTCTTCGGATGAACTCGGATAAAACCAAGGTTATGTTCAACGAACATGTAATTCCAGGACCTATTGCAGTACAAGGTAGTCCTCTCGAAGTTGTTACGAATACGAAATATGTCTACCTCGGGCAAACATTGCAATTTGGTAGAAACAACTTAGAAAGAGAGGCCAACAGAAGGATACAGCTGGGCTGGGCAGCATATGGAAAACTTCGACGAGTCTTTGAGTCGCCTACTCCACAGAGTCTAAAGACGAAAGTCTTCAACCAGTGCGTCCTGCCTGTCATGACATACGGAGCCAAAACGTGGATATTCACTGTAGGGCTGGTTCATAAATTTAAAGTCGCGCTGTGGGCTTTGGAAAGGGCTATGCTCGGAGTTCGCGTCCAAAACGAGGTGATCCGACAGAGAACTAAAGTCATCGACATAGCCCACCGGATAAGCAAGCTGAAGTGGCAGTGGTCCGGCCATATTAGCCGTAGAACCGATGGCCGCTGGGGCTGACGAGTTCTTGAGTGGAGACTGCGTATCGGCAAACGTAGTGTGGGACGCCCTCAGATAAGGTGGAGCGACGATCTTCGAAAGGTGGCTGGCAAAAACTGGATGAGACCGTGGATCGTGCTCAGTGGCGTGCACTCGGAGAGGCCGGTGTTCAGCAGTGGACGATGATAGGCTGATGATGATGATGATCTTTTATTGGATTAATTTTATCTATTAGTTATTAATTTAATTTTATCGATGATTTTACAAGACTTCGTAACTACAAAAAAAACCTGAAACAAAAACAGCTTCAAAATTAAATACCTCCAAAAAAGCGAGAAACTTCAAAAAACCTGAATAGTGAGAGATCGTAGGGACATCACCTTGCATTTTCGAGACAAAGCAAACCGCTTGGAACAGGTGTTCCTGGGGGTGATCTGAGCTGATTTAGCCCGGTTGCCACGCGGTTCCCCCCAGCAGGTGGGCAGGGGAGGGGGGAGAACAGTGCGTCCGGCGGGCCCCACTCTAAGCTTCATATCTGTATACATGTAGCGACTATATCAAGTTTGGTATCTTTTTCTTATAATTCAAGGACGAGGAATTCATTTTTGGAACTACATTTTCACTCACCCATACAAAAAGACCGCGAAATTCAAAAATTATTTTTTTTCTCTACTATTTTTTTTTTCGAAAATCCTCTACAGAATCAAAAGTATGAAAATTTCCCCAGAAAATAAAATACTAGTAAATAGCCCAGTTATCCCACTATATATATAAATAAACTTGTAAAACATTTTTGTATAAAAACTGTGCTAAAAAAATGTTTTATGTCGCGCGGCAGAAATGTCTCTGCCATTTATTTTTAACCGACTTCAAAAAAAGGAGGAGGTTCTCAAGTCGTCGGTATTTTTTTTATGTATGTTTTACCATAACTTCGTCAGTTGTTAACCGATTTATACAATTCTTTTTTATCTTAAAGAACATAGTTCGTGTGTGGTCCCATAAAAAAATACAGAGATCTGGCTGGTAGTTTTTTCATA
Organism: Agriphila geniculea; assembly: GCA_943789525.1. Lineage (NCBI taxonomy): Eukaryota > Metazoa > Arthropoda > Insecta > Lepidoptera > Crambidae > Agriphila > Agriphila geniculea. The sequence continues at coordinate 8,837,386 of OX038870.1, forward strand.
ATCCTGAAAAATGTCAATTATTTAGCTTGCCATCACACGTGTTTTTACGGATTTTCGAACATAACATCTTTGTTTATGTACCGATTTAGATGATTATTTTTTTGTTTGAAAGGGTATACTTCAAGAGTGGTCACATTTTAATTTCATCGGTATTGGACTTTGAACTTCGAAGATACACAAGGGAACTCCTCAAATTCAAATAGTATATGTAAAGTGATTTGGATTTTGGTAGGTTTATGACAATCCAAAACAAACCAAACCATGGTCTGCGATGCAAGGTTCTGGACTAGACTTAGACTACGAAGACACAACGGAACTCCTCAAAAACAAACAGCGTAAATTTGGAATTTGAGTTGTGGGCATTTTACCATTGAAAATATTTTATAAAGTTAAAAAATATTTACATGCTTACAAACCTACCACTAAAAAGTTGAAAATAAAAAACTTTTTAACAAAAAAGAAAAAACCTCCTTCAAAAAACCTGTAACAAAAACAGCTTCAAAATTAAATACCTCTAAAAAATCGAGAAATAATATTGAAATCATTAGTTACGCAAAACATTATTAATAAAACACGTCTAATGAAGTCGGGTGGGGCTTTCAGATATATAAAAAAATAACTTGTCTTCCAGCCCCACCTGACTTCAATAGACGTGTTTTATTAATAATGTTTTGCGTAACTAATGATTTGAATATTATTTCTCGCTTTTTTAGAGGTATTTAATTTTGAAGCTGTTTTTGTTTCAGGTTTTTTGAAGGAGGTTTTTCTTTTTTGTTAAAAAAGTTTTTCGAATATTTTCTACAGAATTAAAACTATGAAGATTTGCCCCAGGAAAAAAATCTAGTAAATAGCTCAGTTAATTTACTATATAAAATAATACATTTATTGAACATTTTTGTCTAAACTGTGTTAAAAAAAAATGTGTCGCACGGCGGAATTTTTTTCTACAATTTTTTTTCGAGAATCTTCTACAGAATTAAAACTATGTAGATTTAGCCCAGAAAAAAAATATTGGTGAATAGCCCAGTTATTCTACTATATACAAAAATAAATTTGTTAAACATTTTTTTCTAGAAACTGCGTTAAAAAAATGTTTTGTGTCGCGCGGCGGAATTTTCTTTACATTTTTTTTTTATTTTCGAATATTTTTTACAAAATTAAAACTATCTAAATTTGCACCTGAAACAAAAATACTAGTGCATAGCCCATTTATCATATATATATATATATATATATATATATATATATATATATATATATATAGTATATAGAATAACAAACTTGTCAAACATTTTTGTCTTATAACTGTGTTAAAAAATGTTATGTGTCGCCCGGCGGACTTGCAAAGTTATGTTTTGATAAGTTCTGATAGGTTGTTATTTTTCTGGTTACATTGATAATTTACATTACATTGATAAATTACTTCTGGACGTGGCAAATATAAGATACAAATTAAGTATGTTAATAAAAATGTTGGGAAAACGTTCGCCACTAGAATTATTATAAATGTAATAAAATTAACTTAGATGCGGGTTAAAATAAAACAATTTTATTGTTCGCAGTTGCCACTACATTCACATAGGTCACATTTATAATAATTCTAATGGCGAACGTTTTCTCAACATAATTATTTATATATTTAATTTGTATCATATATTTGTCACGTCCAGATCCAGAAGTAATTTATGAATGTAATGTAATGTAAATGATCAATGTAACCAGCAAAATAACAACTTATCAGAATATGTTCTTTAAAAAGTTATGACTTTGCAGGTCCGCCACGTGACACAAAACATTTTGTAACACAGTTACTAAACAAAAATGATTGACAAGTTTATTATTCTATATAGTACAATAAATGGGCTATTCACTAGTATTTTTGTTTCTGGGACAAATCCTCATAGTTTTAATTCTGTAGAGGGTTTTCGAAAAAAATGGTAGAGACATTTCCGCCGCGCGACACAAAACATTTTTTTAATACAGTTACTACATAAAAATGTTTAACAAATGTATTATTCTATATAGAAATATAACTGGGCTGTTTACCTATATTCGAAAATAAAAAAAATGTAGAGAAAATTCCGCAACGCGTCACAAAACATTTTTTTAACGCAGTTTCTAGAAAAAAATGTTTAACAAATTTATTTTTGTATATAGTAGAATAACTGGGCTATTCACTAATATTTTTTTCTGGGCTAAATCTACATAGTTTTAATTCTGTAGAAGATTCTCGAAAAAAAATAGTAGAAAAAGTTCCGCCGTGCGACACATTTTTTTTTAACACAGTTTAGACAAAAATGTTCAATAAATGTATTATTTTATATAGTAAATTAACTGAGCTATTTACTAGATTTTTTTCCTGGGGCAAATCTTCATAGTTTTAATTCTGTAGAAAATATTCGAAAAATAAATGGCAGAGACATTTCTGCCGCGCGACATAAAACATTTTTTTAGCACAGTTTTCATACAAAAATGTTTTACAAGTTTATTTATATATATAGTGGGATAACTGGGCTATTTACTAGTATTTTATTTTCTGGGGAAATTTTCATACTTTTGATTCTGTAGAGGATTTTCGAAAAAAAAATAGTAGAGAAAAAAAATAATTTTTGAATTTCGCGGTCGTTTTGTATAGGTGAGTGAAAATGTAGTTTCAAAAATGAATTCCTCGTCCTTGAATTATAAGAAAAAGATACCAAACTTGATATAGTCGCTACGTGTATACAGATATGAAGCTTAGAGTGGGGCCCGCCGCCACTATTCTCCCCCCTCCCCTGCCCACCTGCTGGGGGGAACCGCGTGGCAACCGGGCTAAATCAACTCAAATCACCCCCAGGAACACCTGTTCCAAGCGGTTTGCTTTGTCTCGAAAATGCAAGGTCCCCATACAAATCGATCCCCACGATCTCATAGTAGAAACAAAAACAGCTTCAAAATTAAATACCTCTAAAAAACCGAGAAATAATATTCAAATCATTAGTTACGCATAACATCCTTACTAATATTATAAATGCGAAAGTCCGTTTGTTTGTTTATTTGTTTGTTTATTTGTTTGTTTGTTTGTTACGCCTTCACGTCTTAACTACTGAACCGATCATCATGAAATTTTACATACACGTTGGCAGAGGTACAGAGAAAGACATAGGGTACCTTTTATACCGAAAAAACATACAGTTCCCGAGGGATAGCAAAAAAACTGTCCACGCAGACGAAGTCGCGGGTGGCCACTAGTTATTAATAAAACACGTCTATTGAAGTCGGGTGAGGCTGGAAGACAACTTATTTTTTTTATATTCCTAAAAGCCCCACCCGACTTCATTAGACGTGTTTTATTAATAATGTTATGCGTAACTAATGATTTGAATATTATTTCTCGATTTTTTAGAGGTATTTAATTTTGAAGCTGTTTTTATTTCAGGTTTTTGGAAGTTTCTCGCTTTTTTGGAGGAGGTTTTTCTTTTTTGTTAAAAAAGTTTTTTATTTTCAACTTTTTAGTGTTTTTTAACTGTATAAAATATTTTCAATTGTAAAATGCCCACAACTCAATTTCCAAATTTACGCTGTTTGTTTTTGAGGAGTTCCGTTGTGTCTTTGTAGTAAACGGCAATCTTGATCTTTGTTCCTTTTCTTGCACATGCTTACACCCTGATGTGGAAGCGAGACGCAACCAAAAATGGCCGTTTTGACAGTACTATTCTTATTTGGCTCGCATAGTACCTACGTAATGTCTCGTCTAGAACATAATATTATAGACTTAATATTTTGTGATAATTCGTTACTGTAAATATATCCTTACTAATATTATAAATGCGAAAGTCCGTTTGTTTGTTTGTTTGTTACGCCTTCACGTCTTAACTACTGAACCGATTATCATGAAATTTTGCATACACGTTCTTAGGGGTACAGAGAAGGACATAGGCTACCTTTCATCCCGAAAAAATGTATTGTTCCCGAAGGGATAGCAAAAAATCTTTCCACGCAGACGAAGTCGCGGGCGGCCGCTAGTAATATATATTTTTGAAATTGTAAATGTCGTTACTTATTTCTGTTAAAGCTGATATGTTTCTTGCGCCCGTTCTTCATGTCAGTCAAAAATGTCAGGAACGGGTGGTAGGAAAATATAGACAATTCAATAGTCAATAGTGCTTATTTATTAAGTTTATTTGAATAAATAAAGACACTGACTTAGACTTTGACTTTATAAATATGTGATCGACATTCTCTTTACATCTGTTACAAAATGTGGTACAATTCGAACCGATAAACATTTTATTAGACGGTTGTGTCGTGGTGGCAATTTGTGAACAACCAGCTTTATTGCCTCTTGATACGCTACTAAAATTTTAATCTCAATTTAATTACCGGAGTGAAACTGGTTTCCGAAACACTACAATACAGAGTTCCTTTATTTATATGTTTTTTGCAATCATGTATCGTTATTAATTTGTCCTGTATGCTTTAAACTCTATGGGGACAAAATGTATCATTTTGCAACTTCTAAAACGTTACAGTCTACTATTTTTAATTTGAGTTTTTTACTTTTACAATGCTATAAAAAACTCAAATTTAAAAATTATATAACTATTTCATCTTAATCAGTTGTCAAAATATCTGGAAAGATATTTCAAATGAATGTCGAGGTAATTCTTCACATACAAAAGGACACAACCATCTGCGTAAGTATTATTGTGTTATTTTACAAATAAGTATTAACAATACCACATTGAGTGGTCTATAATCCGTGGGGACTTTTTATAAGTCCCTTCGATGCATAAATTGGGCGTGAAATAACGCTGAAGCGTAAGAGTAGGATATACTAGAAGAAATTCGATGATGTCACTAGTGACTCAGTAGCTCAGCGGTCAGAGCATTGGACCGGATATCCAAAGGTCGCGGGTTCGATTCCCGTCTGAGTGTTGATCTGGTGAGAGTCGTATTTTTTCTAGTATATTATTTAGTATTGTTTACAGTCTTTTACTTAAGTAGATACATTCTATGTTCATAATGCTTTTCCCCTGTCAAAATTACCTTGTTTTTCTCTCAGAAACTGCAAGTCGCTAAAACCCAAACACCACACCCACTGACGAGCGTTGGATGGATTAAGCGATTAATCGAATCTATGATGCTTCTCCTATCTGTCTGGACTTTTCACATTCGATTCGTTTGCTAAATAATTAAATTCAACAACGCCCCGACGCGCAAATACCTCGCAGTGAAACTTTCGCCGTTAATCTTAATACTATTTTTTAGGGTTCCGTACCAAAATGGTAAAAAAGGAACCCTTATGGTGTGACTCAGTCTGACTGTCTGTCTGTCTGTCACAGCTGGATATCTCGAGAACTACTAATGGTATCAACTTGACGTTTTAAATTTCAATCATTTTTTTATACCGTTTTAGAGTTTGTTTTAGACCGCATAGTTTTTGATTTATAATGAAAAATGTAAAAAAAATACCGGTCCCCCCTTTATCTCCGAAGTTTGCAAAGAGAAAAATCTGAAATAATTCTATGTGATAGCACTTTATATAAAAATTACAGGAAAAATAAAACGATGTCTCAATATAGCACACTTTTTTAGAAATTATCAAATTTTCTAAAAAAGATAACATTAGTTCCACTATCGGTCAAGAGATGGCGCTGACCTAAAACTGCAATACTAATTTTACTATTCTACTCTGCAGTGTGGTTTAATGGTGCAATTATGATAGTACGGAACCCTCGGTGCGCGAGTCCGACTCGCTCTTGACCGGTTTTTTTATAAACGACGTTGAAGCAACCCACCAGGTGGAAATCTTTCCTTTAAGTATAATTTCGAAAGTGATGTAAAAGTATTTGTACTTATTACATTGTTTGTCATGTGTTTCACTAAAAAATGACAAATAAACAGTAAACCGATGCTAGAACAATAATATCTGAAAAAAATCAAATTGTTTGAATATTTTTTTTATCGTTTATTCCTACATATAAAAAAATATTCAGCCAATTTGATTTTTTCAGACATTTTCCATTTGGTGTTAATTTAAAAATGGCCCTGTTTACGATTCAAGTTATTATTGATAGTAATTAACTGGCAAAACTTAATCTTATGATGACGTATTTATTCAACGAACATAGTAAACTAGTCTAGAATCAGTTATAGTCATGCGAAAATTTTTTTGTCTATGGTTATAGTCGATATAAGTCTATCAACTTATGAAGGTGACGAATAAAATAGATTAGCTACGACCCTGACTGACCCACACCGATGCCATTCCACAAGATCCGATTTCACTGATGACGATGCAAGATGCCTTTTTTCATGTAAGGCACGTGTGTCTCGTTTGCGATATGTAGTGACATTTTGACGACTGTACCATGGGCAGAAGGAGAATTTAGATGTAGATACCAGTTTTGAGGATAAAAAAATCATTTATGCGAATTGGCTGGGCGCATCTTCACAAACTTAGTTGCCCCTTTCTCAAAAACACCTATCTGGCGGAAAAAGTCGCAACTTTTCACAGCTTATCGCAACGCAACACATATCTTCGGTCACTTCTCTTGCTCTTTCAAATCCCTACCATCCCTAGTAAAATCGCTGAAAAAATTTGCCAGTTTTATTTTAATAAATTTTAGATCATTTTGAATTTCGTTTCAATTTTATTATTCTAGACGTAAATTTTAATTTTAGACGTTTTGCGCTTTAGACATTTTACAACTTAGACATTGATTTTAGACATTTTGCTTTAGACTTTCTGCAAGTTAGTCTCTCTGATCAAAAAGGCATGTGGTAGAGTAATGAAACTGCAGGCCTATTATTACATCGAGGAAATCGCGATAATCGAACGCAATCCGTCGTCCGATTTACTTGATATTAAACCTTATTCGTGAGTTAATAGTGTCACGGAGTGGGAGGAACATGCTTATTACGACAAATCAATATAATTATGATTTTGACCGGTATGTATCTATGTATTTTTCAACACACTTGCTCGTAAAGTGAGCCCTAATACATCGCTTTTAGGGCCATAAACCGAGCTATAACAAACGCGTGCAATAATAATAAAACACTAGGTTTAGGTTGTTATAGAATTATCCCTACAAAGTTAAATTAGTACCTTACTGCAAGTTCTATGGGAGTAAATAGAGCATTCCCAATTTAACTGGGTTATACAGTTATTTTTTTTTGTAACAACAAGGGGTTTTATGCCACTAAAAGTTCATATTTATTTTTAAAATAAATAAATGTGTAAGTCTTTAATTAAGTCAAACATATATTTATTATTATAAAATTATTCATAATTCATAATATTTTGTTATAAAATATTAAAATATATGCATTTTATCACTTAAAATTATAGTTTTGAAGTAGGCTGTATGCTCACTCAGCCCTTTGTTCGCAAAATATTCTTGCATTGGGAGTGTGAAAAAAACAAAAAAAACCTTACGCGCCTTTTCCCATAATTGTCATATTTTGTTTTTGTCGTATTTGTTGCTGTGTGGTGAATTACTTTGTATTTTCCTCACAAATGTGTTGAAAAACGTCGTATGAAACTCGTGAGCTTTTACTCATTGCACACTCGGCTGAGTTACGCCCTCGCCTGCGGCTCGGGCTGCAACCCACAGCCTTGTGTGCAATGACCAACCTAAGCTAACTTGTCTCATAATGTACTATTATGTAATAGGCCTGCTGAATTATTGCCGACCATACTTCATTTAACAACGTAAAATCGTTGGTACCTTGAATATGAAATATCTTTTACATTTAAGGTAGTAATTTTTTTTCAATTATAGTATGGCACACTAACAAGAGGGTTTTCGTCGCTCTGTAAATTGTATACCTATTTCCGGGGCTAGCTCTAAGTCCATTATTAGCTCTGAAAATCACCACACTGTGTTGAAAAAAAATCCAATATCAAGACACTATTTCATTGTAGGGTAGATACTATGCAGTTTATAATGGTTTTTTTAAATGGTGAATTTCAGGGTTTATGATAATTTTCCAGGGTTGTATGCTTGGCACCCTATAGCATTAAACCAATGCTCTAAGCATACTACGGTACGGTACCCTATCTACCATATTCAGCTTTATAAAGGTACAAATACAAACAGCCTGTACATTCAATCGGAAGCACATAATAATGATTAGAATTAATAATTAATAGTTCAGAAGATAGGCTTAGATGAAATCCGAAATTTCTAAATGATGCCTTTACTTATACACTTTTAAACCAGTCAGCCCGTGACCATGGCCGATGCAACTCAATCGAAACGTCAGGAAAACGTAGTTGTTCAACGCCCGTTTCCTTTAAACGCGTTTAATAAGTACCTGTCTTTCAATCTAGTGCCTGTACCACATTTTGTTCATATTTACTTTTTAAAGATAAATATTTATTAGATACCTGTCCTTGTAGCTGATGACTGGCGAATGGGTTGACTGACACAGGAGATGACTGATGGGGCATCGCACTGTGGGGAGAGCACCCGGAAGGACTCCTGCCCATGCCCCCGCACGCCCCAGGGTACCCCAGACTGGGTGTCGACTGGGTGAGCCAAGTCCTGAAAAAAGTTCATAGGATATTTTAAGGCGCTGCTTAATCGAAAATAAGTCTGGTTTTTATTTCCGCGACAAGCCACCAAAGTAAGACATGTATGAATTTGACTCATTTAAATTATATTCTATTTCAATCCCATACATGTTTCGGACGCGAAGAGATAACAAAGTTTTGCAAATGTTACTTTATCTAGAGTCTAGTTTGGCATTTTTTTTTTATTTCAATATAGTTACATAAGGGTAGTATTTAATCGGGTAACTATAAATTCCCATTTTGGATATCAAAAATACCGAATATAGCGTACTGAAACACTAAGTGGGCGACGGACAGAGGGCGACTACAAATGTTGAAAATAGGTGCCTTTAAAATACAAATTGAGTAACTAGTTATTCAGAACGGGCGACCAAATAACTATTTGGGCGACTACCTAAGGGCACACAAAACATTTAAAATTTGGCATATATTTTATTTACAATAACCTAATCGAGATGACAAAAATATTAAAATACCATGTAAGGCAGCTTAAATCAGTTATATAGTTACTTACTTGGTATAATAGATACCCACTCAGTATTTTTGTCACTCATTTAGAATTTTCACTGCTAACTTAAATTATTTGTCTCCCTCATGTAGTTGCCCGTTTAAAGTATTTTATGTAATCCATAGTTTTGTCGCCCAAAAAATAAACCGCTGCTGAGGTTTAGTATTTATGAATCCCATTAACTGTCGTCTTTAATTATTTCCAGTCACCCAATTAATTAATTCCCGTTACATAATAAATGCGCTGTCTTCTTCTTAAATGCGCTAAGTCATTGTGCCATTCTACATCAAATGATTTGGCGCAGAGACTAAACGCATTTAGCCTGCGATTGTGGCGGCTAAGCTACTATCACTAGGATTAGCCTTTGCATGGGTTACCAAAAATGTATCATCACAAGCTCCTTTGTACTCTAAAAGGCACGTTAAAGCCATAATTCCCGATTAAAAAATGCAGTTGTTTGTAAGCCCCTGGTCGATTATGGATCATGGGCGAAATTCATCCATAAAGAAGATGAGGACATAAAACACACTCATGACAATTATGATGATTCTATTGTATTAATCCGATTGGATTTAACGTGCTTTATAACCAACTTTAATAAATGAGGAGATATTGTTTCACTCTGTATTTTTTATGTAGGGTAAAACCCGGATAGTCGCCTCGGGGGTATAGTAGCCCCGATTGCAATTACTTTAGTTTCACGAAACACATGGTATTTTTATTATTATTTATTTATCTATCGAAAGACTCTGCAACTACAACTAAGTTGACCGTGTTCCATGTCTCTGTGCTAGGTGCGATCAAAGTTTTTGCGGGATAAATGTCCTCTGTCGCGTCGAGGCATCTATCCTAAACGTAATTTATATGGATTTGGCAACTATCCCCTATATGGGATAGTTGTCCCAAAATTTAGAGGTCCGCAAAAATCGCCAATACTCTGAAAATATCAAAGATAATATTTATACTTTTCATAAATTTGAAGATAATAAACCAAAGTAGCTACCCGTTTAACAACTAAAGAATCTCGCTTTTTGTACTAAGAGATATAAAGTAATTTTAAAAAGTGGGGCAACTATCCGGGTTTTACCCTAAGTACTAGCAGCCGCCCGCGGTTTCACCCGCGTGGTTCCCGTTCCTGTGGGAATATCGGGATAAATAACTAAACGAATTCTTTCGAACATTACGTCTTAAATGAAAGTTTCTTCGATTGCTCATGAATACACGTGTAACAGTGATTCACTAGTTAAGTAGACTTTGTCCACAGTTATAAGAACGATATCTAATAACGAGATATAAATCTGTCTTCAGTTGATGAATCAGTTGACCATTGGTATGGCTGGCTGTCAAACACATAAAGGTTGGTTTTGTTTGAGTCATTGTTATCGACTCTAAGTTAATTAATCTCGTTCTTCTTATATAACAAAGATATACATATTATATATTCTTTAATATAGTTCTTAAACCTTCTAAAAAACCGGCCAAGTGCGAGTCAGACTCGCGCACAAAGGGTTGCGTACCACAAACGACAAAAAAATAGGTTTGTTGTATGGGAGCCCCCATTAAATATTAATTTTACTCTGTTTTTAGTATTTGTTGTTATAGCGGCAACAGAAATACATCATCTGTAAAAATTTCAACTTTCTAGCTATCACGGTTCATGAGATACAGTCTGGTGATAGACAGACAGACGGACAGCGGAGTCTTAGTAATAGGGTCCCGTTTTTACCCTTTGGGTACGGAACCCTAAAAACTGATATAACATTTAGTTAAAAGTGGACATCAGATTGAGAGTAAACAAAAAGTTCAACAAACGATATGCTATTTTCAAAAGATTTATAGTTCCACTTTTTTAGAAGAAATAAATCAATTTTCACTCAATCAAGTCGTAAAAGTTTAGGAAAGAAAATTATATAACTACTTATAATGGCAAAAACTCTATAATACTTTAAGTAAGTACCTACTTATAATTATTCATGTTACTTTCTACATTCTACATGTTTTTTGACGAAAACATGAATAAAGATTATCAAATAACTTGATGAAAGACACTCTCAAGAATCATAATAAAATAACTAGGTGGAAAAAGGAACAAAACGTAGATATGCGGTTGGATGATCGAGTAGAAGATCGAGAAACCACGTAAGCCACCTAGAATAGGCAGAGATAAAGGCGAGAAACCACGCCCACTATACCTGCTCACAGCCAATGGCAGACCACGGCCCTGTCACTTGAGTCCGACGAGGTCTCACGGAAAATTTGCTAATTTTCCAACGAAAATGCGTGAAAACGTTTAAAAGTTTCACTTTAATAATGATAAAGAATAACCATATAGCTTTGATATAATCCACTTTATAAGACTGACTGTAGCTTGAATCAAAAATAAAACTATTTTGGTTGACTATGTTTTTCACAAATCAAATTGATAATAAACGTTCGGTATAAACTTTAAAGAAAACAAATACCAAGTTACCTACGGCCGTATCAGCTGTTAACAACCGACGTCTTAATCACAACAAGGTCATGGCATCCACATTTGTTTTCAACGAAGATATAAATTTAATAATAAATTATAGTCAACAAACTAAAAGCACTATCCGGTACGGAAACGGGAAATAAAAATCTTTTGCGAATGTAATATCGATACGTATCTATAAGCATTTGTTTTGTAAACACGACAACCGTAACGTAAATATTTATAATAATTAAAATTAATTTGTAATAATGTCTCACTGACTAATAATTCAACGTCTCATTTATATAACATGGGAAGATATTACGCTACGATTATATACTTTAATAAATACTAACAAAACCTATGAATCACTATACCTGTCATACAGTTTTGTTAATTGGTTTATGTAAATCGTAAATTTTTATAATTTTTGGTTTCATTTTTGCATTTTTCGACATTTTGGAGCTGCCGTAGTCACGGGGAGCTTAAGACTTTAGGAAGTGTAGGTATAAATAATTTAATTACTTAATTTATTTATATTATTAAAGTACAACCAAAGCACTATTACTTCGGTGTAATTATTTAAGTAACAGTAAGTAGATATCTGTATTAGAACGAACGGAACCCATTAATTACCTATATCAATTTTGAAATTATTCACCTCTATTCATTGAATGTTTTATGAACAAATACTTAAATTCTTTTTGTAATTAATTATTACCCACGGAGTCTTGAAAAGTTGAAAAGCTAGGAAACGACTAAATAAAACCTTGTCTATGAAAACTTCTCATAATCCAAACTATGAGTACCTCCTTTTTACCCGACTGCAAGAGGGTTATGTTTTTCGCGCGTATCTTGTATGTAAGTTTGTATGTAAATCTTTCAAACGGCTAAACGGATTTCCATGATTAACATATCGTTAGATTTGTCTCGTCAGCCCAAGTGTTCTTAAGAATGTGGCGTTATAAAAAAACCAACATGGCGGCTGTACGGTGCTATTATAGGTAGTGGTTTTTTTTATATACTGCAATATGGGTGTCAAATTAAAGGGCTTATTATAAGGATTTCAAAAAGGTATATCTTATAAATAATAATAACTAAAAAAAAACCCGCCTACATTAAAAGACAAGTCAACTGAAAAGATGGAAACAAGATTAAATATTAAAGGCAACATTATAACATGCAGTCGGAGGCATATAGGTAACTCAAATCATCATAATGTCACTTCATCTACTCTCATATCGTAAAATTCGAATTATGAATTTCAAAGCGAATTATATTGACATACTTTATACACGCAATACCGAAAAAAAAAAAAATATTGTAACATACCTTCGCTAACTGAAGTATGCTATAAAATAACTTTTTTTCTCATTACGATACAGGGCAAATCCAAGAAGAATGCAGTGCCGCGATATTAAAAAAAAAACAAAGTTATTTCCACATACTTTCCATGATTAAAATGTACTCTATGGTGATCGATGACTTACCGTAACGATTAGTCTGCTGGAATGCACTACCTCGTTATTATTTTTTCTAATACAATACACGCCATGTTTTGATTTTAATTTTTACTTTTGCTTAAAAATGTCTGATAGTAGTGAGTGTGGACTCCACCCGATATTTTAGATGCGGCGACGGAAAAACGTCTTATTTAACCAAGGTAAGTAAGTACCTACTACCTACCTAGTAGTAGAAAGTCGAGAAACTACTTACCTACTCTTTTTATCATTGTTAAATTATTTTGTAGGTTCAATCACAAATTGTATGAGAATCGATAAAGTAGTGTATGAAACTGTACATAACTAGGTATTAAAACAACTCGTGTGATACTATTAAAAACCTCGCCTACGGCTCGGTTTTTAAACTCACACTCATGTTTTAATACCCCTCATTATGCATCAGTTTCATAAACTACTATTCTTTATGCATGCCTCCGACTGCAAGTTATAATTGTTGCCTATAATATTTAATCTTGTTTCCATCTTTTCAGTTGACTTGTCTTTTTATGCTGACGGGTTTTTAATTTTTTTAATTACATGCTTGAACTCTTTGATCATGCTCTAACGATTAGTAAACAGGAGGTAAAAAGGAGTAACTTCGTTAATAAGAACACTTACGTATCATATCTCGGGTAGGAGGGAGGATAAGGCGATCCAGCGCCGAAGTAATTCCTGGCTCCCAATGGAAGGGGCTGCATATGCGAGGGGACGTGTTGAGCCACGTGGGCAACATGGTACCCATCCCCGAACAACGTCTTAGAGTACGGAGTTGCCCGAAACGGTCGCTTCATTCGCCGTCGCCGCCTGTAGTTCCCATTCTCGAACATATCCCCGCATTGTGGATCTATAACAATGCATTAATCAGCCAAGATTTGTATGATGTCATGCCGTCGCTAGCAGTTCGCTTTCAGCCAGATATAGATTAAGTCTGCATGACGTGGTATGACGCGCTAGCTTAGCGATATCCATAATTCGCATTGCCCGGTACACAACAGTATCAGATTACAACAACGCACAAAGTAACAATCAGTAAAATTGTGACAACACATACGAATAATACCTGACACCAGGAAAATTGTTAAGGTTCCGCTACTTACCTAATGCTATTGTGAACTTACCGAGTGTCCAGTAGTTTCCTTTCCGTTCACCGCCCCCTTCCCTCGGTACCTTGATAAAACACTCGTTCAAACTTAAGTTGTGTCTTATGGAGTTCTGCCAGCCTTTTTTATTCTTTTCGAAGTATGGAAACTCTTTGGTGATGTATGCGTATATTTCGCTAAGTGTGGCTCTCTTCGTCTGGCTGTTCTGGATCGCCATTGCTATGAGGGCCACGTAGGAGTACGGTGGTTTGGTGAGTGCCTGGGAGGTCTGCGTCGTCGACTGTGGTTTCATTTCTGAGTTACGTGGACTTGATGGGGCCGTAGATTTTGTTTTACTTTTAGTTTCATTACTGCAAGCAACATCGGAAATATAGCTAACTGATTATATTATGCTGTCACACAAAACTATTGTCTAATTTTATAAAGTAATTTTCGCCTTTGTCTCCATTTATTGCCTACCTATACCTTTTTTTAATGAGAAAAATGCATTTACGCATCTCCCCCGCATACTCCCTGCTCACTACGGGAGGGGGGCCTTCCGTAGTGAGCAGGGAGTATGCGGGGCTCGCCAGGAGGGGACCGCAAGCCTACCTATAGGTACTTACTGTAAAAGATTCGTTTAAGAATTCTATTATTATTTTTGTAATAGGAGAAAGCAATGTTTGCTTAAAAATTATACCAAATCTGAATGCAAATCCTTAGCTTGAAAATAAAATTTTGAAGTATTAACTCGGCATTGAGAACTATTAATATTAATACTAACCTATTATTTGAACTGTTATTGTCTTCCCTGGAGAGTTGTGGCAAGGTAAGTGTTTGATAAACTCTAGAAAGTTCTTCCTCTCCTTTGATAGTTTGATTATTCGGTGCGTCGGTGCTGTTACTCTCCTGTAGACAGATTCTGCTCTCATACGGAGGGGACCCTATGAAAAAATATTTATTTTAATGAGGGTTACTACAAAATATTTCCAAATATATATTTAACCGTCTCTGTGGTCTAGTGGTTCGCAGCGGTCTCTCTCGGGTTCGATTCCCAGGCGGGGTACAATTTGTGCTCGGTTTGGTTGGTGTTAGGGCTTACTTCAAGTCCGCCTGGCTAGCTACCACCATCTTAACTAAGTCTGACGCCATAACAACAATTTAAAAATCGTCGTGTTCTGGCAATTAAAGGTAAGATAGTCGTTCCTCAGTGATGAAGATTCCGGGTGTAGTGCGCTTCTACCTTCGGCCTTATCGTCACTTATCATCAGTTGAGGTAAAGTTAAAGCACTAACTCGTTGTGTATAAAAAAACTTAGAAGATACACATAACAAATGCTATCGTACACTCGAAAGGACCTGTTAATAACTTATGTGAACATTTTCACCTATATTCTTCCATTAACAGGATTAAAATTACTTACTGATTATTGCAAAAGAACAATATCAAACAGCCATTCTATTATGTCATGCATTACGAAATCAAAGGAAGACTTATGCAATCACTTCACATTTCATGATTGTTCCTACATTTACAATGCTAGAGAACTGAGATTAACGGATCGTTATGAAATCATTAGTAGGTACATAATGAGTATTGTACCTTTGCAGAATTTATATTATTTGAAAAAAACATCTGGTCAAAAAAGTCTGACGTGCACCCAGGGCACAGAATACATATAAGTACTACCGTCCCAGGGTTGCGATTTAATATTTTTCATGTTCCATTAGTACCATTGCATGTCGATTTTTGCATTTTTATTTGAATGTGTTGTGAGATCTAGCACCACACACATTAATGTGGGTAAACGGGAAGACCTTAAGGTTTTGATTAATTTACATAAAAATTACTTAACATGCCACAGAATGGCTGTATATTTTGGCTGAATTAACATAGAAGCTTGGTTGTTTTAGCTCCAAAGGACATTATATATTACCCATAGGTATTTATAACTTATTACCTATACAACGTGTTAATGAACTATCGCAAAATGAGTGAAACCGTTTCTTCGGACCATCAAACTGAACAACTTTTACTATGAGACCAACTCTGAAATAGCGGAAAGAAATCAGCTGCTTCATATATTTTTATATTTTCTTTTCGCTATACGTAGAGTTGGTCCTTTAGTAAAAGTTGTTCAGTTTGATGGTCTGAAGAAACGGTTTTCTCATTTTGCGTTACTTCATTAACACGTTGTATATTACTATACTTATTATTTATTTATTTTATTTTATTTCTGGTAACTGTGCAGGCAATTTGTTGATAATATTATTTTTAGTTTAATGATTTCAACTTGATGTTATAATATCCCTGAGAAAGTCTTGATAATTTGTCCGAGAAACCAAAATTAATAAGTTTCGTATCTATAGACGCGTAATGACTTGAGTAAAACTTGCAATTTTCAAATGCCTCTAATATTATATTTACATGCATTTTATAGTATAAACTAATCCTAAATATCCTAAATGCACCAAAACTGCACTAAAACTGTATTTAAGGTCAATCTTTCTCTTATATAAAAGTGAAGGAGTTACTGACATATCAACGCCCAGCCCACCACTGGACCTAGAGACTTGAAATTTTGTACATAAATATTTTATACAGTGTAGGCATCCACTAAGAAAGATTTTTGGAAATTCCACCCCTAAAGAGGTGAAATGGGGGTTCAAAGTTTGTATGAAAAAAATAAATAGACTTTTCGACCTGAAACTTCATAGGAGTACTTTTTAAAACAAATAAGCAAACATGTGTTTCGTGGTTTTCCGAAACTCGACACCTCAGGGGGTAAATGTGGTAAAAAAAAGCCCAAAATCGATATGGGTGTCGTTATTGAGGTTTTATGGGATGCTGATTGTAAAAAAAAACAAAAAACCGACTTCAAAAAACCTACCTCTAAAGAGCAAGAAATAATATTCGTAATAATAAAAACACGTCTATTGAAGTCGGGTGGGGCTGGAGTACAAATTCCTTTTTTTTTATTCTAAAAGCCACACCCGACTTCAATAGACGTGTTTTTATTATTACAAATATTATTTCTTGCTTTTTAGAGGTAGGTTTTTTGAAGTCGGTTTTTTGTTTTTTTTTTTAATATTTTTTTAATTTTTAGTGTAGGTACCTTTTGTATTAGGTAGTGTAGGTATATTATTTAGGTAGAAAAATCGGCTCAGCCAAACGTGAGTTAATCGCGGAGAAAACTACATACATGCGGGTCAAACGGAGAACCTCCTTTTTTAAGTCGGTTAAAGAACTACACATAAGATATCCCTTTTCCAACAAAAAAATAAATATCTTATTCAGTTCATAAACAAAGAAGTTATACGACTGATCATCGAGGTAGTTCACACAAAATCATACTATTTTCGTGCTTTTTTCAAGAGTACTTGAAAAGTACTGAACTGATTTCAAAATTTTAAATAATGGGACCAACTTGAATTTTTACCTAATGTAATAACGTTTGAATCATTTCAATCGGTTCAGCCGTCTTCGAGTAATCGCTGTACCTACATACAAAAAAAAACGGGTCGAATTGAGTACCTCCCTCCTTTTGAAGTCGGTAAAAATGGCATTTATTTTTAAATCCGACATGGTAGACATTATTCAACACCTAAAGGGGAAAATGGGGTTCAAACTTTGTATCGGAAAAAATACAAAGTCAATATTAAGACTTGAAACTTTGTAGGAGTACCTACTTCTATAAACAAATAATCAAACACACTCTTCGTGAATTTCTGAAAATCAACTCCCTAGAGGGTAATTGGGTAAAAATTAAAAAATTCTAAAATCGTAATGGATGTCGTTATTGAAGTTTTAATTGCAAAAATGGCATTTATTTTGAAGTCCAACACGGTGCGTGCCATGATTCAGCCAGTAGAGAAGTGAAATGGGCTTCATATTTTGTATGGAAAATAGTAGTTTATGATACAAGGTTGGTAAGGAGGTTTTTAAAACGAGTTGACCTATTATAAGCCCGAGCCGCAGGCGAAGGTTTATAATCGTCACGAGTTTTGAAAAAACCTTAACAACCGTGTGCGATACATTTACTAAGCTTTTCAATACATTTGCGAGAAAACATTATAGGTACCACTGAAATTGTAATCTTACATAGTAATAAAACTATAAATTCTAAATATCGAATTACGCAAAAACCGCTAAACGACTTTTGACGGGCTTTTCACAGTTTAGTGGATTGAGGTCCAACTTAAAATCTAAGCTATGCTTCATCAAATTCATGTGGGTGGAACCAGGGAAACAGCTTGAACTCTCCGTAGTACTAGCGTTCATGTATGAAAATATGCTCTTTAGTGTACTAAAGAGGTCATTTTAAACTGGTCGCTGTATTTTTCTACTGTCCACGCGGATGAAGTCGTGGACGGAAGCTAGTAGAAATAAAAAAAACGTACGTAAACAACAACGCACGGCGCCGCCGTGCGATAAAATCAACTTTCCGCACGCTGTACTAAACCGTAAACAAAAACGCACGGCGTGCGGTAAAATACATACCAGTATAACATACATTAATCACTTGATAAGAATAATATTAATTAGGCACTAAAAGATTTGCGGTTGTTTAAAATTCTATCGTTACCAATTAATGGTGTATAATGTATTGTATGTTTATAGTTCTCATCATTACCTACAAAAAGTCCGCGAGGCTATGTCTAACTACCTAACTATTATAGTTTAGTCATAATAACCGCTTTTTGTTCAAATTAGTCAGCTAATTTTTATCTTATACACCAAAGCGAAGCGGGAGTGGGTCATTATTGTTAAATAAAATCATTTCACCGTTTGAAAATAAGAGTTTTACGGTTCCGCGAAAAAGCTTGCGCACTGCTTTACTGCTTTTTAGAACTTTGTACAAGTTCTAATATTAATGTTATTATGTTATTACATTTAACGCTTAAGATTTAGCCAATCTTACGCGTACGTGCCTCCCGATACGGATTTCTCGGAATCCTCTACTGAACGTTGTGTGTAGTTAAACAAGCGTTATATGCATATTTTTATACTGCACAGATTGAGATCACGGTAGCCAATCACCTTTATACTACACCTGCTCGGAAAGTACCTTGATACTTTATCAAATTTACGGTAGAAAGTACGTCATTGCATATCGAACAAATATGCGGGGAGAAAACGCATCTGAGCGGGAGAGAAAAGTGTATGAAAATCCATTTCTTACGTGGTTTTTCTTTTTTAATTTTGGGTAAGACTATGCGCCGGTAACCTAAATATCAAAAGCCAAAAAGTTTTTACAGTGAGTTTTTATCTCCAAGTTCGCAAAATGACACTGGCCACTAGCTGTATGTCGTATGGTGTCGGGCTGGCAGTACTTGGTTAAATGCTCTAAGGGCAGGGCGACCCTGCGGCGGCAGGATAAACAATTTGAAAAAAGAACATGTGAAAATTGCAGACGCCATTGGCGCCATTTTCAATTTGTGTGTTGTTTGAGGATTCAGTTTTCGTAGAAAGTAAAATAAAAGTATCAAAATGATAAGTAGTGATAGTGATGATGAAGATTTTTTTAACTCCGCTGCAGTTGAAGGAAACAGCAAAAATACTGATTGATAATCTTTTACCACAGCCACACCAAAGTTTAACACAACGTCCAACAAAGGTGTGTGAAACTGCAACAATTTCAATATAAATTTCAATTAGTAAAGATTTAGTTTTTTATTTTCCTCGTAGGTGTAGTATAAAGCACTATGTATCACTCGAGAGAAAGTGCGATTCCCGATCTCGGGTGTTTAAACGACACCCTCGACGGTAATCGGTCTCTTTCTCCTCTCGGTGAACAATGTACTATTTCGCTGCCCAAAACGGAATGGTTTTAATTTAGATAATTTTGTTCACGCGAAAGATTTCATATAAATAATAAGGGGTACGCAAGTTTGGGCCCACTGAAATTGTAATCTTACATAGTAATAAAACTATAAATTCTAAATATCGAATTACGCAAAAACCGCTAAACGACTTTTGACGGGCTTTTCACAGTTTAGTGGATTGAGGTCCAACTTAAAATCTAAGCTATGCTTCATCAAATTCATGTGGGTGGAACCAGGGAAACAGCTTGAACTCTCCGTAGTACTAGCGTTCATGTATGAAAATATGCTCTTTAGTGTACTAAAGAGGTCATTTTAAACTGGTCGCTGTATTTTTCTACTGTCCACGCGGATGAAGTCGTGGACGGAAGCTAGTAGAAATAAAAAAAACGTACGTAAACAACAACGCACGGCGCCGCCGTGCGATAAAATCAACTTTCCGCACGCTGTACTAAACCGTAAACAAAAACGCACGGCGTGCGGTAAAATACATACCAGTATAACATACATTAATCACTTGATAAGAATAATATTAATTAGGCACTAAAAGATTTGCGGTTGTTTAAAATTCTATCGTTACCAATTAATGGTGTATAATGTATTGTATGTTTATAGTTCTCATCATTACCTACAAAAAGTCCGCGAGGCTATGTCTAACTACCTAACTATTATAGTTTAGTCATAATAACCGCTTTTTGTTCAAATTAGTCAGCTAATTTTTATCTTATACACCAAAGCGAAGCGGGAGTGGGTCATTATTGTTAAATAAAATCATTTCACCGTTTGAAAATAAGAGTTTTACGGTTCCGCGAAAAAGCTTGCGCACTGCTTTACTGCTTTTTAGAACTTTGTACAAGTTCTAATATTAATGTTATTATGTTATTACATTTAACGCTTAAGATTTAGCCAATCTTACGCGTACGTGCCTCCCGATACGGATTTCTCGGAATCCTCTACTGAACGTTGTGTGTAGTTAAACAAGCGTTATATGCATATTTTTATACTGCACAGATTGAGATCACGGTAGCCAATCACCTTTATACTACACCTGCTCGGAAAGTACCTTGATACTTTATCAAATTTACGGTAGAAAGTACGTCATTGCATATCGAACAAATATGCGGGGAGAAAACGCATCTGAGCGGGAGAGAAAAGTGTATGAAAATCCATTTCTTACGTGGTTTTTCTTTTTTAATTTTGGGTAAGACTATGCGCCGGTAACCTAAATATCAAAAGCCAAAAAGTTTTTACAGTGAGTTTTTATCTCCAAGTTCGCAAAATGACACTGGCCACTAGCTGTATGTCGTATGGTGTCGGGCTGGCAGTACTTGGTTAAATGCTCTAAGGGCAGGGCGACCCTGCGGCGGCAGGATAAACAATTTGAAAAAAGAACATGTGAAAATTGCAGACGCCATTGGCGCCATTTTCAATTTGTGTGTTGTTTGAGGATTCAGTTTTCGTAGAAAGTAAAATAAAAGTATCAAAATGATAAGTAGTGATAGTGATGATGAAGATTTTTTTAACTCCGCTGCAGTTGAAGGAAACAGCAAAAATACTGATTGATAATCTTTTACCACAGCCACACCAAAGTTTAACACAACGTCCAACAAAGGTGTGTGAAACTGCAACAATTTCAATATAAATTTCAATTAGTAAAGATTTAGTTTTTTATTTTCCTCGTAGGTGTAGTATAAAGCACTATGTATCACTCGAGAGAAAGTGCGATTCCCGATCTCGGGTGTTTAAACGACACCCTCGACGGTAATCGGTCTCTTTCTCCTCTCGGTGAACAATGTACTATTTCGCTGCCCAAAACGGAATGGTTTTAATTTAGATAATTTTGTTCACGCGAAAGATTTCATATAAATAATAAGGGGTACGCAAGTTTGGGCCCTTTCTTTGAGGGGTACGTAGAAAAAACTAATTGGAAACCACTGTGCTAGAGACTGGAACAGGGGGGTTACTCCTGAAACACGAACGAGGTTCTGGGCACTTTTGGGATCGAATTGGTATCGAATAAGTAAACGTGAAAACAGTACAATGGAAACTATGGCAACCGTTTTCAATGTACTAAAATAACAGATTTTTGACGTTAATTCGATTCTGACTCGTTGATTCCCGTCGAGAGTAGGGGGGCAGATTTAAGTCTATTTTGAAAATTCTATTGGATGAGGCACCGTTTTACTTTGTAACGTGGCCGTGCGACCTCCTTCCCCAGAGTAAAAACTTATTTCTCAATCTTGAATTCGAAACTACGTCCAATTTTATTTTGTTCCGAAAAATAATAATTCAAAACATGAACGTTCGCCTACGTTAGCTGTCTTGAGACGACTTGTCGCTGCTTTGAGATGAGATCTTGAGACGTGTAATTGAAATCTTAATATCAGTATTTCTAACGTGATTGAACGAATACAGTAGGTAAATATGATGTAAGCTGTTGGCTAAGGCCATGTATAGAAGAACCGTCACAGGTTCTTTATTTTGGAAAATAAAAATTTATACTGTGGACGCATGACCTTAATTTTTCGCTCACCGCTACAACTTCAATCGTATTTATCAATAATATCAGTATTTCAACTATAGTTATTTGAGGTGTACTGTTTTAACCGGTTTTATTAAAAAAACATCAGCTTCATAAAGGAACAATTCAAAAAATCATTTTTGTCTAATCCCTACAACAGATGAACCCTAAAAATCGATTCACAAACAATTTTTTTGATAAATCGCCATATAGGCGTTTTATTGTGGTGACTGTTATGTTCATTAAATCAAACTATTTTTAATTAATAGATCATTTAAAAGGTTGGTGGGCTAGGCCTAGCAGTAGTAGGTGGACAATGTGGCATGCGAGTGTCCATCAGCCATTTTTAATGTCCCTTGCCTTGCCTTCCTTATGAGTGGATAAGGAGGATGGGCCATAACCCACCACGCGGGCCCAATGCGGATTGGTGGGTGTTAACGACTGCAAATGCAGCCGGGACCAACTGCTTAACATGCCTTCCGAAGCACGGAGGAGCTCGACATAATAAATTTTTGGTCACCCATCCCATGACCGACCCTTACGAACGTCGCTTAACTTCCGCAATCGCTGGGCCAGGCGCTAAATCACTGGTCCTCCGAGCTCCTCAAACTTAATAATTTTTAAAAACGTCTCAGTTTATCAGTGATAATATTTAGTTATGTTTTGACATATGAATTGTTGATAATAAATGAAGCATTTACACACTATGCATTTTTTGGGAGTATAAATCGTATCTGAAAACGGAAGCAGAATAGTTTACCTTTAAATCTTTCTATATTGGATCTTAACAGCGATACACGTAATTTTTTCCCAACCAAATTGGATAGCATAACGAGCTGTTAATTAATTAAGGTTATTCTAAAAAACCGGCCAAGTGCGAGTCAGAGACGTGCACGAAGGGTTCCTTATTATTTTATTCTGTTTTTAGTGTTGTTATGGCGGCTACAGAAATACATTATCTATGAAAATTTCAACTGTCTAGCTATCACGGTTCTACTACGAACTGGTAACAGACAGACAGACAGTGGAGTCTTAGTAATAGGGTCCCGTTTTTACCCTTTGGGTACGGAACCCAAAAATCACTAAAAGGTGTTCGATGTAATGTAATTAAATGTTAATTCATATTTTGCATAATGAAGGATTGTGGCAGTCCGGCGATGTAGCTTGTATTGTAAAGCAATTACTAAACTAACACAATTTTTGGAGTCTAAATCGTTTTTACCTTTTAAAACTGTTTACCTTCAAACCGTAATTTTGATTCTAACGGCAATTGCACTTGCCGAATTCCTAAATCGGATATTTTACCGAAGCTTATTGGATTATTCTTAGAGTTACAAAAAGGTGTTCGAAGTAATGTAACGTAATTTCCACATTTTGCGTGAGCGAAGGAATGCGTCAGACCGTCGGTCGTTGTAGCTGGTAGGTTGCATATCGGATTCGAGCGGAGTCGCGAACACCGCGAGGTATTGTGTCGCTTATAGAACAATGCGTCGTATTTATAAAACATTAAAAGCCGGCGTATCGTTCGTGAAATTAATAACAAATAACAATTGTGAAACGTTCGGGAGCAGTGCGAATTACCCGTGCCGTTGAATAACTGGACGGAGTCGAGTGCAGTAGTGGGATCCCCGTCTTAACAGAATGCAGATGTGGTTTAGTCTCTATTAATCACATTATTTCGCAATTTTTTCATCAGATGTCCATCATCTTTCAATTCCATGTTGTATAGGTGTTATAATCAAATTTTTCGAAAAAAAAATGTCACAAACGCGAGGTTACAGCTCACAATGCCACTAACTAGTAAATAGAAATAATTGACAGTCTTTATTTTTGTCTTTATTCCCAATCCCCCCCGAATGGCAATACTTCAAAACGCTTTTAGTTAGCAGTTTTGTCGATTCATTTACGATTATCCAATTAAAAAATTCAAGTTGCAGTGTTTTTCTTTAAATCTCACCTAATGAAGCATTAATGCAAAAATAATTAGGTACCTTTTATTTGTGCTTTCTATAAAAACGTTGCGCTGTTGTTTCCAGTTAAAAATACTTAGAAAAACAGCTCATAAAAAACCGGATAGAAGCAGAAAATGTACATCAAGGTACAAATAAACTAAGTGGAAGTTTTCCAGTTACAAGTAGATTTAATTTTTAACTCTAGTTACGTATTTGTGAAGGTTCTTTTAGAACAATATTTCTTTTAAGTAACTTCTTTGCTTAATTTTAGGCATCTTGTTAAGAATGTAGGGTATTGTAAAATGATTTTCATCCCAACTGTTCGAAAAGGACGACTTGGTTCGCCTTTAAATGCACCCAAAGGTGGTGTTTTCTATAAGAAACTTTTAGCGGGCAATAATGAGCTTTTATCTTTGCCGCGCACTTTTTGAATTTGGAACAACTTAGCACAACGTCAAAGAAATCGGACGCAAATATTGTTTGAATAAATACTGGCTGGTACGACGGCCCCATAGTAACAAAAAAGAAATCAAATTAAAAACGTGCGAACTACGGCCCGCGTTTTCGTCAATTTTCACGAATTGTTAGAAATTCATGGTTTTGTTTAGAAAAATGAGTTCTTCAAGTGATAGTGAAAGTATAGAATTAACTCCTGAAAGTACCTATTAGAACTGATCATCTGACGCAAGAAATGTGATGAATAATCTATTACCTTTATTTTCATTATTGCAAAATCGCGGGAGAAATATGAAAGCCTATTGGGAGGGTGCGAAGGTATAATAATCGATCGCAGCGCTCATGGTGGCAAAAAGTAGTAATAATGAAGGCTCTGTAATCTGTTTGAAAACGATATTTAATTTATTATTAGCGATACAGGGACAATTTTATATGTTTATTATCACTTAATAAAATTATTAAAGTAGCTTTATCTTCTTGTTTAACAAAATCTACAACTAAAAAAGAAGTAAACAAACCCTGATATAACCAAAATAAAACACTCTTTTTGAATAGATCTTACTTGCCATATTTAATTTAAATGACCAAAAATGATTTCACAACACTTTGTCCACCCAAATCACAGTAATTTTGAAATTTACATTAATAACACAATATGTAGAGTATTTTTTAAGATTTTGTCACAATGCCGCCATAACATATCAAAACGTCAAAACGGTCAGGTCAGAGCCAACAAAGTTGCAACACGCTAGGTGGCGCTAAAAGCGTGCACGGAGCCAATAGTAATTTTATTGAATGGAGAAATGCAATGCTTTCATAATTGCGAAAATGTCTCAAATGTATACCTATATAAGTTTTTAGTAGTTTTATTATTAGAAACTATTTAATTTCAATTTAGTTGTTACTCAATGTTTTATTAAATAATAATATTAAAGTAAAATATGGGGCGCCTTTTATTTTCTCATAGAGGGTGATGAAAAGTAGAGTGTAGGCGCAAATATATTTTTGGCTCGGGCGCCGTACTTTGAATCCCTCGCTACGTTCAGGATTCTACTAAAGAATCCCTCACTTCGCTCTGGATTCATAAAAACGCCCTTGCCGTAAAAATATTATTTTGCTCCCTTATGGTACAATCTACTATTTTTGTGCAAAGAACAAAATATGCGTGATTCAAACAACTATGATATGTTTTTTTTTTATTTGGTTCATATTTTAATTCATACATCCAACTTTCTTAATTAATAAGTAAAAGTACCTACCTACCTACATTCCTTTATCTTCGTGTACTTTCACGTTACACGTTACGTGGTCACCGATCCGAAGAACTACCCTAAAAATATTTTCTTAACCGCCCGCCGGGTACGGTACCACGCAAGGCTTCCCATCCTTTTACCCTGTTCACCTGCCCAATTTTTTAGGAAAATACATAAGTACGCATATAAGGATTCAAGCTAGCTTTATTTGTACGGACAGTACGGAGTAGAGCTGGCAGATGCATCGCGCATATCTCACCTCGCGCATTTTTACAGCACATCTCACTCGCACAGCTTTATAGCTGAGCTCTAGTGGAATGGGTCACATAGTTTATACCTCCTATAGCTTAGCTACCTCGCACATCTCAAGTGGAACCGCGCCCTACCAATGCAGATTACATTTTATTAAATGTGCTGAGTTGCAATGGCCATTGACCTGCTCCTTATCCATTAAAGAGCCGTACAACGTACAACGTCAAGTACTCTAATGAGGGATTTTCAAAATGACAAAAACTGTGGGCTCGATGGCATTGATAAAGTGCGAAACACACCGGATGGGTAAGCGTATGCGTAAGCGTGCACGTAGACGTACCATGACGTTGTAATGTCTAAAATTTTATGAGACATGGCACACCACTTGCGTAACGCGTAGACTGATGCGTAGCCCTACGCAATGCAGCTCGTGACGTTGTACTCAATGGCATTCCCTATTGGACGTCACAACGAACACGCACGTATCTTTGCTGCGCGTCGTGTGTACATTTTGGTGGAGTAGATATGATGTTTTCTATGAATATTTTTTTGATGAATATTTTTTTGATCTGATTATGTTGGTCCCATAGACAAAGTTGTTCAGTTTGATGGTTTAAGCCCTAAGCCATACCACAAAATTTGATCACTGTTCATAAAAACACACTGTATAATGATTTAAAATAATAAATATATCATATTTGGATAATCTGTTCTGTCAACTAAGTATTTTATTTATATCATTTACGTCCCGTCATAAAAAAATCATTATAATTAAAGAGGCCTAAAAAGGCTTTAAAACCGAATTTTCAAGTAAAGCTTAATATGTTTTAAACAAACTGGAATCATTATCCTTAGCTAAAAAGGCTGCCAATAATTTAATGTTATTATGTAGTTGCATAATTATGTCAATTTTAACAATTAATTCTCTAAATGCAGAATAGCGCAATATACACGTACAAATTTAGTAAATCAACAAAATACTTGTAATAGTATATTACAGCCCGAGGGAAAGAAACGTAATCTTGTGACCAATTAGCATCGTCAACCTCCGTGGATACCCTTAAGGCCACTATTAACGACTGACGCACTTACATAGAAAAGTATTTCGGTTAAAAAGTATCCCTTTACTTTCGGAATACCTACCTACTGTTTCGTTTTTAGAAATATTCGTGGATATTTTACAACTGATTGCATAAGAAGGAACAGTACATAAAAAACTTTTTTTAAATTAGATTGCGCATAATATCAGAAACGCAAAATAGCCTATTCGCCAAAAATGAGATTCTTATAATAGCCGAAATTGTACAGAATATACCTACGAGCAAAAATGACAGAAAACCAAAAACGCTGTGAGCCGCCATTTTCAATCCATTTTTGACAGCTGCAGTTGATCGATAAAAAATGTATCTTCTTTAAATTACATATTATATCGATTACCATAATTTACTAGGTACGGCGCATAAAAATTTTCTATGTCTATGGTACGGCGTTAGCATTAAAATAACAAGCAAGCAAGTCATGTTATTTTATCGCTAACGCAATTTAGACAGAAGATACTTATTTTTTATTATTATTAAATGTAGTAATATAATATAAATAAATAAATATCTTGCTAATTATTTCAAGTCAAACGATGTGTATTAAATCAAAATAGACGTGTGAACAAAATATGAACATTGTATTATTTGATCTAAGTAGGTACTTATTCATTTGGTATGTTTTTAGGACTGGAAGAAAAGTGAGATTAAGACAAAATGAATTTAATTCGCTAAATGAACAATAAAGCTGTCTTTGGTAAAAATTATACTACTTGCATGAATTCGTAATTTTGTTTTTTTCATTAACTATACATATAATGTGGGCTTTTAAATAATTCTTCTTTTTAATAACATGAGCATCTTTTAAACATGTTATATTAACGCAAAATATTAGTTACCTTTATGAAACGTAAGTAAAAAAATGTTCTGCAGCATTTATGTGACATATTAAATTAATATCCTGACGCAAAAAAATATTTGTTGGCAATTTACGCCAATATTTCTTACTTCTGTTTTTTTACAATTAATTTTATGGTTGTCGTCGTTACACATGTTTGCAACGCATTTACACGCTATACTTTCATCGGTGTTTATCAGTTTATTAAAACGATAACCTGAAAGTCTTGATAGCCAGCTTACAAAGGAGGAAAATGGATTATTTGAATCAACTACATACGTAATCGTATATAATTAGGTTCCTAATTAATTACTTTGCCATTTCTGATTCCAAAAAAATCATAAATTCTCTGGATTTATATTAATTTAAGTCACATACTTTGCAATTATTTCATGTAAAAGAAACCCACATGATTCCCAAACAAAAGAAAACATCAAAACAATTTTATAAGTTCAATCAACATGAGCTATCGATTTCTACCAGAACAGGGAATCTCACCTTTTCGGAATCGCGTTTAGCGAACAAAGACGTATTAAAAAGTAGTAATCTGAAGTCATACGTTATATAGTACAACCTGATCCTGAGGTATTACTTAACGCATGTACTGATAATGGCGTCAATACCCCACTCGTACAAAAGGTAATTGTTCTCTCAAACAATAAAGTTTAATAACGCAAAGTTCTAGGTAAGGCGCACGCATTGTGGAAGTATGTACTTGCTGACGATCTTGCCATAGTTAGATAATACTTGGTAGTTACAAAGTTAGTTGCACAAATTAAAAACCTCTAAAAGATCTAGTCATCAAGATTTGAGCGGATATTATTATGACACATAGTAATTGAGAGATACAAAGAGCTTTTGTCCGAGTTCGATGTAGGTATGCGTCAGCATTTTTGTTACATTAGAGAAATGAAAGATAATCGTTAACAACAAGATTAAGAAAATTGTTTACATTACCTATGTTTTACTACAAAAATCATCTTTTTACTGGTTTGCTTAAGTTACCTGACAGAGTGGCACTCTAGTACTTTCTAGATAGAGAGAAAGAAATAAGTATTACTGGAAAAACGTTTCGGGGATAACTCTATTACTAATAAGTGAGAAGAGAGAGACACACTAGCATTAATTTACATGTTTCTTTACGTATAAATGCGGCCAATGTATAGTATCAGTCATAAATCCACTTTGTCATCGTTATTCCATATTTGAATTCTTTTATGTAAAGCAAAAAGACACAGTGACACCATAAAACACTATTTTAAGTCGGTACCCACACCGAAAGTGGCGCCGCCCAGCGGTGAAATTTATTTATTATTGTAATTATAAAACATAATTTTAATAAAACTTTACGTGGAATTTTTAAGACATTCCTCCGTAGTTATTTCTAGAAGTAAGTATATACGAAAATTAATACATGAAACAAAAGTTAGTAGTTTTAACAAAAAACAAACATTAAACAATGTACAAGTCAAAAACAACTTCATAAATAGTATTATCAAAAACAACATAGACATTTCTGATCCTGTGACTATCGCATCGACATTCAGCAGCTATTTCATTGATGACATGAATATTAATCACAATAATTTCCCTAATAATGACACATTCAAGACTAACTTATCAAATAGTATATTTCTGACACCAGTAGATGCAAAGTAAGGTAATTATGTCGCTTAAAAAATTCACCTTCTGAAGGATAAGACACAATATGTACTAAAGTAGTGAAACACTGTAAAGATGAACTAGTCCTATCCTGGCTTTCCTGGTCAACCTATTACTACAGACTGGGCAGAGACAAATTAAAATTATCAGTTCTAAAACCGTTACATAAAAAGGGTCACACATGTAATGTAGACAATTATCGACAAATAGCAATATTATCAATATTTAAAAAAAAAAATTAATAAACTATGCATTATCAGTTGCTTACATTTTTCAACAAATATAATATCAGAAAACAAAGCCAATACGGATATCAAAAGAACAAATCGACGACGTATGCAACTTTTGATCTTGTTAATGAAATATTGCAAAGTGTGAACAATAAAAACTACACAACTGTGTTATTCCTTGATATGTCGAAAGCTTTCGACCGCGTTCCACATGATGGGTTGCTGAAAAAACTGGAACGTAGCGGGATTAGAGGTCCTGCTTTGCATTGGCTAAAATCTTATCTCTTAAACAAAACCCAATGTGTAGAAGTAACCCAAATTGACTCAAATAAAACGGTTCAAACATACAAATCAAAATTTAAACATAATAGTTTTGATGTTCCACAAGGGAGTGTTCTTGGCCCTTTATTATTTCTTCTACACATAAATGACTTACCAGATATAATAAATCATCAAACTGTACTTTTTGCAGATGACATTTCCGTTATAATAACAACTGACAAAAACTCTTCATTAGACCTACATAAAACTGACATAACTACTACGTTGATATTAATAATTGAATGGCTTAATAATAACAATCTTAGAATTAACTTATCAAAAACAAATATAATTAATTTCAATAATAAAATAATTAATATTGGTTACAAATTTGGAATGTTACTAATGGAATTTTCTTACGTTTAATAATTGACTCGAAATTGACATGGAAGGAACAAATAGATAAAGTGTGCAACAAGGTAAATAGTTTTGCATTCGCTTTGTATAAATTAACAAAAGCTGCTTATGTCCATTCGGCTATTACAGCCTATTTTGCCTATGTCGAATCGATATTAAGATACGGTATATTGATTTTTGGAAATGGTACTGACATCAAAAGACTATTCATCGCTCAAAAACGATGCATCAGAGCCATATGCAATTTGACATCGGACACATCGTGTAAGCCGTATTTTGAATCCCTAAACATGCTAACGCTACCCTGCCTTTATAAATTAGAAGTAGCTTTATATGTCAAGCAAAATGGTCAAAGGTTCACTCAAGCGAGTGATCTAACTCAAAGAAGCTTAAGATATCCTCGCAGACTAGTACACGTAACTGTCCCAAACTCAGCGAAATATCGAAAAAATTGCTATGCCATGTATACACATGGTCATACGACCATTTATAACAAATTGCCATATAGCTTCAAAGATCTAGTCGATTTAAATTTTTACTGCGCAAATGGTTAGTGGACATGGCATTCTACTCAATTGATGAATTCTTAAGATATGATAATAAGTAGTTGTGTAATAAATAAAAAAGGGATTTATGGTCGATAAGAGATTATAAAAGGTTAGGTACCTATCTAAATAAATTGGTTTTTAATTTTAATATTTGTCAATAGATTTTAAAAACTACCTAACTATCAGTTGACTACAACAAATTCAGTAATTAATAGGTAATAACATAATTTAATTTAATCCTTAATAACATTAATATGTTCTGTTTATGTTTGCATGCTACTTAAGTTGGCTAAATAGGTTAAGCTTCTGATTCACCTACTTTTGAGATCTCCATTTGTACCCTATTTAAAGCAAATAAAGATATTTGTATTTGTAATAACATTGATCATTCACTATAAAAAGTTGTATGTCGAAATCTCTCTCTTCCTATCTAGAAGATAGGAAATCTATTAAACCGTGCAATATTATTTACAATATAATGTATCTCGTTAAATAACTCAGTAATGGCACAGTTAGTATTGTAGTGATTTTATTGATATTTCATCCTTACATTTTAAGAATTCTCTTTACTGACTTAATCAAATCATTAAAAAGTATTTTATCTGTATTGCCCCTGGAATTGTATTTTTATTGCAATCTGAGCTATGGATAGTTCGTAATGAGAGGTTAGGGGGACGTGACCGTAACTGACGTCAGACCCTGCCGCTCAGCAGATATGGCCGATGTCGTGGTACGCACCAGATAAGCTGTACGCGCAAATCCCGAGTGTAGGCACACCACAACAATTTCCCGACGTCATTTGTTATTTAAAGAAACTGTAAACAATCCTCTGTTTTTTGCGAGGTTCTTTGAAACTCGAGAAACCCTTTTTTAAACCAATAATCTCGTCATTAATAGATACGAAACCTAGATATTGACATACTGCGAAGAATTTCGTAATAAAGGTAAATTATTACATTGTATACATTACGAGTACAATTTTAAGCATCATTAACATAAGTAAAAAAAAGATTTTTTCAAAACAAAACAAAACAAAGCCGTAGGATTTCCCGGGAATTCTCGGCTTTGTTCCCGGGAAATTGAGATCATATCGAGGTGTCAGATGTTCCGGTTTATTAATATTTTTTGTTTTATTTTTATCAAAATTGAAGTATAATATTTTGAATTTTACTATTGTACTATTCTTTTTCTTGAAATTTAAACACTTAAAATACCTAATTAACGATACATATACTACTTACATATTTTCCTATTTTTCTGGAACACCTCGTGAGCTTAGTTGCGTGTTTATTTTTGAAGTGAAAACTTCTTTAGCGGCGTTGTACGCTTTTTTGTAATGGGGAAAAACATTACAACATAGAAGTCTTAAGGGAAAAAATGTTAAACTTGCGTCAGTCAGTCAGGATCACGTGACCCTGATCGAAAATTCGTGAGACGGATGTGACGGATGGAGAGGTAGACAGCCGGCGGCGGAAGTATCCCGCTCTCTTTCTACGGGGCGCGACGAAAATGGCGGCGCGTCATTTCAAGACGTAAACACTTGTGTCACCATAGCAACGCGCTAATTTTTTAATTCAATGTCAAAACTCTAGTTTTTTGTACTGTACAATACTGTTCTGTATTCGTAAATTCAAATGCAGAGTAAATTCGTAAGACGGCAATTCGTGCAAAATTATTCCCTAACCATTCCAAAATATCAAAAATGCACAACGTTAATATTCAAGTTTTCACTTCTGCCGGCACTCCCGGAGTGCAGCCCGATCTTTTTTTCAAGCTTTTGTTTTCTAATTCTAACTTAACTTGTATGTTTTTTATTATGTTAGCATGGTACAACATGAAATTAATAAAGTAGGTAGGTACCTATATGTTATTTAGAACGTGTGGATCAAATCTTGCCACTGAAATGTGTTGTGTGTGAAATCACACGCAGTTGTTTTTGTGATCTTGCAAAGTTTTACGTTGATTTTATGGTGCTGTGATTGTAATTATAAGTCAGCGTAGTAACGTTTAAATGTTTTTTTTTTTGTTTGAGAGAAACTAATTTTGCTTAAAACTTATCAAAAGTTTTATGATTATTTGATACTTTTATTTGACAAATAATTGAATTAATTTTTTTTTTTTTTGTGATACACATTTTTAATTTTGTGATAACTTTTTTTATTATTTGAACCGAAAAGATATGCGAAAACATACGTAAATCTAAATATCTCGACAACCCGAGAAGACCCAAGAAATTAGCCTCAGAATTCTCGAGAAACTGAAAAGCTCGAGAAATCATGAACCCTACTTTTGACAGTGCGCTTTGTAGATTGTTATTATTCTAAGGGATGAACAGAATAAAAAGTAGCTTCAATATAAGCAAGACACACTATGCTATGGCTATACATGTGTCCTCAGTGATACGATGTGGGTTAAATTAAGGTAGGCTCGTGCTATTCAGTTGAAATATGAGATGAAAAGGCAATTGCAAAGAAATTTTTTTGGACTATTGGTAGTACTGGTTATTTAGACTAGCATTCCAAGCCGTTATTTAAAGGATTAAATTGTTAATATTTCCTTGCATTGTTTATATTAATAAATCTTTTACCTGTATTAAGAAACATAGGTATTTAAAGGCAAGAAATACCAGTTTGAGTTACTTATAAAACCGAGCGTACCAAGTAAATTCTTGTGCAGTTACTGCCTTCGTAGTCAGAGTCACATGTTTACATTCACACAGTAGCTTTTGCCGCACATAGTTTACAAGATTGTTATGTCATACAGTCAGATTATATCTATAGATATAATTAGTATGCTTAAAGATAGAACAGTGTGAAACAGTATCGAATAATCGCATCAAAATTGTATGAAGTCGGTTAACCTTTCGGTCGTCTATTTGGGCGCGTGGGGAGCATTATGCCGCCACCCTTTAATAATTTGTGAAATTTAAGTGCATCAAGGTCAAACTTTTTAGTAGCTGCCTCTAAGTTTAAGCTGAAATGGTTTAAAGCCAAATGCTTTAAAATGTGTAACATAATCAAAATAAATGATTGATTTCCTTGAGGTAAATATCCATTTTATCATTACTATATTTAAAAACACATTTACTTAAAAAAAATACTGTTTAGAAAAGGCGGTAAAATGACCCCCACGCGCCTATCTCGCGTTGTAAAAAACAGCGCGCCTACTCTAGGGTTAAAAAGCACTGTGTATCGAATCCAGTACAAATAGCAAAGTATTTTTGCAGGATTTAATGTTACCACTTTTAACACAGTTTACACCTTAATCGATTAAACATTGAAAGTAATCGATTTGCTTTGTGTGCACCGATATAATTCATTTACATGGTTTTATCATCCATTCATATTGCATATCAACGCTATAAATGCGACGGTGACTGTGAAGTATTTGAAAGGGCTTTTATATTTTTTATAGCTTCTACAAAATATACATGAAGTGAAAATTTTAAGAGAAATTACATTTAAATAAATCAATTTGTTTGCTCGAATATGGTACATAGAGCTTTCAAGTTCATAATAAATTATTATATTGGATTATAAATGTACCCAAAAACACTCAAAACAGTTTATTTTTCCACACTGATAGATCTCCTTTTTGGTAAATTTTATTCGATATCTACCTCATAAAGAAAAATTTTCACTGTTTTATCATATTTACGATCGAACAGAAATAAGCTGTGGATAAAATTATAAGTAAAGGCCGGATTTGCGGTGGCAGGAATACAAACTTGGTAGTGATTACCAAATTATCGTAAATGTTTTTATACATCGATGTTTTGAAAATATTTTTGAAGTGGAACTTCTTTGATCGCGTCTGTATTTATTTTTTGTATTTTACCAAGGAGGATGTATTTCTTAAAAATTTGACATTCTACTTCACTCACTTTGACTTTGCTATCATTGCATCAAGAAAAACTGCAGTGAATTTTATTATTTATACATTTCACGATTTTCACTTTTCTAAATGTAGGTAGGTAATTTCTACTATTTCGGAGAGTAAGTCTATAAGTATATCACGTTACATAATTATAATTTTTTTTTCGATAAATTACACAAATAGATAATCAAGTAGTCCACGCACTATTAAACGTCATTTTATTCGTGCTACCGAAAATCCGGGGTCTGATTATAAGTGTGATTTAACTACTAAGTAAAAAGTAACAAACGCATTGCATTCCAGGTAATCACAAACATGCGAAGTCGTCAGCACATCGAGAGTGCAGTAAATTGCCGTGACGCAAATTAGCTTTTATTTCATCCCAAGGATCTTGGTGAAACCTTCGAAAATAGAAACAGTTTTTAGTGCAGGAACAACGTCGCACCGGACGGGATTAATGACTATAGCAATTTACTCCCTGAATCAAATCCGATTGCGTCGTACGTTATTTCAGTGGAAGGCGATTAAATCTATCAATGAATTTCCGCCATCTGAAGCTTGACACTTTTAATATCGACAATCAACCCGCGACCGCTGTGAATGAACAATACAGGGTCGTAAATTAAATAGTCCTAAGTTCGTGCCAACCAGCACAAAATGGGTGTAAAGACCCGAGCTCAAACAGGCGTGCCTGAGATTTATAATAAGAGCGTCATTATATACCCGTGGACGGCAATGTGACACCAGCCTTTTAGCATTTGACAAATGAATCAGTCAGTATTGCATTTTGTACCAAATCATTGTTGTTGCTAACGTAAATATTGGACGTCGGCGCAATCGAAGTTAAAACACTGAAGTTCCCGCCTTTGTTCGTGCTAATACTAGTTCATATATAGGTATGTAACTACTAGGGAGACACGTTTTGTAGATGAATAAACTTTCTAGATTGAGATAATTAGGTATGCAATATTAGGTTCAATAACCAATGTGATTAATTAATGTCCGACTTCATTCCTTTAGTTAAAGTTAAAGGCCGAGACATTAAAGCTACTTTACGAAAATCTGTGATAACTTGGTCATTGCTGAAAAACTGCTTTTGAAAATAATTTCACACGGAACTCATGAAAAATAGAAAAATAGAGTCAAATAAAAAAGATATTTAAAAAATAATATCTCAAGTCATTAGGAGCTTATTGTTATTTTAAGGTGTGAACGGCAACAACTGAATTTCATAAATTCTGCTGAAGTAGGAAGGATTTCAACATAATAAAATATTAAGTTCTTTCAGTGAAAAAGACTCATATAATATGGAACAGAGAGAAAGCGCCTCTCATTTTATATTTTTCAGGAATGCAGGTGCAGGAAGTGTTTTTGGTATAAAATTATATTTTACATATACAATAAAGAGAATATAAATAAATAAAATATAATTTTATACCAAAAACACTTCTTGCACCTGCATTCCTGAACTAGAAACTTTGAACTAGAAAATCCCGTGTTTCAGGCAGTCCGCCGTCAGAAGACATGGAAAATTAGACAAGATCTAATAGATAGCAGGCTCCGACCTGTTGCCATCTATTCATTTGCTGTCGCTTCACTAGGTATATGATTGAAATTGCTATCACTTGCAATCGATTTTCAAAAAAAAAACCGGACAAGTGCGAGTCGGATTCGCCCACCGAGGGTTCCGTA
The DNA here is from genome assembly GCA_943789525.1 of Agriphila geniculea. NCBI lineage: Eukaryota > Metazoa > Arthropoda > Insecta > Lepidoptera > Crambidae > Agriphila > Agriphila geniculea. Next base: position 8,874,367 of record OX038870.1, read on the forward strand.
CGTAAATACATAGACTATTGTTTTTATGATTCAATTACAAATTTTTCAGACTTTTCCGGGTAATTGTAGTATAAGACGATATTACTTGCCTCATAAATCTAGGTCAACGGAAAGTACTCTATAAATTTTGATTCCCCAAAATAAAGTTTCTTGACCGACATTCAGACGGACAACAAAATGATCCTTTATAGGATCATTATAGGATAATTTTGTTGTCCCGAAACGAAACCCTTATGGGTTTAGTTTTTTTCTTTTGAGGTACGGAAGATTAAAAACATAATTATACTTAGCTTGTTTCACTTGTCAGTATAAACGGAATACATCTCACCTCCTTATATCTTTTATTCAAAGCTAAGTTGTACATAATAATAATAAAATGTATTTAGTTTTACAGCCCAATTACAAAGCAGCACAGTACCAACATTTCGAGTAAATAGGATAGGCAAATGTTACATATTAGGTACTATCACCTGTGTCTGAACAGGTCGAAAAACCTGTATCTCAGACTAGCGCTCCTCCCTAGGATCTAATCCAATATTATAAAGAAAAAAGAATTACTTAGGTTCTAATATTCAAAATAAAGAAAAGAAAAACAAATAACATACCTGGATGATGCAAGCTAACTGAACAGAGGTTGTTGGAAGACGCCAACGAATACGAAGGTTCATCCTTCGGTTTGAGGAGCTCGTGTGTGGACATTGCGTGTATGGACAGCTCCTGTATATAAAAAGTAGGTATGAGATATTGCTAAATCGTTTGTACAATATTTTCAATAAAAAATATCAAAATCATTGCTTCTTACGACAGCGCTATAAGTATCATAAGTTAAATAATATTTTCTAAAAACCCAAAAGTCCCTGAAGAAATTAGCATTTCTCGCATAAACACGTGCGGACTATATTTTTCTAATGTTAATATTAAATCGAATCCCGAAGAGATGGCCAATAAATATTCAACAATATCTATTTTTACATTCGTAGGACGCTTTCCCCGATCTTGAATGAACGGGCGACCCTCGTAATGTCGGACTGTGCTCGTGAAACGGCGCAAGTAACAAGCAGAACAAAGCTCATAAATAAATAAGGATAAAAAAAAACTAAACATAAACTATGCTTTTGTATTAATCAGCTCCTAAAATATTTTGAAATCTTTATTCTTCGTGAAATTAACTGATGAAATTAATATGTCTTATGTAAATAAAACTTTGAAAAATCAAAATATAGAAAGCTAGATTTTTAAAGTTTTAAAAATCAAAATATAGCTTTCTATATTTTGATTTTCAAAAGTTTTATTTACATTAGACATATTAATTTCGGCGTCAAAAATGATTTACTCCCTGTTTCTAAATTCGAGAAAAGATTCATTTGCTTACGGGTAGTAGAATTATGACACATTTACTATGGACCTTATATCAAAATACTACCATCCGTAATCAAAACGAATCGGTCTCGAATATATTAATAGAAACCGGCTCTTATAAGGTTCTATTGTAGGATACTTTAAACAGGGTTAGGCTTTAATTCAAGACATGCTTTGGATGAAACGTTTTCATAATTTACAAGTTTAAAAAAAAAAAATAAGTGATAATATTGATTGATTTGCGCATGCCAATTATGGTATAGCACTGATTCAGCAATTTTGTGCACAAGCGAGCTCGGTCAGTTTTTCACGCTGTACGCTCATGTCGCATACCGGATCGTTAGCTTTTTGACAGTGTCAGCTATATTCGAGCTGATTTGTTCGCAACAGCTGCGCGGGCGCACCTATTAACCGCTGATACATGTTTGTCAGCCGGCTATTAGGGAGAAAGAGAGAAAATTTCGGAATCATCCACATAAGAGCGAGATCGATTCATCTCTTCGATTCACGACCAATATTTATTTGGTGCATCGTGACACTCGAGAAAAATTCCTGTTCCAAGAAATTAGAAATGGTGTATAATATATAGAAATGGTGTGTAATATACAATGGCTATTTTTTTTAAATATTTTTCTATGACTTTCTTCCAGGGGTTACAACTTAGCAGTGGCGAAGGGTCCATACAAGCCGATTCCCATCGGCTTACCTTTTGGAAATCCCACCCTACTGATCCACTATGCAGGTCACTACATTTTTCATCATTTTTATAGAGCGGCTTACCTTCGCCATAATTTCACCCCTCGCCACTGCAACTTAGCATTCACTAAGTACTTTACCTGTTTAACTGAAGATTTATTACAAATTACAAATTGCTTTATTAGAAAGGACCCCGCACAAAATGTCCGAAAAAAGCCGTTCGGTCAATTTACGGTCGGTCAAATATACCCTGTAATAGGTTGATCGAAACTAGAAAGTAACAAAATGAAATAATGACTAGTTTTAGAGATATGGCAGTAATATATATGTTGTAAGCAGAAAGTAAAAAATATCGAAGCATATCACACTTTCATGTTTCTAATTTAATTCTTATTAGGTTTAACAGTTACCATGTACTCTTCCATAGCCTATTTAATAAACTTATTAAATAGGCCGTTGTAATGTTGTTAACTGTCTATAACACTGTAATATTGCCCGACCGAGTGAAAACTGTCACTTGGTCGGGAAATGAAACTTTAAAAGTTAGAAATAAACTACGACATGTAATTTGTGACTGCAAGTATGCAAGTATTTCATCATCAGCATCTGAAATGAGGTGTATTCAAATTATTAGGTACATCTGCAAAATTGACTTTGTTTCTCAATCACGCAAAAACAGCTGAACGTTTTTGGATATTATTTGGCACAGCAGATAGTTTATTTAACCTGGATTAAAATATAGGATAAGTTTTATCCAAGGCAGAGTTTCCCTATTTTTCAAATGTCTACGCGGGCTATGTCGCGGGCGGAATCTGGTTAATCTATCGGGCACATGTAACGTCTTTTTTCAAATTCATTTTAAGATACAGTAGGTAACAAAAATGGAAGTAGATATTTATGTTGTTACATATATAAACAAAGTGCCATATGAGTATAGATCTTAGTTTCAATACACTGATATTAATTTGTATCATATAATATACCAATGACAGGTTGCCTTCCCGTCACCTACTTAAAAACACCGTAAAACCCAATCTCTTGGTCGACTTTTACGAGTTAATACGGAATGATAAACAGCCAATAAATACGGTTCTTTTGCTACCGGAATATAACACAAGATCGCGTTGCTATCCTTTTTCTGCACGCAATTTAGTACATGTCTTATGATCACCTATTTTTTTCAATTGGCATTACTAATCAAAACATCAAAACGACATTATGCGTTTGTAAGAACTTTCAACACCCGCGGCTATGGGTCTGTCCCTCACCAATGTCGGTATATTGTCAGTAACTCGCAATTTGACTAAAAAACGTCTGCAAATCAAACTAGCCTATTAAATAGCCATAACGTTTGTTATGTCATAATAAACAATATGAAACATTAACAAATCAAGGTTTAATTCATCTCTAAATTTTCTTTTGTCGTTTCATTAGATACGCTGCGCCATCCCAGTCAACGAAACGATACATTATTTTTTTTAACTATAAAAGAAATGTCAAACAACGCTCTGTTAACAAAGCAGTAATAAGTAAACGAGCTCCTCTTTACGATTGATTGGTCAATAAAATTCAAATGAAAACATAAATAAATAAATATAGTTGAGATTTATAAAAAATGTCTGCTTTCTTCGACATGGGTGACGAGGCGACAGTGGATCGGTGGGATTAAACAAAAATAGCAACGTAATTAATGGACGTTTCGACTCCACAAACTCAAAAAGAGACGCATTGCGTGAATTTTTAGTTTGTATTATAGCTATAGAAAAGAATCCATAGTAGATCTTGAATAGTACAAATTGTAATTTGAAAAAATCTGGGTGCTAATTGTCTCATTTTAAAAATCTATCGCAATCGCTTTCGTTTGACAGATGGATGATGGACATATTGCTGCATTTCTTTGGTAAGTTTTTATTTGTGCCAAAAAGAAACTTCAATGGATTACATCCTGAAAGCGATTGCGATAGATTTTGAAGTTAGACAATAGAGAGGCAGGTTCGGTAGCTTTAAGGTTTATCCAAACAGAACGCGTACCTAGTGCCGCGTTATAGCGTTATTGCCGCGTTGCGTTTTAACGTCGCGCTCTTTTACGTCACACTGATATTAGCGCTACGCTCCTACGCAACGTACTATTCACCAGTGCGCAGTGCAGTACGCTAGTCTTTGGAAAGTTTATTCGCCGTTTCGATGACGAGTGATTCAAATGAGGAAGAATTATTACTTTTATATGCTCTATCACGATCACAGAGAGTTTCATTTATTTCATTTCCGACTTGTTCGCACAATTTTGACTTTATTGCTAAGTTTTGATAAATTATCCTTCATATTGTACAAGCAGAGGTATTTTCGAACTAATTCTATCAGAATTTTTCAGTCATATTTTATTGCACATGTTTACGTCGGACGCCATAACAAAATTTTGTAAATAAATACAACGCGAAAATATGGTTTTAGGAGGTAACTTCGAGAACCTATAGCCATTTGACAGAAAATATTGTAATTTTGCTAAATAAGGTCAATAAACCTCTTGCTGTTAGCAATTGGAGGCATGAGGTAAAGGGGCGGAGGTCACAGATTGCACTTAGCGCGATACATAATTTCACGCTTCAGTTTTCACTGAAGCTAATTAAGTGGTAGGTTGTTTTTTGCTCGTTGTTGTTACAATGGAACGCAATCGAAACTCGACGATATGTCCCATTTTTGGTGACATTTGAGATCTGAAAAAAAATATACTACCTTTATGGCGTTTTTTGACCAAGATACAAAAAAGGAACCATAATTTCAAGAATTGTAGTATCGTACAGAGTTGAAGAAATCTGAGAAAAAGCACCAATGCCGACCGTTTCGTATATACCAGATTGATACAAATGCTGAAATCGTATCATTTAAAATGCTTGATCTGATCAGTCCTAAATCCGCCTATTTGAAATTCCGCAGATAAACTTACATAGATGCATCTTCCTATATAAATCTGATTGATTAGCAGCATAATATCACCAAACCACCACTTTTAAGAAATTAAGTGACGAAAATTTACAGATTTTTGTTGACCAAAAAGTTAAGGGTGTATTGCCTCTGCTACGTCCGCCATGTCATACCCAAGCAGTACCCAAGCAGTGCAAAAAGCAGTAAAGACTGTGACAGAAGCTTCAAGTACATTGTGTAGCAAATTTGCAAGAGAAGGCTACATAAATGCCCAGATAGCGTTTCGCAAATATATGCCAAAATTCGACACTTAGAAAGATTTTGTGGTAAATTAAATATAATAAGATTAGCTGCGGCATTTGGTTTTTAATATTTAACAATTATGTTCTATAAACTAGGGTTTAATTACAAAATATACATAGATTTAATTATTCCTTGAGGGGATTTACGTCAAATCTCTTTTTTACCTTTTTTTGAAATTTCAAGCAAGGTTAATCCGGAGGCTGAAGATAATATCAATCGTAACTATTTTTATAACATATTTGCTCGTAAAGGGTCTTTTATTACACCAATTTCAATATCGTATTGTATCTCATTACGAACTTGTGCGGTAATGTAAAGTAAAACGCACGGTTTCCTTGATAAACCGTGCGTCTTACTTTACATTACCGCACGGTTTATCAAGATGCTTCGTCTAAAACGAATGGTACTTTTTTAAATCTTAGCAAAGAGTTTTTATGTCAGAAAAGAGGTCAACATTTTATTAATAAATTTAACTTTGGGTGATAAAATATAATAAATAAACATTTAATTATTTAATTTAATTAATTTTGACAATAAATTACAATGATTTATCTGTAACAAAAACACAAAAATATTAATTTACTTTATTAGTAATACTGGCTGTTTTTTTATGCCTTTGCCTTAAAAAAAGCGCTGATGAGCGCGCGCATAGCTTATTTAAACTAGTAAAAATTATTTCACGCGCTTTTTTTGCTTTATTGTTTTTATTTGAAAATGTCGTCAAGTAGTGATTAATTTATTAATTCGACACCGTCAGAAGTCTCAGAGGCAGCGAAAAAGGCTACTCTAAGCCTCTTGCCCGAAAAATTTACCGATAGATACTTACAAGCGTATCAAAATTTCATCATAATATGGAAGACAAGCAAAGGTGCAAAGTCCGAGTTTTATTTATTTTCTCGCAAATATGTTATAAAACGTCGTATGACATACGTGCGCTTTGATAATTACAGCCTCTGCTTTCTTGTAGCAATATCGCCTCGGCCGTAATTTTCAACTTACCGCACTTATGTCATAATGTACTATTACACGACTGCCCAAAGCAAAAAGAGTGTATATGTGTCAGGGTTCATGTATGTTTGTGGGTATGTGAGTTTCTTTATTCCACCATAACTTCTAAATGGCTCAACGGATTGGGATGTATGGGGTATTGTTAGAATCCTTACATCATTCCGAGTGATACTGGTTATATTTTTTTTGAAAAAAGTTAATATGGCGACTGTATGACGCCATTTTTAAAAGTGAAAAAAATTTTTCTTCAATTATTACAATATTGGCATCAAATGAAAGGCCTTAATGAGCACATTTCAAAAATATATAATTTGTCACTAAACTGTGTAAAATAAAAATAAATAAATTTGAAAAAAAAAAAAAAAAACACGACTGCTAAAAAGTTAAATAACAAGTGTCATTGCAGTCGGGGGACCTCTTCGATTAAAAATTGTTCCACAAAACGGTCCCCCGACTGCAATGACACTTGTTATTTAACTTTTTAGTTTGTTTTAGCAGGGCAGTCGTGTTTTTAATTTTTTTGAATTCTTGAATAACGAAACATAGCACATTTTTATCACTATTACGTTTGTATGTACGATATTTTTATTTTCTCCATACATTCGTGACCCACCCTACTACGGAGTGCTGTTATGTAGTATGTAGGTACTTTATTGCGTAAATTTTTAACTGGTAGGTAGGTATTATAGCTATTTATGGAAAGGAATCGATAGTTAATGTTGAATAGTACAAATTATAATTATCGAATTAAAAACAGATTTATGGTTCTGGGGACCTATTTTTGAATCACTCGACTCCAGTCGAGCGCTCGTTTCTACTGATTTTCGTTCGACATCTCATTGTTTTGAGTCATATAAATCAGTCGAAAAGAGCGCTCGACGCCAGCCGAGCGATTCAAAAATAGGGCCCCTGGGGGTAAAATTGTATGTTATATAATGTTAATAATATTTTTCATTTTCCAAATCTTAAAATTATTTTAACCTACTAACTAATATTATAAATTGGAAAGCTTGTGTGTGTGTTTGTTACGTCTTCACACCTTTTGGCTGGACGGATTCGGATATAATTTGGTTGATAGACAGATTAGAACTTTGATTTAACATAATATAGGCTACCTACTTTTTATCCTGGTCAAAAGTTACTTAGGGTCTACGCGGATGAAGTCGTGGGCGGCCATTAGTGAGTTACATAAAAAACAAACATTATCGATCTCAAATAAGATTTATAATTATGTAATGTAATATCAATTGTAGTAGCTACATAAATTAATGTCACCATTCTAAGGTTTTCAAAGAATTTCTGCAACTTGCAGTGCTTACGTATATGTTTTATTTCTACATACCTACTTAGATACCTACCTAAACTTCAAAAACCTGAAAATTCAGGGAAGCACCATACATTCTATGTGAAAATAAGAACCTTCTTATTTTCATCTAGAATGTTGCTTCCCTGTTTTTTTTGGAGTAGCACTTACGAAGTAACATTATGGCCTCTTAATATTTGAACAGTAAAACGATATTTCATTGAAGGTATGGGTTTTCGACAGAAGAATATGAAATTCGGACGTATGTATTACAACGCCAAAGTTGAAAAGACTGAATTTTACAAGACCTATGGACGAAAGACCGAAAATTAAAAAGTCGGATGGTTGTTTGGCCATACGTTTAAAATCACGAAAAGACATTTTATCTAAAAGACTAAATCCTGAAACTTAAAATACCGAAAGTTAATTGAGGGTTACCTACATGTCAGCAGGTCGGTTCTGGCACTTTGCCGGCCACTGCCGCAACACGCTCGCTTCGCTCGCTTGGCTCGTGCGTTGTTGGTCGCAATGAAACGTAACTAACTAAACAGAATTTCGGGATTTCGAAATATGGCATTTTATCTTTCGGGATTTCGAACTATCCGTCCTTTAATAATCGATCTTTGAAGTTTCGGTCTATCGGATATCTACATTTAGGATTTTCGGTATTTTGAAAATAGGTGTTTTTAATACGTCGATATTTCGGTCGTTTGTATTATGAATTTTCGGCATTGTAATACATACCCGATTCGGACTGTTTAATAAATTACCCCTCCGTAAACTTAATTCACCTGGGTGAAATCACCTAGGTAAAATTTTATTATTTTTAATTGTCAAAAAACAATTACTTTTAACAGAAACAACATACCATTATGTTGACTGCTTTTATGTAAAAAAAAGATCTCTTTTCAATTACCTACTAACTTTGTGATTTATCGGCTTTTTAACGGTTTCAAATGTTTACGATCAATCGGCTGTTTCAAGACTTGCATTCTCATGAACGCAACCATTACCGACTGAAAAAAGACATGAAGGTTTTTATCTATCAATTACAATGAGATGCATCGTTGAAATTGAAACGAAGTCAATTGGCTCGTGAAATAGGTCCATTGTGCTTTGTACATGACCGAATTAGCGTTGTTAAGTTAGCAATATTTCCGATAAGCCTTTTTAAGGTTGATCATCATTTTTAAGTCTTGATACACCATGCTTAAGATCGATTGTTGATTGCACCACGTCGCAAATGCAAGTTGACGCCTGAGTAAAATATACACATGTAAAAATGGTACTAGGGGCCCACCCACGAACACTAAGAGTAATTGTACAAAATATTCCCTTGCACGTGTTATGTGAGCCACAATTCACGGCCTACTTTTATAAAAATATAGCGCTGGCAATTTTTAACTTCATATTATTCTTCGAACAAAATGTTAAAGTAACGCGATAGATGTATTGTTTGTATAGTGTTAGCCTTTATTATACACGGTTAATTTTTAAGTATATCTAAAAATGAAATGGGGTGGGGAAAAGTACAACATCGACTCGACTATAATGTATGGAACAGCTGATTTTTGTTTTCGATATTTCGTGATTGGCCCCATAGTAAAAGTTGTTCATTTACGTGGTCTGACATCCCCATTTCATTTTTAGATATAGTTAAAAATTAACCGTGTATTAAGTAAGCCTAATTCCATATTAATTATAATTTACTTTAGTGTTAATGAATAATATTTAATTGTTTTGGTATGATTGTATGTATGTAAGTCTTGATTTGATTTTGTATCGAGTCACTTTTATAAAATGTACAAACCTACATGCAAAGAGATATAAAACTTCTCTGCATTTCATACGATCAGTTTATTTTTCTTAGACAAAGAAGATCGATATGAGAGTTTCTGGCGCCATTTGATCGAGTTCGGTTCGGTGACTATTTTAAGTACATATTTGCAAATTGATTCATAGTGGATATTGTATCTTAAAATTGGTGCAGTTTTGTGGTACAAGTGTCTACGCAACTGTACATATAACAACATACATACAACATATACATACAACATATGTGGGATAATTGAAATAGGCGCGATCTTGGTTTTGTGAAGCCAAGACTTTTACTGTAGTGGTGGCTACCTCGGCAGAACTTACCGAGTAAACTGTCTTGATATACTTGGTGCCAAATGCTCCAAGCAGCATTGGAATGCACCCGCATTCTAATGTAAACTGAAACAATCTACCACTAAACTATTCAACACTTGACACTGGTAACAATTATTTCCAAGAGAAAAGTAGATTGCCAAAAGAAAAATAAGAAGAAGATCGATATTCAGGGCCAAGAAGCTTATTCAGGGCATTGATTTTGACATCCCGCCATTAATATTGCTGGCTGAAATGCGAAATGTAAAACATGTTATTTGCGAAATTTGTAATAAATAGCTAAACGTTTATTTTCTCTCTTATTCTATCAGCATTCCTTGCATTTTGAACTTATCCCTACAATAGCTCTTATATGCGGAGAAACTGGGTGAGAAGACATGTATTCAATAATTACATAGTATCTTTCAGCGTTTTTAATCTATTTATTTTATAATCTACAGGCGTAAAAACAATACACTGACTCGTCTGTGAATCAGTTTCAGTACTTTCAGTTTAAATTGTTGAGTGAAACTATAACACGCTAGGAGTATTATTTATTCTGTGCTATAACTATAACTAGCCTGAAAAACTCAAAAATCTATAATATAACGCTTTTATTAAATGAATGAACAAAATATATGATCGTTTGTTTTATTTATTTACTGTACATAAAAAAATACATATTTTTTAATGTATTTTTTTTTTTAATGTAATGTATTTATAAATAAAAATCAATTTATCAAGAAAACACATAACAAAGCAGAATATGAACTGCTCACATATAAGGTTACCCTGTGTTAAATATAAGAGACAGGCTCTTCAATTAATTAATAACAATTTCAACAAGTGGTTTTTTTAAAGAACATTTCTATAAGCTTAATGCATAAGCCATAATGAGAAGGTTTTTACAATATTTACTATATTTTATTTAGGCCATTTTAAACAACTGGAATTATAATTTTGAGTTGTTTTGGCAGTTATATTTAGTATACTAGCTTTCAACTATGAATCCCACTTTCGGAATGAAGTATTTGTAATTTGTGTCTTTTCAAAATTACTTAAATCATGATGTGCAGACCGCCTTCCAAACCGCAAATACTCGTCTAGATCTGTAATTATGTACCTAGGCTGTTCCGAAAATTAATAGCCACATAGTAAATATAAGTATTTTTTTTCATGAAGTATTTTTTAATCAAGCGGCTGATTTCAATAAAAATCTCCACAGCGCAAATCACAGACCATTCACACGTGGTTATTATATTTATCATATTTTTTAAATTTATTTAATCGTATGGCGGTTATATAAATAGACGGATACATGAATTATTATCAACATTCAGATTTCTTAGCCATTTAGTCTTAGTCTTGGGTGAGGTTGTAGATGTCTTTAATAGATCCCGGGTAAGAATGTAATAATGTATTTGGTAAATAAGAAATAATGGTAAGAATGTATTTGGTATATTTTTTAAAGATAATCTTTTGCTCGTCTTTTCTTTAGACTAATGAAGTTTCGCGGAAAGCTTTTTTTATCATAGCTGCTGAAACTATCGATTTTTTGGGGATGAAATATTGCCACTTCATTCTTCATACAGCCCCACGTGCGATTTTTTTATTTGCCGAAAAATTAACACCGCAGAAAAGAGGCCATCGAAGAATTCGAGCGAACCTTATTGCATATTTCGACCTTCCGCAAATTTTTTTTTTTTTTAATGTTTGAAAGATGGTTCACCTAGATGCATAATTGCATTTAAGCAGAAAGAAAATATTTCAAAAAGTTGTAATTTTTTTTTTTTTCAGATAACTACTTATTATTTGTGGAACAGCCCACGTGCTACAAACAATTTCTCGCAAATATTCTCGCCCTCTGTCGACTGTTAACTAATAATAGAACTGCGAGACCTATATTTAAAAAAAATATACGCAATAATATTTTTCTTATTGCGCATTTTATTAAAGACTAACGGCCGCCCGCGACTTCGTCTGCGTGGTTTTTTTGCTATCCCTCGGGAACGATACTTTTTTTTCGGGATGAAAAGTACCCTATGTCCTTCTCTGCACCCCTGATAACGTGTATACAAAATTTCATGATGATGGGTTCAGTAGTTAAGACGTAAAAGCGTAACAAACAAACAAACAACGGACTTTCGCATTTATAATATTAGTAAGGATACCTACCATAACTCCAACGGACGTCGATTTCTTACTAAGTTACTTTCACTAAGTTCGATACAACCAACAGTTTTGAAAAGTCATACATAATACCTGAGTAAGGATTTCGATTAAGGTGGTAATACCACCGAAAGTGGTGCCCCTCAGAGGTTTTTATTTAATAAGTTGTTAATAAAAAATAATTTTAATAAAAGTTTATTTGGAATTTTTATGCCTATGGTCTAGTATTTTTAAACGATAGCAAATATGTCAAAAACGGCCACTTTTAGCAGTTTTGCTATCTACTTCTAGCAGTGACTACGAGGGAATGTAATGATACCGTTTAAAAATATGGCTATGGGTCATAAAAATTCTATTTATCAAAACTGTTGAATTACTATATTAAATAAAATTCACCGCGGCGCCACTTTCGGTATTACAACCGCAACATCGTAAGTTTTTTAAGTTTACAAAATATAATATTTTATCAACATAGCTTTTACAACTGCGGTGTCGCCAAAAAATTCCTGCAATGGATACAACTTATTTGTTTATGATTGAATAAATAATTAGAACATTAGGAATTAATGAGTTATGTTTGGTTCGAAACAACATGTATATCCCTTTCGGCCTCAGGCGTTTACTTATCAAATAGCCAATTTCTCATTTCGACTACTTCTCAATGAAACATCTTCGCAGCTAGCCAACCTAGCAATTATCCTACTTCGCATCTTTTGACATTTGTTAGTTAGTGATTCAAAATTAGAATGCTGGTTAGATCAGTTGGGTGTGTATAACGATCTGAATCTCCTCCATTCACTCCTTGGATAGCCATCATCAGATCACAGCACAGTACATCCCTGGCAGGAAACCAAGAATTCAAAGTTACCTCGTTTGTATGAAAATAACACCTGTATCCCTAGACAAAAGTTTATGTGTATTTTTCATTTGTTCAAGTGACTTTGCAAGAGACTTTCCGTCGCATTGGCAGATAAATACATTGCTGAGCAAATCGTAATGTGACCAATTTGCAATTTCGTCACAACTGTAACATTGACATAATTTATTTACTATTAAGTACGCCGATTTACGCCTCTTCCTATTGAGGTCGACTGTTGCAACATTCGCAATACATTTCCGACATTAAGTATTCATTTATTTGTAAAATGTTTAAGTTCTTGAAGATATTTACGAACATGAGTGTGATGTGACGAGGAGATAAGTTATGGTGAATCACAGGTGTTACAATATTTTCTTTTCTAGCATTTTTCTTGTCTTCTATCATAAGTGCCAATGTCAAGTTTGACACGCATTAAGTAAAATGCAAGGAAATTATCGCCCGATTGCACTAAACTTAAGGATCGCCTAAGTCTTTTCCTAACTACAACACGACCAAATTAAAACGGTGTCATAAACTTAGCCGTCATGTAGCTGTCATTTGCCTAGTTATCTTGGTCGAGTTATAGTTAAGAAAAGACTTAGGCGATTCTTAAGTTTAGTGCTTTTGCACCTATAAGTACTTATAATTTCCTTGTTAAAATGTTCCTCTTGCGGCTATATCTGTGGGACTTCTTGGATTAAAAAAAAAGGACTTTTGGCCAAATGACAGTTGATTGATTAAGTTTCAAAGGGCAAACATTATCATTTAACAAAGGATTTTAGTCAGAGAAGTAACAGTGGCAGGCGCTGTTGAAAACTCAATACTTTTTAGATTTATCACAGTATGCCGACACCGGTCAGGTTTCAGCAGTCACACGAGTCGCGTGCTTGCATGGCGCTGGGCACGTCATCGGTCGGCGCGGTCACCGGGCGATCGATCGACTCGAATGATCGACTATTGGAAATAAAATTTTATTTACAAGTTCAGGGCCCGGGGTCAAGTCTGCTAATGTTTTCGTCGAAATCGTAGTTCAATGGTGTGCTAATGGTAATGCTTTTTGACACAGTTCTTGTTTCTTAAACCCAAAATCAAGACACAATATGTTTCCGTTTTGGGTTAAAGAAACACAATGTGTTTCAGTTTTGGGTCTAAGAAACAAGAACTGTGTCAAAAAGCATTACCATTCAAACACCATTGAACTACGATTTCGACGAAAACATGAGCAGACTTGACCCCTAGGTCTGCTATTGTTAACGTCATAATCGTGTTTCAATTGTGTTTGAATTGTAATGCTTTTTAACATAGTTATTGTTTCTTAAGGGTTATGTGACTACTGGTCCACTTGCTACTGGGCCCAAGCACTAGTAGCAAGTGGACCAGTATCCTCCTAACCCTTTCTTTAACCCAAAACCGAAACACAATTTAAACACCATTATGGCGTTAAAATATTTGGGCCCCTGGTAGCGAATTACGTAAAACTGTTTCTAACAATTCTCGATTGAAATAGATTGAAATCGCAGTTGCATTGCTGCTTTAAGTAAGATAGTTGTTACATTGGTTCTAACTAAAGCAGCAATGTAACTGCAATTTCTGTCAAAGATGATTGCTACAAAATTACACAAAACGACGAAAAGAAATCTAACTAGATAAAGAGCTGGAGGCTCTCCGAAATAGAATTGAGGATATAGGTACCTTACAAATAAATGTAAGAAAAGTTGAACATACTACAAATCCCTAAAAACGTGCTTTTTTAACATTGAATTTGAATTGTTTTACATTCTTTGTTTTTACAAAAAACAAATAACCCACTGAATGTTTGTTTTCTTCTGTTTTGTGTGAAAAATTCTCATATTTCCGCCCAAAACCTTCGTACTTTTGAAAATTCAGAATGTTTGCGATTTTTTTTACGCAGAACAGAAGTATTTGTTATGAAAAACAGAAAAATCTAGCATCTTCTTTGATTTTTGTTGTATATAAATAAATTCATTAGGTGTTTGTTCTTATTTACGCCAAAGTTATGACAATACGACAGTGTTTTTTTGCACGTTTTCACATTTTTTAAATATTAATCTACAAGGTGTGTCTATCAATTTTTGTATTCGATTACGATTTTGGTAGCTCCTAGACAAACTCTTTAGCTAGCCAGATGTTTTATTGCCATGTTTTCCATGTAAACTTATGACAATCCCAGTACACTTTTCCTATAACCGACCCTTAATAGCTCACAGTATGAATTACCGGCCTTGCAAAAGAAAAGATATGTTATCATTGCTTTGTCACCACCATAAAACTCTGTCCGTTGAAAAATATACTTTTATGTTAATGAAAATTTCATCATAAATTTTTAACAATACTAAGATGTAAATAAGTAGCACGATATCTTATTGACAATCAAGTAGTTCAGTTCGAGATGAACTTAAGTCAGGGACAATTTGATAAAACGCCCGGTCAGACTAAATCACGTAGGTACCTACACTACACACACTACCTTCATAACTAGCTTTACTAGAAAAAAATCGTAACATTTACAATGTAACTATAAACATTTTCATTAATTTAGTTAGCGTCATCAATGTTACATAAGTTGGAATTAAGTATTTTCTTCACTATATTTAAACTTCATAATATTACAAACATACATTGCTCTGATAAGTGACGGAAATCTGAAACAATGAGACGGTACCACAAACACCTAGACCTGAGATAATATAAGACTCAACTGGGTATCGAAATTGAAACCGATAACAAAACTGATCTGAGATGACTACACCATGAAAACTGTTGTAACTGTTGTAAGATGTTCTGAGATGACTACACCATGAAACTGTTGTAACTGTTGTAAGATGTTTTGAGATGATTACACCATGAAACTGTTGTAGCTGTTGTAAGATGTTCTGAGATGACTACACCATGAAACTGTTGTAACTGTTGTAAGATGTTCTGAGATGACTACACCATGAAACTGTTGTAACTGTTGTAAGATGTTTTGAGATGATTACACCATGAAACTGTTGTAGCTGTTGTAAGATGTTCTGAGATGACTACACCATGAAACTGTTGTAACTGTTGTAAGATGTTCTGAGATGACTACACCATGAAACTGTTGTAACTGTTGTAAGATGTTCTGAGATGACTACACCATGAAACTGTTGTAACTGTTGTAAGATGTTTTGAGATGATTACACCATGAAACTGTTGTAACTGTTGTAAGATGTTCTGAGATGACTACACCATGAAACTGTTGTAACTGTTGTAAGATGTTCTGAGATGACTACACCATGAAACTGTTGTAACTGTTGTAAGATGTTTTGAGATGATTACACCATGAAACTGTTGTAGCTGTTGTAAGATGTTCTGAGATGACTACACCATGAAACTGTTGTAACTGTTGTAAGATGTTCTGAGATGACTACACCATGAAACTGTTGTAACTGTTGTAACTGTTGTAAGATGTTCTGAGATGACTACACCATGAAACTGTTGTAACTGTTGTAAGATGTTTTGAGATGATTACACCATGAAACTGTTGTAACTGTTGTAAGATGTTCTGAGATGACTACACCATGAAACTGTTGTAACTGTTGTAAGATGTTCTGAGATGACTACACCATGAAACTGTTGTAACTGTTGTAAGATGTTTTGAGATGATTACACCATGAAACTGTTGTAACTGTTGTAAGATGTTCTGAGATGACTACACCATGAAACTGTTGTAAGTCTAGTTTATTTGTCCAAGACTTCGATCAAGGATGCCCGAAGGTCTGAAACCATAACCACGACACTAAAAGCGAACTCTTAAGAAGTTAAAAATAATATCATCAAGTCATATATAAGTAGATCTATTTAAAACCTCCTTCCAAAAACCTGAAAATGAAACAAAAACGCTTCAACAGTCAAAGTTAAAGTCAAAATGACTTAATTCAAACAAAAGCACTTTTGAACCGTCTATATTTTTTTAAGATTTAAATCGGTTTAAACTGACAGAAAGAACAATTTTTTAGAGTTATTTAATTTTGAAGCTGTTTTTGTTTTATTTTCAGGTTTTTTGAAGGATTTCTTTTTTAAAGCTTTTTATTTTCAACTTATTAGTGGTACGGTACATATGATGTAAGCCTGTAAATATTTTCAACGTTATATAATATTTTCAATGGTACAACGCCCATAACTTAATTTTCAAATTCACGCGGAGTTCCGTTGTGTGTGTCTTCGTAATTCATGGTTCAAGTCTAGGCAAGAACGTCGCAGACCATAGCTTGGTTTGTTTTGGATTGACTAACATAAACCTATCAATACCACATTCACTATACATATCCTATTTGACTTTGAGGAGTTCCTTTGTGTGTATCGAAGCCTTAGACTTCGATGATACACAAGGGTAGTTCATTGGACTTTGGTCCTGTTAAACCTACGTTTATCATACCATGTACATCATGCAGCACTCTGGCCACTAATCACTGTATTTTATACTTTAAAGTACCTGTCACTT
This sequence comes from Agriphila geniculea, assembly GCA_943789525.1. Taxonomy (NCBI): domain Eukaryota; kingdom Metazoa; phylum Arthropoda; class Insecta; order Lepidoptera; family Crambidae; genus Agriphila; species Agriphila geniculea. Next base: position 8,891,602 of record OX038870.1, read on the forward strand.
TGACTCTAAAAGAATTATAAGACTATCAGCCGATAAAATTTTCACAGGTCCAATACCAATGACATCGTGATCACTCTTTTGGTAGGTAAACCATTTCAAACAAAAAAGAATCATCTATAACGGTTAATAAACAAAGAAGTTATGCCTGAAAATCCGTGAAAACTCGTGCGGTATACTACCACACGAGTTTTCACAGAGTTAGCTTACGCTAAATAATAGCTTATTATCTTAATTATTTTTCAGGATTATTTTTATGGGACCACACATGAATTCTTTCAGATAAAAAAGGAAATAGGAATTATTAAAATCAGTTAACAACTGGCGAAGTTATGGTAAATTATGCATAAAAAAATAAAAATACCATCGACTTGAGAACCTCCTTCTGTTTTTGAAGAAGGGGACACTAAGTTCGGCACTCGTCTATTTTTTCATAGATCTATATGACTTGATAAATAATATTATTCTTTTTAACTAAGAGTGAGCTTTTTGTGTCGAGGTTTTTTTTATTTAGAGTTGGCTTTTTTGTTGGGGGATTTTTAATTTATTTATTCATTTATTCATTTTTTTATGTCCAGGATGTACATTATTTTAGTCAAAGCACCACTGTATCTTTTACCGTTTTGGCAGGCAGTTAACTATCTCCATAATTGGCTGAATGGATTTCCATCAAACGTGGTTGAGAATCATATCGATTAATTTAGCTTTCAATTAAAAAAACGCATTTCAATCGCTTGATCCGTTTAGGCATTACGATGATACGTACAGGCATACAGACAGACAGACATATTCTTAAAACTTATAACACCCCTCTTTGCGCTACGTCGGGTCGGGGATTAAAAACCTAGGCCACTTGACCACGGATAGGAGGCACAGTATAAAGTCATCAATATGATTGGATATCTTGACGACTTGCGTTAGTTAATTTTTTTAAAACACCTATATGTAAAATGTCCCTTTGGTGAGCCTTCACTCAGAGACTGTTCGTAAAACAGTTTCTGCTGTTGACAACACTGTTTACAGCACATGAATCTAGTTTAAAAAAGTTACTTGTGTATAAAATAGTTCATATTATTTTGTTTATAGAATTTAAGAAAATAATATTGTAAAAAAAACGTTTTTTTTAATAATTATATTTTTTATTATAAAATTTTATTACTGACTTCGTTATTTAATTGTAGAATTATCTAATAATGCGTGTAAAGGTTTGTGCATAATCGTGAAATAGCTGCCTCCTGAAATAAAAACTACTATAATTCCTAGTAGATCCCTCTATAGTAGGACCCTGTAGCTCCCTAGCCAGACTAATCTCAAAATTTTTGCCGGACTTTATTCAAAAAAGTCAAATAACTTGAGTAGTCGTTTTTACTGTTTATACCTACTAAGACAAAAAACGAGATTTTCCACTTAATTTTCGATCATCGGTGGCACAGTGGTATAGCGCCCAGCGATTGTGGAGGTTAAACAACTTTCGCCAGGGTCGGTCATGGGATGGGTGACCATAAATTTATTATCTCGAGCTTCTCCGTGCTTCGGAAGGCACGTTAAGCCGTTGATCCCGGCTGCATTTGCAGTGGTTAACACCCACCAATCCGCATTAGGCCCGCGTGGTGGGTTATGGCCCATCCTCCTTATCCACCCATAAGGAAGGCCTGTGCCCCAGCAGTGGGGACATTAAAATGGCTGATGGTCACATTAGCTTTTTGTCTTATATTAGGGGCATATATTTTAAACATGTATTTACAATATATTTTTAGTTCTTTGTATAATCAACCACTCAATATAAAGTGTTTGCAAGAATAAAAGTCAAATAAACAAGGTCGGTGATGTAATGGACTGTGACGAAGACAATTCGATAACAAACTTCAAAGCTACGATAAGCTGTTCAAGAAAACGTCATGTGAGATCAACAACATGAGTATTATTTACATATATTTATATTATATACAGGATGTTTGGTAATACCCTTATAAAGCTGAATACGGTAGATAAGGTCCATGCATACAACCCTGGAAAATCCTGTCAATGTCATTCAATTTGTGCTGCCATCGTAGAACAATCTATTAAATAACATTTCGTTACGCTGGGTTGTTAATACAAGTCAGCGTAACGAAATGATGATGTTAATGAAACCTCAATAGGTTACGTTTTAAAAACAACTTTTATCCCTACTTAATAATAAATGGTAAAACTTTGCATTACATATTTTATTAGGCTATACTTATTTACCATTCTAATATTCACATCATGGCGCGCGTCTTTATGTTGTTCTGAATATACCTACAGGGGTTTCTGCCATTGTCCTTTTAGACGTAAACCTCCTGAACCAGGAAGTATATTGAAATATGGTTAAAAACACCATTTCAATATACTTCACGTATCTGCCTGCACGGTGGTCAGAGGCTTTTTGAACGATAAAACCAAATCGAAATCGTTACATTATTTATCTATCAAGAATAAAAAATAAAATGCTAAATAAAACTACCTTTACCACTGGCAATATCGTTTAAACTTAGGCATAAATGGAGGAATTCAAAAAACATTTAAAAGCAAATACATAGTTTTCGCAAACATTATCAATTTATCCATATTTTAGTAATATTTATTGTTTACAATTAGCACCACCAGGGGGGCTATTACAACCTCTTAAAACTTGCCAGGTTTATGAATTGCTATAGTTACATCTCTTTCTCGCTGTATAGCAAATAAAAGAGATAGATTGATAACCAGTCAGAAAACTGCCAGGAAATAAGAGGTCATAATACGGCCCCAGGCCCCGACAATAAGCGATCCGGAATAAGCCGAGAGGCTATACTAGGAGGTCGGGATCAAGATCAAATTATGAAATATTTATGAAAAAAATGACTTTATGAATTATGATATTGTAATATAAATCAAGAAATGATTTTTTTAAAGTAATTTTCCAATTTCATTAATTTCCTTATTTAGGTAGTAGGTATGTAAACACCGATTACCTAAACGTTGCATTACGTACTTACAATAAATTCTAAGTTCCGAAGATGTTACTTAGAAAATATTCAAACTTGGCTGCATAAACAACAATGCCTTAGTATTTTTCAGGTAAAGTCATAATGTTCAACCTATCCCTGAATTAACCTGGCCCATAATCCTAGCGATAGTGTACGATCTATGCCACAAAACCAATGACAGAAGCCGTTTGTCCACCAACTCCGTCACGGGAACGGGATGATGCGCGCCGCCGAAGTAGCAGTACATAATGCATTAACTATGGCCGCCTGTCCACCGAAAACTCGTCCCGTCATCTTGATGTCATAAATAAACTTATCACCTTCATCCCGTCCCGACGCCATCACCGATATGTCACCTGATTCAATATAACAAGCGACTTGTGTGACTAAAGTCGACCGTTACAGGTGACTAAAATCAACCATGTAAATAGCCCATAACGGATAACACCTACCATCGGGTTTAATTTGAAAATGGAGCAGAAAGTCTATGCAATTCCCAGCGAAAAAAAACTAAGGAAGTGTAATTAATTGCAAACAAATATTGCTAAGTAATATTACTACAGGGTCTTAGAGCATCGCGGCTTCGTCTCGAACAGAAGCGCGTCTTACTATAAGTACAGGGTTAAAATTTTACAACCCGCTCAACATTTATTTGGGCCAGCAACGCGCCCGGTGGCAGACGTTATCTTTCTTTACAGTATTTACAGCCGTTTGTATTTTAAAAAGATAGTTTAATAGAAATGGTGTCCTTTGTAGTCAAATGGTTTAAAATACGCAAAGAAGGCAGGTAAAAAGGTGCAAAACTAACGTATCATCAGTGTTTTTTTCGTTTAACTATAGAAAATATCTATGCTATTCACATTGTTGCTGATTCACAAATCATCCACCAGTTAGCTCACTACCGCTTTTAATGCTCCAACACATTTAATAAAATAAAAATAAAATAAGTTTTATTCACTTTCTTATGACTAAAATAACAATAATTTATTGAAGCCCCCTTTTAAGCAAAAAGATGCCTGTGCCAGGAGACTCCGCTCTTTTACCTTATTGTCTATACAGTCAATGAAATTTCCTTTTCTAAATATTCGTACTTACATAGTTAAGTAATGAGAGAAATAAAACTCTTAATTTTATGGTGCTTAACGTTTAGAATAAATTAAAGGTAAGTACTTACTAATGTTAATTATGTATGTTTATGTATATATTCCATATATTGAATGATTCTATTTAAAATTTTAAATAAGGTTGTAGAAAATATATTTACTACTTATATTATTTTTTGTAAGGCTCTTGGCGATCGATGATTTGTGGCTCAAATGTGCATTTTTATTACCTTACTTTTTATTTGTGTGAATCTGTTAATGGTTTTCGTTGTATACTGAGATTGCTATAGTTAAAATAATAACTGTTGATTCACCTGTGAATATAAAATTAAAATAAAATAATATTTAGGACCTGCCCCCGTATATATCAATGCGTCTCTTTTATTTGCTATACAGTAAGAAAGAGATGTAATATAGCAATTCATAAACCTGGCAAGTTTTAAGAGGTTGTAATACCCCCTGGTCCTAAGTCTATTGATTACATTTTGTAGATGATATTCAAGGTGCATCCAGATTCCACACCGAAGATTCTTTTTGTGGCGCAATATGTCTGTTAGCGAGTAACAATGGGAAACAAAAAGTCATCATAACCGAAAAGTTATTCTTACATATACTTGCAACATGTTGCTCCACAAAAAGTAACTTAGGTGTGGATGCACCATTAAAAAAGCTACTCACCGTGGGATGGACATGGGGGTGCGAGTACAACTGCATTCTTCGAGTGTCCACCGAGTACGTGTTGACTGGTATGTCGTTCATGGTGAAGGTCCTGGCGAGCAGATTGGGCGTCAGCCGTCCGACCTTGCCGCCCTCCCCGTCAAGGCTGGCCCCATCATTGTTGGCCACTGGAACAATTCACAAGCTGGTATCCAATAATATCAAAAAAGCTGGATGGAATATTCGGCACTTTAAGGGCCGACACTTTTCTCGCGGTCTGTCCCTCACACATGAAAGAGGAACAGATATCGCGAGACAAGCATCGACAATAGTCATGATAGGCATGCTGGGCCGGCTGGTAATGCAGCAAGCGGGAGCATGACGACGGCAACGTGACGGTTAGGTACTGGTTACTGTCTGACCAAACCTTTACTAAGAAAATTGAGATGAATAGTCGCGTCTGTACACGACAAAAAAATGAAGAATACGACTATAGCTGAACCAAGGTTTTCCTCTGGCAAGATCTATGTGTTCCTAAGAAGGGTATACGAAGTGGAGCCACCTTGGTTTTTCATGCAGGTGGAGGTGGCTGAATCCTGGAAGCTGGAGGCTGGCTGGAGGGATGGATCCCTCCAGCCTCCAGCTTCCAAGATTCAGCCTTAACAGAATCTGAGGTAACTTAAACTTCAACCACATATTTTTTATGTTAAGCGACCGTAAAATTATATATTAAACAATAAATATGCTAAAAAAATACAACTTCAAATACCTTTCACCACCCAAAGATTTTGTCACTACCCGACTTCATATCATAACGTTTTTAATATCATATATGCGTAGGTTTACTTATTTATAATGTTAAATTATAGTTATTATGCAGATTTATATATTATTTCTTGCTTTTTAGAGCTATATTTTAAGGTTTTTGAAGAAAGTTTGACTTTTTTTAAGTTTTTTATTTTTAACTTTTTTGTGGTATGTATACGTTAGCGATGATATTGCTTACTATTTTCCCTACTTTTTCCTGACTAATATTATAAATGCGAAAGTCTGTTTGTTTGTTACGCCTTCACGTCTTAACTACTCAACTGATCATCATGAAATTTTGCATACACGTTGTCAGGAATATAGAAAAGGACATAGGATACCTTTTATCCCGAAAAAATGTTTCACTTCCGAGAGATTACAAAAAACATTCCACGCAGACGAAGTCGCGGGCGGTCGCTAGTATTATTATAAAGAAAACTTTTCAATGGTATAGTTATTAGTAACTCAATTTCCACTTTTCGAGCTGTTCGTTGTTAAGAAATTACAGTTCCCCTTTTGATTTTGAGGAGTCCCTATTGTGTATCTCAAAGTCCAAGGTACAATGAAATTAAAATACTTATCATCTTTAAAGTATCCCTTTTTCAAACAGAAAAAGAATCCTCTAAATCGATTCATAAACAAAAAAGTTATGGTCGATCGTCCGTATAAGTTCTTTATAATAGTAACGAAAACGACATTATTTTCAGGATTTCACTAAAGCTATTGAACCTATTTAAAAAAAATAGGGACCAACTTTGAAATAAACCGTTTAAATCATTTCGATCAGTTCAGCCGCAGCCGCCTTAGGGTAATCGGTGTACATAAGTACATAAAAAAAACGCGTCGAATAGATAACTTCCTCCTTTTCAATTTTTTAAGTCGGTTAAAAATGAAATGAATGAATTGAGATTGGGCTGGAGGTCAATACCTCAAAAAACTTACATCAAAAACCTTGATGGCTCTACTTCTCCAATCTATCCTTGGGGCCCCAAGAAACAATTCAGCCAAAGGAAATTTTGGGTTCTCGAAACGCCGTGTTTGACCTTACGGACGCGACTAGAAAGAAAAATACAAAAAAGGAAAACTTATGAGTCTTTGGGTCCACTACAACAAGTATCTAACCGTAGACTGCACCCATCGCTCCGGCCTCGATTTGCCATCCTGATTCCTGAGGAGGTCGCGCCTTAAGCTATACACGTTGAGATTTAGACGGAAAACTGCGGGAGTCCATGTTTCTCCATCCAACCCTGCAGGCCGGGCCTGTGCATATGTAGGTAGCTCCATTATGTTGACGACTGCAAATGCAGCCGGAACCAATGGCTTAACATGCCTTCCGAAACGAGGATCCCGATTTAATAAATGTTGGTTCACCAATTCCGTGCCCGACCCTTACAAATGTTTAACAACAGGCCGATTGCGCTAATTCACTGCGCCACCATCGAGCTTCTCAATCACCAAGTTCTAAGAATTTAAAGTTTTTCGACTACGTCGTAGCTCTTTAAAATCAAAGAACATTTTCGTAGCATTTCAATACCAAAGAACACTACTGAAGCAAGAATTATAGGTATATTGGTTCTTTACTTAGCGTACTCGCTGCTGTGAAAAATTAACGAGGGAATCAAAAACTGCGATTGGCCAACCCCTGCTAACTATATGAATTAATATCAGGGAGGTTAAAGAAGCTATCATAATCACTGTTGAAGATACCTATACTACAACAAAATATAAGATAAAAACTCAGTCACAGTTTGCCTTTAAAAATGTATTGGTCTTCGTCTTGTCTAAAAAGTGATGTGTATATTCGACGTGGAATAGGTAATATTAATTGAAAATTCCAATACTACGAAATAAGGTTAAAAGCTAAGCTCATGTTCATGTTTTGGGTAATATTTGAAGTTTAGCTTATTTTGTGTAAAATATAGAACGAATTAAAACAACTGTCTGCTTCAGTCTCAATGTATCAGTTGGTTACTGAAGAATCTATTCACTTAAGTAAAGGTACTAATATAAGTAAACTTAATTCATCCAGCTGATTTAGCTTAGGTGAATTAAGTCTACGACGGGAATCTTCCTTGTGTTGCGTATCTATATTGCGTGATGCAAGAACACCTTCCCTTACAAAATACAATGATAGGTAGGTATCTGAAAACTAATAATGTTATCTTTCTTCTCCTACCAACACTCATCAATACAAACGGCGAAAGAGCAATGAAACGCATTACGTAATACGCGTGTTATAATTTTACACAGATAGTTTTATGTATTTGGGTTATTGAATTAGATTTTTGCATTTCCTGAAGTTTCAGCTCCTTTTTAGTTTCAGGCTTAGAATTTCTTCAAATATTTTGCGACAATGGAGAGGGTGTACCTCTCCACTTGACACCCGGGGTGTTAGTAAGTAAGTAAAGTAGCAATATCTCACAACACAAGTATTAAAAAAATGGTAACTTGTTGTTCGAAGTAGGTAATGAAATAAAAATGAAATGATGTTCATTGGCAAAAGAATTACCTGAGAACGGCTGAAAAACTGATTTGGGTAGATTATGCGTTTAAAAATATATTCTTAATAAATTGAGATCAATAGAAATTAAAAATTGAGCTGGATAATTTTAAAATTAGGGAACACTTACGTTATTTTTTCAGTGATGGATGCTGGTATTTAATTTTTATTTTGTGTATAAAGATAAATTCTTAAAAACTTTTAAAGTTATCAAGACAAAATTAGGGAGACCGTAGAACAGAGAATACTATTGAGCAAAACTATTAAATTGAACTACAATTTAATAGTTTTTAATTATTATTATTGTACTATACGAGTACAAGCAACGTCTATCGGGCCGGCTAGTATCATAATAAAATATATTTTCGGTATCATTTATTTAACTAAACAATGTTAAGTTTTCTCGTCAAAGCTAAGTTAGAACAATAATCAGTGCTTTTGTTGTTAATCTACCTACAAGTTTGCATGGAACCGATCACTTTTATGCAGTCTTTTATTTCCTAGGTTTACTTAACACTTTTAATTAAAAGTTACCAGTAACATTTATCTAGACTAGATACATAGAAGCTGTACTAAATTACACGAAAAAAATATCGGATCATAGTCGTACCTTTTATGATTTTGCGATCTGACTCTTCTATGGGAAATTGGAGAAAACCCCTTTTTATGTATCTACGTATGTAATCAAATTTTTAAAGCACAAATTGTATTGTTTGCACGAACATTTATTATTTTAGTACTTTGAAAAATTTTTGAAGGTACTTTCGCAAATCTACGCTTTCCAGTTTACAACAATTAATAGGTAGGTACAGAATGAGAAGACATCCTGAAGCTATTGGAAACGTTCATATTTTTCCTATCCTATTAAAAGTTTGAGAAAAAATAGAATATGAGAGCGAAATTAAAAAAATATTTCGAAATATTGAATTGATTTGATAACTTTTTGGCTCATTACAAAACGCAATCAGCGCCACAAAATCAGCGGCAATTTGGTAAAATCAGCGATTATTAAACTATTACAAAATTCAACGACCAATTAAATATTATGTTGATCGCCTGCTTTCTTTCACATTTCGTAACTTTATAACTACTTACTTACCCACTTTTTTATTTCCGACGTATCCGAAAGAAAATCCTCTTCTTCAAAAAACTTTTCTTTTCAAAAAAGCTGTATGCATCCTTTGTTTGATAACAAAAAGTTTCAACACTATCTTGCAGTCCGTTATCACATCAGTCCATAAAATATTATGTGTAATGTTTATTTATTTAATTTTTTATTGTCTCAGTTTGTCGAGTGTGCGACGTGTTTACGCGTCAGATGTTTGACGCGGCGAGCCAGAGAGCGAATGACGCGCGTCGGTGCTGGCCGAGCAACTGACTAACTAACTCGCGATGTATACCCGCCGAAGCTCCACGTCGCGAGTAGGCGGTCTCGCTCAACTAATATTTAGCTGAATCTGAATTTTCAGACATCCAAAAAGAGAAGTTTGCTGAGAACAATACTAGTTCGCACCATAACTCCGATTGTTGCGTTTCAATATTGCATCGGCGACGCAACGTTACGACAGCAGGTGATTGCATACACATAGCGTGCGTTTGTTAAATATATTGCATGTTTTTCTCAAATGAAGAGGGTATCATCATAGCACTTTGCGGTTTGAGCAGTGGGGAAAGGCGCGGCCTCATTGGTGGAGCCCCGCCGCCCGACGCCAATAGCGCTGGAAGGAGGAGCCGACCTAAAACGTCACTTTGAATTTTGGCGAGGCACATTCTCTACCTTTAACAACAGTAGGTTGTTAAAGTACTACCCTACCGCACCAAATGTCTCAAGACTTATAAAATCCATCCATCCATCCATACCTTATGCACGTCTCGTGCCACTTCAATTTCGTGAAGGAGCAAACATTTTCAGGAAAGTTCTATAGGTAACCTTTTTTTTACATTATTGAAAAATAATGCTAGGAAAGCTTACCAGCATCAATAGAGTTCTTCTGAAAGGCCACCAAAAATCTAAGTAAATCTTTCAGTGTTACAACGCTTTTGTTTTATTTTCATAAGAAGTACCTACCTAGTGGGGATTATAACGTAATTTTGTAGCTCTAAGTTTTCATGAAGTAAAAATTGTTCATTTTAGCGTAGATTCAACCACTAACGCTACAGAATATATTAAATTAAATAATTTTAAAAGTAATTTGCCAAATAATGGTTTGGTGATGAATTTCCGTCAACATGAAGCTCTTCATTATCTGGGGGTATGGTAGTGCCCCCGCCAAGACGTCCAAGCGAAGCTCAAGGGCAATACTTACCTTTTCTCGAAGCGCTTCGTCGTTTTTTTGAACCTTCATATCTGGGGTTTGGAGTATACCAGATAAACAAAATTCTCGGGATATGATGTCAGTAGGAAACTTATTAAACATACAAAGTTTCAATTGCATAACTCTTTCAATATAGATTTTATTGATATCTAAGAAAACCCCGATTTCGTCACTGACTCACTCATGATCATTAAAACTCATAGGGTACTTCCTGAAGTCTTAGAAAGCTGTGGTATGTAAGCTATTATTAGGACACAAACAACAAATAAATTATGAAATTGGACTTTAACCCCCCAACCGCTTAACCCTCATAACTTGGGTTAGGAGTATTGGTACCAGATAAACAAAATTCTCGGGATATGATGTCAGTAGTAAACTTATCAAACATACAAAGTTTCAATTGCATAGCTCTTATAATATAGATTATATTGATATCTAAAAATCCCCGATTTCGTCATGATCATCAAAACTCACAGGATACTACCAGAGGTCCTAGAAAGCTGAAATTTGGTATGTAGTCTAGTATAAACACAAACAACAAAAAAAATATGAAATTGGACTTTAACCCCCCAACCGCTTAACCCTCATAATTTGGGTTTGGAGTATACCAGAAAAGCACAAAATTCTCAGGATATGATGTCTGTAGTAGACATATTAAACATAAAGTTTCAATTGCATAGCTCTTAAACTTTGGATTCTATTGATAATCTAAAAAACCTCGATTTCGTCAAAACTTAAAGTCCGTTCGCTTAGATAGTGTCGCCCTTTTATCGCACCGCCTTTGCACGTGCCGCTTCTTGTCAAAGGATGCCGCCGCATAAACAAAGGATACCGCGTGCGGCGTACACCCGCAAGTGAACTTGGATTTTGGCAGTTTACATAGAAGTGCCCCCGTGGGTTTCCCCGATAGGGTTTTCGTATTCGGTAAGTGCTTACTTGGGTTACCCTTTCGATAGGGTTTCCGTATTGATAGGGTTACCGTATTAATAGGGTTTTTGAAAACAAGTCTATGATATACCCAATCAAAAACCCCTTTAACGATAAGCGGTTCCGGTCGTTGCTTGTGGGTGTACCAACACTATCTAAGCGAACGGACTATACTGACAATCATCAAAATTCTTAGGGTACTTCCTGAAGTCCTAGAAAGCTGTGGTATGTAAGCTAGTATTAGTACACAAACTGATTATATAACTTGGAACTTTTACCCCCCAACCCCTTAAACAAGGTGATGGAATGGATGGTTTGTATACGACTTTCGCAAATTTTGATACCTACTAAAGGGTCTGAAAAAATTTGAAATATGTCTCTGAAAAATCTTTAAATATTTAGTAGTTATTGTTAAGACTGAGTAAATCACTGTTAAAACAACGGAAAAAAATAGTCTTAAAAAAGAAATTGTGTTTATTTCAAAACTACTTACTTCTTTCGTGGCGCAAACCATAGCCTTCTCTATTTGCAAGCCATGAACATAAGTTTGGCAACGTCTGTTACTGTCAGTTCGTGGTCATGCCGTCAGTCAGTCTCCATACTAAATGTATGGGAATATTTCAATTTTAAAAGGTCGCTATTTTGTTTCGTAGTAATCCCGGGGAGTTGAAAATATGAAAATATTTTATTTCTTTTATTGAAATGCTTTATATATTAAACAATAACAAAAATATCAATGTTAACCAGGTAAAAATTACTGTCAAAGATGTCATCTTTTTTGTTGATTTTGTTCAGCAGGGAGTTGATTGACACGCCCCCTAGCAATAAATGATATATCATTAAAAAGGTCTTTTAGAGACAAATATTTGCTGTTAATATACTTTATATCAATTGTTAATACTTTTGGAGTTACAGGTTATTAAAGTATAAAACTGGTTAATTGTCTATGGGTGTTGATCTACCCAACCTCTAGCAATGAATAATTTATCATTAGAAAGGTTTTCATAAAACAAATATTTGCTGCAAACATTATTTCTATCAATTGTTAGTATTTCGGAGTTTTAGGTCATTAATGTTATAAAATTTGGTTGAGTTCAGAGCCTTATCATTCTCAAAGTACTAATAGTTGACGTTTGCTGTCATACAATAAAGTGATTCAAATTTAAAGACCTTTCTAATTATGTAAGATTCATTGCTAGAAGAGGCCTAGTTCAAAATGCTCATCATACTAAAGGAAGAAGGTCAAACAATTTGGCCCAAACTTTATGTCTCAATAAATAAATAATTATAATAAATATAAAATTTTATTGAAATAATCTTACATCACAATTTACAACTAGTTTAAACATAGATAATATGGTAAAAAGACATAATAATTAATAATAATTATAATATTATTACATCATGTGCTTGACCACATACGATGTTGCCGTTCTACTCACTTCAGGGCTTGGAATTAAAGAAGGCTATGCGCAAACCCATTGTCCAGAATTTTTTTTTTCTTAACACGTTGAACGCCACGCGGGGCACCATGTGGGCCAACCTAGGCCTGTTCGTTGGAGCCATCGGAAATTCGCATAAATCACAAATTTTCACAATGTTGGATTTTAGTTATTATCAATTAGAAATATAATAATTAGCGCTAAAAACTAAAAACTCTGGTGTTTTTCTTCCTAAAACTGAAGAAATTTTAAGTTGGCACACGGGTATCCCCCATGGCCTCTGCGGAAGGAATTCCGCTTTTTCTTCCGCGGGGGCCACGGGGATCACAGCCTGGCCCACCCCGCATAACTACTCCGCATGCTCATATTGTGAAATTTGTCCGAATAACCCGTGATTGTGTAATTAGACTGTTTTAATAGAGGGGAAGGTGGGGATCAGCGTTACAAAAAATATATAAACCCTCGTTGTACCTAATCAAAATATATATTGTATGGACCTTTTGAATTCCTTTGGGGGTGCTATCAACACGAAGGGCATTTATTATAAAACTGCAAAACATTTGTAGAAAATCATTTTAGTATGTCAAAATTAACATAATATTCTAAAAAAACGGACTAAATTATTACAAGAAAAATTCGGACTAAAAACATTAAAACGGACTAGTAAACACAGACTAAAAAGTAAAAAATAAATTCTTCTGTAAATTATAACCCTACTAGCGGCCGCCCGCGGTTTCACCCGCGTGGCTCTCGTTCCCTTGGGAATATCGAGATAAAAAGTATCCTTTGTTTTAATCTAGGCTATTTACTATCTGTGTGCCAAATTTCAACCAAATCCGTTCAGTAGTTATTGCGTGATTGAGGAACAAACATCCAAACATCTAAACATCCAAACATCCAAACCCACAAACTTTCACATTTATAATATTAGTAGGATTAGTAGGATACCTACAGAAATTTTAAACCTAAAAACGTGGGGCGCAATTTGTAAAATTTATCATTAATATTGTTTTTAGCATGCGCCCCACGTTTTTAGGTTTAAAATTTCTGTAGGTAAAATCGTCTTGAGTACTCGTCAAGACAATTCTAACGAGCCCAAACACAATGGGGTTGTATGGTTTCATCATAAAGTTCCTGTGGCCTGCTTCCGGCTTCATCATCAAATCAGCTCAATGGCACCATATTATTGCATTGCCTTTCAATTCTGACCTATGTTCAAAGTTTCAAGTCTCTAGCTCATCGGGAAGCTAGTATAAAATCGTTCGCAAACTTAGTGAAGAAACAAACAAACACACAAACGAGAAAGCAAACTAATAAAAACATGTTAATAAAATCATAAAATTTTCGAAAAAAGGAATTAATAAACTTGGTTTTTCAAGTTCGACGATCATAGGTATACATAATATAATGAAGTCCTGTATTCTTAATTTATAATATTTTTTTATAATAACTTTTTTATAAAAAAATATGCGTTTATAATATTTTTTTCATCGGTAAATCCAATCACAGTCTTCCTCTTTCTATTCAGCACCATTTTATCGTATAAAAAAGCAGTTTTTAAAAAGAGGCACACAATAATAATAATATTACACAATAGCCCGTTACACTGTACCAAAACAAACATGCAAAAAATTATAGGTTATTATTTCAGGCAGTATATCTAGTAGGTACCTATTAAAAAAAGTATTTAAAAATATCAGTATAATATAAAATCGTACTCACCAAACTGCAATAATTTAGATTAAAATACAAAATACTATAGCGATGTTAGAGTTCTAGAATACCGAAAATATAATATTTGTTTATTTTGACACACTGCAGAGACAATGGCCAAAATTTATAACTGGCATATGATAGCGACAGGTGCGTTTGATAATAGAGCTAAGAAACGCTATTGAAATATTAGTAAGCGACAGATAGCCACTGTTAGACTATACCCCTTGTTAGACTATACCCCTTGTTACACTATTCCCCAATTTCCCCTACTCATTCCTAAAAAAATTAAATCATTTTACGTAGTTTTTTTCTTTTTATTGATTTATTGTATTATCTCAAGAAGACAATCGCTATATTTTAGTTTAAAATATTTCATTTAGTGACACTTGAAAAAGTATAGAAAATCGTAAATAAATTCTTAGTCTTTTGTGAAAAATAAGAACCAAGCTGACTGAATGTTCTACAGGGCCGCGCGGCCCATTTTCATTACTTTGTTGTATGATACCTATGCTCCGTGGCTTGTAAATTAAGTTTGAATAGAAGCATTGCGATGGCCCATCAATGACCCCCGTGGCCTGAACGGATTATTTGGGTTTGGCACACATGTGTCCCCAGTGGCTCAAATGAACAGTCTCACATTTTCTTGTGGCGTTCAACGTGTTAATAACTAGAGGTCAATGCGCAAACCTCACCCCGTATTTATTTTGCTCTTTGCACTGTCACATTCTATGTCAAAGAGTAAAATAATATCACAACATAAATGAATTACTTCTACCACAGAATAAAATAAATAATAGTACAAGTACGCTGGTTGATGTTGAACGAATTTTACACTATTTTAGACCACACTTCTGACCCCACCTTGCATTCCCGGGTTTATTTGCAAAACGTCTACTTCTATTCGCAGAATGTCGCCCGTCGCAAAATGCCGCTTTCTCATAATGCCTCTCTCTCAAAAGGTCGCTTTCGCACATTGTCTCTTTCGCGAATGTCGCTTTCGCAAAATGCCGCGATAGGGACTTAGAATAAAATTAAGTGTTTTTAATAAAAACAACATCAAAATGTTTTTTTTTTCTTTTCTTGGTAATAAAAATTTAGAATGGATTTAGAAAAAAAACTTTCTTTTACTACTTTTTTGATTTTTATTTTACATGTAATTTTATTATAAGTCCCTATCGCGACATTTTGCGAAAGCATAAAGTTAATATCAACTTTATGTTGGAAAGCGACATTCTGCGAAAGATACATTGTGCGAAAGCGACCTTTTGCGAAAGAGGCATTATGAAAAAGCGACATTCTGGGACGCGCGACATTCTGCGAAGTAGACGTTTTGCGAATAAGCCCTTTCCCAGTTTATGAATAGTTACTTAAAACAGAAGTGAAATCCTAGCGTGGGGGCGTGAAAATTTAATTTTAAATATGTATACAACGTGTGCTAAATAACCCCTAATGCCTAACATGGTAGATAGGGACCATCAATCTGAACAACTTTTACTATGGGACCAACTCTGAAATCACGAAAAAAAATCATAGTAGGTGCAATTAGACCCAGACCTCGACATCCAAAGTCATCATCATCATCATCATATCAGCCGCACGACACCCACTGCTGGGTATAAGCCTCCCCTAAGGATCTCCACGACGATCGGCCCTGCGCTGCCCGCATCCAGTGGCTTCCCGCGACCTTCACCAGATCGTCGGTCCACCTTGTCGGGGGCCTACCCACGGAGCGTCGCCCGGTGCGTGGTCGCCATCCAAAGTAAAAGTATCAATCTAGCTCCAAATTGTTCAATACAGTCCACATATTGTTTGGTAAAAGGTTACACCATTTTGTGTGTCGGGTTTGGGGGGAGGGGGAAGAAGTTGGGTTTTATCAGTTTTTCATAAATAGTTTTTTCAACTAATAAGTATCTATTACACGTTAGTACTATTATATGTTGTGCTATTACTGTAAAAATAATATGCGCAGTCCTACCTGCCTAGCATGACCGATTTATATCGCGCGATTTAGCATTTTATCGACACACAACTGTTAGATTCCTTTGTATTTTTGACAGTTAAACGTGATAAAACGCTATATCACGCGATATAAATCGGTCATGTTAGGCATGCTAGGTTCTGTCACAAAGTCCCAACTTTGTTTATTTTCAAATTTTCGAATTACAGAGTTATTTGTAAAACGCCAACAACCTCGCAGGAGTAGATTACTATCATCACAAACAACAACATTTGTTCTACGACCTTCCGGTGCATAAGGTCCATAGTATCATTACGTCTAAAGTTTTATTTCGTCCATAGCTGCGAGGTTGTTGGTGTTTTACAAATAACCCTGTATATTTCGAATATTGGCCAGAAATGTTTTGGTTGATGAATTTTTGCAAACAAAATTTACTTTGCACGGCTAACAAAACAAGTTTTGTTACATTATTGATGTTAAAATATGACTTTTTTTACATATCCCCGCCATTTCGAAAAACTTCGAAATCTGGCTCGACTGAAAATTCTATATTTAAGTAATTAATTATCTTAGATTATTAAATAATCTAAGTTAATTATCAAACCTGCTCACAAAATTTCACGAGAATCGGTTAAAAAATGCAACCTGGAGCCCTATTTTTGAATCGCTCGAAGCCAGTCGAGCGCTCGTTTCTACTGATTTTCGTTCGACATCTCATTGTTTTCAGTCATATGTCGAACGAAAATCAGTAGAAACTAGCGCTCGACTGGCTTCGAGCGATTCAAAAATAGGGCCCCTGGGGCCGTACCGGCTAACTTACATGGCTATCGTAATCGCTTTCATTTGACAGATGGATGTGATACATTGCTACTTTTCTTTGGTAAGACTTTTTTGTACCAAAAAGTAGTAGCAATGTATATTTGTACCCAAAAGATGGATGTGATACATTGTTACTTTCTCATGTAAACAGACTTTTTACGCAGCTAAATTTTTTTTAAGTCTATGTTTTAGACAGACTACTTATTTTTAACTTGCGACAGGTGTCAACCCTTTGAGAATCGGTAAGTTTTGAGAGCTTCGACTTTGCGCTCGCTCGGTCAAAAAGGTGGTTCGATGAGTTCAGTTGCGCCACCAATGAAAATAAATCAATAACGTTTTATCAAGGGATAATTTTGCGCATTTTGAGCAAATAAAAGAGTAAAATGCATTTTCTAAATATAGTTTCAAGAAGTCAAACTTAAGCAATAAGTCGTGCATCTCAATAATGCCAAAAGTGGCCACATTTAGCAGAGATTCATGACTTATTGCTTTTATTTGAGGCCATAAAAAAGCATTAAAAAATCGCTGTTTACTCTTCTATTTGCGCAAAATAACCAAAACTTAATTATTCTAAGCCCTTGATAAAACGTAAATTCTTTATTTCCATTGGTGGCGCTACTGAGCTCATAGTATAAAATTAGTCACCAGTGGTGAAATGGGATAATTTTCACCACTGGTGGATGAAATGGGAGTAACATTGTGTTATTTGGCCACTGGTAGTCAGTTGAGAAATTGGAGTGCCAACCAACCACTAGGTACTGGTGGTGGGATTTGGTGCTCAGATGGTCCGGAGGCAACTGCTCAATGGCAGCGGCAAAATCAAAGCATTTGCCGCCGCGCTGCTCACCTGTGTACACATCAGAGCTATTTTAGAACCTCTCGTTATTACGAGTACCTATACAGAATGTCCCAAAACTTTGCCACACGGAGGAAAAGTACCTTAAATACTGAAATTTTACTGAAAGAATACTTCATTTTATATTTAAAAATAATTGGAACTGCATCCAAAGATTTTTGAAAAACTTTTGAAAGGGTATACCAATCGAAAGGGTTTCTCATAAGGATTATTTTTTCTTAAGTGACACAGCATCTGAAATTCTTAAACAAAAGGAAGACCATGAAATTTAACATTAAAATTTTAATGACTACAAATTGTTTCAATTTGTATCGAATCGTAAGCGATTTTTCAAAAAATCTATGAATGCAGTTCCGTTCCTTTTAAATAAAATGAAGTCTTATTTCAGTAAAAATTCCTATCTTCAATATAAGTAAGGTACCTAGTTTCCCTGCATGTGGCAAAGTTTTGGGATACCTTGTATATATCAATCTAGTTTAGTTACAGTAACAGCTTGCTAGTGAGTACCCGGCTTTAAGGCCCGGGTGGGCAGTAGGCGGCGCGGCTGGCGAATTCAATATTCATTGCGCGCTATCTCGATGTCGGCCTCTCAGCTCGTCGTCACGACCGCGCAGTGATTGCAGTTTTTAAGTCTGTATAGGGTTATATTATAAATCTTAATGGATGAAATTATTTTCATTTGCGGCCAAATAAAATAATCTAGATAAGTAATATACCTACCTACCTACGTTATAATAAGATGGTCTAGGGATCAACTTATTAGGTCTGAGTTTAGTCATTCGTAGCGCCAAAGTCTGATTATTTGTAATATTATGGACTTTTTTCATTGCTTGTTTTACATCGGCGGATCCTTTCTACTTAATCTACAGCCTGAGGCGCTTGACTTGAAGACTTCATCTAATAAGTATACTTACAAACAAATTTGATATCTCACTGTCCTTATTTTCTGAGGTGATCGCTTCAAATTCACAATTATCGACCTCTTCCTGGGAGGATAAAACAAGCTTTAAAACTTGCCAGGTTTATGAATTATAGCAAATAAAAGAGACGCATTGATAGCCATTCAGAAAACTGTTAAGTTTTAAGAGATTGTAGTAATACAGGGACTGATACATTAAGTGTTCGTAACAGTAATTAAGTAACTTATAATAGGCACTGGAGGATCCCTGTAGGAGCTATATAGCGTAGCGGCACATCATATCGCAGTGGGTCTGTCATTTCGCTAGGTAGGTCATCGCATACTGTCTATCTCAAGCTAAATAGGATGGGCAATAACCCACGTTGCGGTGTGCCCCATCAGTGGGGTCATTAAGAAAGGCTGAACCCACGTTGCTGTGCCCCATCAGTGGGGTCATTAAGAAAGGCTATCATATCAACCGCACGACACCCACTGCTGGGTATAGGCCACCCCCAAGGATCTCTACGACGATCGGTCACCAGAACCTTCACCAGATCGTCGGTCCACCTAGTCGGAGGCCTACCCACGGAGCGTCAGCCGGTGCGTGGTCGCCATTCCAGAACCATTTAAATCACATGAGTCTCCCCCACACTAACAGAGCCTAGTAGTAGTAATAGTAGTAGTAGTAGTAGTAGTAGTAGTAGAGCAGACTCGTGTGATTTAAATTAAAAAAAATACAATTTGTGATTAGTCATGAATGAAATAGGTAGGTAAATAGTTTTATTAATTGCCTAAATTCCGTTACTTACCCAATGATTGTGAGTTTGTTTCGAAAACTATAAGTCCTATCAACATACTTCCAAGAAAATTATTGTCGAAAATTTAATGAAGAATATATTGTTCTTCGATAGTTTTGCTGTAGCTTTCACCGTTTACGGTAACTTTTTTTTATTAGAATAATAAATGAGGAGTGTTTAATAGATTTATTTATGCCACTGCCACGCTGTGTACATAATATTTTTAACACATTTTTTATGAAACTATTTCAATGAAGCTTATGTTTTGAAATTTGTATGAATATGGCTTACTTATAATTTTTTTTCAAGCCGATAACGGTACACGTTAGAAATTTATCGTCACTGGAAAATATATTTTTTGTAAAGTTTTAGACGTTCGGCGGCATTATCTATATGTTGGTCATTTTCTTTTTAGCGATGTCGCTTTCTTAAACCAGTTTCAGCTCAAAGATCTTATGCAAATTTACAAAAAAATTCAACAGCGTAAGTCTATCATGGGCAGTTTTTGAGATATTAAAGTTTAAAAAAATTACAAGAGGGTCATTTTTTTCAAAAAACACACACACACATCTAGTATTTTTTGCACAGATAATGATGTTCAATTATGAATAAACAATAAAAAATGACCCACATTATTTTTTTAACTTAAATATCTCTAAATCTGCCCATGATAGACTTACGCTGTAGATTATTTTTTTGCTTATTTAGATAAGATCTTTGAGATGCAACTGTTTTTTGGAAGCGACATTGCAAAAAATTTACCTGACTATAATTTTTTAAACTTAGATATCTCACAAACTGCCCATGATAGACTCACACTGTTAAACATTTTTGTCAAGTAACTGTGTTAAAAAAAAATTGTGTCGCGTGGCGGAATTTTCTTTCCTCCAGCCACATCTCATACTTCCGGTACCCGGACGGACTTCCGGTTATCAAAATTGAGTTCAGGGACCCCCAAAATCTATGCCAGGACACCTCACACGACCAGAATCGAGTTCTCGTAAGATAAGGCTCCATTTTGGCCGCCATCTTGAATTTTGGCAAAGGAGCCAAAATTGGGCTTGGCAACATTCAGAACCGAATTCAGCAGGCTTTTTTACTTCGGTCATGTTGCCAAAATAGTTAACAAAATGCCGTTGAACTTGAAAATTTTAATATGAACTACTTGGCAACTGTCGTTTCAAATGCATTTTAAAAAAACCGGCCAAGTGCGTGTCGGGCCACGCGCCATAGGGTTCCGTAGTTACCTTATACCATACCATATTTAATACCACCTATAATTTTTCGTCTGTAAAAATAACTTTGTTTTTCACAGTGTTGGTATGAATGACAAAGTTATATTTGCGGTTTTGGAAAATGTGCTATATCTCAAAAACTAATTACTATATCTCATTCAAACCAATTTTGGTTGAAAGTGTTTATTAAGATCTACAGCATATATTTATTTTAGATTTTTCACTATCTTATTTCAAAAGTTAAAGGGGGGGGGACACACATTATACCACTTTGGCGGTGAATATCTTTCAAACGGTTGACTTTGAGAAAAAGTTGTCTTAGGAACCTCAATGTCATTTTTAAAGACCTATCTATAGACACCCAACACGTGTTGGATTGACGAAAAAAAATTTTTCAGTTTCAGTTCCATGTATGGGGAGCCCCCCCTTAATCTTTTATTTTTCTTATTTTTGTATTAAATTCGTTAAGCGGTTAACAGAATACACCTACCTACCAAGTTTCAACTGTGTAGTCTTAATACTTTCGGAATAAAGTGGCTGTGACATACGGACAGACAGACAGACAGACAGACAGACAGACATGACGAATCTATAAGGGTTCCGTTTTTTGCCATTTAGGCTACGGAACCCTAACTAGTACAAAGAATGAAAAATATTAAAGAGTTATTCAAAAATATCAGAAACAATTTAAGAGGACATGGTTGTTTCCTTTTTAGGGTTCCGTAGCCTAAATGGCAAAAAACGGAACCCTTATAGATTCGTCATGTCTGTCTGTCTGTCTGTCTGTCTGTCTGTCTGTTTGTCCGTATGTCACAGCCACTTTATTCCGAAAGTATTAAGACTACACAGTTGAAACTTGGTAGGTAGATGTATTCTGTTAACCGCTTAACGAATTTAATACAAAAATAAGAAAAATAAAAGATTAAGGGGGGGCTCCCCATACATGGAACTGAAACTGAAAAAAATTTTTTTCTTCAATCCAACACGTGTTGGGTGTTTATAGATAGGTCTTTAAAAATGACATTGAGGTTTTTAAGACAACTTTTTCTCAAAGTCAACCGTTTGAAAGATATTCACCGCCAAAGTGGTAAAATGTGTGTCCCCCCCCCCCCTTTAACTTTTGAAATAAGAGAGTGAAAAATCTAAAAAAAATATATGCTGTAGATCTTAATAAACACTTTCAACCAAAATTGGTTTGAACGAGATATAATAATTAGTTTTTGAGATATAGCACATTTTCCAAAACCGCAAATATAACTTTGTCATTCATACCAACACTGTGAAAAACAAAGTTATTTTTACAGACGAAAAATTATAGGTGGTATTGAATATGGTATAGTATAAGGTAACTACGGAACCCTATGGCGCGTGGCCCGACACGCACTTGGCCGGTTTTATTTAATATTTACTTGGTTTACGAGTAATAAAAATAAATGTATTAGCAGCGCTAGTGGACCATTGTAAAGGCTGGTTTACATTATCTTAGTCTTTGATAGAGTGCTTTAGGAGAGTAGAAGTTCATTACGTGGTGTGTTTGACGTTCTTTTAAAATCGACGAACATGCCAAGCAATGTATTTCTACTCGCTACTCGACTCGGTCGTCTACTTGACTAATGTAAACCAGGCCTAAGCGCCTTAACAGTGTCCCAACTCCCACGGCTATGCCACACGACGCATAGTACCTTTATATAATATTGTAAATAGGAAATACTGAAAAAATATAAAGGTCATTAAAATTTTAATACAAAAAATAACTGCATTCAAAGGTTATTAAACATTCAGCTGCCTTAACCGATCCCGTAATGACAGATATTAAACAATCGATGATTTTAGAATAATGATAAATTATCGACAACCTTAATTAATAAACATTTACATTAAATTTATTAACATTACACCAAAGTATTATATTTTTAATCACGCGTGCATTTTTGTCTGTTTGTGACTCAATTACAAAGTAGGTACTTATACAAGGTTATTTTTAGTAGATATACGAAACCTGAAAACTGTTTGTTCAGAATCAGTAATAGAATCGATTGCAATATCTTTTTTCTCGGTGGACACGAGGTTCTTGCCAGGGAACAATCCTTTATAAAAAGCCGGGAAACGCCGATTGCACACGTCTAGGACGAGCTAGACTATAGGCGCGCACTGGCCAGTCCTATTCACACCACGTCCTTGCCATTGCTAGAATGCCGCCGCAATCTAGCAATGGACCCACTCCCAGCAGTGGTTCGTTCCCCCTGGGCAATGTCAAGGTCCGAATGGAGCTCCACCATTTTGCACCTCTGGACCTCGATAGCTAATGTGAAGGGCAAAAGCGAGACTTCGGCGCTATAACCGAATAACTGGGTAGGGGAAAACAACCCCGAACAAAAAAATAAAAAAACCATGGAAGCAAAACCAAAAGAGATACTACCCCATGAGGGTACCAGCGTCAACGCTGGAGAATCCCTCCCTGAGCCTAGCTCACTGATGCTAGCTCACGGCTGCCCCGCGTATTCTGGGGGAGGGGGGGCAAAGTTTTGCCACAAATGGATCTGTCAATCGAAGGAAACACACAAACAACGGGAACAAAATTGGTACAGCAAACTAAACACTCAACGACACACGAACATCTTGAATCTACAAAGCAGTTAAATAAATAAATAAAAATAAAAAGCCTTTTATTACTTCCCATTAAATTGGTTACATCAATAATAATATATATCACATTTACTTTTGCTAAATAATTTCATTTTGTTTATTAATTTCAAATCTCAATTCTGTCTTTTCCAATTTCTTATATTTATTATTATGAAGTTAATTAATTGATTTTATTTCATGCATTTATTATTACTAAATATTATTTAATTAATGAGAATCCCTCGGGAGGGTAAAGGCCTCCTCCATCCCTGCCCACTCCTTCCTGTCTTGATGTGCCACTCTGTTCCTGCTTGGTCTTTAATGTCATCAACCCATAGTCTGTGCGGTCTGCCGCGTTTTCTCTTTCCTTTTGGACCTCTCCATAAGGTAATGTTTTTTGTCCAATGTCCATCATCGAGTCTCAATATATGGCCTGCCCATTTCCACTTAAGTTTTAAGGAGTGTTTTAGAAAGTCTCTTTGCTTGGTTTTCTTCCTTATTATGCTGTTCCGAATTTTGTGTATCCTGCGAATTTTCAAAATGGATCTTTCCATAGCCGATTGGCATGTTTTAATTTTGTTTCTTGCTTCTTTGTTAAAAACCCATGTTTGTGCTCCATAAGTTAGGCAAGGGAGGATAGCAATATCTATGACTTTCTTTTTCAAGGACAATGGGAAGTTACCTTTTAGTATTTCTTTGAGAGACCAAAATTTTTGCCATGATATATTGATTCTTCGACTGATTTCTTCGATGTTGTTGTTTTTATGGAAGGATACTTGTTTACCAAGGTATATGTAAGTATCTACGTACTCTAGAGTGGATTCTCCTATTTTTATCGGTGTATGTTGGTAGTTAGTCATCAGCTTTGTTTTTTGCAGGTTCATTTCAAGTCCCACTGCAGCGCTTTCCGACCTTAAAGTTTGTAGCATCTGATCCAATTTGTCGCTTGACTCTGAAAATATTACTATGTCGTCAGCAAAGCGCAGGTGGCTCAGGTTATTACCATTCACTTGGATACCTAGACCTTTCCATTCCAGTTTCTTGAAAAGCGTTTCAAGTACGGCTATGAACAGCTTTGGGGATAAGGGGTCTCCTTGTTTTACACCTCTTTTTATCTTTATTTCTGGTCCTATTCTTTCCAGCTTGACTCTACTTGTACTGTTCATGTATATATTTTTTATTATATTCGAGTAGGTATGATGAAGTTTTACGTCTTCGAGTGCGTTCCAAATACCTGTATGTGTGATAGAGTCGAAAGCTTTTTTATAGTCAACAAAGGCAAGGTAGAGTGGTCTTCGAAATGTTTTGTATTTCTCTAGTACCTGCTCTAGGACCTGAATATGATCTGTTGTTGAATAGCCCCTTCGGAAGCCTGCTTGTTCTACTGGTTGCTTTTCATCAATTATGGGAGCTATTCGATGAAGAATACACGACGAGAAAAGCTTATATAGACTTGGTAGTAGACTGATCGGGCGATAGTTTTCTATGTTGTTTGGATCACCTTTTTTATACAATAAAATTATATTTGATGTAGTCCATTGTTCCGGCACTCTTTCTTCTTTCATAATGAGGTTAAATAAATATGTTATAATGGGCACCAACAGGAAGCTTGCCAGCTTAATCGCTTCATTTGGGATCCCGTCAGGACCTGGGGATTTTTCAGATTTTAGTTTCTTTATTTGTTGGTCAACCTCGGTTTCGTTCCAATCACCAACAGGTTCCATTTCATTGCTTTGAGTATGGCTATAACTTGTTAGATCTGTGTCTTCATGGTCATAAAGTTTTTTGTAGAATTTTGTCGCTATTTCTAATATTTTAGGTCTTTCAGTAGTGCACTCAGCGCTACCTTTAAGCTTGTGATCCAAGTTTTGTGCGGGTTTAATTCTCTATAATTTCTTTTGCAGCTTCCTCTTTCGGTTAAATGTCTCTCTATTATTTTTGATCTGTACTTTTTATAGTCTCTCCTAATACTCTTGTTTGTTTCTTTATAAATAGAGCTAAGTTCTGTTTTGACTTCGGTAGATTTTGGTTTCACATTTAAAAGTTCATGCCGTCTCTTTATTAATGATATGGATTTTTCGCTAAGTATGTCTCTTGTTTTGTTATTATTCTGGTTTTTCTCTATTGCCATACTATCTTTAATACACTAGTTTATTATATAATGTTTGTGCTGTGTCCGAGTCATTTGTTTCTATATATTTAATGTTTTCTTTTAGATTAGTTATGTAGGTGTTGATTTCCATCTCAGATTTAAATGTACATGTAGAGCCTTTATAGTGTTTTCTGCTCTTTTTTCTTTGTTCTAGTGATATTTTCGCTCTAACAAGCCTGTGATCTGACGGACACTGTACGTTATTTAGAACCTCTACATCTTGGAAACGTTTTGGGAAGTTTGTAAGAAAATAATCGACTTCATTTTTCGTTTTGTGATCAGGTGATCTCCACGTCCATTTTCGAGAAGGCTTTTTCTTAAAAAAAAAGCAGTTACCCGAGCAAAAAGCCTTCAACAAAGCTATAGTGGAACTTAAGAAGTTCCTTAAGTTCCACTATAGCTTTGTTGAAGGCTTTTTTGTTTTTAGTACTAATCAGTTGATTAGTGACACTAAAAACAATACACTTACGTCATATTTGGAGTCACTAACACCAACAATGTCCACAAATTACTCCCTCTGGAAGGCTACAACTAGATTCAACCAACCCAAAAAGTCTCGACCTCCTCTCAAGCAACATAGCAATACATGGGGAAGAACAGCACAAGAAAGGTTAGATGCGTTTGCTAATCACCTATCTAATGTATTCAAACCAGCCGAAGGACAAAGTAATGATGACTCGGATATTGATGCCTTGCTAAATCAAGACTTGCAGCTAGACTTTCCGTTAAAGCCTACAAACACTAGAGAAGTTTCAAGATACCTCTCAAAACTAGACAACACATAAAGCACCTGGGTTCGACGAAATTACAGAAGAGTCCAACTGCCAAGAAAAGGCATAGTGTTCCTTACAATACTATTTAATGGCATCATGAGAGTTGGCTATTATCCAAGCATTTGGAAGATTTCTAGCATTATAATGATCCATAAGGACGGAAAACCCATCAACAAAGTTAGCTCCTACAGACCTATCAGTCTTTTACCGGATATCTCAAAGTTATTTAAAAAGATATTGCTATCACGAATACTCGTTTGCCTATCTGAACGATCCATAATTCCTGACCACCAGTTCGGATTCCGAGAAGTGCACGGAACAGTAGAACAAGTCAACAGAGTTTTCTATCGAATAAGAAAATCCTTAGAACTAAAGGAATACTGTTCGCCGGCCTTCCTCGACATAGAACAAGCATTTGATAGGGTTTGGCATAAAGGATTACTTCATAAAATAAAGAGAC
Organism: Agriphila geniculea; assembly: GCA_943789525.1. Classification (NCBI taxonomy): domain Eukaryota; kingdom Metazoa; phylum Arthropoda; class Insecta; order Lepidoptera; family Crambidae; genus Agriphila; species Agriphila geniculea. Next base: position 8,918,628 of record OX038870.1, read on the forward strand.
TACTGCCACACCTCTTCTTCGGGATCCTAAAATCGTACCTGTCTGAAAGAATATTCTACGTAAAAGACGGCGAGTTTAATGAAATACAAGCTGGAGTACCCCAGGGCTCGGTGCTGGGACCCGTTCTCTATACGATATTTACGTCAGATTTACCAGAAACAACCAGAGTATTAACCGCTACATTTGCAGATGATTCTGCTATACTTGCCAGCAGTAATAGCCCAGACGAAGCATCCCAGCTCCTAAAGCAGGAGCTAGACAAAATTGGAGAATGGCTCAGAAAATGGTGAATCATAGAGGTCTCAAAATCGGTTCAAGCCACATTTACACTTCGCAAAGGAGACTGTTCACCTGTAACGTTAGAAGGAAAATCTCTACCACACAACGATACAGTAAAATATCTTGGTATGCATTTGGATCGGAGAATGACATGGAAAAAGCACTTACAAAAAAGAGAGATGAGCTTAACCTCAGATACAGAAACCTACAATGGCTACTCGGAAGAAACTCGGTGTTAAGCACAGACAGCAAACTCCTGATATACAAGGTCGTCCTAAAACCAATTTGGACATACGGCATACAGCTATGGGTATCAGCCTGTAACTCCAACATTGAAATAGTACAGAGGGCACAGAAAAGCATTCTTAGAAATTTATCTAATGCGCCGTGGTTTATAAAGACTACTGAGCTGCATGCTGAACTCAAGATAAACTCAGTCAATGAGGAAATTAAATTATACTCAAACAAGTACAAAAACCGGCTTAGCACACATCCCAACCGCCTGGCAGCGCAATTGACCACTGTAAGTGACCACCCCAAGAGGCTTAAACGACAACACATCATTGAGCTGTCACTCTCAGATGAATAATAGAAAAATAAGGAATGGAGGGGCACTCAGTGGAGTTCTTCTCCTGCATGACATCACATCTGCTCATAGTCAAGCGACTGATCGCAGATAAGCCAACAAAAAAAAATTTACTCACGCCCTACTAAAATGTCTCGCGCGCACAACACAAAAAGCTTGAACTTCGTGAGTTTTTAAGGTATCATTTTTTAAATACTGATTCTGAAAATGAAAATATGTGACCCGTGTTTCGGCTTCCGTATAAGTATACAAAAAATAATCTTGTATATCAAAACTCAACAGGAATTATTTCAATTTTAGTTACCAATTTCGATTTTACTCTTCTAGCAATTATTCCCATCTTAAGACTAGCTTTCATTCATTGACATTGATTTAAATAATTTATTATGATAACCTAGGTAAGTAAAATAATTCAAATAGGTATACCTATATAAATCTTTTTTTTTATTTACAAAAACATTTTATAATAAATTGCTTTAAAATCTAATAGGAAGAACTTACAAATTACATAAGTATTAAGTATTTTTTTATTAGGTATTGATTGTTACGATCGTAAAGATATCAGCATATCTATCACACAAACAAAATATGTACAGTCTCGAGCAATAATATATACACACTTTAGAACTATGTCACATTCAATCAATATATCTCAGTGTGATAATGTTATACCTAGGTTATTCAAAACGTAATGTGACAAAGTTCTATGGTGTGTACATCTTATTGCTCGTGACTGTACGCTGCCTAACTCTTTTTAATAGTGTGCAATTTAATACATACTTATAGGTAATAGGTACGGTATGTATCGGCCCAGGGGCTCTAGTCTACCGCCCTCAAAGCGATACCAATGCACTATCCGCCCTTGTCATAAAATAACACAATGACAAGAACGGACAGCGCACTGACGTCATAAACTATAGCAATCTTCGATCAAGAATATCCTCTAGTAGATAACACTTCACGAACTAAAACATTACGCAAATATGGCACCTCGAAATAGCGTCCCACTTACAAACTTGGCGCTTATTTTATACATAATCACATTTTTATAAACATAATATCATGACAAGTCATAATATCCTAATTTTGCACAAACTCACATTTTTTATCACTTATTTTGTACAAAATCACATCTTTTATCACGTACTTTGTGCAAAATAAGCGCCCAGTTTGTAAGTGGGACGCTATTTGAGGTGTCATTTTTGACACTGACCGGACATCTAGGGTATTCTTGATCGAAAATAGCAATAGACAAAGCAATTAATTTAGGCGGTAGGAGTCCGGTACGGCTCCAGTAAATGGAGAACCAGCACTTTCCATTGAAAAATTGCTGAAATTGTATACGATTGATTTTGGTCAAAATATTGCAAATAATATTTGCTATATGAATCAAGTTCTGTCATATTTTTGAAGTGAAAACTTCTTTAGCGGCGTTGTACACTTTTTTTGGAATGGGGAAAAAATGTTAAACTCGCGTCAGTCAAGGTCACGTGACCCTGATCGAAAATTCGTAAGACGGATGTAGCGTAGACAGCATAAAGCAGCAGAAGTACCCCCCTCTCTTTCTACGGAGCGCGGCGAAAATGGCGGCACGTCATTTCAAGAAGTAAACACTTGTGTTACCATAGTAACGCGCGAATTTTTTAATTCAAAGTCAAAACTCTAGATTTTCTGTCAAGCTATGGATAAGACCTTCGTACAATACTGTTCTGTATTCGTAAATTCAAATGCAAAATTATTCCCTAACCATTACAAAATATTAAAAATGCACAACGTTAATATTCAAGTTTTCACTTCTGCCAGCACTCCCGGAGTGCAACTCGATTTTTTTTGTAATAGAAACACCACGGAAACAACGACTTATCTAAAACGTTTCGTTATCTACACTAAATAGTCAAAGGGCAGAAATGTCCCTATGAAATGTGAAAAAAACACGATTCCTTTGCTTTTTTGTAAATCTAACTTCGATTTGGCGTTAATAGCCGTCATTTGGTTTACAATTAAAAAGGTATACAAATTGAGCATAAAATGATGGGTCTCCTTTCTGTTGACCTTGACCTCCGGACCTCCTCGCTAAATCTTGTCAATGTCAAGTTTTTCCTTGGTAGCATTGCGCTACAGGGGGGCCCATTCATATCTCGCCTGGCAGTCCACTTTGCAGTCCGCCACTTTATGCAGGATTTGGCCTTTATTCCATCCAGTCCTACTATTTTCGATAATAGAACTGTTTGGACAAATTTTTTTCAAACTGTTTCGAAAATATTTTTTCTTTCAAAAACGTCTCGATTGTACCAGGATCACATAAATATGGAGAAGGTTAATGTTGTCACAGCGCAGCCTGCATGGCGTCCGGCAACACTTAAGCAGAATACACCTTGCATCCTACAATACAGGCCGCCAAGAAGCATAGTGAATGGGTTCCTTTACCGCCACAAGGGTGCTTTTGGCTAATTATTAATATGTGCGCTATTTGTCTTATTTGCACTGTTTCTGCCGTCATTTTAAATTATACATCATAAATATCATTATATTCCAATGTATAAAATAGTAGTTACGTAGAGATATTGGAAAATTGTCGACAACCTGCTATTTGATAACGCGTACAGCCCCAATTTATATTAGTTTTATAACTACAATACAATATTGATAAAAAAAATAGAATTAAACTTTATCACAGTAAAAAGCTTATTGCATAATGTTCCCAAGACCTTGACAATTAGCTGCCCGTACTATCTACTATCAGTCATATCTTCTAGAATATGCACCATGTCATTAGGTTGTTCATACCGGATCACTGATGTATACCCTGCGAACAAAATAACGAAATAAATTAAAGACCTTTAGTTTAAAACGCAAATACAATACTTTCAAATAACAAACACAGCAAAAGTGTATAAATAATAAAATCAGCCGTAAATCTATTAACTACATACTAAGAGCACAAGTCACATGAGCGTACAAGGCAAAATTAAATATAATCTGCGTTATCTCTCGAATAGACATACAACCCACCAACAATACACTTTATTACTATATAGCTAAATAATAAAATGACTTTACGACAGATCATAAAATGATATCATCTTATCTAAAAAACTAGGATAAGTCACTTGACAGTTTTCAGAGTAAGAGACACCGGCGTTTGCTTGCACAATAAGCAAAACTTAGAAACAAGAAGACTTCTGAGCGACAAACAGGTAAATGAGACAAATCACAAAGAAGACCTAATGTTTATTATTACTTTTTAAGGGTCGATGTCGCATCACCATTGTTTGGAAATTTTGAAGTCAAAAGAGGACCAACCGCAGAACAGAGGACCAAAAACAAAGACGATGCAGAAATCTAATGACACGCTTAACTGAAAGTGCAGTGGATAAAAATCTATTTTCGTCGCACTATCTATCGAAAATTCATTTTCCAAATCTACTCAAAATATAAAGGAAGCAGGGTAAATATAACATGCAAGGTAAAATATACAAAAGTGTATACCTTGGTGGTCGTAATTGTATTTAAAAATTCGTCAACACCATTTTTATGATGATTAATCACTGCGCATTTTAAAAAATATATAAGTAATTTCAAATCAAACTGTAGAACATATCTCTAAGTCTGGTTAAAGAGTTGTTTTTTTCTCAGTAATTCTAATATAGTTACCTATTATGCGATAAGTTTCTTGAGGGTTTTTGAGTGTTTTTTGTCGTGTAAGCAAAGTGTACCTAATAATTAAAAAAACGAGGGGAATCTTTTAACTGAAAGAGTTAAATAACATGATAAATCAAACACTTTAACAATTATTGTTAAACATATATTTCTCTAAACTAATATGCCTAATTATACATATTCTATCTACCACACATTTTATAACACAAATGGGTGGTATTGTTGTGGCCTTTGAGTTCTTTTTCCACAATTATAAAGACAACCCAAATAATAATTAAAGATAGCTTTGTACACAAAAGGAACATTGTTATGACCTAACATTGAATACATGATATTGGTTATATCTAGCCAAAAATAAGTGGAATCACGTAGACATCAAAATAACAGAATGTCTTATGAATAATTACATAACATACAATTTAATTGCATAAGAAGATCAAATACTATATTCGAAACCTTTTAGTTTTGAGAAATAATATCAAGATACCTACATAAAGAAGTCATAAATAAATCAATAAATAGTAATACTGTAACAATACAGAAAAAAGGCATATAATTAACAGAAATATAAAAAGATCACAGCACTGTAAATTCATTCGATAAAAAAGAAGCCACTTTTAAATACAGAGTTGAAAGTGATAATTAATGAATAAAATAAGTGAATCAGATTATCTGTCATATCACATAGTAGTACTGAAAAATGAGTCCTTGGGCAATTTATTAAAATAACAAAATGACCTATAAATAAGTATAATGTTTCTTATTTATACTGTATACAGTATGTCTAGTCTTATCTATCACTTATCACAATAAAATATATCAAAGGTTTTTTGTCCTTACATAAATTTTAATCCCCTGGTGTATTTAGATATTTGTTGTAATATTTTCTATAAATATAATCAAGTTACAACATGTTTATTCGAAAATTAGGTTTTATAACTTAAATATAAAAAATAAGTAAGCAACAATATTAAATTATTAATTAATATTTTTATACTATGTCACTTTATGATAAACAGACACATCTGGTGAAATAACTAAGGCTGCGTTCAGAGCAGACGATAACGCAAGACCCGACCTCAACCCCAACTCAACTCAAACTCACCTCAACCGCAGCCCACCTTGAAATACATCCCTTACAATTTTGAGTCTCATGAGACATTAAAAAGCTCCTGTGTGATGTTCAGGTGAGTTTGAGGTGAGTTCGGGTTGAGTTTGAGTTGAGTTCGCTTCGGGTTGAGTTCGGGTTGTGTTTGAGTAAAGTTCGGGTTGATCGCGGGGCATGTGCGTGCAGGTGCATCGACAAAATATAACAGAGCTTATTAATGTGTCATAATCATAAATCTCAAAATTGTAAGCGATGTATTTCAAGGATTAGGCTGCGGTTGAGTTGAGTTTGAGTTGAGTTCGGGTTGAGGTCAGGTCATGTGTTATCGTCTGAACGCAGCCTAAAGAGTATTATCAAATGCTATCAATAGGTACAAAAAGTTGTTTGTTATACAATTACCATTTATACCTACAATGAAATTAAAATCTATATAAACATTTACAAACAAGGTAATGGTCTAATTTATTAATACTGATTTAATTTACGTATTCGCTTAAGTCCTTTCGGTTAAGCTTTAACGACATGTAATAACAATTCGCTTTCAAGTTCATCCTGCGTCTTACACCTTGTAGTACACCGACGCATTTGCATGCGGAATCTCTACGAAACAATTTATCATCATCATCATCATATCAGCCGCACGACACCCACTGCTGGGTATAGGCCTCCCCCAAGGATCTCCACGACGATCGGTCCTGCGCTGCCCGCATCCAGTGGCTACCCGCGACCTTCACCAGATCGTCGGTCCACCTTCGAGCGATGTCGGTTACTTTAGTTCGCCTGCGGATCTCCTCATTTCTGATTCGATCACGCAGGGAAACGCCAAGCATGGTTCTCTCCATTGCACGCTGGGTGACTTTGAGTCTCCTTATGAGACCCATAGGCCGTATACAGAGAGAAAGCAGGTTGGACTGGACCAGCGCTTATAAGCGCTTACCTGCGCCGGTCCATTTTAGTATAGCGAAAATATAATATAATACGCCGGGATACGGTCCATTTTAGTATAGCAACCTGCCTCAACCTGCGTCAACCTGCTTTCTCTCTATACGGCCATAGTTAGCGACCACGTTTCACTGCCGTAAGTCATCACTGACAACACACACTGGTCTTGAGACTTTTGTCTTGAGACACTGGGGTAAAACGGACACGAAGATTTTTCGGAGCTTCCCGAATGCTGCCCATCCGAGTGGGATTCGACGAGAGATCTCTTTCTCGAAGTTGGACTTACCTAACTGGACTGCCTGTCCTAGGTATACATAATGGTCAACAACATCAAGTGTAGTGTTCCCAACATGAACTGCAGCGGGCACAACATGGGCATTTGACATGATTTTCGTCTTATCCATGTTCATCCTAAGACCCACTCTTTGGGAAGCACTACGGAGATCTTCGAGCATTGTGTTCAGGCCTTCCAAGGTCTCAGCCATAAGAACTATATCATCGGCAAAACGAAGGTGTGTTAGGTACTGGCCATTAATGTTTGTTGATGCCGAATCCTTTCCAGTCTAAGAGTTTAAAGATGTCCTCCAACGAAAAGAAAGCCGACAGCCTACCGGCGCTTATTTCGCTATACTAAAATGGACCGGCGCTTATCGGCCGATAAGCCAGTAGAGTGAGACATAGCATCATTTGCGCAACGCTGCTATACAAATGATAAATTTTTCGTAGTTTAGCTGCCGCACACGAACGCGTCGGTTTACTAAAGGGGTAAATTCGCCTTGCGTCAAGCGCTTGCAATATTGATCGCCTCATGCAGCTTATCGTCTATAGTGCGCGTCTCCAAAACAAATAAAATGATTTGCCACTATCTTCTGTTTCAAACTCACTACTTTTTGAAGCATATCGTTCCTTTGAGAAGGATAGGGCATGCGCTATGGCGCTTCACGCATGCGTCAGACGAAAATGATGAACATGAAAGCGCACTGATGAAGACTTAGCATTAATCCCCAAACTTTCGAAATCGAAGATCCAAAGTTACAAGTGCCGAAAAAACTTTCATTTTTTTTATTGTTATTGTATTTAAGTGTAGTTTTGAAGTCAGTATGTGTTTGGATGATTTCTTGGAATGATTGGGTGGAGTCATGAGATGGTACAGGAACGATCCCAACTGTACCGTCACATGAGTACGAACCCGGAAAATAAGGTACAAGAAATTCTTATAGAATGGACGATTCAACAAGAATTGGTGCAACGAGAGGTCCACATTACATGCATAGGTAAGAAACAAACGAGAAAGAAATCAGTATGTCAGACATTAGAAGATTTTTTATTGATTATGACGATTTTTTTTAAATAGGGCTTGCTTAATAAAGGCTTCTTCGACTTCAATTTATTGATAGGTGTACCCTATTTCCCTTATTTTTTTAAAAACTCAACCTTTTGATTTTACTCTTACTAATACTCGATAGAGCTCGATGGTGCAGTGGTTTAGCGCCTGGACCAGCGATTGCGGAGGTTAAGCATCTTTCGCAAGGGTCGGTCATGGGATGGGTGACAAAAAAAATATTATCTCGAGCTCCTCCGTGCTTGGGAAGACACGTTAAGCCGTTGATCCCAGCTACATATGCAGTCGTTAACACCCACCAATCCGCATTGGGCCCGCATGGTGGGTTATGGCCCGTCCTTCTTATCCACCCATAAGGAAGGCCTGTGCCCCAGCATTAGGGACGCTAAAATGGCTGATGGTCATACTCGATAGCGACTGTAGTTGACATTTGTATGTCAACTTTTAGTTTTGTATAGTTACCGCCAGAGGCGCTACGCCAAATTGTATATGTTACCGCCGGCACTAGGTATAATTCGGTATCAGGCAATGTATAAAATATTATTCATTGCCTGATCGATTCAGGCATCGTATACAATACCGAATTATACCCATAAAATATTATTCATTTTATACTTTGCCTAGTCAGAAATATACTTATTTTACACATTGCCGGTGGACCAGCAGGCATTCTATACAATGTCTAGTCATTGTATAGAATGCCTAGGTAATGTGTGAAATAAATAACAATATTCATTTTATTTCATACATTGCCTAAAAGGGCCAGGCATTGTATACAATGCCTGCATTTCATACATTGCCGATGACATATACAAAATTGCTTACTACAGTCGCTATCGTGTTTAGTAAACGTAACTGTGTAAACTCATACAGGCGGTTAATAAATAATGTTGCCTTTTTAGACCACCATGCTGGTCTAAAAAGGCAACATTATTTATTATACGTCACATTTTCAAATCTTAATAGTAGTTTATGAAACTGATGCATAATGAGAGGTATTAAAACATGAGTGTGTGTTTAATAGTATCACCCGAGTGTTTTAATACCTAGTTATGTGCAGTTTCATACCCTACTTTGTTTTCACGCTCACAATTGGGATTGAAACTGTTTCAAAATATCAATAAAAGATCTAAATAAAAGATCAGTGCTAGAAAAGAGAGAGAGCCTTTGCTTGTATTTGAGTACCTTGACTATGAATCATTCATTTCCGTCGCTGCATCTAAAATATCGGGCGTAGTCTTTCTTCACATTCAACTCTATCAAACATTTCAAAGCAAGAATAAAAAAAAATCCTACGATGTTCAGTACCTATTTACAACTAAGTGAAAATTGACTGAAATCAAAACTTTTTTGTATTGCATTGAAAATGGCGCGCTCCGCACCTCAGACCATAGATACTACAATGAGGCCATACGCGCCAGTAAATTAAAAGTGCTACAAAAATTAAAAACTTATTTTGGCTCATTGTAGTATCTACGGTCTGTGGTGCGGGGCGCGCCATTTTTAACGCAATACAAAAAAGTTTTGATTTCAGTTTTAACTTTTGTTGTAAAGTAGGGCCACTTTAAAAGGCCACAGTTGACACTTCATCAAAATTTTTCAATGTAACCTTGTAACGGCGGGCATAAAATAAAAATATTATAAATTTTTTCGATGTTAGAACTGCACAATTGCTTCATTTTTTTTTTCAATTAAATAAAGTTGAATGCAGTGATTACTTGTGAATGAATATTTTCACCATAAATAAAGAAAGACATTTTTAATATAAGAAATTGACGGCACGCGACAACATATTTTATTTCCTTTATTTATTGTATTGTACTTGAAAGTCAAATTATTTTAAAGCTTCATTAGCTCTGTTAGCATATTTTTTATTTGCAAATAAGAACATCAGTTTCATATTTACGGTTACGTTAAAAAAATGTGGTTAAAACTTTTGTTATATTTTAATTTTTAAGAAACTGCATAAAAATTGCCTTTTTTATGCCAATAATGAATGCTAAATTATTGATTTATCCGAAAACTAGCTACCGCCCGCGACTTCGTCCGCGTGGATATTAGAATTTTCAATGCATCTTAGTTAAACTTAAACAGTATCCTCATAAATACTTTTTCATAATAACTGAATTCAAATCCCATGTTTGAAGTCTGTATCGATTCATTCACTTAATTCAATGTTTTGAAGCTATGAACACCTACGGTCACCTCACTATGAATCTAAAATTGACAAATGTCAAATGTACCTATTAAAGTGGCTCAACTTTACATACTGAATTTCGTAGGATTTTTTTTAATCTTGCTTAAAAATGTGTAATAGCCGTGAATGTGAAGAAAATTTGACTCCGCCCGATATTTTAATGCAGCGGCGGAAAGGGAATCGAGCAAGGTAATACAATACGGTAATACCTACCAGCGAAGTCTCTCTCTCTTATTAATTTTGATCTTTTATTTAGTAGGTTCAATACCAAATTGTATGAGTGTAGATAAAGTAGTGTATGAAACTGCACATAACTAGGTACTAGTTGCTCCGTGAGCTGTAGACCTTTCGATAAAAAGTGGCTCAAATTGTACAAAAATAAAATGTTGCCATGAGGTTTTCATAGTACACAGATTTAGACTTTAGAGAGTACATATTTGCAAATACTCCAAATAATATACCAAATCCATGTTATTTAAGGTTGCCAAATCTACTACATAATTTAATCGCAAATAAACTATTGTTTGCGATATTCAATCCTATTAATGTGCAAAAGCAAATGACAATTTAGGTCTAGGGTTGCCATTTGCCACTTTGCAGTTTATCACGAAACATTTTTTTTTCATAAATGTAGCGGTATTTAGGGGTTATATATACGGACCTAATAACTTTCCGGGATTGTATGCATGGTACCCCATCGTGACCGTCAGAATGGCTGGACCAAACGAGATATGTATGTGAGACCATGTGCACTGTTTACTACCTATTTGCTACTATTTACTACCTTTAATGAAAGATTTGCTACCTAAACGTTAAGACATTCATAAAAGAAACCAAGTGGTCAGCCATTCTACAGCTGAGCCACACGTATCTCCTAAACGCAAGACCGACAAATTCTGGTTTTTGGCGACAAATTTCGACAAACTATCGACTTCATAATGGCATAGTCAAAAAGTCAGATTTTCAACTTTTTTTTGTGGCGCAGCTGTAGTCCGTCACGTCTAGTTAATTAAGAGCCTGAGAAAACTTTATTAGCAATTATTCTGAGAAGAAGAAAATAAATAATTATGTGCAGGCGTTTTAATGGGCGTTTTAGATAACTTTTTAATGAAGCTTCTTAAAATTTTGTAAAAAAAAATATATGTTAAAGTAGCAAATCTGTAGTAAATATCTACATTAACGAAGCGGTTAATACAATAGTACAACTATGATAACTCAGAAGTGGTCAGCCAACCTGACGTCAGAATGGCTGACCACTTGGTTTCTTTGATAAATGTCTTAACGTTAAGTTAGCAAATCCTTCACTAAAGGTAGTAAATAGTAGCAAATAGGTAGTAAACAGTGCACATGGTCTCTCGTGCATATCTCGTTTGGTCCAGCCATTCTGGCGGTCACCCCCATCTATATTTTTTTTTTGCAACTCGTTATATAGTAGATTTAACAAACCTACACCCCTTATCTGTGCGGAAAGGTTTTATGTTGACGGCACTGTTACTTACGTCATTATTGCGACTATCTTGACTTTTAATCAAACGTGACTTCATATTTGGAAAAGGCTGAATTAACTAACGGAGATGGAAGCAAACAACTTCAAGGCCTCAAGAACGTTAGTCGCATCTTAATTAATCAGGAGTACAGAAATTATTTAATTATATTTCTTTATCCTTACTTTCTTATTTAGTAAACAATCTTCACCCAACTCTTTATTGAAAAAACAATTATAGAATACAACAAATGATTTTCGAAAGAAATTACTAATTTATTAGTGACAATTTGATTTAGTAAGACAACATTTTAAATTACGATTTAAGACGTATGACAGCTGTCAAAAGCTGTTTACTAAATAGGACAAGTAGGGATAAACAGACTTTAAATTTAACTATTCGGCACCGTTTAGTTGACCACAATATTATTTCTTTTTTTTTTCCTAAAAATTACTGACACAGCCGTTTGTTGATAGAGGTGATTGGTACTACTACTAGTATGATGCCGAAAAAAACATGCAAATCAGAGAATGAAACTAAAAAGTTCAGATTTTCTTTTCAACATGATAGAAAATACACTTTATTCAGTTGAAATAATAACAAATCTGTCAAAAACGCATTCTCTCGACGATCACCCTGTATAAAACAAATACGTCCATTAGACGTCAGTGTAAATGCAAATAAATATAAGACGGTGGTTGTAAGTATTTGATAGAATTGGTCCCTTTACAACTAAACAACCATAGAAATAGAATAAACGAATAAATGTAGCGAAATTTGGTTTTAGAGAAATGTGTGGCAATATATTATTTACCTTTGAAAAGTGTGATTACTTGGATTGTTTCTTTTTGTCACATCACAATTACTTAGAGCAGAAGACACCATAGCTCCACGGTACCTTTATTTTAAATTCTAATTAAGATTAAAAAAATATTTTAAACAAACTATGATTGATCATTTGCTAGGCGGGACGCTAGGGGCTTTTACTGTTAAAAATGTTGGCACATGTCACTTGATCCTTTGTCTCTTTTTTACATAGACCGTGTCCGTATGATGTTAACTTCTCTTTTCCACGCTTTGTTGGTCTTCTTGAGTGCAGCGAAAGTTTTTCTATGTCTATGTAAACAACAGTGTTCTGTTAGTTAGTCGGTTACATTTACAACAGAATATTTTTTTTACGAATGCTTCGGTCACAATTTATTAGTACTCTGAAGAGTAAAAATCCATATTTTCTGCCAATTTTAATACTATCCTATTGCACATAACTCGTTAAATTTATATACGTAAGAATGGCTTTTTAGATTATTAAATATTGTGCGCATCATTTTCAGCATCATACAGTTAATATCCGACACCCTTTAATGTAAAGTTAACATCACAAATTTTCTTACCACTATTTCTAAAACGATGATTTATCACTTAGACTAATAATACACATAGGAGTTTTTCTATCTAATATATGACAATGTAATGACGTTTGCAGTGAATCGTAAAAATCTACAATAGTTATTTGTTATACAAGAGAGCAAAGTCATTTTTTGCTGCGAGTGCTGACTTTTAAATCACGAACTAGCGAAGTAGTCTAGAATTGAATCACGAGCGTAGCGAGTGATTCTAATATAGACTACTGAGCACAGTGAGTGATTTAAAGGCACGAGACATCAAAAAATTTGCTCTCGTGTTAAACATACAACTTTTCACCTCTACCAGCGAGAAAAGGTGTTAGAAATTAAAAAAGCACTTTGCCTCACGCTCGCAGCAAAAGTCGATTTTGCTGCGAGTTTTTACTTTTGCTGCGAGTTTTTGGTAAAAAAGCACTTTGCCTCACGCTCGCAGCAAAAGTCGATTTTGCTGCGAGTTTTTACGCGCCTTAAGCACCCTTTTCGTGCTGGAGAGGTGAAAATACATTTTTTTAATCAGTTTAAAGAAAAAATATCATACTAAACTTGATTGGCAATAATTATATTGCATTTACCGAGATTTAACTCTGTTAAATCGGCTTAATTTCTTGCAGGTCAAATCAAAAGCCTTTGATCTGGGGCACACTGGTATATTTCAACATGTTATTTGACAAACTTATAGTCAATTTTTAGAAGTCTTATTTTGTATACAACTCGTTTGAAATAACTTTCTTAATACCCCAAATATTACTCCCCTTTAGTAGAAGCACAAATAAGGCTAGAACTAATTTTTCGTAATCATTTCACCCAGGTGATAACACCCAGGTGAACAATCGCCCACTCTCTGCTTTACTTTGCAGAAATACAGAACGAAATCTGTGTAAGTGACGACGCAGCGTGTAAGCAACTTCAACCTTAGGAGTGGAAAGTCCAGTCGATTGTACATAGTGGATATCTATCACCCAGGCGAACATAGTGGATTAAGCGTTTTATCAACATCATGTCTATGAATTAATGTAAATCTCTAACAAAATCTAATAAATGTATAAAATTTAAAGCTTGTTTGTGTTGGCGTCCACAGTAGGTAATATTTTATTTGGAGTACAACGAAAGCACGTAGTATTTATTCACACAGACTAAGGGCAGTATGTGGTTTATTTTACTAATCTAAAAGCATTTATATAAATTAAAAAAAAGAGCGCACATGTTTCGTTCATAAACAATATTTATTCCTGATCATTAGTAATGCTTTCTTTACCTTGTTTAAATCCAACATGAGCAGGGTTGCGCCTGATCACGTATTGAGCAACAATGTGGATCACGCAGAAAACTAGGGATCCGATACCGAACCATTGGAATGTATTTCTGCCTCCGTAGGACTCGTATAAGCGTCCACCGATGAAGCTTCCCAGTGAAGTGCCGACTCCTTCAAAAATAGCCCCCACTAAACCCTGCGAAAAAATTAGAGGTTTAAGAAGCACTGCTTTTTTGTTTTAATCTTTAGTACAAGTAAATCCTTGTTTCCACTACACTCAACAATAAACAACGACGCTCAAAAATAAACACGATATTAACAAACCAAATAAAGATTCAGTATTGGCTGATACTTCATCCTGGATTTACAGCCCGACTCAATCTAAGGGCCATCCCGCACTGTCGACTGGTCGACGAGCGACTCGGTCTCCCGACGACTGAAACTCAAAACGCACGGGCCGACGACTTCTGGTACAGTCGTGCATAGTCAACTAACTTTGCAATAATTAATAAATTTTCATTTAAAATTATAAATAATCAAAAACTAAAACTTAAAAACGAAAAACTAAAGCTTTTTTGTCTTACTTGAAGTATTAATTTTGTACGTCATTATAATAACAAAAAATAATAATTTATTATATCTACAATGTGTTGATGCCGTAAGCCGTGTGAGGGCTTTAGTAAAATATCAGGACTTTTTAGTAGAAAACAGGCTTTTTGTCAGCATTTTTAGATATATAACATCTGGTAACCCTGTACGCGACGTGGTATATCGTACAGAGATATGTTTGCTGATTATTTTATTACTGAACTAAGGAGGGTCAATTGTCATGGCAGATGGGCAGTTTATTAGTTAAGTAATAAAATAAATGACATTGTAATAAGTACCTACCTAAAGCTTTTTTTCTTCGTTGTTAATCTTTCACCTCCAAATAACTCCACTATTTCCTCCCACTGTTGTTTCTCTATATCCCGATTATTAAAATATTCGTTACTTGATAAATTTCAAATAGCTTTTCGCAATTCTATTTCAAAAATAAATATTTCAGTATCGAAAGCCATTTTGTGCGCGACGTCCAGTCGCCGCGACAGTCGCTCGCACTGCGTACGCTTCTATTTGAACCCGTGTATCTCTCGGTCGCCGAGCGACTGGGCGTGGCTAGTCGCCCAGCGACCGGGCGACCAAGTGCGAACGCGTCCATATAAACACTAGTTTATATGGACGCAGTAGGAATGACAGTCGCTGTCGACAGTCGCCCGGCGACTAGTCCACAGTGCGGTATGGCTCTAAAGGCGAGAATAAACTATAGGCAGACCGGTTAAATGAGTCCTCGCCCGCAGGGCACAGGGGCTCGTAGTGTGATACACACCGAAGATATTTCGACTCATCTTGAGAATGTAATCTCATGTTTAACTCACACAAAGCGTCCGCAACTTTCAACACGTGCGATCTGTTGTAAGAGGAATAAAATAAGAATTGAGCAGGTAAAATCAGTATTTACTAGTGAGAATTTTGGTAACCATGTAAACAAAGTACAAGCATAAACAGCTGTCTAAGATGACATAGAATCTTAGAATTTAGCTTAAACATTGTAACTAATCAGAATCACAACACGATCACTAGCCGCGTCGCCAGCGAACTGAGTTTTGGCACAGAATAGATAATAATACTAGCGTAAAGAAGATGCACTCCGCAAAGTAGTTTAAATAAATTACGACTCTTGCCCCGACACAATAAAGTGCAATTCAGGTCGCACAGCGCTCCCTTCGCTCCAAAACATGCACTTAGTAGTTGCCTCTCTTTCTATCGCGTAGGTCTTATCTTTTCTGACGTATGTATTGGTCCTCTCAGATGACGCCGAGCGCTTCATACTCGCGCACGGACTGACAGAGCCCTGGTTTTGGCAAGAATGTGCCTGACGCCAGCACCTTTCGCGGTCCCCGTTCAGGCACAAGGACGGGGCTTTTCCCGCACCCCACTCATTTAACCGGTCTACTAGATAAGAGATGTTGGGTTCGTGGCAGGATAAAACATAAAGGTATCATTCCGATTATAAGGTATTCCAATCTTAGCAGTCGCGACACGGCACCGGCAGCAGCGGCTCGGCAATGACTGCTCGGTAACGTCGCACCGCTCTGTAACTGTATGAGTTTATTTTGTATGCAGGCCTTTCCGGTGTATAGGCGATTGAGTAACGCCGCCGATGGGCGTGGCCGTCGCACGTCCTGTGGCAGCGCTACCGCTTACCGGAAAGACTTGCATTATAACCCAGCGATATTTAAAGCCCGAGTGAATAGGCTTCTTCTGGGCAAGCTCGCTTCATCTTCGGCCTCTTCTTAGCCTTATGGTTCTCAAATGTGGCCAAGAGTAAGCCCATTAAATGTAAAAAAAAAACTCATACAGAGCGGTGCGACGCGACCGAGCTCCGAGCAGCCACCACCGGGTCGCGACTGCTAATATCTGGAGGCTCGATGTTCTGTTACAAGTAAATTCTCTGGTGTATACTAACTCACCTCACCTAAGTGATACCACAGAATAGATAATAGTACTAGCGTACAGAAGTTGCACTCCGCAAAATCATTTAAATAAATTGCGACTCTTGCTCCGCCACAATAAAGTGCAAATCAGGTCGCACAGCGCTCCTTACGCTCCAAAACATTGACCTACTCAAGAAGCTTATACCCCCAATGGAGGTCGCACGGCTAGTGTCATAGTGAAGATAGAAAAAATGTCCTTGAGTGGCGTTACGGCTTATTGCTATCTCTTACTTTAGTGTTACAATACGTGTTCAATGTTCGTCGTTCGTTCGTTCGTGAGAAACGAAAACGTATTGTAACACTAAAAAAAGAGATAGCAATAAGCCGTAACGTCACTCAAGGACATTTTTTCTATCTTCACTATGACACTAGCCGTGCAATCTCCATTGGGGGTATAAGCTTCTTGGACCTACTACTTGCCTCTCTTTCTATCGCGGTCTTATCTTTTCTGACGTATGAAATTTGTCCTCTCAGAGGACGCCGAGTTCTCATACTCGCGCGCGGAGTGACAGAGCCCTGGTGATACATTCTTGGGGATGAACTCAGAATTTAAATAAATAGAAACACTTACCTGAACAGTAGTTTCTGTGCCGGGTGGGGACGCCACGTTGGCGTATGACGTCATGGTAGGGTAAAACATGCCAAACGTTATTCCTTGAAACAGTTCAATAGGCAGAACCCACCACGCATTTGTGAGCAATGAATATAGGATAAATCGAACACCGAATGCAAATAAAACCAAAGTCATCATGTTGACATGGCCAACCTTTCTCAGAATGTAACCTGTAAAGACGAGTAATGGCGAATCAGTTTGGTTGTAATGTAATTTAACTCAAGTGGCTATAACTTAAGCAGACAGGGCAGCTAAAATAGCGCATCAACAACATTTGATAACACTTACAAGTTGTAGCTTTTTAAAATACTTATACAGGCTTGGCTTACAACACGATGGAAAAGAAAATGGCCACGACCCATACAAAATTTTTCCGGCAGGACAGGAAAGTAACCTATCCGAGATTTTTTGATATTGTATTTATAACAAAAATACATACGGCCTTATTCATAACCGCCTAATATATCAATTTTAGCTATTACACCGTCAAAATTATCTTTATCATTTGTCATAAGAGTTTAAGAAACAAAACACTTTATAAGCCTTCTATAAAAAAATGTACAGAATTTTTGATTGAAAAATCCTATTACTCCATAAAGGACTATTTAGATGATAAGACATTTTGATACTAGTAATTGTATGAATGGACATTTTAATTTAAATATCATTGTAATTTTATATTTTTTTCCTGATTATATTAATGTTGCATCTCAGAAGACAGAATATGGCTGATCGATTTTACTACCTATGTTTTCTCTTACTACCTGTATTCGCAATAAAATGATTTGATTTGATTTTGATTTGATTATAACTTTGCTTGTTTTAATAAGGCGAATAGTTTTTAAATTCAATTCAATATCACTGGCGAATTTTTTTCAGGTTTAGTATGAAATATGAAATAATTTTCTCTCTTTGTCATACAAATGTCTTAATAAAAATATAAAATTATATATGAAAGGAGACTTGTGACGTCACAAACTCCGTAAAATGTTGTATGAAACATACGTTATTAAAACTTTTAACGGCTAAATTTTAATTTTGTTGTATTTTTGTAATACCAAAATATTTGAAATAAAAATCAAATTATTTTTTACCTTTATGTGAATATACTTAGGTATTAATGAAATTTAATTTTAGAATCATAAATATTGGAAACTTCCTTATTCAGTTATGAATATGATAGACAACTATCGGCGTGATATTAAGATAGCAGCTATGGTTGACAAGATGCTGTGCGAGCTGGCCCGCAGTTATGAAGCACTGAGGCGCAGCGTGTTCGCATTATTGGGCAAAAATCGTTGAGTCGCATCGACGCCAACATACCGGAGGCACTACATCCGTGGCAGCCCGAACAATACCCTGAATCCATTATTATACAGGACACGATAAGACGATAAATCTTACCTGAGACAAAAAGGAATGGGATTTCTCCTCCAAATGTTTGAATGGCGCTAACTAGGCCTTGCAGAGTTTTAATGTATTCCGATCCGTCGCAGGTCGTGGCTGCTATGTCCTCTAGGTGCCAAAACAAGAACTGCCAAAGGAGCCCAGTGCATAGACCCACGGCCACCGTCCACAACATAAAAACTACAGTGGGCAATGACGACATAAGGGTACCAACATCGGCTAAAATGCTCATTGACATTTTAGTCGTTTCGATCTGAAAATAAAAAAAAACATTTATATTTCCTTACTAATATTATATTTATGAAAGTCAGTTTGTTTATCATCATGAAATTTTGCATACATATTGTTAGGGGTGCAGAAAAGGACAAGGGTATCTTTCCTCTCGAAAAAAGGAACTGTTCCCAAGGGATATACAAAATACTATACATGCAGGTGAAGTTGCGGGCGATCGCTAGTATTTTATAGTTTTAATAGAGAACATTAAGCTCTTCTAAATATAGATACAAAGTAAAATGCATTAAATTCACGCACATTATTTATATGAATGTTTCTGATAATTTAAGAATTTGATATAGAAAACGTAATATTTTTAAATTGCTCTCGTGGTATACTCGAGATTGACGAATCGAGATCTCGTCTCAAAATTTGAATTCGAGATTGATTCATTCGAGATCTCGTCAAATAATACGACGAGATCTCGCGAGATCTCGCTTTAATCGAGATTAGACTTTTTTTTTAAATTATTTTTTTATTTTAATTATTTTTTTTAAGTTTTAAAAATACCTTATTATTTGAACATAAATTGTTAAATTTAATAAAAACTACCTACCTATGTGACTGTTCTATTATCTTGTAAATAAAACATAATAATAATTGAGATTTTTTTCAATAGACTTTATGTGAATGTTTAAGCCTGTTGGTGAACTTTTTGTACATTTACGAACAGCAGTGCAAATACACAATCTGCATTTAGCTGTCAATACATCTGCAGATTTTTTGAAGTAACACCGCCAATTTACTTGTAGTAACGTCCATAGACACTTGGCTTGATTTGTTCTTAGACATATTTCACTTTGTTAACTATCTAATGTTTTAATAGTAATTAGTTAAGTTACCTCTCAAATTTTCTGGAGAAAGCTAGTTAAACAATTACCTTCAAAGTGACAAAATTGTAGATCAGTCAGAACGCTGTAGCGGATCGATGAATACGTAGTTTTTTTTCATGCGCGTTCAATCTTGATCTTGAGTCGAGATCTCGAACGATATTTTAAAAAAAAGATTACCTATCTTCGAGATTGAATCTCGAAAAATTACTCGAGATCTCGCAAGAATCGAGATCTCGCGAGAATCGAGATCTCGCGAGATCGAGATTGCATTCCCTAACTAGTATACACACTTATGAGTAAAAAAGATTTTAATGTAGGTTGATTACTTACTTTTAGGAAACAAGATACAACAACATCACCAAGTAGGAAGACGAACATAAGTATAAATGCTATAGTGTAGTCTTTGTAAGCACCGTCACTGAATAGATCAATCAGTGTGCCAGTCAATAGGGAGAAAATGCCCCAGCCCACTGAGCCCCACAACCTCTGCTTGCCGTAACTGGCCGTTTTATCACCTGAAATGTAAATTATTATCATTAGACAATTTTAATTTCCCAACTGCTGTTGGTGGCTAAAGGTGGAAAAGGAGGATGCGAATACTTCCTTCAGAAGCGAAATAGTTCGAGATAGTTTTTGCTCACCAATCCGATATTTAACCTTACGTACCCCCTAGACCATGGGTCTCCAAACTTTTTAGCATAAGGGCCAGACTAACTCCTCCACGAAGTCCCAAGAGCCAGGATCTAGCTAGCTCATCGTACCATACTGTAAATTACAGTTGTTAGTACAATCCGGCCAGCTTTCGCGGGCCGGATTGTTGGTGCTCGCGGGCCGGAGCTGGCCCGCGAGCCGTATTTTGGAGACCCCTGCCCTAGACGATCAAGCATGGCTTGTTAAGCACGTACACGTAATTACCACAACCACTACCATTTGGGGGCGTGGCCTACGCAATCGCAAGCCGAATGCCACTGCGGAGATTATAATTATTTCATAAATATTGTTAGAGGCATACCTATGCAAGTTATACAAGACATTACCATTTTTAAGAGTGGTTTAGCTTTCTCGACTGTGAAGTTTTTATTCAAAATATTAAGGTTGAAAATCAAAGAGCTGTTTTCAGTGACACGTTTAAACATTTCTCTTACTAGATGGCGCTATGTAAATATTGTTTTTATTTTTTTTGTGAGTGTCATGAATATAAATGTGAATGAGTATGAATGTACCACTAAGGCGGTACATAAGTGGTGTGAAAGCTTTTGGCCTAGTCCTCGCCCAAATTTTTTAAGACACGCGTCGCTCTAACATAGTTGAATTTACCGGGCTTCAGCTTAAAACAGATAAATCGAAGTAAGAAATTTCGTATTGTACTATTTGCCGAAGTTATTTAAAAGACATCGATGTTCGTGTGACATCATGAATAAGGGTTTGCCATATTGACTTGATTGGGGCTCGATTTATCTGTATTAATTTGAAGCCCGGCAGACTTGCCGAAGTTCAAAGCGTTAGCCGATTCGGCCCCTAAATACAACATATAAACAAATTTTGGCATGGACATATTTTTTTTCTTAAATGTGTCATTGAAAACCGCTCATTGTAGTTTGTCAGTTTTGAGTAACTTCAGTTTTTTATACTTTACCTAAAAGATTAAAACAAATAGCATCTGCAAAAGTAACGACGACCGCTTGCCCAATCCAACTAATTACCATGAGCATGAAAAATAACCAAAACTGTTTTGTATATTGTGTCGTCGCTTCATTGTGGCTTTCCGAAGCGGCTTGAAAGACTTCATTTACCTGAAATAAGTTTGTTTTATAAGAAACCATAAATCGGATATAAGCGGGTTTCTTGCACTCTTGGCAATTTTTGAGAAGAAAAAGAATTTGAGATCACTTATGGCAATGGTTTGAGTGATACTGTAGCATAAACTACCTAGTATAGTTCTCTATCTCACGAAGTCCGTTCGGCTATGAATGTTGTTAGGCCAACGAACTAAAATCTATGGAAGTGTAATTGCAAACAAATATTGCTTAAAAAATGGCACCACGGGGCCGAAAAAGTACAACCCGCTCAGCTTTAGTCGGGCCAGCCACGCACCCGGTGACTGACGTTAGTGTTCTTTTCTATAAATTGCAGTTTATATTGTAGAGAAAAGATAGAAAGGGAGAGCTTATTAGAAATGACATCCTTTATAGTTAAATGGTGTAAAAGATGTAAAGAAAGCAGCAAAAACTTGGGAAAAAAGTCTTAAAACGAGTATGCGTAACCGCAACAAAATGTTGCGTCTTAGAGAAATGAGACTATTACACATAATAAGTTCATAGTTAGATGCAATTTGTTCAAGTATAGCAAAATTCGTTCAAGTTGTATTTTCGAAGTTATTTAAGAAAAGCTGGGGTAACGTTACTCCAGCAAAATGTTTAAAAAAAAGGCGTTTAACCTGGAACAAAATACATGAAAAGATAGCTTTTAATGAGTTGTTAATGAATACCGATACAAAAGTACTCGTACGCATTCATCAATTAACACTATTAGATAGGTTGAACCATGTTTCTTAATAATTCTGGTCTAAAAATCTGGTAGCAATTAGATATTGCTAAAAAAGAATGTAGTCGAAAATTGCTAAGGTAATAATTTCACACCAAATAATTTAACCTATACTTAAAACATTTCAGATTTACGTTGCTGATTCGAGTAGGACACCCCCAAGTATGGCGCAGTCGCTTTTTTGTAGCCTCCGTAATTTAGTCGGTTTATAGTAGAATTGCTGGCACTTTCTTGTTTTTAAATAATTTTTAATCCATCCGAGATTTAAAGCTGCAAACTTTCAGGGATGATTTCAACAAAATGGTTCACTATAGTCTATCTTTTTGTATTCATATGGAGCTGCGTATTCCATCGCCAAAGTAGAAATTTGATAAGAAGCATGAAATTTGATGAAATCTCTTTATATCTTCATATCGCGTAAATCGTTTTTTTCCAGTTTTTAATAAATAATTAACTATATCGATATTTGTCGATGAATCGAAATACTTATGTTTGAACAAATTTGAACAAATTAAGGCCTATAAATGGTTTTTTTTCAAACTTCTGCGACAAACAGTTTTCGAGATATGGGAATTCCCAAAACGTTACCCCAGCAAAATCTTGAATATCTCAAAACTATAGGGTGAACAAATTTTGCTATTGGTATTCATTTACAACTCATCAAAAGCTATCTTTTCATGTACTTGGTTCCAGGTTAAACGCCTTTTTTAGGGTTCCGTACCTCAAAAGGAAAAAAATGGAACCCTTATAAGATCACTTTGTTGTCCGTCTGTCCGTCTGTCTGTCTGTCTGTCTGTCCGTCTGTCCGTCTGTCCGTCCCGTCTGTCTGTCTGTAAAGACCCTTTATCTCGGGAACGCGTTGAGGTATCGAGTTGAAATTAAAACCATAAAGTCTATGGACTCTTGACGCTGTGAAAAAATCACACTTCTAAAGTTTACTTAAAAAAAGTTACGGCCGTTTATGCTGCAAAAAACGCATATTTCGACACTTTCAAGGGAATCAAAATTCATGGAGTACTTCCCGTTAACCTAGAACTTTGAAATTTGGCAATTAATATCGTCTTACACTACAAGTACAGGAAAAATCTGAAAACTAAGTATATATTTGCAATTAAATCATAAAAAATTGACATTAAATTACGCAGTCAAACAACGGTATGCGCGGTCAAAATTTAACATCTAATTGACCTATAAACTTGAAATTTGGCGATAATGTTTATCATTACGTATTTTTTACCAACAAATACCAATATACTGATATTTCTGTTTTTTTTTTTCTTTTAAATTCCCTCATTTTCCTATTACAAACCAACTTAATTTTGCGGTCAAACGAGTACCTAGCAGCACAGATAAGCCCCGCCCCTTAGCCATATATTTAAACAATCCTAAAAGGTACCTGTACCTGTACCTACCTACTTAATTGTCTTGTACCTAGTAGTATTATACAAACATAAAAAAAACAAATATAGAGGTAACTCAGCTAAGTTTTTTACACAATGTTTACCAAAATATCGATATGACACCGCGCAGCGCCATCTAGACTAATCTAAATAATAGATAACTCGCAAAAAAAGCACAACCCTTGCTTAATAAAAAATATTTTTAAATTAGCTCGACACAAAATATGCTAGATGGCGTAGCTTTGTACTACCTACTAAAAATTATGTGTCACTCATACAAATAAATAAATCATTTCACAGAATAGCGTCCCTGAGCATTTGCTATAATAATATAAGTAATTTAAAGTAATTCGTTCCCCGTCGTAGACTTAATTCACTTGGGCTTATTCACCTGGGTGAATTAAGTATTCTCATTGAATCTAATTCTATTACCTAGGAATATCAAACTGAGAAAACTTCAAGACCATGCCTGGTAAGTTTATTTCTCATAGAATCTAGTCTGTATACGTCATTAAGTAAAGTCGTAAATACGTGAACAAACAGACAGTAAGTAGGTACCTACCTAAATGTAAAGTTCGTATCTCGAATTATAAAGCACAAAATTAAAAGTTTTGGGAACTTAATTTTGGATGAAGGTTTTTTCTCACAGAAAAAACTGCGAGACTCGATTTCTGAACTATTTATAATGTAGGCACGGAACCCTCGGTAGGCGAGCCCCAATCGCACTTGTCCGGTTTTTTAAAAACATTTTGCTGGGGTAACGTTACCCCAGCAAAGTCAGTTTTTCTCGAATAACTTCGAAAATACAACTTGAACTAATTTTGCTATACTTGAACAAATTGCATCTAACTTTGAACTTATTATCTGCAATACTCTCATTTCTCTAAGACGCAACATTTTCCTGCGGTTACGCGTACTTAAAACGAAACTAAAATTATTTTTACTAGCAACACGTGGTTTTGCACATACCAGAGACGTCGATTGTTGGCAAAACAAAAACACTTATGCCGAAGAAAGCGACTCCCCCTTTTTCTACTATTTTTCGCCTCCACTATTCATTTTAGTTCACATTGCATTTCATTTAGTAATACTGTAGTAACTACAGTATCATTAACAGTTACGTATGTGTCATTTAGCGTAATCAAAATGTGTCATAATCAGACCCCGGATTTGCGGTAGCACGAATAAAATGTCGTTTAATAGCGCGTGGACAACTTGATTATCTATTTGTGTAATTTATCGATAAATAAATTATAATTATGTAACGTGATATATAGACTTACTGTCGGAAAAAGTTGAAATTACCTACCTACATTAAGCAAAGTGAAAATCGTGAAATGTATAAATAATAAAATTCACTGCAGTTTTTCTTGATGCAAAGATAGCAAAGTCAAAGTGAGTGAAGTAGAATGTTAATTTTTAGGGTTCCGTAGCCTAAATGGCAAAAAACGGAACCCTTATAGATTCGTCATGTCTGTCTGTCTGTCTGTCTGTCTGTCTGTCTGTCTGTCTGTCTGTCTGTCTGTCCGTATGTCACAGCCACTTTATTCCAAAAGTATTAAGACTACACAGTTGAAACTTGGTAGATAGATGTAATCTGTTAACCGCTTAACGAATTTAATTTAAAAATAAGAAAAATAAAAGATTAAGGGGGGCTCCCCATACATGGAACTGAAACTGAAAAAAATTTTTTTCATCAAACCAACACGTGTTGGGTGTCTATAGATAGGTCTTTAAAAATGACATTAAGGTTCCTAAGACAACTTTTTCTCAAAGTCAACCGTTTGAAAGATATTTACCGCCAAAGTGGTAAAATGTGTGTCCCCCCCCTTTAACTTTTGAAATAAGAGAGTGAAAAATCTAAAAAAAATATATGCTGTAGATCTTAATAAACACTTTCAACCAAAATTAGTTTGAACGAGATATAGTAATTAGTTTTTGAGATATAGCACATTTTCCAAAACCGCAAATATAACTTTGTCATTCATACCAACACTGTGAAAAACAAAGTTATTTTTACAGACGAAAAATTATAGGTGGTATTAAATATGGTATGGTATAAGGTAACTACTGAACCCTATGGCGCGTGGCCCGACACGCACTTGGCCGGTTTTTTAAAAAATACATCCTCCTTGGTAAAATACAAAAAATAAACACAGACGCGATCAAAGAAGTTGCACTTCAAAAATATTTTCAAAACATCGATGTATAAAAACATTTACGATAATTTGGTAATCACTAGCAAGTTTGTATTTCTGCCACTGCAAATCCGGCCTTTAGTCATAATGCGTAAAATTTAACAGAACAATAGCTTAAGTATTTACTTACAACAACGTTGTCGCATGTTATCGCACAAGAAGTGTGGAACAGGGTTGACTCCATTTGGTACTGAGCTTTCGATATGCAATTTGGATAATGAGTCGAGCCTGTAAAAATAATCTGAATATACAAAAAAATCAAATAAATATATTCAAATAATAATGAGAAGATAAAGAAGGACCATGACTAGGTATTTATTAAGAGAAAGCATACCATCCGGAAGTTCAATATGGTGTAATCGTATATAAACGCAGTCATGTTCAGTGATCGTTGATGCCAATTCGATTTTCCCGACGAAAGACAAGTTTGATGGAAAATGTTCTCCGATTGTAGTCTTCGGCTGACATGACTGGGCAGCGTCTGCACCCCATCCTTCGCATATTTCCATAAGCCTCCAGGGCGTAGATGCATCAAGGACACAAGATGCCTAAAACAATAGGCTATCACTTAAGGCTGTAGACTCGCATCACGTTCCATTTTTAAAATTTCAATACAAATGATCAACTCTGCGCGAGCCGTAATGAGGGCGAACTTTGAAAATTCCTATTAAATTATTAAATAGATATAAATATAAACAAAACACGCAATACATTAAACAAATACCTCATTATTCCTAAGAAAAATTAAAAATTACTTTAGATTCTGTAAATACCAGTAAAAAAAACATGTCAAAGTGTACAAATTTGAGTGTTTTTTAATATTTTATTTCTCTGTGATTAAAATCTTTTTTTTAAATTTTCTCTCTATAGGGAAGTCCTTGACAATACAAACAATAAGTGAAAAAATAAATATGAGTCGTATTCTTATTTGTTACATCTGAAACAGATTGTCTTCGTTTTAAATTCCTGACAATTTACTATGAAAATCTTGAAATGCCGGCGTATCTTGATTCGTGATCTGCCCAGGCAGATCTCGATCGGCCCAGTTCAACGATTGGCCCACGACATTGATCGGGGAAGTAATAATAATAATAACACAATAATAATTAATGCTTGGACAATTTTACCCAGCGCACATAGGGGTATTTGAACAAAAAAGTCGATCAAAAGTCGAATATTACAAAGTATCAATATGAGGGTAGTTTTCGCTACATGGCAAACCGCAAAGGTCGGTAGGACAATATACCGCTCGATTCTCTTTTGTTGTCGCCAACATTCCGTGCACAGTCAGTCGTCTTTCTAACGAAGCTTGATCGTACGATTTAAATACGCAGTGAAAGTGAGTCGACTAAGTTGTTAAAAATAAGTGTTACAATTAGATTAATCGGGATAAATCCAATTATAGTTATGGACGGCGTAGAACAAGGTATGTAAAATTTAAATTACCAATTTTTTTGTAATATATACCTTTAATTATTATTTACGCCATTTTTTGTTGGGTGCATTAAAATTATGAGTCAATTTTAGCCTTTTCCAATATATCAAAGACTTTTTGTCGTATTTCCGGGCTTTTCCAGAGTCAAATTCTTTTATCATATTGTTGTTAGATATATATTCTAGAAATTAAAAAAGGAAATAGCTGCCAACACGTGCCAAAATGTTAACAATTTGAAAATTAAGTGCATGTAGTATTTACCAAAACAAACTTTACTTTGCGGTCACGCAAGGCAATTTCAGATTTCTCTTGTTGTAGGGTCTTCTGGTATTAAGATCGTGACGCGAGAATATGTCTTTCAAAAAGCGAAGGAATATACTGAACCAGATTTTGGAAAAAAGTTGGATTTATTGGAGTTTGAAATAATTAATGACTCTTCATTCCCTACTGATCAAAAACCTAAGTTTATTCATACATTTTCTCGTCTCAAGTCTGAAATGAAGTCTAAGTGGCAGACAGCAAAGCGAACAGAAACTGTGTTTTTGAAAAAATACCATGATTGGTTACAAGGTACTCTTGAAATACCGAAAAATATAATTAATACCGAAAAATCCCAAGTGGGTCGGCCAAGCAAAGAGTTCGAGGAACTGACAGACTGTAGTAAGCGTCGAAAGACATCACATCTACGAGGCAAAAATGAAGCAGAATCACTAATTTATGCAGGTCAGATGGCGCTTCGTGAAAAAGGAAACGTGGATGGTGCATATGTGATAAAAGATATTATGGTATCCCCAACACGTGGTCGTAAATATCGTGAAGCGTTCAGAAAGAGCGCTTCCTATAAAGAAATGGCAAGCGAGAGCTAAGGCCGAAAAAAATATAATAAAAGACTGAAAAGCAAAAATCCAAGAAGCATTCAAAAATGAACTCGGATTAATAGTGGATGTACCTAAAGCCAATTTCGGGAACACTAATGACGGCAACACCAGTAGAAGATTTTTTAATAATATAGAAATATCGGCAAGTATCACTGGTATTGACAAAACTTTAATAGAAAGATTAGCAGTAATATTAGAAGTGATATCAAGTGGATATAAAATTAATATTGAAAAATTTGACAACTATTGCCAAGACACAGCAAAGATGTATGTAGAATTATACTCATGGTATCCTATGACCCCTACACTTCACAAAATTTTAATTCATGGACCTACAGTTATTAGACACGCCATACTATTCTTGCATATGATTCCCAGAATTTCCGAAAATGTTTATTACGAGCCTCTGCAGCTTCTTCTGATAAGGCCCCTATTGGTAGTAATACTACCAATAGGGGCCTTATCAGAAGAAGCAGTTGGTAGTATTACTACCAATAGGGGCCTTATCAGAAGAAGCTGCAGAGGCTCGTAATAAACATTTTCGGAAATTCTGGGAATCATATGCAAGAAAATTCAGTAGAATTGACTGCAATATGGATGTATTAAATAGATTATTATTAACTTCGGACCCATATTTGACAAGTATTAGATCAAAAGTGTTTAAAAAATCAAAACCTTTCAAACTAAAAACAAGAGAAATGTTAATGTCCTACGAAGTTGATACGGATGAAGGAGATGCAGAAGATAGCACATGAATCAGATGAAGAAGAGTAGTTTAGTTTTAGAAGAAGCTATTTTATTACTTTAATATTTTATTAGTTTAATAAGTTTTTAATTAATATTTGTCAATTGTTCTAAGAAATATTGCAATATATAGTAACAAATATTTTTTTTACTTATTTGAAGTTCCTGCTTCAAAAAATAGCTCTAAGTATTTTTTTAACATTTTTTAAATACATTTTAATGATAATAAATACATTTTAGCCAACAAATAATTTTGATCGACTTTTTTGTTCAAATACCCCTATGTGCAGCGCCATCTAGCCCCATATAGGAGCCTTAAAGGATAAAACGATTTCGATTTCACCAGCCCTATGATTTATTTGGTAACTCCTGAAACTGACAGAAATAGTAGTTACATTGCCGCTTCAAGTAACAAAGTTGTCACTTTGATTCTTTCTAAAGCAGCAAAATGTAACTGCGATTTCTGTTAGTTTCAATCAAAAGTTTTTAGTAACGGTTACATAATGGGTAGTATTTAATCGGGTAACAATAAATTCCCATTTTGGGTACTAAAAATACTGAATACAGCGTACTGAAATACTAAGTGGGCGACGGAGCGAGGGCGACTACAGATATTGAAAATGGGTGACTTTAAAATACAAATTGAATAACTAGTTATTCAGAAAGGGCGACCAAATTACTATTTGGGCGACAACTTTATGCAGATATTACACGGTTCTTTTCGATGCTTCATCGTAGTGAAGCATCGAAAATGAAGTGTCTAATTATGTGATTCATCTTTCATCAGTGATGCGCCTTTTTGATGAAAGTCACTAGACTCCGGTGCGCTTTCATCGGGCATCGGTCATCGCATCGGAAATGAACAATAAATGAAGCGTGTAAACAGTGCCATTCACTGCAGTGAACGGCGTGTCGTCAGTAACTTATTTGTGTTTATTTTAAAATGCCTTTATTTTTCGTTTTTAGACTTTTTTCAACCCGCATCATGCAACATGCATACAAGCAGTGCATGCAAGCATTTTTTTCTCTTTAATTAACTCTTAATTCTTTAATCAAAATTATCAAGCACAACCTGTTGCTGCGAAATTTTGTGAGAAATGAGAAATACTACATTCATTTTACATTTAGTGTCTAAATACAAAAAGTCGTTCACTGGTCACTATTCATCGAAAATGAATCACTTTTGATGAACCGTCTAATATATCTGCATTAGGGCACACAAAACATTTAAAATTTGGCATATATTTTATTTATAAAAAGGTGACTATTATCTAGTGACGGGATTCGAATCAAAAAAAAGTACTTACTCGTATTCGAATGCAGTAAGTGGTTCAAATCGACGATTCGAATTAGACGATGATTCGAATCAATAAAATGATTCGAATCAAGTGATGAGTCGAATGATTCGAATCGAGTTATGAATCATCGAATGATTCGAATCGAGTGATGATTCGAATCAATGTGATGATTCAAATGATTCGAATCAATAACAATATCGTAAAATTTACCTAAGGAAAATAATTTAATTCACGTGAGCGAAAATACAAAAATACTGGTTAAAGAACTTAATAAAACGATTATTTACCTATCTTCTCGGCCCCTAAAGTAAGCTTGTTACGCCATCAAAGATTCTAATACAAAAATTGATTCAAAATCCAACGGTGATTCGAATCAGCCAACCAATTCGAATCAGCGAAACAATTCAAATTAGCTAACTGATTCGGATCAGTTGATGATTCGAATCACCCAATCAATTCGAATTAGCCAACCGAGTAGGACCAGGTGATGATTCGCATCACCCAACCAATTCGAATCAGGTGATGATTCGAATCAGCATAAATACACATTCGAATCGAGCTTGGATTGACTTGATTCAAATCATTCGAATCAATTATAATTCGAGTCCCATCACTACTATTATCCTAATTGAGATCACAAAAAACAAACAAACAAGAAATCAACCTAATAAAAGCGTGTTAAAATACCATGTTGGGTAGCTTAAATCAGTTATAGTTACCTACTTGGTAAAATAGTTGCCCACTCAGTATTTTAGTCACCCATTTAGATTATTTGTCACCCACATGTAGTTGCCCGTTTTAAGTATTTTTGTAATCCAGTTTGTCACCCGTTTAGTTATTTTGTCGTCCAAAAATTAAATTGCTAAATAAGTGTCCCATTAACAGTCGCCGGTCACCCAATAAATTAATTCCCTTACATAATCAAGATTAAGGAATAAATGCTATGCTCATCTCCGAAACATAAAATGCTCCTATCTTAAGAGCAGTAGGCAGGATCGCTACCGTTGCACAAATAATTATTATTGTTAAATTATTATGTAAAATTATAGGACTGGGGCCGTACCGGCTAACGCTCCGAACCTCGGCCAAGTCTGCCGGGATTCAAATTAAAACAGATAAATCGAGCCCGCCAATCAGGTCAAAATGGCAAACCCCAACTCATAATGAGCCGTCACACGAACATCGATATCTTCCAAATAACTTCGGCAAATAGGACAATACGAAATTTCTTAGTTCGATATCTGTTTTAAGTTGAAGCCCGGCAGACCCGCCGAAGTTCGAAAAGATAGCCGGTAGAGCCCCTGCTCATTCTCACCGAACATTGATCCAATTGTGATGAATTTTTCAATTCTTGCAAAGGATTTGTAGTGTTCAAACATAATCTGTAACTTAAATTGTTGTCCAAGCATGTCATATTCGCTTTATTATCTTTTATTGCTTCAAACAATTTCTGATTTGTGCAATTTAACTTGCAAGGTTCATTGACGTCCACATAACCATCTCCAATACGACAATAGGGTATGTAATTATAACCTGAAATAAATTTATTAAAAACATTTAGAATGAATTCCTGACTACATTCATTGACGTTGCTAGCTGGACATAAGAATGATAATTCTTTTTCAAACTCTGGGACAATTTACAGGGCGAAGTTCAAGCTCATGTTCAAAATATCAACATCAGTTTGAACTTCATAGCCATAAAGCTGTAGCTTTACTGACTATAGTCAGTCTCGTTCTTACGGACTATCAGAGTCATAGATAGTCCGTAAGAACACAATATAGAGAGAGTACAGTAGTTGAGCTTAGCACTTGCGCGCTCGAGCAACGCACACATAGACATTTCTCACCGACGCTGTATAACTGCAATCTCAAACCACTCTCAAAACAGTTCGAGTACGTGACATGACGCAGCGGCGAGAGCTGTCTTTGTCTGTGTGCGATGCTCGAGCGCCCGTAGTACTAAGCTAAACTTCTGTTAGTCTCTCTATTTTGTGGTATACTGCCCGGCATATATATTGGCAGGAGAATGAAAGAGACAAAAGATGCGCAGTAGCCATAAACTTAGTGTTTATGGCTACTGCGCATCTTTTGACTCTTTCTTTCTCTTGCCAATATATATGCCGGCATCTGTAAGAACGAGATGAAGGAAAAGAACAAAAAATCATAAAAATTAGGATCGTCAAATGTTAACAGTAGCTTGAGATTCATGTAAATAAAGTTACGCGCTAGACAGACCCTGTACAACGTATTAATGAATTAACACAAAATGAGAAAACCGTTTCTTCGGACTATCAAACTGAACAACTTTTACTATGAGACCAACTCTGAAATCGCGAAAAAAAATCAGCTGCTTCATACATTTTTACATTTTCGTTATTAATTTTTGTATGAAACAGTAGATATTTTTTCGCGATTTCAGAGTTGGTCCCATAGTAAAAGGTGTTCAGTTTGATGGTCCGAAGAAAAGGTTTTTATTAACACGTTGTATGAATCCCCTTGTGTTGTGGGAGGCCAAACCGCGTATGTTTTCTAAATATTAACGATGCAATTATTTCGACAAAGGAAATTCGAGAAATGATCATAAAAGTGTTAACTGGAAAATATCCGGGACCTGTGAGACAGCTTATAAAAGTAAAAAAATAAAAGAGAATGATACAGCTCAGTGCAGCACACTAAAAAATTATAACCACATAAATATTTCTCTTTATCTTTCACGTCACGCCACGTCTTTAATTGCTTACCATCTAAAGTGACATTGCTAGCAGATATGTAAGCACAGTTGTCGCTTCTCATAGTAACATTGCTGATCTGTGATACATAATTAATACTTTTAGTATCACTGTAACAATACTGTGGTATATGCCAGTGCTCACATACAGTCTGCCACATTTTGGGAGATGACATGTCACAATTCATCTGAAAGATAGTTATTTAATATTTATTTTTCGTACAGTCAGCGCCAAAATGATCTGATCATTCAAACCTACCAAAACATCTGAGTATTTGACATAGATCAACCTTATCTCAAAACATTAAGGTACACTTTCTTTTGTTCTCAGACAACAGATGAAAGTGTACCTTAGTGTCTTGAGATAAGATTGATCTGTGTCAAATGCTCAGATGTTTTGGTAGGTTTGAACGCTCGGATCATTTTAGCGCTGACTGTACCTAAATGTTCATTTTCTTACTTAAGAAAGTTACTTACTTTGCAGTAAGCGCTACTGTTTTGACTTCCTAAGTAGCCAATTTTACACTGATCTATTGACTCAGCTGTTTTATAACAACTTCTTAATACAGTAACCTGTTGATCGCAGTCTAGATTCACCGTCACTTTGGATTCATTTTGCGGTATGACATATATTGCAGAAAAACTAACTATAGTTACTAATTGAAAGAGAATAAAAATTGGCTTTTGCTTCCTGAACCTGAAAAAATATAATTATCAGGATTATGGTGAATCGCAATAGATACAGCCCGATAGAAACAGCCCATTTTGTTTGTAGAATACCTATTATATAATTGATTTGTAAAGACAATATTTTTCTGTGGAATATAATAATATAAAGCAACATGAGATGATAGAATCGGTGGAGTGAGTCTGGAGTTACCAATAAGCATATCAAAAAAGTTACTGGTTAACACTTCAAATGCACAAATGTATATGTGTATAGCATTTACAATATAACTGAATGCTTAGTCTGTCTAAAAAAACAGTTTACCTGAGAAATTATTAAAAAAATTAAAAAAACTTATACTGGTAACCCTGTTGGTGCTGTCAACATTTTAATTGTAGACATTGAATTTTGAAATACATCATAGAATTTTTAAAGCACCAACAGGGTTACCAGTGTAAGTTTTTTTATTTTTTTAATAATTTCTCAGGTAAACTGACTTTTTAGACAGACTCAAGTTAGTAATGTGATATAGATATTGTCCTTAAAATATTATTTGGAATTTAATAATTCTATCGAGATTTGGATCAAATAAATAAATTATAGTTAAAACTAGTTTTAACACTAGCGACCCAAACTTTGTCTGCGTGGGCATTTATTTTCTATCCCTCGGTATTGGTTGAGTAATTAAGACGTGAAGGCGTAACAAACAAACATATTTTCACATTTATAATATTAGTAAGGATATGAAGGAAGCAATCTTAATAGCAGAAATTGATATTTCAAAGCTATTTTTATTAGTATATGAACATAATCTGCGGTTAATTCAAACATAATTTATTTTTACTCGTCATGAAGGTGATAATACAGCAGTTTAGTTAGATTAAGCATAGATTAGATAAGAAATCATAAATGAATTATGGTCACATTACACTAAATATCATTTTCATGTTAACTTTTATGGGTTGACAAATAATATTATCATATAAAACAAAACAATTGGAATTGGTTTTCGTTGTTTCAGACCTTCACAGGAATAATCTCACAAATCCTGAGATCGCAGATAAGAACTAAATTTTTACTCTTTCTCATCTAAACATTTCAAAAGTGATAAATACACTTATACAAAAATAGTAAATATATTTCAGTTTTAAACTTCTAGAAATAAGGTTGGAATCAATATGCAGTATAGTTCGTTCGCTCAGATAGTGTCGATACACCCACAAGCACTTGTGTTCAGAGACAGGAATACCGGTAACAAACACTATCTTTTACTAGGCACTTCTATATAAACTGGCAAAATCCAAATTGACTTGCGGGTGTACGCCGCACGCGGTATCCTTTGTTTATGCGGCGGCATCCTTTGACAAGAAGCGGCACGTGCAAAGGCGGAGCGATAAAAGGGCGACACTATCTAAACCATGGGTCTCCAAACTTTTTAGAAAAAGGGCCAGACTTACTCCTGCACCAAGTCCCAAGGGCCATTATCTCCGTACCAACATACTGTAAATTACAGTATTGTTGGTACGATCCGGCCTGCTTTCGCGGGCCGGATTGTTGGTGCTCGCGGGCCGGATTTGGCCTGCAGGCCGTAGTTTGGAGACCCCTGATCTAAACGAACGGACTTAAACTTAAGTGGCTATTTATATAATTTATTTACCTGTCAGCAATAACACCAAATAAGGGTTTGGCAATCAAACCAAAAATAGGCAGGATTGTATAAATTAGTCCCACAGTAGCTGATGAGAAGCCCAATTGTCGAGCATATGTGCTCAAATATGGGACTAATGGGGCAGTGCCTGAAATAGAATTAGCTACTTTCAGTATAATGGTTCTGAATAAAATTTTGGTGTTAGCAAACAGGACACAGAAAAAAGTTACTTGTACACACAACAGCACATCCAAGTTAAACGGTTAAACTAGTAAAACAGCTCTTATTACAGTTATTACGTACTACGGCATAATTGCCTCAAGGAATATTGAACACAGTTAGGTTAGTCTGAAAAATGATAAAAAAGATGTTTTGCAATCTCAATCAGGGAGAAACAGAGATCTGTGATTATTTCCAATAAATTGTCTGCTGTAGTAACAAAGACACTATTGATATAATAATGATGCTCTTTGATTGATGACCATGTTTAATAGTGACACTGGATTGATTGTACTTAACAATTAATGGATATCACTTACCAGCATTGAAAAAAAAGAAATGCCCCTTAATTGGCAGCAGTTTTTTATTTATTCTCATTTTGAAGTCCAACATTGGTTACTGTGAAAATAATTATGAGGTTTATAAACACAGTTATTTTACATTAAATTTATTATTTTGTTTTATTCGTTTGAATGTTTGATTCCTCACATTGGTGAAATAACGCTGGCTTACAGCGTAAGAGTTGGATATACTAGGAGAAATTCGACGATGTCACTAGTGACTCGGTAGCTCAGTGGTCAGAGCATTGGACTGGACATCCAAAGGTCGCGGGTTCGATTCCCGTCCGAGAATTGATTTGGTGCGAATCGTATTTTTTCTAGTATATTATTTAGTATTGTATAAATATAGCATTGAGAATGCAAAAAACTAAAATTTAAAACTTATATAGCTATTTCATCTTAATCAGTTGTCAAAATATCTGGAAAGATATTTCAATGAACTATCTATTTACATCTAGGGAATTTGAGTCCTAGTAAGAGCGCTGTGCCCGAGATACAGTTTTAACTAGTTCGGGTGCAGATGTCATTATGATTGTTTCAAAGATGTTTAGCTCATTTAAGTATGATATGTTAAAAAACCTTGTATTTTTATGTCTATAAATGTTTTTATTATTTTAAATGGGGAAGGCAACTGTCAAAATGGCGCTGCTTACGCTTGTTCCACGATAACTATCAATACAAAGGACTTTTACTTTAAAAATCTTTTTTATAGCTTTAAATTGATCAAATGCTGTGTTATTGGGAGGGTGCGAAGGTATAATAATCGATCGCAGCGCTCATGGTGGCAAAAAGTAGAAATAATGAAGGCTCTGTAATCTGCTTGAAAACGATATTTAATTTATTACTAGCGATACAGGAATAATTATATATGTTTATTATCACTTAGTAAAATTATTAAAGTAGCTTTATCCTCTTGTTTTACAAAATCTACAACTGAAAAAGAAGTAAACAAACCCTGATATAACCAAAATAAAACACTCTTTTTGAATAGATCTTACTTGCCATATTTAATTTAAATGACCAAAAATGATTTTACAACACTTTGTCCACCCAAATCATAGTAAATTTAAAATTTACATTTTTGTTTGTCACAATGCCGCCATTACATATGAAAACGTCAAAACGGTCAGGTCAGAGCCAACAAAGTTGCAACACGCTAGGTGGCGCTAAAAGCGTGCACGGAGCCAATAGGCTGTAAAGATGTTGGCACTTACAAATTTCCGTAAAATCTGGATATTAAAAAAATGAATAAATTCTGTAAGAATAAAAACTTCTTAATTTGGCTTTCAATTTCGGCATTTGCATTGTAGAAGTATCAATTTTGGGTCAATGGGTCTTTTTTGGTAAAAAAATACGACAAAACAATCACCTATTTTTCCATACATTTTGTTCTGAACGTCGACTGTCTTAGGAACAAGCGGAAATAGCATTTTGAATACAAAAATCTCAAATTTGAAACATAACAAACATTTGGGTGTGGCTTTGCTTCGAAGATTTTTGGTGATAATATGGTTTGGCATAACAGGTATACGGCATTAGTTTTTTCTCATAATGGCATATTCTCATAATGATATATTTGCACAATGGTTTCATTGGCATAAGAATTGTACTGATTCGGAAAGCATAAATGTTAAATGCATAACGTTAACACGCATAATAGTAATTTAACATAATATACAGATGGTGATAATTTATAACTATATGCTTCACAGTCATAATTTGATTAACATTTTAATAAGATTGGACTAGTCATGTTTGGACCTTTGGTAAACAGGTGATTAGGTGCGATGACGAGCGAGGGTAGCGAGCGAGGAGGTTAGGTTTCATGGACCAACAGTGCATGAGACAAGACAAGCGAGCAAAGCAAGCGTTCTGTGGCAGCGGCCAACGAAGTGCCAGAACTGACCTGCTGGTGTGTGTGTATGTCACAAGTTGTTATGCTTACAAGCATTATACGTATGATTTAGTAATCATTATGGGTAAAAAATGTACGCATTTTTTTTTATTTTTTGATCATTATGATAATAGTATTTATGTGGAACTAGCTTCCGCCCGTGACTACGTACGCGTGAGTGAAACTGAGTCCCATCAGCCCAGGTGGACATTCGGAAAATCCAAAGGAAACCTATGACCGAGATA
Source organism: Agriphila geniculea (assembly GCA_943789525.1). NCBI lineage: Eukaryota > Metazoa > Arthropoda > Insecta > Lepidoptera > Crambidae > Agriphila > Agriphila geniculea. The sequence continues at coordinate 8,956,785 of OX038870.1, forward strand.
AAAGTATTCTATATTAATCCAGGCTATAAACTTTATGTATGTCAAATTTCATCCAAATCTGTTCAGCCGTTTTTGCGTGATTGAAGAACAAACACCCAAATATACAAACATCCAAACCAACAAACTTTCACATTTATAATATTAGTAGGATTCCACCTGCGACTTCATTCACATGGACATTCGGAAAAATCCCTAGGGAACCTTTGACCGGGATAAAAGTATCCTATGTTTTAATCCATGCTATAAACTTACTGTGTGTTAAATTTCATCCAAATATGTTCAGCCGTTTTCGCGTGATTGAGGAACAAACATCCAAACATCAAAACCCACAAACATTTATAATATTAGTAGAATTTATAATAATAGTAGGATAGGATGGTAAGATTCCGCCCGCGACTTCGTTCACGTGGACAATCGGAACATCCCTAGGGAACCTTTGACCAGGATTAAAAATATCCTATGGTTTAATCCGTGTAAGGCTGACTGAGTTTCCCGTTTAACGTGTAGGCTAATACACCTTGAGCCTGTCCGGAGCGGGAGTGTCCGTTCTACCCAGTTTTATTTATTCATAAGGTGATATCTTGAAATTACCTGCTCTTCTTGATTGAAATAACCACGGTTGGATTGGAACCCACGGTTATTAATACTGATGTCATATAAATCAATTCACTGGTTCACGGGTATTTTTACGTAGCGTAAATGAGCTAGAATCAATAACTTTTTTTATCTCATGATTTCATAATCTTGATGAGTTGAGTTTGATTGAGTTGACTTGACCAAATTATTTTTGTAGGTTATAAACAGGGTGACCATCTCAAAAATGGCGAATCTCCCCGACACTGGCATCAAATCTGCCAAACCCGACTCCAGAAGATGCCAAAAAAGTGCTTCATGCAAAAATAGTTATGATAATTGCGATTTATCATTTTAAACTGTCAAATGACAATGGATTTTGACAGTTGAGTGTCGATAAAACGCTATAACACGCGATATATGTCAAGTTTAGAGGGCTCCTAGTTTATTTTCATTGAGAAATAAAAAAGCGATAAAAAACAATAATTTTTTTTCTGTGTTTTTTATTATTTTTTAACACCTCCTGCCAAATAAATGCATAATAAAATATAAAGTAAATAATTAGTGAATAAGACAGAAATTAGAAGTATTTTATATAGAAAAATACTAATATATACAAGTGTACTTAAAATTAAATAAAAATCCTTGAAATCTGCCAATTTCTGCCACTTTTTTGAATCGTCAACTTATTCTGCCACAGCTAAAATTTAGGCCCTAAATCTGCCCAAATGGCAGAAATCTGCCACAAATGGTCACACTGGTACGTGCCGGACTACAGCTGCGCCACAAAAAAAAAGTTGGAAATCTGACTTTTTGACTATGCCATGATGAAGTCTATAGTTTGTCGGAGTTTGTCGCCAAAAACCAGAGTTTGTCGGTCTTCCGTTTAGGAGATACATGTGGCTCAGCTGTAGAGACGTCTCTACAGCTGCGCCACACAGATCTCGAAAACGGAAGGTCTTAGCGAAAATCTGATTACTTGTATGTATAGCCGTTAGTTTGTCGGTGTTTGTCGCACAAAAACCAGAATTTGTCGGTCTAGCGTTTAGGAGATACGTGTGGCGCAGCTGTAGAGACGTTCTCTACAGCTGAGCCACACAGATCTCAAAAACGGAAGGTCGTAACAGAAATCTGATTACTCGTATGTGTAGCCATTAGTTTGTCGGAGTTTGTCACCAAAAATCAGAGTTTGTCGGTCTAGCGTTTAGGAGATATTTGAGGATACGCTGTGGAGACCTTTCTACCTGGATCTTGAGAACGGAAGGTCGTAGCAAAAATCTGATAACTCGAGTGTGTAGCCATTAGTTTGTCGGAGTTTGTCACCAAAAATCAGTGTTTGTCAATCTTACGTTTAGAAGATATGTGGGGATATGCTGTAGAGATATTTCTACCTGGATCTCGAGAACGGAAGGTCGTAGCGAAAATCTCACATATCTCCTAAACGCAAGACCGACAAACTCTGGTATTTGGCGTCAAACTCGGTCAAACTACCGACTATAGATATGACTAATCAGATTATCGCTACGACCTTCCGTTCTCAAGATCCAGGTAGAAAGGTCTCCACAGCGTATCCTCACATATCTCCTAAACGCAAGACCGACAAACTCTGGTTCTTGGTGACAAACTCCGACAAACTACCGGCTACACACACGAGTAATCAGATTTCTGTTAGGACCTTCCGTTTTCGAGATCTGTGTGGCTCAGCTGTAGAGACGTCTCTACAGCTGCGCCACACGTATCTCCTAAACGCAAGACCGACAAACTCTGGTTTTTGTGCGACAAACACCGACAAACTAACGGCTATACATACAAGTAATCAGATTTTCGCTACGACCTTCCGTTTTCGAGATCTGTGTGGCGCAGCTGTAGAGACGTCTCTACAGCTGAGCCACGTGTATCTCCTAAACGGAAGACCGACAAACTCTGGTTTTTGGCGACAAACTCCGACAAACTATAGACTTCATCATGGCATAGTCAAAATGTCAGATTTCCAACTTTTTTTTTTGTGGCGCAGCTGTAGTCCGGCACGTCACACTGGTTATAAATTAATAAGGGTTGCCATGCCAATGCCCATAACTTTAATCTATGCCCACGGCACGGTAGACCGTAGAGATGCGCCCATCCGATCCGCACCCTGATTATCTAAATAGAAACTATTTAGCGACTGGTTTCATTTGATATATGTAAATGTAAATGTAAATGGCGAAGTAGTCGAATTGGTTGACTCAACAAAATTTTTAGGTATTACTATAGACTCGCGGTTGCAATGGGACCCTCATATCGATGCCCTGTCAAGCAGACTTAGTTCTGCTGCCTTTGCCGTTAAGAAAATAAGGCTTCTGACCGACATTGAAACAGCAAGATTGGTTTACTTTAGTTATTTTCATAGTATGATGTTGTGGGGCTCAGCTGCTAATATTAATAACATATTCATCTTACAAAAAAGGGCAGTGCGCGCTATATACAACTTACGGTCTAGAGATACCCTTCGTGACCTATTTAAAGAAATTAAAATATTAACGGTTGCTTCCCAATTCATCTATGAAAATATTATGCATGTAAAGAAAAACTTAGATAGCTTTGTAAAAAATAGTAATATTCATGAATTCAATACAAGAAACAAGGACAAACTTGCTGTTCCAAGACGCAGATTGCATAAAACCGGAAGCTCTTTTTTGTGTAGATGTATTACCTTCTATAACAAGATTCCACAAAAAGTCACAGAACTGCCCTTGGAAAAATTTAAAAATACTGTTAAATCCAATCTTATGAGTAAAGGCTATTACACTGTTGACGATTATTTGAAGGATAATAACGCATGGGCATAGCTTTTGTATTTGTTAATTATTACTCTAATGCCTCAGTATAGATTAGAAAAGTCCGTGGTTCTTTCATAGGTCTAGATAATTAGTTCTTTAAAACTCCAAGTAATTAAAAACGTTGATTTTCTCTTTTAACTATGAATTGTGAAAAGTGTCCTACCTACTTAATAACGTACTACTGGCTTCTTGACTCGACGACTTAATATGGGTAGCTTTAGTATGTCATGCTCACTTTAAACATTTCTGCGGTGGTGTCGTGTGAGGCGGGTCGTTACGTTCCCTCAAATATGGTTGAGCGAAACGATGGCTGGTTCATGCGTCATGCTCGTGAACGGGTGCTGCCAGTGGGAATGGGTCTGCTTCTGTCTGCTTGTATTAAGGGCGTCGTATATAAAAAAATCTGTTTTATATTGTCTGTATGTATGGCACTTCTTACTCGAAACGTATATATCATAATAACTTACCTTGTTTTGATTTATTTAATTGCAATATTTTTGCTTTCTATCGTCAGTATTTGTGTATTATAAAATTCATAAGTGCTGACTATGGAAAGTAAAATATAAAATACATAAATATTGCCTATGAAAAGCTTTTGGATATTAGTTTTCAATTCGATGCCTTAACATGGGTAGCCTTAGTATGTCATGCTCTCTTTAATCATTTCTGCGGTGGTGTCGCGTGAGGCGGGTCGTTACGTTCCCTCAAATATGGTTGAGCGAAGCGATGGCTGGTTCATGCGTCATGCTCGTGAACGGGTGCTGCCAGTGGGAATGGGTCTGCTTCTGACTACCTATCTTAACGCATATAGAATTGTAAAGTTTTTTTTTTTTCTCTCTTGTAACAGCCTAGACTGAATAATAACTTCAAACTTTGAATTTAGCTTGAAGCCTGTAAATTGATTAAGAAAATTTGTAATTCATTAAGTAATGATCTAATTAAATTTTATTTATTTGTTAATCTTTGTTAAAGTCTGGAAACGATATACATATTTGTAAATATCGTTCCATTTGATAAAGCTGGTAAGTTTTTTGCGCCCGTTTTTCTTGTCAGCCAAAAGACGTCATAATGGGTGGTAGGGCAAAAAAATTATTTGACGATTTAAAAACGCTCATTATGTGAGCTTATTTGAATAAAGATTTTTTTCATTTCATTTTTCATTTTCATTTCATTTCATTTCATATACATTTCTACTTTTCTTTGGTATGTTTTTTTCACCCCAAAAAGAAGTAGCAATGTATCACATTCATCTGTCAAATGAGACCGGTCGCTAGGTGATTTCTAATTAGATAATCAGCCCGCCGATCTTTTGAAAGATCTGCGGACTGATTATCTAATTAGAAACCACCTAGCGACCGGTTGCAGTTCATAGATGATAGTGATCCATTGTTACTTCTTTTTGGATTAAAGAAAACATACCAAAGAAAAGTAGCAATGTATGTGGAATGAAACCGGTCGCTAAATAGTTTCTTTTTAGATAATCAGGGTGCGGATCAACAGGCATACCTACGATCCGGCGTTTATACCACAACGTAAAAGTCATTTTTACGTACGTTATTGCAATTGTTGGGTAAATTGATAAATTCCAAATGTAATTAAAATTGGTAATAAAAAAATTAGTAGGTATATAGCTTCAACTTTCAACTGTAGATTTACAGGGTTAGAGTCTTAGAGCATGTGTGAAAGTGGATTATACCACATAGTAGAATCAAATTCTACTATGAAGCGGGAATTACATTAGGCTGACGTGGGCCACGTACACCGATCTGGGTGCGTTCGATAATGTACTCCAAAGAGAAAAAAATAATACATATGTACTCTATGAACGTGTCATAACATATTTTTCGTTGCGTCGAGTAACGTGGTATCGCGTCACAAGGCGTGGATGTAGTGTAGCTCTAAACGACTATCCTCTATGTAAAATGCATGGGGACCGACGCACCCAGATCGGCGTATATGTCCCACGTCGGCCAAATATAATTACCGCTTGATTATACGTTAGGAATCCAATACACGGTAGGTTTTGCTGTCAGTTTAACCACAGTCACGCACTGTGACTGACGATTAACCTACCGTGTAATGTAGTGACTGATGGTTGCATGATGTGATTTGTTCTTTCCATCAGTCAATCAGTCAAACGTAATTCATGGCTAGAGACCGGCACCCTGATTATCTAAAAAGAAACTATTTAGCGACCGGTTTCATTCGACATACATTGCTACTTTTCTTTGGTATGTTTTTTTTCACCCCAAAAAGAAGTAGCAATGTATCACATTCATCTGTCAAAAGAGACCGCACCCTGATTATCTAAAAAGAAACTATTTAGCGACCGGTTTCATTCCACATACATTGCTACTTTTCTTTGGTATGTTTTTTTTTTAATCCAAAAAGAAGTAGCAATGGATTACTGATTATCGATTATGCTAGTCTTTTATTGCTCACATCCCTAAATTTCTATTGATATGTTGAACATCTAGTGAGGGTATTGGGTATAACGCTAGTTATTTTTACATTCTCTTTGGTATTGGGTTTTAAGGTTCCGATAGATTAAAACATGTCTAAAATTTTTTTTTTTTCAAATAATTGACAAATTTTTGTCCTGTGTTTTTAATTTATTTTTATTTTACACATATTAGTGACAAATTATATTGTTTTGGAATGTGCTCATCAAGGCCTTTAATTTGATGCCCATATTGTAATAATAGAGAAAAACATTTTTTTTTTCACATTTGAAAGTGGCGTTGTGCAGTCGTCATATTGTTTTTTTTCAAAGATATAGCCAGTGTCACTCGAGATAATGTAAGAATTCTAACAATACCCCATACATCCAAATCAGTTAAGGCATTTAGATGTTATGGTGGAATAAAGAAACTCACAAACCCACAAACATAGGTACATGAACCCTAAACACATATACACTCATTTTTGGGCAGTCCTGTTAATAAATATAATATAATATAATATTATATAATATTTATAATATAATATTTTAGGGGTATTTGGATTTGTTAGGGAAAATTTTTGGCAGAGGTTGGCATAACTGGACAGTGAAGTGAGTGAAGTGATTGCAATGACGAAGAAATAATATGGACCTGACACACCTACGAAAAAAGCGTGGATACCTACTTCATTGTTCTCCTTAGAGTAAGACGCGCTTCTGTCCCAGAAAGAGAAGCCATACGAAGCTTTCCCCTCTGCCGAAGTACAAGCCCAAATGGGCATATGCAGTTGATAAAACCAGTTGCGCCCGGATTTCTTTCTAGACCGAGTCCAGTCGCGCATGTGAACGCTGCAGTGTTTAAAATGCCGAATTGATGAGTTTTTTACTGTTAAAAGAGGTCTGGAACATCAAAGTTTACAAAAAGTCGGTGTTACATTTCACATGAAAGTAATTTTTTGTCGTATTATTGCTATTTGTTTACATTTAAACATTAAATTCGTATATTTTATTCTTGATTAGTTGTCAAATTTATTCAGTGACATCGGGTCTGCTCGTCCATGGCTCCTCCGTACAAATTTCAGATCTGTCGCTAGATAAATCCGAGTTCTCGCCGATGAGCAACTTAGTGATGTTACCGTATCACAATGTTTGTCGATAAAGGATATGGCCTGGTCCTGCTCCAGGCATTCTCATAAATGTGATATACCTAAAAATTCTTAAATATTTATTAATTCTTTTTAACTTCTGACAGACTCAATTTGGTCTTTGCAGTTTTGCACTGTTACATTCTGCGTCAAAGAGTAAAATAAAATCACAGCATAAATTAATTGGTTCTCTCACAGAATAAATAATCTTTTTGATACATCTTATATTATTATACAACCTGTTACAAAAGTACCCCTAATCCCTGAAATGCCAATGAGTATTAATGAAATAGAAATGATGGGCGCTGTTCTTTATTTTTTAGCTATAATATTTACGGAGAAAAACGATGTCGAAGTTTTGCAAAAATATCGACAAGAGTATATAGTTTAAATTTCAACTCGATACCTCCACGCGTTCGCGAGATAAAGGGTCTTGACAGACAGACGGACGGACGGACAGACAGACGGACAACAAAGTGATCCTATAAGGGTTCCGTTTTTTTCCTTTTGAGGTACGGAACCCTAAAAATGAATGGAATAAGATCATTTATAATAGAAAAACGTCATAAAATGCTCTTAATACGTATATGAGACTTGACAATAAGACTGAGTGTTCTTGAGTCCGTATTAACTTTTTCAGAAAGGTTTTTGCTTGTTGGGCTCTTTGTTGTTATTCACCCCATGTAAAATGTTTGAGTTTGTTACCTTTATTCCTTTTTACCGACTTCAAAAGGAGGGAGGTACTCAATTCAACCAGTTTTTTTTTTTTTTTTTTGTTTTTTGTATGTACACCGATTACTCGAAGACGGCCGGACCGATTGAAATGATTCAAACGTTATTACATTAGGTAAACTCCCAAGTTGGTCCCATTTTTTAAAATTTTGAAATCGGTTCAGTACTTTTCAAGTAATCTTGAAAAAAGCATGAAAATAGTATGATTTTGTGTGAACTACCTCGATGATCAGTCGTATAACTTCTTTGTTTATGAACTGAATAAGATAATTATTTTTTTGTTGGAAAAGGGATATCTTAAGTGTAGTTCTTTAACCGACTTAAAAAGGAGGTTCTCAGTTTGACCCGCATGTATGTATGTTTCTCCGCGATTAACTCACGTTTGGCTGAGCCAATTTTAATTTCTACCTAAATAATATACCTACACTATCTAATTCAAAAAGTACCTACACTAAAAATGAAAAAATAAAAAATTGTTTAAAAAAACAAAAAACCGACTTCAAAAAACCTACCTCTAAAAAGCAAGAAATAATATTCGTAATAATAAAACACGTCTATTGAAGTCGGGTGGGGCTTTTAGAATAAAAAAAGGGATTTATACTCCAGCCCCACCCGACTTCAATAGACGTGTTTTATTATTACGAATATTATTTCTTGCTTTTTAGAGGTAGGTTTTTTGAAGTCGGTTTTTTGTTTTTCCGTATCGATATTGCTGCAACGACAATTGAGCCCAGCCCTTTATGTCAAAAACGTGTCATATTTTGATGTGTGACTCATCCGTACACAAATTTTTGCTGTTTTGTTTTATTTTTTATGTGTTGGTGTCGTCTTTACAGTGTTGTTTTTGTATGTGAGTATGCGGAACTGCACTTGTGTGCACTTTCCCCCCCCGCAAAAAATGCCAGAAAAAATTGAATAGAGTAATAATCGCTAAGGCTGCTCCCTTCCGCGATGCTCTAAGTTGTTCTCCATTCAAACGCAACTAAACATGGCGGCTTAGCTTAGTGTACATAGACCTTATGCAAACTGCATAGAGTCGAAATTGTAACATGTAAACGCAACACAATATGGCGGACACGGCACGTGCCTTACGTCAAAAATCCTTAGTTATTGCAGTTTGTGCCATTTCCATAGGTTTCCTTTTTATGTGAGTGTTTGACACTGAGCTTATAGCTTGACCATAAAGAGTTAACAGATTTTTTGGCGGGATTTTGTCGAGTTCAGTTCGGCGACTTTTTTAATTATTCGCAAATTGATTCATAGTGGATATTGTGTCTTAAAATTGGTACAGTTTTGTGGTACAAGTGTCTACGCAACTGAACAATATGTGGGATAATCGAAATAAACGCGATCTTGGTTGCGTGAAGCTGAGACTTTTATTGTAGTGGTCGCTACCTCGGCAAAACTTACCGAGTAAACTGTCTTGATATACTTGCTGCCAAATGCTCCAAGCAGCATTGGAATGTGATGCACCCGCATTTTTAATGTAAACTGAAACAATCTACTAGAAAATCTAGAAATACTGAACTATTCAAAACATGACACTGGCAAAAATTACTTCCAAGAGGAAAGTAGATTGCCGTAACAAAAATAAGAAGAAGAAGAGTTAACATAAATTGAGGGCGCCTCTTTCTAAGCGTCAAAATCACAAATAATTTGGCAACACTGACTACATTTAGTACTGAAAATTTTTAGTTCCATTTTATTTAATTTAAACTCTTTATGGTCAAGCTGTAGAGTTGGCTTAGAGCAACATTGAGCAACACTGACATGAAAAAAAATTATTTTTGTAATGCAGGTCAGTGACATTGAAGCACATAAAAGCTACACTCATGCCAAGTTTCATTCTTTCTTCCGGATGCGGATGGGACCGTATTTCAAGTTATGGACCCGTACTATTAGAAATAAGCCTACCCGCGCATAATTATTAATTTATTTAATTAATAATTATGCGCGGGTTGGGCTGCTCGTTCTTGGGCTGCGGTCCGCATGGCGATTACATCGATTACGGCGTTTACAACGCTCACACGAGGTCCGCATTCGATATCGCGCTCAAAACGATAAAATCGACAAATGACAGTTGGCGAATGCGAACCGCTCGTAAGCGCGCTAACGTTTTATTCTAACCTCAAATACAAGATGGAATAATTGCTAGATACTATTTTTGCTCTCTAAAGCGATGATAATGATGAAGAACGTTTGATTATTGAGTCGTGTGCACCCAACATCTTTTTTTTTCAACTTTTTACATCAACCACCTTTTTGGATAAGCTCCAAATTAATATTAACAAAATATTAACCAATATAATGCTCTATCCTTTTGTTGTGAAGTGAGGAAAAGATCCTTCTATAACGAACTCTCTCATTTTTTGATTTTTTGACGAAATAACATTCTGACACCTGTTTCGTTTGACAGTCACTTATAACTTTTGACAGGACGTTCACAGTGATTACGCTCCGAGGCATGGTCGCTGTAAGCCCAAGATGGCGCTGGTAATGACGTCATGAGTGACGTCACGCTAGATATTGTAAACGCGCTAACGTGCATGCGGACCGGCTGTTATCGCAATAATATCGATATTATCGCTATGGGGACCGCAGCCTTGGTCTTGTTCTCGGCCGAGACTGCTTTCTATTCTCGATCTCGGTTCTCGGCGGCGTAAAAGTGGGTTCGGTCGAACCCTAGTAAATTCCCCGCTTCACGTCTGTCTACTCTGTCTCTTCTCTTGTCTGTCTGTGGTGTGAGTGAGGTCTGTGATCTTTAATCTACTCTTTCTTTTATCTTTCGTAATATTTTAGAAATAAAACATTTTGTGAAAATCTCTGAAAAATGTGCATTTTAACCAGAATGTGATCATCTATGGCTTGTGATGTGTGTTGAAGTGTGTATTTCACCATAAATTGTATATAAAAGGATTTGCTTTAAAATGTAATCAAAATCTAAACGTCCACGTCGAGATATGGGTTCCAGAATAAGGTATTTTTTTCTTTTGTTATTAGATTCTTGTTAGATTTTTAGTTCACGTCTGTGTATTATCTCGGCAACTATGAAAACAAAAGTAATATCTGGTGCAATGCTAGGCAACAATTTGTATTTATGCCAAATCATATAACCTCCATAGGTACGTTTTGATTCATAGCTTTCCTTTCGGAACGTTCTGTCCGTTTCCCAAAACACCCGTTCCCAAAACAACCGTTCCCGTCAACACCTTTTTAAAGACCTAAATCCCGAAATGACCGTTCCCATCACTACCGTACCATTTCCTAAATTCTATTGCAATTCAGAGAGTATATAATCATCATTAAAAAGACTTAGACAGACATTATACTACACCATCATTATGTTGCAATTTGTAATTGGTGTGAAGCAAAATGGATGTTAAAGTCATACTTATGGGATGAGAAACGGGTCTTTTGGGAACACGGGTGTCATGACAGACGGATCATTTGGCATACGGATGTTATGAAAACCGGGTGTTTTGGCCTACATTTATTTTGGAATGGATGTTTTGGAAAAAGAACATAATGTTCCGAAAGGATAGCTTTCTTTCTATGAAGCAGAGAAAACAATTTAACGCACACATTTGCGATTTTTTCAGTGACTGCTTTAAAAAACGTATTTGCTACATTTTGACTGTGGTTTGTAAATGCGCATTTTTTTTGTATCCGCATTCGGTTTTTATTCAGTCTCGACTGGGCGACACAAGCCATAACACATGCTGTTCTCCAGAAATCCATGGTGGTACTGACATAAAATTAAGCAAAATGCCAGCCGCAGTGCGTGTTTGCATATAGTTTTGCGTTTTTAACTATTCCTAAACCGCTCATGTTTAATCACAGTGCATGCTAAGCCTAGAGACAAGATTATATTATAATAGGTCTTTACCTATGAAATTGCCGATTTGTATGGAGATTTTTCAAGAAGTTTTTCAAGGCATTTTTCATAATAGCATTTTCTTTGTTCATTTAACAACCATGAACACTCATGTAACACAACTTTTATGTACTAATGTTTGAACACTATGCTAACTTATTTCCATTTAAGATAAGCGAAAAAATAAGTTTTGGTTAAGTTACAACCCCTTCGGTCACCCTTTTTTTTGCTCACAAAAAAAGAGTCACTTTCTTCTTTTTTTAATGTCACGAAAGCTAAAATGTGGACTTTATTTTTACTGATAGTTAACTATCATGATCATAATTCGATGTAATATTCACGATTTTGTTAAAATTTTAAATTATAGAAGTTATTATTTTCTCTGTATGTGACAAAATATCGGCAATTTCATAGGTAAAGACCTAATATTATTATAGTATTATAGACCTGAATGACTACATTAAGATAACTGTCATTGAGAACAATAGTCAAAAGGGCTTTGAACATTTTGGCACAGTAGTAACTCTATTTTTTTAAATATTTGACGGGGATTTCAGAAATAATAGTGGCACATGATGAAACCTATACTATACAATCTATAGACGAATAAAAAATGTGGTATAAAGTCTTAAAGTGCAACGTTATCGAGATAGACCATGGAATAAGTTTGGATTTTAATCTATTCAGGATCTTTGACATGGATTATCTTGGAAATGTTGTGCTTTAGGACTTTATATCATATGTCATTTTTTGTTCATCTATCGTCTATCTGTCGATCATCTATCGACATACACACACACAGGTTTCATAGTGCACCGCTATATTTCTGAAATCCCCGTCGCAAATCAAAAATTATGGTTACCACTATGCCAGCCTGTCTCATACTAAGAGGTTCAAACCCTTTTTATAAAAATATTTTTCTTAAGTGTAGGTATTCCACCTCAGTTTGTGGCTTATAATGCCGTATTTATTTATATGTTATCAAGTGAACAGGAGGAGCTCGGTGGCGCAGTGGTTTAGCGCCTGGCCCAGCGATTGCGGAGGTTAAGCAACTTTCGCAAGGGTCGGTCTTGGGATGGGTGACCAAAAATTTATTATCTCATGCTCCTCCGTGCTTTGGAAGGCACGTTAAGCCGTTGGTCCCGGCTGCATTTGCAATCGTTAACACCCACCAATTTGATTGGGCCTGCGTGGTGGGTTATGGCCCGTCCTCCTTATCCACCCATAGGGAAGGTCTGTGCCCCTGCAATGGGGACATTTAAAATGGCTGATGGACAAGGGAACATATCACATATAACCAGGCCGGCACATTTGGTTTGTATTGTTGAATGACAAGGCCAGCCCAAAGCAATTACTAGACATGTTAAATTTTATTTGACTAGTTGTAATAGTTGGTAATTTAAAAACAATATTCAACTAACACTGTATTAGTTCATGCTGTACCTTAACTATCACAAATAAGTGAAGATTATCATAGTACAACTTTTAATTTTGAAACAATAAAGATTATTTCTATGTTTATTTGCAGAGATACTGTGCGCTACCTCTTTGAGCTATTTTGTGAAGTATCACCAGGAGATCAATCAAGAGAGCCCTATATCATAAAAAAGTATCCAGAATCATACAGAAATGAAGAAGAATTAAAAAACATACCAAAATTCACATTCCCATGCCAGTTAGAGAAGTAAATAATGTTTATATATATTTCTTTTACTTTTGTTGAAAGTTATGTAGTATGAATATTAGTGTTGTTCATGTTTATATTATGTACTGGCTACAAATTCGAAATTGTGCAGTCTTAAATTAATAGCCAGATAATTTCTTAATCTAAAATAAGTATATCATAAAGACAAACTTTCTGTGACAATCATAAAACATGGGTGGATAAATTTCAGTCATAAAGAGAATCAAACTGAGCATCTAAAACAATTCCATGGAAATTACACTTACTTCAACAATAAGTGCAACAGCAATCTCTTTTATGTCTAGTATAGCCTGCACTAACATTTTAGGAAAATCCAAGATACCGATTTATGCTTAATATAACATTCACTCTTTTTCCAACTTTATGGAAAATGTCTACAATTTTTTTTTTCTAATAGCATTAATTGTTAAATTTTGGTTACAGTTCCTATGTCCAGCACTATTCATTTGTCTTAACATCTGTGGACTCGAAGTATACATTCTGTTTTTGCCGTTATGATCCTAAGTCTAATGCTGCATTGGTCCTTTTATCACATTTACCATGGCATGATATATTCTACAAGTAAGTAAAGTTTATATAATAAAGTTAATCAGCCTTATTAATAAACGAAGAATAAGTGTACCTACACCTTTTTTAAACTACTTGTAATTGCTTACATAAACCAGCACATTTGCTAAAAGTTCAACTGATTGCAAATAAAAACAGAGCACAAAAAAAACCTTTGTTAAACCAAAAAGTTTGCTTATGAATATATGACGCCCGAGACATCAAATGAGTAATATTGCTAAGCAAAATATTTGGTTTAGCCACTTATCCTTTGTTTATTGATTAGGCCGAATAAGTAAAATAAATCTAAGATTATAGTTTTTTTTATATCTTAAAACTTACTGTCTATTCTACATAATTATAATCATATACTATTCTTTCCCAGTATTACTTAATCCTATGCGAATTGCACACAACTAACAAAACTGATGTTTGTTCTTATTTATTATATTTAAATTATATTCTTTGCTTTACAATGCCTTCTTTGTATCAGTTTATTATTAGACTAATGCGAATTACTTTCATAACCTTACTGTAACTGTGTATATTTGCATATGATGAAAAGATATAAGAGATATATTACCATGGATAGAGGAGCTTGATGGCATAATGGCTTAGCGAATTCGGCCTACGATTGTGGTGTTATGCAATTTTTGCTAAAGTCAGTCATGGGAATGGTGACTTTAATATATTATTATCTCAAACTCCTCCGTGCTTCGGAAGGCATACTAAGATTTTGGTCCCGGCTGAGCGCGCATGGCGAGTTATGGCCTCTCTCCTTTTCCACCTATAAGGAAGGCCTGTATCCTAGCTGTACCTGTATAAATGGCTGATGATGATGATGATGATACTTATAGCATTTTGAGTGAAATCCGTTATGTGTGTGTTTTTAGATACTTATAACAAAATGCTACATGGCCGTAATCCTTACTAATATTATAAATGCGAAAGTCCGTTTGTTTGTTTGTTTGTTTGTTTGTTACGCCTTCACGTCCTAACTACTGAACCGATCATCATGAAATTTTGCATACACGTTATCAGGGGTATAGAGAAGGACATAGGGTACCTTTCATCCCGAAAAAAAGTATTGTTCCCGAGGGATAGTAAAAAACCTTTCCACGCAGACGAAGTCGCGGGCGGCCGCTACTTAATTATATAATGTGGTGTTTACACGAGTCGACATGGCTGGTGACTTTAGTCAATTAGCACTTTTTACTGACAATCGCTTGTAAAATGGAATCGCTACCTCATTTAAATTAGGTTTGCGATTAGATTTTACAAGCGATTGTCGATAAAAAGCCTAAAGTAATGAAAATCGCCTTCCAATCCAAAGTTGCCTGCCAAATCGCTCCATGTAAATACTACCCCATAACTTGCTAAATGTTGACTATACCTGCAGAGTTCAAAATGTGCCGAATTGTTTTCCCACATAAAATGAGCATTAGTCCTTTATACAAATAAATTGTTTTCCCACATAAAATGAGCATTAGTACTTTATACAAATAAATGTTTGTTTCTTTTTAATTTTGTATCGCAAATGTGTCTATAATATGATAATAAACTTGTTTATATATACAATATTTAATTTCCTGTTTTTACTTACAAAAGCCCTGTGCGAATTTCTTTATCAAGTGACACATGACATTGTGTACCTACCTACCTACATTATTATTTAAGTAGCATTATGCGAATTGTTACTGAACTTAATCTTAACACGACAGTAACCTTAACGTCGGTTTGCACTGAACTAACAAAACGTTTACTTACAAAAATATTGTGAATATTTAGGAACATGTTTTGTTTCAGTCATACATATAATACTTTAACACGAATCTTACCATGAGTTACAAAATTAACTCATAGAAAAATATATTGCACATAAAGCTATGTCGACATCTGTGTGTGCTGTATCGTTGGACCGACCGACGACGCGACGCGCGTTGCACCATAATCGCTCGCAGATCATGAAGGGCTCATAATAGGAAAACATGGTTTGCGTGGGCCATTTCTTTTATATAGAAAACGTAAAGTTGTAGCCACATAAAAAATCATATGACAAGCTAAAGAGATTCTCTAGTAGCTTCAAGTATTAAATTGCATATAAACCTCACAGATAATTGTAAAAAAAACAGAATAACATCAAAAGCGCTTGCGTAGGGCATTGCGTATTTTTTGGCGTAAATAATAGCAAAAACGTATTGAATTCTACATCAAAATACAATTTAACGTATTGTGCAGTAGCTCCAATAACTTTTATACAAAGAAAGATATTTGTCCTAAAGATAATGGTGAAAAAACAGGAAAAAGTGCAGAAGTGAGGTTGTTTTCCATACTCTTTACACATTAGAAAAAAGACAGAGACAAATGTCTCCGAGCCTTAAGATCACACTAGCGATTATAATTCGCCTCCCCTCTCTATCAGAATGACCTTCCTCAATGCGATGTCGATGCACCACGGTGTGATACGAACGCAAATGAAATGCTGCAATGATACCTACAAAGTGTGGACCCACCTTTACATGCAACTTGATTATAATGTGTCAGAGCAAACCTGTTAATTAAATAAAAAAAAAAATATAATAATAAAAATGACTTTTTTAAAACATGTTTTCAGGCTATTAAATTGCATAGCGGCTCTTCTAAATAGTCCTGAGAGAGGAGAACTAACTTCATTTCTGGAAGCATGTAGAATAAGACCTCCTATGCCTGGTCATACGTTAAAAGTTACATACAATGCAGGCCACAGTGTGTTCTCTTGTCAAAGCCCAGATGATAAGTTACCCAGTATTCCAGAAAATGTAAGTTTTGTTTTACTTTGTTGCCTTGCAGTAGATTTCTAAGGTCTCAATGGCGGATGGTAGCTTCAAATGTTAATAACCATGCCTAGTAGCTTGGCCACGCAACAAAGCTACTGGCGGTGCGACGAGCGAACGAGATACGTAGTCTTATGCGCTTCAACCGCGCAATGAAGAGAAGAAATCATAAACTCGTCGCGCCGTGTGTCGCTCTGTTTGTTGCATGGCCAAGTCTTTCACTATGTAAATTTTTAGCTCCAATCCCGCAAGACAGCTATACTTATCACAGCTTGCTAATCAAGTGATAAAAATACAGTTGAATCACAAGTTTGTGTCAGTTAATTTAAAATTAATAAGCTTATTTTGGAGGCGAATTGGCGTATTTATATTGTAGCTAAAGCTCAAAATATATTATACGATATTTCAGTGTAATCTTACGGAATACTTCAGTGCTATGGATGCAAAATGTATGGCGGGGCTATGGGCATCTTTACTCAACGAACGGCGGGTGGCGATCGTGGCCAGCAAGCCGTCCCGGCTATCGGCTTGCGTGCAGGCTGCTAACGCTACTCTGTTCCCCATGTCTTGGCAGCATATTTTTATTCCGATTCTACCTAAACATTTAGTTGATTACCTTCTTGCCCCGATGCCATTTCTCATTGGAGTCCCTAGAAGCGTGATGGAGGTAATTAATTGTACTTAAGTTTTTAACTTATACTTTACTCTTTCATTAATTATGCGATTGTTACGACAATACAAATGAAATACCTGTGAACATATTCTATGACACTAATTTACATAGTGCTGCCTGCCTAGCATGACCGATTTATATCGCTTGATATAGCATTTTATAGACACTCAACTGTCAAGCTCCTTTGTCTTTTTGACAGTTAAACGTGATAAAACGCTATATCACGCGATATAAATCGTGTTATGCTAGTCATGCTAGGGGGGCAGACTTAGTTTCCCCTTTTTCTTTATCGCAGATAAATATTTTTGTCTGTATCTAACTTTACTGTAATGTTATAATTCAAATCCGATTTGAGCATTTGCCATTTCATTTTGAAACCTATCTGTATTCATTACAAGTGATGCGCGATGTTACAAGTTATATCAAAAGTACAGGTTATTACAGATTGCCCAATAATTGTGTCTGTATCTAACTTTAATTTAATGTAATAAATTTAAATTCGATTTGAGCATTTTGCCATTTCATTTTGAGACCTATCTGTAGTGATTAAAGTGATGCTCATTGATGTTACAAGTTGTATTAGAACTACGGGTTATATCATTACATTACAGATTGCGCACTGTAATGCTCGGTTCTCCTCCCTCCCTGATTTAATGCTTGAATCTGTAACGTTACATTACAGGTGAATGCTCTCGAGCATATTAAAAAACATTCCTTTTTTAAAAGTCACTTTTATGCTTGGTATGCCATTAAAGTTTGCATTGAAATTATTGTAGACGGTGAAGATGTCCGAAATAGGAGATGTTGTCATATTAGATGTCGACGCAAATGATTTGAGGACGCCTTTCCACGATTTAGAAAGTCTTCCACCGGATTTAGTGAGTAAAAAATAATTTGAAATTAAAAGTAAATGAGATGATGATCAAAAATGTTTCCATAGATGTTAACAGAATTTTTTCCCAGATGTCTATGAGATTTATTTATTTCACACCAGTTTAAGATTTTTTTAAAGGCCATTATAGTGGGAATGTCAAGCAGGAATCCATGTATACGTATTAACCCTTTATAAGACTCGGGAAAACACCCATTTAAACTTATCTTGTCAAAGAACTTTTCAAAAAATAACCAAACTGTATATGGATTTTAGCTTTTATTATGTAGAAAATGAATAAAGTTTCACTCAGTTTAACTGCTGTGTAAGCCCTCGTACGCACTGGCGGTTGACCGTGGGGCAGCTAACCACTTTTTACACGACTGCCCAAAAAAGGAGTGTAAATGTGTTTAAGGCTCATTTATGATTGTGGGTATGTGAGTTTATTTATTCCACCATAACTTCTAAATGGATTAATGGATTTAGATGTATAGGGTATCGTTAGAATCCTTACATCAATCCGAGTGATACTGGCTATATGTTTTTTTGAAAAAAGTCAATATGGCGACTGTACGACGCCACTTTCAAATGTATTTTTTTTTTCGATTATTACAATATGGGCATCAAATGAAAGGCCTTAATGAGCACATTCAAAAACTATATGATTTGTCACTAAAATGTGTAAAATAAAAATAAAAATATTAAAAAATATATTAAAAACACTACTGCCCTGCCCAAAATGAACTAAAAAGTGAAATAACAAGTGACATTGCAGTCGGGGGCCTCAGGGGACCTCTTTGATTATAAAAATTGTTCCACAAAATGGTCCGTCGACTGCATTGACGCTTGTTATTTAACTTTTAAGTTCGTTTTTGGCAGGGTAATCGTGTTTTTAATATTTTTTAATATTTTTTTAATGTGCAACCGGTCGTGACTGTACGCACTTGCGGTTGAGTAATCGCAATATTTCATATTAAAATGGAACCGCATGGTTTACCGCCCCCGCGGTTGACCGCTAGTGCGTAACAGGGATTTAACTTTTTGATCAGTCAGACGAATTCTAACCAAAAATAATTCCAGGTGTCAAGTTTAAAGAAAGCATTAAGTGATAAAAATGCCTTGGGGGATGCAGTGTCCAGAGCATTTTTACGTGCTTTGGTTTGTTTGATTGGAGGTTATCGGGATGCTATTAAGTAAGTAAAGTATCACATCATTAGTATTAGAACCAAAGATAAAGAAAGTGTTACTTTTCAAACTGCGTCTTTTATTTCTATTTAAGTTTTATTCCTTCCATTTCCCATTCCCCGTCTAGGGATTGAATCATGCCCGCCGTGTTGAACTTGAAACCTATTTTACCACTTTAGGGGTTGAGTCATTCTCTCCGTGTTGGACTTAAAAAAATATTCTTATCGCAATCAACATCCCACAAAATCTCAATCCACAAAAGAGGTTGATTTTAGTAAATCACAAAATAAGTTTGCTTATTTGTTTTTAGAAGTGCTGCTATGAATTTTATGTTTATTTTACATTATTTTTCCATGCGAAATTTTAACCCCAACTTCACTCCTATATGAATCATGTCCACCGTGTTGGACTTCAAATCAAAATAAATGTTATTTCCGCAATCGTCATCCCAGAAAACCCCAATAACGACATCCATATCGATTTTTAAGTTTACTTTGCGTTAGATATCCATCCATAAGCCTAAATTATAAATTTAGCGATTTTTACTTCGAAAATAAAGGACTTTCTTCTATACACAACTTCACCCCCCTTTTCACCCCTTCGGGGTAGAATTTTCAAAAACGCGACACTCACGTATTTATTAATTTTCAATCGTTGGCCTAAACACAAACTTTGAAGATCCTAATTTCAAAACTGGGGAACTTTCATACAAACTTTCATCCCTTATTTCATCCCCTTAGGGATGGAATTTTCAAACATCCTTCCTTAGATGCGTACTCTATATAAGGTATCTGTGTGCAAAATTTCAAGTCTAGGTCCAGTGGTTTGGGCTGTGCGTCGATAGATCAGTCAGTCAGTTTACGATTTTATATTTTATATTAAGATTTCATATAAAATATAATATACTCAGTTAATAAATAGTTACAAACTACAGAATGTTACAAACAGGTCGAGATGATAGTTTAAAAATATAAGACTTTGAAATAAATGAACTTCATTATATTAGTTGTCTGTAAGAAAATACTTATTTATAAAGATCTTCTCATTTCAGAATTGAAAATGGTCAACTGATAACATTCAATCCGGAGTCTTTTGTTAGAACGAGAAAAAATATGCAACCATTTCTTAGAAAAATACTGGAGTCTCAAATATTTCAACAGGTTAGAAAATGACATGCGTAGATTGCGATGGACATTGGAAGGTAGAATGGAAGTTTTTAGGGTTAATAAATAATTTATCATCATCATCACTGCCGCACGACACCCACAGTTGGGTATAAGCCTCCCCCGCGTATCTCCACTGGGCTCGGTCCTGCTTGGCCCGCATCCAGCGGCGCACCGCGACCGCGCACCCTCACGTCGGTCCACCTTGTCGGGGGCCTACCCACAGAGCCGAGTCCAGTGCACGGCCGCCATTCCCAAACCTTTTCGCTTCGCGTTTTGAGATTGTCAATTGTCTTTGGTCAATAGCGTAATCGTCTCGCACGTCAAAGACCAAAGTATTAGATGTCTATTTACCTGCCGATAACGATAAGCATCCATTGAGTTTTGTACAGTCATTTGATGTCTCTGATCCATGAGTTTATAGTCAAGAGAGTTTCTTTAATTTGAGATGGTGCCGGCGGGCGAGGCACATGTTTATAAATACAGGCCTTAAAGAACTTTGACCCTACCGTACGGACAGTATCCAGAGTAATATCTATCATTATTTCCATTGCAGTTTATTGATGAAAGGTTGGAACTTCTCAATTCCGGACGAGGTTTTAACGACGAATTCGAAGTAGAGTGCAACTTTTATGCCGACAAATTGAACACTGGCAGTAGTAAAACGCTGAAACAGCCAAGAGACTGGGCTAAAACTGTAAAAAAAGAAGGTGGTGCTTTCTTCAAGACTGTAAAAGATAAGGTAATACAAACGATGACAATTGACAGGTTAAATATTACTAAGCTTTAACCTCTCATTTGCTTTTTTTTATGTGAAATTTGCTATTGATTTCGGTCCTAATGCTTTTGCCTATGGTTTTTACTTTTGATTTTTTTGCCTTTTGTAATATAATTTTTATTCTAATCTAACATAATTAACTATAAGAAATTTATTTTTCTTGGTAAATGTGACAATTTAAATAGTGTTAATTCTACTCGAAAGATATTGAGGGTCTTAGAAAAAACAGGTGTTTCGAAAAATACACAACTATGTAAATACTTACAATTATATAAATAGTTCATCATTGATTTTTCACACTACCGTATTAGGGCTTTTTCCGACAGTTTTTCGCAGCAGCAAGGGCTTATCATAGAATCACGCATACCACTTCTTTTTTTATTCTTACTAGCTTATCGTGACTTCATCCGCGTGCAATTAAGTAATCAGTGGGAATTTCCAATATACAATATATTTCGATACCGAAACTTATCAAAATTGGTTCATCAGTAGGTGTGAAAACGTAATAAACAAAGCAACAAGTCCAGTAATCCAGTGAGTCAATCCATTCTAAGACCCTGTTTACATTATTCCAGTAAAAACATTCCAGTAGAAGTACATTGGCTAGCATGTTTGTTGATTTTAAAAGGACGTCAAACACACCACGTAATGTACTTCTGCTGGAATGTTTTTACTGGAATAATGTAAACGGGTTCTAATGCTAGGCTAGATCTCTCTGGAATAGGTTCCGGTTCATATTATTCTAGCGCTCGATTCGAAGATTTTATTGGATTATTGTTCATCTGTAATCTGTATTACCTAACTTCATCACATGCCAAATTTCATAGACGGAAGAATTATTCGGGTTGCATAAGCCCCGTTGATTGGACTATTTCCGGTTTATGGAAAGTTACCTACAAAAAGGAATGAAATCCCACCAAAAACATTTTCATGTATAATGGTGCCAAGACTTTCTACATCGCTTGCACTGTCAAAAAGTTATCAGACCTCATGTAGGGCCAAGCTTCTAATTCTACGCGCCCTGACTTCCAAAACTCTGCACTAAGTCAAAATATGTGGCTTGGCCATTTCGCTATTTGGAAAATGTATTCACTGTTTAACAATAGTTCTTGAGTAACGAAATGGCCAAGCAAGCCACATATTTTGACTAAGGTGAAGAGTTTTTGAAGTTAGGGCTTGTAGAGTTAGGGCGCGTAAAGTTAGAAGCTTGGCCCTACATGAGGTCTGATAACTTTTTGACATTGCAAGCCATATAGAAAGTCTTGGCACCATTATACATGAAAATGTTTTTGGTGGGATATTTTATTCCATACTTAATCGGAACATGTCTTCTTTACTATCCAATAAAAATGGTGGGGGTAGAAACTGTGACGTCATAAAGTTTTCAGTACAATTTTTTTTTTTCATACTGTGTGGTATATCAAATGAAAGGGCTTTAAGAGTAGATTGCGAATATATAACACACTATAACATTTTCACTACTTGGTCTAACAAATTATTAGCAAATGTCGAAAAATTTCGCAATTCAGAGTCGCCATTGAACAGGTGACGATCTAGGATTGAAAACGACTGAATTGATTTTTACAAAATACATAATAAATGACTCTGCACTTACTCTTTTCGAATGTCTAAGGGAAATATATTTGAAAATAAGAAAAGTACAACAGTTTTAATAATAAAATACAAGTCACTGTGCAAATTTTTGTACTTCGTAAAACTTTTTTTTAATGTGAAAATTTTGTTTTTTGTGTAAAAATCTGTGTTTTTCGGTCCTGATGTCATTACTGTGCTCGGCAGAATATCAGTGCACGCAAAAACTACTGAACGGATTTGGTTGAAATTTGGCAAACAGATAGTAGATAGCCTGGATTAAAACATAGAATACTTTTTATCCCGGTATTCCCACGGGAACGGGAACCACGCGGTGAAACTGCGGGCGGCCGCTAGTCTTGTATATTTGTGATCAGGGCATCCTCAGACCAAATAAAAAAGTAAAGACGGAGTCTTCCGACAAAGCGGTGAAGCCAGTAAAACTACGCCTTGGCTGTGTACATACACAGTTTACGCACACATATGTAACGAAACTACGCCTTGGCTTTCGTTCGTCATTAGGCGAACCCTGCCGCCCGGCCCCCGCCCGCCCTCTAGTACGCACACATGTACCATCAAAAACCGGCTTCACTTAGTTGTTCGGAACCACTGCGCAACGCTCCATCTTCCTTTTTATTTGATCTGAGAGGGCATCGTACTGAGTGCAACGATAACACATTTTCATATTTCCCAGATGACTTGTACGAAAATTGTTTTCTAAGCGTCTTTTTTAAGATTACCGCCGCTCTAATAACTATTTCATCTTTATCGATTGTCTGGCATCTGTAAAGGTGTTGCATTCGAATGTTGAAAGTAATTCTTCACACCTGTGAAATAACGCTGGCTTACAGCGAACACGTAAAAGGACTAGAAAATTTCGCCGCGCCCACTAGCGACTCGGTAGCATAATTGGTTAGTGCATTGGGCCGGAATCCCAAGGGTGCGGGTTCGTATCCCGCTGAGCTGCTGTGGGTGAGTCGATTTTTTCTAGTATTTTTTCTAATATAATAATTATCTCAATATAAAAAAAATAGCATTGTGAATGCCTAAAATCTAAAATTTCAATGGTACTTAACTTTTTTGGCTGGTGACCAAAAGTTTAAATATATTTGAAGCCCGCGACTCTAATGTTTTACTCATCAGGTTTTCTTCTTATTCCTATAATTTTATAAAATAAGAAAAACTGATGACTTACCTCAAGACTCATCTTTTGTTGACATATTAGTTATTGGTGTTATGATAATAAAAATACTGATTCCGTTAATAGATTCAGTTATTCAAACATTCCCGGGACTAACTTGCAGTGGGTTTGTTACTATTACTAGTTACTCTAATTTCATTAAATACTACAACATACAAGTTAAAATATTTTTTATTTAATAATATTTATATTACTTAAAACATAAATTAGTATTAGTAGTAACTATTACTTAATCTGTGGTACTAGTAACAACTCATAATGTAACTATTCATTAATGCATGCATGCTGTAAGTATTTAGATTTTTCTTTTGCTTTAAAATATGAATATTTACAGGCAAACCCAGCAGTACAATCGGCTGTGAAAACGGTGAGTCCTAGAGAGCTCTGTGGTCTCATGATATTTGTCCAAATTATAATATGTCTGTATTAGCTTGGTGGAGTGTACTTATATTATATACTATAGCTATAGTCTATCGATACTATACTATGAGAATAATATTGCCAATGCAATTTTATGGTCTGCCACATACAGACGGAATCTGATTCGGAATTCCGGAACGGAATATCCGAACGGAAAACTACCGCATATTGTATGTGGTAGGTCCATAGATTTGTTTGGATTTATTTAATGTTCAAAATTTTCATACATTATCGATATTCCGTTTCGGAATTCCGAATCAGAATCCGTCTGTATGTGGCGGTCCTTAGAAGGTGTCCTGTCAAAACAACTTCACTCCTGCCCCCCTAGCATGACCACCGAAACACGATATATAGTGGTGGGTGGCCGGATAATGGGGTTGGCAACGCAAAGCTAATTGTAGATGTACGGAATTTAATCATTTTAAAGCTAAAAAACGATTTTTTAAGTAAAAGTCCTTTCGTTTTCATAGCTCTCGTGGAACAAGCGTACGCAGCGCCATTTTGATAGTTGCCTTCCCCATTAGAAACACCAGTCGATTTTTATACAAACGAGATAACTTTGAAGCCTTGGTTCTCCGTCAGGGATTGATCTAGCTGTGATCTGATGATAGTCATCCAGGGAGTGAATAGAGGAGATTCAGATCACTATACAGTACTATACACACCCAACTGGTCTGATAAGCATTCTAAAAGCTGCGAGGATCAGAGTTCTCAGTTTCAGGATTTAATGTTATTTTCACGGTTATTTTTAATATCCAAATAACTCTTTGAATGCTGATCAACCTTCCTACTCAAATAGACATTTTTCTATTTGTTCGCTAACTTAAAAATTAAAAATATGCCGTAAACTTTAAATTACGTGTCGGAGGCTTGTCAATTCCATACAATACAACAATGTCTGTGATTTACATAAACTTGCAACGTGTGACTTGATCGTCTAATTGCTTATTTTTATGCTTTAAGTTAGCGAACGAATAGAAAAGTGGCAATTTGAGTAGGGGGGCTGATCAGTTGGGTGTGTATAGTGATCTGGATCTCCTCCATTCATACCCTGGATGGCCATCATCAGATCACAGCTAGATCAATCCCTGGCGGAGAACCAAGGCTTCAGAGTTACCTCGTTTGTATGAAAATCGACTGGTGTTTCTAATTATCCGGCCACCACTATATATCGCGTTGTATAACGTTTTGTTGACACTCGACTGTCAAAATTCATTGTCTTTGGACAGTCAAACATGATAAATTGCTTTATCATATAGCGTATTGGGTTTTTGTGGTCATGCTAGGGGGGCTGTATGAGTGAGTCGTATGGTGTGCAAAAGATTCTAGACCTGTTTTTCCCATCTACCAGACGGAAAATTTTATAAGGTGTTCACAATATTTTACTTAGTTTTTCTCACCATTTGCGGTTTTTTTCAATGCAATCATTTTGAACTTCTAGTGTTTTTATTAAAACATATTGAAGTACCTAAATCTGTAAAAGAAAAATCTATATATGTTTATTTCTACATCTATCCAAACTAAATTGGATTTCTGAGATGCTAAAATAAATTTGTGTAAAAAATAGAAGTAAGTCTACGTCAATCATACCGTAATCGCATATAACATCATGTTAGTTTTTATTCAGTTTTACGAACATTAAAATAGCAATGCGGGGTAAGCGAACAGCCAATCGTTAAAAAACATATAAACAAATAAAATAATATTTATCCAGATTTAGCCACAGAAGCTATGTTGCTAAAGCGGTTGTTTTTGTTTTTGTCTGCCGAGCTTCAACTTAAAACAGACAAATCCAAGTAAGGAATTTTTTATTGCACTATTTGCCGAAGTTATTTGGAAGATATCGATGTTCGTGTGACATCATGAATTTGGATTCGCTATTTTGGCCTGATTAGAGCTCGATTTATCTGCGGCAGACTTGCTGAAATTCGATGCGTTAGCCGGTACGGCCCCAGAAGTCAACATTAAATGGATATAAAGAGTTATCGGTTATTAATATGGCAAAGGCCATAAAAAACTATTAAAATAACCTCAATTTTGTTTTATGTTGTCTGTCTTAATAAAATGGCCCTTGGTCGATTAGACTATAAAGTGTAATATAAAACGATAAAATCTAATGATTAGCTAAATGTACACTCCACTAAGTAGACGGCAAAGGTCTTCCTCTTCGTGCACTGGGTCTCTTTAGACTGTAAAAAGTATTTATTGCATGCATTGCATATTGAAAGTGGCGGTCCTCTAATCGACTTCTGTCTGTGAGTCTTAGCCCCTCCGCACACGGCGTCGTAGCGTAAGCGTATGAGATTTTATTGTCAATACGATAGTCGTAGCGAACTGGCGTTAAAAAGCAAGCGTAGAAAATACTTTCTATATGTTCGGTGATGAATTTCCGTCAACGTGAAGCTCTAGTTTCTATTCTGGAACAATATCTACGTTTACGCTATTCGTGTGTAGAATTCTGCTCGTATCGTACTCGTCGCATCTTGGCGATACGCTTGCGAGACGACTACGCTTACGAGCCATGTGCGGAGGGCCCTTGACCGCGTGCGGTTTTCCTATTGCCATTGAATAAAATTGAGGTACTGGTCGCCGGCCGGCCGGCCGCGCGATACAATTTAATCACGCTACTAATGTTTATATGCCCTTACCCAGATGACGTGACACGCGATTTTGTTAATATTGCTGTCAATATTGCGCACGTTTCTGGTAGCGAAAAATGTATAACGAAACGCATTTCAACTCACTCGTAAAATCACGTCATCTGGATAAGGGCTGCAATTGGTTCCCTTTTGCGCGACTAAGCAGTGTATGTCGCGCTACTTAACTGCGCCACCATTAGTCCGTGAGCCCGCGACAGTATTGCCTACGTCATATGACATCACGATGAAATGCATGGCACACGGTTGGAAAAGTTGTGCTGAGTTAGGATCAGAAGATTATCGCAAATAAAATTGGCCGGAAGCTTGAGAAAATCTTCCACTTCCGGTCAAAATTTTAAGATTATATTTACGTCATGTGACATCAGTAAGAGACCCGTGGCATCATTTAGTTTTCAATCATAGAGAGAGAAAACATAAGTCTGTCAGTTCTGAAATGACTAAAAAACAAAAATTTTAAGTTTAAGGTGTTCGGGCCATTTCAGAACTGACTTAATATCTTAAAATTTTGACGGAAGTGGAAGATTTTCTCAAGCTTCCGGCCAATTTTATTTGCGATAATCTTCTGATCCTCGCTCAGCACAACTTTTCCGACCGTGTGCCATGCATTTCATCGTGATGTCATATGACGTAGGCAATACTGTCGCGGGCTCACGGACTACATAAATTGTCTAATATGAAAGCGTTGCTCTTACTTATGTAAGTCAAGTCGTAAAGGATTACTTTTAGTATGTGTTTTGTAAATATCACAACTATCCTTATAATTCTTTACTGCCTTTAAAATACAATAGTAAAAACCACATTTGTTGTGAATTGTGTCTTCCTTGAAGCGCTCATGGTGGAACTTGACAGACTGATCGTACTCGATCACGTTTGTTAAGCAACGCTCGATCCGGCCAAGTGTCGGATGGGTGACCGTTAAGTGGCATTACAACTGAGCGCTTCCGTGCTTCGGAGGGCACGTCCCGACTATTGTCATCTGATAACAGTCGTTAAGCCAAGTTAGAGGCCTTACAGGCGGCTTGATAAACTCTAACACCAGAGGTGGCCACTATTCCTCATTCGATAAGAAGAAGAAGTGTCTTCCTTGTTTAATTTTTTTAAAGGATTCTCTTCTTTTTTTGGGCAAAAAGGAGTCGTATTCATTTAATTACTAACAATGTGCCTTTATTTCCACAGGTTCGACAAGGGGGCAAAAATATGAAAACAGCCGTGAAAGGGCTGAAAAATAAAATACCCCGAACTGGGTCCAGGCAGTCATCTATAAATACTACTGATGATAGCAGGTAGTTTATGGAATCTGTAGAATAATCAAGTTGGGCTTAAATAATTACTCTTTTCTTATTTAACGAAAGCAAAAGAAGAAACGCGATAGACTTCGCTGCGATCCTTTCTTTATTCTGAGTGTTGTAAAATAAATTATTTTGGTTTACACGCTCCCCATAGGCTTTACCTAACGTAACTAACTGGACTATAACTATCACCATCAGTTATAATGTCCCCACTGCTGGGGCACAGGCCTTCCTTATATGTGGATTAGGTGGATAAGGAAAATGGGCCACATAACCCACCACGCGGGGCCAATGCGGATTGGTGGGTGTTAACGACTGCAAATGCAGCCAGAACCAATGGCTAAACGTGCCTTCCGAAGCACGGAGGAACTCGAGATAATAGATTTTTGGTCACCCATCCCATGACCGACCCTTGCGAAAGTTGCTTAACCTCCTGGGCCAGGCTCAACAATCGCTGGGCCAGGCACTATACCACTGCGCCGCCGAGCTCATTACTACAACCACAGAACAAAGAAAATTTTTTTACCCCCAGTAGAAGTCGCAAGTAGGCGGGACCCGTGTAACCTCAAGTGAGCGTAGCTCCGCATACTTCTGAATTTTGCTACGTCAGTCGTGTAAGCGAACGCCAAACAAAAACATCTTCAAAAAACATATAAAAATGCCGAGTTGCATTATATAAAAGATCAAAAACAATATCCACATATATCATTTAGCAAACGGATGCATAAAATATCAAAGGGAAGCTTTATTTAATTTATTTTGATTTTAATTAAAAATTCAACTGAGTTTTTCATTTTAAATTTCAAAACAATGAATATCCACCTTTATGCGGTATACACTTATGATCCATATTCCAATGCGCTATTTGACATATTCTTGAAGTTTCATAAACATTAAAATATAGACTAGCGGAAATGTTACTCAATAGGGGAGACCGAGAAAAGTTGAAAAGTATTAAGAGTCTGGCCAACGAGTCGTGTCATCTCAAACCCGCGGCAAAAACTGACAATACTCGCCGCCGGAAGCGCAAAAAGAACAATAGCGAAAATGATTTTCAAAAGTCTGAGTAAAATCATAGTTTATGAATTTATCAGGACTTTAACTGAATTCAAAAAAATCTGTATAAAAATAATAAATTTTTAAAAACTTAAATGACCAATTCAGTTATTATAAGCCAACCTTATATGCCAAATAAGTATGTATCAATCAACCACTGAGAAATCAACTGTCATATCAAAGAGAATATAAAATATAATACATTTGTAGCCATTTGTAGAAATCAAACTCCAGCATAGATGATATTTTCCAATTTACAAAACAAGTTTTATATTTTGGCCCTGCTCGGTCTTCATTTCGTTATGCACTTTATAGTCTGTGAGATGAATACATGCCATTTTCTGTGCCATGCGACATAAAACTCGGGTAGCGTACGACTAACAGGACCTTAGCGCGCGATTGATATTTTCATATCAACGTGTCCGTCGTGTCGCGTCGTGTGCGGAGGTAGGCGGATTTGTATGAAAGCGATTCACGAGCGACTGGTAGGAAACGCGCATGCTACTTTAGCCGCTTACGAGTCGCTTCGTGGGAGAAGGCACCAAATCGTGTTTACAGCTCTTGGAAGTTTGCCAATTAATTGGGGTGTCAAAACATTGTCTCTCATATAAACTACAAATTAAAGCTTTGAGATTTTTAGCAGTAGAACATTTTATTATTTATTTTAATAATGCATGCATGAATTAACACAACACACACTAAGTGTCAAATTAGATTCATCATCATCATCATATCAGCCGCACGACACCCACTGCTGGGTATAGGCCTCCCCTAAGGATCTCCACGACGATCGGTCCTGCGCTGCCCGCATCCAGTGGCTTCCCGCGACCTTCACCAGATCGTCGGTCCACCTTGTCGGGGGCCTACCCACGGAGCGTCGTCCGGTGCGCGGTCGCCATTCCAGAACCTTTCTGCCCCAACGGCCATCAGTTCTTCTCGCTATGTGTCCTGCCCATTGCCACTTTCAGCTGAGCAATCCTTCGAGCGATGTCGGTTACTTTAGTTCTCCTACGGATCTCCTCGTTTCTGATTCGATCACGCAGGGAAACGCCGAGCATGGCTCTCTCCATTGCACGCTGGCTGACCTTGAGCCTCCTTATGAGACCCATAGTTAGCGACCACGTTTCACTGCCGTAAGTCATCACTGGCAACACACACTGTTCATAGACTTTCGTCTTGAGACACTGAGGTAAATCGGACGCGAAGATTTTTCGAAGCTTCCCGAATGCTGCCCACCCTAGTTGGATTCGACGAGAGATCTCTTTCTCAAAGTTGGACTTACCTAACTGGACTGCCTGTCCTAGGTATACGTAGTGGTCAACAACTTCAAGAGTAGTGTTCCCAACATGAACTGGAGAGGGTAAAACATGGCCATTTGACATAATTTTCGTCTTATCCATGTTCATCTTGAGACCCACTCTTTGGGAAGCACCACGGAGATCTTCGAGCATTATGTTCAGGTCTTCCATGGTCTCAGCCATAAGGACTATATCATCGGCAAAACGAAGGTGTGTTAGGTACTGGCCATTAATGTTGCAAGGAGGCGACCAGGAGACGTGAAATAAAAGTAAATGACTGCGATCAATAATCGTTTATTGGTGCGCTGCATGCGCTTATATATTATGAGGAGAGATGAGTGTGTGTAAGTACATATTAATTAGTACACACACTACACCTCCCCCCTAAAAGAAAAAAAAATAAAAAGAGAATACATTTTTTTTATAATTAAGTACTTACTTAAACAATATAAAATCCACTTTTGCAAAATTAAAAAAAAACATCTCATATTAAAAAAAACTGTTTGTAACACATTAACACCAACGATTTGCAAAAAAAAACAATTACTTAAAGAACGATTTCCCAATTTATATTTTTGCACTAAAGAAAATTGTTTGGTCTTAACTAACAAAATAAAAGTTAAGTTGTTTCTCTATTATGTATGCCAAAGTATAAATAACAGTATAAAATCCAATCCACTCTCTAATATCCAAATTCCAAACCAGTTCACTAGTTTATTAAAACATAAAGTGCTATTTCACAATTTAAATAATAAAAGAACACAAAAAAAGAATATAAAAATAATGTAAATTTTAATAGAATTTAAAATTTGAATTTTTCGTTATTTATTAAAACAAATCCAAAACAATTACCATTAATCATTTTGTAAAAAAAAAGATAATTCTAGACGAAACTTAAATGGTATAACTCTAAAATTGAATCATTAGTTATATAGTAAATAACTTGATTTAAATAAAATATTTATGCAAGAATGAAATACAATTTAAAAAGTCTAACTAGGTGTATACTAATTGTTAGTTATGCAGGGTCATAAAATATTTTAATGCTATGGAACAGCTAAAATGTAATTTTCTTTTCGTATACAATCTTTGAAGACATAGGAAATTGTTATCGATTTTATAACAATTATTCGAACTCAATACATATGCCTATTTTATTTGTAAAAACATTTGCAGCTGACTAAATATTTCAGATTCGGTGAAACTTAAATTGTTTTGATACTAATGTCTCTGTTGGTGACAACCGAGTGCTAATCTTACATTCCTAACATAGTTACTTACCTAATTTAAACATTCATATTCTAATTTCACATTTCAAAACAAAATCACTTATTTGATACACATAAGTATTCTTCTGATTTATACTTGTATAGATTGCACAGACTCATATTTGATACAAATAAACTTTATTTTTCCTAAAAAAAATCCTTCTTTTTTTAACAGTTGAAAAAGGTAACTAAATAAAAAACGAACAAAAATTTCACTTTACTTTCTTATTATGCACTTATTTTCTTTCATTTATTTATAAACTCTTTGTTTCCTAATAACTTGTCGCTAACATAAAAAAAACAAAGTTTTACGCGTTCTAACTTTCTTTCATCGCGTCTTTAAAAAAACAACATTCTTTTCATTACTTTTACATTAAAAAAATATTCTTTCTCTCAAACTTTTTAATCAAATTATAATCATTCATCATCTTCCTAATATAAATATTCTCAAACCTTTCTTTTTTATCACATAACCTCCTATTTTGTAATATTCCTATCTCTCAATATTCTTACCTAAATTATCTTGTGTCAATAACAATATTCATTCACATATATTTATTTTCTTCACTTTAAATCCAACTCTTGCTCGTTATAAACTTCATTTTCATAATTACACTATTGGTACACTATACACATTTCACATCACCTACTAGGTACTCAAATATCATAATTCGCCCGGCGCCGGCGTACTTTCATTTTTATTTAACTCATCATTTTTGGTACATACTTTATCATATTTATTTATAGTCGACTTCATTATCATAACACATAAAAATGGACAATTGCCATTTTGGGCTGTGGCCACAGCTCAATTATTAATGGGGGCAGGTTTAAGTCTCTATTGGACTCCAACTATGTCACAAAGGAAATCTCGTTCACACCATGATCCAAGGGAAGGATCTGACACCCCACGTATGTACCATTATTAATAGGGTCATGAATTAAGACACATACTAATTTGGTCTCCAAACAGGATTCAAAGGGGAAATCTCGTTCACACCTTGATGCAACTGAAGGACCTGAACCCTATAGTACCTCTCCTTTAATGTGTACCGTATAATCGAGCTTTTATCTTAACCATTTCGTTTCAAAACCTATCAAATAAACTAACAATCTTAAATTGAATATAAAGTAAATAAGAGATTCATCGCTCTTGGGTGATCAGTCCAATCGCATGTGAAACCTTATAAACCGTATATTCCCTAACTTCTATAAATAAATCTTACCATCTTTCCAAATCCTACATAAAGAAAACGCATCACATTACCTATACCTAAACCTTGCTGTACCCAATTGCAAACTAAAAAGCTACAAAAAGATTTTTAATACAGCTACATTAACTTACCTACAATATTCCTTCTATCTATAAAATCTATACCTTTGCTTTATTCTAATCATTTACCAAACTTTCAAACAGCTCCTCTAACTTTTTCCTTTCAAACCTCAACCAAAATTTCCACTAACATTAATATCTCAATCATACCTCAACATAAACTTTCATATCCGAAATAAATAAGAAAATTCTTTGAAGTTTTCTTTCTCACCAAGTTACTACTCATTATCTTTTCCTATTAAAACAACGTTTTATATTACAGCTTAACCAGCAAACTCGTGTGATATTGTTTTAACTGCGGGATTTATATTTCTGACTCACGTAAATATCAACTTGCACAAATGCAGCCGCGCTACTTCTTGTTCTACCGATATCGAAATACAATACTTTACATTCCAACACCTTGTTCGTTAAGTTTATCAAAACAATACGATTGCATCATTTCTATTAGAATTTTTGTTACATAATAATTTGCTGCCGATACCTATTAAATTGAATTGCGTAGAAATTAAAAATTTAAACGCGAATAAGTTTAAATTCAGGACAAAATGAAAAATAATTTACTTTAGTACTTATTTGTATGATAAAATAACATGCTAAGACACTTATAAGTATAAAGAAATATAGAATAAGAATACTTTTACCTAGTAAAAATCAAATGTTTTTCAAATAGTACCAAAATTGCCACCTAATTACTGTTTCAGATGAGAAAAAAAAATACTACATAAACGAATATAATAAAATTTATATCGTGCGTATAACTTACTATACGTAACAGCATTATACATAAATAAAATCTGACACTATAATTGTACGCAAAAGTAATGAAATCTGATTTTTGTTTTGCCATCGTCATAATATAAAGAAATACACATAAATAAAATTTTGTCACTTCGGAACTCAAATCATTTCCGATCATATGATAGAATATAAGTACATCGTTATAAATTACTTGTAAGTACCCAAATATACCTAAAATTATAGCAAAGACAAATATGTACTAAATTGAAGACAAAAAATAGTATTTGATAAAATAGTTAATTTAAAATAGTTAATTAGTTCCGTTTAAAATTAAAAGTAGTATTAAAAAAAAAATTTTTTTTGACAAGTCTTACAAGTCGAATGATGTTTCCAAATCTATTCAAGAATAGTTAAAAAGGTATAATTAATACGTCATAGTGAAAAATATTGTTGCATTACATAGACTAATATAATTTTTAGCAATAATAAATAGGAATAAGTACAATATCAAATATTAATTAAGGGATAAAAGACCATTTCTTACGAGTACTTACCTCCTTTCAAAAAATCCTACCTAAAATAAAGTTATCAATATTAGTGTCTTGTGAAAGAAAAAGAAATCTGCTACCTATTTATGCCGTTTATAACCCTATGAAATTATTTTTATAAAAAAAAATATTTATACTATACTTTAATTAATTTACGACAAAATAAAATCACTCAAACGGTATTTAAATTCTTTTGGCTTAACAAAATAATACCTATTTAGTTCGTTGTTACAATATCACACGTGTTGCTATGTCAGCAATTTCGATGTCGTTCACATTGAATACAATTATTATGAAATCCAAACTTTGTACCTAACATGAAGCTAAATAAATGACATCGATAATATCATTCAAATTGATTTATGTAATGAAACCTTCAAAATATCTTAAAATGCCATAGCTACAAAATTTATCTATAGAATCACAAGAAGAAAAAAAAACATTATTATAGCCAAAAAATTTATAAAATCAAGTTAAAATAATCGAAACTTTATAAATGGATATTAAGAGTTACCTTTATCAACCATCGATCTCTGGAAAACTTACTGTAAAAAAAAAACACAAATTTAAATACCAACACCACAACAAAAATACCTATAACTGACTTCTTGTTACTTTCTGTGCAATCGTATAAATAAGAAAAAGAAAAAAAAAAATTCAAACGAAACTATTATCTATAAAAATAACTGCCAATTTTAATGTATATCCTCTGAAACAAAATTTTCTTATAATATTTCTTAACATTTTAATAAAAGTTAAACTAAGTGAAATCCTAAAATAAACCCTTCAAACGTTTCAAGCTCTTTTTTTTACAATTCTTATTTCTTATGTTCCAGTTCATAAATAAAATCTTAACTCAGATTAAGTCAAGAACAATCTTAAAAACTAGAAAACCAAAAAATCATTTTATCTATAATCATTTACAAATAATAATTCGAATTTATTTTTTAAACATGTCTTTGTTAATTCAAAGTAGATATGTTAAAGAAAGAAAATTAAAAAAAAAAAAACACCAAATATCATAAATCAAGCCGAAAAAAAGGTCTCTGAAGTAAATTTTGATTCATTTTCGAAGTTCCGTCCACTGCTTGGCCACTCTCCGTTGGTAAATTCAGCTTCCACCTTGACCCTCTCATGACTCCATCATCGGCCGGCTGCCTCCACATCCGACACCAACGTCTCCCAGCGCCCTGCTTTACATCTCCATTCTCATCACATCAGCATCACAACAGCAACAGACCCGCGAACACTTTGTTTACAATAATTTTAATAGTTCATAGTAGGTATTCATACTTCATAGTATTTTAGAGTTCTTTTCACTTGAAGAATTTATTTTTCTTAAATATTTTTTCACTATTTTATTTTCATATTGTTTATTAATTAGAGTCTGGAACTAGATTAGATTTTATTTAAGTAGTCCTTCATTTATTTTGGTTGCACAGCACCACATCACAAGTGATACACTTATTTTGTCGATTATTATTTAATTTAATTTTACTTTATGATAAACCGGCTGCACAGCGCCGCCGACGCAGGCGGCACTGGCAGGGTCGCCATGCAAGGAGGCGACCAGGAGACGTGAAATAAAAGTAAATGACTGCGATCAATAATCGTTTATTGGTGCGCTGCATGCGCTTATATATTATGAGGAGAGATGAGTGTGTGTAAGTACATATTAATTAGTACACACACTACAATGTTGATGCCGAGTCCTTTCCAGTCCAAGAGCTTAAAGATGTCCTCCAAAGCAGCTGTGAACAGTTTCGGAGAAATAACGTCTCTCTGTCTCACACCACGCTGCAGTTGGATAGGACGTGTGCTCTGGTTCTGTACTCGGATCGACATGGTGGCATTTTTGTATAAGTACCTCAACACCTCGATATACCTATAGTCGACTTGGCACCTTTGGAGAGACTGCAGCACCGCCCAGGTTTCAATCGAATCAAAGGCTTTCTCATAATCCACGAACGCCAAGCATAGTGGCAGATTATACTCTTCGGTCTTCTGTATAACCTGCCGCAGCGTATGGATGTGGTCTACGGTGCTAAAGCCTTTTCGAAATCCGGCTTGTTCGGGAGGTTGGAAGTCGTCGAACTTGCGAACGAGACGATTCGTAAGGACTTTCGAAAACAACTTATAGACATGGCTCAGAAGTGAGATGGGTCTGTAGTTCTTTAAGAGGGACTTATCACCCTTTTTAAAGAACAAAATCACCTCACTTATGTTCCATGCCTTCGGCGTTCTGCCGTCGACGATGACGGAATTGAAAAGCTTCTGGAGGACTTTAAGTATCGGCTTACCGCCCGCTCTCAGAAGTTCTGTAGTGATTCCGTCGTCACCCGCCGCCTTGTTGTTTTTCAGCTGTTTGAGAGCCATACTAATCTCGTACATGCTGACGTCCGGGATATCTTGGGTATAGTGTCGGGTAAGCTTGGCTCTGGGGTCTTTAGCCTTGCTTTCAACAGGTGTCTGCGTGGAATATAACTGCCCATAGAAACTCTCGATCTCCCTCAGGATTTCAGGTTTCGATGAGATGATGCGTCCGTCGTCAGTTTTCAGCTTCGTCATCTGGCTTTGCCCAATAGACAGATCTCTCGCGAACACTTTGGAGCCTTTATTCCGCTCGATGGCCTCTTTAATACGATTCGTATTAAATTGGCGAAGGTCGCTCGTCAAAGACTTAGATATCTGTCTATTAAGCTGCCGATAACGATGAGCATCCGCTGAACTCTGGAGCCTCATTTCTCGTCTCTGATCCATGAGTAGGAGTGTGTGGTCGGAGAGTTTCTTTAGCTTGGGACGGCGGGTCTTAAAGAACTTGGACCCTACCGTACGAACAGTATCCACCACCATGTTGTTTAGATCGTCCACATCTATGCTATTCTCAAGGGCTTCGAAGCGGTTTTGGAGTTCGAGTTGAAAGCTTTCGGGGTCTTGGGTTTGGGCCGGTAATGGTCGGAGCGTAGATTTTATCAGTCGACTTCTTTCCAGCTTTGGGTTGATATTCAATGTGCCACGTACCAATCAGTGATCGCTCCCCGTCTTGACAGCGTTGATCACAGTGATATCATTGAATATTTGCTTTTTCGTTGACATGATAAAATCTATCTCATTTCTGACTTTACCGTCTGGGCTCATCCAGGTCCACTCCGGCTTTCCGGCTTCCTGAAGAAGGAGTTCATCATAAAGAGGTTCTCTTTCTCCATAAAGTCGGCCAGCATCTGGCCTCTGTCATTCCGTTGCCCAACTCCAAATTGCCGCACTCTCAGCTCATCACCGCATCGTTTCCCCAACTTTGCATTGAAGTCCCCCATCACAACAGTGTAGTGGGTTTTGTAGCTATGCATGGCTTTAGAGATCTCCTCATACATAGCTTCCACTTCGTCATCTTGGTGCGTCGAGGTCGGTGCGTAAACCTGTATGACATTCAACGAATACCGTTTGGATATTCTGAGTATAAGGTACGCCACCCTGGTCGACACACTTCCGATGGTAATCACGTTGTTGACAAGGGACTTGTGGACGATGAACCCGACACCACCTAGGGACTGTTGGTCGCCCTCCCGGTAGTACAGCAAGTTACCGGAGTTAAGGATTATCGAGTCCTCTCCCTCTCTTCGGACTTCAGATAACCCGATAATGTCCCAGTGTAACTTGCTGACAGCTTCTTCCAACTCGGTTAGCTTCGCGTCGGTCCTCAGTGTGCGCGTGTTATAAGTTGCCAGGTGCAGTTGTCGTCGTTGTTGGTAGCCGAGCCGTACCCGGGGATTCTTAGCACCCCCTGCCCCGCCGTTACCGTAGCCGCTACCGTAGCTAGGAATAGCGGGGCTGCCGGGGACTGGGGGCCGAGTTTTCAATCCATTGTGCATGAGGGGGGGTTTGCCATAATCGCCACGCTTGGCAGGCGGGTTGGCGATCGCAGTAGGCCAAGGTTTTTTGGAGACGCTGCTGCCCGTCTCTTGAAGGCTATGCTCCCTTAGTCGCCTTTTACGACACCCACGGGATGATAGGGGGTAGTGCTATTCTAGGCCGGCACATACACGGCATAAAAATACATTTAATTAAATTAGATTAATTAAATGTATTTTTATTAATTATGTATGTTAGTCTGAAGGTATATATTGTATGGGCCTAGTAGCCTGAAATAAATGGTAAAATAAAAAAAATAAAAAATAATCACTATATTTTTGGTCTATGACAGTCAAAGCCAAAATGATTTCCAAGTATAACCCAGTAAGGTGTAAGAGTCTATTTTCAGTAGGTACTGAATGGGCATCAACATTCAGTTTAACTCGAACGGATTATATCCGAGCTCAGAAGAAGTTATTTAATTCAACTTTTTTGCTACGACGGATTCAAAATAAAAAATGAAATTTCTTACTAAGAATGTTGATGCTAAGTTCCCTAAAAATAAATTCTGGATCGTTTAGGCAGTTTTTCATTTATAAACGCTAAAATTTTAAATCAAATAAATTCATGACATGTATGGCGGGTCGCCATTGTTATTTGAAACTTTATTCACTTAAAATACTGCTAATAAAGAAAACTTTTGCGCAACCTACTTTTAAGATCAATCTTAGACGAAACGCCCCTTTGCTTCGCTATTGTGCTCAGTATAATAATCTCAAAAGAGAGATCTTTGATAATATCGATGTTTTTCGCGACTTATTGCCTAAATTTAAGTCCAGTATCTTTAAATTATTAGAATCTAATAATCAATAATAATAGTGTAAATTAATAGCTTTAAAATTTTTTTTTTCTTTCATTTTAATTATTTATTTTTTTAAATTTATTTTAGCATGTACTTGTCACAATTAATGTTTTAAGTGTCGTAAACGCCTATAATAGGTATATAAATAAGTATTGTGCTCTATTGTATAACTGATATCAACAATTCATTTTTTTAATTTTTGAACATATTAATCGATATCCGATACATTTATTTTATTTGGAATTCTAAATTTTGAATTTCATATATTTGTTGCCCAGTAACACTAAGAAATGTCAGGATTTCACCGAATTATGAAAAAGAGTTTAACGAATATTTGATCTGAAACTATTAGGATAAGTTAAGTGAAAAGCTCGGTGGCGCAGTGGTTTAGGAGGAGCTCGGTGGCGCAGTGGTTTAGCGCCTGGCCCAGCGATTGCGGAGGTTAAGCAACGTTCGCAAGGGTCGGTCATGGGATGGGTGACCAAAAATTTATTATCTCGAGCTCCTCCGTGCTTCGGAAGGCACGTTAAGCCGTTGGTCCCGGCTGCATTTGCAGTCGTTAACACCCACCAATCCGCATTGGGCCCGCGTGGTGGGTTATGGCCCGTCCTCCTTATCCTCCCATAAGGAAGGCCTGTGCCCCAGCAGTGGGGACATTAAAATGGCTGATGGACAAGTGAAAAATGTCAACCAACCTGGTCTCCCTTATCTCGTTAAATTTTCTTAAAGTACTTTATGTCATAACAAATAAGGTGGTAAATCGCATTATTAAAATTTGCTTGCGCCATCTAGCGGCTGAGTAGCAGCGTTATAAATATACGTATTATTTAATTTGGTACCAAGTGCTATGGTAATACGATTGAATCTAAATAAATAAACTTTGTGATTTATGACCTTTTGGATATTGTACATTTTTAATTTTTATCCAATTACGTGTTCACAAAGTATGTGTGCGTAGCATGTAACTATTAAATGGGGGGCTTGGCTTCGATTTTTAATGTGTTAGCTTGGTTACACTGGTTTTCATACTAAATTTAGCTCATACTACTTCTAACTACTTCT
This sequence comes from Agriphila geniculea, assembly GCA_943789525.1. Classification (NCBI taxonomy): domain Eukaryota; kingdom Metazoa; phylum Arthropoda; class Insecta; order Lepidoptera; family Crambidae; genus Agriphila; species Agriphila geniculea. The sequence continues at coordinate 8,997,279 of OX038870.1, forward strand.
ATGTTCTGTGACTACAACTATATGCTACTATAACTACAACGTGTTAATGAATAAACGCAAAACTTCTTAGGTGGTAATTGTGCTCATGAATATGAACAACTTTTACTATGGGGCCAACTCTGCAACTCAACAAAAAAAAATCTGCTGTTTTATACTCGACCAGAATGTATGAAACAGCAGATTTTTTATGAATATGAAACACCACCTAAGAGGTTTTGCGTTTATTCATTAACACGTTGTATGTGGACATAAAATCAGGCATATTTGTATTTGAAGTGGGATGTTGTCCCTAATCTCCAAGCTTTGGGTTAGAAGCTGTTGGACTGTTTCCATCCGAAAACGCTTCTGCCCATTAACTGGTTCGCCGAGGTATAGTCTTTAGTCGTCTTTTACGATATTATTACACGACTGCCCAAAAAGGAGTGTATATGTGTTCAGGATTCATGTATGTTTGTGGGTATGTGAGTTTCTTTATTCCACCATAACTTCCAAATGGCTCAACGGATTTGGATGTATGGGGTAGCAGTAGAATCCTTACATCATTCCGAGTGACACTGGGTATATTTTTTTTGTGAAAAGTCAGTATGGCGACTGGGCGACGCCATTTTCAAAAGTGTTTTTTTTTTCAATTATTACAATATGGGTGTAGGAGGTCCGCTTAGTTGATCACGGACTTCTTACAGGATGATGTTAAAAGTTGTAGTTGTCAAGTTAGTTGCTGGCTTGAAGTTAAGTTAAGTTGTTTCAGATGTGATAAGATAAAGGAAAGAAATACGTCACTCTACACTTTTATTACGTTAAAGTTAGTTAGTTGCTAGTTAAGTTGTAGTTTAAAGTAGATGGGTCTTATCTCGACCGTAGCCGATAATAATCTCATAAAGTTAGATAATTACAAATTAAATAATTAAAAATGTGCGGCGTAAGCCCGTACAATGGGCATCAAATGAAAGGCCTTAATGAGCACATTTCAAAACTATTTAATTTGTCACTAAAATGTGAAATTAAATAAATATTTTTTTTTTATTAAAAACACAACTGCCCTGCCAAAAACGATCTGAAAAGTTAAATAACAAGTGTCATTGCAGTCGGGGGACCTCTTTGTTTAAAAATGGTCTACAAAACGGTCCCCCGACTGCAATGACACTTGTTATTTAACTTTTTAGATCGTTTTTGGCAGGGTAGTCATGTTTTTAATATATTTTTAAAATATTTTTGGTACTTTGTAAACGGTTGCCATGGTTTCCATTGTACTGTTTTGACGTTTACTCGATATTCGTTCGATCTCAGAACTAGCGATGCGCGACTCCGAATGATTTTACTTTTCGACTAATTCGTAACTACTAATGTGGTTATTCGAATGGCAAATTAGTAGTATACTAATCTCTATGTTCGAATAACGACTACTAATTAGTAACTACTAATGTCAAAATGTACAGCGATCCCGACCAAGCCCGAGTCGAACCGAATCACACCGAACGAACGTTTCGACTGCATTTTCTAACTACTAATGCCAAAATGTACCGGGGTGCGGCGATTTCGACCAAGCCCGAGTCGAACCGAACGTATCGACTGATTGTTCGTTCGTTTCGTGCGTTCGTCGACTCCAGTCGAATAATCTACGCGCCAGTCGACTAAGTCGAATGATTCGGGGAGTCGAATGATTAGTATTAGTATTATTCGAAGTCGCGCATCGCTACTCAGAACCCCGTTCGTGTTTCGGGAGTGAGCCCTCGATCTCGTTAATTCCCGTCGGTAGTAGGGGGTTTGCAGTCAATGTAATGTTTCCAGATTGTCGTGTGGGTCCGCGACGCCCGCGTCGTCCGCCTCGCCGGACTCGTCGCCGTCGCGCGAGGCGCCCCCGCCCCCGCCCGCGCTCCCCCTCGACCTACTCACTGAAATGGAGTTCCTATTCCCTAAGCAAAGCGCACAACGCCGCGACAGCGTGCCGAACGCATCGCACAATTCGGAAATAAGTTTACCGGATAAATCTGTAAGTCACATAGCACGTGTAAATATGCTTAGAATGTTACGATGTATTTTAGTTGCTTGAATCGTATCGTACTCTTCATGTCTTGTTGTTTTTACGATCGCAACTTTAGGCAATTAATTCGCAATTTAATTAATTTTTCATTGTAACGTTTAATTTCTTTTATTAAAAAACTAAAGATCACATTTTGGGTAGCATATCCTAAAGTTACGATTTCGTCGTATTTCATATATCAAATCATGTTCATACTTTGTAAAGCCAATTATACAAAATAGGTAGCTCAATGAAGAGTATTGGTTTTATGAGGCAAAATCTGTAGTGTATCATTCGATCTTGTTACGCTTGGTTCGATGATACCGCGCTTCAGAACACTTGTACTGTGCTTGTTCTAGTCTGTGATCGTGTACGGTCCGTTGCGAATGCGTTACCAGCATGTGAACGCCCTTAGGAACACTGTGGCACATTATTCAATTTTATTTTGCAGAAAACTCTGTCACCATGCCCCCCACCCCGGTTACCGGAACGTCCCCAACTCCCACTCCGTTACCCCATCATATCCACGAAGAAATTAATAGATCTGTCAGACGCCCCGACACCGCCACCGCGGTCTATTAACGCGGTGAACCACCATGCGCACTTTGTCAGTAACATCACAAAAAATGCTACGACGCCGGAGAAAGACTTCCATACCAGCACTATACGATTCACAGAAGGCAAGGACAAGGCCAAGTTAAAACTCACTATATCGTCGAACATGAGAAAGGTGCCTCAACTAAATGCGCCGCTGCCTTACAAAGGCAGTACGCCAATAAATCTGGCACCCTCTCTAGGAGTTCGGCAGAGCCAAGTGAGTCGCTTAGCGAGGCCCGTTGTCCGACCCCCTGCCAACGTAGCTACAAAAGGGAAAGTTCAAGAGGTAACTGTGATATGTGCATTTCTAATCATATCGATATTGTATCTTGTTATAAAACAAAAGATTGCATTCATACCTTGACAACAGCGTGGAGTTTGTTTGCACTAACACACAAAATTTAACTTAACGTTTCCATTGTAATAAAATTATGTACGTATTTATTTAATTTAATGTCAATGATTATGGTTTAATATATTTATATCATATAAAAGGTGGTCCCATTATTCCTCACAATATTTAATAATATATAGAACCCCTAAACACCCTTAGTGCACTGAAGGATTTGTCGAAGATATTGAAATATGAGAATATTTTGTTATAACCAAAGCTCTTAGCTGAATTGATGAGAATTATTGGAAAGCAAAAACGTTGCTTAAATATAAACCGGAGGTGTGACATGAACTTAGTACAGCAATCGCAGTGAAGATAGGTGACCTCCGAATTAAATTGAAAAGGTAAATATTGTCTGAAAGTTTTGATGATTCGATGCTTAAAGGTATAAATGGGATGTTTCCTCTTACTCATACTTGCGAACTGTATGATTTTTTTCTAAATCTTATCTTGCCATGTATATTATGATAGATAAAACAATGCCTAATACTTTTAGAGTACAAGAACATCAAGATATACTTCAGCGATTTGCTCTTTTCATGACATTTCTACATAATCAAAATATCGAATTGTATTATGTTTTCGCTCGTTCATTTACATTTTTCAGGTACTACCTTAAGAATTTTCCTAGTACCTAAAATCTCTAAAATTTTCTACTGGCCCTGTTAAGTTAGCCAACTTATCAATATTTGGAATTTAAGAAATAGTTGACGTCATCACATTGTAGCCTGCAGGTGATCGAAAAATCGTCTTCAGTAGGAAAGCTTTGTAAGTAGAAGTATGAGGAAACAGTGACATTATGTTAGTTTGTTTAGGTATTTAATGAGGTAAGAAAATGTTAACCTTTATTGTATGTGCTGACTTTATTAAAAAAGAAGTGTTCATTTATCTTTCAGTTCAGCGTTCATACTTCTGATAGATTTGCTTTTCTAATGCTTTTAGATATAAAAATGTACTTAGTTGTCCCATAATTAATTATAATATCCATTAATGACTAATAGCGGTTTAAGTATGAAATGGCCGGTTTGTATAGAGAATTTTCAAGGATTCGCATTTTCCATACTAACATTTTCTTGATTTATTTAACAACCATTATCGCTAATGTTTTAAAACTTTTATACACAAAAGTTTGAACACAGCTAACTAACGCCACACAAGTTAAGTGAAAAAAAATAAGTATCGGCTATGTTACAACGAATTAAGTGGTAATTTCTGCTAACGAAAAAAGGAGTCACTTTTAAGATACTATTTAGGGTTCCGTACCCAAAGGGTAAAAACGGGACCCTATTACTAAGACTCCGCTGTCCGTCTGTCTGTCTGTCTGTCTGTCACCAGGCTGTATCTCATGAACCGTGATAGCTAGAAAGTTGAAATTTTCACAGATAATGTATTTTTGTTGCCGCTATAACAACAAATACTAAAAACAAAATAAAATTAATCTTTAAGGAGGGCTCCCATACAACAAACGTATTTTTTTGCCGTTTTTTGGTACGGAACCCTTCGTGCGCGAGTCCGACTCGCACTTGGCTAGTTTTTTTAAAGTTAAGGAAATTTTTTGAAATATTTTATTGCTGTTATTAGGCCGTTATGATCATAATTAGAAATAATAATAAATATCCGAAATATCTTTAACATCATGGAAGATATGAGAGCCCCCTGTGTGTAAGAATAAAAATTCAATTCGGCAATTTCATACTTTAACCCCTTATATTTAAATTGGAATGCGACTTATTTCTCATTTTTTTATGTTTATTTTGGACGAAGGTGTAAGACACCAACGAGCACCTCCTTAAATACACTCGCGAGCAAAAGTATGGAATCATAGGCCTATTTTCATACAAACGAGGTAACTTTGAAGCTTTGGTTCTCCGCCCAGGATTAAATGGGGTGTGATCTGAAGATGGTCATTCAAAGAGTCAATGGAGAAGGCTCATATCGCTGAAGAAACCCAACGGATTAGATGAGTCGCTCAAGATTGAATAAAAAATAACAAAAACAAGCTTAAATTACAATCAAATGTATGGAAAATGTAACACTTAAAACTCCTTACGGTGTCTAGTGTAAACGACTCTTCAGATCCGTTGGGTTTCTTCAGCGATCTGAGCCTCCTCCATTTACTCTTTGAATGGCCATCATCAGATCACACCCCGTTTAATCCTGGGCGGAGAACCAAAGCTTCAAAGTTACCATGTTTGTATGAAAATAGGCCTATGATTCCATACTTTTGCTTACGAGTGTAGTTTCACATCCATACTGTTATGATAATAAAACGTTATCTCTGACCGATTAGAGGGTAAAAAATCTTTTTAGTGCATTTTAAAATCCTGATTTTGTGTTACTTCTAAACATAGCGAGTAGTAGGTAACACAAATTTAAAATAGAATTTGTTAAGCATGAGTTTTAAATTAATTAATTTAAAAGCTACTCCCTAGATTAGGCAAAGATAACGACTTAATATTGTAATTGCATCAAGTATCGTATCATACTTTTATAAATGGTTATTTGTTGAGACTGGCCAGTCCTTTAAGACCATTAAAGTTTTCTTTTATACAGACATGTTGAACTTTAAGCTCTTAGTAATAAAGATCACGACGTCTGCGTAGGCTCTCTACCTATACATTACTTCGATTTCAACATTCGAAGTAAGTAACAAGGGAACAAACTTCCACTACCAAAAGATATAATTATTCCAGCTCAATCAATAACTTGTAAATATTATTGTTTGCACACAACCAATTGTAGAGTTATCAGTGCTTTATTTGGTGCATGTTATGTCCTATAGGCTCTTAAGATTTAAAATGTTTTAAGGGTCATTTATGCATGAAATAGCAAGTCCCGTAAATATAACGGCGAATAGCTGAAAAGAAATCAAATTGGTTGAATATTTTTTAAAGGTAGGAATAAGCCCCCTAATAATAGAAAAAAGCTTCAAACATTTTGTTTGCGTAAAAAAGAATATAAATTAAAATCAGTTCGTCATTGCAAATGTAAGGAAGTAACAGCGGAATGGAGATGATTCCCTAAATCACCACATATTAAAAAAGTCAACTGACAAGCCGATGTCAGTTCACTTTGGCATAAAATGGCTATGAAGAAATATCAAAAGAGCAGTTGTCAGTTGACTTTTTTTAATATGTGGTGATTAGGGAATAATCTCCATTCTGCTGTTACTTCCGTTTGTTTGTGAAGACGGAGTGTTTTTTCTTCATGCAACCAAAAATTCTGAAACTTTTTTCTATTAATAAGCGAGCTTATTCCTACCTACAAAAAATAATTTGGCAATTTGTTTTTTTTTTACATATTAATTAGGTACCTATATATATTATTCTAACATAACACCAAAATATAATTATAGCTATTATAATCTCCCAATTATTAATCGATGAAGGAAAGTTCGTAACATACAAATGCTGAAACTTTACAGAATATTAGCTACCAATGATATTTTTTGCACGCTCGTATAGTATTTGTCAAATGTTGCCAGAAAGCAAGAAATTAAACAATTCAAATTATCTATCCTCAAAAAATTATAATTAATATATTTACTCATTATATAGATATAAAATATAAAACTGGCTAAAGAATTTAATTACTGATTAGAAAATAATCTTAACAGATAAACTAAATGCTAGAGTAAAGGACCTACTTTGATATTAGTAAAATCTGTACATAAATAATTAGCTGGTTTGATACTATGTTTTAAGAAAACGGCGGAAAATTAATTATAAATCAATTCCATTTCTTTTTCAGTCGTGTGGCTCGGATTCTGATCTCATAAAACTGGACGATTCGCCGACTGATATAGAAGACTTTGATCCACTCAAGTGCGAAAAAAATAATATTGATCAAATCAAATCGTCTGCCGACAGTGCTCTGTTACATGAATACGGACTAGATTTTAGTCAATTTGGCCTATTAGATTACACGCCTGGGTCATCCAAGCAAGAATGCTCAGCTAATGTGCCAAAAGGCTGGACGACTTTTAATTAAACATTTGTGAGACTATTCTTAACAAAAAGAAATGTTAACTTATACCGTTCGTCAATTATTTCAGTGGTTCAGAATATTCAGTATTGCTTAATCTAAAATTGACATCAAACAACAAAAAAAGCCTTTAAATGTTCGGCGGTTCATATTTTTATGTTAAACAAAACCAGGAAATTGTTTATAGTTTTCATCTTCTGTACCATTAGTGTTAATTTTGCGTCAATAATATGACTTACGACTGTAGTATTAAGTTTTCACGGTTTAAGGCCCGTATTGATAAACCGCTCTCAATGTTGAGAGTTATCTTGAGATCATACCTGAGATGCTGTTCCTATAAGACGAGCATCTCAAGTATTATCTCAAGATAGCTCTCAACGTTGAGAGCGGTTTATAAATACGGGCCTAAGTTATATTCTCTACGTACGGCGTGTAATTTTATTGATTTAGCGCAAAGCCTGAAAATAATTTGTTCAGAATTGAGACACAAAAGATCACAAAAAAAGAAACAACAAACATACATGATCCCTGAACACTAAGCTGTTACTGAGCTACTACTAAACACTCTCTGTTTTTTTGGCCAGTCGTGTAATAATACTTAATATAAATGATTTCAGAATTGAATAATTAAAGAATTACAAATTCAGCGCTGTGCGTGGCGCGGTGTCCGCGAGAGGAGGCGTGTACTACGAATTTATCAAAATTTTCTCTTATTTCTGAAACATCTTATGAAAGTAAACAATTGTTTTGTGAATAAATATATTTAAATAAAATAAGTTAAACTTATTTTTTATTGCTGTCTCTTAGGTTTTGCGTTATTCCAATACACAGTATACTCGGATGTAATTCTTGCTTTAGTTTCTGCAGATATGTAATCCTATATACCAACGTCCATATCTCTATGTTATTGCTTATGTAAACAAAGGCACAAATTAGTTATAACTTTCCTTTAGATAATTAATATAAAATGGCATAAGTTAGCATTTGTTTTGTCTAAACAAGGTTTGTAAGGATTTCTCTTGTAACCTCTCTCTACTCATTGTATGATACTTGTATAATAATATATGTATAGTTTGGTATAATAGTTACTAAGTTTTGTGTAACGCTTTTATAGTCATTGTATTTATTTATTGATAATGATGGTTTTAATTGTTATTATGTTTGTAAAATAAGTGTTGTACATAATGTTACATATCAGCAAGATGTAATTAATGTCACTTATTAATCAATGGTAATGATATTTTGTATATGTGCTTTATGTTTACACAAAAGTATCCGTTCTTTTGAAGTTAGCCAATTTTTAATTTTAGTGGAAGTGCTTCTAGTTCTGACAGAACATAAGTTGTTGATGTCACATTATTTTATAATAATGTAGATTATGTATTTAACGAGCTATATTTCAAGCATGTGTATTGATGTACCTGATCGCAGTAATTTTAATGTACATAAATTACTACTAGCAGTTAATACACTGTTTTCTTGTATGTACCATAAGCAACAGCGTTGCTTAACCACTTCTAAGGTTAAAATCGCTTGCACGCCGCGCCGGCTCAGACAACATACGTTTAATTCGTGCAGGGGCGATACGCGCGCACACGAATTTTGTTGCTAACTGGTTAGGCCGGCCACACACAGACGTAATCACGTAACGGAATTCCGAACGTAATTTCGACAATGTATGAAGATTCCGTACGGAAAAATCACGCATGTGTGTGGCAGCCCATAGATTTTGTATGCAGCTGCTGCGTTCGGAATCACGTCGTACGGAATTCCGTAACGAGATTCCGTCTGTGTGTGGCCGGCCTTAATCGTCGCTGTTGCCCATAGCACATTCGAGCAGTTACAAAAGAAAACGTATCTTACATTAAAAAACAACATAATTAAAATAAATATGTATTTATCCAAAAAAATGTTTAGAAATAGCGGATATTTTTTCGGAATGTTCTTAAAAAACGCGCGATGGATTAATAAATGTTTGCAATTATATAAATTTTTACACGTTAAAAACATATTATATTATAATTTAGTAGAAAGATCTATACCAGTGATTGTGACAACATTTTTCTAGGTCAACCGTATTTTTATTACGATAGATAGGCAAGAATTTGCCCGCTATCACGCTATCGCTTATCGCTATCAAACGATGATGACGCGATGAAAAGCGCTTGCCTAGAAGATACCTATTCACTCGGTGCCGCTGCGGCTTCGCGGTGGAGGTGTGCTACAGGCGTCAAAGTAATGGTTGTCGGACTTTTCTCAAAGTTATAATTTTCACCTTTAACTGTAAATTTTATTCAAGAAAAGCTTTTGTTTGTTGTAGTAAATCTGAATGCAAAGGTCTACTGGCGACTATTTGAAATATAGCTCAATAATGGCACTTATTTTAGCTAGAGTGACTACTTAAGTTAATCCTATTTCTGACTTCTCAAAATACCATAGTATAGCTCGATATCGAAAAAAAAATGTAAACGACACTTCAGTGATGTTGGTGTCTTCCAATGGTGTCTCAATCCAACGTTGCTGACCAGATTTTATTAAACAAAATTTGATTAAAAATCTGGTCGGCAACGTTGAAGATAATATTTAATGCAAAACTGAGTATTATAACAAGTTGTTATACATTATACTACAACTTAAGGTTGATAAGGTTTTAAACCAATATCGAGCTATGCTGCGCCGTGCAGTGTCAATCGGATGACATAATGGACAAATGTAAGTGTGATATACGAAAGGCCAGATCCGATAAAAAAACATGCTGTTTTTAAGCGTGTATTATCAACGACACCATTGGACGACACCACTGAGGTGTCGTTTACAGTATTTTTAAGTAACCACACTTACAACCGTAGTAAAGTTTTAATCAAACACTAAACTTGCATTTATTGATATAAATTATTTATCATTCGTAAGATCATGACATGTTATACATCACAAGTCGGCAGTGGTGTGGTTACAAAAAAAAAATGTAAACGACACCCCAGTGGTATCGTTGACGATACACGTTTTTAAGCGAAGCGCAGCCAGTATTGTTTATTCACTGGTTAAATTTTTGAGAAGCGAGTGACGAATTATAAGAGCAAGCACAGCACAGCGCAGCATATTTCTCACCCAGAAAGAAAAAGTTTATCCTGCTGAGGAAGTATAACACATCAGGCGTAATTTAATTCGATTTCAGTGCATTTTTTAAACATTATATTTATGTAATACTCGAAAGAAAATAGGGGCCACTATATGATTTTCCACACAAACGAACTAATTTCTGAAAGGTTTTTTTAAAATAAATTAAAAACTTTTTTAAATTAGATATTTTTCGAAAGTTGTAATAACTAGCTAATAATCAACTTGCGGCCTTAACGGTTGAGTGTATTATATAATTTCTTATTCGCTTTGTGTCATTTAGAATAGAAAGAAATAAAAATACGCGTTTATCATTTTTCAATTCAGACACGGCGAATAGGAGAAATTATACAGCGACAGTAAAGTCCGTAAGTTGACTATTACAGCTTCGAATACGAATAATATCAAATTAAAATAGAATCAAATTGAATTTATGTGAAACAAACATTTTTTCAGAAATTAGCTCCTTTGTATGGAAAACCATATAGTGGCCCCTATTTTCTTTCGAGCAGTATATATACTCGGCGTCACAATAATCGACGACCTTTTCAAAAATTTCTTTAAAGTTAATTGAACCCTATCTAATTTAATGGTACTTAAGTGTTGTTGTTCTATATACTTCTTCCCCTTTGGACATCGCCAACAGTCTCTAGAAACCGTTGGAATACTCGTTGAACGGAATCAATTACTGAGATTCAGTTTCCGAGCAATATTACTTTACATTACGTTGCTCTATTTTTTTTGCAATGTCTGAGCAACTTCATGGGCAGTAGTATCCATCTTGGGTATTATTTTTTAAATTTAACTGTTGAAGTGTGTTTTCTCCATCATCTCGATAGCGATTTACCCGCATTTCCTGAATTGACCCCTTTTATTTCCCTTTTATGGCGGCGCAAGTAATAACGCTTTAAGCGTTTAATCATGATAACTGTTATGTTAATTAAATCAAACAATTATTAATTGAAAGCTCTAAATGTACTTTCAATAGATATCAACATTTACACAATAAAACGTTAGATAGCCATAATAGCCGGTAGCCAAGTCTATACTTATTTTCGAAGAGGTGCGATTTTTCTGACGTCGAGTGTATAACTAATATTTTTTCAATTTACTTAACGCTGTTAAAACTTGGTATAATGTGGTTGGTTACTCTGGCATAATTGTTTTTTTTGTACCTACATCAATAATGTAATTTAAAGTACAACTAGATTAAATAAAAAACAATGAAATTATTTTCCTATATTCATATGGGTAGGTGTATGTGTCGTAGGATAATCGAATAAACCGGATCATTTTAGGATCATTGTAAAAATCCCAGTGTGTTGCGGACAATAATAATTAGAAACTTGAATGCTGATGAGAATAATCTAAGAGTCGGTTTATAACATCTTTCTTCATTCTGATTGGTAAGAATATGACTTAAAAGAAGATCCTGTAAAGGTCATAATTGATAAGGTTAGAACTGGCCAAAATAAAGCGCCAGAACCCAACCTTTGGTGTACCCCCATTGCGACACTGGGGTTAAAATACAAAAAAAACTACAGATCTCACAATCTCACTACGCGTAACTGTCAAAGGCAGGCATTGAAATGTAATTTAAAAATAAAACACACTGCGTTATTAATGCCGCATAGGGTCCATACATAGTTAATAGGAATTCATTATTTCTCGTACTGACGATAAAGTTACTAAACATTACTCGGACGATTGCAAAAATCTGTCTTGGATTTGAATTAGCTGGTCCTTTTATCATATTAGGATTATTACAAAGATCCGATTTGTACGAATATCTTACGACATATAAAAATTATATGAAATATTTACATTATGTACCTAATATAATTTTTATAGTATGGTGCTGTAATCAACTCTTGAGCACTCGATATTGTATAGAGACTGCATATTCGAAGTAAAATATTAAATTATTTAAATGAATGTTTGAATGAATTTGCTGAGATGAAGGTGTGATTAATAAAAAGACAAACATTATTTTCTATTTATAATTTAATGTTTTGATTATTCATGTTTAGTAACTAAAACAATTCTTTTGAATGAGCCGCACTTCAATAAAGAAAGAAACCCTATTTCTGCCAACAATTTGTTGAAAATGTATTTATTATTTATGTGTTGTGCGTGTGTGAATGGGTGTGTGTGTGTGTGTGTGTGCGCTCATAGCCGATTTCGGCTTCGGCTTCGGCACAATATACAGGGTTATTTGTAAAACACCAACAACCTCGCACGAGTAGATTAGTAACATCATAAACAACAACATTTGTTTTACGACTTTCGAAACTTGATAAGCTGTTTGACCATTTATGGAAAGTTGATTATTTTTTGTCTGTTTGCGGAAAAGTTGTAGAACAAATGTTGTTGTTTATGATGTTAGTAATCTACTCCTGCGAGATTGTTGGTGTTTTACAAAAAAATCCCGTAGTGGGACGTTCAGTAATTTTAAGCTTAGAACTGACGCGCTCGAGCAACGCACACATAGACACCTCTCACCGACACTGTATAACCGGAATCTCAAACCAGGGGCCGTACCGGCTAACGAATCGAACTTCGATAAGTCTGCCGAGCTTCAACTTAAAACAGATAAATCGAAATAAGGAATTTCGTATTGTACTATTTGCCGAAGTTATTTAGAAGATATCGATGTTCTTGTGACATCATGAATTGGGGTTCGCCATTTTGGCCTGATTGAGGCTCGATTTATCTGTTTTAATTTGAAGCCGGGAAAACTTATCGAAGTTTGATGCGTTAGCCGGTACGGCCCCTGTTGGAGTACGTGACGCAGCGGTGAGAGCTGTCCATGTGTGTACATACAGAATGTGTAAGTCTCTATGTTGTTGTGGCTTAACTGGCGTCAGCGACTGCAAACGATCCGCCGTTGTTAGCGTTATTGGTACCTAACGTACGTGTTTGCCTCTTCTCCCGTTAAAAGTGGCGGAAAAAATTGTTTAGTGTTTCTTGCCGTCTGATAGGTTAATTAATGCTTGTAAGTTTTTAAGAGCATCAAAGAACTTAAAAGCATTATGTATAGTCACAGAATACTTACATAATACCTATAGTATACAAGTCTGGTCTGGGCCCTAAATAATAAACGTGACAATTTGTCACCTGTCACGACAATTTTGTATCCATTGCGTCAACCAATTAGAAAATAGAACTACTCATAGCTAGACCGCAATGTAAACCAAATTATCGTGACAATTGACAAATTGTCAATTAAATTAAATAGGGCCCTGGTATAGCTCTTACCTCAATGAATGAAAAGGCTTTATAAGGGCTTTATAGCTTTTATCTACACTCACAACGTAATTTTCCAAACATGATTTCAAAAAAGATGGTATAAAGACGTAATATCTGTCTAAAAAGTCTGTTTACCTGAGAAATTATTAAATTATTTAAAAAAACTTATACTGGTAACCCTGTTGGTGCTGTCTAAATTCTATGTTGTGTTTCAAAATTCAAAACAGGGTTACCAGTATATTTTTTTTTTAATAATTTAATAATTTCTCAGGTAAACAGACTTTTTAGACAGACTTTTCTACCTACTTTATTTTCGAAATAAAAAAAACTGATAACTTGACTGCACTAGTCAATTGCATTTTTACAGCACACTTTTACTTTTTAATTTATTGGCGCGTATGGGTTTATTGTAATATCTATTGTCTATGGTGCGGGGTGACTCTTATATCAAGGTAGTACAATAATATCAGCAGTCTCTTTCTCTTTTTTAACTTGGGTCTTTTATTTAAATAGTAGCATCAATCCCAAATTGTATGAGTGTAGATAAAGTAGTGTATGAAACTGCACATAACTAGGTATTGAAACACTCGTGTGATACTATTAAAAACCTTGCCTACGGCTCGGTTTTTAAACACACACTCGTGTTTTAGTACCCCTCTTTGTGTATCAGTTTCATAAACTACTATTACGTTCTTTGAGGTAGAGCTGAGCTCTTGATTTTGATTTAAAAATTGTGTGTCCTATCACAGTTTTTGAAACATAAACGATACCTATTTCATCTATATATATAAAAGCGTAAATCACTCACTGACTCATCACGAAATCTCAGAAACTACAAGTGCTAGGAGTCTCAAATTTTGCATGGGGGTCCCTTTTAGGGTGTAGGTGCTCACTAAGACGGGATTTTGCGAAATTCAATCCCTAAGAGGGTGAAACAGGGTGGCAAAGTTTGTATGGGAGAACGCGATTCCTTAGCCCGATTGACTTGAAATTTGGCATAGACATTCTTTTACAAAATTAATTGAACACGTGTTTCGTATTTTTTTGAAATGTATCCCTTAACAGGGTTGAAAAGGGGTAGAAAGCTATTTTTAGGGTGGTTGACTTCGATATCGGAATCAAAACTTCTTAGTGCATTTGAATGATTAAGAAAAATAAATGTCAGTTGTCACTGCACGGGCTGACGTTTAATCTCTAATTTTCCCGATTTTGAAGACAAGCTTTGATTCTTATAATGTTGTATAAGATTTTATCCTTATTTTAACTACTCTAAGAAATATTAGTCAAATAAAACGGCAACATCTGGCAAATATCAGATAATGTGACAAGGAATGTGGTATTTAGAGAAGCCAGAAACCTTTTCAGTAGTAAGCAGAACAATTCACCAAACATTCACCAAAGTTTCATCATAATCGGATGTGGATGAATGGTTTAGGAGTGCAAAGGAAACAAATACACATACATCGATTTTTATTTATAAAGAAGATAACTATTAAGCAAAGATATTAGAATTTTTAACTATAAGGTAAGTATTAAATGTAACATAATATTATTATACTTATTTTGTTAAATTACCGCTAATAAATTTTATTAAGTACGTACCTAACTAATACAGAATCGTTAACAGGGCGTTGGTTCTGTAACCAAACTCGAACCCCACCTGCACGGGAATTTTAAATCATAAATAAGATAATGATAAGAAATTTTTTTTATCACAAAAGATTTTAGATAGCTACGCAGGCTACCTAAATTTTTTGCAATCAGTAAAATAGCTCATTTAGTAAACAAATGTCTAATAACAAATTCACGCGAAGTGAAGTGAGATGCGAGTTTGGTTACAGAATCGACAGACTGCGCGGGCAAAACCGCGGGGTGCAGCTATTACCTATACAATCACAAAATTTTATAAATGTGAAAGTTTTGATGTTTGGATGTTGTTCTGTTAGGTACCTACTCAATCATATCATACTCAATCACGTCTGAACGGGTGAACGGATTTAGGAGAAATTTGGCACAGATATAGATTAAGTCTGGAATACTTAACACAGGCTTCTTTTCATCCCGATCATTGGTTTCCAAGGGAAGACTTACAACGATTACCGACTGCCACGCGGGCGGAGCCACGGGCAAAAGCTATACATAGTATAAAACAAAGTCGCTTCCCGCCGTCTATACGCTTCTCTTAAACTATGCATAAAAACCTCATTAAAATCGATCCATAAGTTGGGGAGCTAGGTTGGTTGCCTCAGACAGACAGACACACACAACGTCAATTATATTATAACACCCCTTGCGTACGTCGTATATAATCTAATAACTTTACACTGACACCACATTAGCACAGTTTTACATTTAGTAACTACATTGCACCCGTGCGAAGCCGGGGCGGGCCGCTAGTACTTAATAAAATTATCAGAGATTTACAAATTGGTGACTAGGTTTAATCTTCTAGTAAACATCGTTTTTTATGAAATTAGACTTAGAAAATAAATAAATGCTGAGTAGTTCACATAAAAAAATACGGCTTTAATTTTCAAAATGTCACAAAATTTTGTTGTTCAATATTTTGGGTTGTTCACCAACTCGACACAAGAGACCGGACACACGTGTCCAGTCGGTGAAACACGAAATTAGTATCACTTATTATTTTGTCATCTGGACAAGCCAAGATTTTGATGAGTGCCCACTTAGTGAAACTAATCCAATCAAATTAGACATTCATCGTTGCATCAAATCAGGTATTTTTGGTTTTTGGATATATTGTTGGTAATGTGGAGGCAATGTTAAATCCAAGTTTTCGACCTCGGCAGACGAACGGGTCATACTAAAAAAAAATATTGCCTCCTCATTACTAACAATATATCCAAAAAACAAAAATACCTGATTTAATGCAACCATTACCCCCTTTTCATGTTTAATTTTACTGTAGTAAACTTAAGTTAAACCACTTTTATGTTTTCGCCAACTGGACACATCCAGTTTTTTTTTTTTGCAAAAAAGGGTACAGTCAAGTTAATAATCACCTCGTTCATTGAATTATTGAACGAAGCGGCGATATCATAAAAAAAGCTGCCTCACTTTTTTGCTTGAAAAATTAATATATGTACAAGATATTTCTTTTAAGGTACCTATCAAGCCGATGCGAGGTGATAGCTGAGTACCATACCTATCGATTGAACCCCCATGTATGTTCCCGGGCTTTAAGCCATCTGTGTGCCAAATTTCATTCAAATCTGTTCAGTCGTTTTTGCACAATTAATACAAACTTTTACATTTATAATATTAGTAAGATATCTTCTATATTTGGCCAAAAAACTGACTGTCTGAACATTCAAAATTCATATTTATCCGAGTGGCTTGCCTAAAACGAACTGTATTTATCTACTGCTATCAGTGCCAGATTTAGGGTCTTGGCCGCCCTAGGCCGAGTAGTACCAGCCGCCCCTTTGTCAGCTCACATCATTTATATTCAGTGCTGTGGTTGGCAAAGTTTTTAGTTGTCAACACATTTATAGACTAGCTGATCCAAGCAACTTCGTACAACAGCATACACGATATATATCGCGTGATATAGTAAAGTAAAGTAAGCATTTATCGGCGTTTTACAATACAGATATTTAGCATATATTATCCGACCGAAAGGGCTGACCAGACTCAGCTTGTGCTGTGGAGTTTATTCCACAGCGCTGGTTTTCAGCTGGACCCATAAATATATTAAAAATATAGAATATATGTAAAGAAAAAATAAAAAAAAAGTCGGCTGTAACAATATGCCAGTTTTGCTGTTTATGGTCTTGGTACCTATTTATGATACTGAACAAATTGTTGTATTGTTAGGGTTCCGTACCAAAATGGTAAAAAAGGAACCCTTATGGTGTGACTCAGTCTGTCTGTCTGTCTGTCACAGCTGGATATCTCGAGAACTACTAATGGTATCAGCTTGAAATTTGGAATAGTTTAAGATGACATTTGCCCAACTATTTTGCCAATAATAAATAAATAAAAAAATAAATATCTTTTTTACAGCAGGGCCTAAAAGGGGGTCTTAAAAATTTGAAGTCAAGCTACTAGGGCATGTGGGGTATCATATGAAAGAGCGCCGTTTGCACGTTTTTAATCATTTTTTCTTTTTTTTCTAGACCACATAGTTTTCGACTTATGATGAAAAATGTAAAAAAAATGACCGTTCCCCCCCCCCTTATCTCCGAAGTTTGCAAAGAGAAAAATCTGAAATAATTCTATGTGATAGCAGTTTATATAAAGATTATAGGAAAAATAAAACGAAGTCTCAATATAGCACACTTTTTTAGAAATTATCAAATTTCTAAAAAGGTAACATTAGTTCCACTATCGGTCAAGAGATGGCGCTGACCTAAAACTGCAATACTAATTTTATTATTCTACTCTGCAGTGTGGTTTAATGGTGCAATTATGATGGTACGGAACCCTCGGTGCGCGAGTCCGACTCGCTCTTGACCGGTTTTTATTTTTAAATTGAAGTGTTATAAGAAGTTAAAGTCGCCTGAAATCGAAGTATGGGAAAACTTTCACAGCTAGTAAATACGAATTTACTTGCTAACTCTAGTTATTGAGCAAGTATTAAATATGCAATTGTGCTTTTGCCAGCTAAGGTATGGGCCCACTCCCCGCCCGATACAATGAACCTCGTCTCCGTACTTGGTCAGTTCCCTTCTAGCTGTGCCATATTCTTTCATGACTTTAATTAATAAATATTATAATGTTATAGTACTCAATCTTGTCAGTTCGTTTTAATAAAAGAGGACAAGCACAGTGCTTCAAGTGATCTACCAGTTTGCACAATAAAGAATTCTTTTTCAATTGTGATGGCTGCATACAAAATTAAATTCAACTTGATAATATATTTAGATCTAACATAGCTGTTTAACATTATAACCAATGGACACAACATTACTATCCATTTACTAGGGATACTGATAGATCTCAAATTCTGAAGGAAAGGTAATTCTAAACAAGGCAAATAAAATTCTATAATGGAATTTCCATACCTCAATCTCAATTATATTATAAAGATACAACCATAAACTGAGTTGACTTCAGTTCATTTTATTTATAGTTTAAAGCGGTATTTCAATTTATTGTTGAGTAGACTAGGCAATATTTGATTTCAATTGTAGATAAGAGTTTCAAGTCAAAATGTCTATTTAATATTAGTTTTCATACAAAACATGAACCCCATCTTACCCCTTTAGGTGTTGAATCATAGCCACTATGTTGGACTTAAAAATAAATGCCATTTTCGCAATCAACATCCCATAAATGGTATGTTGGTCCCAGTTGTATGGAGTCGGCATTCGAGGTAAAGCTCATGAGTGGTTTACATCCTATTTAAAAGATAGACCGCAATTTGTTGAAATTGAACATTTTAATCAGAATAGCAGAGAAATTATAAATATTCGATCTGACATTAAACACACTAACGCCTCAATTCCGCAAGGTAGTGTTTTGGGTTGTCTCTTATTTTTACTCTACATTAATGATCTCCCGAAAGTCATGAATGAACCGTGTATCTTGTTCGCAGATGATGTTTCACTTCTCACATCTTGTGAAAACAACAAAACCCTAGAATTAAAGCTGAATGATATAATGACTAAAACTTTAAACTGGTTAGATCAACATAACCTAGAGATAAACTTAAATAAAACCAAATTAATGACTTTTCACCCGCACCAAAAAGATTCCTTAGAACTTAACTATAAATTTAACAATATAAAAATAGAATGTGTTAACGAATTTAATTTGCTCGGCCTAAACATAGATACGAATTTAAATTGGAAATCTCATATAAACAAACTAAAATCAAAATTATCATCTTTTACATACGCTCTTCGCGAGGTTAAAAAAACTACCAATACAGAAACCGCTTTGACCACATATTATGCTTATGCCTTCGCTTGGTTTAATTATGGTATCATTCTGTGGGGGAATAGCACGGACTTCTTATCTTTATTTACTGTTCAAAAGAAACTTATTCGCATTCTAGTCAATATAGATCAAACCGATAGTTGCCGACCTCATTTTCAAAATCTTAAAATTCTTACATTGCCGTGCTTATACATATTGGAAATATGTAAATTTGTAAGGAAAAATATGAATTTATTTACAAAACGTGATGATATGCAAATTAAATATTCTCTAAGACATAAACATAAATTATTGATCCCAACTGCGCGCCTTCATTTATGTTCATCAAGTACTTATAACATGTCTGTTAGGATTTACAATAAATTACCGGAAAATTTAAGAGGTGAAAAAAACGATAACAAATTTACAAACCAATTAAAAAAATTACTAATTTCAAAAAGCTATTACAATATTGAAGAATACTTTAGTGATAAAATACACATACCTATATTATGCGGCAATGACAATAAATAGGTGTCTTTGTATACGCTTTACAAAAGCCTCAAAATCTAGTTCATATTATTTTATTATGGAAAATTCGTCCTCTTGTCTTCTCTTCCTTCCCAATATTGCGATACCCAACAGGGTCCATAACTTGTACTTTGTTTTTAGTTGTAACATCTTTATAACATTATGGTTGCAATAAATATATTGAATTGAATTGAATTAAAACCTCAATTACGACACCCATATCGAGTTTGGGATTTTTACCCCATTTACCCCCTAAAGAGTTGTTTTTCGGAAAACCACGAAACACGTGTTTGCTTATTCGTTTTTAGAAGTACTCCTACGAAGTTTCAAGTCGAAATGTCCCCCCATTTCACCCCTTTAGGGGTGGAATTTCCAAAAATCCTTTCTTAATGGATGCTTACACTGTGTATAAAGAATCTGTGTGCAAAATTTCAAGTCTCTAGGTTCAGTGCTTTCGGCTTTGCGTTGATTTGTCAGTCATTTTGGGCTTTTTTGCCCCATTTATCACCTAAAGGGTTAAGTTTTGGAAAACCACGAAACACGTGTTTGCTTATTTGTTTTTAGTAGTACTTCCACGAAGTTTCAAGTTGAAATGTCAATTTTTTTTGACATACAAACTTTGCACCCCCATTCTAACCCTTTAGGGGTAGAATTTCCAAAAATCTCTTCTTAGTGGGTGTTTCCACTGTATAAAGTATACAAAATTTCAAGTCTCTGGGTTCAGTGGTTTGGGCTGGGCAATAGTCTGTCAGTCACCCCTTCACTTTTATATAAGAGAAAAAAACTTATACTTTCTTTTTACCCGACTGGAAGAGGGTTATGTTTTTCGCGCGTATCTTGTAAGTATGTAAGTTTGTATGTAATATTCTTTATTACCTCATATCTTTCAAACGGCTGAACGGATTTCCATGATTTACATATCGTTAGATTTGTCTCGTCAGCCCAAGTGTTCTTAAGAAGGTGGCGTTATAAAAAAACCAACATGGCGGCTGTACGGTGCTATTATACGTAGTGGGGAAAAAATTTTTTTTTTAGAATAATGCAATATGGGTGTCAAATTAAAGGGCTTATTATAAGGATTTCAAAAAGGTATATCATATAAATAATAACTAAAAAGAAAGAAATAAAAAATTAAATTTAAAAAAATTAAAAACCCGCCTGCATAAAAAGACAAGTCAACTGAAAAGATGGAAACAAGATTAAATATTATAGGCAACATTATAACATGCAGTCGGAGGCATATAACTCAAATCATTCATAATGTCACTTTCTTTATGCATGCCTCCGACTGCATGTTATAATGTTGCCTAAGTATAATATTTAATCTTGTTTCCATCTTTTCAGTTGACTTGTCTTTTTATGCAGGCGGGTTTTTAATTTTTTTAAATTTAATTTTTTCATAAATCGATACGGTTGTCGTTATTGAGGTTTCATGGGGTGTTGATTACGAAAATGGCATTTATTTTAGGGTCCAACACGACACGGTGGACGTTATTAGCAACACCAAAAGGACTGAAACGGGGATTCAAATTTTTAATACAAAAATAATACGGGAACGGGAACAGGAATGAGAACGAGAACAGGAACTATCAATCACGTATAACCGGCTGAACGGATTTGGAATATCACACATATAGTTATGGCCTGTGGTAAAACATGGATACTTTTTATCTCGGTCAAAGGTTCCATAGCGATTTTTCGAATGTCCACGCGGACGAAGTCGCGGGCAAAAGCTAGTCATGAAATAAAAGGAAATAAATATGATAGGTACGTTTTAACAAAATTATTATTTACCTCAAAGACACCAAAGAACTCTAAGACAGGTTGATCATAAAACTCGGTGGTTAGATTTTACGCGCAGACTCTAACTAGGTATGTACCGAGTTTTTTGACCAATCAGAGATCACTATCGAAACTCAGGAGTTAGCTTATATGCGGCCGGGGCATGTATATCAGTAAAACAATAGGATCTAAATTAAAATATAATTTATTTAAGTAAAGTACTTGTAGTATATTTTATCCATTTTTATTTACTTCAAAAAAGCATAAGTAAACATTGGTGTAACCTTACCTGCCGACTAAACTAAATTGACAGGGAGAACTTAACTTAATTTTAGCATTCTGTTCTTGTCTTTTCAATACTTGAAGAAAAGGATGAAAATTTAAATTTAGTTTAGTCCTGTCAATTTAGTTAAGTCGTGCTCGTGCTGTCGTGCTGCACCATTATTCTGCTTTTTATGGAGACACACGACATACGGCTTCACCCTTACTGTTTCTGAAGAAATATTGTTAGTATTTACTGACACCTACTTGGGAAACTTATGATTTATTTTCTATCACAATGAAATATTGATAATTATTATCATCTCATTTTTTGAAATTAGACAATCGTCTCTTATATAAATTGTTGTAAGGATTATATTGTGGGTTCTTCTTGTCGTCGGCTTGATATTTGGCCAGAAGAAGCGGCCAACCCTTTTCGCTGTCTTGGGTGTTGGGATTGGCCTCTATCCGTTGGCGTATTCTCGCTGCCTTCGCTACCACCTCAGCGTTTAACATGTTTTCTAAATATCTTAGCTTATGTGGTAATACGATCTTGCAATACTGTAAAATTAAGAATAAAAATATTACTTAGAATGGTATAAATTAAGTTGAACGTTTTACAAGTCTTTCATGGAGCTTACTGAAACTCAGCAAACAAATACATTACGTGCAAAGCAAAAACCAAACCAAAGCTAATGCCTTTACATGTGGTGGAAACTGTTGGTTTGCGAAAGGACTGGTTGGATTACTTCTATCTGTGAATAGATTTTATAAAGAAACAAAGTTACAAATCTCATAAAATTTACCCTAAACCAATGCTTAATGCTTTAACCTCCTGTAAAGGGTGTCTCAGTAAGAGTGCACTTTTTAATTTTTAAATAAAACCACGTATTTTTTGAGACAGCTGTGATATTTTTATTGGATTCATTGGATTGTAAAGAAGACATGTTCCGATTAAGTATGGAATAAAATATCCGGCAAATGTCCCCCACGGCTCTGATGCCAGGCCATTACTATTTTCATGAAATTTTCCATGACTTTCACAGAGATGTGGCTGTATCTCACCGACGACGCGTTGGATCTTAGATTTGAGCTCAGGAATTGTATTTTAAAATTAAAAAGTGCACTCTTATTGAGAAACCCTTTACATATATGCCTTCAGGTTTATTGATCCTACCTATATCTATAGTACCTCCAAGAGATGCAACCAGTAGTACACAAGGTTTCCACCACTTCCTTATTCGAAAACTCGTATATCTTCTAGCGTACATGTGTACTTCACCTAATCTAACACAACCTCTCTGTTGACTTATGTTATGCGGCATAGTATCATTGAACTGTGTATGAAACATCACATAACTACCCTCTCTTACGGCATATCTAACATAAGGATCCATATAGCCTGTCTATGTCCTCTATATCATGAAGACCTGGGAATAAGGTTATGCACCTACTATACTCTCTGAGGACAAGTTGTCTCAGTGACTTATTGGCCCATTGGCCCCAGCTATCAAATTGGGCGTTCTGAATCTGCTGAAATGTGTATACCTACGTGAGTTATATACCATCTCTGGGCCATTAGAATTTGTCTTCGTTCCTTTGCTGTATACCTGTTGCATTTTCTGGCAAATAGTTAAAGATGTTCTTATCAACTACACGTTAAAGTATTGTTGTTAAAAGATCTTGGGAAACAAAAATAATAGAATTAAACTGGAAAAAACTGTATTGAAAAACGCAAGGCACAATATTAACAGTAGAGACATTGACATTATATTCTATACAAAAAGAGTAGGTATTTGATATAGGTAACTATACAAAGCAGGTTTCTTAACATCTTCTCTCTTTGTTTAGTTTAGCCAGTGTCTTCTCTTCCACTGCACATTCCTATACACTTGCACAGCATCGTCAGTCTGGGCCTAAACAGTGGCTTAGTCATCATGTCAGCCAACTGCATCTCTGATGAAACTTTCTTGACTGCACACCGTCCGTTACAGCTTCTCTTATGAAAAACTGACGGATCCTAATATCTCGTTGTCAAGGTACAACTCAGGAACATCCTTCGTTTGTTCAATGTCCTGAAGCAGTGTCTTAAGCCAGATTATTTCTCGAGTAGTCTCACTCGCAGCAACAACTTCCGCTTCTGTACTTGAAATGGCTACGGATGTCTGCCTGTTGCTCTTCCACGAAACGATCCCCCGGCGTACATGCAGACCATTCCTGATGTAGACCTCCCTGTTTCTAAGTCTCCACCGTGGTCTGAGTCGCTATAGCATACTAACTTTGAATTAGAATTCTTTCTATAAGTTAACCCCCAATCTACTGTGCCTTTCAGATATCTAAGGATTCGTTTCACCTTCACTATATCTTCATTTGACGGGTTATCTAGCTTTCTAGAAGCAACTCCAATGGCATAGGCGATGACGGGCCTTGTTCCAACTATTAGATAAGCCAGAGCACCAACAACTTGTCTATATGGAAACTTTTTAGACGTACTCTCACTATCTTAATTTTTTTCCGACTTCGAATCACCTTTGATAATTGGTGTCCCAACTGGCTTACACTCGTCCATTCCGAATCTCTCTAGAAGCTTTTTTGTATAAGCAGTCTGATTCACAACAATTGAGCCATCTTCTCTTCTTGATATCTCTATACCAAGATAGTAGTTTGCAGGCTTCTATTTGACTTTGAATCTGTCTTCCAATTCATTCATAAACTTTTCTGATTCATCTACATGAGTGGAGTCTACTAGGAGTCCATCATCGACGTAAAGTGACAATGTAAGCTTCTTCTCTCCTCTCCTCCTTACGAAGAGGCATGGATCTGCTTCACTCTGTTTGAATCCAACTTTTACTAGAAAGTCTTGCATGCAGTTGTTCCAGCATCTAGGAGCTTGTTTTAGTCCATAGAGGCTCCTTGTCAACTTGCAAACTAAGTTCGTATGATTGTCATACCCTTCTGGTGGTCTCATGAAAATCTCTTCATCTAGACTTTCATAAAGGAAAGCTGTGGATACATCGAACTGCGTAAGATGCATGTCTTCTCTTGAAGCAATGCTTAAAATAGTCCGAATCGTGCTCATCCTTGCTACTGGACTGAAAGTCTCGAAATAGTCCACTCCTTTCTTTTGAGAATACCCTTTAATTACCAGACGTGCTTTATATCGATCTACACTTCCGTCTGGATTCATTTTTACTTTATAAATCCATTTACACGGTATAGCTTTTCTTCCTTCCGGTAGAGGTACCATTTTCCATGTCTCATTTTCTTTCAATGATTTCATTTCATCATTCATGGCTATGATCCATTTTTCTTTATCTTCAGATTCTATAGCCTCTTTGTATGTTCGAGGTTCTTTAATTTCGTTTAAATCTACAACTGCTGTCATCACAAAATTCTCAAATTTTTCAGGTGCTTTCAACGTTGAACGGTCTCTAAGTATCATACCTTGTGACTCTATTCTCTCATCAGAACCTGTCTCTTGCTCTACATCTGGCTCTGGTAAGACTTCTTCATTTTGAACCTCATCTTGGTCATGGTCAGAATAACTAGTCTTGAAGCTATCATCTTGACTGTATTCTGCATCATCTCTTTCATTGTTGACTGGATCTGAATTTACTAATTTAGCTATCAGTTCTGGAAAATTTGGACCTTTCTGAGCATTTGGGGTTAGAATACTTTCCTCCGTTTTTCCTTAGACTTCAAAGGCTTTTCTTCAAAGATTACGTCTCTGGAGCGAACTATCTTGTTCTTCTCTTCAACCCAAATTCTGTAACCCTCGTCACAATCATAGCCAACCAGGACTCCTTTAATAGCTTTCTTGTCCAGCTTCTTCCTAGTCACTTTGGGAACATGTGCATAGCATGTACTACCTATTACTCTCAAATGCTTAATCCTGGGCTTCTTGTTATACCAAATCTCGTACGGTGACTTATCTAGTGTAGTAGGACCCGTTCTGTTCAGTACATAGACTGCAGTGGCCACTAGCTCAGCCCACAGACTTTCAGGTAAGTTATTTGTATGCATTAGCGTTCTCATAGCTTCTACAATGGTCCGGTTATCTCTCTCAACGCATTCATTCTGATTCGGTGTGTGTGGCATCGTCAATCTCTGTTTTATGCCAGACCTCTCTAGTATTCTTCTGACATTTCCGTTATCGAATTCTCCTCCATTGTCACTTAATAACTCTCTTACCGTATGGTCTGCAGTCCTCACTTCAGCCAACATTAGTTCAAGTTTCTTGTGAACTTCTGATTTCTCTCTCAGAAAATATACATGGCGGAATTTGCTGAAATCGTCTTTGAGTACGAAATACTTGAA
This sequence comes from Agriphila geniculea, assembly GCA_943789525.1. Lineage (NCBI taxonomy): Eukaryota > Metazoa > Arthropoda > Insecta > Lepidoptera > Crambidae > Agriphila > Agriphila geniculea. The sequence continues at coordinate 9,023,414 of OX038870.1, forward strand.
TTTGGATAAAGAGTTCGTGAATGGCCCACATACATCGGCATGTATTAATTCTCCTGGTTCAGTAGCTCTTTCTCTTGTACCAAATTTCAACTTGTGTGCTTTTCCAAATACACAACCCTCACACAGTTCCCTGTCTAGCTTTACCTTTATACCAAGCTCTCTCTCAATCACCTTTTTCACATGTGCTTTGCTCTGATGAGCCAACCTCTCATTAGCTTGGCCTTTTAGTTAGCTTGCCTTGAGCTGACAGTACTGAAAATAGGTTCTTCTGTATTGAAGGCACGTACCAAACATCATTAAGCGTTATATGCTTTGTGTGATCCTCTACTTCAGCTTCTACGTACACAGTTCCTTTTCCGACTGCCTCAACCGTATCTCCATTGGCTGTAGTCACTGTGTGTGCAGTACTAAACCTCTCAAATGTCTGGAATAGATCCCCCCTGTTCGATACATGACTAGTCGCGCCATTATCAGCATACCAATGGTCTCTATCTGCAGAATCATTTGGATTCACTGCCATAATGTTCATGTTCACACTCGTAGTAGGTTCTTTTTGCTTTGATGTTGATGGCTTTTGTTTAGGTGGTCGTCCGTCGGAAATCCACTTTGAGCACCCTTTGACTCGATGTCCGATTATGCCACAGTAATGACATTTATCTGAACTCACATCCACCTTACTCTTCTCGGAATACTTATTCGCTTTACTTTTCTTATTTATCATTTCTCTACTTCCTCTCACTACTAGTGCTTCTACCTTGTCCTCGTGCTTAGTAGATAAAGCTCTTTCGTGATTGCACAACTGAGTAGTCAGATTTTCTACAGTTCTGTCTTCCTTTCACATCATCATCCAGCTCGATTTGAATGAGAAGTACTCTTCTGGTAATATGTCAAGTATCTTGCAGATTAGAAATAGTTCTGGCAGCTCTTCCTTCAGGTGTTCCTTCTGGAGTTCCCTGGTAAGTTCAGACCAGATGTTCTTCAATTTGCTAATATGTACTGACACTTCACCACTGGATTGCATTGTATAGCTAAAGAATTTCATGCACAGGTCGTAGGCTTTTCTCTCTTGCATGCCATCATACAGGCGGTGTAGTTCTAGCCATACTTCCCTCGCTGTAGAATATCGTAAAACTTTCTCACAGTTGTCTTGTGACAAATTCGTAGTAATAAGCAGTAAGGCTGCGGGTTTGTGCGATGTAAGACACTTTCGCGATTCGTCACATGAGATATTGGCTACTTTATTAAATAGCAACATTAGGTTTAGGACACTTTCAGAATTGGTCATAATATCTCGTAGTCGCATTATACATATGTCACAATATGAATTTGGCAAATTAGTATCTAGACACACACCCCCACTTATACCTACTTATCTATTAAGTGTTGTATGTTACCGTTAAAGTGTGTAAATCAGTCAGTGTGCATGTGTACATTAACTAGTTAATTCGCACATTAACGGATTCCGACCTATAACGGTAACATAATATCACTACATAGCATAAAACAAAATCACTTCCCGCTGTCTGTCCATATGTATGATTAGATCTTTAAAACTACGCAACGGTTTTGATGCGGTTTTAATAATAGGTAGATAGAGTGATTCAAGAGGAAGGTTTAAATGGTGTCAAATTCCACACTACACCGAGCGAAGCGAGGGCGGGTCGCTAGTTGGGGATAAAACTAGAACTTATAATGACCCGGAAAAAATCTAATAGGAAGTCGGTACCCACCATTTAGGTAGGTAATAATAGCCTTTAGACGCTTACCACAAACGCAAAATACCAACTTGAGATTTTGTGGTGTTTTGCGGATTTGTAGAAAAAAATACGTAAAATACCAACTACGTACGTACGTAAAGTCCCAGGTGCGTTTATGGGAATAATCCCATAAACGCAAAACACCACCTGGGGCTTAGAATTATTTTGTCACTGAAGTGGAGTGGCCGAAGAAACTATTTCGCTAAAGTTACTCAGCCTATTAGACCAGGGACGCATAATACTCAGCCTAGCTAGTATATCTATTCTGTAACTATGCTTAATACTAAAAGTACCAGGCTATCAGGAATGTAAAGGAGCTAATCGAAATTGGTCTAACAGGGCAATCAGTCTATTGAAAAGTACCAGGCTAGCATGAATGTAAAGGAGGTCTTATCATACCTGTTCATCAGATTCGGTCAGCATATTCCCCACAGCAGCTGTCAACGGGAGTCCTTACTACTGGAGACTTCGACTTTACTGGTAGAAATTATAGGAAGTGATTCTACCCATGAAACTGTAAAACTTTCCCTTAAAAACATAGGTCGAAATATAAACATTGCCAACCCGATTCATTTTTTATGGGATGACGTTATATTTCGACCTATGATATTATTGCTTATTTTTTACACCTAGAATACTTAATAGATAAGTTGGTATAAGTGGGGGTGTGTGTCTAGATACTAATTTGCCAAATTCATATTGTGACATATGTATTATGCGACTACAAGATATTATGACCAACTCTGAAAGTGTCCTAAACCTAATGTTGCTATTTGATAAAGTAGCCAATATCTCATGTGACGAATCGCGAAAGTGTCTTACATCGCACAAAGGAGGCTGCGCTGTCTGCTGCCAAATACGTCTTTTGTTCGCTATTGTACTTCTGTAGTACTTCGGGTTTTGCGTCCGTTTCTAGTTTCTTAGGCGGTACTAAGTTGCCTTCAACCACATCTAGGATCCCTAAGCCACGAAGCGCGATCAAAACTTTGAATTTCCATGTCGCCCAGTTCAACTCATGATGCTCTCCTACTTGGATTTTTGCTGCTTCAACGATAGACTTTTCCATCGCGAACTCTCGACGTAAATTCTATCTGAATTTTATTTCCGGTAATTTAACAATCTGCTACCACGTTAAAGTATTGTTGTTAAAAGATCTTGGGAAAAAAAATATTGAATTAAACTGGAAAAAACTGTATTGAAAAACGCAAGGCACAATATTGACAGTAGAGACATTGACATTATATTCTATACAAAAAGAGTATTTCATATAGGTAACTATACAAAGCAGGTTTCTTAACACTACAATCCATAAGTCAACTACGTCTTTCTCCTTGGTGTAGCGTATTTTATCGTTATGTCTTATATTTGGCACTGTAGAGTCAAAGCCCCGTCAGGCACAATACCCAAAAAATCTTTCAACACCAACATTATTTCATACACTTGATTTAGTAGTCTTCCTCCTGCAATACACCACATAGCCTCATCTAATTCAGGATCCGCATCTTCTAACCCTGTAATTCTAGGAAGCAAAGCAACAGGTAAGGCAACTGGCCTTATTGGTCTGTGGGTGGGTCGTGGTGTTCTTAGTATATGCTCTCCTTCTCTGACACGACAATGGGGGGCTATTGAACATTTTCTATAGGAGACTTTTATACGGCTCTTTTCATTAAGACAAACAATACAGGCCCTTGCATTTCCTTGAGCAAAATAGGGTCTATAATGTATAAAAAGGTGGTTTGTCTCTTCAGGAAAGAGGGTAGCAGAGCTATTGAATACATGAAGGACTCCTTTATCAACATCTAATGATATCTTTTCTGCTATCTTTCTCTGTCTGAAAGGGGAGGCGTGGGTCATAAGGCAAAAGGAGTGAGTCAACCCGTTTAGCCCAAGTGTATCTACATTCTGTGTACTAAGTATCGGGAATTTGTCAATAAAACAAAAAATACAAATTATTCATCTAAATTTATTTTATCGCCTTCAAAGTAGGCCCCATCGCTTGCAATACAACATCTCCACCGCTTCACCCAGTCTTCCATACATTTTTCATAGGCTATTTGCGGTATGGCCTTTAGCTCATTCAGCGAATTTTCTTTTATGGCTTCTATCGACTCGAAACGTTTTCCTCGAAGTGGTAATTTTAACTTGGGAAATAAAAAAAAGTCAGACGGAGCCATATCAGGTGAATACGGTGCTTGGTCGAGAACTTTTGTTGAATTTTTCGCTAAAAACTCTTTCACTATAATGGCTGTGTGTGATGGTGCATTATCATTTTCCATTGTGAAAATCGCCGAGGACTCAAAAATATCACCAACAAAAAGTGTAGTTTAAAACAAATTAAATGACAGATCCCGCTCAAATTTTGCGCGCTTAATCAGTACAGTGCTACCAACATGCAGTAAAAAAATTAGAACGACCTCTTTTACGCGGGTCTTTTTATTGACATATTCCCGATACTTTTTACACAGAGTAGTATAATGTCATCGAATCCAGTTCAGGTAGCAGATCTTTTCAATGTTCTTGGGCCTGGTGCAAAATGATATATCTGACAGAATTAGGTTACATGTTAGGTATTCGAAAAAGACCTCCACGTTACGGCGGCGGCAGGCTCAGATAAATTAACGAAAGGTGGAGTGAATACATCTTCTATTGCTCTTCTTTCCAAGGTCGATATGTAGTTGATGTCTCGTCGATTCAAAATCCAAACGGGGAATTTGTAGGCCATATGAGCAGCATAGCATCTCTCCAAAGTTTAGTACTACAGCTGTGTATGGTAGCTCATGTATATTACGGATCACTTACACACATGCTCCTTTACTATAAGTAGAGGTGGCCAAAGCAACTCTACTAGCAATTTTGCTTCTCATATGCGCATCTCATCAAGAAGCATAGCTACAGCCTACTCTAAGAAAGACAAGTCATGTTTGACTCAACCCGTTCAATTCAAGAGACTAAGCTACAAAGCTACCCCCTGTCCAATGCCTCCTTACTAGCATCTGTTTTCTCTTGGATTATCATGTCTATAAGATTGGTTAGCCCTGCATCTTCTTTTACTAATGAACTAAGCTTAAGAGCCTGGGATATTGCCTGTGTAAAGCTATAAGACTCCATCTCTGTAAACTTTTTTGTTAATACTTAAAAATTACTAAGGCCTGCCAACACTTAAGGATGTCAAAAGCTTCATCTTTATAGATGTTTATAGCATGCAATGCGGCATATTATCTTTTATTAGCTAGATACCTTCTCACATAAATTGTAACCGGGATTCTTTCTGTTGTTTGCATAAGCATAGGAGAATGCGGAAAACTAGGCATTAATGCAATCCCTCACGGCTAAGTAGTGAGTATGAGTTATGATATGACATAGGTAAACATATCTGATATCCATACAACATGGAGGTTTCCATAGCATTTTCCCTTACAGCCGAAGTAATTAGGAGCTTGTATGTCTTTCACTAATCAATCTTTTCAACAATCTTTTTTACAAAGTAGAATTTCAAATAACATTTATATAATAATATATATGTAAATACTTTATATGATTGATTTTAATCTGATAATAAAAAAAAATATAATCTCTGTATTCAGGTCTGAAAAATATAAAACATTATAATACCTAACAATAATCACGAGAATTTATAGATTTTCTACGATTCCCTATTCCTCGTGTAGATATAAGTGGAGCTCACAATCACAGAATAGATAATATTATAATACTATTTCAATCTTTTGAGGAATCGAGAGTACGTTAACGTATTTCGAATGATTTATTAATATTTTTTTCTTCGAGCAGCGACGACTTCGATTTTTATATTGAACACAGTCTTTTAAAATTTAAGATTAGATAGGTAGCTAAATAATTAAGTTTGTGTTGAAGTGTGGAAAAAAGAATGAAATAAGTGGTGGTAAAGGAAAAAAATATTCTTACCGATGCTGTGAAATGTAATAGCAGAATTGAGAATAATAAACTTCTAAGTGCTGCCATTACGGTGATCTCTGGTGTTGTGTGAGCTGTGAGCTACAAACTCTCGTAACTCTGTTACCTGTTCAACTATGTTTATAAAACAACATGATTGGGGTGTAGGTATACGAAACTAGTTTAACAAAAAAGTTTACTGATTCATGGCTTGATACTATTGTATTGTAATCGGTGGACCATACTATTTATAATTATTGTTAACTGTTTAGTAGCAGTGCAGAGGCTATATACCTAAAGGGTATTTTATCTAGTGATTCACCCACCCCATTCATGTAAGACGCAGGGGTCCTAGGTTCGATTACCAGGAAGGGGGTTCAATCTTTACTCTGGTTTGGTGTTAGGGCTTATTTCACCTGGCTAGCTTACCACCATCTTACCTAAGTCTGACGCCTTATCAGTTAATCAAAATTGTTGTGTTCAGTTCCTCAGTGATGAGGGTTCGGGGTGTAGTACACTATCAGCTTCGGCCTTATCGTGACTTAAAATCATGTGAGGTGAAAGCCAAGCACTATCCCGTTCCTTTCGGAGCCAGTCTACTTTGTCCATCAGCCATTTTTGATGTCCCCACTGCTGGGGCACAGGCCTTCCTTATGGGTGGATAAGGAGGACGGGCCATAACCCACCACGCGGGCCCGATGCGGATTGGTAGGTATTAACGACTGCAAATGCAGCCGGGACCAACGGCTTAACGTGCCTTCCGAAGCACGGAGGAGTTCGCGATAGTAAATTTTTGGTCACCCATCCCATGACCGACCCTTGCGAACGTTGCTTAACTTACGCAATCGCTGGGCCAGGCGCTAAACCACTGCGCCACCGAGCTCCTCGCCAGTCTACTTATCAAAAGAAAAAAAGGTGTTCTTTAGAAATATACGAGTTTAAAGCTAGGTACTCATAATTGTGTGCTATTTGTGCTGTAATATGATTTCGACCTAATGAGTGTAAGATTTTATTTCGTGTATCGAGCCCATAATTCATACCAAAAATAGTTACTTAGTGAGTTTTAATGGATTTAAATGTAGAAGTAAGGTAGAAGTGGTAAAGCGGCACAAAGTTCAACTATGTGTCTAAAGATTAACATTCGCAAACTGACAAACACATGAGTAAATAAACATAAACTAAACAAATATCAGTGCACAAATCATAGACTTTGATTTTAAAGACCGGCACAGCTGATGTGACGTGAATATTATAAAATGTTTGTCAATAATGTGAAACTTCGACACCTTTTTCTCCAAATATGGCTAAAACGTAAAGTACACCGCCAATTATTTCAATTTTTTTATAGTCGATGGAATTTCGGTCATTACTTTTAATGGATGTAGGTAGGTACTGAATCATTAAGCTTTATTCTTTAGTGAACCTTTTTTCATTTTAACAGTGCTAGCTGCCTCTATTTTTTCTCTATATTTTCTGAACTTGTTGTAGAGCCTTATTATGTTCGGCACACTTTATCTTTACATCTGTCAATGGAAATGGCATTTTTGGTCGCTATGTATAGTGCTTTTAATCACCACTCATTCTAAAAAAAATCTTTTCAGGATTCAGTTTTAAGCAGGCACTACAATTATTTTCTTTTTGTCTTATTAGCCATACCGCCGTACCTAATGAAGAACCATCATTTTATTGATGGCTTTATTATCCACTGAAGACTGATTTCTTTGCTTGCATTGCATTCTTCGAATATATTCTAAAAGTTCCATGTGATTTATTAGGCAATAGAATGTAAGTACATAAGTATATTTTCAAGTTTTTTCATAATATATTTTGTTTATTTTGATTTTTTTATTGTATTCCTTACATAGCGTACCTAGTACTTATATCTATTCAGTGCTTACAGTGCTAGGGTGGAATGCCTTAAATTCGGACACCTCAGTAATTTTTGAAATTGAATCTCAAATATATATATTAAAATTGAACTCCAGCTTTGTAATTTTCGTTATTTACGATTGCTACATGATTGTTCTTTATAATAATAGTAAGAAAATCGAGGAAACAATAATAGTAAAATTATGAAAAATGAAAATATGACGGAAGACCCAATTTCCCTTAATTCGGACACGTATGCCCTTATTTCGGACGATTTTTCCCTAAATTCGGACAAGATTAAATAAACACATTAGTTAGGGACTTTAATTGTTATATTAACATTTAAATAAAAAAATTAACATAATTAAATTATTATTCTGATTAACATTAATCTTATTAAACTTATAAAAATCAACGGAAAATTAGCTTAGCTAATACAAACATGACAACTTTAATACGGCTTAGTAGCAAAAGGACCTATTCGCAAAATGCCACATGGCCAAAAAAGGACACATTCTCGGAATGACTTGTTCTCGAAAGGACCTATTCGCATAATACCTCATTCTCGAAAAGACACATTCGCATAATGCCTTATTCGCGTAATGACCTATTCTATTTATTATATTTATCAAACATTATTAATAGGTATTAGGTTTATTAAAAAATTACGAATTAATGTACCTAGGTAAGTACTATTTTTATTAGTCTTTATATTACGAGTATAACAACGATCTTATCAAAATTATTAATTTGTTTACCAAAATATTACTTCTAAAAAATTAAATAAAACAAACAAAGCTAATACAAAAATGTTCAATCTTCACATTAATTAAAATTAAATATAGGTACTAGTTTTATCATTTTTTATAGAGTACCTACAAAAACAATCTTATAAAAATTATTAATTTGTTTACCAAAAACATTACTTCCAAAAATTCAAATATTAACAAACAAAGCTAATACAAAAATAATCACTTCTCCACATTGATTAATATTAAATATAGGTACTAGTTTTATCATTCTTTATAGAGTACCTACAAAAACAATCATATCATAATTATAATTCTATAAATGAGTTACATATACAGAGTATAAAAACGATCATAAAGAAAATTATATCTTTATCAAAAACGTTACTTTTCAATAATTAACAATTAATAAACTAAGCTAATACAACATGTCCACATTAATACTTTAATGTCTTATCAAAATTATAAATATGTTTACAAAAACATTATTATTTTTCAAAAATCAACAACATACCTTACAATCATGTTCACGCTAATACTTTCATGTAGGTACTCTTTTTAGGGTTCCGTAGCCAAAATGGCAAAAAACGGAACCCTTATAGATTCGTCATGTCTGTCTGTCTGTCTGTCTGTCTGTCTGTCTGTCTGTCCGTATGTCACAGCCACTTTATTCCGAAAGTATTAAGACTACACAGTTGAAACTTGGTAGGTAGATGTATTCTGTTAACCGCTTAACGAATTTAATACAAAAATAAGAAAAATAAAAGATTAAGGGGGGGGCTCCCCATACATGGAACTGAAACTGAAAAAAATTTTTTTCTTCAAACCAACACGTGTTGGGTGTCTATAGATAGGTCTTTAAAAATGACATTGAGGTTTCTAAGACAACTTTTTCTCAAAGTAGACCGTTTGAAAGATATTCACCGCCAAAGTGGTAAAAAGTGTGTCCCCCCCCCTTTAACTTTTGAAATAAGAGAGTGAAAAATCTAAAAAAAATATATGCTGTAGATCTTAATAAACACTTTCAACCAAAATTGGTTTGAACGAGATATAGTAATTAGTTTTTGAGATATAGCACATTTTCCAAAACCGCAAATATAACTTTGTCATTCATACCAACACTGTGAAAAACAAAGTTATTTTTGCAGACGAAAAATGATAGGTTGTATTAAATATAGTATGGTATAAGGTAACTACGGAACCCTATGGCGCGTGGCCCGACACGCACTTGGCCGGTTTTTTTGGCTGTTTTCAGTCTCCTTTATTTATATATGAGAAATCAACTATCTTATCAAAATCATTAATATGTTTTTAAATACAAAATTAAGGTAAGTTAAACATGTGAAAACAGTAAACACAGGTGGCAAACATAGTCTTCATTTGCCACTTCTGCATATGTACGCTCACGTTCGGTGGTACATCTTAAATGGTACCATCTGGGGCATATATCACATCCTATGTTTTTTTCATAGTCTTGTTCTGCATAGCTTACTAAGTCTTCAGTGCACCATGCACATTGAATTGTTTTGGTCCCTTCAAGATCAGTCGGTTGAGTTTGAGCAGTATCATTTTTTTTTCGATTTCTTCCTTGTTGATGATTTATTTCTATTTTGACATTTTTCTTATTCATCTTAACTTACGCTGAGCTTTCTCAGCTTTATTCTTCTCAATCCTCTTTTTCCTTTCTTTTCGATTTTTTTTAATTGCATTCTTTACATCATCTTTTCTTGCATAAACTGCCTCCATTTCAGAGAAGAAATAGCCAGAGGCATTTTTTCTTGTCCAGATTTTCTCTTTTTACTAAAATCAAGAGATTGTGGTGCAAACACATGATTCTTAAATGCAGGAGACACTGACGCCCTGTTCAATAGTTGTGATTTTTTTAGCCTAGAAGTGGGAGTTGATAATCTGGAGGATGGTGAATTATTTCGTACGTCTGAAGTTACACTATGAGCCGGATATAATAATATCTAGGTTTTGTATTAAAATACTGTCATAATTTGAGATTAGCGTTTTATCTCTAAATTCAATGTTTTGACTTGTGGTTTTTTCACACAGTTTGTTGACTTTTTTGTCATTGCAAATCTTAGGGCAAGTTTGTGGTACTTTATCTCTTTCAAAGTGGAGATCTGCAGTTACATTTACGCAATGTTCTGGTGAATCTGACATAACTATTTTGCTTGAATTGGTTTGAATAATGCTGGGAGATGTTTCAGCAGACAATGGTAGAATTAAACTCTCCTCTGGATCTGGTTCTAAAATACCGTCATCATTTACAACGTAATGTGCCGCGAGGATCTCATTTTCTATTTTCTCAGAATTGTCAATTATATCTTCCTCAATCACAATCTCGCCTTGGAATATATCGTTTTCTGGAAATGGTTTTGCAATTTTTAAATAACATGTGCTTTCTTGAAATGTTCTTTACATCTTTCTTAATTTGTTCAATCTTCAATATTTTAATTTTTCGCTGTCCAAAATCAACTTGGGTATCTTCGTGAAACTGTTCATTATTTTGTGAAGCATTTTTTTCATCGGTTCTTGTGTCTTGTTTCCTTATAATATTTTCACTTCCTGAAATGTCCGTTAAATCTTCCTCATTTGTTACATTATCCTTAAGCCTTTGTTAAACTTTTTCTAAGGCTTCATCTTTTTATTTATCATTTTGCTTCCCAAAATGTCTGTTAGATCTTCGTCGCTCATAGCAGTACTTTTAGGCCTTTTCTCACTATTTTTCTTTTTAATAATGATTTCGCTTCTCGAAATGTCCGTAAGATCTTCATCGTTTATAGCGGTACTTTTACGATTATTCACAGTATCTTTCTTTTTAATCATTATTTCGCTTCCTGAAATGTCCGTTAGGTCTTCGTCGCTTATAGCAGTATTTTTACGCTTTTTCACACTATTTTTCTTTTTAATTATGAAGTCGCTCCCCGATATGTCCGTAAAATCTTCGTCGCTTTTAGCAGTACTTTTACGCTTTTTCTCACTATCTTTCTTTTTAATTATGATTTCGCTTTCTGAAACGTCCGTTAGATTTTCCTCGTTTATACCTTCAAGATTTTTCACACTGTACATCTTTTCAATTACATTTTTTTTTATAAATTAGTATCGACACCATCGTTTTTGACACACTTCGAATAATCCACAGCATTTGGATCAAATGAACTCAATCCACATCTTTTAAACCCATTTATAATCGCCGCTGACAAATTTCTTCGTTCGAGAGCCCGACGTAAAAGTAAACAGAAGGTAATTTTAGTTAGCGATCGGTTGGCATTTTTTGGCTGATTTTGCCATTCTCTCACTGTATGTCCCCATTCAACTTTGAGCGGACGAAACACACTTACGTCGGCGGGTTGCATACTATCTGTGGTACTAATACCACAGATAGTATGCAACCCGCCGACGTTAGACAAAAGTTACCCGTGTGCGATAGCGCTAACGCTATCGCACACGGGTAACTTTTGTCTCCGCAACTTTTTTGTCTCTCACGTGATTTGTATGAAAAGCTGCAGACGACCGTGTCGCTTCGTGTGCGCGCTTCCATATAAACCCGTGGACTTGACGTGAGAGACAAAACAGTTGCTGGGAGACTAAGTTGCCTGTGTGCGATAGCGCTTAGGAGGTAACGCATACAATATTATGCCGTGTTCTTCACGAGGTGAGACTTGTGTCCATCTACAAACAAAAGCACTGGCCTTTTAATATCATGTTCGTTCAACCAGGTATTAAAGAAATTTGCAATATATTCAAAAAATAGATCGCTCTTCATCCATCCGCTATCTGAAATTCCGATAAACCAAGCTGATGGTGCAGTTTCTACAATTTCCTTTGGTGGTCTACGGACGTATGGAAATACCACCATAGGTGTTAGTGTTTGGCCTAAAGCAGAGAATATAAGAAGTACAGTAATTGTTTATTTTTCACTTCCTTTTTTTATATCGTGTATATTTTTCCAACCCTTAGGTCCAATAACTTTCCCAGTTTTGGGGCAAATGTTGAAACTGATCTCGTTACCATTAAAATTCGGGTTGGGTCGTCCGAAATATTCTCATTACCAGTCTCCGCGAAATTTGATCTTATTTCACGGAACCATTTTCGTATAGATTGTTCCGTCACAATTGCTCATGCTTTACTAATGGATTCTGCAGTTCTCTCGCTAAGCTCAGGATGTCTGTTCATAAACGATTTGTACCATTTGACACCTGGTTGCCCCTCTTTAAACGGGTTTGGCCTTCCATCTTCATTGATAATTTTTGACACTACATTAATGAGATCACTTCGCTTTTTTCCTAGGCCACACTTTGATGTCTGGACCAACAATTTTACCAGTGTATTTTCCTCTCTTTCATTTAAAACTGTAGGTATCCCTACCCATTCTTACAGATTCCTTATCTATCTTTCCAGTACTTCAATCATGAAGTGTAGATTTGGGAATATTGAAAGAACGCGAAGCTTGTCGGATTGTCAAGCCTTTTTTTATTGCTTCTATTGCCTCTTTAATTTTGGTTCTATCATATTCTGCATATTTTGTCTTTTGGTTAGGCAACTTTTTAGTTTGTTTAATAACTTGCTGCATAGACATGCTGCATCTGTTGACATCAAAACAAAACTTTAAATCTCATTTGCTTTGCTTGCGTAGCCCCCGAACAAAAGTGAACAACACACTAAGAGAATCAAGCTAACAGATAAGCAGATGCCCTTCCAGGTCCAATCTAAACAACGTGTTAATGAAATAAAGCAAAACCTTTAAACTAAGTATAGGGCTCATTATTACAAACAACTATTTGTATGGAAGTAATCCTAGAATCGCGAAAAAAAATCAGCTGTTTCATACATTTTAGTAAAGTTCTCTAAAATTTTTGTATGAAACAGCTGTTTTTTTTCCGATTTCAGAATTGCTTCCATTCATTTTATTTTTCGTAATTAAATATGAGTGTTATACTTAGTTTAAAGATTTTATTTACACAATGTAGGTACCTTTACCTATAATTATTACCAAAATTTGTCAAAAATAAAAAAAATGGTTCAGAGCGTTAGGCATGCATGAAAGTATAAAAACAAATAAACTCACATTAACAACGAATTAACAAAATAAAAATATAAAAAAAACGCGAAACCTTTAAATTTAGTAAAATAAAGATTTTGCTTTATTTCATTAACACGTTGTAGGATAGAAAGGATTTTTTTATTTTTTTTCTAATTTTAATAATACTAACCCTAGCATGACCGAAAATAGTAACCATAACGCTTTTATTTGACGGTGTCCGAATATAAAGGTGCTCCCTCACCGGGAGCATTCACGTGTAATGTAACGTTACAGATTTGAGCATTACATCAGTGAAGGAGGAGAACCGAGCATTACAATGCGCACCTTGTAATGATACAAAACTGCCCCCGTATTATGACATCTTATTTCCTGGCAGTTTTCTGACTGGTTATCAATCTATCTCTTTTATTTGCTATACAGCGAGGAAGAGATGTAACTATAGCAATTCATAAACCTGGCAAGTTTTAAGAGTTTGTAATGCCCCCCCAGGCATACATCAGTGAAACTCGCGAATGCTCGTCAGTCAGGGAGGTATTATTGTAATGTAATGCTCAAAGACGAATCTATAATGTTTAGAGATTAACCTAAAGGTGCTCCCTCGCCGGGAGCATTCACGTGTAATGTAACGTTACAGATTTGAGCATTACATCAGTGAAGGAGGAGAAACACGCGAATGCTCGTCAGTCAGGGAGGTATTATTGTAATGTAATGCTCAAAGACGAATCTATAATGTTACAGTACACGTAGTCATATGTATCATGGTTATCCTATTTTCGGACACCCTTTGAAAACCTGTCTGAATTTAGATTTTTGATCAATTGTTAAATCCTGATTTCGGACTAGCTTTAATTAATTAACTAATAAAAATGTACGAGAAAATGCTACTTTAAATCGTTCTTTGGTTCAGGTTTTATCACATATCGGGTCATTCTAAACTTACCATCCAAATTTCAAGGATGTGTCCAGTCCATGAAACTAAACTACTTTCTCTAAGAAACATGTGTCGAATTTTGCCACAAAATTTTGGTCATCCCATACTAAATTGATCACGTGATTTCTTTGATTTGTATGGATAGTCGATTTTTTTTACATATTTGGCCATGTGTTCCTTAGAGAAAGTTGTTCAGTTTCATGGACTGAACATATCCTTAAAATTTGGATGGTGAATACAAAATGACCCTGTATAAACGCCAATGAATCAAGAAATCAGTATAAGTATTTAAAATCACATACACCAGAACTTGCTCGTATCCTAAATTTGACTTAAAAATGGCACAATGGGCGGCACGTCCACGCGGGTCGCTGGTCTGATCGCTACTGAGTGCAAAACTGCAAACCATATGACAGCTACGTGCCGGACTACAGCTGCGCCACAAAAAAAAAAGTTGGAAATCTGACTTTTTGACTATGCCATGATGAAGTCGATAATTTGTCGGAATTTGTCGCACAAAAACCAGAATTTGTCGGTCTTGCGTTTAGGAGATACGTGTGGCCCAGCTGTAGAGACGTCTCTACAGCTGCGCCACACAGATCTCGAAAACGGAAGGTCGTAGCGAAAATCTGATTACTCGTGTGTGCAGCCGTTAATTTGTCGGAATTTGTCGCACAAAAACCAGAGTTTGTCGGTCTTGCGTTTAGGAGATCTGTGTGGCGCAGCTGTAGAGACGTCTCTACAGCTGAGCCACACAGATCTCGAAAACGAAAGGTCGTAGCGAAAATCTGATTACTCGTGTGTGCAGCAGTTAATTTGTCGGAATTTGTCGCACAAAAACCAGATTTTGTCGGTCTTGCGTTTAAGAGATATGTGAGGATACGCTGTGGAGACTTTTCTACCTGGATCTTGAGAAAGGAAGGTCGTACCGAAAATCTGATAACTCGAGTGTGTAGCCGTTAGTTTGTCGGAATTTGTCACCAAGAATCAGAGTTTGTCGATCTTGCGTTTAGGAGATATGTGAGGATACGCTGTGGAGACGTTTTTACCTGGATCTCGAGAACGAAAGGTCGGAAGCGTATCCTCACATATCTCCTAAACGCAAGATCGACAAACTCTGATTCTTGGTGACAAATTCCAACAAACTAACGGCTACACACTCGAGTTATCAGATTTTCGCTACGACCTTCCTTTCTCAAGATCCAGGTAGAAAAGTCTCCACAGCGTATCCTCACATATCTCCTAAACGCAAGACCGACAAAATCTGGTTTTTGTGCGACAAATTCCGACAAATTAACGGCTGCACACACGAGTAATCAGATTTTCGCTACGACCTTCCGTTTTCGAGATCTGTGTGGCTCAGCTGTAGAGACGTCTCTACAGCTGCGCCACACAGATCTCCTAAACGCAAGACCGACAAACTCTGGTTTTTGTGCGACAAATTCCGACAAATTAACGGCTGCACACACGAGTAATCAGATTTTCGCTACGACCTTCCGTTTTCGAGATCTGTGTGGCGCAGCTGTAGAGACGTCTCTACAGCTGGGCCACACGTATCTCCTGAACGCAAGACCGACAAATTCTGGTTTTTGTGCGACAAATTCCGACAAATTATCGACTTCATCATGGCATAGTCAAAAAGTCAGATTTCCAACTTTTTTTTTTGTGGCGCAGCTGTAGTCCGGCACGTATGACAGCACGTGCCGGACTACAGCTGCGCCACAAAAAAAAAAGTTGGAAATCTGACTTTTTGACTATGCCATGATGAAGTCGATAATTTGTCGGAATTTGTCGCACAAAAACCAGAATTTGTCGGTCTTGCGTTTAGGAGATACGTGTGGCCCAGCTGTAGAGACGTCTCTACAGCTGCGCCACACAGATCTCGAAAACGGAAGGTCGTAGCGAAAATCTGATTACTCGTGTGTGCAGCCGTTAATTTGTCGGAATTTGTCGCACAAAAACCAGAGTTTGTCGGTCTTGCGTTTAGGAGATCTGTGTGGCGCAGCTGTAGAGACGTCTCTACAGCTGAGCCACACAGATCTCGAAAACGAAAGGTCGTAGCGAAAATCTGATTACTCGTGTGTGCAGCAGTTAATTTGTCGGAATTTGTCGCACAAAAACCAGATTTTGTCGGTCTTGCGTTTAAGAGATATGTGAGGATACGCTGTGGAGACTTTTCTACCTGGATCTTGAGAAAGGAAGGTCGTAGCGAAAATCTGATAACTCGAGTGTGTAGCCGTTAGTTTGTCGGAATTTGTCACCAAGAATCAGAGTTTGTCGATCTTGCGTTTAGGAGATATGTGAGGATACGCTGTGGAGACGTTTTTACCTGGATCTCGAGAACGAAAGGTCGGAAGCGTATCCTCACATATCTCCTAAACGCAAGATCGACAAACTCTGATTCTTGGTGACAAATTCCAACAAACTAACGGCTACACACTCGAGTTATCAGATTTTCGCTACGACCTTCCTTTCTCAAGATCCAGGTAGAAAAGTCTCCACAGCGTATCCTCACATATCTCCTAAACGCAAGACCGACAAAATCTGGTTTTTGTGCGACAAATTCCGACAAATTAACGGCTGCACACACGAGTAATCAGATTTTCGCTACGACCTTCCGTTTTCGAGATCTGTGTGGCTCAGCTGTAGAGACGTCTCTACAGCTGCGCCACACAGATCTCCTAAACGCAAGACCGACAAACTCTGGTTTTTGTGCGACAAATTCCGACAAATTAACGGCTGCACACACGAGTAATCAGATTTTCGCTACGACCTTCCGTTTTCGAGATCTGTGTGGCGCAGCTGTAGAGACGTCTCTACAGCTGGGCCACACGTATCTCCTGAACGCAAGACCGACAAATTCTGGTTTTTGTGCGACAAATTCCGACAAATTATCGACTTCATCATGGCATAGTCAAAAAGTCAGATTTCCAACTTTTTTTTTTTGTGGCGCAGCTGTAGTCCGGCACGTATGACAGCTTACCGCCATTTTGACAATTCTTAATGACTGATATATATACAAGGGTTATTTTCGTACAAAAACCTTCAAGAATAGAGTATACCCACATAGTTTGACTTATATATATATATATATATATATATTTTTTTTCTTATACCTCTAACGCGAGGTCAGAGTCTGTTTTTACAATAACTTTTTTCTACTCTTTCATACCAGTTCTCGCAATTATTCCTCTCGTACTTTCATTCCGCATACTACGCTTTCATTCATCATCTTTTACACTATAACAGGTGGGATTCCTGCCTAATTCTAGCCTACTATATTTTACTTTTTATTTTATTATAGGGTTCTGAGGGAACACAACAACAATATCTTTATTCAAGACATTTTGTTACACTTTGTACTTATTTCTAATACATTGTTTCTTACATGCTATTTTTTATTTCATATTTTGATACATTGGTTTTTATTACACAAAGTTTCTTATTCTAATACATTTCCGTTTTGCAATTTTTATCCTATTTTATTAACATTATTTATTACATATGTTTCCTATGCTAAAGAATAATATACAATTATATTAACATAATTTTCTAATCCGTTTTATTTTTCTTATTTACTCTTACAACTATGTTTTTACAAAACGTTAGGAATGAATTCCTTTCCTTATCTAACATTATTTCTTCTATATTTCCTGAAGTAATTTTACAACCAAGTTTTTGTTGAATATTAAACCTTTCCTTTTGATACTGGGGACAATCAATTATGAGGTGGGGAAGGGATTCAGGAGTTTCGGGATCGCAGGAGCACGATGGGTTATCCTTGCACTTGAACCTATCAGATTCTTATCTTTCTTTCAGATTCTAACTCGTTAAACGGTTAATCACTCTTTCTAGCATATCATAAAATTCTTGTATGACAAATGGGTCTGCGGCTTTCCTACGAACAACCTCTACAGTCTGCGGTTTTTTAATTGACAGCTTATAACGATTTTTGAAGCTTTTAAACCAATCTTTGCCAGGAGTATCATTGTTAAAAAGTGTTTTTAGATCGTTCTGTATATATTCCTTAACCATCTCTATAAATTCTGTACGAGACAGGCCAAAGCCATTTTTTTCCATTATATGCAAACATTTTGCCATCCTTTGTTCTGTCTCATGTTTAAATGCTGTTGGTCTCATGTTTAAATTTATATTGTATTCATATTTTGGCAGTTAAGGTTTCTATGACACTCGGATGACATTAGGATTCGAAGTAAACCAAAGAGAATGTAAAAATAACTAGCGTTATAAGAGTCGGGAGTGTCATACAAAAAGTGTGAGTATGAAAATGGAAGCGAATTCAACGAAAACAAACAAAAGAGAAACGTTAAACGGCATTTACGGTAAAACGGTCAAAGATGATAGAATACTCTTTGATGGAGCGAAGTATAATACACCTAAATTCAAATGTTGTCAATAATACTGCTTTGTGGATTGTCAACGTTCTTTCAAACTTAGACGGGTTAAAAATTCGCTTCCGTTTCATAGATCGGTTTTTACTGAGAGAGTTGCGCCAGGCTAAGTAAACGACAAACGCTACTGTATTGTATTTTTGTAGGTAAGTATGTTTTTAACGAATAAACTAACAAAATTGATACTATTAAAAAAAAAAACATTCTTGTACGCGTTACATTGCGTGGTAATGTATGTAATGATTTTTAACACCAAAAATTAAAATCGTTTCCCAGCAATAATTTTGAACAGAAATGGTCCTGATGATGGGCAGAATACGTAGACCTCGGCTTCGTTGAAGATCTTGTTACACCCAGTATGTGTACAGACAGCCAGACAGACAGGCTTCGTTGAGGGTCTTGTCACACCCGGTATGTACAGACAGACAAACATAGGCTTCAATCTTATATCACCCTTTTTTGATTATTTTACTAATAAACATGTATACTTTAAAATTCAGTTGCAAGATTTGACCCGACCATTTAAACAAGCAAGCAAACATTGCAAGTTAAATAGAAGCTTTTAAAAAGGGCACACCTTTTAAAAGGTTTGTAGCCTCTGGATTCCGGCTAAGTGCGCCATATAACGAGTCAGTATGGCGCGCTTCCCCAACTATACAAATTTGAGGTTAGAATATTTAACTTTCAAAAAATACGTAAATTTTACTAGATAGGAGTGAAGTAAAGTCAGAATCTTAAAGCAAAATATTTAAATTGTGCACTTACCTCACTCGTTTGTTATAAAAACACAATTTCTTTTTTTAGGATGACTACACCCACTGTCATCTCTGCTTTCCACTTTGAATGACAGTGAAAATAAAATGGCGGATTTCTCAAGAACGCGTAACGAGAGCCATCTGTGACTATTACCAAAAACTAGATTTAGTTTGTAGCATGGATGTAAGATGTCACTACTAGTATCCAATAGGTAGTTTTCGAGATATTTGTGGTAGATGCACTTGCCCGCTAGTCACAATTCCCCCCAGTAACTTTTACGTATAAATTCTTCAAAAAGTTTAAAATAAAAAAAAGAATAAAAAATTGAACTACTCACGACTACGACGGTTAAGATTGTTGCTCTTTATTTTAAAAGAGTAAAATAAGTTTTATGAAAATCTCCCAACTAAAAGTTATGTACCTTACCTAGGTACTATTCATAATTATCCACCTATTCATAAATTACAAACACAGAAAAAATCCGTCGGGGGCTGTTATTGCCATCTCTCTAAAGTAACAATTAACATAATTAATCACAACGGGTACGTATCAGGATGTCTAAAGAAAATGGCAAAGTTCAAAATGTCAATTTTTTTTATGTCTAACGATTAAAATGTCGAAAGTTCAAAATGTCAAAAACGAAAATGTCTAATAGTCCAAATAAATGACGTATAATTTACTTATGCTTTTCTTTCATTCAGGTACCTAATTAATTATCTGTGCCTCCGCGCCGCTCCCTGATTCGGTAGCCAATGCCAGTCACTGATTCAGTAGCCGGCAAACAAAATCCACCAATTGAGTTTGAAATATGTAGATATTTTTCTGGCGCTTCGCCGACCGCTGACGCGGCACGCTCGTTTCGCTTGATCGGCTCGCGCGCTGGGTTCATGTCAAACTAAAATGTTCGTCGCTACGCTCCTCGCACCTATCTCGTGACCTACGGTCTACGGTTTCTAAGTCCTAGTAGACTAGTTTAGTTAGACTCATTTCCGGCAGCTAAAGTATTTCAGGCGAAGCCCAAAGATTCCTCCACAGACTCAATTAACCTAAACGAAGGGGATTCGTTTTAAAATCCAACCCAATTCAAATAAATCATTGTGAACTTAGACTTAATGACTATTGATATTTTAACTCGTCAAGTATTTGATACGTTTGATACTTTGAATTTTGCTATTTTAAAGTTATACATAATGATTTTCGACATTTTAAACCATTTTCAATTTTAATTTTTGACATTTTGAACTTTGATATTTTAAGTTTAGACATTCTAACTTTAGACATTCTGATACGAACCTATCACAACTGCAAAATATTAGTTCATTCCAGGGAAGGTTATGGCAGTCCCAACGGAAAACCGGGTGATTTGATAAAAACAGGACTAATTCGTTTCAGACTGTTTTCGTAGTTCCGTAAAACAGATGAGAACAAATGGGGAAAATAGACTAAACCTCAAGTTTCGTGTTAAGAAGCTTTGAGTGTGTGTGTGTGTGTGTGCCGCAACGAGTCAATCCGTCCTCCATGACGTCACGCACGTGCCTGTAATCGGCCGACGTGTGACGCCTCCCTATGTCTGTCCCTCCACGTAGGGAGGACTCGAGGGATTCGTAATTTATAGATAACTGTAAGTAATAACTCTAAATTACGTTTCTGAAATCGATATCCTCCGAAATGATAATATTATGATAAGTAGGTACTTACTAAATTAATACGATAATACCTAATCTATAATGTTACCGTTAATGTGCGTAAGCCGTAAATCAGTTAGAGTGCACATTAACTAGCTAATCTGCAGATTAACTGTTCGAGTCAGTTAAAGTGCGAAAAACTTTTTTATTTGAATGAATAAATGACTGCATGAATGAATAAATGAATGAAATGCATTTATTGGCCATCACACAAAAAATAATATTCACAAACAGCAATAAAGGGGATACTTAATTATCAACTAATTTAATTAATGTGCAATATAATTAGATTAGAGAGAATTAGACTAATATGGTGTATGGCGGTCCAACCAGGACCCTGCCTCAAGCCCGAAGTACACATTGGGCCAACGCCTGGCCGCGCGTGTTGGGCCAACGCGCGCGGCCTGGGCATGTCACTGTTTACACGTTGGCGCCAACTATAGTTGTAAAACAGCGGTTGTTATCGGATAGTTATCTAAAGCAGCCGATAATGTCGTATAGACAGCGGCTGACAACCGGCTGCTTATCCGACTCAATACCAAAAGGTCTTACAACTTTTACAATTCCTGAGTCGAAATTGTTATAATATACGAGTCGTTAAATGCAAATAGGTATTTTTAGTAAATTAAATACCTACTCTGTCATGATGAATTCGTGGGCGATGAATTTGTAGAACATCAAACTGGAAATTCTGGTGTTCTCGTCAATTTCTCTGCACCACAAAACTGTTTACTGATTACTATAACGTTTATAGTAAGTAGGTAGTATGTAGATAGACAAAAATAATCACTTAGGACATAAAACGGCTTTAATAAAACATAGACATGTTTCAACTGTAGCCAGCCGCGGTTTATGGGTGATCACCGTAGTCAGCGAAAAAAGCGGCTGGTCAGCGGCTGGCCGACTATGATAACAACCGCCTTCACATCTATAGCGCCAACTCCCAACATTCCGCCAAGTAGGTCTTTACACGTTGGCCCAACGCGCTTGGCCAACGCGTTGGGCCAATGTGTACAGCGCACTTCAGCATAATGCCATTGCGATGAGAACGTTGCTCACACCGCAACAGCGCTGGTATTCTGAACGTTTTTTGTTACAATAAAATTATTATAATTAAACTTAACTAGATTACAAGTTTTCAAGTACATTTACAGTTTTCGGACAGACTCCAAATACCATCTCTCATATTTATTATTTTTATTTTATAAATCTTTATTGCACAAATACATAAAGTAAGGTACAAATGGCGGACTTAATGCTAAGAGCATTCTCTACCAGTCAACCAACAGTAAACAGATAAACACGAATGCGGCACAAACAAAGAAGAATGATATTTACATGCATACAAAATACATTAATACATACCAATAAATACATGTCTACATAATCATATAATATTAATATACCTATATATAAATAAATAAAATATACGTATATATATATATATACATATATATATATATATATATACATATGTAATAAATATATATACCAAATACCGAGTTTAGATAAGTAGTGACGTTGACCCTTCCACATATAAGCCCTCCAACAGATGTGCATGAACTTGTTTCTTAAAAGAAAACTTACTGGGGGCTCTTCTAATAGAATCGGGGAGACCATTCCAAAGACGCGTCGCTTGCAGTGTGAAGGAGTCGGACATATACCCAGAACGAAAGAGAGGAGTAAATAGAGAAAGAGAATTGGCAGAGCGGAGGCGACGATCATGTGAATCACAGAGAAGCTGAAACTTGCATTTTAGGTAATCGGGAGAATGAGGGTTGTTAAGAATGGAATAGAGAGTGCAGAGCAGCCGCAACTGTCTGCGCTGGCGGATAGGAAGCCATTTCAGCTGAGACCTGTACGATGAAACGTGATCATATTTGCGAAGGCAAAAGACAAAACGGATAGCATTATTAATGAGGCGGTCTAGCTTAGCAAGCATCGGCATAATCAATGAGTGAAAGAATGAGAGAAGTGACAAGAGTGACCTTAGTGCGGATAGGGAGAAAATTTCTGAAACGATTTAGAAAGCACAATGAATATATAACAGCTCGACTGACCTCGGCAACTTGTGTTGACCAGCTGAGTGATGAGTCGATATGCAGGCCAAGGTTTTTTACGCTGGAGCAGAGAGGGATGGTGGTGTTCTCGTACATTATAGGCTGAACCGAACTGATATTAATCTTAGAGATCTGTTTCGAACCTCCGACAACGATCGCCTGACATTTGGCCGGGTTTACAGCTATGCCGAAATTAGCAGACCAAGTACTGATTTTACGAAGTACACTTCAACAGCAATGAAGCCGAATTGATTTCGTCAGTCATTATTGACACAGGCAAGGCATATCCTGTTTCGCAGATATAGTCTGTGGCACAGACCATACAACTACAACTAGTCTGTGTGTGACCACGTCAGCAATGACGTGGCGATAATAACATACCACCGCAATTAGGGTTGGGTAAATTTCACAAAAAATTTCAGTCTGTGAAATATCCTACTAATATTATAAATGTGAAAGTTTGTGGGTTTGGATGTTTGGATGTTTGTTCCTCAATCTCGCAAAAACTACTGAACGGATTTGGTTGAAATTTGGCACACAGATAGTAGATAGCCTAGAATAAAACATAGAATACTTTTTATCCCGATATTCCCACGGGAACGGAAACCACGCGGGTGAAACCGCGGGCGGCTAGTTTAGAATAAGTTTCATTTTGGTTTGAAATATTTCACTTTAGAGTGAAATTTATTTTTGAATTTCAACTGGCCTAAGGTCAATATAATCAACATAATTATAGAATAAAACAATAAACAAGTAAGTTGACTTAAATTAATGAATAACTTTGGCTATTTTACAACTTTAAATAACAAAATATTCAGTGAAGTTCGAGAGACAAACAATCAACATTATTATGTTCAACAATAAAACTGTACTTTGACTCAAATTTGAACAATAACGGACCGTCACCTTTAAAATTATAATAAAAATATAAAGAAAAGTAAGTATAGCCTCGTGTACAGGGGTGCTTTTGAGGAATCCCTACCGCAAAACAACAATAGTAAAGTGTATTTTTATCTCATTCATAACATACGTCTCATGACATTACAAAATAGCTACGTGTAAAACATAATTCTTGTGATATTACTAAATAGCCAAGTTAAAATATCTAAAGATTTAGCTTGATAAATAGTTTGATGAATTTGCTCAACAGTAAAATTTAAATTGTCTTTAATTTTCATTTAATACATTAAAATAGTAAAATTATTACATATATAAATTTCACTCAAAGCTGAAATCTTTCAACCTGCTTTGAAAGATTTCATAAATTTCATATAAATTTAATTTTCATTTCATTGAAATTTTCACTGGACCCATCCCTAACCGCAATATCCACGTGTTTTGCCACGTAAAAAGCCACGTTTGCATAGCTGAAACACGGAAGGAAAAGTAAAGGGGTGGTTGAATATTATAAGTTTGTAGTTGTGGATCCGCCAAGCAAACAGCAGAAGACATTCCTTGCAAACAGAAACATACCGCGACGCTTCGCAACGATCCCCAAAACCGCCCGCGCGACGTGAAATGCTGGACAAGTTGAAAGAAATCATTTCGAAGCAATCGACGTTGACTGGAGCTCAAATAAGTACTTATTAAGGCGTTTTTTTTTAAAGTTTCGATTGTTTTAAAGTCACGCAACGGCGGCGATAGATCGTTCCAACAACGAGTAGCTGCGAACCTGAAGGATCCACGAAATATCCTAGTACTATGCATTGGCGTCGCAAGGATATTTCTACAGGCTCTAAGCTGGTTATTCTTAGTACTTTGGAACCAAGTGAGTTTGTTGTACAAGTATATTGGTTGGTGTGCCTGACTTAATGATGCCAAACATCAAAGTTGCGAGATGTAGTCTTCTACGTGCCTCCATTTTCAATATGTTGGAACTATCAAGGAATGGAGTCACATGAGATCGCGGTGGTATATGAAAGCAGAAAAGAGTACATGCGTTCTGCACCCGCTGTAAAGTTTAGCAGTTTTAGCCAGTAGACATGGACCATACACAGTATCACAGTTGTTGGCGATCAAGGCAACCTTTTTTCTAAACCTTTATACCTTTTTATATATCATTGTAAAGTACCATAAATAAACAGTTGCCGACAAATACGTCTATCATTCACAACAGTAATTTAGCTTAGATAATATAAGAGCTTCGCAAAGTGCTACTCTGAGGTGCTCATGTACTCCATCAGCCATTTTTGATGTCCCCACTGCTGAGGCACAGGCCTTCCTTATGGGTGGATAAGGAGGAAGGGCCATAACCCACCACGCGGGCGCAATGCGGATTGGTGGGTATTAACGACTGCAAATGCAGCCGGGACCAACGGCTTAACGTGCCTTCCGAAGCACGGAGAAGTTCGCGATAGTAAATTTTTGGTCACCCATCCCATGACCAACCCTTGCGAACGTTGCTTAACTTACGCAATCGCTGGGCCAGGCGCTAAACCACTACGCCACCGAGCTCCTCGGATCAGCAGATCAGCGCTGTACAAAATGTACAAAATTGAATAAGAATATTACTACTGTTAAAAATATTAGAAATAAGAATAAGAACACAATATTGCAAGTTGTTACCATTGTAAATAAATTAGGTAGTTAAATAAATATAGATAAGAAAATTCCAGAAATTGTATAAGTTAACTGTATCAAATCAGCAAATTGTATCAATTGCATTAGAAAATTGTACCAAACTACAAAATAATATGTAGAAGATAAGCATTGTATACAGTAATATATTGGTGTAACTAATAGTTATAATAAGTAAGAATAGAAATAAGAGATAAAAAAGATGTTTTTTTGTAATAAGAAAGCATTATAAAAAAAACAAACAGAAATAAGAACTAGCATGATAAATTAGAATATTAAGAAAATTGTGAACAAAAATTTTTCAAAAAGGTGTTCCTTCATCTTCCTGTTTTTAAATAAAGAATAAAATAAGAGCAGTACATAGATTAGGCGGGCACAACTACCCGTTAAAGTATGTATGAGGATATATGATAGAAAGATAAAGAATGCAGAACTAAAGTGCAAGATGCATAAGTGATAGATCTGGAATGAATGAGAAATAAGATGTAGGTACAAAGGCCTGGACCTAGAGTCTGGGGTAAAGTAGAAAAAAAAACCTAACCTATAACCTAATGAACTCTTTAAGACTTTTTCATAAGCCCAAACGTCCGGTCCTCTCGCTTTTGGGTCTACTGCCTTTTATGAGATTTCACATTTTTTTCAATTAAAGAACCTATTTTATCATCTTTAACTGATGCTTGGTCGTTAGTCTGCAGATTATCTAGTTTAGTCCATGATTATTTAGATTTAGATCGAACATCTTCAAAGCCATAGAAAGAATATTTATCTCCTATGTTAAAATAATGGTGCATTATCGGTAAATTGAACGCTTTCAACGCGTCGTCGTGTAAAGCAATGAGGCGCTTAGAGAAAACACGAACATGCCTTAGTAGGGTTGGCAGAGAGAATCACGAGAAAGCAGTTGATATCCTTGGGAACATCGTTTTTGTACGGTTTGTGCGCGCGTCGCTTTGACGAAGGGCGACCCGTGACCAGCTTTCGTTAGCATTCCGCCAGTCGAACTCCGCCGCGAGGGTGTTGCGACCGTGCGCCTCACCTACTCTTTTCGATCGACAGGAAAACATTTGTCCAGCGCTTCATAACACTAACACCACGAATACTACTTTACAATAATCACGTATTCCATTAAATAACAAACAATCCAATATGGCAAATGACTTAGTTTAACCGAAACACGATGATATTATTTTCGGCAATAAACTTGGAAGTTACAACCGAAGAATTTACTGAAGGGCATGATCTATAAAAGCTGAGTCAGCAGCGGTCAAACACCTGGTCACATTGTTCTTCTATTGAGAGGTAAGATTAAATAATAAATTATACTTAATTACTTAATTTTAGGAGTTGGTTCTTTATTTCAGTAAAGTTTTCTCATGACCTTGCCAACTATCACTTCTTAATTTTACTAAAACCGTGATACTTTATAAATTTAGCAATAAACGAAATAAATTTGACATACACTTTTAAGTGTTATTAGTTTTTTGTTGTGTTTTCTTTACCTCGATCAATTGAAATGTTTAGTGACTTTTTTCAATATTACGTACTTAAACAAAGTCTAAATATTAAATAAATATGATAGTTGTGACTTAATGGCAAAGCTTAGTTTGCTGTAGAATTTAAGTTCAATTATTGATGCCTAAGCGACTTTTTATTAAACTGTGCTGAGCAAATGCGAGTATTTCTGTAAGCGAGATATATTAATTAGCTTTGATGTTGTTTAACGGTTTAATTAATTAATTATACGAAACATATTCGTTTATTGGCAGAGCAGACTATTTAATTACTTCTCGTCCTTAAAATGAGTTAAAATTTGAAGCTTTTTAAGAGATATTGATTTGCTATTTGTTCTTGAATTTGACAAAGTGAAAAATTATATATTTTTTTAATTTCGGAATGTAATTTTGTACAATATCAAGTGAAAAGATCGTGTGGCTGATGTGATAAGTACCTATGTAACGCGATTTATTTTCACAAAGACAAGTCAATAGATACGTAATTAATTAGGTGATATTTATATTATTATACAGGGTCACTGGAAATATGACGTATTCCTGCTAAGGGGTTATAGATGAGGTCAAAACAAATATTTTTTGTCTTATAACTTTTTCTCAAAAAATTAATAGTTTTTGAGTAAATTGAAATTAAGTATTTTTTTACCAAAAGTACATTTTCAGACACAAAAATTTAAAATAAAAGATAACAACTCATTCAATTCCGGATTTTTTATCATTTTGGGATAGAAAACAATCTGAGTGTTGATAATAAATAAAAAAAAATCATAAAATACAAGTGTTTATAAAAAAAATCAATCCTTAAATGCATTTACTTTTTAATTTAAACAGATTTTTTAGAAATAGCATCAAGTATCTTTAAAAAAATCCTAGTAACTAAGCGTGCGTAATATTTTAAAAACATCACCATCTATTCAGCTTTCAGTTGAGGTATAAAACTTAATAATAACTTAAATAAAAAATGAGAAATTAAGACTTAACTAAATAGCAGTCCCATTTCATGTAGCAAAAATTTCCTACTTCAAGCGCTTCGGAGGTGGCCGTATTATCCAACTTATTCCATAAATGTGAAAGTTTGCTTGTTTGGATGATTGTTAATCAATCACGCAAAACGGCTGAACGGATTTGGATGAAATTTGGTACACAGATAGTTTATAAGCCGGATTAAAACATAAGAGGATACTATTATCTTGGTTAAAGGTTCCCTAGGGATTTTCTTGGATGTAAATGCGGACTAAGTCGCGGGTGGAAGCTAGTTTGCCATAAATGGTCGTGCTGACTAAAAATACTTTCATCCGAGTGAGTTTGAAACAGGATTATTTTCCGCCGATGAGTCAATATTTTATACAGACAGCATCACAAATAACCATGCATATCAGCCATTTTAATGACCCGCTGCTGGGGAACAGGCCTTCCTTTCCTTTTTGGATAAAGTTGACGGGCCATAACCCACCACGTGGGCCCAATGCGGATTGGTCGGTGTCAACTCAATGTACCTTACATTGAGCCCTTGGTTCTGGCTGCATTTACAGTCGTTAACACTGACCAATCCACATTGGGCCCACGTGGTGGGTATGGCCCGTCCGTTTTATCCATCCACAAGCCAAAAGGAAGGCCAGTTCCCCAGCAGCGAGGCATTAAAAATGGCTGATATGCATGGTTATTTGTGATACAGTTTGTATAAAATTTTGACTAATCGGCGGAAAATAATCCTGTCTCAAACTCACTCGGACGAAAGTATTTTTAGTAAGTACGACCATTTATGGCAAACTAGCTTCCGCCCGCGACTTAATCCGCATTTACATCCGAGAAAATCCCTAGGGAACCTTTAACCAAGATAATAGTATCCTCTTATGTTTTAATCCGGCTTATAAACTATCTGTGTACCAAATTTCATCCAAATCCATTCAGCCGTTTTGCGTGATTGATTAACAATCTTCCAAACAAGCAAACTTTCACATTTATGGAATAAGTAGGATAATACGGCCACCTCCAAAGCGCTTGAAGTAGGAAATTTTTGCTACATGAAATGGGACTGCTATTTAGTTAAGTCTTAATTTCTCATTTTTTATTTAAGTTATTATTAAGTTATATACCTCAACTGAAAGCTGAATAGATGGTGATGTTTTTAAAATATTACGCACGCTTAGTTACTAGGATTTTTTTAAAGATATTTGATGCTATTTCTAAAAAATCTGTAAAAATAAAAAAAGTAAATGCATTTAAGGATTGATTTTTTATAAACACCTGTATTTTATGTTTTTTTTTTATTTTTTTTCAACACTCAGATTGTTTTCTATCCCAAAATGATAAAAAATCCGGAATCGAATGAGTAGTTACCTTTTATTTTAAATTTTTGTGTCTGAAAACGTACTTTTGGTAAAAAAATACTTAATTTCAATTAACTCAAAAACTATTATTTTTTTGAGAAAAAGTTATGTAACAAAAAATATTTGTTTTGACCTCATCTATAACCCCTTAGCAGGAATACGTCATATTTCCAGTGACCCTGTATATGTCATGGGCCAATCGTTGAACTGGGCCGATCGAGATCTGCCTGGGCAGATTACGATACGCCGGCATTTCTTGATATGCCTATTCAAAACCCGCCGCCATATCGTTCAAAGCATAACGTTTGACGATTTGACCGGCCATGCTTGGGCAAATCGATTCTGTAGGATGGCCAAAGTACACAACTTTTGCTCTAGGACCAACTTTGAAATAATAAAAAAATACGTTTGTTTTATGGGAGCCCCCCTTAAATATTAATTTTATTCTGTTTTTAGTATTTGTTGTCATAGCGGCAACAAAAATACATCATCTGTGAAAATTTCAACTGTCTACCTGTTGTTGTTATTAATATCGAGCAAAAAACAGCAAAAAACTCACGTTTTGGAGCCCCCCTTAAATATGAATTTTATTCTGTTTTTAGTATTTGTTGTTATAGCGGCAACAGAAATACATCATATGTAAAAATTTCAACTTTCTAACTATCACGGTTCATGAGATACAGCCTGGTGACAGACAGACAGACAGACGGACAGCGGAGTCTTAGTAATAGGGTCCCGTTTTTACCCTTTGGGTACGGAACCCTAAAAAGAGTAAAAGAAACAAGTGCGAGTCGGCCACGCGCACGAAGGGTTCCGTACCAAAAAACGGCAAAAAAAAATCACGTTCGTTGTATGGGAGCCCCCCTTAAATATTTATTTTATTCTGGTTTTAGTATTTATTATTATAGCGGCATCAGAAATACATCATCTGTGAAAATTTCAACTGTCTACATGTTGTCGTTATTAATATCGAGCAAAAAACGGCAAAAAAACACGTTTGTTGTATGGGAGCCCCCCTTAAATATTTATTTTATTCTGGTTTTAGTATTTGCTGTTGTAGCGGCAACAGAAATACATCATATGTGAAAATTTCAGCTGTCTAGCTATCACGGTTCATGAGATACAGCCTGGTGACAGACAGACAGACAGACAGACAGACGGACAGCGGAGGCTTAGTAATAGAGTCCCGTTTTTACCCTTTGGGTACGGAACCTTAAAAAACAGGTGTTTAATACCTACTCGAGCAAAAAGTTATGAATGAAACAACAAAAAAAGTTTTTCATGATTTCAGAGTTGGTCCTTAAGCAAAAGTTGTTCATATTCATGAGCACAATCACGTGTTTAAGTATCGGTCACTAATTTAAACCATATAAATGTACGGACCTATGGACCTTATATAAAGTAGTCATGAACTTTTGTTATAATTAGCACAAGATATTTAGTTTAGGTGCATTTGTTTAATAACAAAAACTAACTGTATAATACGATCGAAGTTCCATGGTTTTTTACATTGTGCGTTGATTTTGCGTGACTCGCATAAAAATCATTTAACTGACGCTCGTAATTCACTCGGAAAGCACTTTTTTCTTCAACTAACTCACTGTTATTAATTTTATATACACAATTTTCTATTTCTTGTGACGTCGCCATCTTGCTCGCCCGTAAACACACAGCACAGCGTCACGAAACGAAAGTATATTACGATGCGCCCAGCCATATCTCGATGTGGCCAAGTACTAGTAGGGAAAATCGACGAATAGGTTGCTTTTATCGATCCGCCTAATTTTTGATTGGGCACATCATGAAATTATTGACCAGATCATGAAATGCCGGCACATCGTGATCTGACCAGGTAGATCTCGATCGGCCCAGTTCAACGATTAGCCCACGACATATCCAAGATGAGTTTAATAGCTATTATGAAGATTACTTCATAATGCGTATTAACGCATTTCAAACTTCTTTTGGAACTGTCGTATAAAAAGACGCCACTCAGTTAGATTGTACTTTTTTTAACCCATCCCGGTTAATAAACCACCAATATCATTACAATAAAAAAGGTTGTTATAAAAAACTCTGTCGGTAAAATGTTACCTACTCTTTAGTCCGGTGCAATACAATTATTCTCTTAATTTGGAAGCCAGAATTTCTGGCTTCCAAATTAAGAGAATAATTGTTACTGGCCCAGAAACTTAGCTCGCTCCTTTGAATGATTAATAAATCCCTTATCATCATCATCATCATCATTAAGCTCACGTTGAGAAAGATACGCAAGGTTCGATTATCGGCCACGGTAAAGAAATCTTCGGTCGTCTAAGTAACCGCAGTTTCGTAACTGGTTTCGATGAAGGAATAATTTGTTCTTTGTACGTAACTAGTTTCGATAGAGAAATTATACTTTTTCTTACGAAACCACGTTTACGTACAATGGTTACACCATTGCTGCTCAAACCAACGAGTGGTAACAAAAGAGTGGTGCCGTGATAACCGTATGTAACTAAATTCTAATAAATGTTACCATATGAGATTCACACGAAAAATCAACACTCTTGAATCCGAGTATCATATCAAGGGTAGCCTCGTACAAAAGACGGATAGTATTAAGGACTTAGGTGTTTTATTTGTTAACTAGCTTTTGCCCGCGACTTCGTCCGCGTTGACACTCGGGAAAATCCCTATGGAACCTTTGACCGAGATAAAAATATCCATGTTTTATCACTGACTATAACTATCTGTGTGCTATTCCAAATACGTTCAGCCGGTTTCACGTGATTGAGTAACAAACATTCAAACATTAAACCTTCACATTTATAATATTATTAGTTCCCGTTCTCGTTCTCATTCCTGTTCCTGTTCCCGAATTATTTTTCCATTAAAAATTTGAACCCCCGTTTCAGTCTTTAGGTGTTGAATAATGTCCGTGTCGTGTTGGACCCTAAAATAAATGCCAATGACGCAATAATCATCCCATAAAACCTCAATAACGACATCTACATCGAGTTTGGGCTTTTTACCCCATTTACCCTTTAAGGGGTTGATTTTCAGAAAAATACTAAATACATGTTTGAACATTTGTTTATAGAAGTACTCCTAGGAAGTTTTAAGTCGTAATGTCTATTTTATATTTTTTTATACAAGTTTTGAACCACATTTGATCCCTTTAGGGGTTGAATAATGTCTACCACTTAAAAATAAATGCCATTTGATTGTGAAATCAACATCCCATAAAACTTCGATAACGACACCCATATCGATGTTGGGCTTGGATGAATTCATCCAAGATGTTGGGCTTTTTTTACCCAATTACAAAAGGTTGAGTTTCGGAAAACCATGAAACACGTGTTTGCTTATTTGTATTTAGAAGTACTCCTACGAAGTTTCAAATTGAAATGTCTATTTAATATTTTTTTCCATACAAACTTTGTACCCCTTTTTCAACCTATCAAATAAAATATCTATGTATAAAATTTCAAGTCTCTAGGTTCAGTGGTTTGGGCTGGGCAATATCTGTCAGTCACCCCTTCACTTTTTATAAGAGATAAACTAACCTTCACACATCATATAGAAAATGTTACCAAAAGAGCAAGTCGAACGCTCGGTTTCTTGAGCCGCAACGCGAAGGTGTTTAAAAATAATACTGTTAAAATTGTTCTATACAACATTTTGATTCGTAGTTTATTAGAATATTGTAGCGTGGTCTGGAGGCCTCATTATGCTGTTCATTCTTTAAAGATGAAGCGCATACAGAAGCGGTTTGTCTCAAGCTTAGCATATTGGAACGAGATTTCAAAGAAAACATGTTCTTATGCAAAGAGATTGCAATTTTTTAACATGCTCTCGCTAGAAAACCGTAGGGTTTTACTGGATGGTTCGTTTTTTTATAAAATCCTCCAAAATAGAATTAACTGCCCTCAGCTGCTTGACGCAGTGAGTGTTGCGATTGATACGGCAATTGCCGTAATATACGACAATCCCAATCGAATTCGACTCAAGTTACGGCATCATCCAACAATGCTGTCCATATAAATATGACAATTTTCATTGCTAGATATATGATATTTTTCAAAAATACGGCAATTAATTATAATTTATGGCTTTTTAACCGACTTCAATAAAGGAGAAAGTTCTATGTTCGTATGTATATTTGTTTTTTTTTGTGTATGTAAAATGGCTTGACCGATTGAAATAATTTAAACCATTTAAAAAAAGAAATATATGTAGCTTACTTCCGCAAACAATATATGCAAGATGCACCGCCCGCCCGCCCGCAAAAATATGCACATGCACACAACAAAATATCAGTACACAAACCTGCATTTACAAAACAGCAACACACCTTGCACCTTCACGGTTCACCAATTAGGCTACTCTACACGTGTTTCGCCCCAACCCGGAGCATCCTCAGGAGTTAGATCGTGCGTAAACCAACACCGAATGACAACATTCGGTGTTGGTTTACGTGAAGGTGCAAGGTGTGTTGCTGTCTTGCTAAATGCAGGTTTGTGTACTGATATTTTGTGGTGTGCATGTGAATATTTTTGCGGGCGGGCGGGCGGTGCATCTTGCATATATTGTTTGCGGAAGTAAGCTACATATATTTCTTTTTTCAAAATGGTTTAAATTATTTCAATCGGTCAAGCCGTTTTACATACACAAAAAAAAACTCATTCAAAAAGAAATTTTGCGAAACTTGGCAGAATTCTATGTAAATTTTCTTATTACTCAGTTTTTAGGGTTCCGTACCCAAAGGGTAAAAACGGGACCCTATTACTAAGCCTCCGCTGTCCGTCTGTCTGTCTGTCTGTCTGTCTGTCTGTCTGTCTGTCTGAACCGTGATAGCTAGACAGCTGAAATTTTCACAGATGATGTATTTCTGTTGCCGCTACAACAACAAATACTAAAAAGAGAATAAAATAAATATATAAGAGGGGCTCCCATACAACAAACGTGTTTTTTTTTGCCGTTTTTTGCTCGATATTAATAATGACAACAGGTAGGCAGTTGAAATTTTCACAGATGATGTATTTCTGATGCCGCTATAATAATAATTACTAAAATCAGAATAAAATAAATATTTAACTCTCCCATACAACAAACGTGATTTTTCTGCCGTTTTTTGGTACGGAACCCTTCGTGCGAGAGTGCACTTGGCCGGTTTTTTTTTGGTATTAATTTTTCTATACGAATATTATAAAGATGAAAGATTTGTTTGTTTGATACCAATAGGCGCCGATACTATTGACCGATTTGGAATAGTAGATTGTTATATAAGGGTCAAAAGGAAGCAATTCCCAGCGAGGGCGGCTGTAGTTCGAGTATGGAATTGATGACTTTTACCTGTGTTTATTACTCTACTTTTCATTTCGAATATATAAGGAAAGTAAAAAAAGTCTTAGTTTTTCCAAAATGTTTATTAATAAAAACATGTACTTAGTAACTACATAGGAAGACCTTATCTTTATTATACTAACTTACCCACCATTTAAATTTAATTGAAAAATTAGAACAATTTGTGAAATTTAAAGTTAAATTCTTGCTTGGAATATTTACAGTTTGATGTATTATGATGACCAGACCCTGGATTTGCGGTAGCACGAATAAAATGACGTTAAATAGTGCGTGGACAACTTGATTATCTATTTGTGTAATTTATCGATAAAAAAATTATAATTATGTAACGTGATATATAGACTTACTGTCGGAAATAGTAAAAATTACCTACCAACAAAAAAAAAGTGTAAATCGTGAAATGTATAAATAATAAAATTCACTGCAGTTTTTCTTGATGTTTTTCTTGCAAAGTCAAAGTGAATGAAGTAGAATGTCAAATTTTTAAGAAATACATCCTCCTTGGTAAAATACAAAAAATAAATACAGACGCGATCAAAGAAGTTCCACTACAAAAATATTTTCAAAACATCGATATATAAAAACGTTTACGATAATTTGGTAATCACTAGCAAGTTTGTATTGCTGCCACCGCAAATCCGGCCTTTAATGATGACAGATTTGACTGTGGATGCCTGTTTTTACTCAACTTTTGTTGGAGATATTCTTTGGTCTTTGATAAGACGGTGAAGTGAAGTCCATGGCAGAGACTATCCTGAAGTAGTTGTTTAAGGCGAATTAGAGCGTAGGTTTATTGTTTCTTTTATTTTGTTCGAACTTTTTGTTTTATTTTTAAACTCATTTTTAGTAAATACAAAATCAACACAAAAATTTAATACGGCACACACCTGGCACACACAGCTCAAAGTCACAGAGTTAGGTATCCCGCCAATATTACAGTGGAGCGTCGATTATCCGAACGTCGCTCAACCGAACGACCGCTTATCCGAACGTAGTAACGCGCGGGTCAATGCTAACCTCCCACCACGCGGGTCTCGCGCGCGCCGCCCGCGCTTCAGTTTTCGCCCACTTGTCGCGACTTGTTCACTTGTTACTGTACTCGTATGTCACTTAAGATGTGCACGCGTCATTAAAGATATTCATAAATGTAAATAATATGGTTTTCATTTACCTGTACGTAAATTTGTATGGCTGAATCAATATATGTACATACATACATACATTAGTTCGATTATCCGAAAATACCGGTTTTCCGAACACCCACGTCCCCCAATTAGTTCGGATAATCGACGCTCTTCTGTATATATTTTTCTTAATTTAAATTTGGAACACGTGCCGGCCGCTCCGCTCAATATTTTTAATTTTGCACTGGCTGTTTCGTGTTCGTTGTTGTTCGTGAATGCGCCCTAACTATTTTTTTTAAACCATTACCGATGAGGTAACTCTATGGTTGACTATGTAACCAAATTTAGTTCTATGTTTGAATTTCTTTTACACCCCAGGGTGGAACGAAGAGTTTTGGACCCGCTGCTCAGTTTCAATATCATCACTTTCCGAATATGAGAAATGAAAAATTCTTTCACCATTAGAAAGCTACATTGTCCCTGATGAACATAGGCTATACGAAGCGGTCAGATTTTGGATGGATGACCTCCACAAATAAAACATTGATTTTCATAAGTATCAGTTGAGAAAGGAGGATATTATTTTTTGAGAAAATTCAATAACTTTTTGAAAGGCAGAATTTATGTCATAGACTATTTTCGCAGGGATGCTTAGTTACCGAAGCAAGCTGTTGAATTTCGCTGATTGTCATTAGAACAATATTGCACTTACTCTATGCAATATTGTGTGCAAAGTTTTTAATGCAAAGATAATAATAAGTTATGCAAGATTCAAATCATTTATTTTAAACATCGTTTGTCCATATTTTTTTTTTTACTTATTGATTGTTTCAAACGTGATGCAAAAAATTGTAAGTGCCTAAGTGCTACATCACGTACGCACTTAATCGAGAAGCTTGCCCAAGAACCTTATATTCATATTCTATGACACTGGACATTCTACTACTGAAGGATGGTTGGGGATGAGGTCATTCACCTTTGCAGATTTCGTTTATCCCTCTCACACTGTGACTGAAATTGCCATGCTAAGTATAAAATATCCCAATCCATAGTCAATTTACCCAAGTCATGTACAAAAATTAATAAGATTTTCTAAATAACTGTAAATATCGGCACTTTTTAAATTAGTTACATGATGTTAAAATTTATTAGTACATGCCAAAGTCATTATTTATAGGAATGATAAGTCCAGATTTTGTTATTACAATTACCTTTAACATTAATTTTCTCCATATTTCATAAGCTATCAAATGAAAATATTGTGGCATTACTGACGGAATTGTCTTTGATTTGACATGTCATTAATGTCAACGATTTTCTAGCGCCTCTCTTATTAAGGCAAGGTTTAATGCGCGAAAATAAAAAATTATTTAAAAAATTACCATGTATTGCATTGTACAAAATTGCCGAAGTATATGGACACCGAAATCTGTTATGAGATTTCACAGATTAGTGCTTTTTATAGTATTTTCGTCATTCAATTTCTCTTCCTTTGAAATCTGCTTTTCAGCAGATTTCAAAGACTATTTTTGATGTAATTCGGAAATATTATAGAAGTTAATGATAATCCGACCTAAATTATATAATTTTTATTTCAATTTAATTAATATGTATGTTTAAATAAATAAATAAGTTACAAGTTTTAAGTTACCTACATATTGTAGGGCGACCATAATCACAGTTTTAGAGCAGAACTGCTCTAAGATCACAGTAGAATTTTTGACTAAGAAATATGTGAAAAAATACGTTTATCTTAATATTACATTTTGTCATGTATTATTTGTATCCAAAACGGAGATAAAAAAAATAGTGTAACCTAAAATAGATATCCTAACTAAGTACCTACATAGTTGAGTTCAGCAATAGGTAATATAGGTATACATCTGATATAAATTACTACAAATTATTATGGTCTTTAAAATCCATGTTTATTGGTAGAAACAAAACAAGCATTATCTTATTTTATTTTCCAGTTTCCCAAAAAATGAGTGTAGAAAAAAAATGGTTATCCATATTACCGATTAAGGGTAAAATGTATTCAACAGCTAGAATATGCAGTTTACATTTTAATTCAAATGACTATGATCCGGCTATCTTTTGCCAAATGCTGTACCATTCTATTTGATAAAATCGTGTGATTGTGGGGATAAGGTAAGAATAATCTATATTTTGCAAGTGATTGTTTTAGACAGAGTGATTTTGATAGAATTCTGTTTAACAAGGTAAAATTCATTCTGACCAAAAAAGGGGTTTATCTGAATGTTATACAAAGGTTATATAGATGTAAGAGCCGTAGACGAAAGTCTAGCAGTATAATAATCTGGAGTAAGTACATACCTATTTGTACTAGGCGCGGTCGCAGCCTGAAATTTTGGAGGGGGTCACTAATAATAATACAATGACTTTTTTTATTTTGTAAATTTTTAGAAGGTTTTTCTATTTGACGAGTACGATTTTGGGGAGGGGGTCATGTCTCCTGTGACCCCCCCTCGGACCGCGCCTGATTTATACGTCTTACGAATGGCCAACATCGTTGTCACCCTAATGAAAGAGATGGAAAATATCATTGACGTCATTCAAGGTTATTTTTTCGTTCTTCAAGCCCCAAATGGTGACGCAATGTCCAGTGTCATAGAATATGAATATAAGGTTCTTGAGCTTGCCATGATAGAGCTTTACTACAAAACGATGACCATTGGGAAAATACTCTGAGAGAAGCATCGCTTCGCAATGTCCAGTAGGTACAACTGAGAGAGTTGTTTGTAGTCATACTTTTATTTTGTCAGCCATTGAAACCATTAAAATTATGGGACAATTTTAAAGACGATTCGATGTGAAGATATTAGACACAATCAGACAGCAAAATCAAGACACAGTGGGGAATTTACAACGAAGGTTTGATACGAATAGAAAACAAACTATTGCAATTAAATGTTAAGAGCATAGACATAGAAAAATTTCGCTACGCTCAAGTAGACGGACAATGGTGCGAGTGAGAAACCGATTCTTACGGCTTATGCGATGTGCAAGAAAGAGTTAAAAGAAAATGACAGCAGAACCTAGTTTGACTTCATTTATCGTCTGTTATCATCTTGGTGAAAAGCGTCCACACGATTATTTTGTAATTTTGACTGCGATCTGATCGGTTAGGCTCATAAAGCTATATAAATCAATAATGGTGTCGTGTTCTGTACTGAATTGTAATGTTATTTACGACAACAACCCAAATAAACACTCATTTCACAGGTAAATAAGATTGTACAAGTACCATTTTCATATTTCATATTTTAGTTGAATATATTCCTAAATACACTAAGTAATACACTAATATCATGCTATTAACCACCTATTTTCTAAATAAAGGCTGATTTCTAAACATTATGTGTTAGTTAAAAAGATATTATGTCCGTGAACTTGAGAAAATAAGGCGTAGAGATTGATCAAAAATTATTATATTATCGATACTCATGTCGATGATTTCCAATATAAACTTATTTGTCTTTGTGAACACTGATAGCTTTATCTAAAGCTGCTTTTAACCGACAGTTTTCAAATGGTAAATTATACCTACTTAAGTACTAATTTAACAATATTTCCAGGTTTCCTGT
The DNA here is from genome assembly GCA_943789525.1 of Agriphila geniculea. Lineage (NCBI taxonomy): Eukaryota > Metazoa > Arthropoda > Insecta > Lepidoptera > Crambidae > Agriphila > Agriphila geniculea. Next base: position 9,063,097 of record OX038870.1, read on the forward strand.
AAATCCAGTGATTAAGTTACTGAATAAATGTCATAAATAGAATAGGCTGGGAGCCTCAAGGAGACTTGTAAGAAATTATTTAAATAACCGACAGTTTTCAAATGGTAAATTATACCTACTTAAGTACTAATTTAACAATATTTCCAGGTTTCCTGTAAATCCAGTGATTAAGTTACTGAATAAATGTCATAAATAGAATAGGCTGGGAGCCTCAAGGAGACTTGTAAGAAATTATTTTAATAAAATTGTTCATAATCTTGTTTGTGTTTTATTTATTAGAGCAATAATACATCATGGTTATCGACAATCTAAAATGGACTTCAGGGCATCTCTAAAGTTCACGCACACGTTTACAAATTTTCACACACTGGCTCATGTCACTTTTGGTGTCGCAGCCAAGCGAACTCTGTTCCTCTATTCCAGTGGAATATTAACTTTATGGTTAAGAGCCTAAGTGATTTTGGATTACCTTCTCCAGTTCTAACAGAAAACAGTGCTGCAAATACAATGGCACAAACTACAATACAAATGATTTGACCATCTTAGTCACTGAAAACCTGCCAAAATTATGTCGCACAGTGGGCCCATAGAAATTAAACCCAGAAGACTTGTGAATTGGCTTTATTCACACAACTGACCAATTTACATACTTTTGCTTAGGTTTATTTTACACTAGCGGCCGCCCGCGACTTCGTCTGCGTGGAAAGTTTTTTTGCTATCCCTCGGGAACAATCCTTTTTTTCGGGATGAAAGGTACCCTATGTCCTTCTCTGTACCCCTAGCAACTTGTATGTATAATTTCATGATGATCGGTTCAGTAGTTAAGACGTGAAGGCGTAACAAACAAACAAACAAACAAATAAACAAACAAACGGACTTTCGCATTTATAATATTAGTAAGGATGACGACCTATCTCTATAACGGTGAAAGCTAAAGTGTCAATGCATGACACTTCTGTTACATGAAGCAGATTGATCAAAGCTTAAACTTCGAACGTAGCATAGATCCCAAAATACGGAGGCCGAAAGCCTCAACAAATTAGTCCCAGATCAATCACATCCCTTTGAGACTATAGTAGATAGCGTGAATAATAATAGGGCTCTGGTAACTGGCACCGTTTCTTGCAAATTTGATACATGCTAAGATGGCGATAGCAGTTGCTTCGTAAGAAATTGCTGCAACTCTCTCAAACGATGGAAAAATTACTGATTCTATTTTTAAACTACCGCAATCCGTAAATCTTGAGTAACAATCTACATGTTCTATCCGCAAAAATGGGCCTCTTGGTAAATTTCTACACTCATTGATTACATAGTATGAATGCACCAGAATTTCGATTGAAAATTATAATTACTGATGATTACTGGTGAGAGCTCATCTTAATGGAATTCCAGATAGTAATTTCCCACAAAAACTGCTAAAACTTGGGGAAGGAATTTGTCCTACTCTCAAAAGTAGAAATTGTGAAATCTTTCTGGACGAGTCTCTAGGACAAATAGTTATAATATTATTTAGAAATTTGCACGAAAAGGACTTTCATTGGTTGTGATCTTAGGTATTAGTGTCACCTAGATGACACCTGTTTTTAGTATTTTTTGTTATAGCGGCAATATAAATACATCATCTGTGAAAATGTCACCTGTCTACCTAATTTCGTTATAAATATTGAGAAAAAAACGACAAACAAATCACGTTTGTTGTATGGGAGCCCCCCTTAAATATTTGTTTTATTCTGTTTTTAGTACTTGTTGTTATAGCGGCAACAGAAATACATCATCTGTGAAAATTTCAACTGTCTAGCTATTATGGTTCATGAGATACAGACAGACTGACAGCGGAGTCTTAGTAATAGGGTCCCGTTTTTACCCTTTGGGTACGGAACCCGAAAAATACAAATCGATCGACACCGTAACTAATATCGAAGACGCAGTCCATTATCCAGAGGAATTTTTAAATTCACTGAACCCTGCTGGACTGCCACCACACGAATTGACGTCAAAAATCGGAATTCCAATCATGCTTTTGAGAAAATTAAGCGCCCCGAACATGTGCAATGGGACGAGGCAGCTTATTAAGGAATTAAAGGACAATTTAATTGTAGCGACCATTATCACCGGCCCAGCAACTGGTCAACTAGCTCAAATACCAAGGATACTGATGATCCCGACTGATCTGCGAATCCTATTTAAACGGCTTAAATTTCGGTAAAAACATCTTTCGCGTTAACTAATTTGATAACTAATTAATAATAATATAACTAATTTGTTTTATAATGTAAATGTTGATATCTATTGAAAGTACATTTAATGAGCTTTTAATTAAATAATTGTTTGATTAATTAACATAACAGTTACTATAGTTAAACGCTTAAAGCGTTATTGCTTGCGCCGCCATAAAAAGGGTCAGTTCATGCGGGTAAATTAGCTATCGAGATAATGGAGAAAACACACTTCAACAGTTCAATTAAAAAAAACCGGTCAAGAGCGAGTCGGACTCTCGCACCGAGGGTTCCGTACCTAACCATCATAATTGTACCTTTAAACCACACTGCAGAGTAGAATAATAAAATTAGTATTGCAGTTTTAGGTCAGCGCCATCTCTTGACCGATAGTGGAACTAATCTTAACTATTTTAGAAATTTGATAATTTCTAAGAAAGTGTGCTATATTGAGACATCGTTTTATTTTTCCTGTAATCTTTCTATAAACTGCTATCACATAGAATTATTTCAGATTTTTCTCTTTGCAAACTTCGGAGATAAGGGAGGGGGGGGGGGGAAAGGGTATTTTTTTTTACATAATGAATAAATCAAAAACTATGCGGCCTAAAACATACCTCCAAGTCTATCGCCGCTCCGTGGTCATAGGGCCCGCCTGCTGCAGGTACTTAGCAATAAATGGATGTCATTTTCACAATTTCCTTGTGGCCAAACTATAATGCCAAACTAATTTGGCCACGAGGAAACTTAATTCCTTGTAGCCAAACTGAAGTCATAGTTTAAAATTAATACACACTGTATTAATGGATTTTGAGACACCGTTAGTTCTAAAAAATCCACTTTGCAAAAATACTGAATCAAGGGTGTGTTTTTGTGGATCAAGGATTAAAGTGGACGTAAAAGTGCAAAAAGATCCATCAATGGATTTTAACAATGGATCTTAGTGGATATAGGGGTACATCTAATAATCAAATAACAGAGAAAAAAGAGACCACCAAAAATAAAAAAATAAAATTATTTAATGAAAATACGCAAAAACTAAGTTTCAATATTATTCAAATAAGTAGTTTTGCTGTTTCGAAAATGTGTTGAAAAAAAAATTACACTTCTGTTGTGTTTTAGTTCAAATCGCATTGTAAACTTTTATCGTATCTTTTCTAGAAAATGCCCGACGGAAATTTGTTTTTGTAATAATGCCAATTGATTGTTCATCACAAAAACATCCTTTTCTATTTGCTCCTTCGCACGTGGTGATGGTGAGGCTTCTAACATCTCGCTTTCTTTTTCACAAAGAACGTTCAACAATCTTAGGCTCTTAGCATTGTAATTGGTTGTCTTTTTTTATTTGCTTGTTTAGTTGCCCATTCCAATTTTCAACGATGTAGTTTGTTCGGTGACGCTTACCGTAAATACACCATTGCTTTATGTATTGTTCCGATTTTAACCAAGTTTTAGTCATATAGTTCTGAAACTTAATAACTTTTTGTGTGTAAGGGCTTTCGGATTTAATATAAAACCAACCTTCCCAAATTTTCCCCTGTGGCAATAAAGCCAGGGCTGTGCACAGACCTACAATTCGCGTTTCACGTTTATTCTTAATTTTTATTTTTTTAGCCGTTTTCCAAATTGAAATGGTAATAACAATTTTTAATTTCAGCTTCGGGAAACACACATTTGATAGCGTTCATGGCCGCTAATTCGAAGTCAACATGAAATTTTCTTGGAGACCAGTTGGGTAGCTTTGATTTTATCATATAAAATAACGCTTTATATGCCGTTTCGCTTCTTTCAGTCATTAACGCATATAACATGGGTTTTACGTTTGTCATTGATGGTGACATCGCGAAATCTCCATGGATCGTAAAAAGTTGCTTGAATGGCGGCGGCAACTGAAAAATGTGCCATCTGCAAACACTTCTTTCGCCAAAACCATGAGATCTTTTCCATCTTCTGAACAAAACACTAAAATGCGATATGTTCCGTGTATGTACTCACATAATACAAATGACTGGTGTTTTCGTGGCACCTTCACGTCCAATACACATTTAAAATAACTTCTCCTCCGGTCGGAATACATAGCCGTTTTAATATTTGGTAGGCCCGGCGATTGTTGTACAAGGTGCAGACCTTTGTCTTTTAAATATTTTGTTGTTTCTTTATGCAATTGTGGAATAGCCACATCCGTTTTTTTTGCCTTATCTCTCATATTTTTTATTGCCATGCCTATTTCATTCTTAGCGTAATTTGGTGCGCAAGAATGTTCACGCGATTTTTTTATTATTCTGTTATCCTGAATGCAAAACATATTTAGGTTAAATATTACTACAATATACCTAAACAAACAATAATAATATGCTTGTAGGTAATACGTACTGCGAGAGTGATTGAGCCACGGCATTTCTGTTTTTTTATTCGACTGCAGTTGCATATGGTATAACCGTTTTTAAAATCCCGCAGTTTATGGTACTGCCGTACATCATGCAGTAAAACTTTGCCACCTTTTCGCTCAATAAATAAAATTTCTTCCATTCCCAATTTAATTGAAAAATCTAAACAGATTTTCTATATACGGAAAATGATCTTTTTATGATCGGACTGACGATATATGTCAAATGTCTTCTTCTTCTTCTTATTTTTGTTATGGCAATCTACTTTCCTCTTGGAAGTAATTTTTGCCAGTGTCATGTTTTGAATAGTTCAGTATTTCTAGATTTTCTAGTAGATGTTTCAGTTTACATTAAAATGCGGGTGCATCACATTCCAATGCTGCTTGGAGCATTTGGCAGCAAGTATATCAAGACAGTTTACTCGGTAAGTTTTGCCGCGGTAGCGACCACTACAATAAAAGTCTCAGCTTCACACAACCATGATCGCGCCTATTTCCATTATCCCACATATTGTTCAGTTGCGTAGACACTTGTACCACAAAACTGCACCAATTTTAAGACACAATATCCACTATGAATCAACTCAAAATCCCGCCAAAAACTCCCTGTTAAATGTCATTCATGTCATTATTTTATTATATTTTTTCGATAATTTTAAGTAATAGGCGCCTGGACTCGTTGGTACGTTTATTGTCTAAAGAGTTTTTCCTACATACAGGCGGATGATAAATTAGACTATGACTTCAGTTTGGCTACAAGGAATTAAGTTTCCTCGTGGCCAAATTAGTTCGGCATTTTAGTTTGGCCACAAGGAAATTGCGGTTATTTTAAGTTAGTGTAAGTAACAGCGTAAACAATTGCTGGTGTCCCTTATAAATAAACAAACAAGCAAAACTATATTATAATAAAAAAAATATCTGTCTATTCTGACTCTCCCTCCACTGTAGAGTGGGACCTGACCGCAGCAGAATATGGTGTACCATAATCTTGCAAAAATTCCTCATACGTAACCGTGGTTTCGTAAAAAGAAAAATAATTCCTTAATTGAAAGAACGAATGTTTCTTAATAGGTACATAACCCGGTTTAGTGCAAAGAAAATTTAAAAATTTTCCTTGTAAATTGCTGATAATGTAAATTGATAATTTTTTTTTTTTTTAGGTATTTACAGATCTCCATCCTTCAAAAACTTAGACAACTTTCTCAATTCACTAGATGAAATCTTAATAATCTTAAAGTAAAACAGAGTATACTCATAGTCGGTGATATAAACATTGATATCCTTGATTCTGAGTCACTGGAGTACTTATGTCTAATGGCTGAACATGGCCTCACCCCCGCCAGCACCAAACCTACTCGCATAAACGCCTGCCTGGACCACATTTTCTTAAAAACAATGAGCCCTGCTATTGGGGTGGTGGGTGATTTCGACATCACAGATCACAAGGTCGCTATGGTAGGCTTATCAACTAATGAGAAACGCCACATTGTAAATCGGTCTAAAACCAAAACCACGGTGGACTACGAAGCTGTTTGCAATGAATTGGCGTCAATAGACTGGAACAGTGTTAAATCCTGTTCTAACGTCGATGATGCTGTAGACACCTTTATGAACATCATAAATAGAGCAATTCAGCACCACTCTAAAGTAGGTAAAATAAGCAGATCCAAATATGTCCTCAGGCCGTGGATGACACCTGGTTTGCTTCGGTGCTCTCGTCACAAAGACAGACTACATGCCAAACTAAAGCAAAAGTGATGAAATTTTACAGACTTCATACCGACGGTATAGAAACTTCTACATTGACTTAATAAGGAAGGTGAGACAGGCCCATGAAAAAGAGGAACTACAAAAAAATAGTAAAGATTCAAAACAACTCTGGAAATCAATTAAAAATATCTGTAATATGAAAAGCAAACATGATCAACCCTCTGAATTAATATCAGCATCTGTTAGTCCTAAGGTTTCCTTAAACAAGTGTAACTCTTTCTTCACTTCAGTGGGCCAAAAGCTGGCCAATAATATCCTAGACCAATTAAACAAATCAGAAGATGAACTAACTTCCAATGTTAATTCATTTGACAATAATTCTCCCCCCAACTCCTTTTTCATGGAGCCTACTGACCGGGAAGAGGTTCTCAGTATAATAAGCCAATTGAAAGGTGACAGTGCACCGGGGCTCGATGGAGTTAGCACGGCTTTTATAAAGTATGCAAGAATCTTACTCTGTGAACCACTGGTCCACTTATATAATTTAAGTCTTGCCTCAGGCTGCTTCCCCAGGGCCTGGAAAATTGCTTTGGTAACCCCTGTTTACAAAGATGGACCTAAAGTGGAGCCTGGAAACTACAGACCCATTTCGCTACTCAGTGTTTTTAACAAAATACTGGAAAAAAATTGTGAATAATCGCCTTACTAAGTTTCTAGAGCTAAATGGTATTCTGTCTCCACGGCAATTTGGTTTTAGGCGCAATAAATCTACAGAGGATGCAGTGACGCTTTTGACGGAGCTTGTGTCTGGATACCTTGATAATGGTCTAAAATGTGTAGGAGTGTTCTTAGATTTGGCTAAGGCCTTTGACACGATTTCCTCCAAAATTTTATGTCGAAAATTAGAGCGAGTGGGGTTCGGGGTTGTGCGCTTGACTGGTTCACGAGTTACCTCTCTGAAAGACAACAACTAACAAAAGTAGACTGTCACAAAAGTGATCAGTTACCAATTAATTTTGGTGTCCCTAAGGGGAGCATCCTCGGACCTACACTCTTCATCGTTTATTTGAATGACATCCATAATTTACAGCTGGCCAATGCAGACGTTATCTGCTATGCTGATGATACTGCCCTTCTCTTTACTGGCTATAACTGGAACAACACCTTTCAAAAAGCAGAAGCTGGCCTGATGTCCGTCAATGGCTGGCTCAAAAACAATCTTCTTACTCTTAATCCCTCAAAAACTCATTTTATATGTTTTCGCAAAACATCAATCTCTAAACCAACTTCTGAGCAAAACATTAAGATACATTCATGTGACTTGGCTTCTTCTGATCACTGTGATTGTGAGTACATCTCCCGCGTCAATGTGGTGAGGTACCTTTTTTTTTTTTTTTTTTTTTTTTTTTTTTTTTTAATATCTTATACCTCCAGCATATGGTTGGAGTCTATATTCACAGCTACTCTTTCATACCAGTTCTCGCAATTTTTCCTCTCGCACTTTCATTCAGCATACGATTCTTTCTTTCATACATCATCTTTTGCACTTTAACAGGTGGGATGCCTGCCTATTCTACTTTATATACTTATTTTTCTTATCTTACTATATTACACAAGGGGAAATAATGTTTACACTCCTACCAAAGGGTTCTACATTTTTCTTATGACATATTATACTCTACATTTTCTTTTCTTACTTATTTTCTAGTTACATATTTTATTTTATTTTTCTTACATTTTATACTGGGTTTGGGGGTAATTACAATGTGCCAAACTTTCCTTCTATGTATACATTTTTATTTCTTACTTTCTTAATACATAATTATGGTAAATTTTTAAGCATAGTTGTACATACACATTTTATTTTCAGTTTTTCTATGCTAATCAAAAATATACAATTATATTTTGTTAACATAGTTTACTTAATCTTTATTACGTTTAATTACTCTAATCACTATTTCTTTGCAATACCTAATAAATTCATCTCTGTCTTTACTTATCATTATTTTCTCTATATTATCTGTTTCTATTTTAGTTCCTAGCTTTTGCTCTATATCGTATCTTTCTTTAGTAAACACAGGACATTCGGTAAGTACGTGGGGGACAGTTTCGTCTATATCGGGGTCGCATGTGCATGATGAGCTCTCCCTCAACTTGAACCGTTTTAGGTAGTGGGAGAACCCACCATGTCCGGTCATTATTTGTGTCGTCACACTATCTAACTGCATTTTACGTATTATGCCATAGGCGGAGATTGCGTTAGGGAAGAAGATTTTTGTGGTTCCCGCTGTTTGACCGGTTACGTATCTATGGTTCCATTCGTTAAGCGAGGCCTCTCTCAGACCTCGCTTAACGAATGATATCGGACATAGATCATAATCCGGTTTACGTTTTTTATTAAGTGCAGCCTCCTTTGCCAGCTGGTCGGCTCTCTCGTTGCCCTGCAACCCAGCGTGGGCTTTTATCCAGAATAAAGCTATTGTTTTATTTTGCTGGTGTAACTCATTCAAATTACTCCTAGCTTCCACGGCTAAGGGGTGCAGAGTACTGTGGTTTGTTATTGTTTGTAGGGCTGCCATTGAATCGCTATAAATCCCAAAACTAGCATGTTTGTATCTAAGGATTTCCCTTGTGGTTCGGCATATCGCCAGGAGTTCAGCTTGATATACGGTACTATATGGCGGCAACGCAAGCTTGAGGGCCTTGATTTCGGTATCTCCATTCCAAATGGAGATCGAAGCCCCAACCCGGCCCTCAATCTTGCTGCCATCCGTATATATTTGGATGTCAAAGTTACTGTTGTTACTGAGTTGTTCCTCGTCTTTCAGGCTTGTGATACTCCAGGCGATACGCCTAGCAGGGTGTGGGGCCTCCAGCGCCGAGGCCATCCGCTCCACCTCTCTATCCTTCAATGCTGGCTGGGGCACCCCTCTCTTGGCTTCATAAAGTGAAGCCGCTTCGCGTATGCGAAGATCAAGAGGGAGTATCCCAGCCAGCAATAGTGCCGAATTTAGTGATACCGTTCGGTACGCTTTGCACAGTTTTTGAGCAAAACCGCGTTGCAACGCCGCGAGCTGTTTTTGTATACCTAGCTTGTTTACGGCTGGTGCCCATGCACTGGCTGCATACATAACAATTGGTTCTATTGTGGCTACGTAGATTGCGCGGATCACCTCGGGATGGAGTCCCCAGCTTACTTTGGCAGCCCTTGCAAGTTGTTTATATATCCCTATTGCTTTCTTGCAGACATTTCTGACGTGTGTATTAAATGTTAGACTTTTGTCAATTGTGACCCCCAGTAATTTTATCTCCCCAGACATGCCAATATCCGTCCCCCCCATGCTCAGGCGTGGTGTGTCGTATTTCAGTTTTCTAGTGACTACCATTGCGCTTGTTTTGTGGGGTGCAAACTTTAACTTATTTTTGACACCCCACGCCAGAACATGCCGAAGAGCGGCACTGGCGCTACCCTCTATCTCTTGAGCGGTCTCCCCATCGAAAACGAGGACAACGTCATCAGCAAAAGCCTGTGCCCAATATCCTTCAGCTTCTAGATCTTTCAGTAGTGGATCAAGCATTAAGTTCCATAGAATTGGTCCACCTATGGATCCCTGGACACAGCCCTTATTTGTTTCTTTCGCCACCTCTTCGCCAGCATATCTCACCTTAACTCTCCTATCGCTGAGATAACTATCGACCACTTTTCTGATATTCACAGGGCAACCTTCTTCCGCCAGTCGAATTCTGATAATAGGCCACCAGGCGCTGTCGAAGGCTCCCTCTATATCCAATGACACTAAAGTGACGATTTTCTTGTCATTAAGCTTCGACCGTATGTGCTGCATAAGGTTATAGAGGGAGTCTTCGGTGCTCCTTTGGGGCATGAATCCATACTGGCGTGTACTGATCTTCGGTAGGATGTGGTGTTTTACCCTGTTCATTAACATTTTTTCAAAAATCTTTCCCAGCACTGGTAGTAAACCTATTGGCCTGTAGGATTTTGGGATCTTGTAGTTGTCTTTGCCCGGTTTTCGTAGTATAACTACTGTGGCTTCCTTCCATGCTGTTGGAAAATGTCCCAGGCTCAGGCATTTATTGAGTAGGTTCAGGATTGTGGTCGGATCTTTACTTATAGCTTGGAGGCAGATGTCCGCGGTGAACCCGTCGGCGCCTGGGGCTTTTTTGGGATTGAAAGAGTTGGCAGCTGTTTCAAGTTCCGTTAAGGTGAAAGGTGGATCTAGCTGGGCTTCATCTATTTCTTTGTTCACACCTTCTGCTTTAGTTCTTATATCCCGGTGGTAAGGATTATCCTCTTCTTCGCTGTCCCTAGGATAGAAGGTGTTGGCAATAAGTTCTGCCGACTCTTTTGCATCCAAGACCCGTCCTCCCTCTTCTAGGGGGAGATCTTCTTTTCTCTTTGTTGTCCTCGCTATCACCCTATATATCCCCTCCCATACCCCTTCCCTATCTTGTTTAGCGCAGAACTCCATCCAGCTGTCTACTTGGGCCTTTTTGGCGGCTAATTCATATTCTTCCTTGTGTTTTATGTATTCCCCTATCACTTTTGTTCTTCGGACTGGTGCTGCGCATCGTATCCTGTTTTTTCTGGTGGCGACTCCTCTTTTCATCTCCTCGAGTTCCTTGTTCCACCACGGCATTGTGAGGCTTTCAGTATTTTTCTTTTTTGGCATCGAGCTTTTACATGCTTCTGTTACGGCTTTGGTAAAGTTGCCTATTGCATCATCTAGGTCTGTTTTGTTGGTTATCTGCTCTATCCCTTGTGGTGTGATGTTAAATTCTTGCATTAATTGGCCCAATTTCTCATGAAATTGGGTCCAATTTGCTTTTTTAGTGTTGAACTGCCTCGTCGTTCTGTCAATTTGCGTGCCGTTTGCTCTCTTAAGATGAATATCAAATTTGATTGCGTTGTGATCAGAGCTCGTGAGACCCACATCGACAGTCCAGTCAGCCACCAGATCCAGCATGTCCGTCGAGCATGCAGTGACGTCAACAAAACTACTAAATCTTTTGCCGCCTCTTACAGTATCAAAAGTGGGGATATTACCTTTGTTCAGGACATGTAGGTCTAGTTGGTCAAGAGCACTTGCCATGGTCTCCCCTCTTCTGTCAATGATAGGGCTCCCCCACCATGTGTTCTTGGCATTGGCATCACCACCTATGATCAGTTTTTTCGTCTTTACAGCTTCTGTTATTTTCTTGATGTGGTCCAGGTACCCCTCGATGGGTTGGTCGGGCTCAAAGTAATATGACACGAGGGCAACTTTCCAGGCCGTCGTGCGAGCTTCCACCACTATGATGTTGGGTGTGGTGAGTTGGGTGTGCTGAACGATGTCGATGGATGGATCGAATACCACTATTGCCGCCTTCACAGTTGCTTCCCCTTCGTACTGGAACACCCGCACTCCTCGACGGCCTTTCATACTCTTCTCTGCTCCCACGTACGGTTCCTGGACCAACATCATGGAAACTCCCCGTTCCTTTGCTTCTAACAGTGCCTCATCTGTTGCCAACTTTTTGCGCTGCAAATTTGCTTGTATTACATGGTAGGGGGAGCCATTCAACGAGGTGCCCTTAACACTGGTAGTTTACAGTAGAGCGTGCTATGTGGTCCCACTTCCTACGGACGGGGCAGTCGTCACTAAACGCATTGTGATTGGTCTGTCTTAACTTGGCGTTTTCACAGTTTATGCATTTTGGAGTCATGTTTACCTCATATTCTTTGCAGTCTGACTTGAGGTGAGGACCTGCACAATGACTGCATCGGACTCCCTGGTTTTTGCAGAATTTCCTGCTGTGGCCGTAGCCAAGACATTCCGTGCACTGTACCAAGGGTGACTGGTCTTTGACGTAAGTTCTGAATACCCTGTCTATACTTACGACTCCTTTATCGATAGCTCTCTTCCAGATGGTTGGGGAGGCGCTCATGACGATGTGGCAAAGTTGTGGATTCCGCGCTTTTTTCCTGTACTTTATTTGAACCCTATCTTCCTCACTATCCAGGCCAGCGAAGATGCCCTTGTTGTTGTTTCTAAGGGTCGTCAGTACGGATTCATCGCTCTTGTCCTTTAGGACATTTTGGAAGAGTAGGAGCGGGTCCCTGTTCGTCGCTTCCTCGACTGTTAGATTCTTGTTATGTTTTTCTATCTTTTCTTTGAGTCTATTTCTTTCTTCTTTTGTCTTCAACCCCATTATAACTTTCCTGTCTTTTGCTCTCCGCACTTTAGTTACAGGTATCCATCCTTCCTCGTCTGTCTCTACTGCCTTTCTTATATGGTTTATTACTTCTTCTGCGGTTTCCTCTTCATCCTTAGAAGTTATTATTACCGAGTGCAGCGTTTCCCTCTGTGTTGCTGATGGTCTTGCATTTTGGTCTTGCATTACTGCACTCGCGTAAGTCATGAGTCCGCTTTGGCTGTCAAGATTTGTACCTATTTTCCTAATCTCGTCCGCTACCATGTTCACGTTAGCTGCTATTTCTTGCACTTTGTCGATAACTGGTTTGCAGATTTGCTGCTGCATGATCGAACCGAGGTCATGAAGCTTCCCCTCGAAACCCTGCTTCATCTCCTCCATACGCTTACACAGTGCGCCATACTGATCTGCACTCCCTTGGAGGAGGGGCTCTGTTGGTTGTCCCAGTGGTGCTGATGTTGGTGTTGTTTTAAACAGCTCACGGGCTACTGGTGCGGGGAAGTCAGTCGCTTTTTCCCTCTTTAGCCTTCTTCCTATTTCGAATACTTGAAGTAGTACAGATTCTGATTCCTTTTCCAGATGGTTTTTGATATCTTTGCGGCAGTTGCTGTAATCTGCTGCTAGATCTTGAGACTTTTCCAAGTAGGAAATAGGTTTTTTGAGAATGGACTCGACCCGCACATCTCGAAGGTCCGTCCCTATCAGACCCCCTTCGTATCTTTTCATAAGGCTGACGGTTTTCGGGTTTCTCCCCCTCATGTTTATAGGCGATTTCTTCGGCGTACTGCCAATACTTCGGGGGGAAGGCGATGCTACTGGGGAATCGTTTGTAGCTATGTTAGCTTTATTTGCTTTCGTAACTGTTTTGGTGTTTGGTGCCTTTGGCGGCAGAGTAGGTCTCGGGTTTTTCGGTGTATGGTGGATCATTTCGTTTTTTGTAATAACACTGTATGCTGGAGGTATACGTCAAATTTTATAATTGAACAAAATTTGTAAAAGTTGTATAATGCTTTGATATTTATAAGAAACTTTTTGTCCCGTCTTTCTAATCTTATCTTTCTTTGCAGATGTTTACGTCCTGTCAAAGCTGGGTCCGCTCAGTTGTGTGATAAGTATGTGAGGTATTATGAAATAAATTTGCTGGAATGTGTTATGTCGGCGACCCTAAGAGAGAAAGTGTGTGTGTGTGTGTGGATGTGAGTGTGTGTGTGTGTGTGTGTCTGTCTGTCTGTCTGTGTGTGTGTGTGTGTGTGTGTGTGTGTGTGTGTGTGTGTGTGTGTGTGTGTGTGTGTGTGTGTGTGTGTGTGTGATATGAGTGTGTGTATGTGTGAAAGTGTGTGCGTAAGTATGTTTAAATGTGTGCCTGTATTGTTAGTATGTGTTTTATTTCAGGTCGTGACCAAAATATAGACGAGACTTAATCAGGTAAGTAAAAACGTATTAAAAGATTTCTAGAGACGTATCTCTATTGTTAATTATTTATTTGTTGGGCTCTACCCGACTTGTCCGTGTCAAATTTCTCTTAGTCTAAATAGATAGCACCCCCAGGGTGTCTCGTTAACAATACTAAATTTTTTGGCCAAAAGATCCGCTGCCTGTACCACCCTAGGGAGTTAGCCAAGGTTAGGGGTGGCTGACAACTTTCTGAAAATGGACTTATTCAAAAAGTATGCGTCCTAGGGGGTTGTGACCGAAGAATTTTCTTCTCAGGAGGTGTTTTTCCCTTCAGGTACCGCCGAAGACGGGACGTCACAAGCACTTTCAATTTTTTATGTGACGTCACATGTATGACCAAAAATGCTAATTTAAAAACTACTAATCCAAAAATTCTGAAATTTTGCACCCTTATTTTCCCAACAATATAAAAATTTTGGGTTCACTAAAAATGTGACGTCACAGATCCTGTTTCCACTCTGGATAGGGTCAAAGTTCATAACACTTTGAAAGTACTATAATTCCCAGGGGGTTGCTCCGATTCCGACGATGGAGGTGTCGTCCGGCTGGTCTTGGTGTACTACACGATGGTCCGTAAGTGGAATTTCTCTCGAGCGCCGGGAACCGGGAGCACGTGGCCACGTGGTTTTTCGGTTTTCTTTTGTGGCTCGGCGAGTTTCCACAGGAAAAATCTGGAACTTCGCCGGATGATAGCTGCCCCTAGTGCGCTTCAAACTGCAATTCGAAAAAAGTGGGTTGCCGCTGAAAATCCGGAGACGTTGCGCCTGGAAGGCCCAATTTGGAGGTTGGAATCTGGTTTTTTGGGCCTGGCGTCTCCGAAGATGGTCCGATTTCCACAATTTTTTCACTGTTGGAAAGCACTCGCGAACGCGCATCTAGTGATGTGTCACACTTAAGGTTTGGCGTTAATTTGCCTGTTAAACTATTTTTTGAGCGCGGAGCGTGCGTAGAAACGATCCGATCGCCACGAGAGGCAGTCACTTCCACCGGTGAGGTACCTTGGAATCATGATAGATGAGCTTCAAAACTCACATTCAGTGTCTCTCTAAACGCATTAGAAAAATTATTGGTGTTTTCAGAAAACTAAGAGACTCCGCTAACAAAGATCTGCTCATCATGATTTACAAGGTGCTTTGTCAATCTATAATTGGATACTGCATCTCGGTCTGGGGTAGTGCTGCCAAGACGACATTACTATTGTCTGAACGAGCTAACAGATCCCTACTTAAAGTTATGCTAAAAAGGCCTTACAGACACCCAACAACTGACTTGTACGAGGAAGCTCAGGTTCTGACGGTTCGCCAACTATTCCTGCTAAAAACTTGTTTGACAACACACAAGTGTATTATTAATTCAGATAACTATAAGACACTTCTAAATAAACGTAAATTTAAAATACCAACTCCCAGTACAAATTCACATTTTGCTAGCAGATTTGGTGATTCGATTAGAGCTCGGGTTTACAATGCAATAGTAAAGGTTTGTGATATTAAAAACTGTTCAGTGCCGGAAGCGAGGTCGGTTGTAACCAAGTGGTTACTTAGTAAATCATATAAAGATACTGAAGCTCTTCTTAGTCGATGTTTTTAAGCCCTTGAACTTCATTAGTTATGATTGTAGTCTCAACGTTAATGAATGTAGTAGTAAGACATCGTTTATTTTTATAACAACAAACCAATTAAACTAGTAGAAACTTTCTTCTAGGCAAAGTATAATAATTATTAACAGTGATATTAGAACTATTTGTTATTCCTGTTTTTATAAATAAATTGTTTTTATTAATAGGTAGGTTTCACAGTAGCAACTCGGGTCGCTTGACCAAGTAAAAATAAATTGGTTTCCCAAAATACAGGCTCTGCCTAGTTTGGGGGCCTCTGTACACATTTGTAACATGAATTTTCTGTGTAATAAATATTTATTTCATTTATTTCATATTTCATTTCATAATGTACGAGCAACAAGGGGAAATTAGTTATATGCTAGAAAAAATAAATCGAAACCAGTTACGAAACTAAGATTACGTAGACGGCCGAAGGGCAATTAAAATCGTCATAATCACTGTCGAATGTCGATATTGGGGTTTGCTTGTTTGGGTGAAGCTATAATTCATCCACTGGGACCCAAGGCTTGTCTTGATGCTTGATACTTGAAGTAAGCTAAATATTCTTTTTTCACGGACTCATCAAATATCGGTTTTCGGCTGTTTCCGGCGTTCCTCAAAGGTATATTCGCCGCAAATAGGTATAAAAATGCATCTGGATTTGTCCCTTCCGGGGCGTTAGCACCAAGGTGCTAAAATGACCAAGGTGCTGAAATGTCCAAAGTAGCAAAATCCTGCATCTTTGTCCTAATGCTCCGGAAAGGATCAAGCAACATCTTGTGCAGCCGTATTTTGTGTTTTTTATGAGTATCGATAACAGATACGACTAAAGCACAAGACTAAAAGCCCTGAGAAATCGTGACATCTTTCAGCAATTAATACCTACTTTATAATGTCCACCCAACAACATATAGGTATATAAGTGTACAACATAAATGCATAAAGGTTACAATCGAGTTATATGGCAATGAAAATCCTCTATAATAATTCCCTAATTATTTCAAAATTCAGCATTATCCCTATAATGCTGAGTTATCCAATTACACTTCGGCCCGATGTACTCGTAATTGGCCATTTTCGAGTATTAATTTCGGCCAGAAGCAGCAGCTTAACTTGTCCAAATATCGTTTCGAGATAATGAGTAACCTAATCGTAATCCATATCATTACAAGCTCCTGTGAGAGCGACTTCCACAATCTCAGAGCAGACGCGTTATCCACTGCGTAATATCGTACAACGTATCGTGTTAAGCATTGCATTTTACATTTTTATGGTGATCTATGTCACTATGTTACGTTAGTATGTACACACACAACACAACCTGCCCACACTTTATTCACCGCCGTAATTAATTAGTGCATTAGTGTCGGAGGTGCTGCTCTGTAAATGTCAGTAATTACGCCAGCACGATAGGTGGTTTGTTACGAGGCCAGGGTAAAAGCCAATTTAGCAGGAGCCTCTCGACAAATTAAAAACATTATTTTCGTTGGGAGTTTTACAATTTTACTGAGCATAGTGCACGGATCAAATGACAACTGACGTGTTTAGTAGTATGTGCTCTACAATAATATAGTGCGCCATTAGCATTTTAGCATAAGGTACAAAGATGTAATTTGTAAATGTAGTAAAATTGTATAATATTGGCAATAGTGGAACGCGTTCACAAAGTAAAGGACTGATTTTATCGTAAAGACTTGTGGCGGTGAGTAATAAAAGACCGTATTCCACAGTATACCAATTGTTGTATTTTTCCAAAATTAAGAAACTGCGAGGGTTCTTTGTTACACGGTTTAGCCAAAAGATTACATCTAGTGGAGCCGGAAATCGCATATTTTCATTAAAATTGTGCACATTGTGATGAAAGCGTGATTCTTTTACTTGGGCATATTACAGATATTTTACACTTGGACATCCAACCAGTAGATAAATCTTACCTTTTCATCAAAACCATATTCACTTTTCTCTTATAGGAAATTATATAAGTACCTAATTTGTTTTTCAAATTATCTGCAATTTTATATACAGCGTGAAATTTTGATCATTTGGTTGGTCCCGCAGTGGGTGGTTCCACTCATGATTACAAGTAACTTTTACTATGGGGCCAACACAGATATCGCGAAAAGAAAATCAGCTGTTCCTTACTAAGGTTGAGTAGGTATTGCGCTGTAGAGACATGTCATAATTATCATGTATAAATAAAATTTTGTCTGCCGAAGTAGGACTTAACCGTGACCTTTTTGCCGTAATGGTTAGTCCCGCGACCTTAGAATAATAACACCTAGAAGCCGTGTCCTTGTATGCAAAGTGAGCAACTAATACTGAGCCAAAATGGCTCAGTATTCAGATTTATATCCTTCATACGTTACATAATCGTAACTAAAATCCAATAATATAGTAACTAATCTCGTTAAGGTAGGGAAATTGAAACCGTTTTATACTTATTATGTATGATTATGAAATAATGGACAATAAAAATCTGAAAACGGCGCCATTTTGGCTGTTTTAGTTGCCTCACTTTTGACAGTGCGCTTTGTAGGGAATTATCGTTCTAGGTGTTATTATTCTAAGCCCGCGACTGAAAAAACTCTCTCGCTGGGCGTGTTTGTGGCGGGAACACTCATTATAGCCTTAACGCAGTTAAATAGCCAAGTATAACTATTCTTCTTTTCCTTCCAATAACGAAGTATGTTTCCGGCGAGCACATCCTTAGGGTCGCATCCACAAAAGTATTTCCAACATTCGACCACCACAGGATCATTAGCCACGTTAGCGTTACTTCCAGGAGTTGTATACTTCTGGGATATAGCCAAAAGAAAGTTGAAGTGATGAAGATGATGTGGACGGTTGAGTGATTAGACCGGAGAAGACTGACTCACTGTGATCATCCGCCGTTTCTCGTATAATATCAGATAAATTGACGTGGTGTTGTCTCACAAATGCATATATAAAGGAAACTCTCGTTTCTCCTATTTCTTTAAGGTATTTGTAAAATACTAACATTCCTTGGAGACGGCAGTCGAGAAAAGCCGGCTGCCACAGTCAATTTATCAATAGGAAAGCAGGGATTCAATTTCGCCAACATGTTTAATTCAATTCAATTCTTTATTGTTTCCATGGTTTACAAGGTCACACCATATTAAATAAAAACATCTATTATCTATACCTATAATAAAACCGTAAGCCCAAAAAAATCTGTACATTGAATACTTATATCCGGAAAAAAACCAACCAGGGCGACTTAAAATCATAAACTGAACATGTTAGAACAATTTGTAAATTTCTTGTCTGTTTGTCTTTCTGTCTGAGACCTCATCACGCAAAAACCACTGAACGGGTTTTGACGAAACTTTGTATTATGACAGTGTAAATCCCAGATTAACATCTTAAATAAAAAAATGTCGAAAAGTGGCCGAGAAATAAAAAGCCAGAAACAATAACCTTTGGTATAGTACAAAACTACAAAATTAGCTTGTAGAGTCTGTATAAAAAGTCTGTTAACATGAGAAATTATAAAATTATAAATAAAAACTTATACTGGTACCCTGCTGGACTGCTGGTGCTGTCAAAATTCTAATTGTAAACGTATTTATTTATTTATTTAGATGGGTATTGGTGGGGTGGTTGGGGATTTAGGTGGGTAATAAAATTACTTTTGAAATTACCCATGTAAATAGACTTTTTAGACAGACTCTATATTAATCATAGTCAGTAGGTATATTTTTCATATCATAGAGGAGTAAAACAATATAACCGCATCGCCTACTTTCATAAATGTATGTGTTTGTGTAGGTAGAGTAAGTTATAAGTTTCGACATTTTGACTTTCGGGATTTTGGACTTTCGGGATTTCGAACTTTCGGGATTTTAAACTTTCGGTCATTCGATAATTGATCTTTCAAGTTTCGGTCTATCGGATATCGACATTTAGGATGTTCGGTATTTTGAAAATAGGCGTTTTATGTGTCGATATTTGGGTCGTATGTATTATGAAACGACACTACCAGTAGTGCGCCTTGGTAGTGTCGTGGGGAAGAAGGGGAATTTTCGACATTGTAATGCATACCCCTTTAGTAATGGGGAGGTTGATTTTGAAATTTAAGTATATCGCATTTTGTAGAGTTTCGAAAGGCCTTTCAAATGATATGATACTCTCGGCGAGGAAATTTTTATTTATATTTTTATTATTATTCTAGTGTTTGTGAAAAAACCAAAAGTTTTGTAAGACGAAATGTCAATATTGCGTATTTTTGCGTGGAACGGAACACGTTTACACATTTTTTATTTGTGTTTGACAGTTCGCGCGTATTTCCGTTTACATTTATGCGAGGCGCGAATCTTCATTTCTGTTTTTGTGAATTTTGGATGTGTATTCTTATTTTTCATTGTGACAAGTATACTATGATGGCATCAACGTTGGATGAACCGACACCATCAACAAGTCGAGATGTTCAGCCTTGATCACTCTTTGAAAAAGATGAGCCAAGTGTGAAGCGGCATTTATATAGTTCCGAATTATTAAATAATTGGAATTTAGTACAAATTTCAAGAGAGCTGGGAACGAGAGATGTGTCAGATTTGCTGAAGAGCAAGGTTTAATCCTATCTGAAAAGCTATGCAGAATACACAAAGTGCCCATGAACATACATTACTCTGCTAATAAGACTGTAGGTGCTTTTGTTTGTAATAAACGTACTTGCATATCAAAGTCCCGTGTCTATAGAACTCGAGGCACTTGGTTTGAAAATGTTAAGCTGGAATTGCCTCATATATTTTATTTAATGTATTGTTATGTATTGGATGGGACCATAAACAAGTTTTTTGTTCGTACAAGGACCCGTACTACTACACTATAAATAAATATATAATCTGTAAAATACTATTCTGTTACCAACCTGTACATAATGTGTAAATATATTTTAATATATTAAGTCAATAACAATTATGAATTTAAATCTTTTCAGAGCATAACCAGTTCACTATATTTAGTATACATCACTGTAGTTTTAAAAAAATAATTGTTTGTCATGTTCAGTTTCGTCCACGCGGACGAAGTCGCGGGCAACAGCTAGTTATCAATAAAATTGGAAATTTATTATAACAAAGTAAAGATTCATGTTATATATTCTTAAAAAAAGATCTCACGTAAAATCAAAGATTTGTATCATTTTTGGCCTTATTCGTATAAGGTATTAAAGTTTAAAAAGTTTTAAAAGATTAAAGGTTTTAAAGGATTAAAAGCTTAAAGTTTTTTTTTGTCGAAATGTCCGATTAGGATAATTTAGAGAAGAATTTACATGTAAACAATCAACCTTGGTCATGATATAGTTGGATAAGGATTAATATCATGAAACAAAGGTCATAATTTTTCGATCCTACTCCAGTTTTGGTTGACTAATTTCAACAAAAAGTGGTAATTGCGACAAAACTATAAAAAATGATACCTATTATAGCCACGCGGACTTTTTTGTGCGTAATAATAAAACTATAATAACATACATTTTTATTATTTATCATCAATAGTTTTCACCGTTTACGCCAAATAATAATGTTATAGGAAAATTCTTGGTAGTTAGGTACCGTGGTTAAAACTACTTTTAGTAGTTTTAACCACGGATTACTAGATTTTTTTTAAATTTCATTTTTTATTTTCCAAAAATAGTCACGGACTGATTTTCAAATGTTTGGTACCATACGATGCACCGCAAACTTCATAATTTTTTGACACCACTGCTTTTTGTTTATATTTATAATTTTCGGAAATTTAGACAAATTACACTCCCTTATGAAAACGATCTGCTAAACATTTTCAATATTAAAATACTATCATTTTGTTCTTAATAGGAAACCTTTTAAATATTTATATTTTTAATTAATTAACTATCAAAAATTCACTCTAAAAATCTTTTTTCCCGAAACAGGGGCCACGAGCTCAAGAACTTAAAAGCAGAGCCAAAATTTTATCACTACTACATAATACATTGTATTTAATTATAACTGTCAAAATACCAATACTCATCACACAAAAGCTTTCAAAAAGGTATCACGTTTAATAAAATTTTAAAAAAATCTACACGTGTAACTATCAAAGGCATTGAAAATGTAATTTAAAAATGAAAAAAAAAACCTTCTTTAACTTACTGAAGATAAAGTGAACCTAGCACAGACAGACGCAGTTTTTGTCCGCCCGCCTCCTAAGATGGCTCAAACTGTAGGTTAACTTAATTCAATCCCTTGAATACCGCTTTAAAAAAAGTTATTGTGAAATTCTCGGTCAAAGTTGGTGAAAAGATTTTGAAATTTTGGAAAATCTCAAAAAGTTACCGACCGAATTTGGGAATTCATATTGCACTTTGAATCTCTCCGGCAGACGCTCATTTTGACATATAGCCCATCCGCGTACCTATCTGCGAAACTACTAGTACTGTAGCCCGCGGACATCTAAACCACCAAAAAGGTTACTGCTTGGCTTAAAGATCGTAACCCGCCGTAACCATAGACAGTGATAAATCTAAAATCTCCATTTATGTTAGTTATTTACTTTCGAGGTTACCGCATTGTTTCACTATTGTCATGGTAAACAGATTTGTTAAGACTATGGAAAGTCGCCATACACAAATTTAAGACCAGGTGTAGTCCGGCCATTTTGATAATAATTTACATTTTAGAGTTACCGGTTCAAATTTACACTAAAGATAATAGGCCCTCTGAACAAACCATAGACTAATTTTAAGACTGTTTCTGTGGCCGGTTAAGATTTTAAGACCCATTTGGTCCATAAACAAAAAATGCAAATTTGTTCCATAAATAGAAGAATTGCAAAAACGGTTTAAGTTGAGTTACCTACCTACGTTCTTTGAACGCACATATATATTAGGTCTTTACCTATGAAATTGCCGATATTTTGTCACATACAGAGAAAATAATAACTTCTATAATTTAAAATTTTAACAAAATCGTGAATATTACATCGAATTATGATCATGATAGTTAACTATCAGTAAAAATAAAGTCCATATTTTAGCTTTCGTGACATTAAAAAAAAAGATCTTGAAAGTGACTCTTTTTTTGTGAGCAAAAAAAAAGGGTGACCGAAGGGGTTGTAACTTAACCAAAACTTATTTTTTCGCTTATCTTAAATGGAAGTAAGTTAGCATAGTGTTCAAACATTAGTACATAAAAGTTTTGTTACATGAGTGTTCATGGTTGTTAAATGAACAAAGAAAATGCTATCATGAAAAATGCAACTTCTTGAAAAATCTCCATACAAATCGGCAATTTCATAGGTAAAGACCTATTATTACTACTACTATGCTACCACTACTGTGCACGTACTAACTACTATGCTAACTCAATAAATTATACCATAGCATTGAATGTTTCCGAAAGTAGACATAGTATTTTATAAAACGACGAAAAAATATTTTTGGCCAGCTTTTAGGGTCAAATACCCGTATGTGCAATATGAGGAATTACCTCGACATTCAATTGAAATATCTTTCCAGATATTTTTGATAAGCTTTCTGCATTCACAATGCTATTTTTACACAATAAAAATCTTTTTTTCTATTATCTATGCAGAAGGCAGAAGGAGAATTTAGCCTACACTTCTCACATAGGCAAGGCGGGTTGGGGAAGCCTGATTGATGTTTATAATGTATTTCCTTGCCTTGTATGACATCCACGGAAAGAGATGGAGTGGTCCTATTTTACTCTGCCGGAAACCAGACGACGAAAAACTCAATTGACATAAAGTAAATCATAGAGCTAATAGACTTTTAAATTGGCTATTACCTGATCCAGATACAGCTTCAAGTGTGGAGGGTATTCGGTCGCCTTTGAACCAGACAGAGGTGTATATTTTTCATTTTCTAGTGTCCATCCTTTATTTAGTGGATCATCTGATATGGGTTTACCTTTATGAGCTTGATTCCAAATGCCACATATGAAATTTGTTCTTAAAATTTGTTGCTTTACAACTTGATGACATGGGTTTATGCCTTTTATATTTCCAAAGGGTGATTTTTTTGTAGGCTTATAAGCATTTAAGAATATTTGATATCTCGCTTCATTTACACTATTTAACCGAGGCATACCATACATCTGTCAAACGAATTTTTCTATGTCCTTCTCTGCATTGAAATTTGACCCGAAGGCATTTTCGCCAAGTTCACTAAAAGTATCAATTATTTTTTCATTTTTCTCCAGTATTTGTAAAGGCTTGGTCTTGCCTTTACCGTAAAAAGCCGGAGTGTAGTCACAGAATAACTAATAGTACAAGTACAGAAGCAGCACTCGGCAAAGTCATTTAAATAAATAGCGACTTTATCTCCGACACTATAAAGTGCAATTCAGGTCGCGCAGTTCACCTAGTAGTGGCCTCTCTTTCTATCGCGTGCTCTTACCTTTTCTGACGACGCAACGTTAGGGTTGTCTTCTTTTAAATGAACTGCGTAGCATATATCATAATGTGATAAACGACAATTGTTTATTGGTTTTTTGATTTTGATATCCGTACACTGCACAGTAATGTTGATTCGACATTGTTACTATTATAAAGAAGCAATATCTACGCAGGGAATAAGATGCCGCGCGACTACGCAGGCGGGCGTGTGGCGGCCCGCTGCTCACTTGTTCATTCGAACGAACGGCTAGCGGTAGGTGCTTATCGCGCGACCTTGAGCGAGTGAAGGAGGCCTGGTGTAGTCACAGCCAGTAAAAGCGTGAAAAGCAGTTAATGCTTTTGAAAGAATTGGTCCCAAATGGTAATATAGCTTGTTAACATCAATGTATCTATGGGAATTATTCGACGCTAATCCCATTTCTAACCACAAGTTTACTTGTTCAGGTAAATGACTTTTATTTGCTAATGCAATGACGAGCACATCTGTGTCATTACTTCTGATAACCACGTCTCCGTCTGTAGCTGTTTATGAAATGTGGAAAAACATTCTTGAATCAGCTTCTTCGAATGAGCAGCAGAGGTTCATTTCCAGCTCTTTTTGTATCGATGACTGATTCATGATGCTTCGGTAACTGTAACAATTTTCTTGACTAGTTACGTAAAGTGTTTTATTTTTAATGATGTCACCGTAATGATTTTGTTCCCATTCCTTGGCTAAAAAAGTTACTAAAGCATTTTTAAAATTATAATTTCTTAATGCTTGTATAAAGTTGGTAGGTCTTTTTGTGTTGCTACCCGTAATAGCATAATGTCGTAGCCAGTCAGATGAAATCGAACGTCTGTCCCGTTCGTGATCCTTAATGGATGGTGAAATTATTCTGTCGAAAACAACATGTATGGAAAGACCATCAAACTTCATGATTTTGATTAAAATTTGTCTGGCTATGTCACCAAATGTCTGCGGTAGATTACCCAGTGTATGAAGTAAGAACATGCCGTCGACTACAGTTATTGTCACTTGCGAAGGATGGCCACTTTCAATTTTCTTCTCAAGATATCTCAAAAGAACTGATTTATTCGTTGTGACAAATGATGTGTCTAAGTGACTAAAGGCCAAAGGTACTGGTGTGATTGGATATTTCAAAATTTCTTTCAAATCAATATTGTTATTCACTGCCAAGCACAGCAAGCGACCCATAAAATTTCGTTCTACTTTTAATTCAACTATCATACCATCTTTTTTCTTTTCTTTGATTTTCCCAGTTTCATTTGCAAAAGTCTTCATTTTGGTACGTGTTATTGGTTTTTCGAATCTTGATGGGTCTTTTTCACATTCATTAATAAACTTTTTCTTCTTATCTTCACCTTCCTGATTAATGTTTAAAAGAAAATTCATCGTTGTTTCTGATGTTGCTCTGCCAGTTATGATATTATGTAGATTATCTTTATGCAATATTTCGCCGAAAGGATTCATGCTCTGCGTAATTTTTTCTGTCAAAGTGTCTAGATTTTTTTGATTTCTTTTCATATCCGAGGCTCTCAAATCAGGAGTTACATCTTCTTTTCTGGTCAAGCCCAGTTTGTGAAGAAAATCCATCTTTGTCGAGCAACAACAGAATTTGTCATAGTAGTCACTCCTCTTGAACTACTAGCTGCGTCTGCGTTAACAGTTTGTTCAAGCGTAAGGTCTACTGCAGATCTTGCGAAGTGCTTTGAAGTGCGACGTAATCTACATCCCTAGAGATATAACAATATCACAGCTTTAACCATCCTACTGTGACATATCCATAGTAAATAACCTTCTATACGGAATTTTCACACGCCTTTATTGTTTTTAATCGACTTAAAAAATTTAAAAGGAGGAGGTTATCTATTCGTTGCGTTCGGAAGGCACGTTAAGCCGTTGGTCCCGGCTGCATTTGCAGTCGTTAACACCCACCAATCCGCATTGGGCAAAGTGGTGGGTTATGGCCCGTCCTCCTTATCCACCCATAAGGAAGGCCTGTGCCTCAGCAGTGGAGACATTAAAAAAATGGCTGATGGACATATTTTGTAGATAGGGCCCTAATTTGTGCTATATGTAGGTATACTAGTGTAGGAAAGTCATGTATTGATAGAATCAGTGATTTCGCTACTTTTTTAATGTCTGTATAATGTAGATGATCATTGAAAGTTTTTTGTTATTTAATCGCAGGGCCGCGGGAGGTGTCATGCCCATTATCCAGTCTTGCTGCTGTTGGCGCAGTTTGCGTCGAGGATGTTACGCATCCGCTCTGTACACCATGGTAAGTAAAAATAAAATAACGGTGTTATCCACAAAGGCCGACAGCACTTGTAGGGCTGCGCAATCTTATGCCACCCTATGGTATAAGATTGAGCAGTTTTTAATCTCTTAATGTAAAAGTGAACAGGTGACTGACAGACTTTTGCCCAGCCCAAACCACTGAACCTAGAGACTGGAAATTTTGTACATAGATATTTTATACAGTACAAACACCCACTAAGAAGGGATTTTCTGAAATTCTACCCCTAAAGGGTTGAAATGGGGGTACTATGTTTGTATGGAAAAAAATATTAAATAGACATTTCAACTTGAAACTTCGTAGGAGTACTTCTAAAAACAAATAAGCAAACAGGTGTTTCGTGGTTTTCCGAAACTCAACCCTTTAGGGGATAAATGGGTTAAAAAAAGCCCAACATCGATATGGGTATCGTTATCGAGGTTTTATGGGATGTTGATTGTGAAAATGGCATTTACTTTTAAGTGGTAGACATTATTCAACCCCAAAAATGGGTCAAATGGGGTTCAAACTTTGTGTGGAAAAAATATAAAAAAGACATTACTACTTAAAACTTCTTCGTAGGAGTACTTCTATAAACAAATGAACAAACATGTATTTCGTAAATTTCTGAAAATCAACCCCTTAAGGGGTATATGGGATAAAAAGCCCAAACTCAATATGGATGTCGTTATTGAGGTTTTATGGGATGTTGATTGCAAAAATGGCATTTATTTCTAAGTCCTACATAGTAGGCTATATTTCAACCCCTAAAGGGATAAAATGGGGTTTATGTTTTGTATGAAAAAATAATATTAAATAAACATTTTGACGTGAAACTTCGTAGGAGTACTTTTAAAAACTAACAACTTTTAAAAGCAGATACGTATTTTGTGATTTTCCGATAATTAACCCCTTAGGGGTAGATGAGGTAAATAAAATAAAAAAATAAATAGAATAGAATATCATTTATTTGCATTTGATTAGAGTACACTGGAGGTCTTTAAAAGATTCCTATCCCATCCTATTCAAACATTAACAATAGCATGCAAACATTATTTTAAATTAAAATTAACAAATACCTTTTTTTCATAAATCGATATGGATGTAGTTATTGAGGTTTTTTGGGATGTTGATTACGAAAACAGTATTTATTTTGAAGTCCAACACGGTCGGTTTATTTTGTATGGATTCTTTTTTGTAAAAAGACATCTCAACTTGAAACTTCGTGGGAACTTTTGAAAACTAAAAAAAAAACAAAAATACCCAAAAATGTTTAGGTTTATTTACCCACTAACTCCTAACCTCTTGGAGCTAAGTGGCTAAATAAACCTTAAAATCGATTTGGATGTCGTTAACAGGTTTTATGGGATGTTGATGGCGAAAATGGTATTTATTTTGAAGACCAACACGGTGCCCTGATTCAACTCCTAAAGGGGTCTAACTTCCACTAAATCCCAACCTCTTGGGGATTAGTGGGTAAATAAAGAGGTGAAATGGGATTCTTATTTTGTATGGAAAAGTAATATTTAAAATATTCAAAAAAGCGAAAATGACGTTTATTTTAGGGTCCAAGACGACACGGTGGACATTATTTAACACCTAAAGGACTAATTCAAATTTTTAATGGAAAAGGAAAAATAATACGGGAACGGGTATACGGGGAATGAGAATGAGAACGGGTACGGGGACTAATAATATTAGGTATCAATGTGAAAGTTTAATGTTTGGATATTTCTTACTCAATCACGTAAAACCGGCTGAACGGATTTGGAATAGCACAAAGATAGTTATAGCCTGTGGTAAAACATGGATACTTTTTATCTCCGTCAAAGATTCCATAGCGATTTTCCGAATGTCCACGCGGACGAAGTCGCGGGCAAAAGCTAGTAACCACAAATTGAAAAAGACATACGTAGGTAATTCCCCCTGGTACACCTATCCAACGTATATGATTAACGATATCTATACTGTGCAAATAATACACTTTTTCTCAAACATGCTTGGAAATTCGAATATTATTTTGACAACCTTCTTCGTGCTAAATCTGAGTTTCCGGACAGACCTAAACCGCGCCGGCAATTTTAGAATGAGAATCCATTACTAACGTGTAATAATGGATTTTCATACAAAAATTGCCGGGGTCTGACCGTAAATGTTAGTATTGAAACTCATTATACAGTGTTATTCAGAAATGGAACGAAATTTTCGATGAATCACGACAGCCAATGAGGTCTGTGATCATCATCAATACATAGTAGTTTTGTAGGGTCTCTCGACAAATGTTTCTTTTTATTACTTGCACGTTCGAACATTTCGGGATGCTTTCTGACAAAAACACCTATTTCAAGAATCTAGAGCGAAGTCAAAGTAAGCAAATTCAATTTCTTAAATAGTTGGTCTACATGATTCCATGGGTCCAGCTCTACATATAGTTCTGACACATTTTTTCTGAACTATAAAAGCTTTATGAATGTGGGTGGAGTTTCCCCACAATAATAAACCATATCGTATTAATGAGCTAACATAAGACTATTAGTTATTCTGTGACATAACCGTGATATGCTGCAATGGCAGTTTGTTCACCAGCTATTATTTTTAATCTTTTCAGTGCAAATACAAATTTGTTAATTTTGGTGCATACTAATTTTATGTGCTCTTTCCATTTGCAGAGTGGTTATCAACAACTAAGCCTAAAAACATTGTTTCAGACACTTCCATGATATTTTCTCCATTGCAACTAATACTTAGAGGTTCACGTTTAACTCTATCATTGGAAAATTGCACAAACTTCGTTTTAGAAACGTTAACTTTTAATTAATTTCTACTAAGCCATTTTGTTATTGAGTGTATTGTTGAGTTTATATCAGTGTTATACGAGGTTTTACAAAATTCTGGTACCACTATGGAGATATCATCCGCAAATAGAATGCATTGATGCTTTGTCGCCTTAGTAATATCGTTTATATAGATCAGGAATAAAAGCGGACCTAGTATAGTTCCTTGAGGCACGCCTCATAGTTAGATCTGAAAGTATCGAGTATCTTATTTTCGTCAATTCTGGCGATGTCCACACATGTTTTCCTATTGTGTAAGTAACTAGCTAACCACTGTTGAGCATTCCCTCTTATGCCATATCGATCACACTTATTCAGCAGGATTTCATGATTTACAACGTTGTCACAGGAGGCCCCGCTGCAGTGCCTGCAGAATTATGAGCATTTCAACCCTGCCTCGTGCAGCTGCACGCGTTTCATACGAATCTTGTTTTTGTCATCTGACAAGAATTTCTGTTGAGGAACCTGTGCCATGGTTTTATCATCAAAGATTATCTCTAGCGATGAGTCTGATTTGACTCTCCGAAGTCGCTCAGAGCGCTTTGTGTTTTGCTGTGCAGCATCTGTGGGGTAACCATTGAAAACTACTGCCACATTTGAGCCGTAGTGAGTATAGTAATGTACTGTATGTATCTGTCAGCTATTGCACCAAATGATGAGCTTCGAAGCCACACAACTTTGTGAAGTAGATGCCCTCCATCCACTACAACTTCGTCAGAGGTAATTGAAATTACATGTTTTTTCGAGTGACGTCTAAAATATTGCAAAAAATTGAAGTTAGAAAACATTATAAATTTTGAAAAGCTTTTACTATACTCTGTAACTATTGGGTCTACAGAGACAATTCTAGTCTCATATTGTAGCAGTCTACTTTAAAAACGAAAAAAGGGTACCTACTATCAAAAACTAGTTCTTCAGGGTTATAATCGCCAAAATCCGAAATTTATGCGGTTTTTTCGATTTTTGACATAGTTGCGTTCGGCTCTCGAGGTCACAAACTTGGATTATTCATTCGGCGAACATCATAAACTAGTCTGGAAAAAATCAGAACCACCGTATTTGGTACCCCGTACTTTCAGGCGACAATTTTACTGGACTATACACCGCTAACAAAAAGGTTTTGTTACATTTTTTGATCATTTTTCAAAATGGCTAATATGTGGTTTTTTTTACATATCTTCGCCATTTCGAAATTTTTTGAAAAACTGATTCTTCTTAAAAATTATATCTATTTAATTATCGAACCTGCTCACAAAATTTCACGATATTTGGTTGAGAAATGCGACCTGTAGACTAGAACAAATGGACAGCTGGAAAGACATCTGGTCGGACGGAAGGAAGGACTACGAAAGAATTTTTGCCCAAGCTGAAACGACGCTTCGCGTTCGCTCGGTCAAAAAAATCTATAGGTACTTCTTAGCAATCAAACATCGGGCTTCAAAATATTTGTAGCCCGATTCAATCTTCAAAAGCGAAAAAAGAATTCCGTGTAATTCGGTAAGCGAATTACGAAAAAATTCACCCTTCGTCGCATAATGTACAACAATATGAGTATTTATCGCCTATAATCCTACTAACTAATATTATAAATGTGAAAGTTTGTGGGTTTGGATGTTTGTCCCTCAATAACGCAAAAACTACTGAACAGATTTGGTTGAAATTCACACAGAAAGTAGATGGCCTAAATTAAAACATAGGATACTTTTCATCCCGATATTCTCACGGGAACGGGAACCACGCGGGTGAAACCGTGGGCGACTGCTAGTGTTTCATATGTTTAATTTAGCATATTTTGTTAACAGGTATACTTTGCGGTCACAATAGTTACAATGGGCCATTTCATCGAAGTAGAACAACGGTTCTTGAATGGTGGCATTGATGAGCCGCAATCAGAAAGTTTTTTGGAACCGGGAAAGATAACACCTAGTAAGTTTTATTATTTAAGCAAGTAATCGATTTGATTCCCTATGATGGATAAAAACATTGTTCCTTTTTTATTTTATTTTGTCATTAATGTTCTTATTTATTTTTATAACTAAGAAAATTAATAACAGAAAATTAAGAAAATTATTAACAAATTTAAATTTATGCATTCACAATAACTGTAGTCACAGCTGCTTAACTAATTGAACTATTTGAAATGCCTACGATCCACTTTTATTAATTCTTGTATCTGTAATTATTGCCAAGCAACAATTTCTGTTAATTTAATGTACTTAACTAATTTAATCTCACAATAATATCAATGTTCTGGTATTTGTATTTGTATTTTATATCTGTAACTTCTATTTTGTAATGATGATATAAATTTGTTATAGCTATGGAAACCTATAATTGGCTTATTTAAGACTTATATGTAATTAATCAATCTGTACCTAATATAGCTGTTGGTTTTCTGAATAAATCATAAATAAATAACTTAAAACAAAGTTTGACTCAAGATAAAAAAAATGTTATTGAGTTTGACCCTTATCTTGAAAGATGATTATCCGTTAAAGTACTTAGAGACTTTATACTGGTTTGAACAGTCGTTTAAAACTCATTGTTCATAAACTCGTTTTCTATAGACCTATATTTAATCTCTAAACATTTTTATCTGTTATAAAATATTAAAGCTTATACTTTCTGGTTGTGTTTGAAAGCCTCTGGCTGTTTTCGCAACTGCGCGATTCGCAACCAGTGTTTGATTTATTCTTTTATTTTTCCGTAGTTTTTTAAAAACGATAAGAAATAGGCACCGTATCTTGGTCTCGATCCAATAATTCCCAAAATAATGATTTTTAAACGGTTTAATGTCGTTCTTGGAATCACAAGTTAAAATTATATCAACTTAAATGAAAATATTTTGATAAATCCGTTGATTAGAAGTATGTTAATTTTGAAGAGTTTTAAAGTATTCTATATTTTTAAAGAAATTCTTCGGAATAATATACCGAAGGTATAATATAGGTACATCTTTGCAGCTTTATTTTTTGTTATAGTTGTATACTCTTTAAGCGAAAAGAAAATAAACTAGAAGTAGTAGCTAGTGCTTTCTTATTTTTTGATTGTATATCATCATCAATACGTGTGCATTGTTTCCATAAAGTTATATGATATTGGTTTCTATATTTCATTGCACATCCGTGTCACGATTAGCTCCCTTAATATTTTCAGCTCGTGTCGGTATACAAAAGTGACCTAGAAAGCAAGTGACATATACGGCGCAGTTTTCTCACGCTTTGTTAAATGTTTCACTCAATTTAGTATAAAAGCTATTGATTTCGACGGAGACGGCTAGATGAGTTTAAATTAATTAGGTTTTAAAATTATGAAGTGAATAACGAATGCGAAACTTTAGTCCCTACTTGGAATTACTGGAAAGATTTGGGAGACGTAGAAAGGTTTATATGTTTTAAACATTTATTTTAGTTAATTTTGAGCTTTTGTCCGTACGCAAAATGCTTATAGAAGGTTCAGTTATGTCAATCAAAAGGTATAATCTAAAAGGAAATGAAGTACAGTAATCTTCACTGTATGTATGTATCCGCATTCAGATGGTATGACGAGGAATTAGGAATTTCAACTGACTGAAAAAAACCCGTCCGTTTATTTTAAAAGCCAATTTTGACATTTCTCTTTCCATCAACATCATCTAGTGAGGCAAATAGATGCTATTTTTATTTTTTAAATGTCACTTTGAAAAGCCCTCATTCTCTCAATATTTTTAGGTCCTATGTTTTTCTTCATAAATTATTAACGACCTTTACAAGTAAATATGTGAGAAAAGGACGAGTGTCAAAAAGCAAATCTACTGCTACGATCGGTTCGTTTTTACATGACAAGAGACTTTGGATTGCAAAAAAAACGGGGACAATACAAAAGCACTGCATGGCGGCTGGTTTTGTTCACCCTCTTTTATTTCATGCATAGTCAATTTTACGGACAAGCAAAACAATTAACATGAAAATAAATTGTTAAATGATGACAATGGGTTATACTGTTTTTGGGAAATACTGCTTTGCTGCGGTTAACATGATTTCCGATGGAACGAAACGTGGTTAGCAATGTAGTGTGTTAATACCTACGTGCAGACAGCGGAACATCACAAATGTTAATCAAAACTAAAGTCCATTTATTTTAACGAACGTTATAAGCATTGTTTTGAAATTAGCCTCGTGTTCGTGTGAAATTATAGAATAGGTACTTGTTCTTTTGCAAGGATTCGTAGTTTATCATATCTAATGTAATGGTTGAATCCCCTAATAAAGAGGCATGTGCACACACTGCAGAGTGCTGCAGACTTGTTATCGCGCCTATGTTTTTTTGTACAGCTACATTAGATACATATTCGATTGAATCAGGCGTCACTTGGCGAAAGTCCCAAACCATTTTGAAAAAGAAAAATATGTTCACCGAACAGGTGTTCGGTTGTTGGTTTACGCACGATCTAACTCCTGAGGGTACGCCTCCGAGTTGGGGCGAAACACGTGTAGAGTAGCCTAATTGGTGAAGGTGTAAGGTGTGTTACTTACTGTCTTGCTAAATGCAGGTTTGTGCACTGATATTTTGTGGTGTGCATGTGCATTTTTTTGCGGGCGGACGGGTGGTGCATCTTGCATATTGTTTGCGGGAGTAAGCTACATGTTTTTCTTTTTATTTATTCTTATGATAGTGGCTGAAATATTGGTAGGTTTATGGCAATCAAAAACAAGTTAAGTACCTATCTATTGTCAAGGACTAGAGTTGAACTGCGAAAGCCTAACGGAAATCCTGTGGAAATTGAGTTACTAGGGGTATAACATGGAAAAATGTGAAATATTAAAATTAAAACGTTTTATTTTATAATATCATCGCTTACATACCTACCATAAAAAAGTTTAAAATAAAAAGCTTTTAAAAAGAGCAACACCTTCTTCAGAAACCTTAAAAAAGGCTCTAAAAAGCAAGAAATAATGTTCAAATCGATTAATTATTAAAACACGTCCAATGAAGTCGGGTGGGACTTTTAGAATATAAACGATAAAGTAAAAAAATACTTTCAGCTTCACCCTTTTTTTAGAGCCGTTTTTTTAAGGTTTTTGTAGGAGGTTTTGCTTTTTTTAAAAGCTTTTTTGTTTAACAACATGTGACTCGATTTGTTTCCACGCAAGTCTAGCTGTTAATAATTAAATTTTACATTTTTCGCATTAACAATGCTATTTTTTATAGTACAATAATTAAAATATACCTACTAGAAAAAAACAACTCACCCGTAGCACCGAACAATGCTTTTTATCTGAGATGCTACGGGTGAGTCGATTTGCTGAAAATTGTTGAAAGTGTGTAACAAAATTAATCAGAAAAAACTATCAACGTAATTTTGTAACTTTATTGAAATTTTATTTTGTTTCAGTTACCGTATCGTTGAATATAACTCTACTTGCCTGCAGCACATTGGGCCTTATAGCATGTGTACTACTTATATTCGGTGTTTATAAGGTAAAATTGTCTTACATATAATAATTCTAATTTATACAATATATTTAATTTAAAATGAAAACACGTACGTCTGCTTGTCCGATCGAGTCCACTGCACACTCGCCGAAATGTATCCCATAAAAAACCGATAAGCTTGCAACCTTGCGTCTATGTTCAAGGCTTTTGAGCTTATTACAGAAAAAAATATCGTTGCCGATGAGCTTCCTGCCCCTCCACTCAATGGATTCAAGCGTCTGAAGCTAGTATTTAGCGGAGCCATCCCAAAGATGAGAACAGTAACTTTGTGCTTTGAGCAGCCGTTCCGGCGTGAAGTACTTTCTCACCTTTGCCAGAACGTAAAGCATTTGAGATATCAATTGTGCCTTATTCTCAATGATAGCGCCAAAATTGAGTGTTAGAGTCAATGACATGCCGATAAGCTCTAGTTGTTTAGTAATAAGGCACGGATATACCTCGGAAAGTAGGAGTATGGTTGAAATTACTCCTTTTAGCAGAGAACAGACACGGAGAGATAGGTCTTAGATGGATTGAACCTGACCAGATTGGTATCGCCCTATTCGGAGACTGCCTGCAGCGATAGGAGGATGAGGAGGAAACGGTCAGACGTATGAAGCGACGCGTGTTATTAAAAAGTTTAAGGATATTCCATATAAAATATAAAAATATAAAATCTAGCATGTCATTGGAATAAAATGATATGCTGCCAGAGTCTACCTCACGAGTGTCTTCAGTCCGCCGTTACCACGACAGCTGCAAAGGTGCCGAAGCAATGGGAAAAAATATTTATAAAAGTCCAATTAAATCCAAATTAATCGCTAAGGAAAATTCATCTAGTATCCGTTAAAAGTGTTTTATTTCAACAGTTTCTATTTAATGATCACTTCGACTCATACAAAATATTTATGTCAAGGCAATTTAGTTACCTGTAAAACTAGAATATTAAATCTTTGCACTTTTTTGTAATTTTTCGGAACTTTGAGAATTAGATTTTTTTGCTCTAGATTTTAGAACATCCGTTCCTCGTCATAATTTTTCTTTCATTTAAATACCGAGTATTTGATCATCTCTATTCGTTAAAAAGCATCCTTTAGGCTGGCTACATACAGACGGAATCCCGAAACGGAATATTGCTCGAAACGCATCGCGCAGCAAATGCATACAAATCTAATCTATGGATCTACCACACACATGCGGTAATTTTGTTCCGGGCGCAAGTCTACCTTAGGCGTGAAATACACAGAAGAGATGCGGCGGAGATAAGGCGCAGATACGGCGGCGATGACGGCGATACGTGTATTTGATTGGCCGAAAGCATCCGAAAGTCTCACATCTGCACCGTATCGCCGCCGTATCCGCGCCGCGTCGCTTCTGTGTATATCACGCCTTAGATTTTGTATGGGTACGTGTCGCAACGTTAATAATAATTACAGCTGGAAGTATCCAGAGCTGTAATTAACGTTGCGACACGTAAGTAGTAACTTACTAGACTTTTGGCCATATCTTTTATTATTTGCTAAGTTATTCGTTCTTTTTTACCAAAAAAGCAATAGAATTAACATTAGTGTAAATTAAATAAATATTAAAAGGCCTTAATATGCTTTTTTTCTTTGTTTTTATAATCTCATTTATGCGTAATCCCTTTTTGTGATCTTCCTTCTTATTTTGCTTATTCATCGAAAGAGACGTTCGATAATACTGAAAATTTATCGGGATTAACCCTTGATTTGGCCCATTTTATGCTATGTATATTTTGGCTTTCATGTGATCAATGGGTGTTAAGTTAAGGGGATGCACCCAGTAACGGCAAGACTTTTTGGTTTCTTTTTCCAGCATAGATTGCGACAGTGTGCTAAAAAGTAAATCGTCGTCTAAGTTCATGTTCATAGCTCTAAGCTCTAACGAAAATAAAACCTGTGTCGACTTAAAGCAAAAATTTTGGTAAAGAAAAAATAGGTACGTATCTCCTGTTTTCATAAATTATTTCTAAATACCAAAAAAAACACAGGACGAAAATTTTGAAAT
Organism: Agriphila geniculea; assembly: GCA_943789525.1. NCBI lineage: Eukaryota > Metazoa > Arthropoda > Insecta > Lepidoptera > Crambidae > Agriphila > Agriphila geniculea. The sequence goes on from OX038870.1 coordinate 9,099,678, forward strand.
GTTGAAAAATTCTGAATCAGATTCCGACTGTATGTAGGCAGCCTTATAGCCAAGAATCCAAATCTTTTAGCAAGTCACAATTTTGAGTTAGGAGATTTTGTTACTTCGTAATCGAGTTACTAATTGTTTCTTTGTTGTATAGTCATAATAACATTTAGATTCTTGTTTGTTTTCTTTTCTATTTATAGAAAAAACGTCTTAAATATACTCATTGCTTGATCTCGAAAAACAATATTCTGTTTTTTTAGCAGAACATATTGAATTTTAATTTTGTTTTCAGGACATCAAATTTATGCTGCTACCGTGGGTTGTGGCTATGGGACTTGAGACAATGGTCGAAATTGTCAACGTGATTTATCTTTTTTACCTCCAAACGGCAAGTATTTAAAAGTACATATTTAATAATTTCTACTATACATTACAGAATACTAGCGACCCGCCCTCGCTTCGCTTCGGTTCCTTCCTTTTTTTGTACAAATAAACCTTCCTCTTGAACTCTATCTATTAAAAAAACCGCATCAAAATCCGTTGTGTAGTTTTAAAGATCTAAGCATACATAGGGGCAGACAGGGAAGCGACTTTGTTTTATACTATGTAATGATTCTGCTAAACCTACGGCAATAGTATAGTAATGATCTAGTTGTTCCTTAATTTGGCCTTAGGGGGCGTCCTTTAATTAGGTGAGGTGATTTTGACCGCAGAAAAAATAAATACGTGATATTTGCCGAGACCCCCCCCCCCCCCCCTCCCTCCTCTAAACGCCTCACGTAATTAATGGACGTCCCTTACTTATATCATATTACACAAAAAATGTGCTATAAGCTCCTCAGAATACTCAAAAGTTTCTAATTCAAAGTCAATCAAATATTTATGCCTAGTATTGGATATTTGCAGTCAAAATAGGTACGTTGGCGGATTGAAAAGTTCCTGGCCTGACATTGAAGGGACCATCCTAGAATTTCCAAAGTACCCTCATATTTTGCGCTAATCTTTCAACAGTCTATGAGAAAACTTTGAAACGTGTAGTAAATAAAAAAACGTTTTTACGATTATTTTTGTGCGAGTATTCGCAGTATTTCTGCAACATTGTCAAAATTAAAATCCGTGCGATTATAAAGGTATCTCTTTAAGAAAGGGTTAATGCCAAAAGAAATTCACGAATACATAGTGAGGACATCAGCATCATCCACTCCATCGTATGCTATAGTAAAAAAGAGGTCAGCTGAATTAAAACGATTTGTTCCGGACTCGTCATGTTCCTGAGTCGCCGTATCCCAGATTCGCCGAATTCCAGATTCGCCGATACGTGAGCGTAAACGGGAGTGCACTGAGACAACCCTATTTTCATGTAGGCTCAAAACGTCCACTACTTATTTATTTATTTATTTATTAATAGGTCAACCAACAGCATATATACAAAAAATACTATTTTAAAGTACATAGAGGTCTTAGTCTTATATATACACCAATTACAGGTTAACACAACATTCATAAAGAGCAATTTCATCGATATTAAAAAAAGATATTAAATGTTACAAAAATAAAGTTATCAAACAATAAGCAAAACTTCCTAAAGAAAAGATTTTAAAATGTTGGTTTTGAATTTGTTTTGGGAATCAAAAAATATGTCTATACCAGGAAAAGAAGCGCAAAGTTCATTGTATGCAGCTAGAATGCGAGGCAAAGGAGAATGTTTGGCGACATTGGTACGAGAGGCAGGAATCGAAAAGGTTTTAGTTATCGGTTACAATACCACTACCGACTACAATATCGAATAAATATGTGATTTAATATTTGGAGACCGAAAATTGAAAGTCAGGGGGATAGCTGAGATCGTAGGGATCTTATATGAGCCGACAAAAATATGATTGTCAATGATTTGGGCTTTCACAAGGTGTCAGCGCGAACAGCAATAATCGATTTTCCAAAGAAGAGCAAAAACGATCATTTTCACAATTTCTCGTGATTGTTTGGAGATAACTCCAAACAATTTTAGGTCGATTTATTACTATAAAAGAAACTTGAGTTCTTCATCAAACTCTTGAACCTGAAAAACATTCGGGGTGGAATAAAATTTCAACCAATGATGAGGATGAAGCCGCTGTGAGTGATTATTTTGAGGGTCTTAAAGAATCTTTATTTTAACGGGGTTCAAGGCTTTACCGGAAAGATAAAAGTAGTGCATAGAGCTAAATGGAAATTAGGTCAATAAATAAAAATATTTTTGTAAATAATTTATTTTGTTTTCTTGACTAGGCCAGGAACTTTTCAATCTGTCTGGTATCTGAATAAACTTCTATTTTCTCGCAAATACATTGAATAGAGGTTCATTACATTACAAATCCATATTACACTCAACAATATCAGCATCAAAGTTTAGTTTCAAAGTTTGTGAAAATTCGATGAATTTGATTAATTATTTTCTTGAGCGATCTTAGTCTAATCTTAAACTTTTATTAGCATGAGTTTCGTAATGACGGATATAAACCTACGTTTGCAAGAAAGTTATTAATTAGGTAATTAGTAGCTGTAAAAAGGTATGTAGGAAGTACATTACAAGCGTGTATAGTATATTACAAGCGAGTGCTGGGAAGCTAGGACACTATTATTGTCGAGCGAGGCAGTGTAATTACTTCACGAACAAGACGAAATAAAATGTTCGTAGTAAAAAACTGAATTTAATTGGCTCGTTTGGCCTCCCGAAACAACTAGTCTTGTACCATAAGCTATATAAAAAATGCTAGATTAGTTTTCCGTTTTGAATTTGAAATACGTACTACATTCCATGCACTTATGCGGAAGTAAGTAAGAATGGTTAAATAAAAAAAAAATAAAAAAAAATCATTTCCGGTTTTTTATAACGTGATGAACCAGACCACCAAATAAATGTGGAACCTCCCACATTCTTTTTTTTAATGTAACGATAATATTTCAGAGCCTAAGTTCCAAAAAAAAATGTAAGCATCGGTTTGAGTTATATTAATTGTGCCGTTAAATAAATAACAGACACAATTTTTCTTCTGATGATGATCTTTATTCTCTAGAACTTCCAAGTTAAGTACTAGAACATCTCACACTTGACTGATTTTTGTTCCACCGTCACATCGCCCCGAGCACACGCTAAAGTGTTCCACTTTACGCTCTCAGCTTATCGTTAAACATTTGCGCAGCGTGTTTACACTAATATTAGTCAGGTGTACTAATCTAAGGTTGGCATACTGAGCTGTTTTGAATTAGTTTCACGATTATTATAACCGTTATGACTTTTGATTAAAATCAATCTCTTATCTACTGGGACAAATTGAAAAGAATCTAATGTTCGTCGATTTCAGGTAAAATTGAAACAACATAAAGTCACAGAGTATTTTTTCTTCATCAAGTTTGATGTCCGAGGAAACATGTTAATCCCGCCCGACCTTCTCTCATATCTATTCAGCTGAGAATGAGGGAGAAAATAAGCTTCCGTTGGGTCATGACATGAGACTCACTCATCACATCAGTCATGGATCTATTTGGTTGACTTTTACAGGATTGCTTTAACGATGTACTTTTGTTTCAGCTGAATTTCAACCCCATCACCTCTTTTCTATTTACACTGGATTTCTTCATCATTGTTCTTAATGTAAGTATTTTAATATTTTTAATATAATTTACTGTAATATTTTTTATCAAGTAAAAATAATGTTGTTATGTTGCGTTTTGCTACTGTCGGCTTACCTGCACGAGTCGACAGTGGCAAAACGCAACGCATCGAGCATCAGCATGAGACAGCTACTTGAAGGAGAACGACATAAAGTTGGTTTAATACATGGTCTGCCTGTAGAACTTGTCACATTGTGTATAGTCATAATAAGTAGAATCATTTACACATACACATTACATGTTTGTTTTACCGGGCCGAGTGTGATTGAAATACAAAATACATTTTTCGCTTGCGCATAGGGGAACCTATAGCCCGAGTCCCCGTATCATTGATACCCCTTTTCGGTCATGGTTCACCTGGGTGTTCAAAACGTAAGTAGGCCGTGGGACATTTAAGGGAGTTAGCACATACAACAACTAGTAAACATCCGTCCTTTTTTCTTTTACATTTTACATCCATAATATTTGAGCAAATTTTGAGTGTCATTTATTCTTTACTAGCTGATGCCCGCGATTTCGTCCGAGCGTAATTCTGTTTTATTACATACACCCTTGTTTGAGGATTCCGGATCTAACACTTCGGGACTCGCGGCTCAATTTATAACATCATAACATAAGTACTCGCTACCGTGTCATACAGACCCATTAGTCTTTTTGCATATATTTTCCAAGTAACTTGTAAATCTGAGACAATTGTATGGTAAACCATAAGTTATGTCTTCAGTTGGCAATAGTGGCAAACGGCGCTCAAACCAGTCTCTTTTCCTTTTACCTTTCAGATTTTTTTTTGCCTTTTTCCATATAGCTTTAACCCAGTGATAGGAACAACCCGTCAATTTGACTTGTAGGAAAATGCTTGAAATATTTCAAGCATTTTCCTACAACTTAGAGACCCTTTTGCGTAGTCACTTTAAAAATTTACTAGTTTGAAGTTAGTTGTTGTTTGATGCGTTCAAAAACAATAGAACGCAGGTGGACCACAGGCAAGATAAAGTGGCTGTAGTACACCCAGGTGAACCAAAACAGGTGAACCATGACCGAAGAGGGATTGATACGGCTGATACAGCCGAATACAGCGACGTGGAGTTGGAAATGTTCCTGGACGAGAGACGCAAAAAACCAGTGAGATTAAGCATGCATAAAGACAGCGTGCTTATGAGTCTAAAACAAACAAACTATGAACTAATTGTACATTTCGTAAGTTAGTTTTCAGACGATCAATAATTGTCATGGATATAAACTTGCAACAACGAATGAATCAATCATTCTACCAAGAGTCTACCATTGCGATTTGCGATGCGACGTACGTTGTCGCGATAGTTCTTTACTGCGACCATTGCAGTTTCAATAACACACTGTTGTTAAATAAGTAATACCCCTTTAATTATATCGCATTTACATTTATGGTCATTGCTTCGTATACTTATTATTATTACATCCATTACCTAGTCGATTATTAATTCTGTTACTGAGCGATTTACATTTTTGTTTACGTACAGGCAATATCCAATCCACGTTATGTAAATTTCACGGTTGGAAATGCAATAATTACTGGACGTTTACATTTAACGAACATCGCCTTTCAACAATTCATTAAAGAATTTTACGTGATCAAACGGAACCATATTCTATAATAGCAATCAGCAGAAATTTTCATTTATATTATAATAACACAGCACATTAAGTTTGAATTTTATATTATATTATAATTATTATATTGGTTATAGAATTTAATAATATTTTATTAAAAATAATAAAAAAATAGCTCTTCTGAATCAATATTTTCCGGATTATTCTTGCCAGCTAAAAAATCTAATAATATTTTAGCTGACATTAGTATAGCAGAAAGAGCTCAAACCACATTTTAACCAAAATTGAGTTAAATATGCCATCGTACTCCTGAGGGTCGAATTTATATTGTAGTGAAAACCCTATTTTTAAAACTAGCTGATACCTGCGACTTCGTACGCGTGGACTTTACGACTCCGGCGTATGCATATAAATATGAACTAATGTAGTTACATAAGAAAACACTTGTAGCAGTGTTATAATGTTACAAGTTAATAAACTGTTTTTATTTTATTTTTTTTAATTAATATTGTAAACATATTTAGTTAAACATACATAGTTTATAAAAAAATATTTATAAACTATGTTCGGAGTCTTTCCTTCGGGAGCTAATATGAAAAGACCCGAAGCGTTACTAACCCTGGAAAAGCCACATATGTAAATATCCATGCGAAAAACAATCAGTCCTTAGATCGACACCAGTGGTTTTAAGCGTCTGACCCGTATTTAGGCAAGTCGATATCATCAAATTAGGCCCAAACTGTTACCGCCTTCACCACGTGGAGGTACTCCCAGCTTATTTATTTCATTTATTTATTTAATTCTTCATGCACATTGTACATAGGCGGACTTAATGCCCTACCAGTCAACCTTGGGGTGATGTGGAGATAGTGATGCGATAGGGTGCACAACCAGTATTAAACAAAAAAGAAATCCAACGAAATATTAAGATATACAACATAATAAATTATATACCAGAATAATTATATATGACAAATGTGATATACTATACTTAATACATAGATACATAATATATACAACTAAATGTTATAGACCATTACTGACATCTATGAGCTTATGTTATTATACGCTACGGGGCGCGGCGAAAATGGCGGCGCGTCATGGCGCGCAGTTGCACTCCCGGAGTGCAACCCGCTTTTTTTACCGTTTTATTATAGGTAAGGATGTACAAGCACAGAATAGATATAACAAGGAAACTAGTTTTCATTGCTACCCCGATAAACCAAAATAATCTCAGTTCGGATTCTTTTTCAGAATCAGTTTTGACAGGAAATATCATTTTGTTAAACAACTCGGGTTGGGTCATTCCTGTGTTTATAGGTTTATTTTATTGAAACAAAATATATATGTTTTATCAGAAATGACTCAAACATCGGTCGTAGGTTTACTGGAACAACATATTTCTGTTTGTTTATCAGAAAAGAATCAAAATACTTGAGGAACGCGCAGCCTGTCGGAATACCGCGGCACCTCAGAAACCGATTGAGATAATTATTAACCTACTAGCGGCCGCCCGCGACTTCGTCTACGTGGAAAGGTTTTTTGCTATCCCTCGGGAACAAAACTTTTTTTCGGGATGAAAGGTACCCTATGTCCTTCTCTGTACCCCTGACAACGTGTATGTATGATAAAATTTCATGATGATCGGTTCAGTAGTTGAGACGTGAAGGCGTAACAAACAAACAAACAAACAAACAAACGGACTTTAGCATTTATAATATTAGTAAGGAAGATAGGTTGCTGTAACCTTTTCAATGAAATTATTGTTGTTGTTATCCAATTGGGAAGTTACAAGTCCACTAAAAGTATCTCTGATTACTTACCCGGAGTCTCGATGTAAAATAATTTTAACCAATTTCAGTAATAAAACTATTTTTATTTTTTATTTAGGTATCGGAAACTGATTGATGATCTCGTTTGTCTTCTTCTTATGGTGGTTTTGTTTGTTGTTTAAATAACGGGCTAAGACGGATAGCAACAACACAAGGGTGTAACAAGACCCTCAACGAAGCCGGGTCTACGTATTCTGCCCATCATCAGGACCATTTCTGTTCAAAATTATTGCTGGGAAACGATTTTAATTTTTGGTGTTAAAAAAGCATTGCATACATTATCACGCAATTTAACTCGTACAACAGACTGCGACCTGCGACTGTACTGTTATATTTTTCAGTCTAATGGTAGTTTTGAGTCCTTTCTGAGAAAGTAAAAAAAATAACTATCTTCACAAACTTACGACCACCAAAACACGATACATATCGCGTGATATAGCTTTTATCGACACTCAACTGTCAAAATCTATTGTCTTTTGACAGTTTAATGTTTAAGTTTCTTAAAATGAACGTAGGTCAAAATACCCATTTCTCATCGCATAAGTATGTCAAAACACCCGGTTATAATAATAATAATCATTTATTTCGACCAACTTTGGATCATATATTATAGCGGTAGTTTTAGCGGTAAATACCGATCAGCAAAAATAATTTTCTTTTTTTGGGTTTTTATGAATTTAACATCAATTTTGCTTCACATGCAACGTAATGATGATTATACACTTACAAAAACAAAATAAGTTACAAAAATCAAAACTAAATAAAATAAATCACTTCTTGCGTCTTCTTATGCGATTGCGTCGTCGTCGATAGCCTTCCTGATCACACTGCCTAAAAAGCAAATAGACTAAGAGGGCAAAATGACCAAAACGGAGAATGACTAACTTACAGAATGACTACGGTACCGCCCCCGCACCCGATTGCAATAGACATGACATTGGCAATCAGAAAACACATGTCATCGGGTAACAAGTGGCCATTATCAAGTTTGTTGTATAGTCTGTGATCAAGTTGTATCTACATAAGGGGTACGGAAGTGGTATTGTAAAGAGGTTTCTCAAATACACCCTACTATTGGGAGGGTGCGAAGGTATAATAATCGATCGCAGCGCTCATGGTGGCAAAAAGTAGAAATAAAGAAGGCTCTGTAATCTGCTTGAAAAAGATATTTAATTTATTACTAGCGATACAGGAATAATTATATATGTTTATTATCACTTAGTAAAATTATTAAAGTAGCTTTATCCTCTTGTTTTACAAAATCTACAACTAAAAAAGAAGTAAACAAACCCTGATATAACCAAAATAAAACACTCTTTTTGAATAGATCTTACTTGCCATATTTAATTTAAATGACCAAAAAATGACTTCACAACACTTTGTCCACCCAAATCACAGTAATTTTGAAATTTACATTAATGTTAACATTTTGTCACAATGCCGCCATTACATATCAAAACGTCAAAACGGTCAGGTCAGAGCCAACAAAGTTGCAACACGCTAGGTGGCGCTAAAAGCGTGCACGGAGCCAATAGGTTAAATGCTCTAAACCCACATATTAACAATTTACGAGCTTAGAATTTTATTCAAATTCATTTTAACAATTTAGTTGGCATCAGCATGACTTTTGGGTAAAATATTTATCGGGAAACGGATTATTTAGGAAAAGGTAGTGACGGAAACGATCATTTTGGGATTAGGTCTTTTTGTGAAACAGATATCAAGCCAAACCTATCTTTTGGGAGAAGCATATTTTAGGAAACACTCATAGTAGTGGCCAGATAATTAGAAACACCAGTCGATTTTCATGCAAACGTTACCTCGTTTGTATGAAAATCGACTGGTGTTTATAATGGAAATCATGAAACTGAAAACTCTGATCTTTATATGTCTTAGAATACTGATCAGATCAGTTGCGTGTGTATAGTGATCTGGGTCTCCTCCATTCACACCCTGGATGGTCATCATCAGATCACTGCTAGATCAATCCCTGGCGGAGAACCAAGGCTTCCAAGTTACCTCCAGTCCATCAGCCATTTTTGATGTCCCCACTGCTGGGGCACAGGCCTTCCTTATGGGTGGATAAGGAGGACGGGCCAAGTTACCTCGTTTGTATGAAAATCGACAGTGTTTTTAATTATCCGGCCCCACCACTATGAGTGTTTCCTAAAAGCGGATTATTTGGGATAAGGTGGCGACAGGAACGGATGTTTTGAGAATGGGTGTTTTGAGAACGGGTGTTTTGGGAAACGGGCAGAACGTTCCGAACGATCACTATATCATCGTATTTCGGGTGTCATGCGAGGTGGGCTGTACCTTTAGCACGAAAAACTAACCAATTTGTACTGAGTTCAAATGTCAGATGTTGAAATACAACGTGTAACAAATGAAATAAACCCATGCCGAATATGGAAGATAGCCAAAGAAAATCTGCAGTTTCATTCAAAAATTCATAACGAAACTATCAAAATGTATGAAAAAGCTGTTTTTTCTTGATATTTCAGAGTTCCATAGTAAAAGTTGTTCAGTTTAATGGTCCCCATCCACCATATTCGACTTTATGGGTTTTTTTAGCACGTTGTATTGAGGTATTCAGGACATTGTGAGTTTGTAGGGGTTTAGAAAAAAAAAATGTCTTCCAGCCTTTAATTTAGAGGTTGTTTTTGTTTTTATTTTCAGATGCAAAATGTTAAATTACTTACTACAAAACATGCAATGTTACATTTTACGTTAAAACGTAGCTAATAACACTGTGTACAATGCAATTAAATGGACTAAATTATAATCGTTAATTTTCTCGAGTATATTTGCTTTTAAAATTAGTTTTATAAATATTCTATATGATATTTTGAAGTGAAAGACGAGACCCGGCCGGTGTTTTCTTCAGCTTATTATATTTATCGCGACAGGGGAGGGATTTATGCTCGCATTTGAAACGGGCTTCGGGAATACACTTGAAGCGTTGCGTTGTAGCCTTGTTTTTCATGTCGCATTATTATCGTATTTCATATTTTCGTAATTGTCCTCTTATTTACCGTGGTTCAAAATTAAAGAAGCGAAGTCAATAAACTTGTTCGCTACACTTTTTTAAGACAGATCCAGAAAAATATATTTGTAATTTAGACACCAAGATTCCAATGATCATATCATAAGATGATCAGTTTTCGGCTGAAAGTTGCAATATGACATTCTTTATCCGAAGAGCTTTATAGCATTTTAATACTTGGATTATTTTATTTTACCTATAAACAATATTATTTTACCACTTAAAATAAATCTCAATGTAGTATAGAAACTTTTCCCTTTACTTTTCGCTTTATATGGTTTCGCCTAATGGAAATTACATGCCTATCCCCTAAGGACGGTCCTTGTCCCTCAATTGAGAATCTGATATCTTTACCGGGATAAAAGTATATTGTTATTCGAGAATTGAAATCTAATACACATCAAGCTGATTTTCTATTTCTTCATTCTTATCTAATAATGTTAGAAGCATAATATAAACATGTCTGGAATATATACGTTTATTTACTTTGAAAATCATATAATATTTTTTTATTTATTTCAGACCATTAAGTTTGTCCATATAATTGAGTAAATCTTACAAACTGTTAATGAGGTAAGGAAGAGCGGGGCTATTCGGTCAGTAGGCTATTCCATCAAATGACTTTTTAGCCTTTAATTGAACTCGTAATTACTAGTGACATCTATGTACAGATAGAGAATTTCTTATTATATGTAACGTATACTAGGTAGCGCTGTTAACGTGTAATCTGTTCGATTCGATATGCATAATTCCAAAGGCAACATTTTTTAATGTGGAAGATGCGAAAACGCTCCCCAAGATTATTTTTATTTTAGGTAGTTTTTGTGGATTTTTCGAAGTCTGATCAAGGTAAGTGACATATTAATAACTAGAGATTCTTTGTAAACCATTGGTTTAATCCTACGCTTTCATTTCACAGTACTATCGAGTCTGACGTAATAAACCGCGAAAATTTTAAAGCTGGGTAATTCAGTCAGATTGAGTTTACTTAATAGCCCCATCGTTTTTGTATGAAGTTGCTTTGGTTTGTTTATCAATTATTATGACCCCATCCCTAAAATATATGAAAAACTGAAGAAATTGACGGAATAGCTCCACGAAAACTTTAAAGTATTTTTTCTTGAAACTGAACCATAGTAACGCTCCATAAAGTGCAGATTCTAATTATTACTGTCGTAAGTATTATCTTTTTCTGAGTTTTACCAAAATTGCTTCATAGATGGCTTGTACAATGTACTTTGACGTAATTACCCCACGAGGGGTTATTACATCAGAATTCAGTTTTCACAAGAAATTTGCTTGTTTTTCAAATTGGCCATGCATTTTCTGAACTCTTTTTTCTTATCGAATGAGGAATAGTGAGTGATACTGGTGTTAGAGTTTATCAAGCCGCCTGTAAGGCCTCTAACTTGGCTTAACGACTGTTATCAGATGACAACAGCCGGGACTGACAGTTTAACGTGCCCTCCGACCTCCGAACCACGGAAGCGCTTAGTTGTAATGCCACTTTAACGGTCACCTATCCGAAACCTGACCGGATCGAGCGTTGCTTAACAAACGTGATCGAATACGACCAGTCTGTCAAGTTCCGCCATTAGCGCTTCATTTTTGTTTTCTTTGCTTGAAGATTGATGCAAGTTTAGAACATGAGCTGCTTACTGCTATCGCGTTACGTACACATTTCTTAAAAATATATTACATATTCTAGCACATATAGTTACCGCAGCAGTACATAGCAATTTATTATTTATTACATAAATGTTTTCAATTTCCAACGAATAGAAACGACATTTCTTTGCTGATAATTTTCCTGGACTGACGTGCAAGGAGTAAACCATGACAACGAACATCCAAGGAAATTATAAGTACTTCGTTGTAAGAGTACTTATAATTTCCTTGGATGTTATAAGTACTTCGTTGTAAGAGTACTTATAATTTCCTTGCGATCATCATATTCGAATTTATGAGTTTTTCAGAACAGAATAAAAAAATGACATAGTTTCGTATTTCCAAAAATAAGGTGTTATTTTCAAAGGAGGTTGACGAACAACGTTACAGCACTAGCTTGAAAAAGCAGTAGAGCTCCGTCTTAGATGGTTTACAAAGTGAAGTAGATTGTCTTGTAATTTTTTTTCTGTCAAGCATTTACAACATACTGACCGACCCCTCCAAAAAGCTGGCCTGGCTACGCGTATGTAAAGGTGGGTCAACATTTCAATGAACAAGACTTCGTGACTGTGTCACTGGCGCGTTTTGTATTTTTTGACATGATCGTGTTAGTTAATTCTGCTGCTTTTATTTTTTAAGAACGCCTTACTTCCAGTGACCTTCTCATTGAATCTTTTTTCGTTTCTCTCGACACTGACTCTTAGACATACAGCATACAGCAGCTGCTAGCTAATGGAAACTGTCAAGTTGAACGACGAAAGCTTTTTTCTCGTTGTTCGCGAGGTAGACGTCCTTTCTGAAATAATACTGATTCTATTTCCTGAGACAAAAACGTTTATACTAACAACTTGTACTATTATGTATTCTGTGTAGTGTAATAACTAGAAAAGGAAGTACTTTTCTAAAGAAAAGAAGCACCTTCTGTTTTGTCGAAGGTTAAAACCCTCGACAAAACAGAAGGGGCTCATAATTTAACGTATTATTGAAGGGTTTTCCAAAAAGAGCCGGTCGATGTTGAAATGGAAAAAAAAGCTGTGTGTGAGGTATTAATGAAATTATTATTTTATTAGAAAGGCCCAAACGGCATACGTTTACTATGGAATATCACATCGATTAAAGTCCGCCGCGAGTTCTCACTATGGTACGCATCCGAGAGGTCCTATTATATGACTGTCGCATAAATCTGGCTGAACTTGAGCGATGGTCTGAGTTATGTTGACTTTGAGGACAGCAGTCGTTCGAGGCTTATTGGCATAGACCTGAGATTACAGAAAACCATGGCACGTAACGCCGTCCTGCTGGAACCAGAGATTGTCTACGTTCAATTGTTTAATGAGGGCCAAAATAAATTGGTTATCGATCATCCATCTGTAGAAAGTACGGATCAATGACGCCGCCAGCCCAACATTGTTTTATTTCAGCACAAATTTCAGGTATGGTTCTTGTAGTAGGTAACTTGTTTTCCTTCATCCAAATCGGGACCATTCCACCATAGTGAAAAACATTATATAAATAATATCAGCAGGATTGACAGCAGAAACTACATGATTCCAGCAGGCGTCAGGTAATAAACGTTGAATTTCTGACACTCTGTTTGCTACAAATGTTTGCCAGCGCTCAGCCTTCCCTCTTATCCATCCGAGAGTGATCATTGCATCGGTCCAGCAGTATATTTCGATATCAGGTTGATTCAACGCATTTTGAACCGTGTTTATTAATTTGGCTAAAAGCCATGCAGAACACAGTTCTAATCTAGGTTATGTAGATTTGTGTTTCTTCAGCGCTACTTTCGATTTCGCTTGCAGTAATGTGACATGATAGTAGTCGTTGCACTTTACTTGGCAGTACACTACTGCACCGTAGGCTTATACTTTTCATTTCTCATCATATGACACCATCTGTCTATTTTTAGATTTTCAATGAACTGCAATTGCGATTGCATGTTATTCCATTGTTTACTATGGTTTTCGTTAATTACTTTATCCCAGTCTGTTCCACTCGTCCAAAGTTCTTGTACCAACAGTTTTAAATTTATTATTATCGGGGCTAACCATCCGAGTGGGTCAAAGATTTTTGCCATTTCAGATAAGACAACCCGTTTTGTTGGTAATTTATTTTCTGTAATATTAATTTTAAAATAAAATTTGTCCTCGGAAGGTGACGACCATGCTACCCCTAATGTTTTTCTGTTTTCATCCAATGGTAGTTTTAACAGTGCGTCTTCCTTATTTTGACTTGATATATTTCCCAATCATTCTGCGCTATTCGACGACCATTTCCTCAGTGTAAAACCGCCTTTACTCAGCATAGATATGAGCTGGCACTGTAAACTCTTTGTTTTTTCCAGGTCTGAACTTCCAGATTCCGTCGTCAACAAAAAAATCAGTCAACGTGGTCTGGCTAGCCATTGGATAGTCAATCTTTTCATCTATTGCCAGTTGCTGTAATGTTCTGACAGCTAGATAAGGTGCACTCGTAGTACCATATGTAACTGTAGTGAGTTCGTACTCGTCTATTGGATAATCTGGATGAAATCTCAACACTATCCTTTAGTACGTCATGTCGTCTACGTGTATTTTTATAAATCGGTGCATGTTCATAACATCCGCCGTAAATGCAATCTTATGAGTACGCCATCGTAAAAGTATGCTGTTTAAATCTTGTTGTAATCGCGGAACTTTAAGTAAGTTGTCATTTAAACTTATTTTCGAGCTAGTTTTGGTACTTGCGTCGTAAACTACCCTTAATTTCGTTGTCAATTAATCTTCACGTATCACAGCTTGATGTGGGATATAATATTTTCCCTTATTATAATAATTTTTTGGTACTTTTCTCATGTGACCCATTTGTAAATATTTATTCATAAATTCATGGTATTGTTTTTTTAAATCAGTTTTTTTTTAAATTGTCGTTCTAATTGTAATACTCGCGCCGCAGCTCTGTGGCTAATTACGAAATTAAAGCTCCCCAAAAAAACATTAAATATTAAAAAAGATAGTTAATTTATTTTCAGGTATTTAAATAGTCAGACATTTCATTAACCACAGGCTACACAATGCGCAATCGTATACTCGTGTATGGGTCCGAAAAATTATTTCCTATGGCGTATTTTAGTTTTTAATTTACATCTCTAATTGTCCCAAGAGAAAATTACTTACAGGGTAACAAACAATGTCGTCGTCATTCGACGCGCGCGGTCGACTTATTAACTTACTTACTTGCTGAAGTTAATTCACCGTTTGGACGCAACTTGCCATTTTCCGATTAAGTAAGTAAGTAGAGGGACAGTTGAACTTACTTATGGATGTATAAATCGGCCTTTAATTGCCGAACTACATATCACAGCAGAGCACATTGAGTCTGTAGGTACTCGTTGGCTGTTGCTTGCAATAACCTAATAGGAAATTAGACTTTAATACTATACAGCATAATGCATTTCAATAAAAGCGATAAAAGGCTGTCTTCACTCACAAGTATTTTGCTCATACTGAAGCATGGCATTCTAGCAGCCTAAATTGTCTGTACTCGTATGTCTTTTGCTCTTACAGATAAGAGCAAAGTGTATTTTATTTCAATCTTTCTCTGTATTAACATGTAGTATGCTCTTCAGCTACAAGAGCATATTGCGTGCGATTTCAGAGCAACCACTGTCTGTAGCACACATTTTGGCAATACGCCGCCCGGTCGCTGGGCGACTCAGAGTCGTCGGGCAACTAGCCACGCCCAGTCGCTCGGCGACCAAGAGATTCAAGACACGGGTTCAAATGGAAGCGTACGCACTGCGAGCGACTGTCGCGGCGACTGAACGTCGCGCACAAAATGGCTTTCGATAGGTACTGAAATATTTATTTTAGAAATAGAATTGCGAAAAGCTATTTGGGATTTATTAAGTAACAAATATTCTAATACTCGGAATTTAAAGAAATAACAGTGGGAGGAAATAGTGGAGTTATTTGGAGGTGAAGGATTAACAATCAAAGAATAAAAACTTTAGGTAGGTACTTATTACAATGTCATTTATTTTATTGCTTGTCTAATGAACTCTGCCCATCTGCCATGGCAATTGACCCTCCTTAGTTCAGTCATAAAATAATCAGCAAACATATCTCTGAACGATATACCACGTCTCGTAGAGGGTTACCAGATGGCATATCTAAAAATGCTGACAAGGAGCCTGATTTCTACTAAAAAGTCCTGTCATTTTGCTAAAGCCCCATACGGCTTACGATAACACATTGTAGATATACCTAATAAATTATTATTTTTCTTGTTATAAGTAATGACGTAGGTACAAAATTAATATTTCAAGTAAGACGAAAAAGCTTTAGTTTATCGTTTTTAAGTTTTAGTTTTTGATTATTTATAATTTGAAAATTGATTACTTATTGCAAAGTTGATTCTGCACGACTGTACCAGAAACACTACACGTATCGAGTCGCTCGCTTAGTCGCCGGTCCTTGCGTTGCTGGGAGACTGAGTCGCTCGTCGACCGGTCGGCAGTGCGTTATGTATGGCTCTTAGTATGGAATCTGTTAACCTATACGAAAAAAATCGGTAATTCATCGCAACTGATGAAACTAGTTTGAATCGATAGAAAACGTCAAAATAAACATGAATTCTTATAATCTAAGCATGAATTATAGATTTTTTCAAAATGGCGGGTATGCCGATAAGGTTACACATGGTCTTTGCTATACATTTTACGGACTAATTAAAGGTATTATATTATTTATTTTAATAAATTTTATGCTCTTCCCAACTTTGAAGGGTCTTAAAACAAATAATACGCAATATATATTATATAAAACCAAAAAGTATACAAGCTACTCTAAAAGTTGAATATGTTTACGATTTTTATTAGTGTTTCGTTATTTTATTAATTAGTCATCATCCCAATTATGTTTTTCATATAAGTTGTAAACTTTTCCGATAAGGTATAATAATATTGTCATCCTAAAAGTATTGGCTAGGATCTAGTACTTACGATATAATCCGTTTATACGGCTTTTGTATGGGTTCCTTCTATTGTGTATCTATCGATTTTTATTGTTCCTACCTAAAGCCTTGTAAAACCGCGATTACGACAATTCCCGTAGTTGTATTGTGTAACACTTTGTAACATTTAACAAGAGTGTTTCATCGATATCACACGATAAGTGAGAGTATTTGGTCTCATCCGTATCCTTGAAATATTTACCTGTCCGCTAGTCGCGATTAGAGTTACCAGATGGTATGTCTAAAAATCCTGACAAAAAGCATGATTCCTATTAAAAAGTCCTGACATTTTGCAAAAGCCCCCACAGGGCTCGTAGGTATGTAGGTAATACTAATGTAAATAATGTACTAAAAACTAATTAGCATCCCGCGACTTCACTCTCTCCTTCCGACCCTGACGAGGTAGCAAAGATACAGACAAGTAAGTAATTACAATAAAAATAAAACAAATTTTATTTGTACCTTCCATTCTAGTTAGAATTAGAATTGTTTCAGGAAAATAAAATATCAAAAGATTAGAGCCAAAAAATATATTTGTCATCCAGCAAAAAACTTATTAATAAGTATCTCATGCCGATTTCACTAGACACACACACAACACACTACATTGTACGTCAGCAGCACATCAAGCTATATAAAACTATCAAAACTCTCCAATTAATTTTAAACCCTTAACTGATTGAGAAAATTTGTCACTTTGTGGAAGCCCAGCGTGCCGTCTACTGTACATGAAAACTGACCCCCGAAGAAAGTTTAAAAGAACCTGTGGTACCTACTTGTCACCTGAATATCACAATCACTATCACTACCTTGATTAATGTCCTTAAATTCGCTATTACATAAGGAATATTATCATTTACATATTAGGTACTTAATTTACAAACAGTGTGGTTGATATCAAGACACCCTGGAACAGCAGGTTCAAATACTTTGTCTTAGCCCCATCTTAGACGGCGCGACTGAAAATAAAAACTCTAATCACCAATGAGTTTCGAAATAGTCACTGCACTAGTATTTCAATGGCTGTTTATGCACGACGTTACCAATCACAAACTGGCAACCGGTCATGCTGGTTGCGCGCGACTGATTGCTAACCGAAACTGGAAACTCTGTTGCAATTCAGTGAAAATGAACGACTAAATATTAAAAATACAATTTGTCCAAGAAGTGGAAAAGCATACGTGTTTGTTTAATTACACATTATAGTGTAGTCGAATTAGCAAAAAGATTGGAAGTAATTCGTGTAGTTGTCATTTTTTATGGAATCATTAGAAGACATGAATATATGTGTCCTCTGAGTTTGCACCATTCCTGCTATGTACGGAACATCGTTTAATGTTAGGTATTAACATTAAAGTCCCATTATTTTGAAATTTCATTAATCTGATTGTGGTAAGTTTAGATATTATGTAGATACCCCTTTGGTGTATAAATACTTTTCATCAAAAAAGTGTGAGGTGTATGACACAGTAATAAATGATTATTTTTAATTTGCGGCTCAAGGGAAATTCAGCCTGTCGGTGCAAACTCATAATAAGCTTTTTAAAGCATCATAAACACCCAGAGAAAGCTTGGAGTGAAGCGGGATGTAGTCTGATGTAGTAGAGAAGTAATAACTCCTCATCGCTCGAATCGTTAGCCATTTCAATATTACTCCGAAACAACTAGAGCTGTATGTAGCAAACCGTATGTATTCGTTACTGAGTAACGGGTATACAGCCTGATTCAAAGTACTGAATCGGTACTCTCGATTAAATTTCGTTACTCGCATCGCTCGCATCTGTAATCGAATCAGGCACAAATAATGTTTTGTGCCTGAAAGCAGCAAGTGAACGTGGTGATTGAATGAGTGTTCGTTGGCACGTCTCGGTTTTGTTCGGATTTTTTCGTTTCTACGCATGCGTAGAGCGCGCTTTTTTTAAACCGCGCTTTATTTTTGACTTGACAGTTTGAATTTTGTTACCTATCGTTCGTTACTTTTTAATTGTTGTTGATAGACAAAATTATTGTTAATTGTGTTGTGGTTGTGGTTTAAATCTGATTCTATCTGATTGATTTACATAATTTGGTGAGAATTTGATGCAAAGGTAACGACAGACTCTACATCAACCGTGGCTACCAGTATAATTACCATGAGGCAATATATGGAAGAAAGAATTATAAGCCGATATGAATGCCTATCGAAATGGTGGAAAGCGTGAAATATTCAATACCCAGAGCTGTCATGTTTAGCACATAAATACCTAAGTGTTATGGCAATCTCAGTGCCATCAGAGAGAACTTTCTTAAAATCTGGTCAGATTCTATCTGAGTGACGCAGCTCCCTGAAACCGGAACGCATGGAAAAAAAATTTTGAATATGAACCAAAGGTTTATTTAATTTCATTTTAATTAATTGTTTCGTGTAATGTGTTTGTTTTCTTATTATGTTAATTCTCTTAATTTAATATTGAAGAATCTTTTTGTTCCGTTTTTGTAATCCGTCCGTCCATACTTATAGTAGGTATTTCAATTAAATATTATTAATTTCAGACATATACTCGCAATCCTTAATTTCAATCCAATATGAAACCCTAATTTAATATGCTAGTACAGTAACGAAATTTACAATAGGTACAAGGCATCAGACTGGTTCGTGTGCGAAGAGTACGAAGCACACGTATTTCAACACGATAGTTGTTTGTAACGAAAGTAACGACTAACGATACTATTGTAACGAGTACAATTTTGTCCGGTAAAGAGTACATACGAGTAAGGATTTTTACGTTACTTTCACAGCTCTAGAAATAACACACACACCGCGTTTCGTGTAGGTTTCAATAAAATTTGGTAGTGCCGTGTACGAATCTCAGTCACTAACCAACCAGTTTACAACTAGAGTTGCTAACTAGTTTCGTCAGTTTTGAGTAGCGCCGTGTAAGAAGGGGCTTACAGAACTCATACAAAATCTATTTAAGTAAGTAATTGACTTGTCCACAGATATACGCAATGGTGTGCGTCATTTCACAGTTCCAGGAATATCTCGAGGGCCGTGGAACAGCGGCGTTTGACTACTCTGATAGGGTGAGTGCTCCGAATCTAATCAACGCCGGACTATTACAAACTATTAGACACTTTATTAGGTTCGACGGTTCGCCCCCAGTGCTTTGTTGGTAGATAAAAAACTTTTATTCGTCAACCCCGGTGCAAGGTGTCTGAAAAGTTTACTACCTAATTACGTTACTAAAACTATGCATAAATTTTGTATATTACTGTATGTTTTCCTGAATAAATAAAATAATATCATACATGCCATGCACATCACTATGCATAATATTCTTATCTAAAACTTTGGCTCTGCCTGCCTAGCATGACCGATTTATATCGCGTGATATAGCATTTTATCGACACTCAACTGTCAAATTCCTTTGTCTTTTTGACAGTTAAACGTGATAAAACGCTATATCACGCGATATAAATCGGTCATGCTAGGCAGGCTGGAGTGTTAGCTTTATTTCTTAAAATTATACCCGTGTTACCAATTTTAGGCGTTATATGTAAATTATTCCATCATTTAATTAAGAACGAATATATAATCAATTTATAACTATATATAACCAATAATAGTTTAAAGCTGGACAATTTTGTAAATACCTACGCAAACTTTTATAGCAAAACGGCAAGTACCACGATACTTGTATTGTGGTACTTGTACAAAAAATATTCGACTGTCCATACAAATGTCCGAACGAGTCTACCTTTTATGGCAGAACTTTTTTTGTCATAATTTTATTATGCATAATAACTAATGGCATAAACTTCATGTCGCAGAAAATCGTTTGGCGTACACTCATTTATCATACACTTAAAACGCTTAATTTTGTAAACCAGAATCATCTTTTGGCATACATTTCATATCCATAATAATTAAATAGTAGAACCATCATATCGCAGAAAGTTCACAGTCAGAACCATCATATCGCAGACAGTTTATAGTCAGAATCATCTTTTGGCATACATTTCATAATCTATAGTTATTAAAGGGCAGAACTATCATATCGCAGACAGTTTATAGTCAGAATCATCTTTTGGCATACATTTAATAGAAAATTCATATCTAGAATAATTTTGTATTACTTACACGCATGTTTCATGCTGCATGCATCCTTACATGCAGACAAATAAACATGCAGCAAGCATGCAGCATGCAAGCAAGCATGCAGCATGCAAGCAAGCATGCAGCATGCAAGCAAGCATGCAGCATGCAAGCAAGCATGCAGCATGCATGCAAGCATTGTGGAGCTCCGCTCGCTTCGCTCGCTCCGCTGCGAGTGGTCAAAACACTAACCTAACCTAACCTACTGGTAGGTGCATTAAAAGTTTATCTTTATAGCGGGGGGCCTCAGGCCCCCCGACCCCCCCGAGCAGGGGGGCCAGCCCCCCTGCACCCCCCGGCAAGCATGCAAGCAGCATAAACAAGCATGCATGCATGCAAGCAAGCAGCATGCATATCGGTTTTGCAGCGATTCGTTCTGTTGTTGACTTTTGTAGCACAACATTTACAAAAATTCAACATATTGACTTTTTAAGACAAATTTTTAATCAATTTGAAGTTAAAATGCATTTTTTTAGAGATTACAATATGCTTGATGACATTATTCTTAATGAAATTCTGCCAAATTCGTGGTATACCATGTGAAAATTATACCAAATAATTGTCGACTAAATAAACGTTATGCCAAACGAAATCCTGCGAATAAAAAATTTTTCAAAGGTATTTATGCCTAATGAAATTCTGCCATCTGAATAGTATGCCATTGTAAATTCGGACATGTAAACATTCTGCCAAACAATAATTATATTAAACAATTTTTATGCCTTAAAAATATTCGTTTAAAGAAGATTCTGCCAAGTGTGTTCTGCCAAATAAATTTCGGAGCATCAAGTTTCTGCCAGATAGAGGTAACCCTGTCCGAACAGCTGATCGAGTTTTATATGTTTTCATAATTAGAGTAGATTTTTTGTCTGTTTTCGGAAAATTCGGAGAACGAATGTTGTTGACTAGAATACTAACCTACTCCTGCGAGGTTGTTGGTGTTTTACAAATAATCCTGTAAATCACATTCATTTTCAGAAGAAAAACTTTCCCAAAGTATTTCTTTCAGCAGCGATATGTTCTTTGGTTATTATAATTTTGTATTGTATTTAATATTTATAGTTTTCTTTTTTGACAACTGAGTGTCACTTTAACGGCAGTTTTCGAAAGCAGCACGCCCATTCTCCTTACTACCAAATCGTTGTTTTGGATCAATGTTCTTACGTAAATGACTGCATGTGACCCAAAATTGGCGCTCAAAGAGTTTAATTAACCCGCTTCGCAAAAGCGCAATATTTATACCACATTAGCTAGCAAAACGACAACTTGACGCAAAATCACATATTCGCTAAAAAACATTTTCTCAAAATTCGCAAAAATAGAATAGAACAACATAGAATAGGACAAGTTCAGAATATAGTTCAAATTGCGTGCGCAAAATTCATTATTTCACTTTCAGTTAGCGACAGTGCAGTATACCGCCACTGGTCAATAGACTATCACGACTTTGTTTCAGTTAGCGACAGTGCAGTATACCGCCACTGGTCAATAGACTATCACGAGTCACGACTTTGTTTCAGTTAGCGACAGTGCAGTATACCGCCACTGGTCAATAGACTATCACGACTTTGTTTCAGTTAGCGATAGTGCAGTATACCGCCACTGGTCAACAGACTACCACTACCAGCTCGGTGCCAAGCGGCCGCCGACGCTCCGCAGGCAAGCCCTTGCCAAGTAGGCATGACCCCGAGGAGTTTTCAGAGGCACCATCAAAAGCTATCAGTGAGTTGCACTGTCGACATCACTGTAAGTCTTGATTGCGTGGTTAAACATGTATTATTTGTATTAAAACATAATATTAAATAGATTAGTACTCATATCCAAATCAAATGCGATAAGCGTCTCTCTACTAAATACTATACCGATAAATGCTGTGCGTGGCTTTGATTATTATACCACCTTTATGCTGGAAAATTCAGTGGTAATAATTCTGTCATTGATAATAAAATTTAAACAATCACATCACAAATTGATAGAATTAAGCGTAATTTACCTTTTTAGCGTCACTTGGTAGCTAAAATGCAAAAATTTTAACAAAGGGAGCTTCGTTAATTTTGGTATAAGAATAAATGTTTAGTAAGAAATCTCTAGAGCATGTTTTTTTCCTCGAATGACGACGAGGAGAGGAACCTCATATCATGGCGATCAAACACACCTAATTTTAACAACAATTTAAGCTGAGGGTGGGCTATACTCAAGTGATATTCATATGGAATGCGACATTTTTGAATAATTGTTTACCAGGACTAATGTGCTTACTGAGATAAAATAAATCAAATCATTTGTGTGTGAACCGATTCGTTCTTCTTGAATAATAATTTTCTATTGTTTCAGCTTCTGTGCTTTCCAAGCCAAGTCGTTCGGGCATTAAAAAACATGTGCAGTTTCCAGACGAGCAAAGTTGTATAGAGGAAGCTACTGAAGTGCCCATCGTGGAGACTGAGTCCAAACCTGGTAAAATGACAATTCAGTTTATTAAAACGTAGATATATAGATCTGTTTATTACTTTACCACAAAATAAATAATTGTACAGCTATTACCACTTAAGTAGTAAGTAAAAGAATAAACAACGGCTGTGGAGCAGGGCTCTTAAAATATTTAATATCACAGATTAGGTAGGTACTTCATATTTAATATTACTATATTACTATTATCTGTTATGACGACTTATTCCCATCTTCCAACCTAGCTATCCTCACCACAGCCCCCCTAGCATGACCACCGAAACACAATATATTATACAGTTTGGAATTTTTGAATGCCACCTGGAAGGAAAGCACCTACTCTAAACAATGGAGATAGCAAATTTAACTAAAAAAAAATATTATTTTATTTTTGAAAGGAAACAAAACTGCATTAAGAGATGTTTAAAAATCCTCTTCCCCTTACCCAGGTATCGAACCAGCTAAAATTTGAATATAAAACATACTTTACTTTTATGATGTCAATCGATAGGATAGGGTCAATCATAAGTATCAAATCTCTTTAACAGTCATGGTAAATTAAATGAAAGGAAAACCATGAAATCTAAGCTTATTTTAATTAAACGGAAAAAAAACTTAGAGCACTAAACAAACTGTAAGCGAAAAAAGGTGTGAGGTAACTAATTAGTTGTTCGAAATGGGCCCCATGTTGTCGGATACATAAAAGAGATATCCCGGCGTTGTCTCAGTTTGATTATTGAGTCGTTTGATGTTTGAATAGTGAAAAAAGACCTAGAGAGTGGACAAAGCCAGAGTAAAAATCGACATCTAAAAATAGAACAATTAAAGCTAGTAGCGCTTAGGAATAAGCAATAAAAAGATACATAATGTTCATTTCATTTCGGTAAACTCAGTTCATTTTCTGACATTGCCACACTATAGATACCTACACTAAGCCATATTGAGTGCATTCCAGCAGACTAATCGCTGTGTTACCGTTCGCCATAGAGTACTTTTTAAACCGCAGAAAGTAATAAAATTAAAATTTAAACGCGCGGGCTGCGTTGCTCGCCGCACGTGACACGCGGCGCCCTTCGTCTCCGTAAACCAAAAAAATATATATATACAGGGTCACTGAAAATATGACGTATTCCTGCTAAAGAGTTAGAGATGAGCTCAGAACAAATATTTTTTGTTCTATTACTTTTTCTCAAAAAGTTCATAGTTTTTGAGTAAATTGAAATTAAGTAATTTTTTACCAAAAAAAACGTTTTCAAAAAAAAATTAAAATAAAAGATAACTACTTGTTCGAGTCCGGTTTTTTTATTATTTTAGGATAGAAAACAGTCTAATTGTTGATAATGTATAAAAAAATTTACAAAAAGTACAGGTGGTTATAAAAAAATCAATCCTTAAAAGCATTTTTTATTTTTATTTTTTCAGCTTTTTTAGAAAAGGCAGCAAATATCTTTAAAAATTCCTAGTAACTAAGCATGCATAATATTTTAAAAACATCACCATCTATTCAGCTTTCAGTTGAGGTATAAAACTTAATAATATCTTAAATAAAAAATGAGAAATTAAGACTTACGTAAATTGTAGTCCCATTTCATGTAGCAAAAATTTCCTACTTCGAGCGCTTCGGAGGTGGCCGTATTATCCTACTTATATTATAAATGTGAAAGTTTGCTTCTTTAGATGATTGTTAATCAATCACACAAAACGGCTGAACCGATTTGGATGAAATATGGCGCACAGATAGTTTAAAAGTCAGATTAAAACATAGGAGGATACTATTATCTTGGTTAAAGGTTCCCTAGGGATTTTCTCGAATGTAAATGCGGATGAAGTCGCGGGCGGAAGCTAGTTTGCCATAAATAGTCGTGCTTACTAAAAATAATTTCGACCGAGTGAATTTCGAGACAGGATTATTTTCCGCCAATGAGTCAAAATTTTATACAGACGGCATCAAAAATAACCATGCATATCAGCCATTTTTAATGCCTTTATGCCAGGCTTTCCTTTTGGCTTGTGGATGGATCAAGTGGACGGGCCATAACCCACCACATGGGCCCAATGCGGATTTGTCGGTGTTAACACAATGTACCTTACATAGAGCCGTTGGTCCTGGCTACATTTACAGTCGTTAACACTGACCAATCCACATTGGGTCCACGTGGTGGGTTATGGCCCGTCCACTCTATCCATTCACAAGCCAAAAGGAAGGCCTGGCATGCAGGCTTTAAAAATGGCTGATATGCATTGTTATTTTTGATGCCGTCCGTAAAAATTTTGACTTATCGGCGGAAAATAATCCTGTCCCCAAACTCTTATTATTATTTTTAGTAAGCGCGACCATTTATGGCAAACTAGCTTCTGCCCGCGACTTCATCGGCATTTACATTCGAGAAAATCCCTAGGGAACATTTAACCAAGATAATAGTTTTAATATGTTTTAATCCGGCTTTTAGACTATTTGTGTGCCATATTTCATCCAAATCCGTTCAGCCGTTTTGCATGATTGATTAACAATCATTCAAACAAGCAAACTTTCACATTTATGATATAAGTAGGATAATACGGCCACCTCCGAAGCGCTCGAAGTAGGAAATTTTTACTACATGAAATGGGACTGCAATTCACTTAAGTCTTAATTTCTCATTTTTTATTTAAGATATTATTAATTTTTATACCTCAACTGAAAACTAAATAGATGGTGATGTTTTTAAAATATTATGCATGCTTAGTTACTAGGATTTTTTTAAAGATATTTACTGCCTTTTCTAAAAAATCTGAAAAAATAAAAATAAAAAATGTTTTTAAGGATTGATTTTTTTATGTACTTTTTGTAACTTTTTTTATTCATTATCAACATTTAGACTGTTTTCTATACCAAAATAATAACAAAACCAGAATCGAACGAGTAGTTATCTTTTATGTTAATTTTTTGTATCTGAAAACGTACTTTTGGTTAAAAATTACTTAATTTTAATTTACTCAAAAACTATGAACTTTTTGAGAAAAAGTAATATAACAAAAAATATTTGTTTTGACCTCATCTATAACCCTTTAGCAGGAATACGTCATATTTCCAGTGACCCTGTATATTGAAGACTTGGCTCTGTATGGATGGAATTTATGGACATGGACAGTGTTAGGATAATATAATAGGACAATAATTCGAGATACGAAACTAGATTGTACAATAAAACAAAGCTTCGCATAATTGTACGCTTTTATACAATATTTTGCAATTTGACACAATATAGGTACAATACTCGTATCATGGCACGCGACACTAAAATTAATAAAGAAAAGCATAAACCAGGTGCTATTATTTTGTAGCGTCACACTTGTCTTTTGTCTCTATTATGCCGTAAAGTTGGTAATTCGCTTTCATTTCTTGCTTGCCGACATTGGCATTGGCAGTAAACTATCAAGGTTTTTCATCTTGCCTTTTCCAGCGGAATCATATAAAATATCTTTTTTATTTATAATAAAAAAATATTAAATAAAAAAATTAAGTGCAAAAATAAAAAAAAGATATAATTGTTTATCATTATTAAAAAAATAGAACGTGTATTACTCGATAATTTATGAGAAAGAAAAGAGAAAGAGCATTATAAGTGGGGTGACTTCAGGTATACATTGTTAAATTAATCGCATAATAACGGCCTAAATATTAAAAACTATTGCCAAAAAAATACAATAATTCCACCCAAAATACAATAATTTTTAACTTGGCAGCACCATAATTTCGCACCCAACATTTCCCAACATTTTCTTTGCCTTTCCTTATATTGTGAGGAGAGAATTTGAAAACAAATAATAAACGTCAGCTCTATTAGCTAGCAGTAAATAAATAGTATTTTTTATTTAATTATTAAAAAAATAATTAAAAATTAATAAAAGAAAAATGCTAATTACATACGAAATAAAATCTAGTATGTATTTCTGCCTTTCAAAACAGTCAAAAAATGTTTTATATTAAAAAAAACTATGACAAAAAAATTTAAGTAAATGTTTTCTAAAGTATTTTGTGGAAAAAATAAGTAAATAGTGCTATCATGATTAAATAATGTGATAGAAGAGCGTTTTAACTTAAAAAAATCTCATTTTTAAAAGCAGTAAATAATTATTTAGAGATAGAGCCCTAGCCCCCCGGCTAGGGCTCTATTATCACATTGCTGTCGTTATCGCTTTCATTTGACAGATAGATATTATACATTGTTACTTTTCTTTGATATGCTCTTTTTATGCCAAAAAAACTCAATTGTATCACATCCTTAGTCAAGTGAAAGCTTATCTGAACTTCAGTATTTTCAGCTGGATATTAGGAATTTTATGTTTCATCTTCCATTTTACCACAACCCAAAGCTGATAATTTAAGTAACACTGATGATTATCTTGTTGAATCATAATCATTTGTAATTTCATTACTTGTTAAAAGAGTTTATTATTATTATTTTTTGTATAAATTGTGCTACAAAAAAGCACCTGATGCCGGACCACAGACCATACAACAAGTACTTAGTCTGTGTGCCGGACTATATATCCTATAAACATCTTTTCTCCTTCAAATATATTCATTTTCTGCAGTGCGAAACGAAAAAACAATGACATTGTTGATTACAGACATGAAAGCTTACTAACATGAAGTCTTAGTGCAAACTTGCACTTACGACATTATTATTTATAGAAGTGGGACATCATACTTGAAACAAGATTGATTTGTATTGATGAAGAATGAAATGTTGATATCGCAACCTGTGATTATGTTATGTACTGTTATTGCAACAATCTTTTAGATAAGTAGTACAATCATTTAGTCCATGAAAACGAAATCGAAAAGCCCAGTCACCTTTTTTGTGTTTTATAAGAAGATGGAAAAGCCCAGTCACCTTTTTGTATTTTATAAGAAGATGGAAATAAGTCTGAATAACAGGCCTTTCAGGAAGTTGTAAATTAATGACAATATCCGGAATTATTTCGTTTCATTCACATCGCACGACAAGTATTTCCTGAGGTGAGCAGGCATTGATCCGGTCGAGGAAAGACGAAACTAAGAAGTAATAGGGCTCAGCGCACACGAAAATACGGTGTTTACATTTCACAACACACAGCGTTTACGTTCCAAATATAAATCAATATATCCTGCCAAGGCTACATTGATTTATTTATTATTATGTGGTGGAAGCCGCCGATTGATCCAGTAGATACTGAGTTTTGCGAATTTGCCTCGTACAGGAAAAAGTTTGCCTTCCTCCCTCCCTTTCGCATTTATTGCTTTTTCTTCCACTTCAACTACCTAATCAAAAATATGAAAAAACGGATCGGACGAATCAATTCTGTAAAGCAATTAGATAACATTTTATGGTTCCGTAGTCAAGTTAATATGGAACCCTTATAGTTCCGCCATGTCCGTCTGTCCGTCCGCGGCTTAGCTCAGAGGCCCTGCTGAGTACTAGAAAACTGTAATTTGAAATGAATGTGTATAACACGTAAAGTGAGGATAAAAAAATGTTTTCTTGTCAATCTCATAGTGTGGGGTGTCGTTAGATAGGTTTTTTGAAAGTAGGTACTAGAAGTAGGTTTAAGAGAACCACTTTTCGATTCAGGGATTCGTTTGTGAAATATCAAGCTTCAAAGCAGAGCTTTTTGTTAGAACCAGGGTGCTAATTGTCTAATTTTAGAAATCTATCGCAATCGCTTTCGTTTGACAGATGGATGTGACACATTGCTGCATTTCTTTGGTAAGTTTTTATTTGTGCCATAAAGAAACTTCAATGGATTACATAAGGAAAGCGATTGCGATAGATAGGCTGGTCCCCCTATAAGCAGTCGCTTTTAGAGTCGTGAAAAAATTTACGACATTAGTAAATATAATTAAATTCAAAGGAAACTGCTAGGTAGGCTTTACAAGTTGATGAGTAATAGTCAATCAACTTTATAAATTGGAAAAGTTTTCGTAGATAAAAATTTCATTGAACAGTTAGGTATTATACCTACTTATTTATAGTCGTTAGTTGTGTAAAACAGGGAGTAAACATAGGTTTATAGCCATAGGGAGTGGTAAAAGGGACCCTACTGCGTGGCTCGACACGCACTTGGCCGGTTTTTTTTACAAATATTCGACCTATATTTAGTCGCTTGGAATTTAATAACAATTTTCTGCCTCTTGGCATATTTCAAAAGAGAATTTTTCTGAGCCTAGTATTGTAATTATTGCCTTCTGTAAGCAAATTTGGAATGAAATAGAACTTACTTGCTCGCTTTGGGAATAGGACGTTAAATAATGTTCTGTCACTAAGTAAAAAAAACTCCATTTGTACCGTGCATCTGGTAATACAATGGGCTTTTATTGGTAAATCAAAGTCTGTAATAATTCATTGGAGGGCTCTTGTGATTATTAAATAAATAAATTACACTTTATTGCACACAAAAAAAAAAGAATTACAAAAAGAAGGACAATACACAGAGAAAAAGTATACAAGAGGCGGCCTTATTGCTAAGCAGCAATCACTTCCAGGCAACTTAGGTGAAAAATAAAAAAAATACGTGAAAAATATAAATTAGTGTTTTTACAACGATATAAAATAAAACCGGTCAACCATCATAATAAATACACTGCAGAGTAGAATAATATAATTATTATTGCAGTATTAGGTTAGCGCCATCTCTTGACTGATAGTGGAACTATTTTTTCTAAGGTCAGCGCCATCTCTTGACCGATAGTAAACCAATTAAATTTTTCTTAGGTCAGCGCCATCTGTTGACTGGTAGTGGGACTAATGAATTTTTTGTTTGTTTTTTAATTTCTAAAAAAGTGTGTTATATTGAGACATCGTTTTATTTTGTAATATTTACATAAACTACTATCACATAGAATTATTTCAGATTTTTCTCTTCGCAAACTTCGGAGATAAGGGGGGGGCGGTATTTTTTTTACATTTTCCATCATAAGTCGATAACTATGTGACGTACAAAACAAAGAAAAGATGATTTAAAATGTGCAAATAGCGTTTTTTCATATGATACCCCACATGCCTTAGTCGCCCCACTTAAAAATTTTAAGACCCCTTTTCAGTCCCTGTTGTAAAAAATAAATTATCTTTTTAAATCTTTCTTATTTGCATAATAGTCGGGCAAACGTCATCTTAAACTATTCCAAATTTCAAGGTGATACAATTAATTAGTAGTTCTCGAGATATCCAGCTGTGACAGACAGACAGACTGAGTCACACTATAAGGGTTCCTTCTTACCATTTTGGTACGGAACCCTAAAAACTATCGTAGGTATTTGATTTTTAACTTAAGTCAGAAAGTAAACTAACGGAAGGGTTTGTTTCGTGTCATCCTGTCTCACCTTTTTTGGTCATATGTATGGAAAATAATTAGAAAAAAAAAACATTATCCAAAACGAGGATGAATCAAAAAGATAAGTAGGTACCTGTGTAAGTTTTGTTTGGTACTAAAAAAAGGATGACATCATTCTAGTCTATGAAATGCCCTTTTTCAGTTAAGTGGGTACTTGTAGTAAATGTTATTCAGTCAAAAATGAAACGAATAATAAGTCTGAATTAGCTTATAATTATGATCTTTCTTAATCCCTGGTTTTTCAAAGTACATATTTAGATTGTCGAGTTGGAAATGAAGGATTCTGATGTATTCGTTGGTGCTATATCCATAATGGATCGCCAAGCTTTTCTCATGTGTAGTAGAACAAGTGCACACAGTCTCGAAATATTTATCCTTGCACTCAAACAGGTTAAGTTACGTTTATGTGGCTGCTTCCATTCCACACTGGCACACCCCGGACACTCCATACAACCGCGCCATTTTAAACAGATGACGATTTTGTACACGTGAAACTGTGTGTAAGTCTAGGGTAGGGCTGCCGTCCGTCCGGGTTTCCCCGGATTTGTCCTAGTTTGGAGGGCGTCCGGGGAGCGTCCGGGCGGGGTTCTGATTGTAGTCCGGCTAAAACCCGGACTTTAATTAAAATCCGGATTTTTTTATCAAACTCCGTTCAAAAAAGTACTATATTCAGCGCACGTGCTACCGGGCGCCTCACTTCACTACGCGTGGCGCACCGCGCAACCCGCAAAAAATCGCGCTGCGCGGCCCACTTTTTTTTACTAAAACAAGCAAGATTACAAGATTAATGGAAGAAACTGACTAAAAATCGAGCTGTGCGGCCGTATTTTCTATAAACAGGCAAGATCACAACACAACACAAGGTTAGTGGATGAAACTGACTAAAAATCGCCCTGCGCGGTCCATTTTTTTTACTATAGACT
The DNA here is from genome assembly GCA_943789525.1 of Agriphila geniculea. Lineage (NCBI taxonomy): Eukaryota > Metazoa > Arthropoda > Insecta > Lepidoptera > Crambidae > Agriphila > Agriphila geniculea. The sequence goes on from OX038870.1 coordinate 9,131,310, forward strand.
AGCAAGTTTACAAGATTAGTGGATGAAACTGACTAAAAATCGCGCTGCGCGGCCGTTTTTTTATAAACAGGCAAGATCACAAATCACAACACAGGTTACTGGATGAAAATGTCTAAAAATCGCGCTGCGCGGCCCATTTTTTTTACTATAGACAAGCATGATTACAAGATTAGTGGATGAAACTGAACAAAAATCGCGCTGCGCCGCCGTTTTTTCTATAAACAGGCAAGATCACAAATCACAACACGAGGTTACTGGATGAAACTGACTAAAAATCGTGCTGCGCGGCCCATTTTTTTTTACTATAAATAAGTAAGATTAGTGAATGAAACTGACAAAAATAGCGCTGCGCGGCCATTTTTTTTTTTATTACGGGTCATCCCTGGCTATTTGGGCATTTATTTTGGAACGCTACGGTTACAAAACTACTAAAACTGGAACCTGGCCCTGCACAAAATTGTGTTGGACACCCCAGCTCTACATCATAACTAGTAAAACACACTATTTAATGCGAAAAATGGCTTAAAATTAAATTTTTTTCCAGGGTAAAATGTATTTTTTAACCAAGCTAAAGTGAATATAAAAAATCAAATGTCCGGGGTCAAGGCTCCAAAGTCCGGGGTTTCTACGCTTCTGGTCCGGGGCGGCAGGTTTTAGAGATGGCAGCCCTAGTCTAGGGCTACCCTACCGTGCGGTTTGTACTGTATGAGCGGCGGCGTTCAATTCATAATTCGAACTTTTTGGTAATAGTACATTATGAGACAAGTTAGCTTAGGTTGCAGCACATGAGTTATAAACGGACAGAGTACAAGCTCTCACAACCTATACCGATTCTCAAAGGGTTGACACCTGTCGCAAGTTCAAAATAGGTAGTAGGGAGAAAAATAAAATAAGGCAAGTCTATAATAAAATGTGTATTTGAACGAAACGAACGAAAATGAATACTTACTGCACTTGGATTTTTCCGTACGAAAAAAGTTGGGCATATTTGATTTTTTAAACACTAATGTATATAAAATTCGTTTTATTATACACACTGAAAAATGGTAGAATCTAATAATTACTTTTTCAACAAAATCGTTGTCACGACTCGTATTTTTTCTTCGATACAGTAATTTGACAAATCAAACTGTCTTTGTTCACATTAGTGTATTCTCTAAAATTGAAGGTGGTATAGCACTTAGCGGCCCTGTCGGTTATACCGCAACTGAGCCGGTGCAAACCAGTTTTTAGCCCGGCGGTGTGCCTGTTACACTGTCGGTGAGAGGTCACGCACACATCGCCGCGCTATGTATGAGTGAATCTACAGCGGACCGTTTGTAGGCAGCTTGGACTCTGTTCAGTTTACGTTTTTTTACCCATGTGGTTGCAGCCCGAGCCGGAGGCGAGGGCGTAACTCAGCCAAGTGTGCAATGAGTAAGAGCTCACGAGTTTCATACGACGTTTTTCAACACATTTGCGAGGAAAATACAAAGTAATTTACCACACAGCAACAAATACGACAAAAACAAAATATGGCAAAATTATGGGAAAAGGCGCGTAGGTTTTTTTTTTGTTTTTTTCCCACGCCCAATGCAAGAATATTTTGCGAACATAAGGGTGAGTCAGCATACAGCCTACTTCAAAATTATAATTTTAAGTGATAATATGAAAATATTTTAATATTTTATAACAAAATATTGTGAATTATGAATAATTTGATAGTAATAAATATTTGTTTGACTTAATTAAGGACTTACGCGTTTATTTATATCAAAAATGTATATGAATTTTTAGCGGCATAAAACCTCTTTGTTGTTACTTAAAAAAATAACTGTATTACCCGGTTAAATTGGGAATGCTCTGTTTACTCGCATAGAACTTGCAGTAAGGTACTAATTTAACTTTGTAGGGATAGTTCTATAACAAACCAGTGTATTTTTATATTATTGCACAGTACAAACACGACTAAAAATTTACGACGCATTGCTTTTAATATAACAATAAGTATATACGTTGAAGAAGCACATGATTCGGCATAGGAACTCGCAGGGTGGGGTGAGGTAATTGAATTTGGGGCGGGGGCGGAGAGTGTCCTTTCTGTACGGTAGTACTTATATCTATTCTGTGACCCTGGCTTATTTATTAAAGTATTGAAAACACTCTGTATCCTCAGCCCATTTTTCCGTTTTGTTAGGAAGTTGCCTGCGCAATAACAAGAATTCTCTGGCGTTACATACTACTGATAAAATCGTGTAAACCGAAAAGTTTCGTCTTTTTTATATGTGAAAAATTCTTAAGCCAGGAATGAGTAAAAAACGAGTATTTTATCACTCGTACCGTCTTCAATTAAGTGAAACTTTTCTGACATGGTTCCTCTCACATGAAACATTTTTTATGTACAGAAGCCCGTGTGATCAGTTCGCTATGGATGGAGCTGGAGTCCGAAGCTCCGACGCCCGAGCGCTGACGACGGCGCAGCGAGCAGTACTACCGGCCAGTGTCGCGCGTGCGCAACCAACGCCGCAAGATGTCTGCTGCCGGGGTACCGCCCGTAGAAGACTCGCCGCCAAAGGACGCTATTCTATAAGTGTACATAAATAAACTATTAACAAGTTTAATTAAGTTTCGATAGTTGTGACGAAAATAACTTTGCTTACAGACGAAGTTAATCTTAACGTTAGACAAGACGCCTGGACCAAATAATTAAGCAAACACATGCTCATCGAAGAAGATGAAACCCTTCCAAGATGATCAGGACAGATGTCAATAAAGCGGAAAACCCAGTGAAGGACGAAAAGCAGACCAACAATTTTATGAGTACCACTGAAAACGTGTTGTGTATCATCGAAAGGTTAATACTGTTGTAAATTTTAACCTTTGACCAATTTTGTTTACCTACGTGAGCGTGACCCTACCAAAATAAACGTAAGGGGTATAAGGTACCCGTGAGCCTCGAATGAAAGTTCGTTGCTAAATATACTTACCTTGAAGTACGACCTGTTTTTGTGAAATAAACATTACCTCATTCGAAATTAAATATTCGCATATTAAAGTCACAATTAGTTTCTTTTGTGTACCTGTAATTAAGAATTAAGAATTCAAGAAAATCATGAATTGAAATAAGGGATGTATGACAGATGTAACACAGCTCCGGATATCAGGGACGTAGCGTGCCTGCCTGGATATCCGCTAGACGGATAAATCTCGGCTTCGCCGGAAATCGGTGTCGGGGGAAAGACACTTAACCCATATTCAATCTCAGTCTGTTTTATTGCCGATATCACAGGGCTCTGACATAAAACGTGCTTGTTATTTTTATGTTATTAGAAAATAATGGGATCCTTACTCACGTCATAAAAAATGTTGATACCTAAACTTATTAAAATATAATTTTAGTTTTAATATTTGTATATCTTTTACTAGATGAAATTAACCTACGTGAAATGTGAAGAAAAGCAGATAGAATAAAGTACCATGAAAAACAAGCAGATGTCAAAATAAATGTACAGGCAGGACCCTACAATACCTATTTTAAACATAAGTTTAATAGTCCTGCTATTTTTTAAAGTATAAAGATAAAGAAAAAAATTACGATAAATTAATTTGTTAAAAGTAATCTATAATAAATTCATCAAGCATCTACACTACAGTAATGAATGGTAGGTATTAACAGGTAAAGAAATTGATGTTTTAAGTGTCATACATTGAACATTAAAAATTAGGCTAAAAGAGATCTTGTATAATTTAGTGGCAACATTGTTTGATTGACAATATTATTTAATTATTTTCATTTTTCGTGCATTATTTTATAACAATTGGACAAAATAATACTAATAGATCTCCTTACCTACTTGGTTGAATGCTCTAAGTCCTAGACAGATGGATATCTATATATATATGGTATAATTATATATATATATATATATATACAGGGTGTCCGGAAAGTCATGGATAACCCTTTACCTGCCGATGGGCCACATTGGGATCTACAAATAAAAAAATTATGACCTTTGTAAAAGTCTTATGGTTTCCGAGTTTTTTGATGTTTCTATAAATGAAACTTTATTCGATTACGGTTTTTTTATTTTAATCTTGAATCAACCTGCTATCGATTGGATACAATAAAGTTACAGATAGCCTCTATTAAATACCTGAAATTTAGGTCCAGACTCAAAATTTTTACCTACAATTGTTTTTTACCTTACTTTTGATCGGCCTTGGTGAAAAAAAAATTACAACATGGAGTGTGCAAATTATTTTAAAAACTACTTCATTTCATGAGGATTTTAAAATGATATAATAGTTTTATTAACTATTATATCATTTTAAAATATATATTACATTTATTACATAACTATTTATTAACTTTTTCTTTTAAAGTCTTGTTATTACAATTTTAATTCAAAAGGGTAATTTTTGGCAAGTGTTGGAAATAAAGTTGTAATAGCAACACATGTTTTTTTTAGGTGTGTGGAGGTACCTAAATAACAACAAAATAACAAGTAAATAAAATTAATTAATTGTTTTTAATTACAGCAGGTGTTCAAAATAGCAGCCTTAATGCACATTCGGAACTTTCTGATGAATGATCTTTGATTCAGCGTGCATAACCCGCATTGCTGATTTGTTCTGCGGCTGAATTGATTCTCTCTTGTAGCTGGTGTATGGACGTTATGGGAGTTGCATAAACTGGGTCCTTCAGAGCGCCCCCGTTAAAAAAAATCCAAGGGATTGAGATCCGGAGGTCTGGGTGGCCACAAAATTGGGCCTTAGCGCCCGATCCAGCGGCATGGGCGTCGCCAGGGGTGGGCACGGCGGGCAGCTGCCCCCCCCCTAGAGGTTAAAAAATGTTCTTGACGGTACCTACAATTCATATTTTTCTCAGCTTTAATATTAACTTGCCCCCGCCCCTAGGCCACGGGCTGGCGACGCTCTTGTCCAGCGGGAATTGTTCGTTCAAGTGCTGTCGTACATCACGGGCGTAGTGAGCTGGGCACCCGTCGTTTTGGTATCATATTCCTTGCCTGGTTGCCAGTGGCACTTCTAACAGTAGTAACAGTAGTAATTATAATTACAAGCAATGCTCGACAGCTATCTCTTTACTTTCCAATTCTTGTATTGCTGAATTAATTTCCTCCTCAATATCTTGATATTGTTTGCTCCTTCGTATTTTCGTTATTGTGTCTCTATGTTTTGTCTCTTTTATTAAAACTTCATGATGCAGAACTAATTAAATACTTATAACTTTGTTTTGAAAATAAATTATAGTTTTGTTTTATTATAATTGTTTTATTTCAACACTAGTTAGTCAAGTAATTTTGACAACGACGGTTTCTTTCTACCCAAATATCTGTTAAGTCTGGAGTGCCAGCCTTTCAAAATATTAGTATTTCGAATCTCCTTGGCTTGACAACTCTACATTTTCATAAATTTTACATCTCTAAGCCAAAATTTATTAAAATATACATTGAATTTATCTATTTGACAATTTTTTGGGCATTTTCGGATCATTTATTTATACCCGGAACAGAAGTCATGAATTCAAAAGGTAATCGGGCTAATCCTGCACATCGTGCCACATATTTAGGTCTGAACATGGGAAGCGGCTATTAAGCAAGTTAAAATAATAATTTGTTAAAAAGGTAACACCTTTAAAAGCGCATCTAGATCATTTTCGCAATCATTTGTTTTGTACGGTGATTTAGGCAGTGATTCTGAATGTAACAATATAGTTCCCATACTTTACGCACTAATGAGGTAATGAGTGACAAAATGGAAATATCATATTCTGTCATTTACGACATCATTAAAGCCCAAGTACCGGATTGGGAGCCCAAAATCTTTCACTTTTTACGATTTCGAAAGAGGGGTAACAAACCCATCAAAAATTTTGTTTCCTAAAATTATTGTTAATAGATTCTACCATTATTTTATCAAATCCTTGTGGCGAAAGGCGAAGACAATGAAAATTAAATCTAAGCTGATAATGATGACATAAAATAATTGTAAGCCTTTGTACCGTGCTGCCTTTGCTTACCAATTCAACATGTGGAAGAAGGATGGAATTATGCAATTAGGTACTCAGGCTCTAGAAATTGATACCGCAAACGTTAACTTTTTTATGAAATATGTGGCCAAAACCTGGATGAAAAATAGTGAATTTATCAATGAGTGGTGTCTTAGAGCATTTAACCAAGTGTATTTACAACGAGCGCCACAGAACAAACAATCATGCTGAAGGCTGGAATTTTAAACTCAACCGTGGGATCAACAAATCTCCTTGTCAAAATTGCTTACAGAATTAGAAAAATATATCTCTGCCAGCAAAACCGCTATTAGCAATTCCGAAAACGGCATGCACTGCAGTATGAGAAGAAAGGTTAAAGGAAAAATGTATTTAACTCAAAATTGATAAATCCAATAATAGTATACCTATTTACTTTTTTGTTGAAATTTCAAGTGATAATTTCTTTTCTGTGTTAAATGCTTATGTAGTTGGCATAGTTTTGCACTATGCAAATTATTAAAAAAATATCTTTGATAAATTTTCCCGTTGTTCAGATTGTTGGTTAGATTCGCAGCGAAAATTTTTCTATGTCTATGGTTAGACTAGTCTCGAAACCAACCCCAATACAAGCGTTGTGTTACAATTATTTTTGTTAAATGAGTTGAAATTCTCGAATAATCAAGTGACAAGTAATAAAAAACTTGAAACTCATTACGAAGTTCACTCGCCTGTCCATTTTCAAACATGAGGGAGATAAAACAACCATAAAATTATTATACATAATTCCTAAGAGAAATAAACTACGCGCACAACATCTGAACTTTAAAACGAATATTGTGCAAGTCAAACTGGCCACACAGCTAGTAGAAGTGTTGCAACTGCATTGTTATTTTGTAATAATACTGAACTAGGTAGGTACATATTGAGGACTTGAAAGACGTCGCAGCTACCATTAATAATGCTATTGCTATTAAATGATCTTTTTGATATCTTAGATTCAAAAACACACGGGCCATGAACCAAAAAAACTACCCGGAAATACTCACGAAAATGGAAGAGGCAAAATCTTTTTATTGACATTAAAGGACCAAAAATTAGATAAAAATACATGTGAAGTAGAAAATGCGAAATTAGTACATTTCCTCACATACACAAGTTTTATTGGACTATGCCTTTGTATTGAAAGTGCGAAGTTTCTGTTTAAAAATATAATTCAGAATGAATCATGCCCTATGTCATTACTTTACACCAGAAGTGCCCAAACGGTCAAGCACCAAGGATAACAGATTTTCACCTTATGTAATTTTACTTATGCAATTGTTTTTCTTGATAAATATTTGGTGGGTTAAACGGTCAAAATGTCGATCTCTTAGTCTATATTTTTTTTAGGTCGATTTCCTTAAGAAAAAGTATAGGCACCCCTGCTTTACACACAATTAGTCAGGACCATATAGAATTATTATTCTGATATATAGAATCGAGCGGTGTGGTGCAAATGATAATCCCACGCCAAGGCTGTTTAAAGCTATAGGTATTACGGAACTCCGACCATCTGCTTCTGGTAATTGTATCCCGCTGGAAAATATTTCAATTAATTGTTCATCCGTCATTAGTAGAATTAATATATCAACCGTAAGGTCTGAAACCATAGAATATAATATAGACTCTAAATTGGAAACCGATGACAATTATTTGGTTCAAGCTTCACAACATATTACCTTATCACTATTTTCTTCTAATCGAATATATTGCCGAAGTTGTTGCTAATTCGTTAATAAAGAGAATCAAGTGTAATAAAACAGCTTTGATATAATTAAAGGAAAATAAAAAATCACTAATATATGCAAGAGATAAAGGAGGACTGATAGATCCATATTTTGATTCTGTCTCAAAAAAAAATCGAAGATGTGAAGTCATCATTCGCGTTAATATATAAGACTAGCTTATTTGACAAAGAAATCCGATTCAAAATCAATACGAAGAGTTTATTCAAAACTAATTCATTTTAAGGGCCAATTGGAGGTATTTAACATTACTAGCTTTCGCCCGGGACTTCGTCCGCGTGGACATTTGAAAAAAAACCTTAGGGGACCTATGATCAGGGTATAAAGTGTTCTGTTTTAATTTCATCAAAATCTGATCAGCCGTTTTTACAAGATAAGGCGTGTTTCCAGTCCACTAAGCGAGCATCTTCGTGCGAGTCCCGCCACAGGAGTAAGTGCAATGTTTCTACAACTTTAGATTGGTCTAATAAAATATTGCGTAAGGGTAAGCATGCTGATATACCTGATCATGATCACCCACATATTGAATTACTAAACACTGATTTTATTCCTTCCTGATCACACTTCCTAGTATCAAAGAAGTATGTAATTCTATGCAACCCAAAAAACCAAAGATTTTTGAAGAAAGCACTGAGGCTCTAAAAGAAACGGCTATAGAGGAAGGGTTCTTGAGCAGTTTCAGAATTTTCTTCAAAAAACGACACTGTACAGCAGTCGCAAAAAATTTATAAAAAGCAGTTACACTACTTGTAAAACTATAAAAGATGTGAAATTTCCTAGGACAGGACACTTTCCCAAAAATGTTTAGTGCAGTTTGACGGAAAATATTTGTTTTTGCTACAGAATTAGCAAAAATACCAACAAAAATGTTAATGACTATTACGGCAATGGTGCCTTTGAGAAAGTGGTACCGCCTTCATTTTTTACACGATTGCCCAAAAAAGGAGTGTATATGTGTTCAGGGTTCATGTTTGTTTGTGGGTATGTGAGTTTCTTTATTCCACCACCGAGGTTATGGTGGTAAATGCCTTAACGGATTTAGAAGTATATGGTATCGTTACAATCCTTACCTACATTATTCCGAGTGACACTAGCTATATTAAAAAAAAAACAACATGGTTACAGATGCCGGCATATATATTGGCAAGAGAATGAAAGAGACAAAAGATGCGCAGTAGCCATAAACTTAGTGTTTATGGCTACTGCGCATCTGTTGTCCCTTTCTTTCTCTTGCCAATATACAGGGTGGAATTTTTTAATGCCACCTGGAGGGAAAGTACTCCAAACAATGGAGATAGCAAATTTCACTCAAAGGAAACATTCCTTTATTTTTGAAAAGAAACATAACTGCATTCAAAGATTTTTGAGATTAGCTTCCCACACCCAGGTATCGAACTGGCTAAAATTCGAAAAAACAACACTCTGTACTTTTATGATATCAATAGTTAGGGTCAAACATAAGGATCAAATCTCTTTTTCAAACATGGTAAATTAAATGAAAGGAAAACCATTAAATCTTAACTTATTTTAATTGAACGAGAAATAAGATGTACTATCTGACTTATTTTATTAGTTGTTCGAAATGGGCCCTATGTTGCTAGTATTTCCCTGTTCCATTTCCAAATGTAAAATTCCAGTATTTAGCCACACGCAGCTATGTCTCATCTAATAAAAAGTCTGCATTACGAACATCCTAAAGAAATATGTAGTTCTATGTTAAATAATTTATTGTGAACTAATAATGGATCAATCAGTAAAAGTGTTTTATTTTGTCTTTTATGGTTTTCCTTTCATTTAATTTACCATGTTTATTAGAGAGATTTGATCCTTATATTTGACCCCATCGATTTATATCATAAAAGTATAGGGTGTTGTTTTTTTCGAATTTTAGCCGGTTCGATTCCTGGGTATGGGAAGCGTATTTTTAAAAATCTTTGAATGCAGTTATGTTTCTTTTCAAAAATAAAGGAATGTTTTTTTTGAGTGAAATTTGCTATCTCCATTGTTTAGAGTACTTTCCCTCCAGGTGGCATTAAAAAATTCCACCCTGTATATGCCGGGCAGTATACCTGTGTTAACTCTTTAGTTCGTTTTCGGCGGGGCTGGCTTAGGGGGTAAGTCGGCCACAATCCACTCGTGTTTGCTCTTCTACCAAACATGACAGAAGAGACTTATAAAAAACTATTTTTTATAATGAGAGAAGTGCTGGAGGTTACAATCAAATTTTACGAATGCAATTTTGAATTAGCTCCAATAAATTCTGTCAAAGCAATATACCCAGATGTCGTAATTAGTGGATGTTATTAACATTTTCATAAAACTATTTATAAGAAAATCAGAAGAACTTAAATTATCCTCAATTAATCATGACGAAAAATTCATCAAACTTCGTTCAAAATTGCCACTATTACTAGAATTGAATATACCTGCAGCTTTTTTAAACTTTACGGAAAACCCACCAGACACTGAAAAAATTAACGCATTTCAAAGTTATTATACTAACTTTTGGATGACGAAGATAACTTCTCCCGTTGTGTCTTGTTATAACTAGTGGCTCCGTGAGCTGTAGACCTCGCGATAAAGTGGCTCAAATTGTACAAAAATTAAATGTCGCCATAAATTTTTCAAAGCACACAGTACGTGAGTATTCGCAGCTAAATGTTGCTTCTAATTTTGATCACTTTTCGAAATGGGTAAATATTTTTTTAGATCAATTAGAAAAACTGGCTCGACTAAACTGTTATATATAAATCGAACCTGCTCACAAAATTTCATGAAAATCAGTTGAGAAATGCGACCTGTAGATGAGAATAAACAGCCGGAAAGCCAGCCTGAAATATGTTTTATTGACATATCTCCGCCATTAAAAAAAAGAAAAAGAACTGTCTTGAAAAAAATCTATAAAATTATCATACTTGCTTACAAAATTCCACGAGAATCGGTTGAGAGACGCTTCGTTCGCACTTCGTGCTCGCTCGGTCAATAAAGTCTAGTCGTACAACAAATGCGGTAGAGGGGTAGCACCACCGTATTAATGTGCAAATAGGGATTTCTCCCTATTCTCGTCGTCTCGTCATCTTCGTTATTTTTTTTTTATTCATAGAACTCCTAAAGAAAGAGGCGAAATATCAAGTTATCAAAATATTAAAGCAAGTACCGAAGAAAAAGCGTTTAAGTGATATTAAAAAAGATAAACTAATAAAAAATACAGATTTCACTCTCCAGGCAACTATCAGAGACCATTTAAAATGAATGTCAAAAATAAAAAGTACTATTAATAGTTTCTAGTTCAGCTATCTGCTGGTTTATTGAAATCTAAGAGAGTTCAATTTTTAAGGTTTGTTTTTGAAAAATTTCTAAGCTGCTGTGTGGGAGATTATTAGATACTAGCGACCGCCCGCGACTTCGTCTGCGTGGTGAGTTATAATCCTCCATTTCCATTCCTCGGGAACAGTACGTATCTTTTTTCGGCATGAAAGGTACCCTATCTATGTCCTTTTCTGTACCGCTGAAAACGTGTATGCAAAATTTGATGATGATCGGTTCAATAGTTAAGATGTGAAGGCGTAACAACCAAACAAACGGTCTTTCGCATTTATAATATTAGTAAGGATGTATAACTATCCATAAACACTTTACTCTATAATACTGAGACCTCAGGACAGCGGATGTATGTACGTACTATATAGACTGCATCAAGATCTCAGCCACAAGAACTAAATCATCGGCAAACCGAAAGTGTGTTAAATACTTCGCAGTTCTTTTTCAGTCCAGGGGCCCTATTTTTGAATCGCTCGGCAGGCGTCGAGCGCTCTAATCTCTAATCTAACGTATAATGACAAAATAAAAATAAAACAACTTATCTTGGTTTTATTCATATAATATGGTTACACTTCGCAGAGAATTCTTAAGGATATTCCTTAAGAAAAGTATTGTTTTTCAGTCACCGAAAGAGATACAGTTCTGAATTGTACAGCTGTATTTAGCACACATTTTGTGCTAAATGTTAGTGTCTCTGGTTTTTGATTCCGTTATTATCTCAGGTTGGTACAGTTAGTTGTTTATATGCAAGACGTCAGGATTGAGGAGCCACACAAAATGTGTTCGTTTACCAAATCCGCTGTGTCTTATCATTTTATAACTATAGTGCAAAATCAAACAAACGACGTGCTAAATGATCATTATGTCGAATATATTTGACGGCGCGTTTATATTGTTTTACGCATTTTTTGTAATTTCATGTTGTTTTTATTTGCTAATCAATAATAATTACAATTTAAAACAATAAAACAATGGTAAAACATTGTTAAGTCATAAAATCAAGTTAAATTATCAAAGAGGGGACTAACGTCCGTGCGGGCTTGCGAGTGACGTCAGCGCCCGAACTAGTTTTGCATGTTGTGGCGCCGCGTGGCGTGAGTGGTGGCGTGACTAGTGGGGCGACCGGCCGGCCTTTATAAGCAGGCGGCGCTCACACTGGGACACATTCGATCGTGAGCCGTGGCGCTGTACGTTCGCTCGCAATTCTGCATACCTCTTCGCTTTCTCCAACGCCCATGGATATGGCTGAACTAAATGGTCAGCTCGGCACTCCGTCATCAGGAGTGGGGATGGACCAGGAAGCGGAAAACATACTATGGGAGCGCCAGTCCTACAAAACCGATGGCGAAATCTCTTGAAGTCCCAGCATCGTGGCGTGATGGGTTCGGTGATGACCAAACTTATTTTTCCAGAATTTAGTCTTCAGGGGGCGGATGCGCGAGCGTGGTGTGATGCAGTGGACATATGTTTAGGAGAGAACCCTTCAAGCGGAAGCCAGTTGGTTATGCTCCTTAGTAAGGCTCCCTGAGGTTAAAAAGCTGCATGGTAACGTGCACAGCAGCCGTTACAAGGTTGCATTGTACGATTGATGCCATCGAAGCTCCTGCTGCTACCTTGTACAGGGCTTTTTTTGGGCTGCCCGAGTGGTGAAGTGAAGGGGACATGTGGACACCTAGACACGCTGGTCCACGCTCTACAAACCTAATCCACGGCTGAGCGAAGGGTTAGCTTAGGACTGTCACACCAGCGGTGGACCACCTCTACAATATTGGTGAAAAGTTTTCATTTTGTTTTCATTTCGGTTCCTGAATGCTCATTAACAAAAGAGACGTTTTACAGAGAAGAGAAATATTATGTTTCAGCTTCACTTTGAGGGATAGGAAAATTAAGCCTACGATGCAATACTCAAATTATTTTGATTGTTACTTTTTAGAATTATTCAGCTGAATTATTATTTTATGAGGTCCCCAATTCTTCGTTGGTATTCATAACATCATAATAGGGCAAGATTTAATTATGTTGGGCTTCTTCAATGTGAGTTTAGCGAAAAAAAATAATGATTTTAGTAATGTCAATGATACCGATGTTCCCTCAGAGCCTATAACAGAATTAGAAACAAAATACTTAAAAATTATTGTTCACAGACTTGTTTATGATGTTGGTCGAATAAATGATCCAAGTTTGTGACCTCGAGAGCCGAACGCAACTATGTCAAAAATGGAAAAAACCACGTAAATTTCGGATTTTGGCGATTATAAACCTGAAGAACTTCATATTTTTATTTTCAGTAATTATAAATCGTGCAGCGGAATGATTGATTGCTCGGCGATATTTAGAATTGGTTAGTGGAATCATTTCTATCAAAAGTTTTTCTGATAAGTTGCATAATAAAAAGTAAATGGCGAATTTATGAAACAAAACTATACTGCCATTATTTAATTACTCACAAATTTTTTTACCCGTATGAAAACAAGAGACACTTAATTTTTCTAAAGTTTTATATTGACCATTTTTGTTCCATCCTAAAAATTTGTTTGAAAACTGATTCATTCTAGGAGAGCGTAAGTGCAGTAAACAGGAATTCTGGCGGACATACCTTCTTGGCCCACATGAATTGGAAAATATACTTTGCCATCACCCTATCAACCTAATCTATGGACGGACGCTAATGACATTTTTTTGTTTATGTTTTGTTTTAAGTTGTATTTTTTCTTTTATTCTCGCTATTTTTGCCTGAAACTATTTTTACCGCTAATTTGATTTTGTAGTTCCTGTCTGCAAAAATTTTAATACTGTGACGAAATGCTCAAACCTTGGGCCATAGAAATAGAATGTCAAAGAACAACTAAGTCAATAAACAGGTGATCCGAAAACGAATCAATACATTTTATATGAGATACGTAAAATATGACTTAGATTCATAAAATATGACTACATTATGGCTAAGGAAGTTAATAAACTATGTTCCATACTGTTTTCTTTGTCGATAAACGAATAAATGTAGCGAAATTTGGTTTTACAGAAATATGTGGCAATATCTTATTTACCTTTGAAAAGTGTGATTACTTGGATTGTTTCTTTTTGTCACATCACAATTACTTAGAGCAGAAGATACCATAGCTCCACGATACCTTTATTTTAAATTCTAATTAAGATTAAAAAATAAGTTAAACAAACTGTGATTGCTCATTTGCTAGGCGGGACGTTAGGGGCTCTTACTGTAAAAAATGTTGGCACATGTCAATTGATCCTTTGTCTCTTTTTTATATATACCGTGTCCGTATGATGTTAACTACTCTTTTCCACGCTTTGTTGGTCTTCTTGGGCGCAGCGAAAATTTTTCTATGTCTATGGCTCAAACAAACCTTTTTATTGTGTGCCAAAGACTACACTTAAACGGTGGGGTGTTGCTTTTTGTATTTTATTAAACTGATTCAAACATTATCAACACCGATTCTTTTTAAGCAGAAGAGCTTCAGCAGCATCATGAAGTCCACTTTAGGAGGTTTGCGACTGTCTGTTATTGGATCCTTCATAAACCTTGATATTATATTTAGAATAAAGTTAAAATTAACTAAAATACTAGTAATTGAACTTAAAACATTTTCGATAATATGGTCCTACGTGGAAAGATTACAGGAGAAGGAATTGAGTGGGCTAACCTGGGGCCCTACCGCCTAACTCAAAGCTTTAGCCAGAGCGATAGCTAGACTATATCCATCCTTGTCATATCATAACACGATGACAAGGATGGACAGTGCACTGACGTCATAAACCAAAGCCAGAGTCAAAGCGAGAGAGTTAGGCGGTCCGGGGGCTGGTTCGATCGTTGCTCCCGCGTGCTGGCTGTGGTGGATGCGCGTCTCACTTCTTCTTAGAATCTCCGACGTTGATTATTATTTGGGTAATCACAATAGTCTTCGGATAACTCGCGGCGATCACCTTGTAGGTATTCAAACTTGACCGCAATAATGAGGAGCACGAAAACTCGACTCAATGCTCTGGCACGCAGGCAGGCTGGATCAGAAGTGTCTAAATATGGCCGACGCGACCAGATACCAGATAGGATCATGGATAAAAATGATATGAGGGTAGATTTTGGGTTTAGGGATGTAGCATCGTTACAAGTGTGAATCGAGTCTAAAGTGTTCAATCTATGATTCACCTAAATCTACCGGGCACCTTGTAAAAAAAAACACAATTTTTTTCTGAAACATGAACTTTAATACGGAGAAGGTAAAGTTTAGAATGTACCTAAATAGCTTAATCTTATTTTATAACTACCTTTTGCAAACTGGATCATTTTACAGATAGACCATCATCTGTGTTGGCTTTAAAAGTTTTCGCCGTTTTGAGCTTATTGTATTCTATGTTTTTTTAGCTGAACAAAACGATTTTTTCTGAATACAAAAATTTTATAACATTACTGTTGGAAAACCTCTTTTGATTTTATACAGTTTTATATATAGTTTTTATACTTATTTATCCAAACTGACTGCAAACTGAAGTTCTTTAATTTGAAATAAAAATGTCACTTGTTCACCGTCCACTGCTTCGTTAATTTCATAATCCTCAGCATACATCACTTAGTTTTCTTTACAAAAAAAAAACATAAACAAAAAAAAAAAAAAAAACTTTTAATTCCTCTTTGACATTCATTGTTATTAATTTAGAAATAGTGGCTGGATACATTTTTCTGATCACAAAAATACTAATAAATGTACTTTGCTAACCATTTAGTTAGATGAAACGTGTGGATCCTAGTCGAATAGTGGAACCTATAAGAACGTGAGTTCAAAAATTAAAATTTTTAGAACTTACATACCTACTATTATTGTTTATTATTGTTACTTATTTATTTGCGGTGCAATGTCTTTTGGCCTTCGATGGTCATAGATTTCTGGATGTGCCAATGACGGCAAAAGTAAGTATTCTTATGAAGTATTCGTTATTAATGGAGGAAATATGCTACTCTATGTAGTGATCCATCCAGTGAAATATGCTACTCAATGTAGTGATCACTTTGCCGCCCAGTGAAATATGCTACTTAATGTAGTGATCGCTGTGTGACAAGTCTGTGTGAAATTAGTACTAATTTGTGTTCTGTGTAAAGAGGAAATATGCTACTCAATGTAGTGATCCACCTAGTGAAATATGCTACGCAATGTAGTGATCACTTTGTCTCCAGTGAAATATGCTACTTAATGTAGTGATCGCTGTGTGACAAGTCTGTGTGACAGTTGGTACTATTGTGTGTTCTGTGGAAAAAGGAAATATGCTACTTAATGTAGTGATCCACCCAGTGAAATATGCTACGCAATGTAGTGATCACTTTGTCTCCAGTGAAATATGCTACTTAATGTAGTGATCGCTGTGTGACAAGTCTGTGTGACAGTTGGTACTATTGTGTGTTCTGTGGAAAAAGGAAATATGCTACTTAATGTAGTGATCCACCCAGTGAAATATGCTACGCAATGTAGTGATCACTTTGTCACCCAGCGAAATATGCTACTAAATGTGGTGATTGCTGTGTGACAATTCTGTGTGACAAGTCTGTGTAACAAAAGTCTGTGTGACAAGTCTGTGTGACAAAAGTCTGTGTGACCAAAGTCTGTGTGACAATCGGTACTACTATGTATTCTGAGTAAATGGCTGATGGTCATGTATTCTTTGCAGTCGGACTGTGTGACCATCCATCTGTGTGTCGATCCATCTGTGTGTCGATCCGTCTGTGTGAAGATTCGTCTGTGTGATGATCTGTCTGTGTGAAATTGTTGTAATCAATAAGATAATTGTTCTTTTTTTAGGGGCCAGAATGGCCGAGCTCGAATATACAACTCAGCATATTTTGTTCTTTTAGGACAAGTCTGATAACGAGACACACGAGGACGTGTGAAGGCGCAGGACGGCCGTGACGGCGCGTTTATATTGTTTTACGCATTTTTTGTAATTTCATGTTGTTTTTATTTGCTAATCAATAATAATTACAATTTAAAACAATAAAACAATGGTAAAACATTGTTAAGTCATAAAATCAAGTTAAATTATCAAAGAGGGGACTAACGTCCGTGCGGGCTTGCGAGTGACGTCAGCGCCCGAACTAGTTTTGCATGTTGTGGCGCCGCGGGGCGTGAGTGGTGGCGTGACTAGTGGGGCGACCGGCCGGCCTTTATAAGCAGGCGGCGCTCACACTGGGACACATTCGATCGTGAGCCGTGGCGCTGTACGTTCGCTCGCAATTCTGCATACCTCTTCGCTTTCTCCAACGCCCATGGATATGGCTGAACTAAATGGTCAGCTCGGCACTCCGTCATATTAATTGACCGATCATATTCATGGAAATTTACAAACTTAAGATTATGGATATCAGGATTGAGGAGCCATACTAAAAGTATTGTATTTTCTTGAACTCCAGCACTACTGAGCTCAAATTTCTAACAAGTACTATACACAATATGTGCTAAATGATGCACTTATTTTCAAAAATATTCAACTGGTACTTAGCGAGTTCCAGGGTGGCTCCTCAATCCTGATGTTTCCTCTGAGGAGCCACCTTTGCATTAATAAATCTCGTGATATATTTTGCTGAAAAATCCAGAATTTGTGCTGCAAAATAATCTACTCATGTGCTAAATGATGGTGTGAGCTGCGCTTCAAAAGCTGGTGTGGCTCCTCAAACCTGATGGACATTATTGTTTTGAGTCATATGTCGAACAAAAATCAGTCGAAAAGAGCGCTCGACGCTAGTCGAGCAATTCAAAAATAGGGCCCCAGAATACAGAAACTTTAAACCACTACGTTGTTGGTGAACACTTTCGGAGAAATAACCTTTCCTTGTCTTACTCTTCCCTGCGATAATATGAGATTTGAACGCTGGTTTTGATTTTTAACCGAAATAGTGTAGTGGTTTTTCATATAAGGACCGCAACATAACTCTTCGTAGTTGGCACCTTTGAAGAAACTGCAGCGCATCTTAGGCCCTTAATCAAAACATAGGCTTTAATAGTCCTTTTAACTTTAACTTTAACTTTAAAGCAAAATGGCAGATTTTTCTGAATCTTCTGTAGGTTTTTTACTACTGGAAAATGCTTTTTGCATATCCCGACCTATCGTATAGCCGTGCTGGTGGTTCATGCTCCGCGCCGTCGCGCCGGCGCGGAGCGGCATCCATGTCTAGTAAAGCATATAAAAACGCATACATACGTATATGATTTTGTTTCTGACGCCTTTCTTATATGCGACTGCTTAATAGGCCCAGCAAAATCAGTGCCCATCCTTTGAAAAGGACGACAAACATAATTCTGTCGCGTGAGGTAGCGACCCCATAAGCTGTTTCGCAGTCTCAGCTTTTAGTTTAAAATAAGTTATGCACTTATATATGTTACGGCTAGCTAATACCCAAAGTGCAGCCAAAACCTAGTTTTAGCCGGCTAAATTAATTTTTTAACAGACAACAGAAATAACTTTCTTAATACCCCATAAATTACTCCCCGTTAGTAGAAACACAAAGAAGGCTAGACTATGGCTAGACCTAGTTTTGACCGGCTACACCTAGTATTAGCCGCATGTTAAGCCGCATTTCGGGTAAAAGTCGTAACATATATAACTTTCTTAACTTCCCCGATATCATGAACTATCCAAAATTTCAGATTTATGGTGGACATAACTAATTTTCTAAACGCATTTTCTAAACGACAGCCAACCCTAAACAACCCCAAGTTATCGACAAATGAATACAACGGTTTCAAATTACCTTTTGTAATCTCGTTTCTACATTTTATTTGTAAAAAATCATCTTTAATACACTTTTGCTGTTCATACTTAACAATAACTAATAAAGAGTGATAATTCTTTAGATGTGAAGTACCTAGTTATAACAAGTATTTAAACTTCCCTCGTAGGCTTGCCTGCCTTCAGCCTGGTAGTTTTTCAGGTCAGCCACCTCAAACAATCTATATCAATATCTAGGAAAAACGAAAAATTCTTGTTAACACGCTATGATTCGGGGTATATTTAATACAAACCGTGATATTCAAGTAAAATCTACACACTGGCAGTCTTGCGCATATACATGGTTATTTGTAAAACACCAACAACCTCGCAGAAGTAGATTACTCACATCATAAACAACAACATTTATTCTACGATTTTTCCGGAAACAGACAAAAAAATACCGACTTTTCATACAAAACTCTATCAGCTGTTTGGGACATTTGAATTGAGAGTCACATTTTTTGTCGGTTTTCGGAAAAGTCGTAGAACAAATGTTGTAGTTTTATGACGTTAGTAAACTTCTCCTGCGAGGTTGTTGGTGTTTTACAAGTAACCATGTATAGGAGCAAGACTGCCACTTTGGCACCCGGCGCATTGTGGAGGCTAACGTTCTCAATTATTAAGATAGAATAATGAAAATAGCATCAAAAGATGCGCTACTAAAAGGCCTATAATACTGTAAAATGAAATGTTGTTAAATGTTTTTATATATTTTTTATTAAAAAATTAAACGCTGAGTTTTGACCGTTTCTGTAGGATTTTTTTCAAAGAATCTTAAACTCTCAAGAACGAAAACCGGTCAAGTGCGTGTGTTAAGTCAAGCAACAACAAAATGTTGACAAACTTTCTCTTATTCTCTTTTTGCACGTTTTTATTCGGTTGCTTTCTTGTTTGTTTGTGTGTCCGAAAAGTTTGCAAACGATTTTATATTAGCTTCCCGATGAGCTAGAGACTTGAAACTTTGAACATACCTTAAGTCAGAACTGGAAGGCAATGCAATATTATGGTGTCATTGAGCTGATCTGATGATGAAACCGGAAGAAGGCTACAGGAACTCTGTGATAAAACTATACAACTCCATCGAGATTGGGCTCGTTAGATTAGAACCATCTTGACGAGTACTCTGTTGGGAAATAGTGTCCAAGGGTCTGATGATGTAGCCGGAAGAAGGCTGCAGAAACTCAGTATTTCAACCATGCAACCCCATCGAGTTTGGGCTCGTTTGAATCGTCTTACAAGTACTCTGTTAGGAAATAGTGTTTACCATATGTGTTAAATTGTATTGTTATTGTATGAGGGCAGCACGGCAGCACATACTTAGCGCTATCGCACACAGGCAACTTAGTCGCCCAGCAACTTATTTGTCTCTGTCTCCTTGTCGAGATTTGGAAGGTGCGTACACGGAAGCGACAGCGACGCGACTATTTTGTAAAATGTTGCCTCATTCATCAATATGGATTTCGAAGAGACGGCTGTGGTCTGTGCTCTTGTTATTAGAAACCGAAAAGAACAACAACCCAAAAGGCTATATTGGGCGCATCCGTTGTGGAGTAACAGATTTGCACTTGGAAAATTCCATACAATGTTTTCGAAATTCAGAGCATTTCCAAAAACATTTTTTAATTACTTTAGAATGAATGTCGAAAGCTTTGACGAATTGTGCAAAATTTTACGGCCAATATTTTGAGCCAAGGAAACTAATTTGGCCAATAATTTCGTAATTTATGGAATTATCAATAAATTCAATCAAGTAACAAACTTTAAGACATCAATTTACAACCAACTCACCTCTAACTCCCATTCAGATACTTTAAAACTCGGAGATATTTAGATTTTTGTACGACATATTACACTCAAATGGAGAGTGAAAAAATGGAGTGTAATATTAAACAATAGTTTATGTGACTAATGACTAGATTACGCTGCTATGCTACATATAAAACCCGATTGGTTTTAAATGGACTGTTTGGTCTTGCCCCCTAGATGGTTTTCCCCACATAACCCGCATTGACCTTATCAGGAATTTATTGTTTATTTTACCACTGTAGCTAGTACTGCGATGTTCAGCGTTATTTTTATTCTCTATTCCACACCACCTCAGGTAGAGAAACTAGGCGTGATTTTTAGGGTTCCGTACCAAAATGGTAAAAAAGGAACCCTTATGGTGTGACTCAGTCTGTCTGTCTGTCACAGCTGGATATCTCGAGAACTACTAATGGTATCAACTTGAAATTTGGAATAGTTTAAGATGACATTTCCCAACTATTTTGCAAATAAGAAAGAAATAAAAAAATAAATATCTTTTTTACAACAGGGCCTGAAAAGGGGTCTTAAAAATTTTAAGTGAGGCTACTAGGGCATGTGGGGTATCATATGAAAGAGCGCTGTTTGCATGTTTTGAATCATTTTTTCTTTTTTTTCTAGACCGCATAGTTTTTGACTTATGATGAAAAATGTAAAAAAAAAACCGTTCCCCCCCCCCTTATCTCCGAAGTTTGCAAAGAGAAAAATCTGAAATAATTCTATGTGATAGCAGTTTATATAAAGATTACAGGAAAAATAAAACGATGTCTCAATATAGCACACTTTTTTAGAAATTATCAAATTTCTAAAAAAGTTAACATTAGTTCCACTATCGGCCAAGAGATGGCGCTGACCTATAACTGCAATAATAATTTTATTATTCTACTCTGCAGTGTGGTTTAATGGTGCAATTGTGATGGTATGGAACCCTCGGTGCGCGAGTCCGACTCGCTCTTGACCAGTTTTATTTTCTGTGGTATTCCCAGTAGTCCTTTGTTTATAGTTGGATTGATTTGAAGCCCCATCAAATCCCCATTTACTAATCAGGGTCATTTTCATAAGTTCACCATCGGTTGTAGTTGACTGAATTATTCTTTTTTTTTACTGTAATATCTGTAATGGATGTAAAAATAATTTGTAAACTGAGTATTATAATAATACGCAGAATTCAAAAACATGCATTCAAATACTTAGTCCAAGTTTCGTAATCCCAGCCCACTGTGTGGCGGGCCGGCAACAGGGCCGGCAACTTATTTGTCGCCGTGCGCTCACTTGCACTTAAACCTATAGGGAGGGCAACAGTTGCGTCGCCCAGGCCCTATATATAATAATTCATAATTAAGCCAACATCGTGGGCCCATTTACAGAAAAGATCAAAGTTAATTTGCATTATGTTTTGCACAGTGTCTAAATTCTTATCGGCCACTAGTAAGCATGTATCGTCAGCAAATTGGTATACAGAGGTATCCCTAAATATATTACACATATCATTACAGTAAAATAGATATTCGGTTGGACCGATAACTGAGCCTTGGGCTGTGCTGTGCCTTCTTCAGTTGGCATGAACTGACTGTGTACGTTACCTATTTTAACAGTAGTTTTTCGGTTAGTGTGATAGTTTTTAAGAAGCTTCAAAATAGGGCCCTGTATACTATTCTGCGAGAGTTTTGCATACAGGGTGTTGAAATTCAAAGTTTCGAAAGCTTTGCTAAAGTCAACAAATAATACAATTCCTCCTCCTCAGTCGTTCACTCTTGACAGAGTGGTCGTGGTTGATGACGCTGCATTTTCATTGGTTAAAGCAGCCCCTGCAATGCGCCTCCACTTGTTGCGGTTTTCAGCGTCTCGGGAACTCTGGACTATAGAGGTTTGTGTCGCAGCTTTAATTATATCTGTCCAACGCGTAGGTGATCGACCGCATGATCGCTTGCCCTCTACCTGCCCCTGGACAACGAGTCGTTCCATAGATCTTTCGTTTCGAACAACGTGTCCGAAATATTTGAGAATTCGTATTTGCACAGTCGACGACAATCTCTGCTTGATTTTTAGCTCTTCCAGGATCGAAACGTTGGTCCTAAACGCTGTCCAGGGGATCCACAGCAGGCGCCGCCAGGACCACATTTCAAGTGCATCGATTTTGTGTCGATCTTTGAGGCGAACCGTCCAAGTTTCTGCGCCATAAAAAAAGATCGGGAAGACTAAGCTTCTCATTAGGCGGACTTTCGTGGCTTTGGTGATGTTACGGTTGCACCAGACTCTTTTCAGTTTGTCGACGGCAGATCGTGTGATAGCACATCTCCTTCGAATCTCGTCTTCACATTCTCCAGAGTTTGTAATAGTGGAACCGAGGTACACATAAGATTGGACAACCTCACAATTGCCAATCATAGAGATGTCAGGGTGGTTTAGTTCAGCTCGGTCCACTATCATCATCTTGGTCTTGTCTCTATTGACCGTAAGTCCGAAGGAGAGGGTTGTTATTTCTAGACGTGTCAGCAGATGTTCCATGTCTTCTTTTGTTTGAGTGAGAAGAGTAGTGTCGTCAGCATACCTCAAATTAGATATTTTTCGACCTCCTATTGAAATACCTTTGTCCCATTGTTCCAAAACAATTAGATGTTGAAAAGGAGTGGAGAGAGTATGCACCCCTGCCGAACACCTACGTGTGTATGAAAGCTTTTCGAGTCAACGTCATCTATCCTGACAGTGGCAGTTCCGTTCTCGTAAAGTCGGCGTATGAGACGAACGAGGTGCATAGGTTGTCATATGATTTTTCCCTTCCTTCAGCCTTTTGGCTTAAGAAACAATAATGAATAAATAAACTCATGCGATTCTGAACTCACCTCGATGACAACTCAAGGGAAAATAAATAAACAACTTAATGTACAGTCAATACCAAACTACAATTTTATTTAAATAGGTTTGATGCTATACAATACTAACAATCAACGTGGCAATCGAAGATCCTGAAATTTACACAGAGATATGACACGAAGAACGAAGCTAAAAAATCTAATATTTTTCCCACAGAGGTTATTTTAAATGGTTAGGCTTAAAATGTACTCGCCTAGCGGGAAGGCTAAGAATTGCCTGCTCGTTGGATATCAGAGAGCGTTATTATTTATCTATCTTAAATCAAGCTCGTACGTTGCCCTCGACGGTCTACGAACGGAATGCTGGATTTTTCCACTTCGGTTAGTTAAGGGTTAAAATAGATTGGAAAGTTAACTGGTACCTATTTGGATAACGTGCAGCGAGTCAGGTTGATAAAACGCTACGACGGCTGCGTGCTATTATCAATTGCCTAGTAGCCGGACGAACACTCAAGTTCGGTTAATTTCACCTTTTCTCTCGCTCACTTGGCCTTAGTGGTAGACAAATCAGTTGGCTTGGATGGGCTCCGTATGAGTTATCTTCACCTGTAATGGTGTGCACAAAAATAATGATTTATCAAAAAATTGGTCTTAAATGGACACAACTCTTTACTACTCGATGACTCGGGGCCGATTCCGAGTAAAGTTCCATGACGAGGGGACACTGTAGCGAAGCTTGATCTACTCCAGACACAAGAAAAAAAATCACTCTACAAAAAGTAGTTACTCAACAGCCACCAGCGGTAACTCGGATTTGAGCATATTTGGTTCCCACTGTAGGACACTCTGTTTTTATATGTTAATTCTGACAATAAATATTTCTAATCACCGGATTTTCTGTCCTAACATCACACTCGCCGACCAATATACAAAATCGAGATGCCAAGACATGCCGTAGCTAGCTCTCAACTTACAAAGTCTCTTTTCACATGAAAAGAACTGAAATTGAAAGTAGTAGATAGAACAAATCCCCTTGTTACATACTGGGTAATGAATCTTAATAAATTTTGGTGATGCATACCTTCGACTCCCTTGTTTCCCAATTGATTTGGTGCAAATCCACAGTAATCGGTAGTATATTATCACAAGACGACTTAGTTCTCCGTTTTGCGGCGTTTATTAGCCAAAAATCCTCTGCAAATAAACGAATATGGTGATGAAAAATCCAGTTGCCAATTACCAAACGGCCAACAGCTAAGTGTGAAAAATCACAATACCTGGAGAATTCTATGGTACTGTCGAAAAGGATTAGTTTCGTAGTATGGTGCAAATTTAGATATGGTCTTTCAGCCACCAAATGCAATTAATTTCAGCGAAAAATATAACAAACAATGACACAGCTGAATTTGCGTTTCAAAAGATGAACGACCTATCTATTTCACAGACAACTCGACCATCATGACTTCAGACGCATTCCGTCAGGCTAAGCGCTGGCTCAGCGATGCATGTATCGCATCGTGCCCGCGTCCGTCCGACTTGACATACGGAGATTGTCAAACTGCAGCCCATAGATCCCGTTGCACGGCCCGCCGAAGCAGTGTCAGCGAACACGACGAAATCACGGTCCAAGCACGTACCTACTCAACAGGACTGCTACAAGGACGGTTCTCATACTAACTTTTGAGGTCCATAGTATGAAAAAGTTAAGCAAATTAATAATAACCCTTGCGATAAGAGCTCCTATCAAAGGCCCTCGGAGTGGGGGAAGCATACTACAACAAATACAGATTTTAATCTTTTTTTTTTTAAGTCGATGACGCGAAATTTCAAATTGGACTTTTTACGGAAACAAGGAAAAAGACATCAGGCTACTGCCGAGAAATAAAATTTTATCATTAATGGGAACAAGTATCTTTATACTACAAAAAAGCTTTCTCTTTAAGGAAATCGACCAAAACAAACGAAAAAAAACAACGCTACAGTAGTCTCCCGCCCGCAAGAATTCACGCAGGGAATTCTTTGGACGCCCACGTCCAAACCACACTGCTCCATCGCCAAACAAATCTACTTTGCAAAAAGCAATCTATTACAAGCCAACATAATTGTTTGTCACCCCTGACATTACTTGTACGATTGAAAATACAAAACTTATTCTGACCCGACTGTTGTGTTGTACAAAAGCTAAAGCATGACGAAAATTTATACAAAATATATACTTGACTCTACAGTTACCTACTAAAAACAAATACAAAAAAAAAAGTATACATATTTAAGTAGCAAATGTATGTAAGTGGAGAATGTATGTGAGCGGTGTTAAGGCTGCCCATATGCTATCTATATTCTATCCTACTTCTCTTAAATCTCTCCCCCTTTAAATAAATCAAACCCGCATGTCAGTCTTTCACATTGAATCGGCTTGTCAGTCCTATAGCTTATCGTCCAGAAATTATGCTTGATGAGCACCTGCTTCTTAAACGAGCGATATTGGACAAGCCCATGATCCTATCGTGTGACACTTTTCAAGCCATGCCTGACGAGAAACGCTCGCCTTTCCCTGTACTAATTTAAAATGATTATAAAAATTTAGACTGTCAAACGATGGAATAGACGTTTTAATTTGTCTATGCCAACATTATTATTCATGACTATAGTAAAATTGCCAAAAAAGACCAAATCAACAACCCGACCCCAAAATGAATCTGCACCCTCACGATACAGATAGAATATGACAAGACAAGACTGAGGCAAGACTGACATAACAAGCATCAAACTAGACAAGCCCCAACATAAACACCTGTCTCACATACATAATAAAGCAACCAAATTAGATATGCGTAGTACGTAGTAAGATAGTAGATGGCGCTAGTGCTGCCTTATAGTCGTTTGTGTCCGCACTACAAGGTAGACCGCGCAAGGCGTTACTAAAATGGTATATCACGTAAGCGCCACCCTCGGACGTTTGGAATCCGCTCCGAATGATAGCACCCCGCAATGAAACCAGAACCTATTATAAAAGAAAGAAATAATTGCAGCAGAATACTGCCAAGTATGTATGTAAAATGGTAGTTATTTTTGGCGCTATAATTGTCCTATGATCGTTTAAATCCGCACCACAGGGTAGCACCTTACTACGTAATACGCGGACCCGATGTTAAATGGCGCTTTTACTCCCGTAAGTCGGCTCTTACGACACGCAGAGAGTGTAGAACTGCGGTGTGGGTATTCTGCACCGCCCACACACAGTGATAAAAAAAAATATACTATAATTTGTAGCGCAGCGCTATAACGTTAAAAATATGTAAGGTAAAAAAAGTAATATTTGTATGCGACCCGCACGACCCTCACAACTTGGCAACACTGTTCGTAAGAAACACTAACCACTCCCCGCGTCTATGGATTTGAAGTCTTTCACGTGCCATTTGCCTATAAATTTACCCTTCTCGTCCTCTAATTCATATACCAGCGGAGACATCTTCCTAACGACACGGCAACGCTCGTATGTAGGTGCCAGCTTGGCAGTGAAGTACTTATTCGCGGCGCTCTGTTTGTAAGTTCTTTTCCAGACGTAATCGCCAACGTCGAAGGACACGTCTCGACGTTGACGATTATAATACTTAATGTTACGACTGTGAGCCTTTATAAGTGATTCTTGGACGGTTTTATATATGTCTTTGAGGTAACCTAATTTTGAGACATAAGCATCTCTAGGCGCGCAAGCTAACTCATTGACATCTTTAAAATCATTATAAATTTTGGCGTCGGCTATAGCTTCGCGGCCGTAAACTAGCATAAATGGCGTATAAGATGTGGATTCGTTCACCGAGGTGTTCATTGCGAACTGTATTCTATGTATATTAACGTCCCACGTCCTATGATCGTTTTCCACAAACGATGCGATCGCCGTAATCACGGTACAATTATAACCGTGATACGGGGGCAGTATACTGGCCCCAGGTGTATCTGAGGTATGTTGTATTTTGTATAAAGCGCTTGCAACTCATGACTTACAAATTGTGAACCGTTATCCGAAATTACGGTTTGCGGAATGCCGTGAACTAAAAATACGTGATCCTCGAGACGCTGCGCAATAATCTTCCCTGTCGCTCTTCGCAACGGAAATAAAATAACATATTTTGTAAAACAACAAACCACCACTAACAAATATGTGTTTTGCTGCCTCGACAACGGATATGGCCCACACAAATCGAGACTTAAACATTGGAAGGGACGACAGCAAATCCTGGGTTCCCCCATAAAACCTGGCGTTGCCTGCGAGCTATGTTTATAAGCGTTACAAGTAGAACACTTTTTTATGAATTCGGTTGTGTCCTGGTACATACCAGGCCAGAAATATCTCAATTTTAAGCGTTGATAGGTTTTAGCGACGCCTAGGTGTGCCGCGGTAGGTTTAGAATGATTTTCCTGGATAATAGTCACCCTCAGTTCCTTTGGCACCACCTCCTTCCATTGGAAATCTCCACTCAGTTTGTTGTTGGATTTAGTAAAACGATAAAGCCTCCCATCTACAATCTGAAAATTCGGACAAGCCCGCGGCTTTTCGGTACAACGTTTAATAATATTTAGATACCAAGGATCCTTTATTTGTGATATATCTATAGACCTCACTGGTATAGATCGCGAGAGGGCGTCGGGTACAATATTTTGAGAACCACTGCGGTGCTCGATAGTAAAATTATATAGAGATAACCTACAACCCCATCGTGCTAAACGACCCGCCGGACTTTTCAGATTTAAAAACCACTTCAAACTCGCGTGATCTGTAATTATGCGGAACGGCCTGTCACTTTCCAGATAAGGACGGAAATGCTCAACAGTCAACACGACCGCCAATGCCTCGCGTTCCGTCGCGGAGTAATTGCGTTCGGCGGGCGCCAGAGAACGGCTAAAATACGCATCCGGGTGCTCCTCACCATCGATCGACTGCGTCAGGGTACCGCCAATTCCGAAATTGGACGCGTCACAGTGAACGGTAAACTCTTTAGTGAAATCTGGGCATGCTAAGACCGGAGCATTAGTCAGTGCCAGCTTGAGATCCGCGAATGCCCGTTCCGCCTCCGGTGACCAGCTGAACGGAGGAGCCCCTTTACGTGTTGACGTCAGAGCGTTTAACGGCCCCGCCCGGTTACTGAAATTTTTAATAAACCGCCTGTATTAAGACGCCGTACCTAGGAAGCGTTTAACGTCCTTTCTGCAAGTTGGGGTGGGATAATCTACTATAGCCCTCACTTTATCAGGATCGGTTCGCAACCCATGCTCGTCCACTACGTGTCCTAGATACTTTAACTGCTTCCTAAAAAATTGACACTTTCCCAAATTAACGGTTAAATTGGCATCTTTTAATTTATTATAAACTTTCCGCAATAACTCCAGATGTTCCGTCAAAGTTGAGCTAGTTAAAATAATGTCGTCCAAATAACAGCTTACATTATTCGCGAATCCAGGCCCCAAAATCCGGTCCATCAAACGCTGCTGAGTGGCCGGTGCTGAGGTCAACCCAAAGCACATGACTTTAGAATGATACAGGCCGCGTGCAGGCACTGTGAATGCGGTCTTTTCTCGGCTCTCGACACCATCTAGCGGAATTTGCCAATAAGCCGATTTTAGGTCTATTGTCGAGATGTATTTCGCGTTCTTTAGTTGGTCTAGTATATTAGTCACGTAAGGTAGAGGATAAGCATCGTGTTTAGAAACGGCATTGAGTTTTCGGCTATCTAAGCAAAAGCGAGTCGTTCCGTCCGCCTTCCGCACCAAAGTGACCGGATTATTCCAAGCACTGTTGCTAGGCTCCACTACATCGTCCGCTAGCATTTGATCTAGATGCTTGTTCAGTTCTGCCAACCTATCCGGAGACATCGGGTAGTAGCGCTGTTTAATTGGCGGATGATCCCCCGTGTCTATTTTGTGCGTTACTAAGTGCGTCCTACCAAGCCCTTTTTTCTCATCTGAAATACTTTCAAACTCGCGAATAACCCCCTTTGCCTGTTCGCGTTCGAACTCCGACAGTGACTCGAAGTCGATCAAAAATTTGTCCGTCGTAGTTATTGCACTAACATGCTGATTACACGGTAAGAACTCACTATCTTTCAACAGTGACAAAACACCTGGCGCTATCTGAAATTCTTTCCAAAAATTTATACCCAACAACAACACCCAACAGTGGAGACCCCCGGAATTATATAAAATTTTATAATAGCGGTCCGCCCGTGTACTGTGACCGGTAAAAACATATAACCAGTGACAGGGGAGGCGGAACCGTTAGCGGTTTTAATTATATCTAAATCGGTAGATTTATGGAGAGTGCCCAAATCAGAAAAGTATTTTATAGCGTTTCCGCCAATTATAGAAATTTCAGATCCTGAGTCCAACAAACCTCTAAAATTTATATCGTAAATGGCAATTTTTAAGTAGGGTCTGGTATCCCTATTTTGACATACGTGAGTCGGCGACGAGTGACATTGACGTTTGGAAATGACACCTGACATTGACGTTTTTCTATTTTCATAATAAAAATCTTTCACGAATTTCAGCCAATGTGACCATTCTTGAGCTGATGTCCTCGTCTTCCGTCGTCGGCTCACGCCTGCGTGTTTTTTGGCGCCGATACAGGCTTATCGGTGGCCTTGCAACAATTTGGACAAGTCCTCGCTGTCACATCATATTCGCCACATCTATAGCAAACGACGCGGAAGGGCGCTTTGCAACTCTTCAATGTATGCCCTGAAACCCTACAGCGCACGCAAAAGTCTGCATTCGGGGTCTGGACTGCTGCCACTTTTGGAGCGGGCCGGCTATATTTATAGCAGAGATCCGGCGCCAAAGAAGATAACTGGATTTGGGAGGATCCGCAAAGTTAAGAGTCCTGTCTTTCGCCATCTCGATAAGCCTGCATTTGCGCTTTAGATCACTCCAAGAGTCTGCTGGATTCAGTGCCAATTGAGAAGTGAAACACGGCCTAATGTTATATAAGACAATATTTAACTTTTCTTCATCGGGCAATGGTTTGGATAAACGAATAAAATAATTTTGCATAATACTGAGATAATTTACAATACTTTCATCGGATCCTTGGGTGCGGGCCCTTATTTCTTGCATTAACCTTTGGTCATAATCAGTCGGTAGATATTCCTCGAGCAACAACTCCCTCAATTGCCCCCAATTATTCACCTCCATATAATTGCCACGAAACCAGCAAAGCGCTTCATCTGTAAACAGTTCCGCGGCAGAATTGAACAGTCTGCTCTCAGAAATATTACGGGAACGACATAATTCATCCAATCATTGAAGGAAAGTCTTTACACAAGTCGTCCCGTTAAAACTAATTCCAAGCTTATGAATAGCCGAAGGGGACTCATTACTTTTGATCGCTTTGGTAGGGCTGCCAATAGGCGTGTGATTCGCTGCGCCGGCGGGCTCATCCAATACCTGTATTGGTTGTATAGAGGGCTGTCTCTGTGACAATCCACTTTTGAAGTTATACATTATATTATCAAGTTTATGCAAAATACGGTCTAAATTTTCCCGCATACTATGTAGTTCATACCATGTAGTTCATAAAAACAACGCTACAAGGTAGTCCCATTTGAATGAGTACGTCCCATAACTTATGCCATTTCACGGTATCGAAGGCCTTGCGAAAGTCGACGAAGCATATACAGAGTGGAATGTTAAACTCTCTAGACTTTTCGATTATTTGTCGCAGAATTAGGATTTGTTCTCTTGTTCCTCGACCCTTGACAAACCCGGCTTGCTCAATAGCTATTTCGGGATTCAGAAAAGCTTGCAGTCTGGTATTAATGATATGAAGGAGTACTTTGCTAGCGTGTGTAATTAGGGCTATAAGCCTGTAGTTGCCACATTTCTTCGTTGATCCTTTTTTGTGCAGTGGCATGAACACGGAGTGTGCCCAGTCTCGAGGCCACTTCTCTGTCTCCCAGACGCGGTTGCAGATAACATGCATAATATCAACTCCGTATTCACCCATTGCTTTGAAGATCTCTATTGGAATTTCATCAGCCTTATTCCCCTTCATGTGATCAATCGCGGCTCGAACTTCACTTTTTAGGATTGATGGTTCCATAGCATTGTGTGATAGTGTGCTAGTGTTACATGATGGTGTTATGCTGCTATCGCTAAAAAGTTGTTCGCAATATTCCTTCCACACACCCACAATATCGTTACCGTCACTCCATTTAAGACCTCGATAGCCCAGGTTTTCGGTTTAAACTGACGAGTTATGGTTCGAATCTTCTTAAATAAATCTTTAGTTTCGTGGCGCTCTGCGTTCTTTTCTAACACTAGGCAGATGTTTTTGAGCTGTTTATTACGATCTCTGCGAGTAGAAGATTGGATCTGTGCACCCATCAAATTCAATTCCTGAACAGACGCCCCCCTGGCCTTCATCTCACGACGGCTCTCTACTAGACGCCAGGTGTCGTCTGACATCCAGTGTTTGTGTTTGCCTTTAGTTCGAGTAGGCTGTGACGAGCGTACAGTCTTTTTTATGTGCTGTTTTGCGGAATGCCAGAGTGAGTCGGGGTCGTCATCACGAGCTAGTGACCTCCATGTGCTGTTATCCGTTGCCAGTTGGTTACTAAAAGACGCATGGTCCACTACTTCAAGTGTCTTGGTAGTTTTACGAGGTACAGAGTTGCGTAACATAAGTTTGAGGTTGCATACAAGAAGTTGGTGGTCTGATTGACAGTGAGCTCCGGGCAATGTGTGTGCGTTCGTAATTGAACTTCGCCATCTAGATCTAATAAGTATAAAGTCAATCTGATTCCTGTGTTTTCCATCAGGGGGCGTCAAGGTGTACAGCCTTCTGTAGTGTTGCTGAAATACCGTATTCATAATGGTGAAGTTGTTGTCGGCTGCAAACTGGAGTAATCTCTCCCCTCGAACATTCCTTTGGCCGAGACCATAGTTGCCTACAATATTCCGCAAGCCCACATCCATCCGTGTGTCACCCACCTTCGCGTTAAAATCGCCAAGTATTATTAGAAGTTCTCTGCTTGGTATGGTTGCTATTACAGATTCAATGTCATTATAGAACCCTTCTACGTCTTCATCTTTCGCCGCGCTAGTAGGCGCATACACCTGTATAATATTCAGCGGGGTAGGAGATGCATCTAGCTTCATTGTTATTATTCTGTTGCTGACAGGGTTATAGCCTAATACCGCTTTATGTTTCCGCATCATTGGGAATTGCAATGGCCACTCCAGCGTAGCTACTGGAATCATCTCCTGAATAATAGATGGTATGCTTATCCAAGTCTCGGTGGCCACTACTTTTCCAGTGAGTCTCGCTTAGACCGGTAATGGTGGTTTCGCAACGCTGGAGCTCATAATCCAAGATGTGTAATTTACCCTCATCAAGGAGTCCTCGTACGTTCCATGTGCCTATACGGGTGTTCTTGCGCAATTGGAGTTGTTTTTGTCTTCTTCCAGTCGCATGCTTTCCGGGGGATGCCTGGTTGCCTACATTCCCTCGGCCGGTAGCCAATTTCACACTGTGAGTCCCGGAAAACCCAGAGCGCCGGTCGCTAAGCGGATCGTCAGGCAAACGTACTATTCTATTGTGTTGCATTTTCATCATTCAACTTTCGTGGGAATCTATAATGTAGTAGTATCCCGTTGCTTTCTACATCGAGGTATTACAGACTCAGTGTCCGTAGAAATCTGTTAGTGAACCAATTCAGAACATAAGGTTCCTGCGCTTCACCACAGTGCTGATGGCTACCGCTGCCCTCCACCAGGATCCAGGTACAACGCCCCTGTGACTCGCCTCCTCCGCTGGTTGGACCGTACCGACAACTGTTGTCTCCGCTCTTCTCACCGTTGAGGTCTTCACCCGTAACTCTGGGCACGGGCTCCGCGATATACCCCGCAGAACTGGGTCCCTGCTGAACTTCGCCATCTACACACTCCGAAGTGTAAGATGCCCACCCCCGCGACGTGGACGCGCCAGACAGGAATTACTCAAGTGGAGCGCAGAGAAGATAACTCTACTCTCCCAGGAGCCGGGTTAAATGACGTGTATGACCCCACGCCCTAAGGCTGTATGACCCTATAATAATAATGCAATTACATGTGTTTTATCATTTAAAAAGGTATTAACTTCGTTAGTGAATTTACATAACAATTGGGGCGTATTTTTATTTTTTTGGAAACCATACTGTCTCTCGTGTATTATGTTATTCTCTATTATAAAACTATTTATATATGAACCTAAGTATTTTTCTATTATTTTATCTATACAAGAAAGAATGGTAATCGGTCTGTAATTATTTATATCGGTATATGTACCTTTTTTATGTATTGGTCGTATAGTGCCAATCTTAAGTTTGTCAGGATAAATTGAATTATTTACGCAAGTATTCATTAAATGAGTAATTATCAGAGTAATCTGTTTACTCACGTACAATATATCAGAGACACGAATTCCATCAAAACCTGGACTTTTTATTATTTAAATGCTTGATTATCGTCTTAATCACCTCCTCTCTTGCCTTATGTAGTTTCATTGTTAATTCAGGTTTTTTTTATGTACAAGTTTTCATTAATCAAAGGCTTATCACATGTAGAAATTATGTTTTTAACGTTATCTCGAAATCCTCTTGAGAAGTTATTAGCTATATCTATTTGATTACACCCACGGAAATTTTTCACTATGATTTCATCGATAGATTTAGTCAATTTACCACACAATTGGTTTATTATTCCCCATACTTTTTTGGGTTATGAAAATTTGAAATAACCGATTTTTTAATGTCTTTATTCATTAACCCCTTTACTAATAAAGATTGTATAGCAGCTGCATAGTTACACAGTGTTTTGTCACTTTCTTTTTAATGTCAAATTCAAATAGTTTGACAGAGAGTAACCATTGTGTAACTATACATCTGCTATTCAATCTTTATTAGTAAGGGGGTTAATAATTAACAAGAATAATATAGACTTTATTGCACATGAAAGAAAAAAACGAGACAGTCAGAAAAAACAAGAAAACATACAATAGGCGGCCTTATTGCTAGATAGCAATTTCTTCCAGGCAACCTTGGGCGAAATAAAAATAAGATAAATAGGATAATAGGAGAATAGGTGCACTTTAGAGGATAGAATATGAATATACAAAAATACTATAAAGGTATACTACGACATAATTCCATGGTATAGATAGATAATTGGGATGCTGACAACATTTTTATTTTATATTACATAAATCACCTCTCAAAAAAAGAAACATTGGTAAAATAATTATTTCGCTATCTTGAAAACTGTCCGAGATATCACAGTGTGAAATGCACACAAATGGACTCGCCCAAAAACGCTCCATACTAACGGCTACTGAATTATGACGTCACGCCTCAGTAGTTTGTATGCAACGCGTAGGAAATTTGTTCGGCAGCTATCCTTACTAATATTATAAATGCGAAAGTCCGTTTGTTTGTTTGCTTGTTTGTTTGTTACGCCTTCACGTCTTAACTACTGAACCGATCATCATGAAATTTCACATACACGTTGCCAGTGGTATCGAGAAGGACATAGGGTACCTTTTATCCCGAAAAAAAGTATTGTTCCCGAGGGAAAGCAAAAAACTTTCCACGCAGACGAGGTCGCGGGCGGCCGCTAGTATTAAATATTGTATTTATCAAAATGGTTTCTTAGACAAATTTGCTATACATTTTACGAACTAATTAAAGGTATCATTTATTTTAATAAATTTTATACTTTTTAAATGGACTTGTCCACCCAACTTTGAAGGGTCATAGGGTCATAAAACAAATAATATGCAATATATAAAACGAAGAGGTATACAAGCTACTCTAAAAGTTTAATATTTTTACGATTTTTATTGGTATTTCATTATTTTATTCATTAGTCAACAATACTAAATAATATACTAGAAAAAATACGACTCGCACCAGATCAATACTCAGACGGGAATCGAACCCGCGACCTTTGGATATCCGGTCCAATGCTCTGACCACTGAGCTACCGAGTCACTAGTGACATCGTCGAATTTTTCCTAGTATATCCTAAACTCTTACGCTGTAAGCCAGCGTTATTTCACCAATGTGAGGATTTACCTCGACATTCAATTGAAATATCTTTCCAGATATTTTAACAATTGATTAAGATGAAATAGCTATATAATTTTTACATTTGAGATTTTTGCATTTACAAAAAAAATTTTATAAAAACATTTATAAAAACATTAGTCAACATCTCAATTATGTAAACAAGTAATATTAGTCGCGGGAAGAGTAGAGAAAATGACTCCTAACTTGTTCTCTAAATGACCTTGGAGTCTGAGCCTTTCTGATGCTCTCCGGCAGGGAGTTCCACAAACGAACAGCATGGACGGAAAAGGAGTAGGAAGCGAAGTCGGTAGCGTGGCGAGGAATATTAAGGGTATGGTTAGAGGAAGAGCGCATAGAAGAAAGTGAAATCGAAGAACGAAATGTGAATTAATGTATTTATTGGTTTTATTTCTATATTTATTGTATAATCTATTCGTTTTATTACTCATATCACTCATTCAGATTTTGAGCAATTCGTCCCTCTTGTTGCACATATTTAACATTCTAGTATTTACCCAAAGTGATCGGCCAATGCATTGTTTATCACAGCTGTTTTTATCGAACAGATGTTTGACTATTTATTTTAATAGTATTGATTCACGTACGAAAATAATGGTCAATGCAGGTTTTAGAAATACGGTTTTTTTAAATTATATTCTATTCGTGTATATTGATTGATGCCAGACTGTAGACCCTTTTTATATAATGAGTTAAGATAATGTGAAGTAATTGAATTTGACTGTAGAATGTCGATGTTCATGTCGCCTAGTGATACATAGTTATCATTAGTTGGTGTTGATGATATATGTTTGACAGTTCACTTATAAATAGCGACTTATTTAAACGAGGCGGTCGGTAGAAAACACAAATATTAGTTTTGTAATTATTGTAGTTAGTAGTAAGCGAGCCTGATAAACATTCGAAATAACGAGTTGAGGTATCATTCCTAGTAAAGTGAAGGTTTTAACATTGAAAATGTTTTTTTTTTGAGGCATCTGTATAGGCCCGATTTTCAGCCAAAGTGCGATATCACCCTGGTGTCGTAGATATTAGAGCTACGTAAATGATTGAGATATCAAATGACGCATCTAACCAAGGGCTATAAACTGAAAAAAATTTTTTTCAAAAATCTCAAAATCTTTTTTTTTAAATCGCAAAAATGTGAAAAATATGGTCGATTTTCGCCCGGTTTCGGCGAGAAAAAAATCATATCTCGAAAACGAAACGCGATATCGGGTCGATTTTAAAAACACCTCGAGATATGACATTGGTCTACTTTAAAAAAAATACTTGAGTTAAATAACATAAAAGGATAATTCTGTAGCTTAACCTTTATGAAGTAAAGTTTGCGCGGAGCGTGTGAGTGAGCGCTGAGCGCAGTAGTGTACGTACGTACCTAGTCGTATCAACGCTATGGTCTGAAAGACAAATGTTTGTTTATAGTTATATTTTGAGTTGTAAATGTAATAAAATGTTATTTTCTTATTATAAAAAAATCGGATAGGTACCTAATGAAAGTGTTTTTAAAAACAAAACAAAAATATATTTTTAATTTATTGATACTTATGTAAAATTCTTAATCAAGTAAAATTAGTTGAAATGAGTTTATGTTTGTGTTAAGTTTTGTTAATGTGATTTTTTAATAATTATACAGTGCCTTTGGTCTTGAACTAGCGATAATTTAAAGGCGTGTAATACACCTAATTTTATCGATAAAAACACCCACATGTTGGGGTCTATCCCCACTCCTGTTGGAATGGCCGCCATTTTAAATTTGACTTTTTATTTTAGATGACCCTGCAGAAAATATTAATTTCTCCGGATTTAGAAGTCTTACAGTTATAAAAAAATACTGTTCAAAAGCTAATAATATCACCTATCAATTTAAAAAATAAAATGTTAAAATTTTTGGTTTGTATACGTCATAAAAAATTACTGAAATAAAATTTTGTACGAAATTTGTGCGATTTTTTTTACTTTTTATTACATTTCTCAAAAACTAGGACATTAATGTTCACTTTTTTTGCATTATTCAAATACACAGGAATATTATCTACAGATAGATCCAAAAATTTATTGCTCTATGTTGCATATTTCGAGAGCTATTGTTGTTTGAATATGACCCTTACAAGTACTAAATGGTTATTTTCGAAAATAAATAAAATCAAAATTCCTAAAAACTAGATTTTATCATTTGATAAAATTAGTATACAGATAATATTATCAACCTAATTTAAAATATGTTCAAAATGCTTGTAATTATGTCCATTTTCGAAAATAATAATTTTTTGGTTACGTAAGGGTCATAGTTCAAACAAAAATAACTCTCAAAATATGCAACATAGAGCAATAAATTTTAAAATCGTTTTGTAGATAATATTCCTGCGTATTTGAGTAGTGCAAAAAAAGTGGACATTAATATCCTAGTTTTTGAGAAATATAATAAAAACTCAAAAAAATCGCACAAATTTCGTATAAAACTTTATTTCAGTAACTTTTTATGACGTATTTAAACCAAAAATTAAAACATTTTATTTTTTAAATTACTAGGTGATATTATTAGCTTTCGCTAGAATATTTTTGTTATAACTGTAGGACTTCTAAATCCGGAGAAGTTAATATTTTTCTGCAGGGTCATCTAAAATAAAAAGTCAAATTTAAAATGGCGGCTATTCCAACAGGAGTGGGGATAGACCCCAACATGTGGGTGTTTTTGTCGATAAAATTAGGTGTATTACACGCCTTTAAATTATCGCTAGTTCAAGACCAAAGGCACTGTATATTTATGACTTTTTAATGGTTAGGTGTCAAATCTAACATAAAACAACTAAGTTAAATAAACACCATTAGTATTACCCATACGAAGAACAAGATATCATTTATTTATTAACCCTATTTTGGTTCATAACGCGTTTCTATACTTTGGCAAAAGGCCGGGCTTTGCCTTGCAGTTGCACGTGAGCATCGAAAAAAACTATTTCAGCGCATCTGTTTCTATTGTTTTGGCCAACGAATTAAAGTCTATGGAAGCGTAATTACAAACAAATATTGCTTAAAAAATGGCACCGCGGGGCTGGAAAAGTACAACCCACTCAGCTTTAGTCGGGCCAGCCACGCATCCATTGACTGACGTTAATGATTTTTCAATAAATTGGAGTTTTAATGTAGAGAAAAGATAGAAAGAGAGAATTTATTAGAAATGACGTCCTTTACAGTCAAATGGTGTAAAAAATGCAAAGAAGGCAGTAAAAAGATGCAGAATAAACGTATCTTATTTTTTCGTTTAAGTATAAAAAAAATATTTATAAGTATACAAATTATGGTCGCTAATAAGCAACCAGTGTTCAGACGCTTTGTGCTGCATAAAATTAATGCCAGCATTTTTAGCTGTATCCACTTAGTTGTACTTTTCATGTGGTGCCATTTTTTGAGCATAATGCTTATTCCATAGTTTTAGTTCGCTGGTTTTGGCTATATTTTCTGACCATTGCCTGCACCGTGGGATTTCGTGATAACCGGCACTTTTTTGTATAGGCAAACGAATAAACGAATCTTGAGCGAATGTTGAATAGAAGAGAGTTTGT
Source organism: Agriphila geniculea (assembly GCA_943789525.1). Classification (NCBI taxonomy): domain Eukaryota; kingdom Metazoa; phylum Arthropoda; class Insecta; order Lepidoptera; family Crambidae; genus Agriphila; species Agriphila geniculea. The sequence goes on from OX038870.1 coordinate 9,170,478, forward strand.
AGTTTGAGCCTCCATACTTAGGAGTAGATACAGAAAAGCATTTGCACTAATTGGTTAGAATTTTTAAGATAAATTACACTCAAAACGTGTAAAAAAAGAAATAAATAGGTACCTATGTTAATGTTAAAGATGTTGCTGTATATTCGTAGGTTGCTGTTATTTCAATTTCGAGATTTAAAATTACCCGATCGGGCATGTCTCATGTTTTTTTTAGTACGCTACGATTCCAAATGAATTTTTACAACGGTCTCTAAATGAGAATGTGAAGATGATGACTAGATAAACATAGTTAGTTCTTAGTTAAATATTCTAGTCCTTATCACAGGTCATTATTAATTCAACCAACGTTTATTGAATTACACGCTCTTGAATTACCTAAGCGTGTCGCTTACTCTTATCAAAGGGGTGATTATGAACAAATCAGATCCCGTCTCTCTGGTACCGATTGGGCGGTCATTCTCTCTCAAGGGAATTATTTTATTCCATAATTTATGAATTAAGAGACGAGTTTATACCGTCACGACAAGTCTGTAATTATGAATATCCTCCTTGGTACAAACGATCGCTTATAAAAATAATAAAAGAAAAGTTTAAATTCTTTAAAAAATTTAAAACATATAACAATAAATCGGATGAGCATGCCTTTAATTTGCTTCGCGATAGGGTAAAAGATGTCGAGGATAAATGTTACAAGGACTATATGAGAACTATTGAGGACTCAATTCAAAAGAACCCCAAGTTGTTTTGGTCTTACATGAAAAGTAAACGGCAATGTGGTTCCTATCCCGCAAGGATGAGTTTTGCTGACAAATCTAGCGACACCGGTGTAGGTATCAGTGAGCTTTTTTCTTCTTACTTTCACTCGACCTTTTTGTGTTCAGATACGTCCCCATCGTCTGCACATTTAGACGATCTAAACCTACGTTTAGATCGTTACTACGTATAGATACGGAAATATCGTATGGTGAGTCTACACTCACCATACGATATTTCCTCGATTGAAATAACCGCGGAGGAAGTAAAGAAACGGCTTTCATCTCTTGATCTTTGCAAATCAGCGGGTCCTGATTTGCTGCCTGCAATTTTTATAGTCAAGTGCGCTAATGAACTTTCAATACCAGTCAGCATTCTGTTGAGGAGGTCGTTGGATGAGGATGTGATGCCTTGTATATGGAAGAAAGCCTTTATTACCCCTATACACAAGAAAGGATCGCAGACAGCGGTCGAAAACTATAGGCCCATCTCCAAATTATGCTTGATTGCTAAGGTTTTTGAACGCATAGTGTACGATCAACTTTACAACTGTATTAAAGCATGTTTTATAGAACAGCAGCATGGGTTTTTGAAGAGCAGGTCAACTGTCACGAATCTTGCGGTTTTCAATGACTTTCTCTCCTACCACATGGATGCGGGAGACCAAGTGGTTGCCATCTACACTGATTATAGCAAAGCCTTCGACCGAATAGACCATATCATCCTGCTCGCTAAGCTTCAATCACTTGGCATCCGCGGCAACCTATTCCGATGGTTCACTTCTTATGTTAGGAATCGAACCCAGGCAGTAGTCTTAAATGGTTTCTCCTCTTCATGGGTTGGGATTCCGTCCGGGGTGCCTCAAGGATCATTGTTAGGCCCTCTCTTATTTGTGATATTTATCAACGATATTAGTTCATATTTCAAAAATTCAAATTACCTTTTGTTTGCTGACGATATGAAAATCTTGCAAGAAGATCTGTTTAGACTAGATTGTTATTGTCAGAAAAATAAATTAGACCTAAATGTCTCTAAGTATTTCACTGTTACTTTCACTCGAAAACGTAATAAACTCATCTTTGATTACAAATTGAAGCAACAATCTCTTTCTATTAATACAAGTGCTAGGGACCTAGGAGTTATCCATGATAACAAATTAGTGTTTAATATGCATATTGAGCATATCGTTGATAAATTTTACAAGGCACTCGGCTTCTTAATAAGATCATCTAAGTCATTTATAAACATGAAAACGATTAAAATCATATACTGTGCGTATGTTCGAAGCCATCTTGAATACGCTTCACAAATTTGGAACCCAGTATATGACACCTACATTAATAGTGTTGAAAAAATCCAGAGGAAATTTACACGTTTCCTTTGTGCTAAATTTAAGCTGCCATATTGGGACTATGAAAAACGCCGTCATCGTTTGCATCTTTTACCGCTTTCTTTGTGTAGGAAAATTGCTGATATTAGTTTTCTTATTAATTTGGCTCAAGGAAAGATTGATAGTCCGGAGCTCTTAAGCAAAATCTATTTGAAAATTCCAGCCCTAAATATTCGTAAGAGACATGATTTGCTTCGCATTCCCTTTACACGAACTAATTACAGAGCAAATAGTATTCTAGTCAGCTCATGCAAATTATTTAACCGAATGAATTGTGAGTTACTTAACGATAGCCGATTAGATCTGTTTTGTAGCGCAATAAGACACGTCAAAAGTTTAATAACCGATGACTTAACACTGCTTTTTGGAGCTTAATGCTTTCACTTAATTAATTTCATAGCTTATAATAGGTCTTTACCTATGAAATTGCCGATTTGTATGGAGATTTTTCAAGAAGTTGCATTTTTCATAATAGCATTTTCTTTGTTCATTTAACAACCATGAACACTCATGTAACAAAACTTTTATGTACTAATGTTTGAACACTAAGCTAACTTATTTCCATTTAAGATAAGCGAAAAAATAAGTTTTGGTTAAGTGACAACCCCTTCGGTCACCCTTTTTTTTGCTCACAAAAAAAGAGTCACTTTCAAGATCTTTTTTTTAATGTCACGAAAGCTAAAATATGGACTTTATTTTTACTGATAGTTAACTATCATGATCATAATTCGATGTAATATTCACGATTTTGTTAAAATTTTAAATTATAGAAGTTATTATTTTCTCTGTATGTGACAAAATATCGGCAATTTCATAGGTAAAGACCTAATGCTCATTTAGTTTAAGTCAAAGTATTGTGCAATAAGTAGCGTCTATCTGTGGAAGCTTGTAATTAGCCCTTAAGTACCTATATTTATTGCCATAAGTTGTAAATGATGCTGTAAGCTCCCCAAAGAAAATAAAATAAAATAAATTGTTATCGCACATATTCAAATGATGATGAAGTCAGCGCGAGACTGCATTTGATTTTGATTAGAATTTTTTATTAGGTATTTTTTTGTAGAAATTCTAAGATGTTTTAGTTATAGTACTTACATAGGTATATTTAATAATAATTTGATGAGGTCATTCCAATTATCTGCGTTAGTTTCATCTATTTTAGGGCTTTGGTTATCCATTAAGATATACAGGGTCACTGGAAATATGACGTATTCCTGTTAAGGGGTTATAGATGAGGTCAAAACAAATATTTTTTGTCATATAACTTTTTCTCAAAAAATAAATAGTTTTTGAGTTAATTGAAATTAAGTATTTTTTTACCAAAAGTACGTTTTCAGACACAAAAAATTAAAATAAAAGATAACTACTCATTCGATTCCGGATTTTTTATTATTTTGGAATAGAAAAAAATCTGAGTGTTGATAATGAATAAAAAAAAATTCATAAAATACAGGTGTTTATAAAAAATTCAATCCTTAAATGCATTTTTTATTTTTATTTTTTCAGATTTTTAAGAAATAGCTTCAAATATCTTTGAAAAAATCCTAGTAACTAAGCGTGCATAATATTATAAAAACATCACCATCTATTCAGCTTTCAGTTGAGGTATAAAACTTAATAATAGCTTAAATAAAAAATGAGAAATTAAGACTTAACTAAATAGCAGTCCCATTTCACGTAGCAAAAATTTCCTACTTCAAGCGCTTTGGAGGTGGCCGTATTATCCTACTTATTCCATAAATGTGAAAGTTTTCTTGTTTGGATGATTGTTAATCAGTCACGTAAAACGGCTGAACGGATTTGGATGAAATTTGGCACACAGATAGTTTATAAGCCAGATTAAAACATAGGAGGATACTATTATCTTGGTTAAAGGTTCCCTAGGGATTTTCTCAAATGTAAATGCGAATGAAGTTGCGGGCGGAAGCTATTTTGCCATAAATGATCGTGCTTACTAAAAATACTTTCGTCCGAGTGAGTTTGAAACAGGATTATTTTCCGCCGATGAGTCAAAATTTTATACAGACAGCATCAAAAATAACCATGCAAATCAGTCATTTTCAATGCCCCGCTGCTAGGGAACTGGCATTCCTTTTGGCTTGTGGATGGATAAAGCGGACGGGCCATACCCACCACGTGGACCCAATGTGGATTGGTCAGTGTTAACGACTGTAAATGCAGCCAGAACTAAGGGCTCAATGTAAGGTACATTGACACCGACCAATCCAGATTGGGCCTACGTTGTGGGTTATGGCCCAACCGCTTTATCCCAAAAGGAAAGGAAGGCCTGTTCCCCAGCAGCGGGTCACTAAAAATGGCTGATATGCATGGTTATTTTTGATGCTCTCTGTATAAAATTTTTACTCATCGGCGGAAAATAATCCTGTTTCAAACTCACTCGGACGAAAGTATTTTTAGTAAGCACGATCATTTATGGCAAACTAGCTTCCGCCCGCGACTTTATTCGCATTTACATTTGAGAAAATTCCTAGGGAACCTTTAACCAACATAATAGTATCCTCCTATGTTTTAATCCGGCTTATAAACTATCTGTGTGCCAAATTTCATCCAAATCCGTTCAGCCGTTTTGCGTGATTGATTATCAATCATCAAAACAAGAAAACTTTCACATTTATAGAATAAGTAGGATAATACGGCCACCTCCGAAGCGCTTGAAGTAGGGAATTTTTGATACATGAAATGGGACTGCTATTTAGTTAAGTCTTAATTTATCATTTTTTATTTAAGCTATTATTAAGTTTTATACCTTAACTGAAAGCTGAATAGATGGTGATGTTTTTAAAATATTATGCACGCTTAGTTACTAGGATTTTTTTTAAGATATTTGAAGCTATTTCTAAAAAATCTGAAAAAGTAAAAATAAAAAATGCATTTAAGGATTGAATTTTTTATAAATACCTGTATTTTATGAATTTTTTTTTATTCATTATCAACACTCAGATTCTTTTCTATCCTAGAATAATAAAAAATCCGGAATCGAATGAGTAGTTATCTTTTATTTTAAATTTTTGTGTCTGAAAACGTACTTTTGGTAAAAAAATACTTAATTTCAATTAACTCAAAAACTATTTATTTTTTGAGAAAAAGTTATATAACAAAAAATATTTGTTTTGACCTCATCTGTAACCCCTTAACAGGAATACGTCATATTTCCAGTGACCCTGTATACATAGTTTGTCTAAGTGAGATGTATATATATATATATATATATATATATATATGTATATATATATAATAGTAGTTTCAAGATTATTACGAGTAAAAATATAGTAGATGGCGAAAAAGTAAAAAAAAAAATAGTAGGTTATCGTTTTGTATGGAGGATTTTAAAGAAGTTGCATTTTTCATACTAACATTTTCATAATTTATTCAACAACCATAAACACAAGTGTTTAGACACAAAAATTACTACCTATGCAATTACTTATGTGCATAAGTATAAGTAATTTATTTTTGCTGCTTTTTACCGACTTCAAAAGGAGGGAGGTACTCAATTCGACCCGTTTTTTTTTTTTTTTTTTTTGTTTTTTTTGTTTTTTGTATGTACACCGATTACTCGAAGACGGCTGAACCGATTGAAATGATTCAAACGTTATTACATTAGGTAAACTCCCAAGTTGGTCCCATTTTTTTAAATTTTGAAATCGGTTCAGTACTTTTCAAGTAAACTTGAAAAAAAGCACGAAAAAAGTATGAATTTGTGTGAACTACCTCGATGATCAGTCGTAAACTTCTTTGTTTATCAACTGAATAAGATAATTATTTTTTTGTTGGAAAAGGGATATCTTAAGTGTAGTTCTTTAACCGACTTAAAAAAAGGAGGTTCTCAGTTTGATCCGCATGTATGTATGTTTCTCCGCGATTAACTCACGTTTGGCTGAGCCGATTTTTCTACCTAAATAATATACGTACACTACCTAATACAAAGGGTAACTACACTAAAAATTAAAAAAATTAAAATTGTTTAAAAAAACAAAAAACCGACTTCAAAAAACCTACCTCTAAAAAGCAAGAAATAATATTCGTAATAATAAAAACACGTCTATTGAAGTCGGGTGGGGCTTTTAGAATAAAAAAACAAGGAATTTGTACCCCAGCCCCACCCGACTTCAATAGACGTGTTTTTATTATTACGAATATTATTTCTTGCTTTTTAGAGGTAGGTTTTTTGAAGTCGGTTTTTTGTTTTTTTAAACAATTTTGTTTAATTTTTTCACTTGAAAAAATATAGTAGTTTTGCCTACTATAATTTTTTTCAAAAAATCTCCCTCATTATAGTAGGATACTATATTATATAGTAGGGTTGGCAACCCTAGATGTAATGTATAGTACCAAATCCGGGTAGGGGTACCATTATTTCTCACTGTCTTGTTCAAATCAATCGCCAATCTCTCTATGTCTTCTATCGATCTTATTTAGCTTAGCTTTTTCTTTCTCAACCCTTCTTGCCTGAATAAGGCCATTTTTGTACCAGACGAATTTGCATAAACCACCCTCCTTAAGTGTAGTTTTGGCTTACCACAGCAGAAACGAATTTCCTGATGTTAGGGATTCACGGATAATTATTTTTGAATTGTAGCTGTCACTGTCGTAACATTATGTCAAATTTAGTTAGCCTAAATTCGACATCCAAAAACTGCAAATTTGAGTAAAGTGAAATTGGTAAAGTGGTCTTTTAACGCGCTTCCCGATCTTTAACTTATTTGGAGGTGGTTGATTTCACAAAGGCTTTCAAGCTTAACTATTGAACTATAATAAATTTACATCATCATCATCATGATCATATCAGCCGCACGACACCCACTGCTGGGTATAGGCCTCCCTTAAGGATCTCCACGACCATCGGTCCTGCGCTGCCCGCATCCAGTGGCTTCCCGCGACCTTCACCAGATCGTCGGTCCACCTTGTCGGGGGCCTACCCACGGAGCGTCGTCCGGTGCGCCGTCGCCATTCCAGAACCTTTCCGCCCCAAAGCCATCAGTTCTTCTCGCTATGTGTCCTGCCCATTGCCACTTCAGCTGAGCAATCCTTCGAGCGATGTCGGTTACTTTAGTTCTCCTGCGGATCTCCTCGTTTCTGATTCGATCACGCAGGGAAACGCCGAGCATGGCTCTCTCTATTGCACGCTGGGCGACCTTGAGCCTCCTTATGAGACCCATAGTTAGCGACTCCTAGGTATACGTAATGGTCAACAACTTTAAGTGTAGTGTTCCCAACATGAACTGGAGAAGGTAAACATGGGCATTTGACGTAATTTTCGTCATATCCATGTTCATCCTGAGACCCACTCTTTGGGAAGCACTACGGAGATCTTCGAGCATTTTGTTCAGGACTTCCATGGTCTCAGCCATAAGGACTATATCATCGGCAAAACGAAGGTGTGTTAGGTACTGGCCGTTAATGTTGATTCCGAGTCCTTTCCAGTCCAAGAGCTTAAAGATGTCCTCCAATAACTTTAAATCCACATTTGATTAAGATATTTTTCCTTTATCCACCGCAATCCTCACTGATGTTGAAGGCGCCTCCTCAAAAACCTTTCATAATTTCATATTTTGATTAGTTGCCATTGTACTTCACCTTCCCGATTTTTCTAAATTAGTCTCACTCGTTTATACATAAGGTATTATGATTATAAAAAACACTTATTCTTGTAGCTTCTTATTGATAACATTACGAACTGTCTCTGATTTTTCATAACGTCGATAGTTATGAATATTCTCTTTGAGCAAACGATTTTTGTTTGTCTCGTTTCGGTTGGATGATCCGGAGGGTTAGTTACCAGTGGTTAAGATGGTAACATTTTTTTCCTTTATCCTTAACTTTTTTGTAACCAGTATGAATATTGAATAATGTCTCTTTATATTTGGGCACCCTTTATTTTCAAATGTTCATACCTTGAAGATTTTGTTCACGAACGAATTAATAGGAGGCCTAGAGGGATCAAACTCTAAACTTTTTATGTTGAAACTCGGGAATTTAAAAACCTCCTGGCGCATTATGTCACGTTCACAAATGATTTTATTTTATTTATTTTTAGGGTTCCGTACCCAAAGGGTAAAAACGGGACCCTATTACTAAACTCCGCTGTCCGTCTGTCTGTCTGTCTGTATAAAATAAATATTTAAGGGGGGCTCCCATACAACAAACGTATTTTTTGCCGTTTTTGGTACGGAGCCCTTCGTGCGCGAGTCCAACTCGCACTTGGCCGGTTTTTTAATATAATATTTTCTTTGGTCTTGTACTAGCGATAATTTAAAGGCATGAAATTTACCTAATTCTTTGGACAAAAACACCCATATTAGGGTCCATCCCCTCTCCTGGTGGAATGACCGTCATTTTAAATAAGACTTTTATTTAAGATGGCCCTGCTGAAAAATATTAATTTCTCCGAATCTAGAAGTCTTATAGTTGACGGAGTGCCGAGCTGACCATTTAGTTCAGCCATATCCATGGGCGTTGGAGAAAGCGAGGAGGTATGCAGAATTGCGAGCGTACGTACAGCGCCACGGCTCACGACCGAATGTGTCCCAATACGAGCGCCGCCCGCTTATAAAGGCCGGTCGCCCCACTACTACCACACTCACGCCACGGCGCTACAACAAGCAAAACTAGTTCGGGCGCTGACGTCACTCGCAAGCCCGCACGGACGTTAGTCCCCTCTTTGATAATTTAACTTGATTTTATGACTTAACAATGTTTTACCATTGTTTTATTGTTTTAAATTGTAATTATTATTGATTAGCAAATAAAAACAACATGAAATTACAAAAAATGCGTAAAACAACATAAACGCGCCGTCACGGCCGTCCTGCGCCTTCACACGTCCTCGTGTGTCTCGTTATCAGACTTGTCCTAAAAAAACAAAATATGCTGAGTTGTATATTCGAGCTCGGCCATTCTGGCCCCCTAAAAAATGAACAATTATCTTATAGTAGTACCGATTGTCACACAGACTTTGGTCACACAGACTTGTCACACAGACTTGTCACACAGACTTGTCACACAGACTTTTGTTACACAGACTTGTCACACAGAATTGTCACACAGCGATCACCACATTTAGTAGCATATTTCACTGGGTGACAAAGTGATCACTACATTGCGTAGCATATTTCACTGGGTGGATCACTACATTAAGTAGCATATTTCCTCTTTCCACAGAACACACAATAGTACCAATTGTCACACAGCGATCACTACATTGCGTAGCATATTTCACTAGGTGGATCACTACATTGAGTAGCATATTTCCTCTTTACACAGAACACAAATTAGTACTAATTGTCACACAGCGATCACTACATTAAGTAGCATATTTCACTGGGCGGCAAAGTGATCACTACATTGAGTAGCATATTTCACTGGATAGATCACTACATAGAGTAGCATATTTCCTCCATTAATAACGAATACTTCATACGAATACTTACTTTTGCCGTCATCGGCACATCCAGAAATCTATGACCATCGAAGGCCAAAAGACATTGCACCGTTAATAAATAAGTAACAATAATAAACAATAATAGTAGGTATGTAAGTTCTAAAAAATTTTAATTTTTGAACTCACGTTCTTATAGGTTCCACTATTCGACTAGGATCCACACGTTTCATCTAAATGGTTAGCAAAGTACATTTATTAGTATTTTTGTGATCAGAAAAATGTATCCAGCCACTATTTCTAAATTAATAACAATGAATGTCAAGGAGGAATTAAAAGTTTTTATTTTATTTTTTTGTTTATGTTTTTTTTTTGTAAAGAAAACTAAGTGATGTATGCTGAGGATTATGTAATTAACGAAGCAGTGGACGGTGAACAAGTGACAATTTTATTTCAAATTAAAGAACTTCAGTTTGCAGTCAGTTTGGATAAGTAAGTATAAAAACTATATATATAAAACTGTATAAAATCAAAAGAGGTTTTCCAACAGTAATGTTATAAAAATTTTGTATTAAAAAAAATCGTTTTGTTCAGCTAAAAAAACATAGAATACAATAAGCTCAAAACGGCGAAAACTTTTAAAGCCAACACAGATGATGGTCTATCTGTAAAATGATCCAGTTTGCAAAAGGTAGTTACAAAATAAGATTAAGCTATTTAGGTACATTCTAAACTTTACCTTCTCCGTATTAAAGTTCATGTTTCAGAAAAAAAATTAGTGTTTTTTTACAAGGTACCCGGTAGATTTAGGTGAATCATAGATTGTTATTTTCACATCACTTTAGACTCGATTCACACTTGTAACGATGCTACATCCCTAAACCCAAAATCTACCCTCATATCATTTTTATCCATGATCCTATCTGGTATCTGGTCTCGTCGGCCATATTTAGACACTTCCGATCCAGCCTGCCTGCGTGCCAGAGCATTGAGTCGAGTTTTCGTGCTCCTCATTATTGCGGTCAAGTTTGAATACCTACAAGGTGATCGCCGCGAGTTATCTGAAGACTATTGTGATTACTCAAATAATAATCAACGTCGGAGATTCTAAGAAGAAGTGAGACGCGCGTCCTCCACAGCCAGCACGAAGGAGCAACGATCGAACCAGGTTAGCCCACTCAATTCCTTCTCCTGTAATCTTTCCGTGTAGGACCATATTATCGAAAATGTTTTAAGTTCAATTACTAGTATTTTAGTTAATTTTAACTTTATTCTAAATATAATATCAAGGTTTATGAAGGATCCAATAACAGACAGTCGCAAACCTTCCAAAGTGGACTTCATGATGCTGCTGAAGCTCTTCTGCTTAAAAAGAATCGGTGTTGATAATGTTTGAATCAGTTTAACAAAATACAAAAGCAACACCCCACCGTTTAAGTGTAGTCTTTGGTACACAAAAAAAAAGTTTGTTTGAGCCATAGACATAGAAAAATTTTCGCCGCGCCCAAGAAGACAAACAAAGCGTGGAAAAGAGAAGTCAACATCATACGGACACGGTCCATGCAAAAAAGAGACAAAGGATCAAGTGACATGTGCCAACACTTCCCACAGCAAGAGCCCCTAGCGTCCCGCCTAGCAAACGAGCAATCACAGCCCGTTTAAAACATTTTTTAATCTCAATTAGAATTCAAAACAAAGGCACCGTGGAGCCATGGTATCTTCCGCTCCAAGCAATTGTGATGTGACAAAAAGAAACAATCCAAGCAATCACACTTTTCAAAGGCAAATAAGATACCGCCACACACTTCTGTAAAACCAAATTTCGCCACACTTACTCGCCTATCGACAAAGAAAACAGTATGGAACACAGTCCACTAACTTCCCCCGCCATAATATGGTCATATTTTACGAATCCAAGTCACATTCTACGTATCTCATATAAAATGTATTGTTTCGTTTTTGGATCACCTGTTCATTGACTCAGCTGCTCTTTGACATTCTATTTCTATGGCCCAAGGTTTGAGCATTTCGTCACAGTATTAAAATTTTTGCAGACAGGAACTACAAAATCAAATTAGCGGTAAAAATAGTTCCAGCCGAAAATAGCGAGAATAAAAGAAAAAGTACAACTTAAAACCAAACATAAACAAAAAAATGTCATTAGCGTCCGTCCATAGATTAGGTTGATAGGGTGATGGCAAAGTATATTTTCCAATTCATGTGGGCCAAGAAGGTATGTCCGCCAGAATTCCTGTTAACTGCACTTACGCTCTCCTAGAATGAATCAGTTTTCAAACAAATTTTTAGGATGGAACAAAAATGGTCAAAATAAAACTTTAGAAAAATTAAGTGTCTCTTGTTTTCATACGGGTAAAAAAATTTGTGAGTAATTAAATAATGGCAGTATAGTTTTGTTTCATAAATTCGCAATTTACTTTTTATTATGCAACTTATCAGAAAAACTTTTGATAGAAATGATTCCACTAACCAATTCTAAATATCGCCGAGCAATCAATCATTCCGCTGCACGATTTATAATTACTGAAAATAAAAATATGAAGTTCTTCAGGTTTATAATCGCCAAAATCCGAAATTTACGTGGTTTTTTCGATTTTTAACATAGTTGCGTTCGGCTCTCGAGGTCACAAACTTGGATTATTTATTCGGCCAACATCATAAACAAGTCTGTGAACAATAATTTTCAAGTATTTTGTTTCTAATTCTGTTATAGGCTCTGAGGGAACATCGGTATCATTGACATTACTAAAATCATTAATTTTTTTCGCTAAACTCACATTGAAAAAGCCCAATATAATTAAATCTTGCCCTATTATGATGTTATGAATACCAACGAAGAATTGGGGACCTCATAAAATAATAATTCAGCTGAATAATTCTAAAAAGTAACAATCAAAATAATTTGAGTATTGCATCGTAGGCTTAATTTTCCTATCCCTCAAAGTGAAGCTGAAACATAATATTTCTCTTCTCTGTAAAACGTCTCTTTTGTTAATGAGCATTCAGGAACAAAATGAAAACTATTCACCAATATTGTAGAGGTGGTCCACCGCTGGTGTGACAGTCCTAAGCTAACCCTTCGCTCAGCTGTGGATTAGGTTTGTAGAGCGTGGACCAGCGTGTTTAGGTGTCCACATGTCCCCTTCACTTCACCACTCGGGCAGCCCAAAAAAACCCTGTACAAGGTACCAGCAGGAGCTTCTATGGCATCAATCGTACAATGCAACCTTGTAACGGCTGCTGTGCATGTTACCATGCAGCTTTTTAACCTCAGGGAGCCTTACTAAGGAGCATAACCAACTGGCTTCCGCTTGAAGGGTTCTCTCCTAAACATACGTCCACTGCATCACACCACGCTCGCGCATCCGCCCCCTGAAGACTAAATTCTGGAAAAATAAGTTTGGTCATCACCGAACCCATCACGCCACGATGCTGGGACTTCAAGAGATTTCTCCATCGGTTTTGTAGGACTGGCGCTCCCATAGTATGTTTTCCGCTTCCTGGTCCATCCCCACTCCTGATGACGGAGTGCCGAGCTGACCATTTAGTTCAGCCATATCCATGGGCGTTGGAGAAAGCGAGGAGGTATGCAGAATTGCGAGCGTACGTACAGCGCCACGGCTCACGACCGAATGTGTCCCAATACGAGCGCCGCCCGCTTATAAAGGCCGGTCGCCCCACTACTACCACACTCACGCCACGGCGCTACAACAAGCAAAACTAGTTCGGGCGCTGACGTCACTCGCAAGCCCGCACGGACGTTAGTCCCCTCTTTGATAATTTAACTTGATTTTATGACTTAACAATGTTTTACCATTGTTTTATTGTTTTAAATTGTAATTATTATTGATTAGCAAATAAAAACAACATGAAATTACAAAAAATGCGTAAAACAACACAAACGCGCCGTCATAGTTATTAAAAACTATTCGAATGTGCTCATTTACCCAGGCTTTAAAGACCTCGATTGTATTTTATTACCGAAAAAGATTAATTTTAATGCCCAATAAAATATTCAATTTTATTGTATATCGCCTCAAATTCCAATAAATAGAAAATAAAATAAGATTTGCTTTACGAGCATGTATGTATAAAATAAAGTTAGCCAATTACATTCTGCGCAAAATTGTTATTCCGGTGAGTGTATCCAAATAATTTCTTTGAACTAAGTATGATGTTAACCGCGACATTATTAATCTTTCTTGGGCTTTGGAGACCGTTTACAGCGGCTAAAGTTCTACGAGTTCTAGAGGGAAAAGATGATGAACACAATAAATATCCTTTCGCATTATCTCTACAGACAGAAGAGGATGGCGTTTATCGCCGTCATTGTACCGGTTCCCTCATAGCGGCAGAGTGGGTACTCACCGCGGCTCACTGTATCGACTCACCAGTGCCAAGTGTTGTCAGATTCGGCAACATGACTGTGCCGCAAAATGAAACTTACTGCTACAGGCAAATTTTTAAGGTCTTCCCCCATCCTAACTACCAGGGGAGAACGACGCTGCCTTTAAAGTTGGCCGTGTTAAGAAATGACATTGGCTTAATATTAATTGAGAAATTGGAAGGTGTAAAGTCAGCAAGAGTGTCTGGAGTGGATTACAAATCTCTTACTGGACTACCAGTGACGTACGCAGGATTTGGGAGAATCTCTGTCAGTAGATTTGATGATTTTGATAAAGAATGGTTGAAGAAACCGTTACAGATTGGAGAGGGTGTTGTTGCTAATTGTAATGCTTTAGATAAGTCGATTTTTAATCCAGGTATATGTGTGGCCCCTAAATGTAATACATTAACTGATACCAGAAAGGGAGATTCGGGGGGGCCATTGATGTTTAGGGATACGATCATAGGAGTTGTGTCCGGACTTGCTGCACCAAAATATAGCGTTTTCTGCCCTGTGAGTCCGTTTTTGGAATGGATCAATATGATTATGCATGACAATCATGTAAGTGAAATCAGTAGAACACCTTTTCCACCTATCCCATCTGGCCATCTCATCTGGGAGGGAAACTCTGCATTAAGTAATTTTATAAACTTATGACCTCGGCTTCATAAAGTTAAACTGTTCATTGTTTTCTAGGTGCCGGTTAATTAAAAAAGAAGAGGAAAAATAAAAATACATAATATAAAGATATAGACGAATACAAACAGCATCCATACCTTATCGCCAGATAAGAGGTGACAAGCGTCGATACACAATATGTGAGATATTGCAATGCGACGTCTCGCATCGCATGCGAGTTTGCACGAGACGCATTGCAATTAGAATCATTTGGTGCATTTTGTTTATATGAATTGCACCAAATTGTTTATAAAATTGGTTATAAAAATTGTTTTTACAATCACCGAAGAATGCGCCAAAATCATGGTCATCATATTAAAAAAAAACAATAGTCGGGCAGCAAAATGATCAATTCCTAAAAAAAAATTGTCTGACCCATTTCATACTGATTTGCAATGTATCTGTAGTATTATGGACGAATAAAGATTATATTGTTGTTTTCAACATTTACATTTCTTAATACAGGACATAGATAAATAGTAATGCGACCACCAGCCTTTCTACCACCAGAATCCCCCAGGCGATCCCCGTGAACTCATAGTTAATCAGAATCCCCTTTAAATAAAATTAAGTTCAGTTCATTAAGTTCAGTTTGGCTCACCGCCGAAAAGTTGCTTGCCTATCGGTCTTTTATAGATTGTACTTCGGTGAGTGTGCTCAAGAGCTGCATGAGCTCATTCCACCTTCTCCTTTCTACTATCGGACATCCAGACGCACTGCGGGCTATCACCCGTTCTTGGTTGATATACCTTCTCTGCGTACCAAGCGCTACTCCACATCGTTTATAATGCGCACAGCTATGGAATGGAATTCCCTGCCGGCGTCTGTGTTTCCGAGCGCATACAACCTGACTCTATTCAAGGCCAGAGTGAATAAGCACTTTCTGGGCAAGCTCGCTCCATCGTAGGCCCTGTCTTTGCTTTTGGGCTAGACTGGGGTCAAGAGCAAACCCATTTAAGATAAAAAAAAAAAAAAAAAAAAAGTAAAGATAATATCACACTGGAAAAATATAATTTAAAAAGCTATACATTCGCGGCCGACCAGTTCCGCGCACTACAATAAATTAACCTTCTTCTGACAATAAGTGTGTAAAATAAAAATAGGAAATTTCTTAGAAAGTAAGAAAGAAACAATAAAAAATCATAAATAATAAAAATTATAATTTGCAAAAGGAGCGAATTTGGTCCCAAGAATTTCCAGTTGAGATACAATAATAATAAGCTATAAAAAATAATTTAAAATAATCCTGTATAAATCGGTATCAGTATGAAAGCATCTTTTTAACCTTACTTCTTTTAAAGGGGATTCTGATGAACAAATGAGTTCACGAGGATCCCCTGGGGGATCCTTGTGGACGAGTGGTCCCATTAATGGAAAAGATTATATTTTTAAGATGTCGTTAAAAACAACGCATCCAGCCTTTTCCCCCTAGGGTATAGGTACTACCATTTGGCACTACCAGTAGTGCCTTGGGTAAAATTACTCTTGTAAGTATTATCTAAACACTATAGTGCTAAAGGAGATATCGAGGTACAAGACTCAAAATTGTAAACAAGACATTTCAAGGCGCGGGCTGCATTTGAGGTGATTTTGAGTTGAGTTCGTATTGAGTTTGAGTTGAGTTTAAATTGAGTTCGGGTAGAGTTTAAATTAAGTTCGGGTTGAGTTTGGGCACAGAATAGCTAATAGTACAAGTTTGTGTTGAGTGCGGGGCGGGTGCAGCTGCATAGACAAAATATAACGTAGCTTATTAATGTCTCATAAGATTCATAATTATTATTGTAAGCGATATATTTCAAGGAGTGGGCTGCGGTTGAGTTGAGTTCGGGTTGAGTTCAAGTCGTGCGTTATCATCTAACCGCAGCCTCACTTTTCGATCGCTTTATGGAGAAAAGCCAGAAAGTCGAAACTTAATCATGATCGCTTGAAAAGGATAGTAGCGCTCTTGACTAAACTGCCACAATTGCCAGTTGATAATATTCCCAAAGGATGGTCAATAAACGATCCAGCAAACTTAAGAAAAGCTAACTGCAGCAGCATATCTCGTAATTTGGACTTTCAATTTATATGGAAAAATACTGGATGAGACCAATTACATACCGTATTGGTGCTCATTTGGGATAAAACTCAGCCCTACAAATATCTTAGAGAGCTTGTGTCTTTAGATCCAGAAATATGTTGAACCAATTAAAATGATATTTATTATCTTCCATCGTTTCCACCCATTATTTTCAGGACTGAAAGTACCAAATTCCTTCATATGAGTATTACTCCAGAGACTGGCGATGTAATTAACTCGTCAAAAAGCTAGCTAACTCTTGGACGGTGATAAAGTTTCTCGCATCATATTTTTTACATTTTTACGATTCAACCCTTCATTAAACACGTCTATTGAAGTCGGGTGGGGCTTTTAAATAAACAATACAATAAGTAAAAAAAATACTTCTGGCTCCACCCGACTTCAATAGACGTGTTTTAATTAATCGATTTGAACATTATTTCTTGCTTTTTATAGAGCTGTTTTTTAAGGTTTTTGAAGGAGGTTGTGCTTTTTTATTATTTTCATAACTATAGTAAAATGTATTGATTGATAGGCAGTCTAACAAAACGCAACTTTTCCAAACAAAATTAGCAACACTGAATTTATTATGTCAAAATATCATTCGCATTTGAATTGAAGTGATCGTATTATCCGCATCCGCCGAAGAAATCAATTAAGCAAAACGAAAAAAGAAAATCCAGCCGAGGAGAATAAAGAAGGTTTTTCAAAGAGACATTTAAAAAATAAAAAATAGTAACTATTTGCCTCACTAGGTGGAGTTGATGGAGAGAAAAGTTTCAAAATTGGCTTTTAAAAATAAACGGCCTGTCCCAAGTAAGCGCTCGCTGGCTGACATCTGTCCAAAGAGAAATATTTTAGGGTTACATCTACCTGCCTACCTCAGTACCTACTCTTCGAAGCTTAGTAAAAAAAACTCATTGACACATACATTTCCATCTATCGAGCCTACAGTTTTTTGTCATTTTGAAAAGCTCTCTTTGCAAAACGAAATGACCATTAAGAATTTTTTTGAAAGTCTGACACATTTCCTATTGGTTTTTATATGCAATTAAATAATATAAATAGGTATTTCATGAATATTTTATCCTACTCTTTCAGATATATTGATAAGGATCCGCTGGGGTTAATTTTTGTTGTCCTTGCAATCATTCTTCAAACAGTTCCAAATTTCTAAATGTCACAATTCCTCAATAGGTCTGACAAAAAGTAACACTTCCAAGTTGGTCCATCAATATGTCACTTTTCTATTTTATTAACTGATTATAAATTAACTGCTGATTTAAAAAAAACCGAATATACGTTTATTCTACCGGGTTATCTCACTCTGACAGTTATTCCAAATAAAGTAATAAAAAACAATAATATTCAACCTTTTATTAGTTTTTTTAATTTCCCTAAAGTTACCAAAAATGTATATGTGACTTTTTGTTCGCCTACTCCTCATATGCAGTGCACTCTCAACGTATTGAAACCATCCAATGCGCCTTCACTAGACATCTTGCATACTTATCATCGGGCATATCATATAGAACTCCTTATCACCTAAGACTGAGTTTTTTCAACATGCACTCACTGCGATGTCGGCGAACTGTCCAATATCTAGCGCTTCTGCACAGATTTCTCAATGGATCTGTGCAATCTATTGAGCTCTTGGACAACATCGCAATCAGTGTTCCATATCGTCTTCCTCGATAGCTAATAAAGAAAACTTTTGCGCTACCTACATTTAGGACCAATCTTGGACGAAACGCCCCTTTGCTTCGCTGCTGTGCTCAATATAATAGGTTGCGCTTTAGGGCTTTATATCATGGACATTTTTTGTTCGTCTATAGCTCCTCTATTGATGTACATAGGCCTTATCATGCGCCGCTTATTTTTAATTTTTTTTCCCGTCAACATCTAAAATTATGGTTACCACTATGCCAAAATGTTCAGATCCTTTTTATTGAGCCCACGATCCAAGATATTAGTGGTAATAGTTTAGATCCGCTTTTTGGGTCGAAATTGGGTTTAATCCTGTAAAGACCCAAAAGACCAGGTTTAATCCCTTGCCCATCTCTAGTCGCATTGTTTGACAGTTGTCAGTGTCAAACAATGCGAATGCGTTTCCCGCGTATTTTCTGAATGAATCACTACTATACAAAAAGCCTCAAAGCTACGTCGCTTCCGGAAAAGTTTTTAAACTTTTAAAACATTTTTATATTAGATTAAAAAAAAAAAACTAAAATATATGAGTCATGTCTTTTTTCATTCTCTCTTCGAAAAGCAAATAAACAGGGCATGTTATTTTTTTGTCATGTTGTCCATTGGCAGCTAACCTAGTTGTATCACATCCTTCGGACGTGTCAGTGAGATGTTTTTCTTTTTGCAATTTTCCACACGGATGTGTTGAAATTATAGTGTAGCACCCTACTACTTTACAGGTTGGAAAGATCGTTTTTATACCATTTATTTGTGCAGTTTCGAAATCGCACATACATTAGTATTAAAGTTGGACAATTTTAATAATAAGGTTTACTTTTTAATCGGTTCAAAAAATAAATACTGGTGAGGTACGAATAGAATCACTGTAATCACCAATATTCAAATCGACGTGTAGGGAAAAAAGATGATAAAATGATGTCGGTGTTCTCTTGAGTGTACCGTCACCAAAAAAATTAGGAGATTTACGAATATTTGCGATGCGTGTCAGTGTTTGTTTGGCTAATTTTGTAGCAAACATAAGTATTTTATTATTACTTCAATCTTAGCAACATCAAAATTTCCAGCTATTTTTACCGGTAGCTGTAATTCCGCTCATTAATCAGTTTCGGTGCACTTAACATTTAATTATTTCGCCTTGCGCTGTAAAATGTATCTTTTTTAAAATAAAAAATGGCATCTTCTCAACTGTCTCAGACATGGGAATAAGATTTCCAAAGTTAGTTTCAACCTGTACTGAGTTGCCGCTCGTACACATACATCCTTTTTACAATAATTATCAATCAAATTGTGCTATTATTACCTGCCTTGCGTCTCATACATGCATGTTTGGTATTCACCATAATATTGTCTTCTTCGCGATTTAATTTTAATGATGCATTAAGTATATTCCCTTCGTTTACAACGCTACAAGGAGGTCCTGTTCTTGTTTTTTTTTACATTTAAATTATACAGGGTCACTGGAAATATGACGTATTCCTGTTAAGGGGTTATAGATGAGGTCAAAACAAATATTTTTTGTCATATAACTTTTTCTCAAAAAATTAATAGTTTTTGAGTTAATTGAAATTAAGTATTTTTTTACCAAAAGTACGTTTTCAGACACAAAAATTTAAAATAAAAGATAACTACTCATTCGATTCCGGATCTTTTATTATTTTGGGATAGAAAAGAATCTGAATATTGATAATGAATAAAAAAAAATTCATAAAATACAGGTGTTTATAAAAAATTCAATACTTAAATGCATTTTTTATTTTTATTTTTTCAGATTTTTTAGAAATAGCTTCAAATATCTTTAAAAAAATCCTAGTAACTAAGCGTGCATAATATTTTAAAAACATCACCATCTATTCAGCTTTCAGTTGAGGTATAAAACTTAATAATAGCTTAAATAAAAAATGAGAAATTAAGACTTAACTAAATAGCAGTCCCATTTCATGTAGCAAAAATTTCCTACTTCAAGCGCTTCGGAGGTGGCCGTATTATCCTACCTATTCCATAAATGTGAAAGTTTTCTTGTTTGGATGATTGTTAATCAATCACACAAAACGGCTGAACGGATTTGGATGAAATTTGGCACACAGATAGTTTATAAGCCGGATTAAAACATAGGAGGATACTATTGTCTTGGTTAAAGGTTCCCTAGGGATTTTCTCAAATGTAAATGCGAATAAAGTCGCGGGCGGAAGCTAGTTTGCCATAAATGATCGTGCTTACTAAAAATACTTTCGTCCGAGTGAGTTTGAAACAGAATTATTTTCCACCGATGAGTAAAAATTTATACAGACAGCATCAAAAGTAACCATGCTTATCACCCATTTTTAATGACCCGCTGCTGGGGAACAGGCCTTCCTTTCCTTTTGGGATAAAGCGGACGGGCCATAACCCACCACGTGGGCCCAATGTGGATTGGTCGGTGTTAACTCAATGTACCTTACATTGAGCCCTTGGTTCTGGCTGCATTTACAGTCGTTAACACTGACCAATCCACATTGGGCCCACGTGGTGGGTATGGCCCGTCCGCTTTATCCATCCACAAGCCAAAAGGAAGGCCAGTTCCCCAGCAGCGGGGCATTGAAAATGACTGATATGCATGGTTATTTCTGATGCTGTCTGTATAAAATTTTGACTCATCGGCGGAAAATAATCCTGTTTCAATCTCACTCGGACGAAAGTATTTTTAGTAAACAAGATCATTTATAGCAAACTAGCTTCCGCCCGCGACTTCATTCGCATTTACATTTGAGAAAATCCCTAGGGAACCTTTAACCAAGACAATAGTATCCTCCTATGTTTTAATCCGGCTTATAAACTATCTGTGTGCCAAATTTCATCCAAATTCGTTTAGCCGTTTTGTGTGATTGATTAACAATCATCCAAACAAGAAAACTTTCACATTTATGGAATAAGTAGGATAATACGGCCACCTCCGAAGCGCTTGAAGTAGGAAATTTTTGCTACATGAAATGGGACTGCTATTTAGTTAAGTCTTAATTTCTCATTTTTTATTTAAGCTATTATTAAGTTTTATACCTCAACTGAAAGCTGAATAGATGGTGATGTTTTTAAAATATTATGCACGCTTAGTTACTAGGATTTTTTTAAAGATATTTAAAGCTATTTCTAAAAAAATCTGAAAAAATAAAAATAAAAAATGCATTTAAGGATTGAATTTTTTATAAACACCTGTATTTTATGAAATTTTTTTTATTCATTATCAACATTCAGATTCTTTTCTATCCCAAAATAATAAAAGATCCGGAATCGAATGAGTAGTTATCTTTTATTTTAAATTTTTGTGTCTGAAAACGTACTTTTGGTAAAAAAATACTTAATTTCAATTAACTCAAAAACTATTAATTTTTTGAGAAAAAGTTATATGACAAAAAATATTAGTTTTGACCTCATCTATAACTCCTTAACAGGAATACGTCATATTTCCAGTGACCCTGTATATATATAACGCTTCCATAACAACGTTAGTGTTCCTTTTTGACTATCAATGAAACGTATCCCATTAGGTATCTTCAGATGTGCTGGACAGCATTTTGTTATTAAATTATTGTGTATTTAAAATAACACGGTATTACTCAAGCAGGATATTGTTAAAAATGACAATAACTTGATTTGACAATTCGAAAACAAAATAGGTACACTTGAATTTTTGTCGTTAGTAAATGACACTTGCGTTTCAACAATCTACATTATTTTTTGAGATAAAAAAACCCTTTATGTAATGTCTGGATATGAGTTACAATTTTTTTGAAGGCTAATGATTACTTTGAAATCTTAAGGGATGTTCTAAACCGTAAGGTTTTCGTGGGTCATACTTTTGCGAGAAAGCAGCAAATTCCATGCGAACTCGTTTGCAGGACTTTTAATTAATACTAATGGACAAAGTATTGAACAAGTTTTATAATTTCTTGCCAACACGTGAAGTACATCTACTACTACCGCTTACTTAAAAATCTCAAACAATGCCGGGTTGGCTGAAAGAGATCTCTTTTAGAGATAAGTCCACCTTTGTAAACATCTTTCATATTTACCTGTGTAATTATGTTACAAGTGCAATAAAGAATATATATTATAATGTAATATTTTTTTACCTAGTTATAATAAATGTAATATTTAATACATATAAGTATTATTATAAAAATACCCAATATGTAATATATTTTATATTTTGTTGTAATAAGTTTTGCAGATAAAAGAAACAGAATATAAACCATTAGGTATATATGCGTGAAATTACTTACTGGGAGGTATTTAATTACAATGTACTTACTAACATTCCTGCAACAGACTTTTACTTATTTTGCCCTTGAAAAGTTTTTTTGAGTTTACGAAAATATCGATATTGACGAATTTTTTGTTAAATGTCGCGACAATTCGTGAAAGTACGGAGTTTCTGAAGGAATTACTATGAGTGTGGTAGTGGTACACAGTGGTACACACAACAGAGATTTGTTACGCGTACGGTACTAATGTTGAGCAATCTATTTTACTATGCACAATATCATACAGCAAACTCATATCCATTAATAAACGTCTTTGGTCCAGTGGCAATAGTTTGTGTTCCGCACAACCTTCTTCATAGTATTGGAAACTCTTACGGCAGCGATAGTTGAGATGGTTAATGAAGATCTTTTGAGTTTATTCCTGTAAATAATATATTGTGGGGACCATATTGCGCAAGCGTACTCTAAAGGTATGATTCCGATCTCGGCAGCAGCAGCAGTGTTGCCGCAGCAGTGCACTCCAAATTGAACCCTAATGTTACGTTGAAAGGCTCAATTGGATGTGAGCGGAGAAGCGACGCGACACTGCTGCGCAACACTGCTGCGCGACACTGCTGCGCAGCAGTGCTGCGCGACACTGCTGCGCAGCAGTGCTGCGCGGCACTGCTGCCGCAACACCACTCGTCCCCATACATTCTCTATAGGTTTAATATGAGACTACCAGTACTCTTAGTGCTTGTCCCAACATCGCTGTCTCCCTCCTAGAGTCTAGTGTTGATAAGTGCAAGGAAACCTTTTTCTTTAAATATATAAATAGTGAAGATATTATTAAAGCTTTTAAAACAATTAATGTCAAAAAAACAGAAGATCTTTGGGGCATATCAACAAGCATTATTAAATCAATAATTGATATACTAGCCCCTTACTTGGCTTTTATTTTTAACAAATGTATTGATGAAGGGGTTTTTCCTGATCTAATGAAAAATAGTAAATTGATTCCTCTTTTTAAATCTGAGGATAAAAGTGACCCAGCTAACTTTAGGCCAATATCTTTACTACCAGCACTTAGCAAAATATTTGAAAAAATTATATATTCCCAATTATTAGATTATTTCACATCCAATAACATTGTTCATAAAAATCAGTTTGGATTTTCCAAGGGTAAAAATACTACTGATGCTGGAATTGCACTTCTCAAACATATTCTTGACGCTTGGGAAGAAAAGCAAGATGTAATTGGCATTTTCTGTGACCTTTCTAAGGCATTCGATTGCGTTGATCACCAAACACTATTAAAGAAGCTAGAACATTATGGTGTCTCTGATAAATCAGTTAGCCTTATGAAATCATATTTGTACAATAGAACTCAGAAAGTAGTGATTAATAGAACTGAATCTACTGGAGCCCCCACCAATATGGGTGTGCCGCAGGGATCAATATTGGGCCCATTGCTGTTTCTAATTTATATAAATGACCTTCCCAACTACGCGAATAATTTATGTGAGACAGTACTATTTGCGGATGATACTTCTTTAGTTTTCAAAGTAAACAGAGGTAATAACTGTACGGACGAAGTAAATAGTGCCCTCTCTAAAGTTTCACACTGGTTTAATAGCAATAATTTAGCACTTAACCCCAAAAAAACTAAATGTGTAAAATTTTCATTACCTAATGTTGAGCAGACAAAATTAAATATTAATTTAAATAACGATGAAGTCGAGTTTATCGAGAGTACAAAATTTCTAGGTATTACACTAGATTCTCGACTGCAATGGGATCCACATATTGAAGCCTTGTCAAGTAGACTTAGTTCAGCGGCATTCGCTGTTAAGAAAATAAGGCTTTTAACTGATATTGAAACGGCAAGGTTAGTATATTTTAGTTATTTTCATAGTGTAATGTCCTATGGACTGCTTTTGTGGGGCTCAGCTGCCAGTATTGAAAATATTTTTGTACTCCAAAAAAGAGCTGTTCGCGCCATATACAATCTTCGGCGAAGAGATAACTTGAGAGAATTGTTAAAAGAAATAAATATCTTAACTTTGGCAGGCCAATACATATATGAAAATTTAGTTTATGTAAGGAAACACTATGATTCATTTGCTAAAAACAGAAATATTCACCAGTTTAATACAAGAAATAAAGATAAACTTGCCGTTCCAAGATTTAGGCTTGCAAAAACTAGAGGTTCATTTATGGGGAAAAGCATAGCCTTTATTAATAAAGTTCCGCAACAAGTGATTGATCTTCCTTTGCATTAATTTAAAAACCATGTTAAAAAAACGCTCATGAGTAAAGGTTATTATAAAGTAGATGATTATCTTAAAGATCAAAATGTGTGGAAATGATGTAACACATAACTTGCTACTATAAGTACTTTGTTGAAGTAATATAATGTAATAAGTCTATGTTGTTGCCAATAATCCTGTCACCCTGTTGTAATTATTTGGTAACGTTATATTCAAGTTTGTAAATATCGTTACTTATGGCTGTTACAGCTGATAAGTTTCTTGCGCCCGTTCTTCTTGTCAGCTAAAAAAGTCTGGAACGGGTGGTAGGAAAATATAGACGATTCAAAAGTACTTAATTATTAAGTTTATTTGAATAAAGCTTATTTGACTTTGACTTATTTGACTTTGACTTTGACTACATTCCGAGCTCGGCAGCAGTGCTGCGCAGCACTGTCGCGCAGCAGTGTCGCGCAGCAGTGCTGCTGACATCGGAATCATACCTTTAGATGCTCCTTACGTAAGCTAAGTAAACTGTTTTGATTATTGAGATATTTCGAAAAGGCTTACAGACGCGCAGAACAAATCCTAGATTTTTATATAGTGCAGTATTTAGTGGCATCAACCTTGCAGATCGTCAACAAAGGAAGCCGCTTGGCACAGGCGTACTTTGTGGTCATTTGAGCTGATTTAGCCCTGTACCCACGTGGTACCACCCTGGTGGTAGCCAGGGGTGGGGGGGAGAGGTGCCTTCTACCACGCTGCACTTTTACATCCATACCTGGATAGGTTTAGCAAATAGGTCGTGTTTGGTATCATTTTCATATAATTCAAGGACGAGGAATTCATTTCTGGAACAACTTTTACACTAGTTCATATAAAAAATAAAAGTTCTGCGCAAAAACAGAAAAGTAAGAAAACAAAAATCTTACAAAATCTATGCCCACAATTAAATCACGAGATTATGCTTTTTAAAAAAATATGTTTAAGCAGCCTTATTTATCTTAAATATATACACATAAACTTTTCTTTAGAAATTATATTTATAAATGTGTCAAAAAAATCAGTTGCGTCGCGCTGCGGTATTTTGGTGCAGTATTTTTTGATTTGGACTTATCACTTATTGTTTAATAATAACACGGATAAGTATTGGTAGTCCCATTGTCCATCAGCCATTTTTGATGTCCCCACTGCTGGGGCACAAGCCTTCCTTATGGGTGGATAAGGAGGTCGGGCCATAACCCACCACGCGGGCCCAATGCGGATTGGTGGGTATTAACGACTGCAAATGCAGCCGGGACCAACGGCTTAACGTGCCTTCCGAAGCGCGGAGGAGTTCGCGATAGTAAATTTTTGGTCACCCATCCCATGACCGACCCTTGCGAACGTTGCTTAACTTACGCAATCGCTGGGCCAGGCGCTAAACCACTGCGCCACCGAGCTCCTCATTCTCCTCACCTCACCTCCTCATATGGGATTGGTAGTCCCATAGTTTTACTTTAAAAGAGAGTTGTAGTAATATTTAAGAAAACATATTTTTTTACCTAGTTATAACGAATTTTATTGGCAGTTTCCGCTGCATCCATATAGTTCGGTGCACATTATTTATCTTTTTAAACAATTGCACCTTCCTGCGAATTTTTGCTTACATTTACACCGTATTTACTCCATGCAAGCTGTGGCTGCTGGCGATAGGGCGGTCCACATAGGCTCCCACAAGCCATTATTTTTAGCCCATCCCCAGTCTGTAGAACATGGCAGGTTTTGGATTGGTTTTAAATGTTGACCCCATACATTCCCTCTTCCCTTTCCTCCCTGATAAATTGCTCGCAAAATTTGGTTGCACAAGGCGTCTCTGGTTGGTGGAGATTCTTCAGCTGCTTGTCCTTTTTCGTGAATAGCACTTTTATGCATTGATTAATTAAATAATAAAGGAGATGCATTCCGACATTTCCAACAATAACTTAAATCACAAAAGTCAATCACAAGTAACTTACTTGTCATACAAAGCAATGACAATTGTT
Organism: Agriphila geniculea; assembly: GCA_943789525.1. Classification (NCBI taxonomy): domain Eukaryota; kingdom Metazoa; phylum Arthropoda; class Insecta; order Lepidoptera; family Crambidae; genus Agriphila; species Agriphila geniculea. The sequence goes on from OX038870.1 coordinate 9,197,359, forward strand.
TCTAATACTTATTGGCAAAGCCTGCTCCACATTTCCTTCCTTAGGGTATTTAAATCCTTCCGTTGCAATTGGATAAGCGCTCCAAGCTTCGAAAGCGCTTTTTCCCTTTACCAGCAAAAGACGATACGGTATCACACCCGGAAAAGGCGTGGAACAGAGTGGCAATACTTCTGTTTTTTCCGGTCCTAAAAGATAATTAAAGCTGAATTATTTTTAGATTTTAAACTGGGAAAATACTATACTTATTTGGGTTACTTAATGAAGCTGCAATTGCATGGCAAGGTAGGAACTGACGATTTTTACCCGTGCCAATATGAGAACCCACAATTCCTCAAGCAATTAATACAGTTTATCTTCTTTTAGGACCGGAAAAAAGCAGAAGTATTGCCACTGTTCCACTCCTTTTCCGGGTGTGGATGGATATCGTATCGACTTTTGCTGGTAAAGGGAAAAAAGCGCTTTTAAAGCTTGGGGTGCTTATCCAATTGCAACGGAAGGATTTAATACGCTAAAAAAGGAAATATGGAGCAGGCTTTGCCAATAAGTTGACTTGGCAATAAGGCTTTTGTGATTTAAGTTATTGCTGGAAATGTTGGAACGAATCTCCTTGATATTAATCAATGCAGAAAGGTGCTATTCACGAAAAAGGACAAGCAGCTGGAGAATCTCCACCAACCAGAGACGCCCTGTGCAACCAAATTTTGCGAGCGATTTATCATTGTATGGGATCAACTTTTAAAACCAATCCAAAACCTGCCATGGACTGCAGAATAGGATCGCGCCAAAAATAATGGCTTATGGGAGCCTATGGACCACCCTTCTGCCAGCAGCCACAGCTTGCATGGAGTAAATAAGGTGTAAGTGTAAGCAAAAATGCGCAGGAAGATGCAGTTGTTTAAAAAGATAAATAAAGTGGATGCAACGGAAACTGCCAATAAAATTTGTTATAACGAGGTAAATAAAATAATTATAAGTATTTGATTGAATCAGGCGTCACTTGGCGGAAGTCCCAAACCATTTTGAAAAAAGAAATATATGTAGCTTACTTCCGCAAACAATGTATGCAAGATGCACCGCCCGCCCGCCCGCAAAAATATGCACATGCACACCACAAAATATCAGTGCACAAACCTGCATTTAGCAAGACAGCAACACACCTTGCACCTTCACCAATTAGGCTACTCTACACGTGTTTCGCCCCAACCCGGAGCATCCTCAGGAGTTAGATCGTGCGTAAACCAACACCGAATGAGCTCCTAACGCCTCCGACACCGTATTTGTTGTCCCTTCCTCCCCACTCCGCACCGAGTGACTGACGTTTGAAGAATGTTGCCAGTTTAAAATAAAAAGAAAAAAGAAAGAAAAAATATTTTTAATTTAAATTGTGTACAAATAAATTGATATACATTAAATAATGTGTTTTATTAATAAGATACTTATTTTTAAGAATTATTATTATTTGAGAAAATGCGCAGCAATGGCGAGGAAGAGACATCAAGTTGATTGTTAAGTATGGCTCCATCAACATTGTGTTTGATAATTTCTAGGTTTTCCAACACGCTCAGTCGTAGACCTTTACTACAAGTATGTAAAACCTCATAGGAATGACCATCAGATAGCTGATGTCCGGTATTTAATAAATGTTCCGCGAAATGAGATCGCTCTGGATGGCCATTCCTAGAGGCAGAAATGTGTTCTTTATAACGTATATTAAAACTACGGCCGGTTTGACCAACGTATACTGAATTACATTGGTTACATGTTAACTTATATATCCCCGACTTCCTGCCAACCTCCGTTTTTTTTCCTTGCCATTGCAAATGGCACGCCGGACGGTATTAGTAGTACGAAAAGCCACGTGAACGTCGTTATTTTTTAAGAGTTTTGATATTTTATCTGATATTTTACCTACGTAAGCCATACTTGACTGATAATTGTGAATAACGCGTTCACGTGGCACCGCATATAAAAGCCCAGTCACCTGTTTGTTAATTTTATTCCTAATCATGTTATCTATCATCCGCCGATCATAACCATTTGCAACGGCAATATTATAAATTGTATTTAACTCTCTACTATAGGCTTGCCCTGATAACGGTACCGTCATTAAACGATTTATATATGAGTGAAAAGCAGCTAATTTATGTTGCCAAGGATGACAAGAAGTTGCGGGGATAACTACATCAGTATGTGTGGGTTTTCTATATATTTGAAAGTTATGGCGACAATGCTCCCGTGAGATAGTTAAATCCAAGAAATTTAACGAATTATTAACCTCAATTTCTAATTTAAATTTGATTTTTGGGTGTAAACTATTTAAATATTGAAAAAATGATTCTAACTCTTGTCTAGTACCTGTCCAGCATATAATAATATCATCAACATAACGATAATAATAAAGAATGTTATTATTGCCCACTATGAACCTATTCTCAAAATGATCCATGAAGATCTCCGCCATCAAAGGTGATAACGGAGAACCCATGGCTAGCCCCTCCCTTTGTTCGTAAAACCCACCATTAAACTTAAAATAATTTTGTTGCATGCAAATATGTGTTAAGTTAATTATTTCATCTGCCTCCCCTGGATGAAGACCGCGGCGTTCTAAAATATTTGATAGTATATCTAAACTTTCTTGATAAGGAACGTTAGTGAACAAACTCTCCACATCCAAGGAAAGCAGAAACGAGTTAGAAGGCAAAACAACATTCTTTATTTTTCCAATTAAATCTGATGTATTTTGAATACTATACTTAGGTGAGAAAGATGATTTATCTTTTATAATATTATTTAATCTTTTAGCCAACTCATATGCTGGACAACCTATATATGAAACAACGGGACGCACTGGAACATTGTCTTTATGTATTTTAGGTAAACCATACAACACAGGGGCCTGTGGATTCATTGGGGCGATATAGCGAGATGAATACTCGTTTGGAAAAATAAATTTTGAATTATTAATATTTGCTTTGACCTCTGTGTTGTACTTTGTGGTTGGGTCCGAGCGCAAAGGAGTAAAGTCACCGCTGTTAATTACTTCCTGAACTTTATTTATATACTCCGATTGGTTTAAAATAACTATACTATTTCCTTTGTCTGCTTTTGTTACTACTAAATGATTATCATTGATTTTATTTTGCAACGACTTTACAGTTCGCAGCTCGGGCCCACCACGGTTAGAAGGTTGTATTTTCTTTAATTGGTTAGTTACCAAACCCTTCACCAAATTATCCTTCTTATTCATAATAACCGCCACCTCTGAGTCCACCGCTAAACCCTCCACCAATGACTTGGTTATTTTAGGGGTTATGTTATATTTGAGGCCTTTTTCCGAAGAAGCGAAGTCTCGCTTTGGGAAAACTGCACGTTAGTTAGGTTTTCTACCCGGG